>OENG01000018.1:5736549-7130201 GCA_900239735.1 Blumeria hordei DH14 | reverse complement strand
ACACGTGTACCGTGTCCCAACAGGTTTTGCGCTCAAAGCGATAAATAAGGAATCCCGCCAACACCTACTCAACGCGGCGGAATCTTTTATTGCCATCGGGGGAAGACTGGAGGAGGCCTCTAACCTTGTGGCGCTCCACATCTCGACGGTCCCAGTCGCCATCCACACTCTTCTTGGAAGGGTGCAAGTGACAGAAGAGATGGTGATCGAGGAGATCACTCGAGTCACAACGGCCGTTCCAGTCAAGGTCCGGCCCCACGGCAAAACTCGGCTCAACGCGCCGTACAAATCATGGCTAGCCCATTTCGAGAAGGGAGCGGCCCCAAGAAAAGGGTTCCGCCTATTCGACGACTCGGGCATCGCGGTCCCACACAAACCACGACAGACTGTGCAACAATGTAAACGCTGCCTACAGTTCCACGGAACGCGAGGTTGCTCTCGTGCTCAAGCCTGTGGGAACTGCACCTCCACGATGCACTCGACAGACGAGTGCCGTGCTCACACCAAGTGCCGCAACTGTGGAGGACCGCACAGGTCCGACAGTCGAGCCTGCCTGGCGCGCCCAACCAAGTCCGGACCCGTTAGCAGAGAGCAACTGGCCAACATTCGCATCGCGAGCCAACGCGAGCTAGCGGCTGTCGTGAGGGCTAAAGCTGCAGCCCGTCGCGCTGAGGCAGCAGTACAAGCGGCTGCCAAGCAAAAGCAAGCCTCACCCGAAGCGGTGAGATCGAACAACAGTTTCGAAGTTCTGATGACCGACGTCGCCTCCGACGCCACGGCCACAGGAACGACGAATCCTGTTGAGTCTTCCTGAAGGGCCCCTCACGGGTCCCTTCTAGCCTCCCACCTACGATAAGTTTTATGTCGATCAACGTAGGTAGGGGAGGGCCAACACACGACATCGCGCTTTCCCGAGCTTTCGAGCTAGGCGTCGATGTAGTGTTAATACAAGAACCTTTGTGGAGAAAAGCCACAAAGGAAACAAAGTCACACCCTGGATACGACTGTCATATACCACATGGCGGCGTAAACACTCGACCCAGGGCTGTGACTTATACACTAATCAATAGGAGAATCCATTCGGCAAGTCAAATCTTTCCCTGCGATCCCCCGACGGCGGATTACTGCTGGGTTGTGGTAAACGGAGTCACGTTTCTCAACGTGTACAAAGACCCGAAAGACCCGACGGCCATTCGACCACTTCTAAGCTGGGACCCACCACCACGATCCGTCGCGGCTGGCGACTTCAACGCGGTGCACTGCGCGTGGCAACCAGATGTTACCCGCCCACGTGGACAAGGAGTCGAAATCGAGAGATGGGCGGAACGCCACAATCTCACTTGCCTGATTGTGGGCGAGCCAACGCATCGAGCTGGGAACACGCTGGATCTTGCTTGGACCAACATCAACGGGGCTCAAGCATGGGTGGATCGTAACGAGTGCGCGACCAGCGACCATATTCCGATTCGAGGACAAGTCCCCATCGGATTCGGAAAAAGGGACCAGGAACCCTCGCCAATCAGAGTAACGCGCGGAAACTTACCGAGGTTCGCCCTCGCCGTGATGCAGTTGACTCGCCCGCCACTAGACCTGGACACGGTCTCTCGGGTGGACGAATACGCCAACGATCTCTCTTCCGGCCTTACTAACGCTATCAAAGCAGCAGGAACACGAAGGAATAGAAGACGTGGCAAATGTGCGCCGTGGTGGACACCGGAATGCAAGCTGGCTCAAACGGAATATCGTGAAGCAGTGACCCCGGAGCAACGAAGAGTGCATGCGAAGAAACTGCGCTCAACCCTCATAGCGGCAAGGAAAGAACACCAGACGCGGCAAGTCGAAGCGATCACGACACCGAATGACGTGTTCAAGCTGATGCGGTCCGCCGAGCCAAGGCAGGCAAGAACCCCCCTCCACTTAACCACGAAGGGAAGGTGTACTCCGATCCGGCCGAGCGGGCAGCGATACTCCGAGATGCTCTATTGGCACGGCACCAAGCGACGGACGATCTACCGCCACTTGATGCGCCAAGTACCAACCGAATCCCCTGGAACGACCATGTGTCGGACGAGGAGATTCGCATGTGCACCGTAGGCTGCGCCAACACAGCGCCTGGAGCAGACGGGATCTCTGTGGAGCTTCTGCGAACCTGTTGGAAGACGATTGGACCATTTGTCGGCACTCTCTTCCGCGCCTGCATCAGACTCGGCACCCACCCATCCTGCTTCAAGCTGGCTGAAGTGGTGCTCCTACGCAAGACGAACCGAGATCCAACGACTGTCAAGGGCTGGAGACCGATCGCACTTTTGTCATGCTTGGGTAAGGGACTGGAACGACTCCTGGCGAAGCGGATGGCCCATCTCGCGGTAACGCTCGACGTTGTCGGATACCAACAATTCGGAGCGCTCCCTAAGAGGTCGGCAAACGACCTTGTCAACTGCGTAGTCCACGACATCGAAGAGGCAAGCACCCAGGGATGGGCGGCCACATTCACGACTCTCGATGTCCAAGGCGCATTCGATGCAGTACTCCACAACCGTTTGGTGAGGAGGATGCAAGAACAGGGGTGGCCAGACTCGATCCTTCGATGGACGGCTTCATTTCTTGCACATCGAAAGGTACAAGTCCGATACTCCGGAGGGGTAACCGGGCAGAGAGAGCTGGTGTGTGGGGTTCCGCAGGGATCACCAATATCGCCACTCCTCTTCCTTTTATACATGGCAGAGCCTATGCGAAGCGGCAACCCAGGAATGAGGTTCAGCTACGCAGACGATATCGGGATCCTAGGGTTCGGGCGCAGCATTGCCGAGTCGGCCGCTTCTGTACAGAAGGAAGTGGATCATCTTCTGGAGTGGGCAGGTAACAATGCAGTCTCCTTCGATACTAACAAGTCGGAGATAGTCCAGTTTCCCGGCAGGAAACGCGAGAATCCAGTGGCTATTCGTGTGAACGGTGTGACTATCGAGCCAGCAGACCAAATACGCTGGCTTGGAATACACCTAGACCCGCGATTGGACTTCAAACACCACGTCACAACTTGGTGTGGAAAGGCGTTAAAGGTTGCCCAGCACATGCGCCGTTTCAACTCAGCGTATCGAGGAGCCGCTCCTGCGGCACTGGTTCGAGCAGTGGATACTTGTATTGTCCCAATAGCAACTTTTGGATCAGATGTTTGGTGGCCCGGCCTCAAACGTCCGACCAAAAGGGGGATCATCACACCTCGAACTAGCATTTTCTGCGAGATGATCGACAGGGCAATCTTGACAGGACTGCGCGCTGCCCTTCCGGTAATGAGAACGACATCGAATCTTGTTCTCCATCGCGAAGGAGGTATCCCAACTGGAAAGATCATTCTGGAAGGGAACCGCCTACGGTATTCGGCTCGTCTGCACTCACTGGACAACCGCCACCCGCTCAGGACTCGTGCCGCTGTGTGTCCAAACGTTGGAACACGGAAGTACAAGAAGTCTGCTCGGGTACCCAGGAATCCGGAGATCCAGATGTCACGAGTACAGCGGGCCTACCGTCAACTCCCGGACGCGGAAGACGCCGAGCCTCTGCCGCCGCCATGCTATCTTTCAAGTTTCGGCCCAAGGATAGAGGAGGAGGAAAAGGTTACTCGGTTTCTTGGAGATATACTAACATCGGATATTTGTGCCTACCCGGATGGATCGTCGGAGGGACATGGTCGCTCAGCATGGGGTTTCGTCTTGAAGAGAGATGGGAAAACTCTGTTGAAGGGGTGCGGCATCAAGCATGGTGGTGAAGTGCTTGATGCGGAAATTGTAGGGGCGAGGAAGGCCCTGGAAGCTGCGCTGGGTTTGTTGGAGAGGGAGAACAGTGGAAGCTACGGCAGGCGGCGGATCAACGTGTTGACGGATAGTCAGTCTGCAGTGAAGGCACTGCTGACGGGAACTGCCACAACAAGTTTCGACGACGTACGCCAATTTAGAGAGTTATCAGAAAAGGCTCGAGTCTCGGTTCAGTGGATACCAGCCCACTCTGGGATACAGGGAAACGAAGAGGCCGATAGAGCTGCACGCTCCGGCCTCCGACAACTGCCAAGTAAAGAGAGCCAGCCTGGCTCCGTCACTTTGGCGTACGTTCGTCGTCTGATGAACCAGAAACGTCAAGCTCTTCTCGAGGAATGGTGGGAAGAAGCGTGTCCACCTAGATATCGTAACCTGGGTCTTCTCATGCGACGACGCAAGCCACCCGAGCTGACACTTTCCCGGCGGTTACTTCGTAAACTGATCTCAGCCCGAACGGGACACGGAAACTTCGCTGCATGCCATCGTCGTTTCAACAACTTCGCCGCTTCCATGGAGTGTGCGTGTGGAGAGGAAACAACGCCTCTCCATTTCATTCACTGTCGACTGCACGCACGCCATACGCGTCGACTTCGAGGGACAATGTCACATCACGACTTTGTCCAAAAGCTTCTCGGGCCTAAGTGCCTTGAGAATTTCACATATTTTGTGCAGGAAACCGGCTGCTTCGGGGGCCAACCTGCGAGTCCATCTCCAGCTCTCAGCGGAGAGGACATTAATTAGGTCATAGCACGAAGCATGACAGGAAGGAAAACGAGACGAGAAGTGTCGCTTTCTCACCTCAAATTGGAGTATTGGATTTGGAATTTATTTTTGTTAAGGGAATTTATGGGTGTTTTATTTTTATTTTTAACTAGCTACTGGTTGTGTAGTGGTTCACGCGGTGAGACCGAGTTGGGCATGTGGGTAGCATGATCTCGGCCGTGTACGCCGGTCTTTGACTCCTAGGAGATATAGAGCATAGCTTAGGACCTTAATCAAACAAAACAAAAGCAAAAGCACAATTCGAGAATTTCCCATGTTGCTCACATAACCCTCCTAGTCGCCATACACAGTGATACACAAATCGAATTGTAATTGTTTGCCAACGACGGCATTTGGAATGCCTCTGACGCCAAAAACGCACCAAAACGCGATCAGCGGCATCACCAAAGATGGCGTCAACAAACAATGTGAATGGAACGGCGCAATCCGAGATCACGCCAAAACGAAGCCAAATAGCAGAGGACTCGTGATTAGTGACAAAAATATGAACGCTATCGCGGCCGCGCTACAAGCCAAGGACAACTATGTCCTCGAGGTAGAGATGGTGGATGCCGAAGTCGAGAAGTTAAAAACTCCCTCAGACTCGAAATGGGCTTCCTCTAGCCCACAGGCCCGCAGATAACCCCAGTAAAACCATCGCCGCACCCGAAAAGCGCGCCACGGCTCCAGCACCACCGTGGTCTGTAGAAGTGTGGCCCTCGAGAGGGGCAGAGATAAGAAGCAACAAGGCATCAAGTGCCAAAGACCTATCGCGAGCCCCACTGGCTTCATCGTCAGAAGTGGCTAATAAAGTAGACTCATACCCCCCGGAACTGCGTGCGGTGATTGAAGCGGAGGAGTGCCGGGCAATACAGAAAGCTGCGCAATTTACCATCTGCTCAACGGTTATCAATGGTGTTGAGGCGGCCCTTGCACCACTTTCAACAGGCGAAAAGAAAGATTTTGTAGACTCTATCAAAGTCTACCTACGAGCTGTAGTTACACAATTTGTGGTTGCTGGAGCGAGCATAACCCCACCAGTCCTCCCGCATCGACCAAGAGTCGCGGCACAGCTTGCCACCGTCACACCGGTGGCCCCGCAACAAATATCTCAGGCGCAGCTGCTCTGGCTGCCAGAAAGCCAGAGAAGAAATCAGAAATAGCAAAGTCGCAAGACGATCGACTCTTTCTACGACTTGATGAAAACCACGAGTGGAGACATCTCTCTCTGGATGGCATTAGCGAAGCGGTCGCAGATCAGACACAATGCCCTCCCATCGATGTTGACCAAGTTCAACGCGTCCCTACTGGTTTTGCCACCTGTGTCAAAAATCCGGACGCAAAAACCCGAATGCTGGAGGCAATTGGCTCCTTCACACCAGTGGAGGCTAAACTATAACTGCCAAGCGACCTCATTTCCCTCCAGATAGCTACAGTTCTAGTCGCAGTATATAGTTTAGAAGGACGAATAGAAGTCACTGCCGAAATGGTGGCTGCAGAGATCCCCAGTTACTAACTACAATCCGAAGAATCTAAGGATTCACGGAAAGACCAAGTTTGGGCCCCTCTATAGATCTTGGGTGGCTCTATAACCCAGGGACACCAGCCCAAAGCCTGGATTAAGGCTCTCTGACGACTCAGGGATAGCCACGATCCAACGAACTCGGCCCCCTTTACAGCAATGTAGAAGATGTCTCGGATTCCACGCTACCCGTGGATGCTCTCGGGCGTCCGCCTGTCGGAACTGTAGATTCACCATGCACCATTCCCGAGAGTGCAAAGTAATCTCTAGATGCCGCAACTGCGGAGGGTCACATGAATCTGGCAGTCGAGACTGCCTGGCGCGTCCCAACAGGTCCGGCCCAGCTACCAGGGAGCAACTTGTGACGATTCGACAAGCTGGCCAACGCAGGTACCAGGCCGTTGCTAGAGCCAAAGCTGCCACCAACTCCGCAGAGGCTGCTACAGATACCGCTAGAACCATCCGACTAACGTCTCCAGCTGCTGTTAAGGACACCTCCTCAAAAGACACAGCAATGACTGAGGGTTCGGGCTTTGGGGCCTTGAACCCTGAAGAAGCTTTGTGTAGGGCGCCCTACGGGCCCCTTCTCGACCCCCTCCTACACTAAGTTTTATGTCGATCAACGTAGGTAGCGGAAGCTCATCACACGAAATCACGCTTTCCCGAGCTTACGAGCTAGGTGTAGATGTAGTGTTAATACAAGAGCCTTCGTGGAAAAAAGCCACAAAGGAAACAATGTCACACCCTGGTTACGACTACCATACACCATATGGTGGCGTAAAGGTTCGACCCAGGGCAGTGACCTATACACTAATCAACAGTAGAATACATTCGGCAAGTCAAATCTTTCCCTGCGATCCCCCGACGTCGGACTACTGCTGGGTTGTGGTAAACGGAGTCACGTTTCTCAACGTGTACAAAGACCCGAACGATCGGACAGCAATTCGACCACTCCTCAGCTGGGTACCCCCATCATGATCCGTCGCAGCTGGAGACTTCAACGCAGCTCACTGCGCGTGGCAACCAGAGGTTACTCAACCACGCGGCTAGGGAATTGAAATCGAGAGATGAGCGGAACGTCACAACCTCACTTGTCTGATTGTGGGCGAGCCAACGCATCGCGCCGAGAACACGTTGGACTTTTCTCGGACCAACATCAACGGGGCCCAAGCATGGGTAGATCGCAACAAGCGCGTAACCAGCGACCATCTTCCGATTCGAGGACAAGTCCTCATCAGATCCGGGAGAAGGGGCCAGAAGCCATTGAAGATCAGAGTAATACATGAAAAATTGCCGAGATTCGCCCTTGCCGCAAAGCAGTTGACGCACCAGCCACCAGCCCTGGACAGGGTTCACAAGGCGGAAGAATACGCCAACGATCTCTATACTGGCCTTCCTAACACTATCAAAGTAGCAGGAACACGAAGGAACAGAAGACATGGCAAATGTGTACCTTGGTGGATTCTGGAATGCAAGCTGACTCACACGGAATATAGTGAAGCAGTGACTCCGGAACAACGATGGGTGCATGCGAAAAAGCTACGTTCAACCCTTAGAGCGGCAAAGAAAGAGTACCAGACACGTCAAGTCGAGGCGATCACGACACCCACTGACGGGTTCAAGCTGATATGCTTGGCCGAGCCAAGGCAGGCAAGAAACCCTCCTCGACTTAACCATGAAAGGAAGGTCTAATTCGATCCGGCCGAGCAGGCAGCAATACTACGAAATGCTCTTTTGGCACGTCACCAAGCGACGGACGACTTACTGCCACTCGATGCGCCAAGCACTAATCGAATCCCCTGGAACGACCATGTCTCAGACGAGGAGATCCGCATGTGCACTATAGGCTGCGCCAAGATAGCGCCTAGAACAGACGGGATCTCTGTAGAGCTTCTGCGAAGTTGTTGGAAGACAATTGGACCATTTGTTGGCACTCTCTTCCGCGCCTGCATCAGACTCGGCACCCATCCATCCTTCTTCAAGCTGGCTGAAGTGGTGCTCCTTCGTAAGACGAACCGAGACCCAACAACTGTTGAGGGCTGGAGACCGATTGCCCTGCTGTCATGTTTGGGTAAGGGACTGGAACGACTCTTGGCGAAGCGAATGGCCCATCTCGCGGTTACGCTCGACGTTGTTGGATACCAACAATTCGGAGCGCTCCCTAAGAGGTCGGCAAACGACCTTGTCAATTGTGTAGTCCACGACATGGAAGAGGCGAGCACCCAGGGATGGGCGACCACGTTCACGATTCTCGATGTCCAAGGTGCATTCGATGCAGTACTCCACAACCGTTTGGTGAGGAGGATGCAAGATCAGGGGTGTCCAGAATCGATTCTCTGATGGACGGCTTCATTTCTTGCACATCGAAAGGTACAAGTCCGATACTCCGGAGGGGCTACTGGGCAGAGAGAGCTGGCTTGAGGGGTTCCGCAGGAATCACCGATATCGCCACTTCTCTTCCTTCTATACATGGCAGAGCCTATGCGAAGCGGCAACCCAGGAATGAAGTTCAGCTACGCAGACGATGTTGGGATCCTAGGGTTTGGGCGCAGCATTGCAGAGTCGGCCGCTTCTGTACAGAAGGAAGTCGATCATCTACTGGAGTGGGCGAGTATCAACGCAGTCTCCTTCGATACTAATAATTCGGAGACAGTCCAGTTTCCCGGACGGAAACGCGAGAATGCGGTGGCTATTCGTGTGGACGGCGTTAATATTGAGCCAGCAGACCAAATACGCTGGCTTGGAATACACTTAGACCCGCGACTGGACTTCAAACATTACGTCACAACGTGGTGTGGCAAAGCTCTGAAGGCTGCTCAGCACATGCGCCGCTCCAACTCAGCATACTGAGAAGCCGCTCTTGCAGCACTGGTTCGAGCAGTGGACATGTCCGTTGTCCCCATAGAAACCTTCGGAGCAGATGTTTGGTGGCCCGGCCTCAAACTTCCGACCAGAAGGGGGATCATCACACCTCGAACCAGCACTTTCTGCGAGATGATTGATAAGGCAATCTTAACGGGACTGCGCGCTGCTCTCCCGGTAACGAGAACGACGCCAAATCTTGCTCTCCACCGCGAAGGAGGTATCCCAACAGGGAAGATCATTTTGGAATGGAACCGGCTACACTCACTAGACAATCGCCTACGCCCGGGCTCGCGCCGCCGTGTGTCCAAACATTGGAACACGGAAGTATATGAAATGTTCTTGGGCGCCCAAGAATCCAGAGATTCACATGTCACGAGTACAGTGGGCTTACCGAGAACTCCTGGATGTGGAAGACGCCGAGCCTTTGCCGCTGCCAAGCTATTTTTCGAGTTTCGACCCAAGAATAGAGGAGGAGGACAAGGTAGCCGAGCTTTTGCACAGTGTGCAAGCATCAGATATTTGTGCCTACCTGGATGGATCGTCGGAGGGACATGGTCGCTCAGCATGGGGATTCGTCTTGAAGAGGGACGGAAAAACTCTGTTGAAGGGATGTAGCATCAAGCATGGTAGTGAAGTGCTTGATGCGGAAATTGTAGGGGCGAGAAAGGCCCTGGAAGCTGCACTGATCATATTTCATGGCTAGATAGCAAAAAACACGATATGGAATTACATAAAATGGCATGACGCGAAGTAGCAAAATGAAATTACTAGCCATGCCTTTATCGGCAAGCGTTCGGTAACAAAGTGTTACAGCAAGATTGAATCGTGAACAGGGCATGATAAGGTCAACTGTAATGCTCCTTGGGACCGTTCGGTGTGGCACGAGAAGTAAGGTGTAGTGCAGGGCGCTAGCACATTAGAAATAGTATTTTTATCTGTTTTAGTTTTGTGTGTCTGGGTTACTACAAAACCATGATGTAGGTAGCAAAGAGTTCTACAGATCTGGACTACCCGGTCACGATAAAAATATCATCGTCGCCTGTGTCGGGAAGTGAGCAAGGCGCAGGGCGTTTTTGTCTGGCCAATTTTCTTCCTGTAATCACTCGGCCTAGAAAGCTGCACGGATATTTATTTATTTATATTAACGTCGTGCCAGCTCACAACACACCGCAATTTTTGAAATTCGAATTTTCGAATCTTCACCTTTTCCCCCTCTCCCTCCCTCTCGCGCTCGTCGCATTCATCAATAAATTGTAATCGAGTCGCTGGCATTTTTATCATGCCACCTGTTCGAAAAAAGCTCCCCAACGCAATGTTGGACAATGCGAGAGTCCGCCCGAGGGCTCCCGCAAAAACACCAGGCCTCGCGCAAAAACTATCAAGCATGTTTGCGAGTGAGGCCTTCATCGAAGGGAAGTCTCCAAACCTTCCCGACAAAGAGATGACTGATTCTGAACCCGTCAGGTCAGCAAAAATTGGTCCCGAGACCCACACCCCGATCGAGCTTGCCCCAGAGACAAGCACCTCAAGGAAAGGGAAGGAAGTCGTCCGAGAGAAGACGACAGAACATGCAGAAACGTCTGCAAGAAAATTCGCTGTGCCATCTTCCAAAGGCACAGCTTCAACATCAGCACCGGAATATCCTCCGGAGCTGCAATCAGTAATGGAGGCCGAAAAGCGTCGCACGACGCAAATTACAGCCCGCCTCGCCATCTGCTCGACTGCCATAAGCAGTGTTGAAGCAGCACTTTCGCCTCTTTCGATCGGCGATAATAAAGAATTCGTAGACGGTATAAAAGTCTACCTACGAGCAGCCATTGGCCAATTCGTTCAGTCCGGTCCGGAAGTACACCACCAGTCCTTCCTGCTCGCCCCGCCAACCCTCTCTCACCGAGGGCGCCAGAAATTAGGGTACCTAACCCTACGAAAATCCAGGCTCCGGCCCCAAAGACAACTTGGGCCACCGTAGCTCGGGCAGGCCTAGTAAGCAGCGCTGGGCCATCGACAAAAAAGGCAGTCCCGCCCGCCCAAAAAGCAAAGGGAGCCAATACGAGGACAGCAGCCGACACACGACTGTTTCTACGCCTCGCCCGCAACCACCCCACCGACTCCTCGCACCAGCTGGCGTAAGATCAGCTGTCTCAGAGGCACTTGGTACCGCAGCCAACGATATCACGTTGGTTCAGCGGGTACAAACAGGCTTTGCACTAACAGCAAAGAATGAACTCGCTCGGAAAGAGCTCCTGGATTCCTCCACATCACGGAGCGTATCTGGAATCAAACTGGAACCAGCATCAAATCTGGTTGCCATGCAAATTGCCACCGTCCCGGAGACAATTCGAACTCTCGATGGCCCATCGCCGTGACAGCAAAGATGGTTGCCGATGAAGTCACGCGAGTGACCAAATTAGTTCCTTTTCTTGTTCGTCCTCATGGGACCTGCAAACCTGGAGCGCCCTACCAGAACTGGCAGGCGCTCTTCCCTCGCGAATCCACGCCCCGACCTGGATTTCGCCTCTTCGATGACTCCGGAGCTGCAAAGCTCTTCCAACCTCGTCGAAAAATAGTTCAGTGCAATCGATGTCTTGGCTTCCATGCCTCACGCGGTTGCTCCCGCGCTCCGGCCTGCTGGAATTGCGGATCAAAAATGCACTCGGAAGCGGAGTGCAAAGCCCCCACACGGTGTCGAAACTGTGGGGGACCTCATCGATCGGACTCGCGGTCCTGCAAAGCCAGACCCAACAAATCCGGCCCGGTGAAAAAAGAGCAGCTTGCGATAATTCGCAAGCTCGAGCAGAAAAATCATGCAGATTATGCTCGCATCAAAGCTGCAGCCGAAAAAACCATCGAGGAAATTTACGGCGCGAAGAACGACGTCTGCATGTCGGACGGATCGGGATTTGGAATTCTGGATTCCGAAGAGGAGGTTTAAGGCTACTGCGAGCCTCAGTGAAGTCGACAAGACTTCAACACGTTAATAGTAGGACACCGACTGGATGAAGGGTGCCTGCGAGCTCATCTTCTGCTCTCAGCGAAGATCAGAAATTGTCACTTGGAAGATGTGACAGGAATGGGAACGGGCGAGAAGCGCGGGATCCAGACCTAATTGGGATTTCTTCTAAATTTGATTTTAGTTTTTGATTTAAGTTTTGCTGTTAACACCACCATTTATGTGGGAGTTCACGCGGTTGGAATGAGTTGGGCCTGTATACAGTGATCCTAACCGGCTCCACCTGTCCTTGACCCAATGTGGAAAACATAGCTTTAGCTTAGGACAAAATAAACAAAACAAAACAGTGCTTTAAAGCCCCATGCCGGTTAGCTCAGCCTATTAAGGGCTACCCGACGCACCGGCATTCCCATAACAAAAACCCGATAAAGACCCCGCTGCTCCGGATCTGCATAGCCGCTAGATCAGTGAGACTCTTCTAAAATTGATATAAATTATATAATTAAAAACGTAAATTAAACTACATGTAGATGTTCGTATTTAGACAGCGTTGGTGTCTAAGTAATCAGGGCTGTCCTACAAATGTAGGTGAGCTGCACGGATACGTAGTAGCGAGTCTTCAGAACCACTCACCCGTGTCATGCCTCTTGGGTGTTGGGCTTTTGCCTTATACGAAATTTAAACACACATACCAGGAGGGCAAGACTGACACCTGTCAGTGGTGTCCCCTACGAACCTCCAGCTCTCACTGTAGAGTCTGCAGAGCCGAGATTGAGTAACAAAGTCCTCACTTCGATGAGGATTCCCAATCGCCTTCGCGGTCTGTATCGTCTTCATCCATAAGCACATCCCCCTATCACCATTATCATGAAGCTAACCACGATCAGATTAGATGTTAGGGTCGAAGCCCTTCTCGTCACCAACCCTTGATCATAGAGGAAAGGCCATCCGATGAGTTTCCGGAGCGAACCCAGCACCCGATACGGAGATGGTGGATTGGATCAAGTCGGCCTCGACTGTTACAAAAAAGGGAGATATGGATGAATATGCGCACCTCGTGTGGTCCCGACGTCTAGGCCTCGCCTGGCTGGGGCTGCAGGTTTTTTGAGACTTTTTCCCGCGCACACAGTTCCCATTGCTACCATTTTTATCTTTTTGAGTAGAAGGTTCCGTGGAAAAGGTGGCTGAATTCCAAGGGTAAATACTGAGCTGAATGGCTATTCATCACGGGCAATAGAACAATGATCTTTCAAGAAACATAAGAGGCAAGGAGCACTGTACAAGGTGTGGCCTGGGTCAGAAAGGAGCCCAATGTGCTAGATAGTCTATGACTCAGGTAGTACAATAAACACTCACTCTGCTGCGGGATTCGTTGACAATATAACTTCTGCCAATGAACCTCCTCTGCCCTTGAGGGCACAAGCTGGCATTAGTGGGAGAAGTGGGAGAATTCGTGCGGATTAGTTTACCATCTTTTTGACCGATATATTTATCTATGAATGAAAGACATATGAGATAGGTCTTATTATTTAGATTTAATGATCATGGTAATCTACAAAATTTCTAATCATATTATCTTTGCGAGCTTGGTTTCCGAAGTGCTAACTTTTATTTGTGGCCGTCAAATAATGAGACCGTCATTTGTTTTTAGTAGTGTGTATTCATTTCGAGACAAGGAGAGGCCAGTTGGTGTAATGGTTAGCATGTCGGATTCTGAATAAAGGATCCTTCCGGAGATGCTGGTTCGATTCCTGCACAGGCCTGACTACCGTTTTTGGTTGCCTCCTTCGGGGTATTTGTGAATTTGTAAGCAAAGCGTAGCCAGCTTCTCCATACAAGCGTGCAGTAATTCTTTGCATCAGATTTCAACTGCGTATGCAGATTTCGGGCCACGACAAAAAATTATACAAGAAGAAAATAATAGATGACTCAATTTTAAAATAGAGCACCCGTGCCATGAATTTCGTTTGCAAGTGCCACTACGAAGTTATGCCGACTTTTTCTTCAACCCAAGTCAACCCTCATCCGTAAATACCCACCCAGGGAAACGTCTCAAAAACCCTGGGTTATCCAGACATGCCTTAATCCACTGAATTTCCTCCGAGCGTAATGTGATCTGAGGTGTCTCCATCCAAAGTGGAGTAGGTGCCTTGGCTACTCCAACCATACCGGAGAACACCACCAAGAGGCGAACCACCACACCTTCCATCGTCGACTTGTGTTTGTAGTGTCAGCTGCACTCTCGCAAGCAAAGTCCTGGTGCGCACAAAGCTTAATTCGTGAAACTCCTTGCCAAAATTCAAAATCACACGCGCGTGGAGATTGTATCCATCCCAAGAACTATCTCCCAGATTTGTGCGCCACGCTTTGTGTCCTCCGTCGGGTGTAAATATCGGCGTGGGCGTCGATTTGGCGGCTAGCTGAGGCCAGAGAATAGTTGATAAGAGGTGTAATCATTGAAACTAGGATGTACTAAGTCGTACTTGTAGACTTGATGAGACTTGTGTAGCAGTCGAACTCGTTGGGGGTAAAAAATAGACGTGGTGGAGGAGTTTGAATGATTGCCTCGTGGGCCAACTTAATCGGTATTGCGAAATTTGACTGAACTTGGCTCTGGGAGAATATTTCACTCCCAGGTTCCTAGAGGACACCACGTACAGGTGTTCAGTCATGCCCTCCACCGCAACCGCTCACAGCCCTGATCTAGACCCCATGAATACTAGGAACAGTAGCCTGTAATATAGCACAATTAGGCTAGACATTGATGATCAGGATCGAATTCCAACACACGTGGCCAGAGCGATTTCCCCACCAAATGCATGACGCTTTCAATGAATTTAGCGTCGGATGGGTACATGCAAATTTTATCAAGGCATTCGGGAGAAATAGCTAAGGCGCAGCTTCAGACGTGGTAGAACGAGACGCGAGATCCACTAAAGTCTATCTCGATAGATGACATCCAATACATTGAGCTCCACAGATTAAAGCATCTTCCAGCCAATGAAGTGAAGAAAGTGGTTCCGGATGAACTTGAAGAGGATCTAGCTCAAGGTCATGACGAAAAACTCGAAGCCTACTCTCTTCGGGACTTCAACCGTCTCCTACCACTTGATATGAGAGATGGCACAAAAAAGAGTCAAGTGAAGAAGTACTTTTTGAAGAAGCTCTTTTTATTTTTTTTTACATCATTTAATGTGTATTCAGCTATTTAGCTATGACACATGACCGGTACTATGTATGCATAATGGATGACTCTTTCGACGTTAGAGACACTCATACTCTGGACTTCATTTGCAAGTACCACTATGAGGTATGTTCGCCTACACAAACAGTCGACCCTCCTCCGCAAGTACAGTCAGACGCCTGTTAAGACGATTATGGTTAAGCCGATATTGCCGTCTATACGATATTTTTTCCGCAACGGACTTCGTTCCCATACATATACCCATTACTCGATTATCGTTCTTCAACCTCTGAATATCGTCTTAAACAGAGTTTTGATTAGATTTGTGCTAATAATGCCCTCAGAAAAGGGAATTTCTGTAGAGCAACGACGTGCTCTGCGACAATGGGCGCACCGCCAGGTCCCAAAACCAACACAAAAACAGTGCATTGAGTGGTTCTTCGCTGAGTACGACCATCCACTAAGCCAGTCCACAGTCTCCGAGTCCTTGAGCAAGACCTTTGCGAAACTTGACGAAGCTACAAATACTACTGCGTTACGACAGCGAGCTGGAAATTGGCCTGAACTTAAGAGTATTCTCCTGGAGTGGCAAATACGAGTTGAACAAGGAGGAGGGATCACAACTGGCGATTTGATCCGTGAGAAGGCAAAGCAGATCTTGACACAATTACCACGGCACTCTAGCAAACTGTGCCCTGAATTCAGCGCTCGTTGGCTTGAGAATTTCAAGAATCGAAACCATATTTAGAATCGGGTACGACACGGCGAAGTTGGTTCAATTCCAGCGGCTGCAGAAGCCGAAATGAAAGCCTCACAGACAATTGCAGGAAAGTTTGAGGAAGAAAACATATATAATATGGACGAGTCAGGTCTCTGTTGGAAAATTCTACCTTCACGTGGGCTATTGTCACAATCTCGACCCGGGCTCAAGAAAAACAAGGACCGAGTTTCTCTCTGTTTTTGTATGAATGCTATAGGTTCTGACCGACTTCCTATTTGGATTATCGGCAAATATAAGACTCCTCGGGCCTTGAAAATCCTTAGTATCCAGACAATGGGTGGCAAGTAGAGGTGGAATTCTAAAGCATAGATGAACACAGCAATTATGGGCGAATGGTTTCAAGAATTCCATCGCCACATTGGAAATGCCCGAGATGTACTCTCGAAAATAGATAATTTTTCTGCCCATTATTCTGCCGTTGAATTATACCCTCCCCCGTCGAACATCAAGATTTGTTGGCTTCCAGCTAATAGTACAAGCCGGTACCAGCCTCTCGATCAAGGTTTTATTCAGAACTGCAAAGCATTCTACAGACAATACTGGCTCTGCTTTGTTCTACTGTCACGGCTCGGCTATAGATGCTGGAGCGATCAAATAAACGAAGGTTGTTTATTATTTTCTCTGTGGCTATCCATACACGTCCCACTTCAACTTTTTATACACTTACTATTCTATCTAGAATATTCTTCTTGCCCGATACCAGTTTCTAGTATTGTCCGCTGAAGATGGTTCGCAGTCTTACTACTAGTTGCTAGAAATTTCTAGTGACGTCCAGTTTACTCTATGATAGAATAGTGAGTTTCGTAGAGTTGTAAAGCACGTGATTAACATCATGTGCTACAGGGTAATTACCGGCTCACTAGCCGTTACATCTACAAGCAATTGAAGAGGGTACAGATCCACAATCATGTGTCAATATTCGACTAGCAATTCGCTGCATCTTACCAAGTTGGAATAACGAAGTTACAAATACAACGATTCATAATTGCTTTCGGAAGTCGACTCTTATTTCCAAGCTCATTGCTCTTCCTACGTCTGTACTTCCGACTGGACTTTCTGAATTGTTTAATGAGGTAGTCAGAGCAGGAGACATACGAGATTCAATGGCAATAGACAATTTGCTTAATCCAATTGAGGAGGAAGAGGAAGGGAATTTGGTGCTTGACGAGGCAATGATCTTACAAGAAGTGATAGGAGAATATTTGAGAGCAAATCAAGACAAAGAAGAGGTAGTGCAGGACGAACAGCCTCTGCGGACAGCAAAAGAGGCCGAAACGGCTCTGAAAGTATTGATTGAGTATGCTGAGAATCAATATTCTCTTAATTCAAGCTATTTGAGGGTATTAGAGCAATTCGAGACGGCAATTGGGAGTATAAAAGAGGCATCAACAGTACAAAGTAGCCTAGATAGCTGGATTATATAATCATTTCCTTTTAAGCGATATCTTCTATCTGACGATATTTTTCACGGCCCCGATTACATCGTCTTAACAGGGGTCTGACTGTAAACCAAAAAGCTCGTTTGGATTTCCTCACTAATTTTTAGACGGCACGACGTTTTAGGATTGCTGGTAGACCCGCGCCGCGGGCCCTGCAGAAGTTTAGATGAGCTTGGGTGCAATCCTTACTCTACTAGCCAGCTCTAAATGCATGCTTGTGTACTCTTGGCCAGGCCACGAGGAGAGCTGCTGGGAGAGTCGATTATAGTTGCGTCCTCCTCTTCAATGATATGGGCGGGAGATGTTGCAAGCCGGTTTTTAACAGAGTCTTGGAATATTTCCTAGTTGCAGGCAGCTAATTGTAGCTTGCCTAGTAGAGGGTTTTCGGCTTCCAAACTGCATACGTGATAGTGAATTGTCTAATGAACAGAGCCGACTTCCAGATCTTATCGACTTTCGCAAGCAGCACTTATGTTGTCCCGGACCAAACATAGGTCGAGCGGAGCCCCGGCGTCATGTGTAGGAGTGCCCTGTCAACTCAAGCGTCTGAGTCCTCTCGAGGCTCTCCATGAAAGAAAATAGTCATCTTCCACACCGTCACTCCTAGCTTTCGGATCCTCGGACGAGTAGTGGACGTTAAAGTAGTTGAAAGGCTATGCTGAGCTGGAACGACGCACCGTTGGGATAAAGGTATGGAAGGAGGTAGCTATGGCTTTAAGAGGAGTGAAGTTAATGAGTTATACTCTCAGGACTTGGATCAATGGACGAACTTGAGGATATTCCCCAGTATTCTCAAGTATGTGGAGATTGTTTGAATTTCCTGTTGTCTGGATTTCTTATCTTATCCAAGTGATAGGACCTTCCTCTCTATATACATGAATAAGGTGGTTTCTGCCCACTAGTGGATGTTCTAGCATATCTATTTCTCCAACCACGAAAGGAAGGATGTGTAAGGGTTTAATGAATTCAGATGTACTTGAAAGAAAGTCCCTCGTTAGGAATTAATAACTTCTTCCTTGGGAAGACAATCTACCACGTACCCTCCCATCCGTTATAAGCTCTGCGTAGACTAGTCTTAACTCTCTTCCTTGGCCCCCTGAGAATCATCCTTTCTCCCTGGCACAACTCTTCTCTTGTCTCGTACTCCCCATCTGGTACGTACCCCCTCGGAGACGGAGTGGTCCTAGTGACCAGTTCCAATCCGGACAAAGCCCGTCACAGGATGAAAGAGATCCTTACGCCAATAGATTCCTTATGGTATCTATTGGGAAATACTCTGCCATTACAATGATTGATGAAATAGGTCAATCGTATCTCATGGCGTAAGTGCCGGTTATTCTAATGTGAAATGTTTATTTTAATGCAGCCATTTTACTACCTTTGGATACAACACTGGGTACGCTCCGGGAACTCTTCGGATAGCTTTTCCTCCACGACCGAGGTTTGGTGATGGGTAGGGTATCAAGGGATGGATAAGAGGAAGATTGACGAGGTCTAATCTGGTGAATAAGATTGTCTACACAGAAGAGAGGGATCTTGGAACGGACCATGGATAGTAAATACAATCGCGTACGCGCGTCAACTCCTCCACGTGACCAAAATATTAATCGCGTTTCCCATCACACAAGGCTTCGACATCAATATCTACACCGATCATGGTTAGCTTCATGATAATGTTGGTAAGGGGATGTGATGAGAGATGAAGACAATACAGACGGCCAAAGCGGATGGGAATCCTCATCGAAGTCAGGACGTCATCACCCAATCACGGTTTTGCAGGCTCTACAGTGAGAGCTGGAGGTTCGTAGGGAACACCACTGATAGGTTTTGAGAATAGTCCCCCTTTACTTAGTTTAGTACATAGAAATAAGTCTTTCTTTGAATACAAACTTCCAAGGCTTTAATGATCCCGAACTCCCAGTGGTCTAGCAACAACCAGCTATTCAATTATCTTGCAGTAGCGTTTCCCAGCTAGTGAATTCTGTATATGACCCAACCTTATGTCGTTCAGCCAAGCTAAATCACGTACAATCGACTTCATAGAGTTGATATTGATGATCATACCTAGAAATCTAAAGCTTCATACATACAAAATCTAGATCTCCAACACACAGTTATTATTCAAATTTAAACCCGTCAATCACCTGTATTACCCAAGACATTTCATGATATAGATATTCGGTGGTTTTTGAAATAGTAGAGGAATTTACGCCTAGAAAATGACTGCGTTATCCCTGAATGGTCTCACAGCTTCCTTTGACCTATTTTATATCTTAGTATCGAATTAAAGAAAATTATATACTTGATATAATGTTAGAAAGCTCTAGAACCATGGCATATCTCCACACGGGAAATAGTCCCAAAATTTGGGAGAAACTATATCAATATTTAACCACAACGTGATGATACAACGAGAATATTTGCGCCTGGCAGGGTAAATATCTCCGGTGAACAAATTCTTGAGACCTATTGCTGTGTGTTTGTTTCCTATGAGCAGGCTGCTTTGTCGGGGTATTGAAAGATTAGAATTTATTTAAATCTTGTAAATATAATGGCAATTTGAAACCAATCATGTTGGTGTTAATGTGTGCCCCAAGTTCACAAAACTGTTTAAAGCTCATTGAGCTTACGGCTTTGGCCCGATATATAAAACCGCTCAAATCTTATCCCTACCTTTTTATTAGCCCTAGGATCAGAAAGTGTTACTATCAAAAGCCAGATTTTGTTGTTTCTCTAGAAGTATTACTGTCAATATGTAGACTCGGAAGCACTCCGTACAAGGGTTTACCACTTTTTTTTAAAGATTATCTTCAGAGTCTCATTACGTTTGCTGGATTTAATTTGAATTTCAATGGTGAAAGCACCATTCCGGTCCAGGAATTCACCAAAGATTTTAGAGACCAGTTAAGAGCTGTCTCGACCCCTAAGACGATTTTGATCTAGAGCCATGAATCGTGTGTGATTAAATTTTACGAAAGAGTATCGCGATACCTCTAGCCTACTGAAAGCTACCTTGCGAAAATATTGATGATTTAAGCTCATTTATACAGTTGTTAGGACGCTAGCATTTTTGTACCAACTTAAAATAGGGTTCTCGCCATTTTTTGTCTCTGTTTCCTCTACGTAAGCCCACTTGTTAAGAAATTCTTCATGGGAAGAAAGTCTCGTTAGTTTTCCAGTAATAGCCATATACATGTGCACCACTACATTGAAATCTGTTGGAAAGAGTATGTCAAAATATCCTTGTTTAACCTGTAAAAATGAGTTCAAGCTAGAAGTAAGAGAGTAGTTTTACGGACAAGGTGGGTAGTTACAGGTACTGTTCGCCTTTTGTACCGTGTTTGTACGACAGGCGCATTAATTCCTTTAATTGTATCGGGTAACGAATGAAAGTCACTTGTTACAAGCTTGTGGCCAGGAAAGTAACGTTCCAAAACATCAAAAAATTGCATGAGTCGGGTTGGGATGTACTCAGGCTCGCTCAAGTTTGGCGCCAGTGGAAGATGCCTCATAAACTTCCGCGCAGTCCTCCCTTTATCTAGAGGCTGGGGGTACCGACCACCAGTAGCCGCCTGGCGGAGTCGAAGAAAACGGGCCGCAACTGTATCAAGAGATGGCGTATAGAAATCATAGAATTCTCCACGAGAGTCTATCAATACAACGCCTTGAAGAGGTTCTTCGCTGACAGGATCATATCGAATACAGTCATGGGCGAAGTTATCAAAAACCTCCATTGCAAGGAAATAACATGGAGCAGGAACCGCTTCATTCCATTCAAAGATACTTTTATTTATTATCTCAACTTTTTTCAGGTGAGCAGCCACACTAGGTGAGTTGCAAAGTTGACGCTGCTGCAACTTAGCTAAGCTAGCGGAAATTTCTATAATTTTATACTTAGTGCGATCATATACCGAAGGTTCGGTATCACGAATGTAATCTAAAATATTGAGCATAAGAGTTCCATTTCCAGCGCCCATCTCATATATAATTAAATCGTGGTAGGGGTATTGAAGGAGTTTGTAGTTAGCAACCAAGTATCGGGCGATTGCTTCGCCATAATACGGCCTGAAAAGCTCAGTAGGTGTATGCCATAGCTGACGGGACTCGTTTAGCTCCTTGCAGTCTAACTCATCTTCAAAGCTAGTATACCGCTGGCCTAGCTGACGATAGAAGTCTGGCTCGTCCTTCATGGAGTTAAAGTCGAAAGGGGTTTCGGGCGTGAAAATTACGACCTGCTTCGAAAAGTAGCCATAAGATGGGTTGTACAATGAGTCTATTGATTAGCTTTGAGCCAGCAATCCAGGGCATGGCGCAGCTGTTTACCTTCAATGAAGTCCCTAGTTAACATCTTAACGCGACGAGGTCGCTCTTTCCGTCCACGTAGCTGCTCAGCTGTAACGAAGGGATATCTGGCGAATTCCTCAGCGCGATCAGCGGGCCATACACTGGTTCGTTGCTGCCATTCGATCTCAGATGACTGCTTGTTTGACGGAAACTTTGTCGAGAGTAGTCGGTGCCAGAGAGCGCTTCCATTTGTCACATTGCGTACCGTAGAGGAATACGCGGGTCGGGGTGTGTGCGAGCCTGAAAGTCGCAATGTGTACCTCAAAAGAGGGATTTCCATTTGTTGACAACAGTTTTAAAACTGAATTAGAGATATACCTGGAACAGTGGTTGTTCGAGATGATTGTGCGAGCAGATGAGCTCTTTGCATACGCCTGCAGATGTGATTTGAATATTGGATTGAAGGTTTCATGACTGACTTGAGATGGAATTACAATCTAACATAAAGATCTTCGCGCTAGTTTTTAAACCACATGACTGTATCGGAACACATTTGAGCCAGATTCAGTCAACTTATCTCAGTTTTGCTTCATATTCTTCACTTATATTGTCTATTCACAGTCAATGACTATTTAAGGCTTACATGTCTTTTCTGTTGACAGGCCATCAATAACTGCGCCCTGGATAGTCCCGAACTTTCCATGTCCCATCAACAGCCCTCTTCCTGTAGTACCAATGCCCACAATTCTTTCCTAACCATGCCACTTAAAGAGCCTTTGGCCCATCTTTATCTTTTTTTCAACTAACAAAATAAAGGTCATTTGCAGCTGTCTTGCTGTCAAGAGAGCTTGCAAAAAACTACTGTATATAGGCTCCACTCATTTAGACACTGCGGCTAAAGCCAAAGACATATCTACGTGTCTGACATAGTCTGAGAGGTTGGCCATCCATCAGGGAGCTGAAGAGTTATTAGCTCCCAGGAAAAGAACTCTCTGCCTTCCCAGCCTTATTTGAGCCCCTTCCGTCACTCACTACCAGGACTAGATTGGAGGTCGTATTGGAATGTTAAAACACTTTGAAAGTTAGTATACAACGTAGTGTAGCCTAGTCCAAGTGTGAAATGTCTTTGCTGGTGGGTAATTCAGCAGATTTGTTGGCTGTAGAAACCCAGCTTACCGGTGTTCATGACAACCTCGGCTGAATAGACTGCAGTAAGCCCTGAAAGTTAGCAGGAGACGAGGTCTACACGTGTTGAGCCTTTGTCTCCTAGATAACCCATGGCCTGAATATCATTACAGCGCGGATGCATTTTAAATAAGTAGATTCTCTGTTGTAGTCTCATGATATGTACAAAACTAATACGTATGAAATTGTCTCCAATACTCTTCTACGTGCGCATCCGAATTATTCGGTTCAGCGACCGCCCCGGCCAGGATCATAAACTAGCGTGAATAAGTTAACCTAAGCTTCGCACCAGCAAATATACTCGCTTCTTAGGGCCCTGTCCATGGGCAGCCCACTCCAGCGTTCAGGGAGAGCTAATCAGCGCCATCATAATGATTAATTATGCTTCGCTTTACAAATCGACTACTATTTACAGCGCTTTCTTCGCTGGTGTGCTGTTAGGATTTGGTTTTCGATCGACTTATTCATGTCTATTTGGCTGGTACAGCCGAGATAAATTACAATCTTCGTCATCGTCGTCACGATGCCAGCCCATACAACCACCTCCCGATGTGCCACTTGGAATTGAGAGTACAATCGGAAACACGCCCATGTTCAAGATTAAGAGCCTGTCTCAAGCCACCGGGTGCACTATCATGGCCAAAGCTGAATTTCTAAACGGGGCTGGTGGCTCTCCTAAAGACCGTGTTGCCCTACACATGCTTCGGGTGGCTGAAGAGGAGGGAATTCTCGAACCTGAAAGAGGCGATACAATCTATGAGGGAACTGTTGGCTCTACTGGAATATCCTTAGCAAGTCTTGCAAAAACTATGGGTTATAATATTCACATATGCATGCCTAGCGATCAGAGTCACGAAAAGGTTGAACTGCTCAAGTGCCTTGGTGCTCATGTAGAAAAGGTCACACCAGCTCCCATTGCGAGCTCAGAACACTATGTTAACTTAGCACGGAGAAGAGCGCTTGAACATAGCAAGCTAACGCCAGAGACCAAGGGTTTTTTTGCTGACCAATTCGAGAATCTGACAAACTTTAAGGCTCATGTGCTTAGCACTGGCCCGGAGATTTGGGCACAAACTGGAGGAATTCTTGATGCCTTTGTCGCTGGGGCCGGTACCGGTGGAACCATATCCGGAGTTTCACATTATCTCAAAGATCAAATGAGTATGGGCAACAAACTGAAGGTGGTACTTGCCGACCCAGAAGGTAGTGGCCTACACAATAAAATTCTCTACGGGGTAATGTACTCAAACACTGAAAAGGAAGGCACTAGGAGAAGAGATCAAGTTGATTCGATTGTCGAAGGAATCGGTATAAACCGTTTGACGCAGAACTTTGACGTGGGCCAAAGTCTTATCGACGACTCAATAAAAGTAACCGACCTACAAGCAATAAATATGGCAAAATGGTTGATGGAAAACGACGGAATATTCGTAGGTAGTAGTAGCGCAGTGAACTGCGTCGCCGCGGTGGCAACAGCCCTTAAGTTGCCGCGTGATAGCAGAATAGTCACAGTACTGTGTGATAGCGGTACGAGACATCTTAGCAAGTTTTGGAAAAGAGTCGGTGGCCTCGACTGGAGCACTGAGGCGACTAGACCGACCGAATTGCTTAAATTACTAGACTTAAAAGATAGTCGGTGACAGTGGATCCGATCTTTACAAATATTTACTTCAGAGTATGAAGAGGTGTTCAACGCACAAGGTTAATCTTAAGCGGCTACGCGATTAAATCGACGTACGGTCTCAATCGGGTTTAATTTCTCGAAGTCCGTTTTTATTAATAATTTGAATGCGTCTGGATAAACTCCCCACCGGTGAGGTAGACTCAACCGTACGTACCAACGCCACCCAAACCATTCCGAATCCCACACACATGTAGTAAAATCAGGCCTAGTAACTTTTGTAACTTTCAGGAAAACTAGGCTTGTTAGAAATAGTTTTTTTCAGAAAAGATTTGATACATACCTTCCAGCGATTGCCACAAACTGTGCATTCACAAAAAGTCGTCATAGGTTCATCGGCAGATCGGGTCTGAGCTTGACTGTAACTGACTTTTTTCTGGCCGCATTTGCCACACTTTAATGCATCACTGATACTCTTCTCTGCCATTGGAACTTGGGCTTTCTTCATGTTCTCTTTATTTATTTTTTCGTCCTCTTGGCGCCGCTTACTTGATTTAAGCTCATCATGGCTCATGTTAACAAACTTTGTGGGATTGATCTCTCCAGATAGGACTCTTTGACCTAGTTCTCGGTTTGAAACCGCCTTCAAATTTTGAAATAGCGATCGAAGTTTTGCACGGTACTCTGGTGTATCACCCCCAAATATATCAAAAGCAGCCTTTTCTACTTCTACTGCCCGTGAGATAATAAGACTGGAAGATTCATCAGACATGAAGCATAAACCATTGTAAATGAGCCCGACACAAGCGTCTCTAGTTTTTAAGCCCGTACGTTTCACGTCTACTTTCTCAGTTTCCCATCTTCTTTTTGAGTTGTCGCCTTTGAATGATTTAGGTTCTCCAGTCGGTGCTGGTGACGCGATTTTTGGCGGTAAAGTCGGGGCTAATTTTGGTCTTGACTGAATTATTTTCTTCCATTTTGATACTATTTCGGCTGCAAGCTTAGAAATTTCTTTATTTGGATTGGATTTTTGTTTGGAAATAATTATTCCAGCTTTTGTTGTCTGTGTAGAAATTAAATTAGATCATGTAAATTAAACAATTGACGAGACTAGTTATACTGCGAGAATAACTCTACAGAACTTGTCGCGCAGCTGGGGACTTACTCGCAAGAGCTCTTCAGTCGGGAGGACTTCTTTTTTCAATATCTCTAATATATTTACAACTATAGATGCGGGCTCCTTGTCTGCAACAGCTTTCTGTAACGCCCGAAGGTTACGGTCAACCTCTCTTGGATCCATAGCGCTTTTATTATTCGGTAGGAGGACTGGATACCCCTGAAAAAATTTCCTCGGCGGATGTAAACATGAACTTTAGAAATACGCGTCGATAAATTCAGAATGCAAGGGCGGTTATTGCTCATGCGAAAACGGCTTGTAACTATTCTAAAGTTGTTCACTTAAAGCCTGATATTCAAGGGTAAAGTTACAGGGTTCCAACCTCCGCGTATTTCGTAAAGCCTTTTGACAGGAAGTTGTAATATCTAGTAAACTTGTCTTGAGTGACGCAAGACTCTAAAGATTAGCTTGTAATTACCAATGCCATGAAGGGAATTGAGTTCTCTAATAGTACTATTCTAGCTTGACTTTTCCTTGGCCCTGAGAGTTATGTGGAGTCGGACCACGGAAATCCAGTGCAAATGTCAGCCTTACGCGATCAATGTGATATGTGGTAATGGACCACAGCTCAACACATGTAGAGGTCGATGCCTACTGCCTCTCACCTTAGGACGGAGGCTGAATACCTGTAAGTGGTGTACTACACAAACCTGTGAGTGAAGCATTCTCCCATAGCTAAGATTCAGTCACGAATAAAGATGTGATGATTTTACAATCATTATATTGTCGGCTTGAAGGAGTTGTACTCTATATTTTGACCAAAAAATCGGTCGACAGAGACATCACGATCGCAACAAAGACGAACAAAGACACACTACCATAAACATACGACTCACGAACAGGCTCAAGTCTATCTGGTGGTAGTCTGAAAAGCAAAAATACCTCTCAAACCCATATTTTTACGACGAATTAGTTCTCAGTCGATCAGACACCTGCGACCAACCATCATACTTGTCATATCACCTACCTATATACGCCCTGGTGAGGAAAGTTGTGATTGAAACTGGACGTTTAAAAAGAAAGAAAAAAAAAGGGAATATTCACCGAGGGGATCGCACTTTTGAAAGGAAGTTCTGATCCCTAGTAACGACAACAACTCAAGGATACGATAGGAAGGCGAAAAGCTAAGGCAACGATGAAGTCTGGGATGAAATTTATAAATCAGAGTCAATGAGAATGTCAAGGACTCGGGCGCATGGTGGCCGAGCCTGAGAAGGAATTTGCGCTATGGCGTATATACAGCGAATTTCTGGACGGCTAGACTAAGTATGATTCAGCACAAAGTTGAAGTCTGAGATCGCTTGGCCATCTATGTGGTACGATGTTTATTGCACTCACATGATAGTTAACCTGATCTGACCCGGTCCCACTCACCCTCAAGCTCCAATAAGAGTGCAAAGGGTGTCAATTGCCTAGCACGTTAATATAAATACGTACATACTACCGATTCTAACCACTCACTACAGTCTATTGAGCCGAGGTTGTCATGAACACCGGTAAGCTGGGTTTCTACAGCCAACAAATCTGCTGAATTACCCACGAGCAAAGACATTTCACACTTGGACTAGGCTACACTACGTTGTATACTAACTTTCAAAGTGTTTTAACATTCCAATACGACCTCCAATCTAGTCCTGGTAGTGAGTGACGGAAGGGACTCAAATAAGGCTGGGAAGGCAGAGAGTTCTTCTCCTAGGAGCTAACAACTCTGCAGCTCCCTGCTGGAAGATCCGTGTTTCGGAATGTATTAGAATAGTAATCACGTCTTTGGCTTTAGCCGCAGTGTCTGTAAAAGTGGAGCCTACATGCGGCAGTTTTTTGCAAGCTTTCCCAACAGCAAGGCAGCTGCAAACGAACTTCGTTTTGTTGGTTGAAAAAGAGATAAAGAAGGGCCAAGGATTCTTTAAGTAGTTCGGTTGGAAATGACTTGTGGGGATTAGTACTACAGGAAGAAATCTGGTGTTAAAAGTGGAAAGATACTAACCAAGAAGGAGGTTTCTTTGGCCTGTACACAGAAGACTGACATGTCCTATACAGTCTTAAAATGAGAGTTCTAATATGATAAAAAAATTAAATTTCAAAAAATTCTGGCGTGCAGCTAGGGCTGGAGAAAGATTTAGGCTTTGGCGTGTGTAAACCGGATCTATCAAAGGATCGGACTTGTTTTATTCCAACAAGCAGAGAAGTTTTATGGTACTTTCACATCAACGTAGCAGGACAATCCTTGGAATATAATTCGGTCCCTAGCTAAACTTTGGACCGCACGTCCGAATTAAACAGCAGTAGGCAGAGACGCAGGTTCAGGTAATTATTAGTTTAATATAGTTCACAAGGGGAGCGATATTCTACAAGGTATATCTGCTGTAACGATGATATTGAAACTAGACTTCACCTACAGATCCTCGATCTGGGCCAAGGCCGGGCCAGGCGGTAGGATATCTGAAAGGTTAGTGGACCCTTTGTGAAGCAACTGAAAAAATTGCTTAAAATTGGTCACAAGAGCTTATAAGTTGACTAGTATGAGTCTGCTCGGACACGAAACTGCTACCATGCCAAGAGAAATATACCCGAACAAGCAAAGACTCCAACATGTTAGCCGCTCAAGGAACTTACCAGTCCAAAGAATCATAAGATGTGCCTATAACAAATTAAGCTACTCATGGAAGGGAGAGTAAATATTTGGGCAAAACATAGAAGATGAGGATTAGTACATAGGGTGGAGATCTGTGGGGACGTCATGTCTATAAGACAGCAGAAAGTAACGGGAAAAGTCGTAGCATATTAAGGATGGGCAAACTCCTGTTCAACGCTAAGGCGGATGCAATAGCATCGACAACTCGCCAACGCAAGGAGGACGAAGGCTGAACACCTGTCAGTGGTGTCCTCTACGAACCTGTGGGTGAAATATTCCCCCAGAGCCGAGATTCAGTCACGACAAAGGGTGAATTTGAGAGTTTTCGTCGAGTTGGCGATCGGGAGGAGTGGTGTTGGCTCATTTTTGGTCGAAAATCCGACTTGCAGAGATTTCACGACTGCACAACTCAACGAAATCAACCATCTACACCCCAGATACGAACCGCAGATAGGCTATAACCTGTCTGATGTTTGTATTACAACAACCGACACCTTTAAGGTCTTAATTTCTTTCTGGAAAATTATTCCCTGCCAAACTCATCTCGCGGCCCTCTCCATAATCATCTCACCACCTATCAAAGCTATCCCATACCTCCAAAAGTCAAATCGCCAACAAAGAAATAAGAGGATGTCCCACACTCCGTAACTACCAGTCGCTGTAAAGGTACGGTCGAAATACCGGCCTTAAATGCGTCCTCATCTCGGCCAAGGGCACCAACAACTCGACCTATGACGACTCGCCACCGACGAAATACGTACAACGTTTCGCCGGCATACTAACTAGAGCGTTCGACAAAGGCTGGGGCACCGGTGCCTCGGTCTTGAGCTCTCAGCCGCATTTTCGACCTCCACGGTTAGGGGTACGGCAGCGACGGGGCAAGGCCGGAGGGGTGGACATTCTACAAAGTTTCTAGAATGACGAGGTTGACCAAAGGATAAAGGGATACTGTATGGAGGAAAAATAGGGAATATAAACTGAGGAGGACTTGGTGGGCGACTGGATGAGGCCTCCAATGAAGAAATCGACCCCTGGATGACAAGAGGAGATGCTGAGATGAGCCATAGCTTGGACTGAATTAAAGGGAAAAGTTACAGATGGCGAAGGTGTCAAGGGCTCGGGCGCGTGGTGGCCGAGGCTGAGGAGGAATTTGCGCTTCGGCGCGTCAAAAGAGGGTTCTCTGGACGGTTGGGCTTGACATGATTCAACACATGGGTGAAGTCTAAGGTGGTCCGGTCATTTATGTGGGACGAGGTAGATATAATTAATGGTAGTCAACCTGATCCAGCCCGGCTCCACTCGTGCTTAAGCTCCAGTAGGAGTGCGACGGGAACCAATGTACCTAGCACGTAAATGAACAAAACAAAACAAAAAACTCGCCAACGCAACATCTCCACGTCCGTCGCTTCTACCTTCTACGACTTAATACTATCGTAAACATACCTCACTCACTCATACCACCCCAGTTTTCCGCAGAGGCTCGCTCTTGACCTCCTCTCCCACCCGTAAATTCGACGCGTCTTGACGTCTAAATAGTCCTCACAGGGCCACCGAATCATCCTTACAGTACACAAACAAGCGCAGAGCCAATCTGCGAGTGTAACGGCTGGTGAACCGATAGTAAGCCCTGTAGCCTACATTGGCCAACGCAGGCACCATTTCCACCCGCCAGCAGGTCCCAGCTAATAGAAAACTCACTTCGCGGCTCGGACTACTTACGGCACTTAGACGTGCACGGAGATGGTTGCCTCGGCACGGGGTTCCACATAATGAAAGGACCGTGCAATAGACCGTGTGGTGAAACATCCACTCAGATAGTTAACGGCACTCAGACGGGCACAGGGAGGATTGTTTCGGGCACGGGAGGCACAATGTGGAAGGTAGCCGAGTTACAAATTTCCTGTCCGAAGTGAACAGCATCGTAGAACTCTAAACTTCCTACAGGTACATCTGTCCGCTTTGTAGGAATGAATGTTGGTCACGAATGGGAGGAGAGCGCGGGTATAAATAAGGCTTTCTTGTACATACAAATTCTCTCCTTAGAAGAATCGTAAACTATTGATCGTGCATCTCAAGCCAACTTGAGAATTCCCCCCGACTGTCACAGCGAGGCGAGCTTCCAATCCTCGCTCCCAAACTCCACCGAGTCATTGGGTGTCACCATGACTAACGTCCTCGCAGATGAAGCGAGGGCTTTCAACTTACACATTGCAGAGGCTGAACGTATTGTCAGTGGGTACATTGACCTACTGACCGCCTCAACCGATCATCAGCTCCGAGGAGCTGTTGAAAGGAATGGAGAAGCCTTATAGGCCATGATAGCAGACATTCTGCGCGGAAACCCCAGCCAACCCCGATCCAGTGTGACATCAGAAGCTGCCAGTGGCAGCAAAACGACATACCCTCCCGTGCCAGCCACTAAGCCTGGAGGAAAGAATAATGCGAGCACTCCACGACCAATGCAAATCCTCGCCAAAGAAAGCAGTAGTCAGGCAAAAGGCAAAGAGCTGGCGTTGATAAAGCCTAATAGGCCAAACGAAGGTGATGAGATACCAAGTTCCAACACTATGAAGAAACCCTTGACTCTGATATTCAAGAAGAAAGCAAAGTCTGCACACCCTGTAGCGAAAAAATCGCAACCAGCCAACGGGCTTGAATCAAAAGTAACGCGGCCTACATAAATGCCTCACCCCCAAGCCAGTCCGCCCAGACGTGCGTGTGTCTCTGCGTATCAAGCCCGACCACCCGTTGAGACGCATGTCTCCTTATAATGTTAAAATTAGCCTCGCAGCAAGCTGCGCTTATCTAACTCTGCAATCAAGAAGGTTACTATCGTCAACTCAGGGTTTGCGATACTAGCTGAAGGAGAGGGGGCAAGAAGTGCGCTCCTCTCGGGAGCCGTACTAATGGAGAGCACAGAAATGAAACTGGAAGCTGTTTCCAACTGGATCTCGATCCTAGCTCCGAATGTATCAGACAGGCTCCACACTTTAGAGGGACCAACCTCTGTAATATCGGAGATGGTGATAGATGAAGCGACCCTAAAAATGGGCGTTAGACCGAACTCGGCCCCTTGACTTTACGACAAGCATAGCTAGGTCATCAGCCGACTGGTTGTTGCATTTTACAACCGGCAAGCCATAGCAAGGAGAAAGACTTTTCGAAGAGAGTGGTCGCTTACACAAACTCCAGCGCAAGGCCAAAATTGCACAATGCAACCAATGCTAAGGACATCACCCAACAAAGATTTGCTCACGAGCGGAAATATGCACATGATGCGGATCCATCGAGCATAAAGTATCTGTCTGTAAGCAGACCATCCCGAGGTGTATGAACTGCCATGTGCCACACATGGCTATCGAAATCCACTGCATGGCTATACCATCCTGGGTTGGCGGCAAAACTGTGCAGCGAACCAAAGAACAGCTGTCGGTTATTTGTGAGCAAGGTCAAAAAGAAAGGAATACTTCGATCCGAGAACCTGAAGCAAGGCGGAAAGCCGCCAAGGTGACTGCCGACAACGAAACTTCAAATGTTACTCAATGCCCGTAAGGGACTATAACTGTCGGTATATCATGGTAATAAAAGTGCTAGCACAATAGGTTCTGAATTTCATAGAGGTCAGTTGTTCTTGATTCTTTTTCTTCTCTATCTCTAAGCTATCTAGTGAGAGTTACCCTACGTATTTGCCAAGGCACTAATGCAATCAATATCCGTGCACAATGGCCTACGCTTCAGAACGATCAGAGGGATCTAAACACTACTGCTACTTAGTAGGTGATATGATTGTCCCTAAATAACCATATTTTCCAACAATAACTCTACCCAGCCTTACAAAACAGTGTTACAGGATCTAGTGCACAAACTCCTGCCGTTCACTGTGGGCGGCCCATGTGTAATGCTGGCCTTAGGGTCCGCTTAGTAATACCCCTGTAAAAATATCTTTCCTTTCAAGATGCTCTTATTCTGCATTGTAGTTATTCATGCGCTATCATTATTTTAGGAAATCAGAATAAACTTCGTATATTTTGTTCGATTGATTAGGTCACAACCACATTCCGAGACAAACAGCTACAACAATATCGTTCCTCTGCGCAAGTTAGCGCAGAGGAGACCCCGCTACAGACATCATTCTGTAATCCGCTTGGGGTTCAGGAATTGATGTCCTACTCATCCAGGAACCCTGGACCCACCATAAGAACGGCTTCTGGCTCACCAGATTACATTCCGGATTCTAAAAGCATTTGCCTCTCCGTGCCGCTGCCAACTCCACAAGACCACGCCCCCTCATCTATACGCGAAAATGGATCAATTGCCAACAGCAAGCAATCTGCGAGACATCACCAGATATCACTGCTGTTAAGGTAGAAGGAGTCACATTTGTCTCCGTATATCGCGCTCCTGGAGCAGATCTTTTGCCGCTGCTATCATGGGCTCCATCCGGACCTACAGTAATTGGCGGAGATTTCAATGCCGTTCACACCGACTGGCAGCCAATGGCTACTAGGCTACACGGTGATGGCCAGCTGCTCACTGAGTGGATGTTCGAGCACGGTATGGACCTATCTTCTTCACTGGGCGTCCCGACACACGACTTTGGAAACACACTTGACCTAGTCTGGTCTAACGCTGGTGCCCTTGCAGATGTCTCGACAGAGCTTGACTCAACATCGGACCATAGAACGCTTGCAGGAGACTTCCCCCGTCTGAACTCGCAAGGTAGAGCTGTCATTAAAACTGGCCAACCGTTCCGAGTGACAGACGACGCCCTCGAAGGCTTTACCAAGGTGCTAGGTAGGTGGGCTCATGGAATAGGAATACAGCCATTGGTCTCAATAAGCACGGTAGACAACCTTGCTGATAAGCTAGTCCAAACTATTAGCGATGCTATCAGGGCTACTGGAAAATGCGGGAGCGTAAAGAAGGGTAGGACAGCACCCTGGTGGACGACAGAGTGCCTACACGCCAAACTCGAATACAGGCAGCGTAAGTTCTCCGAAGCCACAACCAATGTCGACATGTATCGGATGGCACGCTGGGCAAAGCCGCAACCTACACCTGCTGTTCCACCACTAGATACTCCCGATGGTTTTGTCACGGACCCATGAAAGCGAGCACTTCTGTTGTGCGACCTCCTCCTCGGCCAGTTCACCAGCCAAAACGACGTATTCTATGAGCAACTCAAAAAGGCAGTGGAAACCTCCCATAGGTCTCGAGCGTTATGGACGAAGAAGCCAAGTGGGTCTCAACAGCCTGCCAAAATAAATCCCCCGGAGCGAACGCAATTTCTGTCCATCTTCTTAGGGCAGCCTGGCCGTCAATTAGCCACGCAGTGAGGGTATTCTTTGAGTGCTCACTTCGACTGAACCACTTACTAAAGGCATTCAAGCTGGCCGAGTTAATTTTTCTCCAAAAACCTGGCCGTAATCTGAGCATATCTAAATTATGGAGGCCCATTTCACTGCACTCCTCTCTCGGCAAAGGTCTTGAGAGACTAGTTGCAAGGCGGCGCCGCAGCAGCCTTTTGGGGCACTCTCCGAGACATCCGCTGACGAACTTGTCTCATGCGTTATCCACGATATGGAGCATGCAATGAAAAGGCAGAAGAAAGCAGTCCTTGTCACTCTGGACGTACAGGGGGCACTCGACGCTGTACTCTAGAGACAGCTGCTGCAAAGGATGCACAAGATGGTGTAGCCGAAACTAGCTATCACTTATATAAAGTCCTTTCTAAATGAACAATCCGCACGTGTAAGATTGTTTTACTTGGTATATGAAATGGGGAACGTACACTTGCGTTTGACGGCTGGGATATGATGTTTTATCGTGAGTAAATTGTAGATGACTCTATGGATGTATATTCTAATTTACAGTGGGAAATACTCCCCTTTTATACCCCATGGGCTCGCTTACCAGCGAATTATATGCCCACCATGCTTACTCATGCAGTGTGCCTTGCCTGAACAAATGCGCCAAACATGTCATGTGAGTTGTCTATGTCTGAGGTACAATGATGACACACTCACCCTCCATGCGCTACCTGCCAGGGCTATCTTAGCTGAGCACAACAAAGATACGGAGATGGAGTAACAGACCCGATACACCTAGAATTCGGGCTGCCACAAGGATCACCTTTATCCCAAATTCTCTTCCTTTTATACATGGCCGAAGTCGTGGGAGGCAGTATTTGGAGATTTGGCTATGCAGATGATGTTGTCACTCTCGGCATAGGTTTATTCCCAAACAAAGCTGCAGTTGCTGTCCAGAGAGAGGTGGATGCAGTCCTCGGGTGGGCTGCTGATAACGCCGTCTCTTTTGACCAAGACAAGGCCGAAGTAGTTTATTTCCTCGGCCCCAGATCCAGGGGATACGAACTTCTGACTATAAGGGTGGGCCCTCGCAAGGTACAAGCATCCGAAGATATCCGATGGCTCGGAGTTCACTTGGACCGTGGCCTGAACTTCGAAAGCCACGTCGCAAAGTGGTCCAGTAAAGCAATGAGGCTAGTGCAGCACTTCCGACGGCTCATACTGTGCACCCAGAGATCAAGGCCTGACTTACTAACAACAGTCATTCGGACAGTAGTTCTGCCAATCGCGATGCACGCAGCGGAGGTCTGGTGCCCGGGGCCAACCAGGGAAACCTATTATGGTGTTGCACAAAATTCTTGCAAGAGACAGTGCAAAGTAGTCGACCAAACTTCTGCCTTAGTAATCCGTATGGCTCTACCAACCTGGCGCACCATGCCAATCACAACCCTGAGAAGAGAGACTGGTATTCCGCCAGCACACATTCTGCTCGAGGAACGCAGGCTCAAGATCGCCGCGCGAATCCGGAGACTAGATGAGTACCATCCGCTTCGACTTCGGGCTACGGAAAGCACCGACAGCGCTCGTCACCGACTCGGACTAAAGACATGCAACAAAATCAGACTTAGTTTCGACAGAGTTCATGATTCAAGGGTCCAGAGGATTTACCAACTTCTGCTGGAGGTCGAACTTCCTCCAACACTTCGACCCGCAGTACCCCTGCTGGACACGCAAGAAAGAAGTGGCTAAGTTTATGAGAGAGTGGCTACCTACACTCCCATCCGACTGTCTCTGTGTTTACAGTGATGGCTTTGGGGCGTCCACTGATAGAGTGTCATGGGCATTTGTGACCTTTTGTTACGGGTCCACAACTAATGTCAATCCCTCGCATATTAGCGTGCACTTGGCATATATGTAGAACGTGTTTTCCCTCTGTATTTACCTTTCTTTCTTTGTAGAGAATCTGAATAGACTACCTTCCCTCGTTTGATTAACTAAATCACGACCTGTTTCGTGACATATTCAGATTCTCTATGAAGAAAGAAAGGTAAATACAGAGGGAAAACACGTTCTACATATATGCCAAGTGCACGCTAATACGCGAGGGATCGACATTAGTTATGAACCCGTAACATATACCCACTCCTTACCTCCCGACGCTCAGAAAAGGGTTGCCCCATGGATGATTTAGAAAAAGAAATCCAAAGAATGGAATATCCTGGAATTTTTGGCTAACCTGGAGGACCTCTTCACTGATAAAGACGCGCCGTCCAAAGCGCAGAATGCTCTGCACTCCATCAAACAAGGACCACGTCAACATTTCGTTAGATTTAGGAGTGTATTCAAACAGCACTGCTCCGAGGCTGGAATACTCGCTCCCAAGGACGCGTCCAAGGTCAACGCGATGAAAGAGGGGCTAGCGCCGCATTTACGTAAAGGTCTTGCCTATAGATCCCTAATCCAACACGGACTATGACAGCTTTGTAGTCGGAGTTCAGGAAATGGCCAATGAGTTGGAAAAGCTGCCCGAGTTCCCTATGGCCACGGGATCAGATAAGGAATTTTACCAATGCATCGACTTTTGGCGGCCTCCTCACACTCTGTAAGGATTCCTCTTCCGATCCTCCAGATCCTTCCGATTTTCCCTTCACCATATAATTTTACCCTTCTTCCCATGTTGTTATGACAACAGTATAACCCTTTACATATGGGATCATGTTGATATTAGATTAATGTCTATGTTATGATGAGCTAGTGGAAGGAAGCCAGTATATGTAGGACGGCTTGGTCTGTAGCTTCAGAGTTCTCCACGCTTAGTTTTCTGTCATACCCAACACCTCCCGATCATCTCCGGTCGCCTTTAGTACCATTAGTCAACACCAGTATTCGCTCGAACCTTTAGTCTCTCTAGATAATTATGCTACCAAATTCAACCCTTTAGTTTCTCTATGTGATCTCGAGTAGACCTTCAGTCATCTCTCGCAGTCTATCTAACCTCTATTCCACTAAAATTACGCTTCAGTCCGTACGCCTTTTCTCCAATCTGACACACTCAAACCAACCAAGCTCAGGTTACTCCAGCCCATTCACAATATCAGCCTCAACCCAATCCTTAAAGCCACTCTTTTACTCCTGTTGATCAGGACAGCGATGTCCAGATGGGTGGGATAAACGCCCTACAGGCCCAAATGCAATCTCTACTATCTGCATTTAAAGGCAATCAGGGAAAAGGAGACTTTATGTTATGGCCCAGTAAGATAAATGATTAGAGTAAAGCCTTGTAGCTATGGCTATACCACTGCGCCATAACACCAGCTAGAAGTGTGGAGGCCTTAAAAGTGCAGGCGCCGACATTTGATTAAGTTACGCTAGGCTTTACAGAAGTACTTAGTTTAGGTGTAGGGCGTAGTCTTTGATCTTTAGTTTTGCAACTTATATTATTAGCCCATTTATATTTCGTACCCTTGACCACCTCTCTTCTCGCCCTCTGTTCGATTCTTTCTCGTGCACCCTCAGTTCCTCATTCACTCCGAAGACGGTTACTAAGCTTGTCCTAGCCGTAATACTTTAGGAATAAAGAGTATAGAACCGATAACCGTCCATTTCCGCCTGATTTACCTCAGCCAGAACGTAACGGTAGGGTTTAACAGGGTCAGTGTGAGAGATACGGTAGATCTCCTTCACACAGATGGAGCGAGTGTAGGTACCAAAATTTCCGCGTTAATCCTACACCTAGAGGCTCTGGTAGGTTTCGAAACTCGGTCGTCAATGCGGCCTCAACTTATTCCAACCTGTTTAATGAACATTCGTCTCGTTCTGATTCGGGAAACGAATGACCTCTGAGCAAAGTCGTGTTCAGAGGCAACAGGTTTGGGATTCTTTTGGGATAAATCTGGCAACAAGGCCATCTAAAATTGAAATCTTACAGGCTAAGAATAGAATGGATAGCAAACCATTTTTAATAGATGCCTTTATAAATGATCATTTTTATCTCTCAGCTCTTTTTGACTCCGGCTGCCTTCCATATGCTGTATTCAGTGAAGAGACTGTTAGAAAAAGAAACCTGCCACGCATTCCTGTAGAACCTAGAGAGCTTAAGCTTGCGAAAGATGATGATAAAAGCTACAAAATTAACTATATTACGTTCGTTACTTTAGATATTAGCGGCCGAAAAGAAAGATTATGGGGATACGTAATCCACGGATTACACTATGATCTTATCCTCGGTAAAGGCTGGGCCGAAAGAAATAACGCTGTCTACCAAGCAGGAGACCATGTCTTGCATATTGGTCAAGGACATCAGAAAGTGAAGATTTACAAAAGTACGGAGAGTAGCAGTGACCAAGCTGAAGATTTAACAAAATATATAAGAGAAGCCAAATTAGTGTCTGCGCATGTATTTTCTGCCCTTACAAGGCGCGCGCGTAAGAATAAGGAAGAACTTATCCTTGCATCCGTCACCATGTCGGACATAAATAAAGCGTTGGAAAAACTAAGTGAAACGCGTGTTAGACCTACTGTTGAATCAATCCATGGGTTACTTCCTGGACAACTGCATGGGCTCGAAGAGGTTTTCCTAGAAGATAGCTCAAGTGACCCACTCCCTCATCGACCTGGACACAATATGGAAATTAACCTCGAAAAAGATGATAGAAATGTTGAAAAGAAACCGCCATATGGGCCTCTTTATGAAATGTCAAGAGAAGAATTGTTAGTTCTTTGCAAAACTTTAGCAGATCTCCTAGATAAGGGATGGATACGCGCGAGTGCTTCACCTGCTAGTTCACCGGTATTGTTTGCCAAAAAGCCCTCTGGTGGCCTGCGGTTTTGCGTTGACTACTGCGGTCTTAACGCTATTACAAAAAAAGACCGTTATCCTCTACCGCTCATCCGAGAGATCCTACGCCAACTGTCAAAAGCATGTTGCTTCACTAAAATAGATGTGCACGCAGCATTCCACAGATTGTGAATCAGGAAAGGGGATGAATGAAAACAGCCTTCCGTACCAGGCAAGGCCTTTTTGAGTGGCTAGTATGCCCCTTTGGTTTTTGTGGAACGCCTCCAACATTTCAAAGGTTTATTGATAATACTTTGCGCGAATATCTGTACAACTTTTGTTCTGCTTATGTAGACAACGTGTGACACACGGATTACACGAAGGGTGCGCGTGAAATATTCCTCATGCAGAAGACATGTAACTGTAGTTAGATAGCTTTACCACAGTGCCAACTAGCCTAAAAGGGCACAACATTAGATCTGTGTATTTAATGGCTATCTTACTATATATGGTAGACTTGTGAGCTCACACAGAGCGACACACAATGTGATAATCTATACTGACAGAGACCTGCAAGACCATTATGGTAAATTCCGTAAAGTTATTGACGCTTTAAAAATTGCGGGTCTACGCATGGACATTGACAAATGTGCTTTTGGCGTGAAAGAAATAAAATACTTGGGTTTCATCATTGAAATTGGTAATGGCATTAAGGTAGATCCGGAAAAGGTATCTGCTATAACCAAGTGGGAAGGGCCAGAAACTGTGTCAGCTGTTTGTTCTTTTCTAGGATTCGCGAATTTCTACCGTGAATTCATCCATAAATTCTCTGCCATTTGTGAACCTTCAAACAACCTCACCAAAAATGGTGCAGCTTGGGTATGGGAAGAGCCCCAAAGAAAATCTTTTGATAACTTGAAAGGACTGCTAATTACTCTATCAACGATTAAACATTTTCGAGGTGAGCTACGCAGTGTCAGTACTCCTTTCCTTGTCCTTTCTGACCATTGTAACCTTCGTTATTTCATAACAACTAGGCAGTTGTCAGAGCGTCAAGTTCGCTGGGCAGAAGAACTTTCCAACTACAATTTCGAAATTAAATTTAGACCAGGAATAGAATCAACCAAACCAGACCTGTTGTCAAGAAAGACAGAATTTAAGCCAAAAGATTTTAACGATGAAAGATTGAAAAGGAGAGAGTTCCAACTCCTCAAACATAGATGGGTCTCACTGTTAGCTAAAGAAGAGCCACCTATCCACTTAAATCTTTCGGTAATGGAAACTAGGAGACGGGCAAAAGCCAGTATAATTCAATTGCCAAACCAAGATCTGAAACCTATTGGCCAGGCGCCGCCATTGTCAAAAGTTACGGTCGTTGAAGGACCTCCTAAGGGAAAAGATATCTTCGACAAAATACATATTCAATAATTATGGGACCAAGCAACGAAAAAGGATCCATCCTTTAAAATAATTTATCCCAGCGTTGCTAAAGGAGATCGCTCCCTACCCTCTTCAGTAGGAAATTCTATACAAATGCCAGATTGTACCTTCGATGATAAATTTGCCTTAACTTACCGTGGAGGTCTCTGGGTCCCAGACTAGGAACCCCTCCGTACAGCATTAATACAACGAGTACATGATTCCCATGTGACTGGTCACCCGGGGCGCGAAGTGACATTGTCTATTTTAGCACGGAGCTTCTTTTGGCCTCAACAGTACAAGGATGTAAGGAGATTTGTACGAAACTGTCATGTCTGCGGGAGATCTAAAGTTTGGCGCCAGTCGTCTCAAGAACTATTACGACCTCTGCCCATACCAGACCGTTTTCATAGTGAACTATTACTAGCTTTATGACAGAGCTCCCTTTAACAGACAAAAATGAAAGATTTCTTATGGTCATACACGGTCGCCTGTTAGGAAGCGCCACACTAGAGGCAATGGAAACCATGGAGGTTGAAAAATTCGCTGAGCGTTTTGTAATAAGCCATTGGAGATACCATGGATTTCTAAATTCGTTAACCTTAGATAGAGGCTCTAATTGGATCGGCCGTTTTTGGCAGCGGCTTTGCCAGCTTGTGGGTATCCAACAACGCCTCTCTACAGCTTTTCACCCCCAAACCAATGGTGGGACTGAAAGAATGAACCAGGAAGCTCTAACTTACCTACGTACTTTATCTCATATGCCCAAAATGACTGGGCTAAACTCCTTCTTTCTGCTATGGTGGTGATTAACAATAGGGACATCTCCAAAACCGGCTATAGTCATTTCTTTTTGGCCCATGGATACCACCTCGACCCTATCCAACGTCGAGCCCCTCAATCCGGCTCCACCAGAGACCCAAAATCTAGAGCTAATACTTTCGTGAATCGACTCTACGATGGCCAAGAACTTGCTAAGGTAGCCATGGCAACTGCATAGCAAATTACGGAAGACAATGCCAATAAAGGAAGAAAACCAGCTGAGATTTTAAAAGTCGGGGACAAAGTCTGGCTGAACCTAAAAAACGTTACAACTCCACAACTTAAAAAGAAGTTCTCTTGGACAAATGCCAAATACAGAATTACAAGAGTTGTGGCTCCAGATGTCTATGAACTTGATGTCCCTAGCGGCATGCACCCGAGATTCTTTGTGGACCTCCTCTGTCGGGATCCTGATGATCCCATACCTTCTCAAATTACAGACGACAGCCAACCCCCGCCATTGCTTGAGGGAAAACATCCTCTTAACGCCGTTGACAAAATCTTAAGAGCTGAGAAATTTAATGGTAAAAGGCTACTATGTGTAAAATACAAAGACTATAAAGAAACATCCTGGGAGCCGCGAGAAAATCTCGTTCTAACAGACGCTTTCTGCTGTCACGGTTTCAGTACAAGGTGCATGAGCGATCTTGTAGGTACAGTATATTTATTATAATTCTCTAGAGAGAGAATTGCTATAGCTAGAATACAAATATATATACTTTCTGAGATACTCCTCTTCTGTAAGGTTCTCCCTATATCTGGAATAACATGGAATCCTCGACAATACCCTAGAAGATTCTTGATACACCTGTTGTCCTCATGAACCTTCAGTATGCTTCCAGAAAGTTCATTGAGAATCTTCTAAGCTCCTTGTATTCCGAGATCCTTCCCGAAGATTCCCTTGCGTTCATTGCCTGCGCTAGCCAGCGTAGGCTACAGGAATCCCTAGGCTTAACAGCCGTTACATCTGCGACTTCGTCCGACAGTACGGGGAGGGTGATAATGCAGGTGATCCAGATACAGCTAGCTGTACGGGATCCCGAGGCAAAAATAAAAACAAGAGAATATCTGGAAAGGGAAAAACGACTTGAATTTCAGAGGCGAGAGGAGAGAGCTGATGTTACGGGTCCGCAACTAATGTCGATCCCTCGCGTATTAGCGCGCACCTGGCATATACAGTCAAACCCCCTGTTCAGACGGTGTAATTGGGGCCGTGAAAAAAACCCGTCATGTGGAGGATATTGTTTAAAAGGATGTGATTACATAATCCAGCTATCTAGGCACTCTCACAGGACTGGGACTTTGATGTTTTCTCGGAGAGAAGGGAAAGAAAGATGATTGATTGCTCTATCCTCCATGATCTTACTTCTGTTTAAGTAAAAGTTCGCTCGTGTTCTTTCAGTAAGTTTGCATCGTCCAGACCATGTAATCTCCCCATCCCGTCTTACAAACATCGTTTGTTATCTAGTCTTAAATACAAGATATAACATAATGAGCATTAATATTGCAAACAATAAAATGCAGGCATAACCAATTACAGGATATAATTCCAGATGATAACCTAAATACAAACAAACAAAGAATGACTGCAGGGGGGATAATAATAGACACAATGTGTAACGCACGGATGATTGCGTGTGCCTCCTTATCAGCCTTATTCAGCCTCATATGCGGGTCTCGATTAGTTTGACAGCTACTTTGCACTGTTGATGCCTCTTTTACCCACCCAATTTCCGTCTCTAATCACTCTAATACCCTCAAATAGCTCGAATTAAGAGAATCTTGACTCTCAGTATACACAATCAACTCTTTCAGGGCCATTTCGGCCTCTTTGCTGTCCGCAGAGGCTGTTCGTCTTGTACTACCTCTTCTTCTTGGTCTTGATTTACTCACGAATATTCTCCTATCACCTCTTGTAAGATCATTGCCTCGTCAAGCACCAAATTCCCTTCCTCTTCCTCCTCAATTGGATTAAGCAAATTGTCTATTGCCATTGAATCTCGTATGTCTCCTGCTCTGACTACCTCATTAAACAATTCAGAAAGTCCAGTCGGAAGTACAGACGTAGGAAGAGCAATTGGCTTGGAAATAAGAGTCGATTTCCGAAAGCAATTATGAATCGTTGTATTTGTAACTTTGTTATTCCAACTTGGTAATATGCAGCGAATTGCTAGTCGAATATGGACACTTGATTGTGGATCTGTACCCTCTTCAATTGCTTGTAGGACAAAGCGGAGCCAGTATTTTCTGTAGAATACTTTGCAGTTCTGAATAATACCTTGCTCAAGGACTCGAAGACTGTGGACTGGCTTAATGGATGGCCGTACTCAGCGAAGAACCACTCAATGCACTGTTTTTGTGTTGGTTTTGGGACCTGGCGGTGCGCCCATTGTCGCAGAGCATGTTGTTGCTCGACAGAGCTTCCATTTTTGGCGGCATTATTAGCGCCAATCTAATGAAGAAAAGCCTGGTTAAGACGATATTTAGAGGTTGAAGAATGATAATCGTGCAATGGGTAAATGTATGGGAACCAAGTCTGTTCCGGAAAAAATATCATATAAACAGCAATATCGTCTTCACAAGGATCGTCTTAACAGGGGTTTGACTGTATGTAGAGCGTGTTTTCCCACTGTACTTACCTTTCTTTCTTCATGGAGAATCTGAATAGACTACTTTCCCTCGTTTGATTGACTAAATCACGACCCGTTTCGTGACACCTTTTTTGGTGGCAAAGGCACGGTAATTGAGCTAATCAGTTCAGGCAAAATTACGGATGCAAAGGTCTAGGACGTGCAGGCTCATGGAGCTTTGGCGGCCCTAGAAGCAATCACTATCAGAAGGGGGGGTGGGGGGGTGTTGCAGCGCCATCTATTTCCTGCTCGACAATTCCGCAGCTGTCCAGGCTTTACTGACAAGAACAACGGGCTCATCGTCCTGGCAGATCCAAAAGTTCTTGAAAATGGCCGCAAGATCAGGCGCGCCTGTTCAAGAAGGATGGAGTCCGGGCCACGCATGGCTGGCAGGAAATAAAATGGCTGATCAGCTCCCATCGTTGGAAAAGGCTAGGACGACATATGGTTTGATGACCCTCGCCTCATCTGGACCGAAAGCTCGCGAACTGGCCAGGCAGATGTTGACGTACTGGTGGCACTCGAATGGGCCCAAATATTACGCTGACCTTGAAGTTGAGTTGCGCCGCAAGAAGCCGCCAGAGTCAGCGCTACCGAGCGCGGTCTACGCCCGCTCGATGGCCGCTCGAAGCGGACATGGAGACTTTGCGGCATATCATGGCCGCTTCAACCACACCACCGCCACACTCTACAGCGAGTGCGGGAGGGAAAAATAAATCGGTCAGTCACCTTGTCCAGTGTCGGAAAGCACGGGCAACATGGCGGCTGAAGAGCGGAAAGCGAAGGGCGTTAGATCTGGAAATAATGCTCGGACCAAGTGGATGGCAGCTGTTCAGGGACTATGTTGAGGAGAGCGGAATATACGTGGAGGCTTGTCGGGGGATGGCAGGGATATGTGTGACTCGGAGGTCATAGATCGAAAGCCTAGGCGGTTTGGCATGGAAAGAGGGAATGTGATGGAGGCTCAGGCGCGTGGTGGCCGAGGCAGAAAGACGGAAGGGAGATTGTATAAGTTTTTCTTTTGTAATGCGGGAAATGGCGTGGAAGTTTTCGTTTGATATTCATTCTGGCCTGCTGAACTCGTCATGATTCAACAGATGGATGCGTTTTGGCATCGTTCCGCTCATTCAGGTGGGACCCAGCACTCGTACTGCACGGTAGTTAGCTCACCTAGCGCGTCAATGAACCAACAAACGCACCATTCGAGAAAGTCAAAGATTCCCTTTTCCACTCCTCTCGATATCGTCGCATCTATCTCTGAATTTTGATGGAGCTCAGGCATGGTGAAAATGCCTCCTCTTGGCGAAGAGCGCGCCGACGACACTTTGGACAAAGGTCCGCCCGAGGCCTCTCGCACACACGCCGGGCTTCGCCCAGTCTCCGAAATGCGCGGAGATGAGCAAGGTCTTAATTAAAGGGAAGGGAAAAGCCCTCGCCGCCGTCAGCGAGCCCGATACTGACATGATCGGGTGAGATGTTGGAAAGTATGCTCGGTACGATGTGATGTGGATATGAATAAAGAAGGCTTGGTATTTTACAAATATGAGAACTTTGGACTTGTATATACATCTAGGGAGAAATGCCACTAGTCTCGTGTGCCTGTCAAACGTAGTGATGGCCAGCCACCTCTCATCTACCATGATGAGCCAAGGTTCACTGCAGTGCGGAAATATGCAAAGGTATATGCGACAGTAGGCGCGATTAGCGCACTCGCGACCTGTGTAGAGGGAGTCGATGTTGTGGGGAAGCTGAGACGAAAGAGATGATGGCTGAGTGCTAAGCCCGAGACTCGGAATTTCCCACATGAGTCGAGATGGTTGAGAATAGTCCCCCTGATGGCTGTAGATAAAGCAGCGTCAAAAATCATGTCGGAGCCAAAAGCTGCCACGAAAAACAGTGGCTATAGTAAAGGCTGCGCCGCAAAGAAGGACGCGGCCAAGGTGAAAGTCGACAAACGACTCTTCCTTTGCCTCGAAAAGGACCAAGCATGGTGAGAGGTCATGTGGCAAGGACGCCTGAATACTTCCACCATGACTAAACCTCGCTTCATCGCCTAACCCCAGCTATGCTATGTTAGCAGAGAACGAAGGAAACGGCAAGTGAGGTTGAATGGTTGAATGGTGATGGAGCCAGCTCAGGCATGAGATATCCCCTACATCCAGCTCCTCACATCATTCACTTCATGACTCGAACCCTGGCATAAATCCAGATTGTGCATGTAGTGGGCTCCCCCAGTGATGTTCCTCTCCAGTTTAAGATTCTCTACTGTACCTAGAACTAGATAGTTTGTGAATAACATCCCTCTCACGACCCTTGCATTAGATGGCTCTTTGAGCCAGGCAAGTGAAAAGGCCAAACTCGAAGCATCTTCGCATCTTGCCGCCTTACAGACACCAAAGGTATGTGTAAGTATAGTTACTGAGCGCAGCCGATTCCACATGGGTCTTTGACAAGATTCAGGTGCGACCTCATGGGATGTGTCGGCCTGGGGCACCTCATGGACCAATTGAACAGTGCAAATGCTGCTTGGACTTCCACGCCACCCGTGGCAGCTCCCGCGCTCCAGCCTGCTGGAACTGCGGGTGTAATCTGCGCTCGGAAGGCGAGTGCAAGGCCCTCACACGCTATGCCAACTATGGCGGACTGCCAAGCTAGACCCCGAAAATCCGGACTGCAGGCAAAAGGGCCGAAGAGGCCATCGTGGCCGCTGCAGAGGATGTCGCAATGGCCGAGGCAACAGCTTTCGGAGTGCTGGGATTCGAAGAAGAAGCTTGCGGATCCAGCGACCTCGACAATGTCTCCTTCGGGCCTAGACCAACCAATAGCAGGATAGCGGCTGGATCAAGGTGCCTGCCAACCCATCTCTTGCACTCAGCAGAGAATGGGTAAATTTGTCATTCGGAAGGTGTGAGGAGCGCATTGCTTGGGTCCAGCATGGAGGAATCTTCTGCTTTTCGGCCGGGGGGGGGGAGGGCTTCTTTTTTCCTTTCCGTTTAATCAGCTGCACCTTTGGCAGCGATTCACGCCGTTGGAACGAGTTGGGCTGTTGGAAAGATACCGGGTCCTCGATCCATTGTAGACAAACAGCTGTAGCCTCGGACCTATTCATTCAAACAAATCGAGGAATTGCAGTCCCCGACTCCTGCAGAGCATTGAAATCCCGTGGAAGCCATGATGAAATATCTTCTCGACACCAAAAGAATTACACTGTGCGTCGTTGTCGGGTTGAGCTGCTCTGCCCAGCTACCATCCAAGTCGGACTCAATGCTTCAGGGGATGAAAGCGGGCGAGGAAGTCTTGAATGAGAGAGAAAAGATGGGGCTTTCATGAATGAAGCTATACTGTAGCTGCACTTGTTGGGGGGAAACGGGCAAGCCAGAGACATTGAACAGATCATCAGGAGTCTTTTGGACGATATGCTTCCTCCAGTCTAGATATGCCAGTCTACAGACGCCCATATGGGCCCGTCGAACATCAAATCAAATGGAAATGACTATTTTCCCAATCACTGCTCAAGCCCATCTCAACCTCCCCTACCCATGAGAGAATGTAGGTATGTGGAATCTTTGTTGTCGTCGAATGACACGGACGCTTTGCATGCTAATTCTTAATCGCCGTCTCTTCTCAATGTGAGGCTATTTACGACGAATACGCTCCTACTGCTTACAGGCCATCGATAACTGCGCCCTGGATAGTCCCTTCAGCCCTCTTCCTGTAGTGCCAATGCCCACAATTCTTTCCTAACCATACCACTTGAAGGCCTTGGCCCATCTTTATCTCTGTTTCAACCAACAAAATAAAGGTCATTCGCAGCTGTCTTGCCGTCGAGAGAGAGCCTGCAAAAAACTACTGCACATAGTCTCCACTCATATAGACGCTGCGGCTAAAGCCAAAGACACATCTACGTGTCTCACATAGTCCGAGGGGTTGGCCATCTACCAGAGAGCTGCAGAGCTGTTGACGCCGAGGAAAAGAAGTCTCCGCCTTATTCGAGCCTCTTCCGGTGGTGTTGAGATTACCGCAGTTGTTCTAAATATTTGTCTGGCTAGTGTCGGAGTTACGATACATATATGCCATTACGGCACAGCCCTACGTGGCCACCAGCACGCTCGACTATGCGGCGCCATTAGATTGAGTTGGTAATTAGAGACAGCATGAATCAAGTGAGACGACGTGAATTGATCTGCTCTGAAGTCTATATGAGCCACATTTCCCTTGGCTTATATCGAGGACACCGATATTACCTCGCCTCTTGCACCTTCCGTAATCCTTGATAATGGGCCGGGGAGTCTTGTGTTTGAGTAGGCCTAGCCATAAAGCCTTCTGAGACCTAGATTTCTTGAAGCCAACTCTGCCGCCAATTATCCCCGACGTGTATCAAATGGGTGCTGAGCGGAATCTCAATCGTCTTCAAGTCCCGAGATTCCCTCCCCTGCGAAACCGCGACAGGCGCATCTCTACACCATGGCATGGAGTCATGAGGGGACGTAACGTATACGACGGAAATTGCGGCAAATACTGCAGAGACTGAGATGGACTATATGGTGAGCACCGAGTGTAGATGGATCATTGCGAAGCTCTGATTAGAATATGATTAGAATATGATTAGAATATGATTCCTTTTGGCGGGTGATGCAGTAGTACTGATAAAGTGTAGGGTCCCCAGAACGTGTATATCTCACGGCAGGCTCAGCATCAATTCATACTCCTGCTAATGTGTGTCTACACACTAATCTGGGATTAGTAATACAGGGCATATAAGATCTCCAAACAACTCACCCTATGCCCCCAAGTAAACATCTACCACAAGCCAAACTCCATTACGTTGAGGGTATAAGAATGATCATGTTTGACCAAGGCTCTTGTACTTTAACAGATATCCACCTTTCTCTGCTTTACCCAGCCTATTCAACATTTCATATCGACTAGCACCTTGACCACAACGCTTCCGTCATACGCTATATCCATGAGGACAAGATTGGCATATTTCAAATTAAGAATATATGAAGTCTAATCTAACCCGTCAAACACCAGCAGAATGAGATTGATGGTCGTATGGAAATGTCAAAAGGCGTGCGTGAGGAGATTTCGCTGTGCACTAATCTGGTCAGTCTTTGGATGATTATCGATTGTGGGTAAGCTGGTAGTACTATCGGCAGTAGGAATCAAACTGGGCGGTCTTCACTACAACCTCGGCTATACGGACTGAAATGAGCGGTGAAGGCTGATGTGCGTTATGCTTCAACTTTTGCCTCCCCTTTGCTCCTACACAATTTGTCCTTGAGACTTGGCCCACTCGCAAACTTTACCATGGACAAGTGAATTTAAAAAGAGGAAATAATTTTGCGGCCAACAAGCCTCACGCAGTTTACTCCATACTACAGCATTTTTGACGAAACATTTGATTTGCAGTTGGGTCTCAACCACATGAGCCTAGTAATTACTGAGGCCGAACCTCAGTTTGCTGTGGTGTCCACTTAGTCCTGGCGCGTCATGGCAGAAGAATAGTGCATGGAGGCCAACAAGCTGAAATGTTCCTTTTGTCTATGGTTTTAGGTCATGCCAGCGCATAGCGCTGAATCAAATGTCACGTTTACCTTTGGCCATTTTCGACAAGCTGTGGATCCTGCATGAGCTAGTCCATAACACCCTTATTAAGCGCCATTAACATCAAATGCGTCGGGCCTGCTTACCATCTGGCATTTTAAAAGAGTGAAAGAGAGACAAATATACGTGTATAATATTCATACAATGGAATAGGCACTGCACATTACAATCATGTTCTCAACCAAACTGAAGAAGCCTCGTTTGTCATGACACTTGCTTTCACAAAAAATGGTATAGGTTGTAGCCCATATGTGACAGCAACAATACCGTTTGGATAGTCTAGAACCCCAAGAGTTCCCAAGCTAGGGATTAGAAGTCGGTGACGAGAATGTGTCTCGCTAGGAACTAATCGGCGAAAACAATGATCTGATAACTCTCGTTGGATGCAATAGAGAGTGAAAGATGCGGTAGCCGTTAACCTGAAATGCAATGGTGTATATTTTCATCATACATGACGCCCTTCCGAATGCTTGACAGACTGAATGAATAGATGGGAAGGATGGGGGGGTGCTAAGAAATATAACAAAATGAGGCAAATAAAGAATTTGACCTTTGGTCTTGGATGAGCTTTTCATATCACGCAGTGGGCTCACTGCGAAGTAGTGCAAGATAGTTTTGGATTCAATGGTGAGAATGAGGCCGACATTGGAGTACTTGAGAAAAGAGTCTGGGTTAAGATAGTATAAAAGGCATTAAAGACACGGCCCTGTAGATACATTTAGCATAAACAACTATAGTGTAAGTACAAGGTCAAGATATACAGGAAATCATATTTCATTGATAACCCTTTTTTTTGGTTACTAGACGATGGAGTCTATGACTGTATGATAAAATCCAAGTCCCTTCTGGATCGAAGCCGGGGGCATATACGCCTTCTTCACCACTTCTTTCTAGCAGCCATACGCCCACATTTCTTCATTTTAGTACACACTGGGAAGAGCCGCTATCCAGGCAATGTCTTCCCTCTCCACCCAACAGAATGATGAATGTTCTAAAGTGTATGGAAGCTGGGGAAAATCGTAAAACCACTGGGTGCGGGGCTCTCCCAATACCGACATAGTGATTCCACTGAAGCGCTCGAATAGGCCAGCTAACAGGGCGCAGTAGCCGTGAGCAAGCTTAAGGGCGACTTTCAAACTTCTTACTATCCTACCAATTCATGCCGTATAACAAACCACAAGTCATGATTGTTATCATTTTAGTCTTTGACTAGACCCATTACCCCAAAAGTAGATCAGCCTAGCATCCGAGAGATGTTGCGGACGTAGGGTTATCGAGCAACCCATGTACTTTAGATTCCCACTTGGCTAGTAAGTTCGGAAGAAAGGGTGTATAGAATGACCTTTATTGACGAGTTGAACTCTACTTTCATCGAGGGCGGAATGGTCTTTTCTTTGCTTCGCTGCCGCTGCTTTATTTTTGCATCAAATTTTGATTGCGTATGCAGCTATCTAGCCATGTCACAATATCGGGGAAAATGTAGAGAAAATATGACTCAACATGCCAAAAGTGCACTCATGCCTTGGATTCCATTTGCAAGTGCTACTGCAACGTTATGCCGGCTCATCCTTCTCCCCAACTCAATCCTCATCCGTGAATACCCACCCAGGGGAACGTCTCAAAAGTCCTCCGTCATCCATTTACTCAACTCCGCGCAAAATGTGGCCTTGGGCGTCTCCTTCCCAAGTGGAGTAGATGCCCAGGCTACTCAAGCCGTGCCGGAGAACACCACCAGGAGGCAGACCACGGCATCTTCCATCGTTGGCTTGTTTTTATAGTGTCAGCCGCACTCTGGCTGCCGGGATATAGGGTGCGTTAGGATATGAGGACTCCCAGACGGTCGTTGCAGCGTTTAGCACTGCAAAATCTTTTTTCTCTGCTAGCGTCGTCATCGTCATCTTACCCGTCGTGAGTGTTATCTGAGGCGTATCTGTGGGGGCGGGCCGATAATCCATTTCATAGATAAAATTGTGCTTCAATTTAGGCTCTTGAGATTCTCCACTGAAAGCTGGAGGTTCGAAGGAGAACCGCTAACAATTGCTGAATTCCCATCCCCTACTTTTTGTCATCTCCTCAGTGCCCTGAACAGCTATTGAAAATGGCTAGCTGGTGGGATGGGGATCGCCAGGATCACGCAACACTGCCCGACACGTCATGAGACAACTATACTTTTACGACATGGAAATAAGTCCTTGTCCATATTAGATATGCCGCGGAAATATCAATGCCCAGCCGCTTATTCTTCTCCGTGCTTTCATAATTGAGAATGCCAATGCAATTGCTCATAAACCCAAACCAGAATCTCCAACGTTACGACAACGCTTCCTGGTTGGTTTTTCCTCAATTTTCTAATCAGAGAAACTCCCGTATACCATGGCGGATCATGCTGCCGCCAAAGAATACTACGGTTACTTGTTCAAAGACAACAAGCAGCCAACAAAAATATTGGATGCGCTACTCCGAGGAATCGCTATTCATATAGTATATTCGCCCAATTTCCAATGCGGGAAAGATATAGCTCCCTGCTAATATCGAGCAGATTGAGAATGTTGGAAATATACAGGAAAAGTGGCTCATGCCTGAGAAAATGGCTGCATTCTACAAGATTGTCGGTGGCAACTATGATTGTCTGTCTCTCCTTTTCCATCTCATGGGTCGCTAACAATTTTTCAGCCCTCTTTGTCAATGTTCCTCCATCTTCAATCTCATGGATTTACACATCAATAGGCTGTCAACATTTGCTTCTTCCCACCGCCGATGACTTTACCCCTCCTTCTATACCCTCACTCACAGTTGCTGGATTTGTTAGATGGCAAAGCATCGAAATACTTCTCGGGCCAGAAGAACATGTTCCATTCATCCAGAAATCACTTCGTCTCTTTCACCTTAGACATCCGGACACAAATGAACTATTTCCAGTAGAACTACCCACCGCAGCATTTCCAAGCGTTCCGGATACCGAGGTTGAGGCATGGCACGGCCAGTGCGCTGAGCGTTTACGTATGCGTGTATCCCCAGCCGAGAATGAGGGTCGAGCTTTCATGAAAAGGCACAAGGTCCAGACTGCTTACGCCAAAAGGGAACCGTACGGTGAACAAGAGGCTGAAATTGATTATTTTAATTTTCGACCCAGAAGCCGATCCAGACCGAGCCAAACAGATTTCCATAAATCTGAAAGTAACAGGCCGAGAAATAGTTTTCAATCAACGCCTCAACAGGACCCCATAGTACCAAAAATCAAAATTTACAAAAAGTGCCGAAAGGAAGGCAACCATCCAGACTTCAAATACCCCTCTCAGAATATCAACCCAGAGATACATGAGATAACCGTTGAAGAAGAGCCCGCGCAGGCTTTTAAGTCCCAGTATGAATCTATCCGAAGACGTCATACTCTTCCAAGGCGCCACAACAGAAAGAATGGGGGTTCAGATTCGAGTAGTGATGAGAGAGACTTTATTAAACGAGACGGTGGATCCAGGGAAAAATATTCCCGCGCACGTCAAGAAACTGATCCAACCATGGTGGGGTCTCGTTCGTACTGTCGAAAGGATTATGAACGAAAATTCGCTAAAACCCCCCTAAATATCTCCCCCAGTAGTCCTTACGCCTCCCCGGTGGAATCGAGGACTAGGTATAAGCATAGAGGGCCGATTGAAGAGCAAATTGAACATAATGGCCGAAAATCTCGTGGGGAGAACCTGAATGCACAATACTCCTATCGCAGTAGAGTTGATGACTCACAACGACGTCGTCGAAGTGGTAGTAATGGTGCTAATTTGAGATGGAAAGACCTTCTCGACGAGACTACTGCAGCTCTATGGAGAGGAAAATAAGGATGTGAATTCAAACTAGAACAGTCATCAAAGGAAGAGCTTAGCCGTTCGGCTGAAAACTATTCATAAATTATGGGCCTGGAGACCCTAAGATCTCTCCGAAACAGTTTGATAACCCTCTCGAATAGAGCCCAGCAAGCTCTCTCGTTTGGTATATACACTGAAAGGTTTTAAAGCCATGAAAACCTCCCTGAAATTTCAGCGTGAAGAAACCGAATAAATAAATTTGATCCACGCCTTTATGTGACGAAAGCCTGCCAACCTAAGAATAGTCAACTACAAGTCATTTAAGGATGTATGTGCTAACAGATTTGGGTAAAATAACCCTCTTGGTGTGACTCAATATGGTCAAAAAATGTGCCTTATTGGTTTCTTCAAATAGTACGAAAAGAAATAAGTCAATAAATGCACTTGCAAGAATAGATTAAGTCATTCACATTTCTTAATCTTCGGTGCCATCCTCGGATGTTCTCTTCTCCTTGGGTACAATTCTCACCGAGAGAAATATTAAAGTCGAAAAATGGAAAAATAGATATCGTAAAACTCCGAATATTACACATGGCATCTTTAAGAAAATAGCACTTTAATATTGTGGACGAAGATTTCATCATATCGTCAAATTAATTCACGCTATTAGACAGTAGATAAATTCCGTAATCGAGTCATTCAATCACCAATGATAGCAACAATTGGAAATTAGAACATTTAGCGACACATAAGTAGCTCAAAACCTCTTCTCACTCACACATCATAACTGAAGAGTCCATCTCCCAACGATAGAGAGGAATATATTGCTTCAATATCATCTACACATACATCGACTAGATAATCCAACAACTCTCTTTAGATTTACTGGTTCTTGAAGGGCATCCTAATTTATTCATATGATCAATGTTAGTCGGTAACAACCCACACAATTACACATCCTAAGCGTATAACTAGTCAAAAGTCCAAACTTTATAAAATTAAGTATGGCGTAGTGATAATTCTGGAAAGAAAATACCCAGATCCTCTCGCTAAAGACTAGGAATTGGTTAAAGAATATAATCAAAGTCCTACCAACTCTATGATTATGAAGCACTAATGAATCATCGACATTCATCAGCAGCGAAGACTTTTAAGTTTTCTTAGTCTATGGAGAGAAAGTCTATATACTCAATTCAGTCTCAAACTGAGTATGAATGTCATGACACTGTGAAAATCGGATTGACTCTGGACACGAAATATTTTTAATTCTTTTATCGATAACCCCGTGTCAACACAAGTCTCTAGACTTTAAGCCGCATAGAACTTGTAGGTCTATCCACACAAACTATTGTGTCATCGCACTAGACATTTGTGAAAACTTCTGTCAACGTAAAAAAATCAGGCTCACTGACCTGCATCCATCCAATAAACCAAGAATTTAAGGGTGGTGGCTCTATCATCCTCTAGGTCAAATATCTGCTCCTCACTCGCCTTTATAGCCCTCATGGCTCAAAAGATTTTATTTCATACATCACTGACTCTCCGATAGAATTAGTCCGTAGAAGCTAAGAACAGTATTCCTGAGTGTGTGCTTCAAAATACGTACACAATTTTTATGATTCAAAGCCTCACTGGCTTCTTCCATATGTGTTTTGGTACGTACTGTATTTGTTGGCATAGGCTAAACCTACTAGCAGATAAATAATGGTTGTTCACTTTGCTCTTTATTCTCTATCTTATGTAGGTGCCAACACCCGTGCGTGAAGTTCTACATTCCGGGCCGGTCGGCGGGATCCGGGCGGGATTAAAATAGGGCTCCCGAGTCGTTAATTTTTACACTTTTTGACAAACTTATAAATATCTAGGAACATTTGAAGGTAGTGCAGGTGACCGACCAAACCCGGTACCTTCTTGGTTGATGATTAAGTCTCACTCATATATTTTCGCTCGTTCTTCAAATCCCTGTTGTGGGGAGCTTCGACCAAAACATTAACACTAATTTCAATTGACAATTCATCGAGGAGCTTTCCAAATTCGCACCCGTAGGAATCCATCTCTGTTATGGGAGGATTACTCGTCCCCATATATCTACGGAGTACCAGTCACAGGCGTTTGATCCTCCGTGACCTTCCATTGACCGTTTTATTAATTAATGTCCGTCGTGCCGGCGCATAACACTAGACTACGAGCGTTAAGGGCCGGTAAGCTCAGTCTAAAAATAGGTCTCTACGTGCCAACGCACCCAAAAAATCTTAGAAGACTAAAAGTGAAGGCTCAGTAAATTATGAAAAGTTTGAATTATTGAATGCCTCTGCCAACTTTCTAGATGATAACCTCCTAGACTTGAGCAGTCCATTTCAACAGCTTCCAAATCTTCCGCGGCCAAGCACTTCACTAGATGTTCATACTCATTAACAAAAGACCGGCGTCCTCTGATAATTTCCCGTAGTTATTAGCGTCGTAGAAAAGGGTCGCGGTTTGTATTGCGGTTTTTTGGTTTATCTAGAGGTAGTGCGATGATCAGATTTAAATAACACCTGCTCGAATGCCGTTGATTGTTTGTTTTATTGTTTGTGTAGTCGGGAAATTTCTGCTGACGGAGGTGCCGACCAACATCTACCCAAAATGGCCTCTCTCGAAGAGTCCCAGCTATGACATAATCCGTTCGACCGTTGGGCCATGGCTCAATCTTGGTTCCGGGTGACCACGCGACTCCGCGGAGGGGGATTCCGTAGGCGTGCTCACGCTCAGACATGACATTGCGATGATTGCCTCACGCACGCAAATCCTCGCTCGTGCTGGAAAGATGCCGCCTTACTCTCGCCACGCCCTTCAATTCTCGGCAAAGCCTCGACGGAGTCCAGGGCGCCGCACGTGCGGGGTCACGAAGCTGCATGATGAACGCTCAACCACGCATTCGCGCGTCGCTATAGCCTGCTATTCACTTTGGAGCGGGTGGCGGGAGATCTAGGACCGGCTTGCCGGGGGGGGGGGGGCCGCAGGTCTATGCTTCGGCTATGGTACTGGCTCCGTCGGCTCGTCCCCGATTCCTCACGGGGGGCGGCGAAAGGCCGACGTTTGCTTCATTCGAGCACACACTCAGGGGAGCAGCCGTTATCCCGACACCATCTCCCCTGTCGAGCCAATGGAACGATGGATATTGACAAGTATGGGTGAGCCGGAGGCAATGGCAAAACCACTCGTTGTCGGGCCCTCATAGTACCAACATTCGGACAAACTCCAAAGACATAGCTACCCTTTTGAAGCGTTCATGGAGAGATCGGCCAGCCGGCTACTGGCTGGCCGATGCTGTAGCTTGGACGATGGTGTGTTCTAGATATCCCTCATATGTCACATGTCCCTATGGGGTGGTGACCTGGCTCACATGAGTAAATAATGTCCTCTACACATACCATCAATTGCCTCCAGCTACCAGCCATCTCCACATTTCGTGAACGCTCCCAACAAGCCCTGAATCTATTTTTCAGGAATGTCTTTAACCAGGTGATGCATCATTCAAGGTGCAAGAAGATTTTCTTGAATATTCCAACGCCAAAATTCGAGTGAATGGATGGAGTGGACTAGGTTGTGGAGGTATTTTCCTGTGTAACATTATGTTTATTGAAAATTTAAAATAGAGACAACTAATTATCTCACATGTTTCAGAAGAGACAGGTTATTTTACGAGGAAAATTATGATAGCATTGTTAATGTTTTTAATGCTGAACTAGCGCTTCTACCATCAAAATCCCCAACACCTAAAATTATTAACCAGGTCTGAGAGAAGGGAATCCGATAAATATTTGTTCGCTGGAATGATGTGAGCTAGGTAGTCGCTTGATCAGACATAACCGCGTCTTTCTCCCCTCAAATTACAGTCTTTTCTAAATGCCTACCCTTGGAGTAAACAAAACGCTACTGTGCGCGTCGCGAGATATACGGTCTCTTGTAAGCTTTAAAATATGAAATCCTTGCTTAATTTGCTGCAAGGTGAGGATAGGCTGGGGTTCAGCTCGTTGTAGAGCCGGAAGCTCCTGATGCTCGAGCTTCATTGTCTCGGACAGGCTGAAAAAATGGGTGCGCCATAGCTTCTTTTGCTGTCAATCGTTCCTAAGAAGTTTTAGAGAGACTAATATAAAAGTGACGAAGGGGAATAATACTTGATGATCATATCTTAGTAATTTATCCAAGAAGCTGATAGCCTCGTTTGTGACGAATCTCTGGTTTTCTGAGTTGATAAAACTGTGCCAACTTTTTTTCTGAAACCTCCCAAGTATATCATCGTACTGTGCATCCAGTTCGATCTCGTATTTATCTAGATAATCAAAAAGGTCCTCTGTTCCTAAAACTTTGGCAATCTTGACGAGCTGATCCGAGTTGCTGTTTCCGTGAAAGAAGGGTTCCTTACGGAAAATCATTGATGCAAACATAGCCCCCAAGGACCACATATCAAGTGAATAATCATACTCTTGGAAGTCAACGAGTAGTTCCGGACCCTTGAAATATCGGGAGGCAACTCGAACATTGTACTCAGTCCCCTTATGATAAAATTCGGCAAGGCCCCAGTCAATTAGTCGCAACTTGTGTATTGAGTCAGAGCTTACAAAATTTCTGATTGAACTGTACGTACTTTTCGGTTCTCATGATCGATCATCACATTGTGTGGTTTTACGTCCCTATGCATAATACCCTTACTATGGCAGAAGTCCAAAGCCTACAGATTGTCAAAGTTGGCTTTAAAAATTTGTGTATGTTGCTTACCTTTAGTAGCTCATATATGTAATATCTCACATCGTAATCAACAAACTTTGGATAAAGCGAACGAAAATCGGTATTGTTGACGTGTTCAAATATGAGGGAAGGTGTTTTGCTCTAACCAGGTTGTTAGTAGCCAGTCTATGGTACCTTCAGTTTTGACTGGAAGTAGATCTTCCAAACATTATACTGAAGTGAAGAGAATTTAGGGTCGATACGAGGGCAAGAAAGATGAATTTACTTGTTGATCCCGCACGACATCGAGTAGTTCAACTATATTCGGGCCCCCAGATAGGTTTTGTAAAATCTTGATTTCGCGCTTTATCTTTTTCTTTTTTACTGGTTTGAGAACTTTGATAACGCATTTTTGGTAATTGACAATGTTGATACCTTCGAATACTTCCGAATACTTGCCACGCCCAATTTTTCGTACAACCTCATGGTTTTCTAAGACTCCCCACGTTATGTTGACCGAGTCGTAGTCCCAGTAACTACGAGGCATCTAATGCGAGGTTAGCTTCTTATATCGCCATCTTGATTGATGGAAAGAGTAGATATCTGACATCAGACGGACTCAAGACCTACGTACCGTTTGGTTCACATCAGCATAAACACGCGCCATCTTAGTTGTATCTTAATTCTAGTTTCGATTTCTAATCTATGCGAGAATTCGTACAGTATCTGCTGAGAATTAATGGATTAAATCTTGCTGAGTTAAGCACGCCTTTGGCGACTCGTGAATTGAGACAATGCGCTTTCGCGCGTTGCAAAACTTTAGTTTATGGTCTCAGGTAACTCTAGCTTTAAACAGGGCCTGTTGCCTACATGAGTCGAATGTGCCTGTTCTATTCTCTCATAGACTCGTATCGTGGACAGTCCGGTTTTAATTGTGAGAGGGGTAGTTGCAAAAGTTGATCTCGCGAAAGGTTGGTTAAATGCCGCAGCAGAAGGTGCCCGATGCCGTGATCGAAGATTTTCTGCAAATTTAATTGTTTTTGCCTTGATACATCTACGCACACTAGTTGCAACCCTACTTAGCAGATTTCAGCTGTTTGGTAACCCTCGTCTAATTGCCTCTACAACTTTACTGAAACACCCAAACGCTACATTGCGCCTCTTATAATCACTGCGCGACGACTGTTTCCCCACGAGCTGGAACCGCAATGATCCAACAGTAGCCCCTCAAAGCAATTCAAGCTGCGAGGATACGCGGAAATGCTCTTTGATCTCAATATTCCGTGGACACCAACAACCTCATCATCATCGCTAGAAAAAATAATATCTTTTCAATCCGAACTAGGATACAACACAATCGCACTATCCTATACCCAATCTGATAAATCATTGCCATCGAAGCTTACGAACCCGATACCTATTGATCTTCCCTTAAACATTCCACCAAAAACTATTGTCTTGCGTAGATGCACGCTAACCCTCTCCGACCCAGCGCACAACCATCGTCTCTCGAGTCTCGCTTCTCTCTACGATATTCTAGCTATCCGTCCAACAAATGAAAAAGCTTTTCTCGCGGCATGTCTCCAGACCTCGGAGCATTCCATCATTTCACTCGACCTTACTACCCGCTATCCCTTTCACTTTAAGCCCAAAACTCTAATGACTGCTATTAATCGTGGGATTATGATAGAAATTTGCTATAGTCAATGTATCACTGCGGATACAACAGGCCGCAGAAATTTTATCAGCAACCTGTTAAGTGTTACTCGCTGTACTAAGGGAAGAGGCTTAATAATATCGAGTGAGGCTAGCAATGTGATGGCGTGTCGAGGAGTTGCAGATATAACCAATTTACTTGGTGTGTGGGGTCTTAGCCGTGAGAGAGCTGTCGAAGGGTTTAGTGTTCACCCCAGAGGTGTTGTTGTCAATGAAAAATTAAAGCGATCTGGATATAGAGGAATCATAAATGTCATAGATGGTGGCCCTAGTGACATCTCATCAAAATCTACAGAGAAGAGAGCTATAGAAACAGATAGAGCCGAAAGTAACCCATCTTTTAGCAAAAGAGCAGCAAAACGAGCAAAAATGAAGGAGCATCAAGAAAAATTGACAATGGGCACAAATGATATACTACTGCCTTGAGAGACTAGAAGTTTGTAAACTTGAAGTTAATTAAATACCGATAGAATATCCAATTTTCCCAAAGATTTATTCGCTACAATTTGATGTGGTAAAAGGAATATAGTTTGAATCGTGATAATTTCCGCTAATAATCGTTACCAGCGTTATTGTTGAGAAACAGGACATAAAATTCTAAATCTGTAGAGTTTCATTTTCTAATCCTAAAATATCTCGCTATCCTTGGAATTTTATCTGTTCCTCTTCGTGTCAGGCTGACTCCTAGCACGACTGAACTTGTTGAACCACTAAGGAGTGCATTTCGCGAGTTTTCATCTTTTAATGCCTCCCCTACCCCAGATGTCTTACCTGCTTTCGTGCTAACAAGAGGAAGCTTGACCTCAGACAGTCCTGATTCAGATGGTGGTAGGGCTTTATTCGAGTCAGTTCCTTGCGAGCCTTGGGAAAGTTTTGGTACAGGAAGAAATAACGCTGACGACTTCGAATCTTCATTAGACGTCGTGACTTTAGGCACTGGAAGTAACACCTCAGATTCCGGCGGTTTTTGAGATTCTTTGGGTAAACTGTCTGATGTAGGGTTGAGCCCGGATACCGGCAAACTCACAAGACCTTCAGATGGTTTAGTGGGATTTTCAGTGGGCAATTTAGGTGCGACCTGAGGATCTGTTGGATTTTGAGAACCTGTTGGCTTGTCGGAGGACCCTCCCTGTAAGTTCTCAAGATTACCAGATGTTGAATTTCTTTCAGGCACGTTGGAAGGAGCTTTTGACAGATTATCAGAGTTTCCTGAAGTTGGCTGTAGTGGATTTCCAGGATTTGATTGTCCGTCAGGCACTGCAGACGGCGCTCCCTGTAAGTTCTCAAGATTACCAGATGTTGAATTTCTTTCAGGCACGTTGGAAGGAGCTTTTGACAGATTATCAGAGTTTCCTGAAGTTGGCTGTAGTGGATTTCCAGGATTTGATTGTCCGTCAGGCACTGCAGACGGCGCTCCCTGTAAGTTCTCAAGATTACCAGATGTTGAATTTCTTTCAGGCACGTTGGAAGGAGCTTTTGACAGATTATCAGAGTTTCCTGAAGTTGGCTGTAGTGGATTTCCAGGATTTGATTGTCCGTCAGGCACTGCAGACGGCGCTCCCTGTAAGTTCTCAAGATTACCAGATGTTGAATTTCTTTCAGGCACGTTGGAAGGAGCTTTTGACAGATTATCAGAGTTTCCTGAAGTTGGCTGTAGTGGATTTCCAGGATTTGATTGTCCGTCAGGCACTGCAGACGGCGCTCCCGACAAATTTTGGGGATTTTCAGAAGATAAATCTGGCTTCACTCCGGGTATTGCAGGTGTGAGAATGGCTGGAGCTTTTTGCATGTTTTCTGGGTCTATTTTTCCATCAGGGGGTTCGGGCGGTTTCGACAGTCCATCAAGTTTATTGGAAGGGGCTGGGGATGGATTTTGCTTTTCAGATCCAGAAAATGAGTCTGCATCACAAAAACATGAACAAGCACATGCGCCGTCGGGAAGAAGATTCCCTTTTCCACTCACCGTTGTATCTGGAGATCCTGGTATTGACATGCCAGTTTCAGTCATAGGAAGTGATGACATTGAGCCAGGGCCACAAAGACATGAACAACTACAAGCTTCCGTCGAGTTTTCACTAGGAGGTACAGAAGGGGAAGATGCCGATATATTTCCAGTTACATTTCCTGGCGCTAGAATAGCAGGAATTTTGCTCCCTTTAATTTCACCGTTGATAGTCGAATTTAAGAACGAATTTGTAGAATTAGAACTTGGCTGCCCCGCGTCAAGAGCTGGTGGTCTTGGTAACTCTGATACACTTGGAAGCTTTGTAGTCTCAGTAATGTTAGTGGTAATCGAGGGTTTAGTTTTCCCTGTAGCCATTGTCGGGTTTGAAAGAGTACTGGTGCTTATAGATGTCTGAGAGGCTGTGCCTGATTGAGGATCTGGGATCACTTTATTCTTTCCATCCATTAGGTCAATAACCGCATCAAGTATATTTTCTGGCGATTTATCCTTTAAAGACTCCTTCAGCTGTTCTAGAGCTTTATCATTACCGAATGAATCTGCGTCTATTTGGATTATTTTTTTCCCTGGTGATTTATCCTTCAGAATTTGCTTTAGATGTTCCAGAGAGTTATCGGAATCCAACATTCCAGTCTCTAATTTAACCCCAGCATTTATTGACATGACGGTTACCTTCTTCGCATTCTCCGCAACACTAGCATCAAATTCTCCTTGAGCATCCATTTTATTTCCTGCTGCGTCCGGCACGAGCTTGACATCTTCCCAAGCTGGCGATTCCTCGCGTGTATCTAATGAGTGTGACGCCTTTGCTTTCATAAACCTCTGTACAGTCCATTGTGACTAGCCTAGTTAGTATTAACACTTATTTCCTTCTCCATGCTTACATGAACCAGATATGAGGAGCCGATTGTAATCGAGGCTATGGGAGCCAATCTCATCTCATGTGAGTCTCCCAGGGCGCTGTGTAAATAACTAGTTGTCCCAGCTATATTGCAGATCACGATAGGCAAAGTTTTCCAAAGGCCTGTCGGGAAAACTTTGATAGGTTACTTGCGGACTAATTTGAAAATGACTATCGATGTATCACTGGACCTAGAGGATGAGCAAAAAGAGACGAATAATCTCATGTGACTTGTGCGACATACTGGGTAGGATACCCGTGTCTATTTGTGATAAGTGTCACTCAGACGTAATGAGAATAAGGCCATAAGCTGTGGCGACGTCAAGTACCTACCTGTTTACGATATTTTCCCACAGCGGCTAGAGCCAAGACTTTGACCAGAAGGCGTATCGTAAGTGATTCGGTTCCTCCTCTGGGTTAGGTATGGATCTATCGACTTAGGAAAAATGTGAGTTGTGGAGCAGGCATGAAACTGTAGTAGTTTCGACCTCTCCTTAACGCGGGTGGTTGTTGCTAAGGCATGCCTGCAACAAGTTCTAAATAAATCAAGAAACCAGGCGCGCCCAGTTTGTGGTTAAGTGAATATCCTTGGTCGTATCATAATTAATATTCCTGTTCGTATTATCTAACTGAATAAATCTTATTGATGTGTACTCGGAGCCTGCTTCTTTCATGCAGTCTTAATCCATTTTGACCCATGTATTTACAGAAGGATGACGGTAATAATTGGATACACATGCTAAGTGATAAAATTATAAGAACATTCTAACATTTTTCATGGATACCATCTATTAAAATATCTAATACCCAAGAAAAAAGCTGTGTATGACGTATATCACGATCATATCAGAGACTGCTGAGACGGATCCGAGATTGATAAGAAATTCTTTCCTTTTTCGGATAGTTAAAGATAAATTAAATTTGTTATTCTAGACCCAAGGCTGGACAAACGCGTTGCTCTGCGTGCATCAGTAGGGCCATTGTTTAGTAGTTGGCGTCACGCATGATTGAACATCCCTGCTTTCCGAGGTCCATTTCGGTGCACGGCAGTTTTATTATCTCTTTCCTTCCGCCACGGGCCGTAACTTGTCAAGAGGCCACCCAACTGATCAACCAATAATGAATCGTATACGTGTTTTAGACGACTACTACTTAGCTATCACACTTCTCATAACCGTGGTATATCAGCTTCTGTTCTTTTCTGTGGCATACTCGCTCAAGTTTGATAAGCTTACTGGTATATCTTATCCTGAACATGCGGGGCACGCAACTGAAAGCTTTGCCCAGACTTTGCGGGCGGGACCAACTTTGCGCTATTAGCCATACTAACGCTAGGCTTCAGTGGAGAACAGGATGCGCGTCAAATCGTGGCGTCAATTTTCCTTGTATTGTGGGCCATACGCCTCTCTGGATTCCTCCTTTTCCGGATACTAAAGACCGGCAAGGACGATCGATTTGATGACAAACGTGACAAGTTTTTTCCATTTCTTGGTTTTTGGATTTTCCAAATGTTGTGGGTTTGGATTGTATCCCTCCCGGTCACAGTTTTAAACTCGCCTGGTGTCTTGAGATATGATCAACCGGCCTTTGGAACCGTTCAAGATGTTGTCGGTGTCATCTTTTACATAGTTGGTTTGACGATGGAGAGCGTCAGCGATCTGCAGAAATATCTCTTCAAGGCGAGAACCATTGATAAATTTGCTTTCTATGATCAAGGTCTCTTCGCTTGGTCAAGACATCCTAATTACTTTGGAGATATTCTCACACAATTCGGCAGGTGCTCCCATCCCAAATTATATCCAAAGCTAAGTCAACACAGCGATATTTATGATATGCGTAACTCCTGCTACACATAACTATGTGACTGGACGAGCGTATGATATTCTCTATGCCACCATTACCGGGCCTATCTTTTTAACTTTTCTTCTCATGTTCGTGAGTGGACTGCCCATCTCGGAACGCGCGACGGCAAAAAAGCAATACGAAAACAAAAATCATTGGGAGGCATTTAAGCTCTACACGGAACGAACCAGCATCTTAATACCTTTTATGCCTTCAATATACGTCAAGCTGCCAATCATAGTGAAAAGAACGATATTTCTAGAATTTCCAATCTACGTGTTTAACCCTCCAAATCAAGCCAACTCTGAACCGCCAGAAGAAAGACTCGGGTCAAGGTAGTTACTAGATGTTTTAGCAGGCCAGAGTTCGGTGACTATCCTCTTATTAAGAATTGCGACAAAATTTCCTGATAATTCCCTTACATTTCATACTTGAGAGAGGAAGTAAGAAGACCAAATCCTAAAGACAATCTAGATGTGTTTGGATGATCAATTTGCTGTTATCTAACATTAAACTCGTTAGAAATCTTGGATATAATCTACATTAGCTCAGGCATGAAGAATTTGAAGATTTCTGTTCAGCTATGCAAACTAGTTTAGGTCTAATTTAGATGCTTAGTCTGATATGGTCACCATAGCCATAATTTTATATTTATTTTTAAAAAATTACAAAGTTCTTGCTGCAACACTATTTTGGGATCTACACAAGTTAAGATGAATAGGGATCGCAATATGGGTTCTGGTTGGAAAATTAATGATTGAAATAATTTCACGCAGGTATTTTGTTGCTCCGATTTATCGAAAATAGTGAGTGTTTTGTTTATGACTTCAAATACATTGAAATTTTATAAAATTCTATATCTTCAACTAAAATCTACCGCTTGCACCATGTAAACCAATTAACTGCGCAAGATCTGCACAATCGGGTTTCCACCAACAGTAATCCGAAGTAATACTACTGGAAAATTTTGCTTAATAGGCTGGTAGATTCGAATAAAGCCCCTCACACCCTCTATGCTTAACTAACACATATTTTTATATTATTTATATTTTACTGCACCACTGTCAGACTGACTAAGGTGTGGTTTTAAGATCCATCGCATTCGTTTCGTTAAGTGTGATAGTATTTGCGAATTGGTTCTCATATTGTTCATGTTCATCATTATACAGGATTCACAGCTGTAGTTTGAATCCTGGCTGCGCACTCGTGCCGTGGTCTCACATCCCCACATGATGACACACCAACTTTTACGATCTAGATAGGCCGACAACCCCTTTACACATGCTCTATTTACGGTGCGGACTCGCTACAACGATATGTTTCTGTGAGGCTATTTTCTATCGTTGATTCATTTTATTATCCTGTCTGAATGTATAACTATATAGGACTTGTAGGTCCTCTCTGCCTACAGGCCAAGGATACCTATACCAGTTTCATATCCCATCCTATGCCTCTCATACAGCTCCCCTCAAACAGTAACGCCACTCAAAAGCCCTCATTCCATCATACACTTAGAGGAGCCCTTTGCCCTGCATCATCTCCCATCTCCAGCCAACTAAACGATAGCCATTTGCGGGTATATGGCAGTCGGGAAAAGTTACAAAAATCACTAGGTACGAGGCTCTTCTAAAACCGACATTAGGACTAAATCTGAAGACATAGTGCCCCTTCTGAAGCGTTCAAAGAGGCCGGCCAGCTGGGGGCTGCAGACTTGTACCTACCTCGGAAAATTCACTCTCTGCCTTTCTATCCTCCTTCTAATTCCTTCCCGAAGGTCGTGCTGAAGTGTCAGAAAAGTCTTGACAGAGCGTGATTGCTGTATGGTAGCTTAGCCCAACTTATTTTGTGCCGTCCAGGGCTCTGGGGAGTGCCGTTGACTCATCGACAAAAGAAGCCCTCCTGGCTAATAAGCCGAAAGCTCAATCTTGGCGTCCACAAACGTTCCAAAGTTGAAAACCCCTCGAAAATGCCAGTCACAGCATGGCCTTTAGAGACCTCTTCTACTCCTCGCTCCACATCTCAGCCGCCTGTCATTCCTCAAGATGTAGAACCCCATAAGAGCATGAGTTCCCCATAAATCAAAATCCAAGCTTTGTATATTATGAGTTGATTTCCTCCTTGCGGGTATAAATAGCGTCGAAAATATGTAGTGAGAGATGGCTGGAAATTAATGGGGCAAGCTCCCGTTTGAAAATGGGGTAACCTCTTTAATGGTCGTTGAGGCGAAATGATGCGTGATTGGAAAGATTATGAGGATTCAGATGAGAATGGTAACAGAGGCATCGTCGAGAAGTCGTCAAATGGAGATATGCTTGAGGTTGCTTTCGACTTCGATTCGGATGCGATTTTTCTTGGCTATCCCAGATATGCAGAGCATGCTCAGCGATTACACCGGCACCACTGGGGGGTAAAGAATTCGTCTTTGCCGGCTTTGTTCTATCGTTATAACGTGATTTTCGGGAGGGCAAGACTGAACACCTGTACGCGGTATCTATGAGCCTAGGAGTGAAATATTCTCCCAGAGCCAAGATCAGTCAAATATCGCAATACTCAAGAAGCTGGCCCTCGAGTCAGTGGTACATCATCTTAGCCGGCTTCTCAAGGAAGGACTAGATAGCTCGGATACATATCCCACTGGAGACAGGAGACCGCTGGTTCGAATCCGGCAAAACTGAACTATATTTCTCGCGGAGCTGGTATGCATGGATAATCAAAGGTTTTGAATTTTCCTTTGGTTGATACTTACGGAGGAGGATCGACTTTTTGTGTAAGCGAACATACCTCATAGTGGTATTTGCAAATGAAATCCAGAGTATGAGTATCTCTAACATCAAAAGAGTCATCATACATGTATACATAGCACCGGCCATGTTTTATTTTTATTATATTAGAGTCCTAAGCTAAAGCTCCAAGTCCACTATAGGTACGAGAGTGGTGGAGCCGGCGGGGATCACTGCTTACAGGTCCAGCTCATTCCAAGCGCGAGACCCGCTGCAGAAAAAGTATGGGGTGAATTACAACTCAGATTACACCACCTACTCTGACTCCGAAATCGAAACTCCGTCATTAACTCCTCAATTCAAGCCAATAAAAAATTTCCCCGAGAAACAACACTTCTCGCTCCGTTTCTTTTCGTATCATACACTGTGGCAATGACTAGTTTGTCTGATCCCCGCTCAGAGCAGTGGATGAGTGGACGGGTTGGCTATCGAAACAGCCGGTTCCTCCACAAATATTTTGAAGCTTTCGTGACAATTGGGCCCGAGAAGCTTTTTGACAAAGTCACCATGTGACATTGACTTTCTGAGCCTGCGCATGTATTGGGCCCGGTGGCCATAGTGGATGAAGTGGGTTGGAGTACGTCAGGCGCAGGTTCACTAGGCGCAAGACTCGAGGCGTAGGAGAGGGCGTGGTGTACGATGTACGGAGGAAGGACGCCTGGTGGAAACGCGAAGGACTTTCTAGAGAAGTGGTAAATGGGAAAGTGGGGAGTCGTTCTAGGTAAAGTGGGCGGAGGTGACGGTAGGTCACTATGGGTGGCAGAGGACGAGAGTGAGATTTAATTAGAATTATGTAACTATTCCTAAAGACAGATAACAAAGCGTGGAGATCTCAGTCTCGGAAATGAAAACTACATAACTGTCCTCGCTAAGCAATAGAGCCTAGTAGGACTAAACAAGGAACCCATAAATCCTGCCTGAGGCATTTCTCCAGAATCCTTACAGAGTAGTTTCCTTCCCGCAAGAGCACTCCATATGAGCGCATGGATTATTAAAACGGCGATGGTATGCCGCGAAATTGCCGTGACCTGATTGTGCTGCAATTTGCTCACGGAGGAGGTACCTAGGGAGAGACAGTTCGGATGGTTTGCGTCTCCGCACCTGTAGGTTGAGTTGGCGGTATTTAGGCAGACAGGCCTCTTCCCACCAATTGTCCAGCAATCTCTGCCGTCTGCGATTCATGAGGCCTCGAAGATGTGCCAGAGTACTGGATCCTGGTTGCGTATCCGGGCTAGGCAGTTTCCGAAGTGCTGCACGGGCCATGGCATCTGCCTCTTCATTTCCTTGGATTCCTGCGTGCCCGGGTACCCACTTAGCCAATACTTTAGCCACGTTTTGTAATTTACGGAAGCTGCGTATATCATCAAGGCTAGTTGAGGACGAGCCCGTAGTTTATTGAATTGAATTGAATTGAAATCTTTTACGTGACAGGTAGAACCTAACATCTATTTAGACGTGACACGGGTAGATAGGCTCTGAAAGCTCATTGCTACCTACATGACCGGCAGTGGAGCCAAAAGCGACAAAAGAAAAGAAATAAAACAAAAGGAACAGTATATGTCTGAGTTACGGTGCCCTGCGCCGCATCCCTATCTTCCACACCCATCTCCTCTCGGGTCAGAAACAATCTCAGTGTGGTCACCTCCCACCCTGTTCATTCTTCGGCAGACTATAACATCTGCTTGTAGTTAAGAATTGAATGAACTTCTGCCATCCCTTCTCCCCTATCATTTCCCTGGCCCCAGGTGGGGCCATTTTCTCATAGCCTCTCCAACGTAGCAAAGCAGGTCGGCACTCTGAAAAATGCCAGGGCCTTTTCTCTCGGCCACAAACGCATTTCAGATCTTCATGTTCGGGTTTGAAACGTCGGTGGTAGTCGGCGTAGTCCCCGTGGCCTGTTCTTGCCGCAATAAGACGATGGTACGCCCATCTTGGTAAAGCTAGTTCCGGTGGTCTTTTGCAACGCATGAATAGGTCCAGGTCTTTGTATCGTTTCGGTCGATACTTCTGCCACCACTCTTCAACGAGTTCTTGGCTGCGCAGTTTAATCCACCTCCCTAGTGCCGCAAAGGTTAGATCTTGATCTTCTCCACTGGGCGTAGCTGAGGTTAGTGACCGGTTATTGGGAGCTCCCAAGGCTGATTTGGCCAGCTTATCGGCCTCTTCATTGCCTTGGATCCCCACATGACCGGGTATCCAGCGTATTTCCACACGCTTATTGTGTCTCAGCAACGAAAACTTGTCCACCGCTGACTGCGAGGAGTTAGATCTTCCTCTTTCGAGCGCCTGGGTGGCCGCTTGGTTGTCCAGAAGAATGCAGATCAGTAAGTCTTCTCCTACCTCTATTGCAGCCTTCAAGGCTTTCATGGCACCCACAACTTCCGCGTCGAATACCTCTGCTCCAGGAAGTGGACCGGAGCCACTTGCAACTAGCTTGCCTCCTTGGTATACTACATACCCCCAGGCTGATTTTCCGGGACCCGATGATGATCCATCAGAGAAAGCGAAGACTGTGTTAGCTGGACGGGAGGCTAACCACCTCTTTATGCATCCAGACCTAGCTTCATTTTCTCGACTACATGGAATCGATGCTGGGGTGCCGCGTGGGAAGTATAGCTTTCCCGGGCCTTCGGCTGTCGGAACTCGACGCACACTCATTTGTAGGCGTGTCATGTACCGTTCTGGTTGTCTGAACAAACGATCTCTTTGTCCCGATCTAAGACCTAAGCGTCTTATTGTCTTTTTCGGATCCTCAGCCGCTCGAAGGGCTAGAGGGTGCCAGATATCCATTCTTCGCATACTAGCTGCAGACCGCAGCATCTTTTGCTGAAGAATTATCGATGCCGGGGGTATTCCCGCTTCACGATGAAGAGCGCCATTGGGAGTGGTACGCCACGCTGGGAGTGCTACTCTGATAGCTTTCATTATCGTTTTGTCCAGTAGAGATATATGCCAGCCTACTCCAGTGCCGACTTCTTTATCTCGCAGTGTGGTTATTCGTGTGAGACCTGGCCACCACGCTTCTGCCCCGTATAAAGCTGTGGTCAGAACGCATGCGTGTACCGCACGAATCAGAGGACCGGGCGCTGCACCGCGTTGAACTCCGTTTATATGTCGTAAGAAATGTACTAGACGATTAGCTTTTCCAGTCCATTTCTGTACATGATGCTTGAAGTTTAGCTGGGTATCAAGCCAGACTCCTAGCCACCGGATATGAGGTGACGGTTCGATCCGGCGATCTTTCACCAAGATGGAGAGATCAGCCGCGTTGATTTTCTTTCTAGGCCCTCCTCCGGTCACTAGAAGTTCTGACTTTGCTGGGTCAAAATCAATCCTGTGTTCTCTTGCGAGAAGAATTAAGCTGTCGAGGTCGTCTTGAGCTGCGGAGATAGCATCCGCCGCGGTGTTTCCAATTCTGACAATAGCTACATCATCAGCATAACCAAACCTACTCGTTAGACCATGATCATCAAAAAGCACAGCGATGTAGAGCATGAAAAGAAGTGGCGATAGTGGCGAGCCCTGAGGTACTCCACATTCCAGTATCTTCTCTTCTGTGATTCCACCACGGTATTTGACCTGAACCTTTCGTTGGCAAAGAAATGTCTGAATGAACCGGCACAAGAATCGTGGCCAGCCTTGTTCTCGAAGGCGTTTGAGCAGTCGGTTGTGAAGGACTGCGTCAAATGCACCTTGAATGTCGAGTGTGACCATAGCCGCACACTTACCACTTCTCATGGCTGCCTCAGCATCATGGATTACACAGGATGCAAGGTCGACTGCAGATCGTCCTGGTACGGAGCCGAATAGTTGTGGGTGAACGACTTGGTGACTTATTGTCAGCCATGCCATTCTCTTACCAACTAGACGCTCAAGTCCTTTGCCTAAGCTCGACAACAGAGATATTGGTCGCCAACCCTTGGCAGTCGACAGATTTCTACCCGGCTTTGGAAGAAGCACAACTTCTGCCACCCTGAAAGCCGCAGGAAAGTAGCCGATTTTTAGACAAGCCTGGTAAAGATCTTTCACGAGAGGTCCTAGATGGGACCAGCATGCTTTAAGTAACCGTACCGTTATCTTGTCCGCTCCCGGTGCCGTATCGTTGACGGAGACAGTGGCGCTTGTCACATCGTCCAGTGATAATTCCGTATCCCATGGGAATACGCTCTCCTGTCCGTTCTCCCAGATAAAATGTCGTTCTCGCCGCTAAACCTAGCCAAGAGAGTGTCTCGAAGCGCACTAGCTCGCTCTCGCGGGTCAGAAAGCCACCGGTTTTCGTCAATCTGCAGAGGAGGGGGCTCAGCAGCTGGTCGAGGCTTAGCCCATCTCATGAGCTTGAATACCTGTGCGTCAGTAGTCACTGCCTCTACTTGCCTCTTCCAGTACTCTCGCTTGGCTTTTCGCACCACGGCTCTAAAGCTCTTGCGGGCCTCTTTTGCGAGGTCAGGGTTGTCTTCGCTGCCTTGTACTCTTGCCATTCTGTGCGACATTCATCGGTCCACCATGGCCCAGTTCTTCCGCTTTCGATGGCTGGGACTTTCCCTGCAATCTTGAGCGCATCTCCAAGTGCTTGTAGGAGATCATTTGTGAAGTTTTCGATGTTGACGACACTGTCAAGAGGGCCAGATTTGGTCCATTGGCTAACGCATCGGCTAAATTCCTTCAAGTTGGCGTCACTAACACGAATGTTCTTTACAATTCCAGAGAGATCTGACACTGTAGGGTTAAGCACGGTACCTTCGATGGTCGAGTGATCTGAGGTACAGTGGTAACGTTTGGACACTGATGCTATAGCGGCCGTGTTGCTCCACGTTAGATCTAGGACGTTCCCATCCCTATGCGTTGGCTCTCCAACAATACTGACTAGGTCCATGTCGTGGGCTGTTGCCCATTCCATAACTTGGTTACCATTGCCGTACTGATTTGTCGCTAGCGGTTGCCAATGCTGTGACACAGAATTGAAATCGCCTCCAACAATCACTAGACCTCTAATTTCCCACCGGAGTAGGGGCTCCAAGGTTCCACTAGTGCCTGGGGCACGGTATACATTGACAAAGGTCAGTCCGCCCATCTTTACAAAGCAGTAATCAGATGTCGGGCCTGACAACGGTGGAAAGAATTGAGTCGCATGACTACCTTTGCGCGTGAAAGTAATCGCGCGGGCCGGATGTCTGTTCCTCCGAATGGTATATGGCTATTGTAGCCAGGGTGACTTTTTGTTATAAAACCCCCTCTTTCTTTCTTGTCCATGGTTCCTGCACCATGACTACATGTGCACCGGCATCCCATGCCTGCTGCAATGCTATATCCGTATTTTCCCCACCCCTTCCGACATTCACTTGGTGAAAGTGGACGGTGTTGTACTTGTCTTTTGGTGCTTTTGTTGAGGGGTTTCCTAACATTAACACGACATTGTTGAGTCCTGGGCAATGACGGTTTCAACCGCTTTGCCCTTCCTTTCCGAGTACGCTAGAGCAGCGTGACAATCACGATGTCCGCGTTCTCTTATGATATGTAATTCTGCGGGGGTGCGGGGCAGAATTATCCCGTTTTGTCGTCTTGGCCTAGCCATACAGCTACCCTCATTGGAGTGGTGAGGTCCCGCGCAATTCGAGCACTTTAGCACCTTAGCCTGGCACTCCAATGTCTCGTGGGCTCCTCCGCATCGTCCACATCGCTGGCTCCTGGTACAGGAACGCATTGGGTGAAATCCCCAGCAGCGTTGGCATTTCTCGATTGGTCTTCGGCGCGAGAAGGGAATGGCTGGTCCGCTCTCGTCAAATAGCCGAAATTTTGTGTTTTCTGGTTTTTGTTGGAAATGAACAATCCAGCTCGTTGAATATTGCCCCAGCTTTGTTTCTGTGGGCCTTAGCTGTATTGGTATGGCGCCGCATACTGCTTGGCACTCGTTCTTCACCATTTCGTTGGTGACTGGGATGCTGCCTTCAAGCGTCCTGATGTACAATGGTACATGCGGGATTATCAGAGAAGTCCATTTGGACGCTGCCTCGATCACAGTATTGTCTTCCTGAAGGAGAGGTGCAATTCCCATGACTGTATCTCTCAATGCATCTGATGCGCATTCGAGAGCGATCCCCGACCTGACTGGGTACATGGACGTGATAGCAGAAGTTGCTATCCAGCTTTTTCGGTGATAATTTTCTTGATCGTGACTGGCGATAACTTGTGCCAGTGGTGATCTTTCCTCAGTCGTAAGAACAAGCGCTTGTCCTCCTTTGGGATTGTCTGAGGTTTCGGGCTGCTTGCTGGAGCAGGCCTTCGCGGACTTGCACGCTAGGCGGCGTCGGTAGTTTGGCCGCTTTGCGGGCTACTGTCACCCAGGGCGAGCTGGTGTCTTGGGGCTTTGAGGGAAGGGCGTGGCTATGATCCTCAACAGCAGTGATATTCCTAGGGGCGACTGGTTTGGGAGTGCTTGCCATAGTGGGAGGTTTCTTACTTAGTAGGTTGGCTGCTTCTGCCTGATCTACTGCAAAGGCAGTTATTACAGGCGTGATCTTTTCCATCAGCGTCGCGACGACTGCTGCTGCTTGTTTCTCTCCTTTGCTCTTAGCCCAGGAGTCGATTAGTTCTAGAAATTCCTGGGCTATACCCAGTCTTTCTTTCCGTTGTTGTTCTGCTTTTTGCATTGCATTCACAATGCCAAGCAGGCTTGGGTGAAATTGCCCTCCAGGATTGGAGGGTGTTGACAATGACGATGCAACAGCAGGGGCCATTGCACCGGTTGGGAGCTTTTGTACGAAGGGTTGTTGGTGATGTGATGTGATATGAAAAAAAAGTGTGTGGATGTTGTGTTGTGAGCCCGTAGTTTAGTTTAGTTTAGTTTAAATTTAACGTCGTGCCTATCTACAGCTCATGACCTTAGTCACGTGCTGGACGGCCCAGTCCCTACAGAACTACCCGACGCTCTAACGCGCCCTACAGCACCTAGAAACTACAAAAGAGTCTGACCAGCTGTCCGCCACTCTGCTTTCCAATTTAAATGTAGCAGATTTCCCTCTACCCGGGACTTTACTTCTTATGTATAAGTAGTTTGAAATTACACCAAAGACTGCGAAATAGTGAGGGGAACTTCCAAAAAAGAAAGGTCAGAATACAAAAGAAATTATTAGCAGTAATAAATCCCTCCATCTAACATTAATTTCACGCAATTTCATAAATCTCAAGGGAAATATCTAATTCACTTGTTGGATTTTGTCGTAGAGCTTCGTCAGCTCAACCCATTTTCCGAAGGCGAGTGCGCCTTTGGGCGTGCCAGAACCCATTTAATACCAGGGCTGGGATGTCGGGGCCCACCACTGAGGCGAGCCCAGCTTCTTCCTATGCTGCAGTGAAAGAAGTGGTCCGGACTTTTTTCTTCGCCACAGGAGCAAGTCATTAAGGCATCTTCGTGTGTGAAACGCCGATGATACTGTGCGAAATCTCCGTGTCCGGAGCGAGCTGCAATTAGCGCCCAAGTGCACGCCTGCTTAGTCCTTTCAGTTCTGGGGATATTCCTAGACTAGGGCCAATCCCTAGTTCTTTATATCTAATTGAGCCTTCCTGAGCCCAGTAATGGTAGTAGAGGCGTTGTATAAACAGAGAAATTTCTCTTTTTGCTCTTGCTATGGATGGAGGTAGGGATGGCGCACTCATTAGACAAGCCGATTTCGCTAGAGCATCTGCTGCTTCATTTCCAGGGATTCCAGAGTGTCCGGGCACCATCTAACATTGACTGATCCTGCTTTAGTACAGGATGCTCGTTTTCTTTTCGTCCAGCTAGCTGCTAGCTGCCGGAATTTTGCAATCCGGCGGGAGCTTGTTGCAGTAGGTGTTAACAAGAGGAGTCGAAGAGCTGCTTCTTGGTTATCTAGACATATGGTTAAGTTGGTTGCATAAAAGGCCATGGGATTAAGGAGGGCAGCTGCTAGACCTTCTGTTGCTCCAGTGATTTCCGCATCGTACACTTCTGCAGAGGTACCTAGAGGTATATTTCCGCGGGCAATTTCATGGTTCGTGCCGCGTCTAATTGAGTATCCGGCTCCTGCTTGATTCTCAATCAAAGCACCGTCAGAGAAAACAAAAAGATCCATCATGGGTTGTCTGGCGTACCATTGAGTGAAGGAATCGACTCCGCTGTTCGGCCAACAGCGCCTATCTTTTCCAAACATTCATCACGTCCAGCTTCCCAAGGAGGGGGATATTATCTTCTGATAGCTCCGGGGAGATCCTTTGTCGGACCCCGCACATTCTCGAGGAATTCCACCGTCTACGAAGAGGGTGTCTGGGATCTGCTGCCGCAGTGCGGAGGGCGAGGCGATCGTGTATGCGCTCAAGCCAGGCCTTTGCGGGCCCCCAACCTGTTTCGCGCAGAAGAACAGCCACTGGTGTGGTACGGTATACAGGCAGTGCTGCGCGGGCAGCATCATTCATTCGTTGTTGGATCCGACGGACCAGTCCTTTCGGAGTTCCTTTGGAATACCATGTCTCAGCCCCGTAGAGCAAGGTCGCAAAAGCTGCTCCTTGGAGCGCTTGTCTCAAAAAAGAGGGCTCATTCCTCGAGTGACTCTCGAAAGACTTTGAATGTGGCTTGTAATAGCCAAGGATCTTCCACAGGCTTGTCGCATATGTTCTCTAAACCCGAGGCTCCGATCAAAGATGACTCCAAGCCAGCGCTGTGGGTGTTTGGTGTGATCTCTACTCCATCTGCATATACGCTGGGCTCTAGTGGAGATCCATGTTTTCGGTGAAAATATTGTAGCTCCGTTTTTGAGACTTCGAGAGCGATGCCGTTCTCAAGTCCCCAGGCGAGGTCATGTCTAACTGCGTCTGAAGTAGCTCTCCACAGCGGGCGAGAGTCGGTGCGGACGCTATAAATGCAACGTCGTCTGCATAGCCGAAACGCTTTGGGGAGAGATGGAGCATACCTTCAATTGCCAGTAAAAATAAGATAGGTGAAGCTGGGGACCCTTGAGGGAGTCCGCAGTGTATCTTGAACACCGGAGATATAGTTCCATCTGTTGGAAATATCGCGCAATGAAATGGGCGCAATATTCATGGAACGAAAGTAGAAGTTGACTAAAAGAGTGTCATGTTCGGATTACAGCTAAAAGTGTGGAAAGTGTGCGCTACAAGTACAAGTGTAAGCGACACGTAGCCTAAGCCACACCATAAACGAGTGTGGCGCCATCTAGGCATAGAAAACCCCCAATAACCTCCTTGTGCCCACGCCATACAGCCGCTCGTATATCTAATAGGTAGCCTAAAGCGCTACCATATTACCCATTCTAACCTCTTAAACACACACAAGATCGTGTCGGGAACCTAGACGAAATGGAGGGCCCATACGTCCACAACACTCCGTGTCTCCATTTCCAACACTCCTCCTGACCGACAAGATCGACCAACTTCAGGTGAAACCATAGTATCCAGCAACCCAACTCAAGCAACATATGTGTGGCGGGAAAACAATACGTCCGGAGGGAACACCTTTAAGTATGAGTGGCCTTATAAGAAATCCCAACGAGGGACGCGAGGGACTGGAAGAGTCCCGAGAGCGGAAGAGAAAGAGACAGCTGGCTGTATAATTGTGCTCGAACGGATTGGCGGAAGAAAGAATGGCAACAAGAAAATAGGTCGATTGGTGAAAAGTGCCAGCTTGAAGAAAAGTAAATCCGAAATATAAGAACAAGTGGTTGAAGTGCCAACTTGTTAGAGAATGTATCGAAGGAAGGTATTCGGTAAGTGATGTCGAGTGGTAAATGCTCCAACCGACAGAGAAAGAAAGCTTCCAAGTATATAAATACAAGTCGTATTGTGGCCGGCTTGAGTGAAAGTAGAAAATAAAATAAGTCGACCCGTAAATATCCCATCAAACTTTGTGTGCAAGAAATACCCCATAATCCAAAGTAGTCGAATTATAATGCCTCCTTTTCCATTCACTGCCTTCAACAGTCCTTAACTGAGACTGAAGAAGGGTATCACGGCTCCTCCAAATTAAAGTACCCCTCAACCAAAAACTCTTNTTGTCCGCTCCCGTGCCGTATCGTTGACGGAGACAGTGGCGCTTGTCACATCGTCCAGTGATAATTCCGTATCCCATGGGATACGCTCTTCCTGTCCGTTCTCCCAGATAAAAATGTCGTTCTCGCGCTAAACCTAGCCAAGAGAGTGTCTCGAAGCGCACTAGCTCGCTCTCGCGGTCAGAAAGCCACCGGTTTTCGTCAATCTGCAGAGGAGGGGGCTCAGCAGCTGGTCGAGGCTTAGCCCATCTCATGAGCTTGAATACCTGTGCGTCAGTAGTCACTGCCTCTACTTGCCTCTTCCAGTACTCTCGCTTGGCTTTTCGCACCACGGCTCTAAAGCTCTTGCGGGCCTCTTTTGCGAGGTCAGGGTTGTCTCTCGCTGCCTTGTACTCTTGCCATTCTGTGCGACATTCATCGGTCCACCATGGCCCAGTTCTTCCGCTTTCGATGGCTGGGACTTTCCCTGCAATCTTGAGCGCATCTCCAAGTGCTTGTAGGAGATCATTTGTGAAGTTTTCGATGTTGACGACACTGTCAAGAGGGCCAGATTTGGTCCATTGGCTAACGCATCGGCTAAATTCCTTCAAGTTGGCGTCACTAACACGGATGTTCTTTACAATTCCAGAGAGATCTGACACTGTAGGGTTAAGCACGGTACCTTCGATGGTCGAGTGATCTGAGGTACAGTGGTAACGTTTGGACACTGATGCTATAGCGGCCGTGTTGCTCCACGTTAGATCTAGGACGTTCCCATCCCTATGCGTTGGCTCTCCAACAATACTGACTAGGTCCATGTCGTGGGCTGTTGCCCATTCCATAACTTGGTTACCATTGCCGTACTGATTTGTCGCTAGCGGTTGCCAATGCTGTGACACAGAATTGAAATCGCCTCCAACAATCACTAGACCTCTAATTTCCCACCGGAGTAGGGGCTCCAAGGTTCCACTAGTGCCTGGGGCACGGTATACGTTGACAAAGGTTAGTCCGCCCATCTTTACAAAGCAGTAATCAGATGTCGGGCCTGACAACGGTGGAAAGAATTGAGTCGCATGACTACCTTTGCGCGTGAAAGTAATCGCGGGGCCGGATGTCTGTTCCTCCGAATGGTATATGGCTATTGTAGCCAGGGTGACTTTTTGTTATAAAACCCCCTCTTTCTTTCTTGTCCATGGTTCCTGTACCATGACTACATGTGCACCGGCATCCCATGCCTGCTGCAATGCTATATCCGTATTTTCCCCACCCCTTCCGACATTCACTTGGTGAAAGTGGACGGTGTTGTACTTGTCTTTTGGTGCTTTTGTTGAGGGGTTTCCTAACATTAACACGACATTGTTGAGTCCTGGGCAATGACGGTTTCAACCGCTTTGCCCTTCCTTTCCGAGTACGCTAGAGCAGCGTGATAATCACGATGTCCGCGTTCTCTTATGATATGTAATTCTGCGGGGTGCGGGGCAGAATTATCCCGTTTTGTCGTCTTGGCCTAGCCATACAGCTACCCTCATTGGAGTGGTGAGGTCCCGCGCAATTCGAGCACTTTAGCACCTTGGCCTGGCACTCCAATGTCTCGTGGGTTCCTCCGCATCGTCCACATCGCTGGCTCCTGGTACAGGAACGCGGTGAAATCCCCAGCAGCGTTGGCATTGCTCGATTGGTCTTCGGCGCGAGAAGGGAATGGCTGGTCCGCTCTCGTCAAATAGCCGAAATTTTGTGTTTTCTGGTTTTTGTTGGAAATGAACAATCCAGCTCGTTGAATATTGCCCCAGCTTTGTTTCTGTGGGCCTTACCTGTATTGTGGCGCCGCATACTGCTTGGCACTCGTTCTTCACCATTTCGTTGGTGACTGGGATGCTGCCTTCAAGCGTCCTGATGTACAATGGTACATGGGATTATCAGAGAAGTCCATTTGGACGCTGCCTCGATCACAGTATTGTCTTCCTGAAGGAGAGGTGCAATTCCCATGACTGTATCTCTCAATGCATCTGATGCGCATTCGAGAGCGATCCCCGACCTGACTGGGTACATGGACGTGATAGCAGAAGTTGCTATCCCAGCTTTTTCGGTGATAATTTTCTTGATCGTGACTGGCGATAACTTGTGCCAGTGGTGATCTTTCCTCAGTCGTAAGAACAAGCGCTTGTCCTCCTTTGGGATTGTCTGAGGTTTCGGGCTGCTTGCTGGAGCAGGCCTTCGCGGACTTGCACGCTAGGCGGCGTCGGTAGTTTGGCCGCTTTGCGGGCTACTGTCACCCAGGGCGAGCTGGTGTCTTGGGGCTTTGAGGGAAGGGCGTGGCTATGATCCTCAACAGCAGTGATATTCCTAGGGGCGACTGGTTTGGGAGTGCTTGCCATAGTGGGAGGTTTCTTACTTAGTAGGTTGGCTGCTTCTGCCTGATCTACTGCAAAGGCAGTTATTACAGGCGTGATCTTTTCCATCAGCGTCGCGACGACTGCTGCTGCTTGTTTCTCTCCTTTGCTCTTAGCCCAGGAGTCGATTAGTTCTAGAAATTCCTGGGCTATACCCAGTCTTTCTTTCCGTTGTTGTTCTGCTTTTTGCATTGCATTCACAATGCCAAGCAGGCTTGGGTGAAGTTGCCCTCCAGGATTGGAGGGTGTTGACAATGACGATGCAACAGCAGGGGCCATTGCACCGGTTGGAGCTTTTGTACGAAGGGTTGTTGGTGATGTGATGTGATATGAAAAAAAAGTGTGGATGTTGTGTTTGAGCCCGTAGTTTTTTAGTTTAGTTTAAATTTAACGTCGTGCCTATCTACAGCTCGTGACCTTAGTCACGTGCTGGACGGCCCAGTCCCTACAGAACTACCCGACGCTCTAACGCGCCCTACAGCACCTAGAAACTACAAAAGAGTCGACCAGCTGTCCGCCACTCTGCTTTCCAATTTAAATGTAGCAATTTCCCTCTACCCGGGACTTTACTTCTTATTATAAGTAGTTTGAAATTACACCAAGACTGCGAAATAGTGAGGGGAACTTCCAAAAAAGAAAGGTCAGAATACAAAAGAAATTATTAGCAGTAATAAATCCCTCCATCTAACATTAATTTCACGCAATTCATAAATCTCAAGGGAAATATCTAATTCACTTGTTGGATTTTGTCGTAGAGCTTCGTCAGCTCAACCCATTTTCCGAAGGCGAGTGCGCCTTTGGGCGTGCCAAGAACCCATTTAATACCAGGGCTGGGATGTCGGGGCCCACCACTGAGGCGAGCCCAGCTTCTTCCTATGCTGCAGTGAAAGAAGTGGTCCGGACTTTTTTCTTCGCCACAGGAGCAAGTCATTAAGGCATCTTCGTGTGTGAAACGCCGATGATACTGTGCGAAATCTCCGTGTCCGGAGCGAGCTGCAATTAGCGCCCCAAGTGCACGCCTGCTTAGTCCTTTCAGTTCTGGGGATATTCCTAGACTAGGGCCAATCCCTAGTTCTTTATATCTAATTGAGCCTTCCTGAGCCCAGTAAGTGGTAGTAGAGGCGTTGTATAACAGAGAAATTTCTCTTTTTGCTCTTGCTATGGATGGAGGTAGGGATGGCGCACTCATTAGACAAGCCGATTTCGCTAGAGCATCTGCTGCTTCATTTCCAGGGATTCCAGAGTGTCCGGGGCACCATCTAACATTGACTGATCCTGCTTTAGTACAGGATGCTCGTTTTCTTTTCGTCCAGCTAGCTGCTAGCTGCCGGAATTTTGCAATCCGGCGGGAGCTTGTTGCAGTAGGTGTTAACAAGAGGAGTCGAAGAGCTGCTTCTTGGTTATCTAGACATATGGTTAAGTTGGTTGCATAAAAGGCCATGGGATTAAGGAGGGCAGCTGCTAGACCTTCTGTTGCTCCAGTGATTTCCGCATCGTACACTTCTGCAGAGGTACCTAGAGGTATATTTCCGCGGGCAATTTCATGGTTCGTGCCGCGTCTAATTGAGTATCCGGCTCCTGCTTGATTCTCAATCAAAGCACCGTCAGAGAAAACAAAAAGATCCATCATGGGTTGTCTGGCGTACCATTGAGTGAAGGAATCGACTCCCGCTGTTCGGCCAACAGCGCCTATCTTTTCCAAACATTCATCACGTCCAGCTTCCCAAGGAGGGGGGATATTATCTTCTGATAGCTCCGGGAGATCCTTTGTCGGACCCCGCACATTCTCGAGGAATTCCACCGTCTACGAAGAGGGTGTCTGGGATCTGCTGCCGCAGTGCGGAGGGCGAGGCGATCGTGTATGCGCTCAAGCCAGGCCTTTGCGGGCCCCCAACCTGTTTCGCGCAGAAGAACAGCCACTGGTGTGGTACGGTATACAGGCAGTGCTGCGCGGGCAGCATCATTCATTCGTTGTTGGATCCGACGGACCAGTCCTTTCGGAGTTCCTTTGGAATACCATGTCTCAGCCCCGTAGAGCAAGGTCGCAAAAGCTGCTCCTTGGAGCGCTTGTCTCAAAAAAAGAGGGCTCATTCCTCGAGTGACTCTCGAAAGACTTTGAATGTGGCTTGTAATAGCCAAGGATCTTCCACAGGCTTGTCGCATATGTTCTCTAAACCCGAGGCTCCGATCAAAGATGACTCCAAGCCAGCGCGTGTGGGTGTTTGGTGTGATCTCTACTCCATCTGCATATACGCTGGGCTCTAGTGGAGATCCATGTTTTCGGTGAAAATATTGTAGCTCCGTTTTTGAGACTTCGAAAGCGATGCCGTTCTCAAGTCCCCAGGCGAGGGTCATGTCTAACTGCGTCTGAAGTAGCTCTCCACAGCGGGCGAGAGTCGGTGCGGACGCTATAAATGCAACGTCGTCTGCATAGCCGAAACGCTTTGGGGAGAGATGGAGCATACCTTCAATTGCCAGTAAAAATAAGATAGGTGAAGCTGGGGACCCTTGAGGGAGTCCGCAGTGTATCTTGAACACCGGAGATATAGTTCCATCTGTTGGAAATATCGCGCAATGAAATGGGCGCAATATTCATGGAACGAAAGTAGAAGTTGACTAAAAGAGTGTCATGTTCGGATTACAGCTAAAAGTGTGGAAAGTGTGCGCTACAAGTACAAGTGTAAGCGACACGTAGCCTAAGCCACACCATAAACGAGTGTGGCGCCATCTAGGCATAGAAAACCCCCAATAACCTCCTTGTGCCCACGCCATACAGCCGCTCGTATATCTAATAGGTAGCCTAAAGCGCTACCATATTACCCATTCTAACCTCTTAAACACACACAAGATCGTGTCGGGAACCTAGACGAAATGGAGGGCCCATACGTCCACAACACTCCGTGTCTCCATTTCCAACACTCCTCCTGACCGACAAGATCGACCAACTCAGGTGAAACCATAGTATCCAGCAACCCAACTCAAGCAACATATGTGTGGCGGGAAAACAATACGTCCGGAGGGGAACACCTTTAAGTATGAGTGGCCTTATAAGAAATCCCAACGAGGGACGGCGAGGAGACTGGAAGAGGTCCCGAGAGGCGGAAGAGAAAGAGACAGCTGGCTGTATAATTGTGCCTCGAACGGCATTGGCGGAAGAAAGAATGGCAACAAGAAAATAGGTCGATTGGTGAAAGTGCCAGCTTGAAGAAAAGTAAATCCGAAATATAAGAACAAGTGGTTGAAGTGCCAACTTGTTAGAGAATGTATCCGAAGGAAGGTATTCGGTAAGTGATGTCGAGTGGTAAATGCTCCAACCCGACAGAGAAAGAAAGCTTCCAAGTATAATAAATACAAGTCGGTATTGTGGCCGGCTTGAGTGAAAGTAGAAAATAAAATAAGTCGACCCGTAAATATCCCATCAAACTTTGTGTGCAAGAAATACCCCATAATCCAAAGTAGTCGAATTATAATGCCTCCTTTTCCATTCACTGCCTTCAACAGTCCTTAACTGAGACTGAAGAAGGGTATCACGGCTCCTCCAAATTAAAGTACCCCTCAACCAAAAACTCTTCTGCTAAACCAGACAGAAGGCACACACGGTTGAGAACTCGGGGAGATTTGGAGGGAGAAAGATGCCGAGAAAGTGCCACGGCTCCTCCAACGAAGAATATCCCTAGACCAAGAAACTCTTCTGCTACAACAGACAGAAGGTATAAATAGGCGAAAAGTTGGGAACGTATGGAGGGAGAATTGCGCCGGGAAAGTGTGAAAGACTTCGGTGGGCGATAATCGGCAAAGAAAGTGGACGTGAGGGTTCTGCAGGATTGATCGATCGATGGACTGTTACATCGTATCGGAGATGGGGCGGAATCGAAAGAATTGAATCCGAACGAGAAAATTTGACGACTATACTCAGTTAGTTAGAGTCATATTGGTCTCATAATCTGTTGGAAATATCGCGCAATGAAATGGGCGCAATATTCATGGAACGAAAGTAGAAGTTGACTAAAAGAATGTCATGTTCGGATTACAGCTAAAAGTGTGGAAAGTGTGCGCTACAAGTACAAATGTAAGCGACACGTAGCCTAAGCCACACCATAAACGAGTGTGGCGCCATCTAGGCATAGAAAACCCCCAATAACCTCCTTGTGCCCACGCCATACAGCCGCTCGTATATCTAATAGGTAGCCTGAAGCGCTACCATATTACCCATTCCAACCTCTTAAACACACACAAGATCGTGTCGGGAACCTAGACGAAATGGAGGGCCCATACGTCCACAACACTCCGTGTCTCCATTTCCAACAAGCTCAAGCAAGCTCCCCTCTATAAAATGAATCAGAAAGAGCTAGATACCGTACACGCTTACATCGAGGAGAACTTGGCGAACGGGTTCATCGAACCCAGCGATTCTCCATTCAATTCCCTGGTCTTGTTTGTCAAGAAAAAGAATGGTGACCTTCGATTTTGTGTAGACTACCGGAAATTAAACGCACACACGCGGAAAGATCGCTATCCTCTGCCCCTCATTGGTGAGACATTAGCCAAGATGGCTGGTTCTAAGAAATTCACCATTCTAGATGTCATCCATGCGTTCAACCGTATCCGGATGCATCCAGACTCCGTGGGATGGACTACGTTTCGTACTCGATTCGGTCAATACCGTTACCGCGTGTTACCTTTTGGTCTGTCAGGTGGCCCGGCCACTTTCCAAAGATATATCAATTCGGTCCTAGGCAATCTGCTTGCACGTTACGTTTCCGCATATATGGATGATGTATGCGTCCACTCTAAAGATAAAAGTAAACACGTCGCAGAAGTACGCGAGGTCCTTCAACGTTTGGACAGAGCTGGACTGCAGGTGGACATTAAGAAGTGCCGCTTTAATCAAAAATCTGTTAATTTTCTGGGCTTCATTGTTAACACTTCCGGACTCCTGCCAGACCCGAAGAAGCTGGAAAGTATTCGCGCATGGGAGAGACCTACTAGCAAGACTGCCATTCAATCCTTCTTGGGGTTCTGCAACTATTACCGTAACTTTATTGAGAATTTCTCCCGGATTGCTAAGCCGTTGTACAACCTGACGGCAATTCCAAAAGGCCAGTTGTTCCAATGGACCGAGCAAGCTGAAGAAGCGTTCCTTGCCCTGAAAGAGAAATTGGTTAGCCCACCCATCTTACTGTACTTTGATCAGAAAAAGCCTTCACGTGTAGAGACCGATTGTTCGGATTTAGCAACAGGAGGAGTACTCAGTCAATTGCAGGAGGATGGCGTGTGGCATCCTGTGGCTTTTCACTCCCGAACCTTGACTGGTCCGGAGGCAAACTATGAGATCCACGATAAGGAGCTGTTGGCTATCATCCAATGCTTGAAGGAATGGCGCGCAGAGCTCACCAGCGCCTGGGAGCCTTTCGTGATTCTGACTGATCACCGAGTTCTGGAATACTTTGGTCAGAAGCAGCTGCTCAACGATAGGCAAATCCGATGGGCAGAGGTGCTATCGCAATTCAGTTTCGACCTTCAGTACCGGCCAGGCAAGGAAAATATCCTGGCGGACGCGTTATCTCGCAAGAAAGAACTTACCCCTACACAAAAAGCCGCAAAAGAACTGGAACGTACGAAAATCCTCCTCCCTCAAAAGAAAGTTATGTTGCCGCATGACAGCAAGGTTTTAGCGCCCATCGACGAGGATCTGGATACTATTGATCGTACGTTTATGGCCAACCGAGCGGATCCCGATCTCGAGGATCTACGCCGGCAAGCACGACAGCGGGAAGAGCCTTATTCTTTGGAACCTACCGGGTTGGTGCTTCATAAGGGACGCGTGGTGGTGTCAGCCAAAGACAATCTCCGTACTCAAGTGTTGAAGATGATCCACGAATCTACATCCACCGCTCATCCAGGACGAAACAAAATGAGGAAACTAATTGGCGACCGGTACTGGTGGCCACGATACGCAGCAGACATCGAGCGTTATGTGAAGAACTGTCATGTCTGCCGACGATCGCATAAGCCTAGAGATAAGACACCGGGCTTACTACAGCCTTTAGCCATCCCAGAACGTACATGGGATGATATATCGATGGATTTCCACGATGTAGGGGTACCAGACAAACGAGGGTTTAATAACATTTGGGTAGTTGTTGATAGATTGTCTAAACGCCAAATCTCCATCCCAACCACTAAAAGTGCTACAGCAAAGACTGCTGCAGACTTGTTTTACCGTTACGTCTGGCGATTCCGTGGCGCACCGAAGACCATTACCAGCGACCGCGGTCCGCAATTCATTTCGGATTTCATGGACGAGCTATCAAGGTTAGCGCGCGTGAAACTTAAGCTATCTACGGCAGAACATCCGCAGACAGACGGTCAGACCGAAATTATCAACCAGATCATTGATCAGCGACTGCGACCATTTGTTAATTTCCACCAAGACGATTGGGCGGAGCTGCTTCCCGCTCTAGATGCTGCTGCGGCAGCTATTCCAAATGAATCTACAGGATTGTCGCCATCAATGATTGACTATGGTTACGAAATGCGTTTAGAATTTGACTGGAATCAGCGACTGGAACCACGAACCCCTCGAGAGAAGCTGAATCGGGACGAGGCCGCGGAGTGGCTTAAACGGATCAGCAGCGCGTTGGATTATGCTAAGGAGAGCATTAAACGCTCACAGGAACAACAGCGTGTTCAAGCCAATAAACATCGCCGAGAAGTAGACTTTGACGTTGGAGATAAAGTATATATCCGGCGCGGTGCTTGGAGAACTACGAGACCGTCGGATAAGTTGGAAAATCCAATGGTGGGACCATATCGGATCATTGCCAAAGAAGGGCATTCATTCCGCGTACAACTACCAGCCTCTTGGAAAATACACCCTGTATTTTCACCAGACCGACTGCGCAAAGATCCAGATAACCCGTTGCCCGGCCAGGCCAATCCAGAACCGCCGGCAGAAGAGGTCAATGGGGAGTTAGAATGGGAGATCGAGAAGGTGTTGGACGCGCGGCTGTATCGCAATCGGCTACAGTACAAGGTCCAATGGGAAGGCTGGGACGCAGACGAGGAATGGTATCCGGCTGCCAACTTTCGGAACGCACCCCTCATATTAGAAAGGTTCCACAATGAGCACCCGAATTGCCAGGGCCACCACGACGCCTCGCTACGTGGTTGGACGATGCCGCACATGATAGATTTAGTGAGGAACATCCGGAAGATAACATGGTGACCAACCAAGGTCGTGACAACCGACGCCGCCGCCGAAATTAGTCGATTTGGGACAATCGAAGGCTGAGGAGGGGGTGATGTCACGGCACGGCATTCCGCTCCGTCATGATATACGATTACGTGGATGGAGGAGGTGAGATTAATGGCTGATGCGGGAAGAAGCACGTGCGCGGCAATTTAGTGGAAACCCGCCCGAATAGGAATAGCCTCAGGGCTTTTTGTAATTAGATTCTGTTCCTTTCTATTCTTCTCCAGCTTAGTATTCGCTCGACAGATTGAATAATTGCCATACAAGCTGTACTTTCACTTGTGCCTATTCTACGCCGTGACAATCCTGAACTCCCAGTGATCCGGATGCAACCAGCCACTCAATTACCGCAGGGTAGCATTTCCTAGCCACTGCATTTAAGATACTACTGAATCTCGTGTCCCCTAGCTAAGCTTAATCATATGCAATAGAATCAAGTTAATTGATCTTGATGATCAAACTAGAAATCTAAACCTTCATACATAAGAAGTCTAGATTTCCAACAGAATGCTGGAATGGAATATGGAGGTGAAGGATATGCGCCGAACAACAAAGCAGTTGAATAGAGCTTAAGAGTGAAGCTTGGTATGGTGACACAAAGAGGGTATGTGTCAGGATTGCCTTCTGTATAATCTATATATGTGGAGATAACCATCATCTAGTGTTTTATGATTCTGGTCTGGCCTTTTGGCCGAGTGGTTATGCAACTATCTCATACATAATGTAGGATGGCACCTGTTAGCTTAATTCACACCCCTTTGACCCCTATATCCTCCCTGCTGTCTACATGCTGCTCTGACAGCATGAATAGACCTTCAGAGATATTCAGTAAATGTAATGAACTGAGGATTTCTGAAGGAGGAGAACACTACACATATATACAGGAATTAGTCCTACTGAGACAAATTTAGACATGAGCCAGGATATGCGCCCATGTCCCAGTATGGCGACGTTATCATGGTGAAGGTATGTCTTGACCACCAGTAGACCCCCAAACTAGCTGAGTGTAAGACAGAATCATGCATATACCATAATTTTCAACATATCTTGTGTTAAGCGCCAAAACTAATTAATATTTCGGGAAATAGATGTGGCGCAGTATTAAATTGTCACAGACCAAGGGCCTATTCTAAATCAATAGGAGCTATGTACGATGATATGTGTGCTATTCTGTTCTATTCTACCTTAATCTGTTCTATTATTTTCTGTTCTATTCTACTTCGTTCTGTTCCAATCTGTACTTGTCCATGCTTTTCTATACTACTCCATTCTATTCTGTATCAGAGTATACTGGAAATTTCGAGAACAATAGAGAGGAGTATATAATGGGTTTTTGGGATAACTCTAGTTCGGTAGATTATGGTCTTGTATTTTTAGGAACTCTTTAGAATTATTGAATATTATCTCATGTCGAACTCTTGAACTGTCGAACCCTTGAATTATCGAACTCATGAACCTGGGAATGCGAACACCTCTAGTACCCTTGACATAAATGATACAAATAACAGAAACGAAAACGAGATAGTACATGACTAGTGTAACAGACGTAGGACTGTTAGAATTACAACAGGCATATCTGGACTACTGTTACCCAGCTCAATGAAGCTAGAAGGGGCTGAAAACTACTTGTAATGGAAACAAGTAATGTTAAGAGACATAATTGTGGCAGGCCTCATCAAATACCTTCGAGATGACTGTAAGGGGGCGGATCGGATGTAAGAAGGCGGATCGGATGTAAGAAGACGGATCAGATGTACGAAGACGGATCGGATGTAAGAAGGCAGATCGGATGTGAGAAGACGGATCAGATGTGAGAAGACGGATCGGAAGGAGATATCAGATTGTAGGTTAAGCTAAATCTACAAGAAAGTTGCACGACCTCTAACAGGTGCGCGTAGCTCTTAATTTATACACAAATTACGGACTACTTCCAGCAGAATATGACGAGCTTCCGATAACCCCTTATTCCCCTTAACTATTACAAATAACACCTGATAAACCACCTGTTCTAATCTGCACTCAATTATACTATTGAACCATACCCATTACATCAAGTTGGGCAATCAAGATCGTCCATAAGATGATGATCCTACCTAGCTGAATAGGAACACTGACAATAGCTCCCTCCTCAAGGCTTGATGTCCTCATCAGGCGTTAGGTAACATCCAGAGTCGAATTCCACTGATCCTTACTTTTGGCTTCCGCCATTGCGTCAACAAATTCGTCAGATGTAGGTCTAGCGCGGTGTGGGTACTTCTGGTGGTAGGATTCCAGAAGATCAGAAATGTTACCAGTTACAATGTCAGATAGAGGCTGCCAAGATGTTTCAAATTGACCGGTATATTTTACCTGGTACTCAAAACCGCGATATTTAAGGCGTCTAGAGCCTAGGATCGCATCAACTTCGTACAATGCTTCTCCAAAATTGTCAATCTCAACTGGAGGATTCGGTACATTAACCTGGCCCGGGATTGGATTGTTTGGGTCAAGTCGTAGTAAACTAGTGTGGAAGACTGGGTGTACTGATCTTAGATTCTCAGGTAAGCATAGTTGGTAGCTATGGCTATTGACGACTTTAACTATAGTAAATGGTCCTAAGCTTTTCCAATCCAACTTTTTGCTTGGTCTTTTGGTTTTCATATTTTTTGCATTTACGAAAACTTTATTGCCTACCTGGTAAGATGGTGGTACAGAACGGTGTTGATTAGCATATTTTTCTTAAAACGCTTGTGATACTCTCATATTTTCACGGAGGAAGGTGTTCAAATCATCCATCTGTTTGACAAATTCATCGGCAAGTTTCTGTTGTGTACGAATATATTCAGAGGCGGATGGTAGATTTGGGTTTCGGGGTGGTGTAATTGCCGATCTGGGATGTTGTGCAGAATTTGCGAAAAATGGGGTAACCTTCGTAGTTACCGACTCCGTATCATTAGCATTATACTCTGCCGAGGGCAGCCAATCTACCCAATCATCTTGCTGGTAGTTACAGTATGCTCGGAGATAGCACTCCAATATCGCATTAAAGCGTTCGGTTTGTCCGTCGGTTTCCGGGTGCCATGCAGTTGATAATAGAATTTTCGTGTCGGTCTGTTCGCAAACTGCATGCCAAAACTTAGCCACAAACTGCGGACCTCTGTCGGAAACTACAGATTCAGGGAAGCCATGGTGTTTCCAGATGTGTTTGTAGAATAGTTTGGCTGTACCACTAGCGTCAATTGTGGTCCTGCAGGGGATGAAGTGACGAGCTTTGGTGAGCCTACACCCAACAACCATAATACAATCAAAGCCGTCCGATTCGGGTAATGGACCAATAAAATCCACAGATAAATCGCGCCAGCGACGTTGTGGAACAGGAAGTTGTTTCAGCAAACCCTGGTATTTCAGCCGTGATGGGGTAACTCGCTTACAAATGTGGCAATTACTGGTATATTGCGAAATAAGTTGCAACATATTTGGCCACCAATAATCTCGAGAGATAAGGGAGAAAACCTTATTTCGACCGTGATGACCTCCACTGGGATGATCATTACAATGTTTAATCAGATGTAGCTTGAGCTCTGGGTTATCTGGGACGTAAATAAGATTGTCGAAGTATAATCTGTCCCCTTTGATGCTACAACGAGAAAGGTCAAGGTGTCTAGATTGATGAGGCCCTGGACCTTGGAGTATCTTGATATAGTTTTGGAGGGCCTTATCTTCATGGTAGCCCTTTGCTATCATTGAGTCAATATTTTCAGTAGAATTGTCAGGATATTTTGGTATTTCTACAGATACGGGTGCCAGATTCAAGGCAGCTTCCCTAGAGAGAGCTAATTTTGGGTGTCGAATAATAGGACACAAGTTTTATTTGGATGTGTATAAAGCAAGGATACTGGAGTTTGGGCGGTAATGATGATTATGAAGATGTAATAACAAATAGGTAATGATTAGTGATAGCTTTAGAAGCATGTATCATGTGACGAGTGTTCAAGGTCACTAAGGCCCTGGTGCTCCGTCACAAAGAAAGATAGACACAAATAAATGCAATTATTGTTATTGAGATACTACAAATAAAGAATCCATAGGAAATATTCCGACACTGATCAGTCTTCGAATTCAGATCAGAATACCTGTGAAGAGAGATACAATTTGTTCAGTCCCTGTTAAAGGCCTCAGTTCATATTGTATTTGCTAAGGAATATAGATTTTAATTGACCCCTGAGAAAGGCCCTCAATTTTAAGCTATTATTCAAGAAATCGACCCCTTATTAACCAAGGCCCTCGATTTGCGTCCATCACGCATACACTCCACCCAGAATTTTAACCATTTCTATTCCGAAAAACCCAAGTTTTTGTTAGGTTTGTACTCCTAAGAAAATGTCAGGAATTTCAAACATGAAACCAGAAACTTCCTCGCTTTCCAAACAGGAAGAAATCGATAATTTTATCAAGAAGACTCTCAAGGAATTTTCAACGTACAATTTCAAAGACGATAATCTTTGGGAAGCATATCAAGATGAATTCAGCGATAAAACCCTTGATGATTTCCAGGCTGCTTCAAGGACAGTGTTGCGATCACTCAGAACATACCTACGTTCTCACGGTGTCTGGGTCAAATGGGACAGGCATACAACTATGGCAGTTTCCCTATTCAATACATTATCAGAAGAAAGCCCCACAGAATGGACTAGGGAAGACATAATGAACTCCAATGAAACTTTTGACTCGGTTAAGATTATCAATGTCATGAAAAATTCTCAAAACTATTCCGTTCAAACCAAGTTGGGAAACCCGCGGATGTCAACTCAGGAAGTACCAAAAAGGTCTCAATCTATTCATCCATCTACAGATCAAACCCCTCAAAAGAAACCCTCAGAGCTTTCAGCATATCCCATCACTGGCTATGGCAGAGAGTTATCAAACTTGGCAAAAATGTACGGGCCGGAGCTCAAATATCAGGGTGAAGGCGATAGCTTTGATTACAAGTTAAATATTTTTATGGAACTGTGCGAGAAGGCCGATGTACCCGAGCTCCTATACGCAAAGGCATATTCAATAATGCTCAGTGGCTCGGCACTAACACACTATTTTTCTGTAACATCCAATGGACACCGATCAAACTTTGACGAGCTATGCACTGCAACTAGAGATTATTTTGAAGGTCCAGAAACCAAAAGAACCAAGATTGCTAGATGGGAATCGCTTACTCTCCGCTTGGTCATAACTGAAAATATAGATAAAGGGAAGTCGACCTTGGAATGTTTACAAATGCTTTTTACCAAACTTGGTCACTTGCAACTTAGCTTCGATATAGAATATAGATCAGAAAAACATCTTCATACAAAGCTAATTAATGCCTGTCGCAGCTTCCCTGCCTGCCAGCTTGCATGCTTTAAACCAAGTAGTACCCTAATGGGACTTTTCAACAATCTCCAATCATCTATTTCAACTGTTGAGCTAAATGAAGGCGCCCAAACATCCCAATTGTTCACGGACCGCTGTTACTATAAAGAAAACAGCCAAAGAAATGCTGAAACCTCGCGCTCAAATTCTCATTGGAGGTCTCATAAATCACTCGGGTCGTCTCAGAAAAGATGTTATGTTTGTAAACGCCCTGGTTGCTGGTCTCGAAATCATACTGTGTCAGAGCAAGAATCGGCAAAGAAAGGCTTCCAAAAACAGATGATGAGTCGAATCAATGATCGTACAGACCAGCTACTTGCACAATATGAAGGCGATCCAGAAGATCTTAGCACTAGCGAATCTGAACTTGATAACCAAATTGAAATGCTAGTTCTAGATACGACTCCACCCGCCGAGACTGATAAACTCGACGTACTTTACAATGAATCTTTTATAACCTCCTTTGGGACTATCCTGAACCCAAGAGAAACTGCGTTAAACCTCGCCGATCTCTCCTTCCAATATGCAATCACCGGAAATGATCCAACTACCCCAGCAATTGTCACCGAAGATGATCCATGTAATTATTTAGCCTCCTCAAGGTACAATAGCTCTTGTTTTTATGGAATTATCATTGATACGGGTGCCTCAAAATACTCCACTGGTGGACTTAAGCAATTTCAGGCACTCCAAAGAATTGCCAATATCACAATTGACACCACAAAAGCAGGCGCCGTAAACGTTCAATTCGGCATTGGAAGCAGTTCCTCAATAGGAGCTATCAAATTGGATACGCCTATTGGAGTCATAGAATTCCACATTGTTAAAGCTGACACTCCTTTCCTACTCGCTCTTTCAGATATGGATAACTTAGGCGTTTATTATGATAATATTCAAAACCAGTTAATAACACCTAGTAAAAAGGTTAAAGTAATACGGCGTTTTGGACATGCTTTTCTATTATGGGGAATTTTCTTACAATCATTAATATCTTCTTCCTTTTTCATGAACCCTTGTTTCCTTACCGATACGGAATTACGAAGATTACACCGGCGTTTCGGCCACCCTTCGGCACAACGCCTCTATACTGTCTTACAAAGATCCGGTCATAACGACATACAAAAGGAACATATAGACCACTTAACTAAATTTTGTGACTATTGCCAAAAGCACAAGGGACCACCTCGACGCTTCAAGTTCAAGCTGCAGGATGACGACATCCAATTCAACCACTCTATCTTTGTCGACATAATGTATATTGACAATAACCCAGTCCTTCATGTTGTCGACGAAGAAACCAGATTCCAGGCTGCCCGATGGCTCCAGAATATCTCCGCAAAGCATATTTGGGATGCAATAAGAGCCTGCTGGATAGATGTGTACATTGGACCTCCTGACTATATTGTCACAGATGCCGGCACCAACTTCACTGCAAAAGAGTTTCACCAAAGCGCTGCTTCAATGGCAATTTCTGTCAAAAACGTACCTGTCGAGGCGCATTGGTCTATTGGCATAGTGGAGCGCTATCACTCTCTCATACGACGAGTGTATAAAATAATCTCTCAAGAACTAGCTGGAGCCAAGATTAGTAAGGAATTTATGCTCCAAATGGCAATAAAAGCCATCAATGACACTGCTGGACCCAATGGCCTAGTTCCAACTCTCCTAGTTTTTGGAGCATACCCGCGAATGACAACGTTAGACCCTCCCAATCCTTCAGTAATTCAACGCTCAATGGCTATCCAAAAAGCTACGAATGAGATAAGAAAATTTCGGGCAGAAAATCAAGTAAACAGTGCTTTGAATGAAAGAAATGGACCAAACGTTGAACCGGTTCATAACTTGCCTGCTAACTCTGATGTCCTAGTGTGGAGAGAAGGAAATACAGGCCATCTTGGGGAGTGGCATGGTCCTTTCAAATTAATAAATATAGAAAAGGAAACATGCAAAGTTCAGTTACCCTCAGGCCCAACAAGCTTTCGATCAACCTCGGTAAAACCTTACTTCCGTAACTCTATTGACGATCCTTCAAGTTTGCAAGAACAAACTAAAGAAAGAGAACATGGTGTAAATGAAGCAAATGTCATGCCAGCCTGTATCCAAAGAACCCGCAGACCACCTGCCCGATTTTGTGACGAGCCAAGCTTATCTGCTTTTGTCAACGATACAGAACCTTTTCAGGCTACTTCTTTCCAAAAATCAAGACAAAAAGAAATAGACGGTTTACTTGAAAGAGGGGTGTTCATCAAAGTTAAACCCTCCAATATCCCACCTGGGATAAGAATTTTTTCATCAAGGTTTGTTGATGAAATAAAACATCAAGGTACAGATAAAGCCTTCGAAAAATCTCGTCTGGTTGTACAAGCTTACAAAGACAAAAATAAAACACTTTGTTCTTACTCAGGCTCCGACTATCCAAAGAGTCAGTCAACGAATCATTCTTTCTCTTGCAGCAATGCTTCCAGTGGACTTGTATCTTAGAGACATAACTCAAGCCTATGTCCAATCAGAAACAAATCTAAGTCGCGACTTCTACATACGGGCACCCATGGAGTTAGGAGGCAGGGGGACTATTTTAAAGGTTATCAAACCGTTGTATGGCGTGCCAGAAGCAGGAAATCATTGGTTCTTCACTTATCATCAGCACCATACTGAAAGATTATCCTTAAAACAATCGACATTCGACCCTTGTCTCCTCTACAGAAACAAATGTGATGAAGGTTTTGGTGTTGTTGGAATACAGACTGATGATACCCTATTTATAGCCGATAAATTATTCGCTGGCGAAGAACAACTTCAACTCGACAAGGCTAAATTTGCAGCGAAAGAACGGAAAATACTTACTGAATCCGCGCCCATTAATTTCAACGGCGGACACATCAGCAGAGATAGTGGCTCGCGCTCTATTAACTTAACGCAGGAGCTTCAATGCAGAAATTTAAAACCTGTTCACAGTGAGCCAATTGATATTTACGGTTCTAGAAATAAGTCCAGAACTAGCGTCTCGACAAAAGATCAATTTATTTCGCAACGAGCGCGAGGAGCATATATTGCGAGTGTGTGTCAGCCAGAAGCCTCTTTCGATCTTTCTTATGCTGCTCAAACCATGGATCCCAACAACAATAGCATTAAGAAGCTAAATAAAAGGGTTTTGTGGCAAATCAAAAATCAGAACAGAGGGCTAAAGTTTGTGCCACTGGACAAAAACTCTCTGCAACTACTTGTCTTTACAGATTCTTCTTTTGCCAACAACAATGACTTTTCCTCTCAAATCGGCTTTGTAATTGTGCTCAAAGACCGTCATAATAAAGCAAACATTCTACACTGGTCTTCTATAAAATGTAAGAGAGTAACAAGAAGCGTACTAGCAGCGGAACTGTATGGAATGGTGCATGGATTTGATTATGGCGCAGCCATCAAATCAACTCTTGATAAGATTCTACACATAAAAGTGCCACTAATTCTATGTACAGATTCTAAGTCTCTATATGAGTGCTTAGTAAAGCTGGGTACAACCCGTGAAAAGAGATTAATGGTTGATGTAATTTGCCTCCGTCAATCTTACCAAAGACAGGAAATAGCTCAAGTACGCTGGATCAAGGGCGATAGTAATCCAGCAGATGCAATGACAAAGTCAGATTGCTGCAATGCTTTGAAACGTCTTATCGATCTTAACACTGTTATAGTCGAGGAAAACGAATGGGTGGAAAGGGTTTAATATATTTCCCATTGCAGATTATATTTTCAAAAACATCAATTATAAAAAGGAACTTTAATTTGTTTTCATTTATTTATCTGTTTTGCCAGTGTCGAATAATAGGACACAAGTTTTATTTGGATGTGTATAAAGCAAGGATGCTGGAGTTTGGGCGGTAATGATGATTATGAAGATGTAATAACAAATAGGTAATGATTAGTAATAGCTTTAGAAGCATGTATCATGTGACGAGTGTTCAAGGTCACTAAGGCCCTGGCGCTCCGTCACAAAGAAAGATAGACACAAATAAATGCAATTATTGTTATTGAGATACTACAAATAAAGAATCCATAGGAAATATTCCGACATTGAGTCAAGGTTATGAGGTTTTAGAACCGTCTGGTGTTGCTGGCGGAGGCGGTCGTCCTCTTCATTCTCCGGAAGGTCCTCCGACCGACGAGTGAGCGCGTCTGGCTTACCTCCTAATCTTCCCGGGCGGTAAGTGATTACAAAATTGACACGAGACAAGAATTCGGACCACCGGGCTTGGCTTCTATTCAGAGATTTTGTTGACATGAAATATTCGAGGTTTTTGTGGTCTGATATTACAGAAACGGGTTCTAAGGTGCCCTGAAGTTCCGGACGCCAGTGCTCAAATGCTGTTACAATAGCTAAAAGCTCCTTGTCGTAGATCTCATAGTTTATTTGGGCTGGACTAAGTTTTCCGGAAAAGTAGGCCACTGGATGTAGTATACCCTCATCATTAAATTGAGAGAGGATACCTCCATGAGCCCAATCACTAGAGTCCAACTCGACCATACATCGTCGGTCAGGATCAAAGTGTCGAAGGATCGGAGATTTAATGAATGCTGCAGTTACGGGCCCAAGAGTGTGAATTCCCTACACAGTACTTAGGGGTTCCACATTTCATGTTGATCTTAGGAAGCGCTAAGTCCCCCTTTGTAAAATATCCATGTATCATCAATCCTTCACGGCCGCGTCGTGTTTAGTACTTTTGTTATTATCATTTTAGAGAATCAGAATAGACTTCGATAACTTCGTTTGATTGATCAATCACGACTCCATTTCGTGACATATTCTGATTCTCTAATTATATTCAGTCACACCTGCGACGTCTCGCAGTACCGGCCCTCTTCCATCACCTCCATCCTACTCAGGCCCAATTTATGAGCCTTGAAGATTTTGTCTCAGGTCTGAGGGACTTCCAGCTCGCTGTTACACCGCCAGCACCACAGCCTGCCGAAACCTTGCAAGCACCCCAGACTCAAAAAACCATGACAGGAAACAAATCAGAATCCACTAAACCCACTATCAACTGGCCAAAATGGTCGGGAGACCCCGTAGATTTCCCTGCCTTTCAAATCAGCCTTGAAGGAGTGGCAGAGGAAGGCATTAATCACAAATCCTTTTGCTATTCTGTCTTCTCTCAATCCCTCCCCGCTGAAGCCCAGCGACGAGTAGCACCATGGATGAAAACTCAAAAAATAGCAAATGACTGGAGCAGTGAGAGGCTGATATCCCACCTGGAAGATTTGTTCACCGACAAAGATGCGGCGACAAGAGCCCAAACGAAAATTAATGCCCTTCATCAAGGACCTCGACAAACTTTCGCTAAGTTTAGATCTATGTTCGAGCAGCTCTGTTCTGAAGCCGACCACCTTGCGCCAATCGGTGCATCAAAGGTTAATGCTATGAAATGTGCCCTTGCATCTCACCTTCGAAAAGGCATAGCCTACCGTCAGGGAGTCTCCGAGACAAATTATGAGAGCTTTGTCAGGGAAGTCCAAAGCCTCGCTAAAGAGTTGGAGTCCATACCCAGCTTTCGAGCTATCTGTGGGTCTGACAAAGAGTATTTTTCCTTTGATAACACACCGCAAGCTACTCAATCGACTGTAGATATCGATCAGTCAACCTACCAAACTAATCAATCATCTTCAAGCAGAGCATACCAGCCTGCAGTTCGATATGACCAAGATGGCGACGTTCAGATGGCTGATATCAGCTCGCTCCAAGGCCAAATTCAGGCTCAAACAAATGCGATATTAGCGGTGCTGAAAGGCACAAAATACAAACCGTCAAGCAGCAATGTGCAAAAAAATGATCAACGCCCATTCCCACCGGAAATATCCCAGGCCGAAAGAAATCGGCGCATTGATAGTAATCAATGCAAAAGGTGTGGTAAGTCACCCTCTCATTGATGGGGTGACTGTAAGTACCGGAATTTTCGCGAAAATCCCACACCAAGAGGTTACAGCTCCTCTCGCCGGGCGGGAGTAAATTGGATAGCAAAGGAAACCACTGCAAATGAGTTTGCTTCGGACTCGGAAAACTGATAGCCTCTGAACAAAGTCGTGTTCAGAGGCCAGTGGTGTATGATTCTTTTGGTGTGAATCTGAAGAAGGAGCCATCAGCTGTAACGGCTGGTAAGCCGATTGGTCCCTGTAGCCTATGTTGGTTAACTTAGGCCTGATTCGAGTGGCGCTATTAACCACTACTAATGCGCTAATGTGCGACGCCACCCAATACAATACCTTTGCGTCGGCATTGGCATGGCATGCATGTGGCATCGAACTCGGCAGTGCGGCACGGCAGTACGGCACTGCAACACATGTTAATAGGCTTACACTAACGGGAAATATACGAGACCGAGTTCAATCCTTCCGCGCCACAACGCGATAGTGCTGTATTATAGGTATAGTCAGAACACTAGGAGAGCCCCATAGCATAGGAAGAGGAGAGGGATTAGCCTCGGTGGCGAGGAGGCTTTCACGTATATATATGACTAGATAGATGTAGTGGGAGTTCTCTCCTTAGAATTATTATTTACTACCATCGACCACATAGTTGCCCCAGCGCTTGTCCCTCGAAACCGTGACATATAATAATTCTCTCAAAAAAAAAATATATATATATATATATAACTCTTTCAAAGAAGAAATCTAGGTGAGGCCGAGCCCACTAAGAAATAGCTACAAGAGAAAGGATAAGCTTGAGTCTTTATCCAAATACGACGAATAATAGAGATAGGAGCAGTCATAAGTGAGCTCCTAAGACGACGATAGGCTTAGTCCTAGAACAACGACGACGAAAACAGCGACGACGAAAGCAACGACGACGAAAACAACGACGAAGACGGAGATAAAGGTCACTAGAAATTAACATTTAAGTCCCAGGGTATTGGAATATTACAAAATGGCTTCTGAACAAGAACTGCAAAATGATCGTAAAAATTCTATATATGAGCTACGTATATCTCATCTTCAAGAGCAAATAGACGCTTTAAATTCACAGCAAGCTACAAGTGGTATGTCTGCAACCTCTACAGAAGTAGTGATTATAAAAAACCCAGCAATTCATGATGTATTTGGTCTCAAACCAACAAAACTACCAATCTACGAGGGAAACCGACAAAGCTACCCGGCATGGAGACGAGCAGTTCTAAGTATTTTCCGCATGGATTGGAATACGTTCGCATATGACGATCAAAGAGCATTTCTGATGATTTATAATGCATTAAGAGGTGAAGCACAGCGGAAATCTGTTTCATTTTTTGAGGTGGGAGGTGTCAATGGAACTCAAAGACCTGAAGACTTCTTGGAATTCCTTGACCGCACAAATTATGACCCGACACGAATTGATAGAGCAGCTAATGAACTCTATGATATGAAGATGGGGGAGAGACAAAGCTGGCCAAATTTCTTTGCCGAATGGGCTAACAAGCTTAGCGAGGCTCACTGCGATGGTTGGTCTGACCGATCAAAGATAGTCATGCTCCGAAACGCTCTGAATGATAATCTTCTAAAGGCACTTGCGGGCAACCATTTGCTTCCACAAAATGACTACAATGAATGGGTTCGGATTGTTGGACAAATTTCTCAGCAGCTTGAAATGGTCGGAGCTAGATCAAGGCATCGAAATTCCCAGTGCTTAACATCACCAGCAGAAAATTTCCGAGTTAGATACGAGGAAGAAAGACCAGGGAATATCTCCAGATCACAAAATAACTTCGCTCAAAAAGGAGAAATAGATGCATCGGGCGATACGATAATGGGAGAAATCATGACATCAGACATGACACCAAACTCGGGAGGTGAAAGGCGGAGGGCGAAGTGGAAGTCTCCGAGTCAAATTAAAAAGCTCCGTGATGAAAATCTATGTTTTCGCTGTGAAAGAAGAGGCTGTAGTACTAGGACATGTCCTCTAGCACCAGCTGTGCGCCCAAAGGAGAGACGTGGTCTAAGAGCAAATGTAACAAATCTTCCGCAAATAGATCCGTCGATGTGGGAACAGGAATCTTCAGAGTATGTTGGTGATCATGGGGAGTCGGAAAACTAGACGCTCCTGGGCACAGTCGCATCCAGGAGCACGAGGCAGTCAGAAAGCAGGAAATTAGAATGAATACCAGTCCCTTTTTAGTGAACGCTCTTATAAACGATGTCACCATGGTTCAGGCCTTGGTTGATAATGGTTGTTTATGTTCTGGTATTATTGATGAATCTCTTGCAACTTCTATGGCTCTGCCGCGCATCCCAATATCCCCACGTACGCTGGAAACAGCTGAAGATCTAACCGAAAATAAGCCCATTGTTAACTCAATAACATACGTCTCACTAGATTTAGATGGATTTACAACCATGAAACTCTGGTTATATATAGTCCCAGGAAGCACCTACCAAATGATTCTGGGTAAAAAGTGGCTTGAGGATCAGGATGCATTAATTGAATCAAAAGAACAACGATTGAATCTTCGACAATTGGGAGCAGTTATTTATAGCGTGAAAAGATGGCGTCAAAACTTAAATAAAGTTGCTCGTCCAAGGTCAACTCCAATCAAGGCCATATCGGCCATGTTAAGGCGGGTACCGGTGTGCAAAGCATCACTTGATGATATTAATAAAGCCCTGAGAAGCAAAGCAAGTCTATCAGTCGAAGAGGCAAGGAAACAACTGCCAATACAAGTCAGAGACTTCGCACACTTGTTTGCTGATGATAGTGGAGCTCAAGACTTACCACCCTCAAGAAGTTCACTTGATCACGCCATAAACCTAAAACAGGAAAACGGAAAACACATGCAACCACCATGGGGACCTCTTTATAGTATGTCAAGAGAAGAGCTGCTGGTATTGCGCAAAACCTTAACAGACCTCCTAAAAAAAGGATGGATTCGGCCAAGTAGTTCAGCGGCAGCAGCACCGGTATTGTTTGCAAAGAAGCCTAACGGTGGCTTGCGTTTTTGCGTGGACTATCGGGGGCTGAACGCGATCACAATTCCTGATCGGTACCCTCTACCACTTTTTAAAGAAACGCTACGCCAGTTATCTAAGGCTCGATGGTTCACTAAGCTAGATGTTAAATCAGCATTCCACCGGTTGCGAATAAGGGAAGGAGACGAATGGATGACGGCATTCCGTTGCCGACTAGGACTTTTTGAATGGTTAGTGACTCCATTTGGTCTTATAAACGCACCCGCTTCGTTTCAGCGCTATATCAATGAGCAGTTACGAGAACATCTAGACCAAGATGCAACAGTCTACATGGATGATATTTTAGCGTATACATCAGGTAAGGAGCGTGACCATTGGGAGACAGTCCGGAGTATCCTAGGAAAACTCGATAAAGCGGGTCTTTACTTGGATATCGATAAGTACGAGTTCTTATGTAAAAAGGTTAAATATCTGGGATTTATTGTGCAAGCGGGTGAGAGTGTGATGGTTGATCCAGAAAAAGTAAAAGCAATTTTGGAGTGGGAGGCACCAACATCTGTAAAAGGAGTACGATCGTTTCTTGGGTTTGCGAATTTCTATAGATGTTTCATTGAAAAGTTTTCGGATATTGTAACACCCCTTACTGAACTAACAAAAAAAAATGCGTTGTGGGTATGGGGAAAAGCTGAAAATGAAGCATTTGAGCGACTAAAAAATATATTTGCGACAGAGCCTGTACTAGCACAGTGGGATCCTGAACAAGAAACAGTAGTCGAGGCCGATTGTTCTGGATATGCCTTGGGGGGATGTCTGTCACAAGTAGATCAACAAGGTCGATTACGGCCAGTTGCCTATTATTCCAGGCGTCTAACTGGTAGCGAAGCAAACTATCCAATTCACGACAAAGAAATGCTGGCTATAATTTCATGCTTGCAGGAGTGGAAGTCAGAGCTTCGATCAGTCACGAAACAATTTACGATTTTGAGTGACCACAAAAATCTGAATTATTTCATGAGTAAACGTCTCTTGAACGAACGACAAGTACGCTACAGTGACATCTTGCAGCAATTCAATTTTTCCCTAAAATGGCGAGCTGGAAATACATGCGAGCGCCCCGACGCTTTATCACGACGAGACCAAGATAAACCTAAAGGATTAAACGACGAAAGACACTTGGGAAGAATAATGCAGTTATTGCCAACAGTCATGCACACAACATTTACTAAGAAACAAATCATTGAATTAGGCCCTGACTCGGCGAAAGATGCCGAGCATGCTGGAGATGTTGACAAATCAACCGAAAATGACTCGGCTGCCTCAGCGAGAATATTTGACGAAGAAGAGTTGCATTTACTATGGAAGAAAGGAATTACGGAAGATAAAGACTGGCAACAAGCTCGTGATGTCGTAAAAGCTGGAGAGAGGAGTTTTCCACCTGATCTAGCACTTAAATGGAATGCTAACATTGCTGAGTGTACAGTTGCAGCGGATGGAATTTTACGAGGTCGAGAAAATCGAGTATGGGTGCCGGATTACGAACCACTTCGAACAGCAATAATGCAAAAGACGCACGATAGTCATTTAGTAGGGCATCCGGGCAAAGACACAATGATTGGGATACTTTTGCGCAAGTGGTTCTGGCCAAAGATGAGAGAATCAGTACGACGCTTTATAAGGAACTGTGATGTCTGTGGCCGAACAACAGTCTGGCGAGAAGCAAAAGCCGGATTCATTAGGTCGTTACCAATTCCACAGAGAATTGGCAGTGAACTTACAATTGATTTCGTCACTGACCTCCCATCTTCGGAAAATTGTACAAATATAATGGTCATTACGGACCGCCTCTGCAAGGACGTCTTTATGTTTGGAACAAAGTCAATGGAAGCAGTTCAATGCGCGAAAATGTTTGTAGACCGCTATTACAGATATTTTGGGTTCCCAAAATATCTTACAAGTGATCGGGGTAGTGATTGGCTCAGCCATTTCTGGAAAACCTTTTGTCGACTAACAGGAATAAACCAACGCTTGACAACAGCCTATCATCCTCAGTCTAATGCGAGCGAAAGAGCAAACCAAGAAATGTACAAGTACCTGCGTGCATTCTCATGCTACGCGCAAAGTGACTGGATGGATCTATTACCAATGGCGCAGCTAGCACTAAACTCTCGTCCAAACTCAGCGATCGGAGGAATGAGCCCGTTTTTTCTTAGACACGGTTACGATTTGGATCCTATTGCAGAGCCGACTCCATCCCTGGAAAATACTTCAAGACATCCGGGTCGAATAGGTGCGCACAATTATGTTGAAAGATTAAGAAATGCACAAGAATTTGCGCAGGTAGCAATGGCGTCGGCACAGCAACGAAACGAGAGCAATGCTAATCGTTTGCGGCGACAACCCGAAAGATTCCAGGTTGGTGACAAAGTTTGGCTGAATCTACGCAATGTCAAGACACCTCAGCTCTCAAAGAAACTTGCGTGGCTTCACGCCAAGTATGAGATCACAGCGGTACCAGATGCACTCACAGTCGAGCTGAATGTCCCGGGAAATATCCATAAACGCTTCCATGTAGAGCTTATAAAACGGGCGGGAGATGATCCCTTCCCGAGTCAAATACGGGACGATCCGCAAAACCCACCGGTGATCGACGATTTGGGGGAGCAAGAGTACGAAGTTGAATCAATCCTGAGGGCTCGAACAATGCGACGCGGACGAGGACATTATCGCCAAGCACTAGTGAAATGGACGGGCTGGGCTGATCCGACCTGGGAGCCTATCGAATACGTACAGGATACTATGGCATTAGAAAGATTTGAAGAGCTCTACGGTTCAATAGACTCGAACAATGGACCCTACGAAACTGATTTGGGAGCCTATGTCGGCCCTGCTGAAAACGAGACTCTGGAGTCTCGTCGACGAAGACGGCGTGCCAAACTATGAAATGTGGGGGTGGGGGATTGTAACGGCTGGTAAGCCGATTGGTCCCTGTAGCCTATGTTGGTTAACTTAGGCCTGATTCGAGTGGCGCTATTAACCACTACTAATGCGCTAATGTGCGACGCCACCCAATACAATACCTTTGCGTCGGCATTGGCATGGCATGCATGTGGCATCGAACTCGGCAGTGCGGCACGGCAGTACGGCACTGCAACACATGTTAATAGGCTTACACTAACGGGAAATATACGAGACCGAGTTCAATCCTTCCGCGCCACAACGCGATAGTGCTGTATTATAGGTATAGTCAGAACACTAGGAGAGCCCCATAGCATAGGAAGAGGAGAGGGATTAGCCTCGGTGGCGAGGAGGCTTTCACGTATATATATGACTAGATAGATGTAGTGGGAGTTCTCTCCTTAGAATTATTATTTACTACCATCGACCACATAGTTGCCCCAGCGCTTGTCCCTCGAAACCGTGACATCAGCTAAGGAAATTCTTGTGGCAAAAAATAGGATGGATAGTAAGCCCTTTTTAGTAGAATTGTTTATAAATGATTATTTCTTTCTGCCAGCCCTATTCAATTCAGGTTGTCTTCCTTACGCTGCCTTCAGTGAAAACATTGTCAAGAAACATAAACTTCCACGCATTCCGGTAGAACATAGAAACCTTCAGCTCGCAAAGAATGATCAGAACTCCCATAAAATTAGTCAAATAACGTATGTTACCCTTGATATTAATGGCCGACGAGAACGGTTGTGGGGTTACATTATTGAAGGCCTATATTATGATTTAATCCTTGGTAAAGGATGGGCCGAAAGAAACAAAGTAATATATGATGCCAAAGACCACGCACTCTATTTTCAGGAAGGAAATAAGCAATCGAGAATACTAGAAAAAGGCTGGATGGAGAGCGAGCGCACCAAAAATAAGACCAAATATATTCGAGAAGGAAAGCTTGTTTCTGCTCTTATATTCTCTGTTTTCACAAAGAAGGCACAAAAGAGTCAGCAGGGCTGTCAAAGTTCCAATATAGAAAGCAAATGGGCAATTGTATGATTGAAAGGTAAAGCTATAATTCATCTATGGAGAAGTAAACAACCTGCAAGTCTCCCGTGCTACTTATACACATCCAGAGGTATCTAAATATAGCCTACGTTCACAGTGGCAATAATACTAGCTTAATGTTTGTTCTGCCACACGGGTAACGCTTCCGATATCCTTGGCACTATCCTTTACGTAGTCTCAGTGGCGATTACGTATCCATTTTAGTTAGCTGAGAATCCTACGAGTGATAGAACATGAAGGTTGCCTTCGATAGCCATCGAAGGCTACAGGAATTATCGGCTCACAAGCCGTCACAAGGGCCTTATATTAGCGTCTGTTTCAATTTCAGATATCAACAAAGCATTACAGAAGTTGAATAAAGAACGAGGGAAACCTACCATCAAAACAATCGGTAAAAAAACTTCCCAGACAGCTTACTGGATTTGAAACCATGTTTTTGGAGGACGAATCTAGTGAGCTGCCTCCCCACCAAATTGGTCATGACATGGAAATAAATTTGGAAAAAGATGAAAATGAGAATGAGAAAAAGCTGCCTTACGGGCCTCTTTACGAAATGTCAAGAGAAGAACTGCTAGTCCTCCGTAAAACTCTCGCTGACCTCCTCGACAAAGGTTGGATACGAGCAAGCTCTTCACCAGCCAGCTCACCCGTGCTCTTCGCAAGAAAACCAGGAGGTGGTTTACGTTTTTGTGTGGACTATCGTGGCCTGAACGCGATAACGAAAAAAGATCGCTACCCGCTACCACTAATTCGAGAGACATTACGGCAATTAACTAAAGCCTGTTGGTTTACTAAAGTAGACGTTCGTACTGCCTTCCACCGTCTACGTATCAAAGAAGGGGACGAATGGAAAACTGCTTTCCGCTCGCGGCAGGGCCTATTTGAATGGCTAGTCTGCCCATTTGGATTATGTGGAGCGCCAGCAACATTCCAGCGTTTCATTAATAGCACCCTACGAGAATATCTAGACCTTTTTTGCTCTGCGTATGTCGACAATGTCATAATCTATTCGGACGGAGACTTAGAAGATCATTACGAGAAAGTATCTAAAGTATTGAATGCGCTAAATAAAGCGGGCTTACGGCTAGACCTAGAAAAATGTGCTTTCAGCGTGACAAAAATAAAATACTTAGGCTTCATCATTGAGGCTGGGGTTGGTGTTAAGGTAGACCCAGACAAAGTGCTGGCAATTTCTGAATGGGAGGAGCCAAAAAACGTCTCAGAGGTGCGCTCATTTCTTGGATTCTCCAATTTTTACCGAGAATTTATTCCTCGTTTTTCCTCTTTATGCGAACCATTGAATTACCTTACTAAACGGGGCGTAATTTGGCAATGGAACAAGCCACAAAAGGATGCGTTTGAGCGGCTCAAAGAACTACTAATAAGCGCACCAGTTCTCACAATGTTTGACCCAGAAGCCGAAACCATATTGGAAGCAGACTCCTCAGGTTATGCTGTCGGAGGAGTCTTGTCACAAGTGGATGAAAAAAGCCGCCTTCGACCCGTAGGCTTCCTCTCTAGAAAGTTGTCGCCTGCAGAGGCTAACTATGAAATCTACGACAAAGAAATGTTATCTATCATTGCCACCATGAGGCACTTTAGAGGGGAGCTCAGGAGTGTCAGTAAGCCTTTTGTCGTTCTCTCTGATCATCGCAACCTACAGTATTTTATGACAACACGTCAGCTTTCAGAACGCCAAGTTCAATGGGCAGAAGAGCTTGCGGGCTTTGACTTCAAAATAAAAATTCAGACCCGGTTCTAATTCAGCAAAGCCCGATCTTCTTTCTAGAAAGGCCGAATCTAAACCTTAAGATTTAAGCAATAAAGTTTTTCAAAATCGGGAATTTCAACTTTTAAAAAACAGTTGGTTATCGCCGAAAAATGAAAAAGAGGAGCTATTATCCTCTCTAGGCCTCTCAGCAGTAGTCACTAGGCAACAAGCCAGACCACCAGAAGCACCAAAATTTGAAGCCCTATCCAAACCTATCGACCAATCGCCTAGTCTCTCCATCTCCCCCACCGGTCCACCAAAAGGTGGCCAATTATTCGAAGAACTTGAAATACAAAAACTCTGGAACAAAGGAATAGAAAAGGATCCTTCTTTTCTTGATGTTTATAAAAGCCTCGAAAGAGGCGATCGTGCACTACCGCACTCTATTGGAACCTCAGTGCAAATGACGGACTGTTCCTTTGACGAGAAACATGCTTTAGCTTATCGAGGAGCATTGTGGATCCCAAATTGGGAACCTCTTTGCACTACCTTAATCCAGAGAGTACATGATTCCCATATGACAGGTCATCCAGGACGGGAAATAACACTTTCCATACTTTCACGAAGTTTTTTTTGGCCTCAGCAATATAAAGATGTTCGAAGGTTTGTGAGAAATTGCCACGTCTGCGGAAGATCTAAAGTTTGGCGACAGTCATCCAGGGGCTTGCTACAGCCACTGCCAGTACCAGAACAATTCCACAGCGAATTGGCCATAGACTTCATGACCGATTTACCGTCAACTAATAAAAAAGAAAGATTCCTGATGGTCATATACAATTGGCTTCTCGGTAGTGCTACATTGGAGGCTATGGAAACAATGGAAGCAGAGGCTTGTGCGGAAAAATTTGTTCTAAGCCACTGGCGTTACCATGGTTTTCCAAACTCTCTAACATCAGATAGAGGCTCTAACTGGGTCGGTCACTTCTGGAAAAAGCTGTGTCAGTGTGTAGGTATCCAACAACAATTGTCAACAGCATTTCATCCTCAAACAGATGGAAGTACCGAGAGAATGAATCAAGAAGTGCTAACCTACTTGAGAGCTTACATCTCTTATGCCCAAAATGACTGGGCGACACTACTCCCGTCCGCAATGGTTGCTATAAATAATAGGACCAGCTCACGAGCCGGCTTCAGTCCATTTTTTTTGACTCACGGTTATCATCTCGAGCCTATAAAACGACGCTACTCACCATCCAGCTCAGGTATAAACCCAAAAGCAAGAGCTAACGCCTTCATAAATCGTCTACACAAAGGTCAAGAACTTGCAAAAGCTGCAATGGCAACAGCACAGCAAATCATGGAGCACAATGCTAATAAGGGACGAAGACCGGCTGAAAAGCTAAAAGTGGGAGATAAAGTATGGTTGAATTTGAGAAATGTCACCACCCTGCAGCTCAAGAAAAAATTGTCTTGGATAAATGCCAAATATAAAATAACGCGGGAGATAGGCCCTGATGTCTACGAACTAGATGTGCCAAGTAATATTCACCCCAGATTCTTTGTGGACTTACTCCGTCGAGACTCTGATGATCCACTACCCTCCCAAATTACTGATGATAGTCAACCTCCACCTCTTCTTGACGGAAAGCACCCGTTATATGCTGTAGAAAAAGTTCTCAGAGCTGAATCATTTTGAGGAAAAAGATTTGTCTGCGTCAAATATAAAGATTACAAGGAAACCTCCTGGGAACCTCGAGAAAATCTTGTCCTCACTGATGCTTTTAAAAGCTTCATGAGCAATACGGTGACGGAGACAACGTTGGAAATCCCAACACAGGAAGTTACACTGGTTCTAGAGGTAAAAAGAAGCCATCTCTACAAAACAAAAAAATAACAATATAATTTTAATTGTAGGCACACCTTCACCGCGGAGGAGGGAGGTGATGTTACGGGCCCAAGGGTGTGAATTCCCTACACAGTACTTAGGGGTTCCACATTTCATGTTGATCTTAGGAGGCGCTAAGACCCCCTTTGTAAAATATCCATGTATCATAAATCCTTCGCGACCGTGTCGTGTTTAGTACTTTTGTTATTATCATTTTAGAGAATCAGAATAGACTTCGATAACTCCGTTTGATTGATCAATCACGACTCCATTTTGTGACAAGTATCAGAGTGCTACTTAAACTAATTATTACAACTAAGCGAGGGACACGATTACTGGCTTATTGTGGATAATTTGGAGGCTGGTCAATGTATGAGTCATCATGAACCTGGCTAGAGAACTTATACCTTTCTACGTTCCATGTTAATGATACCCTTCATTACCATATAGCACCAATTTCAACAGTTATCTGCGAGCAATTCGGCCCATCGGGCTTGCCGTGAGTTTAAAGCTTTTGAAGTCATAAAGTATTCCAATGCTTTATGATCAGTATAGACCCGAATCTGGTGAGGTGTTCCTTGCAATTCAGCGCGCCAGTTTCCAAAGGATCGAATAATAGCGAGCATTTCCTTGTCGTGCACAGCGTAGTTGAGTTCAGCGGATGCCATCGTTTTCGAAAAGAAAGCAACAGGAAGCCAATCATTGCCGTGCTTTTGCGAGAGATCACTTGCAACCACTCCGTCGGATGCGTCAGTTTCCAGCATACATTCGAGATCTACGTTGTAGTGCTGAAGGACAGGAGCTGAGGTGAGAGTAGCTTTTAGCGTGTCAAAAGCGTAGGCACACTCGCTGTCAAAGATAAAAGGAACATTAATTTTTGTAAGATAAATGAGAGGTTGCGCAATAATTCCATAATTTTTGATAAAACGATGGTAAAAGTTACAAAAGCCAAGGAAAGATTGTATACCTTTGACCAAGGTAGGGTACTGCCAGCTTTCGACGACGGAGACTTTTTCGGGATCAACTTCAATTCCATCAGTAGAGACAATGAAACCAAGGTACTTAGTGCGTTTGACACTGAATTCGGATTTCTTGAGACCAGCTTGCAGTCCAGCATCCCGGAGGCGTTGGAGGACTAGTGTCACTTGGTACTTATGCTCGAGTTTGTTCTCAGAATATATAAGAATATCATTGAGGTAAGCAGTGCAAAAAACATCCAAATAATCAAAAAGAACGTCGTTCATGTAGCGTTGGTATGTGGCAGTATCTTGGATGTTGTGAAGTGGTGTAAATCGATTGTTGTTGGTAGTTTGTTCTTGGAAATCGATTTGAGATGGAGATTGATTTTGCAAGAGTTCAATACGTTCAGAACGACGTATTTTTTTGGACTTCGCGAAGGGGTTGGCCGATGAATTAACCATGCTTCGAGAGGATGACTATTTCTCTTGGTATCTCGTCTTCCTTGGAAAGCGAGGCGTAATTCGCGTTGATTAGGCCGGGCACAAGGGAACTGAAATCTTGATGTTAATTTTTTTTGTAGGCCGTCGCCAGCCTGAAGGTGGTAAGAGAGCTTAATATAATGTGACGTGATCGATGTTTGAAAGTACTTCAATTAATCCTTAGAATATTAAGCTAAAGAGAGAAGAAAGAGACTATGAAAGGCGGGATATCTACCCCAAACTATATACAAAGAACGTGGGTGAAATTATAAATTGGCGGGGAACCAAACCTATATGCCTCAGGCCGCTTTCATCATCAGCATTGTGACAAATTGTCACATTGTAAGCGTAACATTCCATAGCCCTATTGGCCTCATCTGGGACCTTTTCACAGGTTTCAAAGTTTCCACATAGATCTGATAATTTCGAGATTGCCATTTTGAGGCCTGAATCATTGGGGTTTTCATATATGTTCCCATCTCGTTTCTTCAAGCTGGGCGCGGGAGTTCTCTGTGACTTTCGTTTCCCGTATAACTGTTCAAATTGTTCAGGGATTTTTCGAGGTTTTTGTGACCTATTTGGTTCCTGTTCTATGGCTTGTGATGGTGGTTCCAGGGTCTGATCTTTCTGTGAAAATATTGGGGGATTTTCTTCATTCTTGGGTTCTTCTAGCACATGGTGAACTTCTTTCGGATTTTTCACCAACTTGGTTGATCCATCCTTTTTGAGGACTTGATAAATTCCGTGCGTTCCAGAATATCCTATAATCATAGCCTCGAAAGATCGGTTGTTTATTTTTTGTCCATGAGTTTGGTTGTGCTTGTAGCATATTACTTTTTGTCCAAACAACTTGAGGAATTTTCTTTCTTCCTTTCCGTCTTTTCCCAGCATTATCTCAACTGGACATCTACCTGATAGTGTCCTGTGTGGAACTCGATTCTTTGTATATGTTGCCAAGGATGCTGCTTGATTCCATTTGTTTGCAGCTATTTTCCCGTCTGTTCCTTTTATCGCGGTTCTTGCCATTGTCATTATCGTCTGGTTCGCTCTTTCCGCTATGACGTTTGTCTCACTGTGCCCTGGAACTGTCTCTTTCATTCTAATTCCCTTACTTTTGCACATATGTACCAGCTTGCTGTTCCGAAACTCTGTGCCCCAATCCGCTTGGATTTCACTAACTTTTCGTTCAGTCGCATTTTCCAAGGCTACAATTATCTGAGATAATTTTTCCGGGGCATCAGACTTCTCTGATAAAGGTGTGCATGCTGTATATCTGCTAAAGTCATCTGTTACTACTAACAGATATTTATGTGATCCTGCTTGTGGCGTTATAGGACCTACTAGATCCACGTGAATTCGTTGCAAGGTCCTTGATGTCCGTATTTTGGTTGATTGTTCTTTAGCTGCTGGCTTTGTAGTTTTACCTTTTTTGCATGCTTCACACCGAGGATTTGAGGAGAATTTGGGGCATTCAGGGAGAAATTTGAGGGTATCAAATGAAATATGTCCATACCTTTGATGTAATTTAAGAGCTTCTTTGGTTTGATGTAAGGGCTCTTGGCAATTTGCGGTATGAACTCAATCTATACTGATAAATCAATTCCCGTTCCCATCTCTTTCCATCTCACAGACTTTTTTCGGTTGTATCTTTAGAATATTACTTCTTTTTGAAGCCTTTGTCAAATATTCAGGGATTCTTTGCCCGCTGATGAGATTACTGTATGTTGGATCATATAGCACATTTTTCAATTCTATCTTCTTCCCCTTGTGGTTGAATTTTACTGTTCCAGTCTTCTGGCATTGGGATATATTTCCATCATGGCCTCTTACTGTTAGATTAGAGTCTTGCACATTAAACAAGATATCGAGTCGATTTATAGTGTGATGGCTTGCCCCCGTATCCCATTCAAAGTTATTATTGCAGGTTTGCGTCCTGCCTATTCTGAAGTTGTCTATATGGAAGCTCTCTCCTTCTTCCTCTACTTTAACCTTTCTTGCTTTCTTCTCAACCTTTTTCTTGGTCCAACACTCATCATCAATGTGCCCTATACCTTTGCGTCCTATAGACTGGCAATAGTTGCACTCGTTGGTCAAATATTTTGTAGTTTTAGTCTTGAGCACTACAAGCTCTTCCTTTATACCATCATTTTTCTGTTTCTTTGACAAAATAAATTGTGTTAATTTTTGTACGACATCATGGTAGCTGTATTCTTTGGCCCTGATATTTTCAATTGTATTGGCATGATGTGTTCCAAAGGATCTAAGTAGAAACTCAGCCTTAGCTTTGTCGCTTTTGCTGAATTCCAAAAGTCCTCTCCCCATGCCATCATCATTGTCAAGTTTTGCCCTGGATATAATCCCGACGAAATTGTTCCATACCTGCTCTTATTGAGCAATATGTGACACAACATTGTTTTTCCGGTCGTCAAAAGCATTGATCATCAGGCCTTCGTGTAGCTAGATAGTCTTTCCTCTTCTCATCGCACAACTCAAATATAATACTTTGCCACGCACTTAGTAAACCTGCCCCGTGACATTTTGTGCGATCTTTTTTTTACACCCCATCGCAAATACCAGCCCGAAAATTTTCGCTTTCTTCGTTACACGGCGAATTTACATACCCAGCAACCCGCCTGATTCGCGACCCAGTGAACAGATTTAAGAAAGTATCTTTCAGCACAACCTCGATAAGTCCTTTCAATCCAGCCTCAGACCAGAAGATTAATAAGTTCATTTTTCTCTTTTTGCCTCTTATTTTATAAAAAATCTAGCCGCAGATCTCCAGAATGACTACTGCAAACAATGGACTCGGACAGAGAATCAGTGAATCTTTTACTTCCCGCTTACCAAATTTATCTGGAGTTCTCGCTGAATACGATTTTACTCACACTCTTGTGAATAGGCCCTTTTATCCCTCAAAATTAGCGGAAATTTTGAATGTACTCCCAAATCCTAATTTGGATGACACTGCAAAGGCTATTTTCGCCATGCTCCTTGCATTTGAAGATGGATTTGAGAAGCTTAGCCTTAAAGCAAGTGAAAATGAGACGGCGTACAATGAAGAGCGTTCGCGGAGTGCAAAGGCACGCAATGCTCGTTTAGCTGCAGAAAACGAGAAAGATGTTCTTCGCGCTCAACTCGAAGCAGATAGAGCTACACTCACAACTACTCGTGTCGAGTTATCAGATTCTCTGGGAAAGAAACTTGCAGCAGAAACCCAGCTTCAATTTACCTTGCTTCAAAATGCCCAGAACGACGAAATAGGGGAAGGTATAAATGCTAAAGTTCCAACTGCTCGTAGAACTCAAAAAGACGCCAACTACCATCTCACTACCATGACATCGAGTTCCTTGAATGCTTCATATGTCGTTACACAAATTGTTGTAATTAAGGCAGCAACATGACTGCAGTAGACAAATAGTTCATATTAGAATAATATGCACTGACGCCATGAGATATGATTAACCTATATCATCACTCACTGGCATGAATAGTAATTAGCCAATAGATGCCTTACAGCATACATTGGCTTCAGGATCTCCAACAACTTTCCCATTTAGGTTAGATAAGGAAGTATGTTGGAATTTACACTAGTGTGCGGAAAACCCCGCTTTCATGTATATAGAGGGACTTCTCGCTACACAGATAGAAATACAGCAATTTCCTTACAATTAACTATCCATTACACATCAGTAGACTTCGTCGTACATTAAACACATTCATCATAACTCTAACTCTTCCTCATACTTGGTATGTCATTCTTACAATCTCCGGAACCATTCTAATTCAAATATCTATCCGAGCTTTAACTAGTACTGAGCAATTTTCCCTAATGGTAGATAATGCAACTGCATTAGCCTGTTTCCATAATTTTACTTGTGCGGGTGTGCTCTCAACTATATTACTAGCTTTGTTCTCATCTTTTGGCAACAAGTATGGCATCGTGTTGTAACGGCTGTTGAGCCGAAGGATTCCTGTAGCCTACGCTGGCTAGCGTAGGCAATGACACAAAGCGAATATTTGGGAGAGGTCTCGGAAGCCACGGAGTTTAGAATATTCTCAGTGAACCTTCTGGAAACATACTGAAGGTTCATGAGGATGACAGGTCTACCGAGTACCTTCTAGGTAGTTGTCGAATAGTCTCAGTCATTCAGGTTACAGGGAGAATCTTCTCGAAAGGCAATAGTTCAGAATGTATATATATGTAGTCTTAAGCTTCAGGAATTCTCTCCTCAGAGAATTATAATAAATATACTGTACCTACAAGATTGCACATGCACCTTGTACTGAAACCGTGACAGGTGTATTTTCCAGTGACAATTTCCCATTGTGTATGGTCTGTCCCTGGAATATCTTGGACATATAACGCATTAAAAAGTGCAGTTGTCCATCCTACCCATGCCTCTACTCCGTCCAAAATAGTGTCCAGCTCTAAGGTTCTTTATTCATTTTTTTGTTCATGTTGGTTTCCAGAGATGTCGTTGATACTTGTTTGGATCTTTGAGTTAGTTGGCAAAATTCTTCCTTCGCAAGGTGTTCGGCTTCAGAGGTAGTTATAAATCTCCCTTTATATCTGAATCTACCTGCCTTTGAGTCAAAGTGAAGGGATTTGGTTTTCTTGGATGTCTCAAACTGCTCTGGTGTTTCTTCACTTGGCGATCCTGGTGTAACGGCTAGTGAGCCGATATTTGTCCTTCGATCACATGATGTTAATCACGTGCCTCTACAATTCTGTGAATGGCAAATCTTCACTCTAGTTTATTCTGAACATGACTAGAAGATTCTAGCAACTGGCAGTGAGACTGTGAACTGGTATTAGGGGAACATAACAGAAGCTAGTATCATACAGGAAGGAATATTCTAGATAGCCTAATTAGTGTATAAATAGTTGAGTTAGGACACAAATATTGTGGTATAGAAAATAATGAACAACCTTTGTATATTCGATCGCCCCAGTATCTATACCTCGAGCTGTAACACCTGGCATTTACTGGAGTAAATTTTTGGTGTATGTTGCTGTGTTTGATTTTCTTCCCGACAAGTTCCTACTCAAAGTTGTTTTTCGTTCGCATTTATTAATAGTTAGATTATGACAAATGGTAACGCATTTAGTCGATATTATCAATTTAGTCAGAATAAAGGCGGAACTGTATTTCAGGTGATTACAGATTGATATCTTGTTGCTACATGGAGAAAACTACTCAGCACTACATACATTAAGATTATATCACGTGCTCAGTTTTTTCCTTCACTATTTGCCCAGAACATGATGATGCCTGACGCACGCTTAGTGCAGTTGTACAACACCTACATAACTTTTATCAAGTCACCTCCTTGTTGCACAACCACTTCAAGGCCTTCAACAAAAAAAAATCTTAGTACTGTAAGTAGCATGGGTAATGTCTTAAGAAAGCTGCGTTCATCTAATCTCCATCAGTTTCTATTATGGCGTCAGTGCAATCGACAAGTCCAATAAGTTTGCAGAATCGTTCATGAGCTACTTTGAGCAGTGGCTTAGTGAGTCCATTGGCTGATTGGTCCTTAGTGGGTACCCAAACAAATTTGATGGCAGCATTTTCCACTTCTTGGCGAAGGTAATGGTACTTAACATTAATATGTTTAGTGCGTCCATCTACTATAGGCTTATGTGCTAAACTGATAGATGCTTCGTTATCTCCAAATATGACAATAGGTCTCACATCTTTTAAGAACATGAATTCATCGGCGAGTGACGCGATATAAGCAGCTTCCTTGGCCGCCAGCGCCGCAGAAATATATTCGGCTTCAGCCGTAGATTGCGAGACAGTTGGGTGCCGACCAGACTTCCATGATATTAAGCCTCCAGCACATGTAAAGAGATAACCACCGGTAGATCTAGCTGTATCCCTGTCATCAGCATATGAGGAATCTGTGTAGCCTTCTATATATGGAATATCGCTTTCTGTGCCAATCATTAAAATTCCATGGTTGGGGGTCCCTTTCAGGTACCGCAAAACTCTTCTAGCGGCGTCTAAATGCTCTTGTGTTGGATTATTCATATATTTAGCCAACTGACTTGTTGCATAAGCAATATCAGCTCTGGTTTGCATAGCAGGCCACATAAGTCCACCAATAAGAGACTGATATTCTTGAACCAGATTAGACTTAGCTAGATATCCGTCAACTGCTTGCTGCAGCTTGTTGTTTACTTCCATCGGAGTTACAGCTGATTTAGCGTCTTGCATATGATGCTTATCAAGTAGTTGCTGGACATAGGCGTCTTGGACCAAGTATAGCTTTCGTTGCTCACGATTTCTAATTATACGACAACCAAGATAGAACGAAATATCGCCAAGTGAACGCATCTTAAAACATCACTAATCCGGGCAACCGCATTTTCTATAGTTTTGATTGACTTAGAAGCTGTGATTAAATCATCAACGTACACAGCAACAATAAGCTTATGAATATGATGCTGAAATATACAGGGATCTTGCTTAAGGGGCGTGTATCCCTCTCTGACCAAGAATGTAGTAAGTTCCTGAAACCAGAGTAGTGGAGATTGCTTGAGTCCGTACAAAGCTTTGAGCAATAGGCAAACATGATCACCATCTTCTTCAAATCCATGGGGCTGCTCGACAAATATTTCATGATCTCTAATTGCTGCATACAGAAACGCTGTAGTGATGTCGTATTGCCTAGCTTCAAGATCATAATGGGCGATCATTGCCATGAATAGTTTAAGAGTAGTGGCTTTAGTAACAGCAGCATATGTTTCATCATAATCAATACCTTTCTGTTGTGTATAGCCTTTCACAACCCAACGGGCCTTAAACCTCACCGGCATTCCGTTTGCACCAAGCTTCAATTTAAACACCCAACGCCCTTTGATGATAGATTTTTTATCTATTGCATACCTTGGTACCATCTTCCAGACTTTATTCTCTTTGAGACTTGCTATTTCTTCTCTCATTGCTTGAATCCATTGCTCTTTTTGAGGGCACTGTATTGCCTCTCTGTAGTGATTAGGGGTCTTGACTTCAGTAGCATCAATAGAGTTAGTGAGTGCAATAAATGCTCGATGGGGCAGTGATTTTGGTTGAGCAAATCTTGATTGGTTCCCAACATGAGAAAACAGTAATCTTTTTGACGAACGATTCTGATATTCAGTATGCTCAGCTCCAGAACAGCTCTTTTTCTTTATCCGTGAAGAGCGGCGTAGTTCTAATGGATTGTCGATGATGGGAGTGCCGGCGGTGCCGAGTGACGGGAGATTTGTTTGATAATCCTCATTTCTATTTATAAAGTTACCGGATCCTAACGCATTATCAGTTTGCGCTTCATCTATATCCTCTAGTTCACCTCCTGAATCGCCAACTGAGGGATCCTGTTGTTGGAAAATGTCTACTTGTACACCTCCTTGTTGGGCATCATCTTTGGGTTTGGGCTGTTCCACATCATCTTCTGGTAATACGAGCTGAATCTCATCTGGATTTTCTTTCGTGTTTTCAAAATCTACACATTCCTCATCAAAGCGAACGTTGGTAGACCGGATGACTTTGTGCTCCTTTGGTAACCACACCCGATAGATATTATGGGCTTCAAAGCCAACAAGCTTCCCAACAAGTGCTCTACTAGCAAACTTGTCACTTCGTTTGATGTTATGATCAAGAACAAAAGCTTTACACCCGTAAACTTTAAGATTGCCAACATAGGGTATCTTTGGATCCCAATCAAAATGTTCAGCGAGAGCTTGATAGGGTGTAATTCCACCCAAAGTAGCCGATGGTGTTAAATTGATTATATATACAGCTGCTTCTATGGCCTCTGACCATAATCCCTTTGATACTTTGCCGTGAAGCATTAATTTACGGGCGACTGAGCAAACATAATGATTACTGACCTCTGCACGACCATTCTGCTCAGAATTGTGAGGTGTTGTAACATGAAGGTCTATTCCATTACTTGCACAGAGTTCGGTGAGTTTTATACCACCATATTCCCTACCACCGTCGATATGAATAACCTTTACTGCTGTACCAGTATTAGTTTTAACATAGTCAACGAGATTTTGGATATGTACGTAAGCGCCATTTTTATTTGCATGAAAACCAACACGTTGTGTTAAGGTCGCAGCGTCAGTCATCAGTGTAAAATATCTTGCTCTACCGATTGACTCAGGAGTTACTGTGACGACGTCTATGTTCCAATGCGTCAAGGGCTCCTTTGATCGTGGTGATGTCACTCGGCTAATAATTCTTTTCGACTTAGCTTCCTCACAGCTATGACAATTTTTTTGCTTGACTTCACCAATAATCTTTATGCCTTTTGTTACTTTCATCGCTTGCTTTAATCTGGCTTCTGGTAAATGACCTAAACGTGCATGCCAAATACTTGTGTTTGCTGGTGAGTCCGTCAAGATGTGGCTGTTCATGGCCAAAAAATTTCCATAGTTGATCTGACTACTAGCAAGCAGAATACGGGACTTTCTGATGTGAGTAAACTTTCGCAATTATAGCATTTTCAGTGAAGAGGATTTGTTTGTTGTTGCGGTAGAATAAGCCTTTATTACGAAGCTTCTCTGTTGACAAAAGGTTTGCGCGCATATCAGGAACATAGTAAACCTCACTGAATGTTACTGTACGCTTTTTATCACCCAAAACTTCTAATCGCACAGAACCATAAGCTAATGCCTTAGCAGAGCCTTTTCCAAATTCCACATGCACATCGCAAGTCTCGTAATCAAACATATTTTCTAAATCATGAGTAAAATGTGTCGACGCTCCAGAGTCAAGTATCCAGCTATGTATTGATTCGGATGACTTTAAGGCTTTAATGGCATCCTCTGAAACAGCCGGCAAGGAGATCGATGATAAGTTTTTTGTTAATTGCAATGGTTGCTGTGAATTATCAGTGAATACTTGAGCCATGAAATTACAGTCGCTTGGGATGTCAGAAAAGAAGTTTCGATTGGGTTTAGTAGGATTAGTCTTTATTTTACCATCTTTAAACTCATCATCAGAATATCGCTGAGAAAGTTTACATCCAATTTCATCGCACCGCTTTGGCTTAAATCTTTTTGGGGCTTTTTCTGGATGAAGATGCCAACAATCCTTTTCCCTGTGCTCAAAACCGCAATGACTGCATGTAGAGTCAATTTCGTTTCTCGGTAACTCTACTTTTTGAATATGGCCTTCCCTTGAGTTGGATTGGCTAGATCTGTCTTTTCGAGCAAAGTTGACTGCTTGATTGTATTTCTGAGCTTTGTCTTCATCTAACAAATTTGATATAATTTCATCAAGCAGTGGCAAGTCTTTATCTTCCTTACAGCTTCTGAGCTTATCGCGAATGCCAGCGCTAAAATTATCAAACCATGGCGAAATTATAGTAATGAATTGATAAAGTTTAATAGTATTGCTGACATCAACTTTTGATTCCTTTAATCTGCTACAGGCTTGGGTATACTTGTGAATAAAGTCCTCGAGATCCTTGCCGTCAAACTGAACAGATTGCCATTCCTGATAAATTGCAAACTGATGGGCCAATCCATTTGGTTCGTATTTAGTTTTTAAATAACTCCATACCTCGTATGGTTCATCAATGAACTCTACGTCAAGAATTATATCTTTAGAGAGTGACTGCTGGAGGATCCCTGTAGCTTTGGCTTTATCAATTGTGTACTCCTTCAGACGCTCGTTAAGATCTCTTTTTGATTCGCCTTCTTCGGGAAATTGAGGCTCGGAATATTTGCCTAGCACATATGGCCATAAGCCCTTTGTTTGAAGAACACTTCTAATCTGGACACTCCAAATTCGATAGGAACTTTGTCCCTTAAGTTGCTCTATATGATTGGGTAAACCGTCAGCCATTGTATTTAATGTATAGATTGAGTTGATTGTAAGATTGTTAATTTACAACAATTAATTTGTGTAATCTTTAACAAGTGCTACCTTCTCAATAGTGCCTGTGGTTAAATGACTTAATGATTCGACTTATGATACGCAGCCGGGCTCATAACCAGTTAGATTATGACAAATGGTAACGCATTTAGTCGATATTATCAATTTAGTCAGAATAAAGGCGGAACTGTATTTCAGGTAATTACAGATTGATATCTTGTTGCTACATGGAGAAAACTACTCAGCACTACATACATTAAGATTATATCACGTGCTCAGTTTTTTCCTTCACTATTTGCCCAGAACATGATGATGCCTGACGCACGCTTAGTGCAGTTGTACAACACCTACATAACTTTTATCAAGTTTAATTCTAGGCAGCGTTGCGCTGTTCCAGTCTCATAACCCGTTGTTTGTAAATCTTAGAGCGACAGCTACTGTAGTTTTTCTTTGGGGAAAATTAATATAATATATTATATTAAGTATATATATTGCAACCACTTCTATTCACTGACTCATCTCCGAAGGAACTCAACACCAGAATAGTTTTCCATCTCAGCTCTGACCACCTTTCCTTCTATGACTAATTCATGACTAATTGTCAGATTGGAGAGCAGGTTTTTGACCTGAAGCGGAAATGGAGGGTGAGAAGAGGTCGGAATGGGTCGCAAGAAATGACTGAAGGTTTACTGGAGATAAATAGGAGGAACTAAAGGTTTGAAAGATGGGTAATATAAATAGCTAAAAGGTCTAAAGGTTTGAGTAGGTACTAGTGGTAACTAAAGGTACAAGAGGTAATCCGAAGGTGTTGGGTATGACAGAAAACTAAGCGTGAAGAACTCTGAAGCTACAGACTAAGCCATCATATATACCTGCTTTTCTTCCACTAGCTCATCATAACATAGACATTAACCTAATATCAACATGATCCCATATGTAAAGGATTATACTGTTGTCATAACAACATGAGAAGAAGGGTAAAATTATATGGAGAAGGAAGAATCGGAAGGATCGGGAGGATCGGGAGAGGAATCCTTACACTAATCCAAAGCTCCTTCCTGATCAGTTTCAGGGTTAAGTTTACTCCAAGCAGATCAGGGTACTGTATGCAAGAGTCTTCCTACAGATGAATAGGGTCAGATTGTTGAAGTTTTCATATTTGATTGTAACAAATTTAATCAGTTCATGATGCTGGACCACAATCCCAGTACCTTCATATGTTTTCTCAAGATCCTCCCACATTTCTGCGGCAGTTCCACAATTTGTGATAACACTTTTTGTCGAAGCATTACAATTGTACATTATAACATTTGACGCTTTGGTGTTAGCCCTGAACCAGTCAGAGATTTTATCAAGCTCGTTAGATGCAACTGATTTCCAGTTTGACATATCTACAGCTGGTTTTGGGCAGTCATTGTCAGTGTTCCTATTCAGCTAGGTAGGATCATCATCTTATGGACGATCTTGATCGCCCAACTTGATGTAATGGGTATGGTTCAATAGTATAATTGAGTGCAGATTAGAACAGGTGGTTTATCAGGTGTTATTTGTAATAGTTAAGGGGAATAAGGGGTTATCGGAAGCTCGTCATATTCTGCTGGAAGTAGTCCGTAATTTGTGTATAAATTAAGAGCTACGCGCACCTGTTAGAGGTCGTGCAACGTTCTTGTAGATTTAGCTTAACCTACAATCTGATATCTCCTTCCGATCCGTCTTGTCACATCTGATCCGTCTTCTCACATCCGATCTGCCTTCTTACATCCGATCCGTCTTCGTACATCTGATCCGTCTTCTTACATCCGATCCGCCTTCTTACATCCGATCCGCCCCCTTACATTACGTCGCACCATTTTATTACCCGTCCTGACTCGTATTTTATTATTTGTTATTTTTATATCCGAATGTCTTCACCCGAGTTGCACTTCGCAAACTCAGCTGCATTCATCACACACCTTCAAAGCAGCAATGAAAAGACTCGGAATACGATGATAACCGAGTTATTTAACAGGGGCTCGGAATACCAGTCTCTGGCCGATAAACTAACGGAAGAACTTACTGCCACCCGGCTCCAGGTCGTAGAAAGTCGGGCTGTAGCAAATGAATTAAGAAAAGAAGCATCCACTAACCAGGATTCTGCGGCAGAAAGGCTTCAGACGTCAGCGGTTGACAAGTATAGACTATCTGAAGCCCAAAAACTAATTGAATCATTAACGGCTCAATTATCTTCCTCATCTGACCCGAACTCCTCTTCGAGACCTGTTGCCAAATCCGAACTGTTTAAAATTGATGAAAAGTTCACAGGTCATGATAAGTCTTCATATCCATCCTTTCAGCGCCAAGTAAAAATTGCCCTTGCTCAAAATTCGGACAGATACAGTAACTTGCAATCTAAGATTTCATTGATTTATCAGAATCTTGGATCGGCACCGAAGTCCTTTCTCGAGAGGTATTTATCAGACGATGGATTATTCCAATTTGAAACTTTATCTGCTGTATGGGATGTTCTCAATGTCTCATACAAAAATCCAAACGAAGAAGATGATGCTCGAGAATCATTAAACCACCTAAGGCAGGGATACCAGCCATTTGGTATGTATTTGGCCGAGTTTCAGCGTCTCCACAACCTATCTGGAATATCCAATAATAAAACTTTGATCTCCTGTATGCGCAACGGCGTCACTAACGAGATGAGGTCCTGTATCAGTCAGCATCAGGACATACACAAAAGCTATTCTTTCGATGATTATGTTTCTCTCTGTAAGGAATGTGTGGTACGCATGGAGCTTGACCGACCATCCAATAATAAGTTTATGAATCCGATCCCATCTAGGGCAAATAATCCAAACTCTTTCCGGGGAGCTAATCTGACATGGCGAGGTAATCATCAGGCACCTCATAAGGCACCCACAAGATCCGGTACAAACATTACTGGGGCTAATATAGTACCCTTGGGAGGAGATCCGATGGAATTAGACCAGGCAGGTTTATCTCACATAGGACCAGATGGACATTTGACCACAGAAGAAAGACAACGGCGATTTAGGCTGAATCTGTGCATGAGATGTGGAAATCCTGGTCATTGAGCAGGTAATTGTCTAATTAAAGGGAAGGAGAAAGCTATCGCTCAACTGGAATTGGAATACGAGCATACCTTCGAGCCTGAATTTTCGCAGTTAAAAGATTAGACTACAGCTATCGTCACAGTTGTAGTCGACCAAATTTGTACTCTGAGTCTGACCTCGTTATTTCTTCTACATTTAGTCCGAATAAATTGAATGCCCTCGTCCTAGCTTGCTCTATAATAAATGATAACTCATCCATAAAGACGTGCGCATTCATCGATTCGGGAGGAAACGGGTTTGGTTTCATTGATACAAATTTCGTGCAAAATACCAATTTAAAATCAACTCCGCTTTCATTACCACGGGTCTTGCGTGTAGTAGATGGTCGAACATCTAAAGCAGGCATGATCACTCATTCTGTCAAAATCTGTTTAACTATCAATAATCATTCCGAAATTGCGGACCTATTTGTCACACAACTTGGTCATTACCCAATAATCCTAGGTCATGGGTGGCTTTCTCACCACAATCCGACTATTGATTGGAACTCAAATTCTATCCGTTTCAATTCATCCCTCTGTGCTACTATCTGTACTAAGACACGTGCCGCTACTCCTGTAAGTCGAACTACAGAGGCAAAAATTGAAGGCCTCGATTCGTCAAATCTCGCTCCGTACCTAGCAGTCCCACCTATTCACGAAAGACTGGATATCAAAATAATAGCGACAGCTCCCTTTAACGATTTGGCAGCACAAGGTTCTAATGAAATTTTTGTTCTATCTATCCATGCGCTAGATCAAGCTCTTTCAGAGGAAACAGAGAATCTTCAAGCAGAGCTTCCCCAATGGCTTCACCATGAAGCTACCGCATTCTCAAAACTTGAGCCTCAAATCTTACCACCACATCGTTCCATCGACCATAAGATAGTACTAAAAGATGGGTCTCATCCACCTTTCGGAAAATTATACGGCATGTCGAGGGAGGAACTCTTGGCACTGCGGGAGTGGTTAAACGAAAATTTATCCAAAGGATTTATACGCGCAAGTTCTTCCCCTGCTGCTTCGCCCGTCCTTTTCGTCAAAAAATCCGATGGAAGCTTACGACTCTGTATGGACTACCAAGCTTTGAATGCGGTGACTATTAAAAACCGCTACCCGATTCCGTTAATATCTGAAACCTTAGATAGATTATCAAAAGCCAAATACTTTACTAAACTTGATGTAATTTCCGCCTTTAATCGCATAAGGATTGCCAAAGGTGACAAATGGGAAACTGCCTTCCGAACTCGTTACGGACTTTTTGAGACATTGGTTATGCCGTTCGGGTTAACAAACGCACCAAGCACTTTCCAGAACTACATAAACAATACCCTTCAGGAATTTCTTGACGTTTTCTACACAGCATACTTGGATGACGTCCTTGTTTATAGCAATACTCGAGAAGAACATAGACGGCATTTAAATCTAGTCTTGGACAAACTCAGAACTTCAGGTCTCCAGTTAGATATCAAGAAATGTAAATTTGAGGCTACCGAGTTCAAGTATCTGGGACTTATAATCTCACGCCGAGGCTTAGAAATGGACCCAATACAAATTGAGTGTGTAAAATCCTGGAAACAACCGTCTTGCGTAAAAGAAATCCAAGCCTTCCTCGGATTTGCGAACTTCTACCGCCGGTTCATCAGAGGATTTTCTCTTGTTGCACGTCCTTTAACAGAATTAACCAAGGTAAAAATCCCGTGGGTTTGGTCGCCTGATTGTGATCATGCTTTCAAATCTCTAAAAGCAGCTGTCACAAAATGGAGTCGTGATTGATCAATCAAACGGAGTTATCGAAGTCTATTCTGATTCTCTAAAATGATAATAACAAAAGTACTAAACACGACACGGTCGCGAAGGATTTATGATACATGGATATTTTACAAAGGGGGTCTTAGCGCCTCCTAAGATCAACATGAAATGTGGAACCCCTAAGTACTGTGTAGGGAATTCACACCCTTGGGCCCGTAACATCACCTCCCTCCTCCGCGGTGAAGGTGTGCCTACAATTAAAATTATATTGTTATTTTTTTGTTTTGTAGAGATGGCTTCTTTTTACCTCTAGAACCAGTGTAACTTCCTGTGTTGGGATTTCCAACGTTGTCTCCGTCACCGTATTGCTTGATGAAGCTTTTAAAAGCATCAGTGAGGACAAGATTTTCTCGAGGTTCCCAGGAGGTTTCCTTGTAATCTTTATATTTGACGCAGACAAATCTTTTTCCTCAAAATGATTCAGCTCTGAGAACTTTTTCTACAGCATATAACGGGTGCTTTCCGTCAAGAAGAGGTGGAGGTTGACTATCATCAGTAATTTGGGAGGGTAGTGGATCATCAGAGTCTCGACGGAGTAAGTCCACAAAGAATCTGGGGTGAATATTACTTGGCACATCTAGTTCGTAGACATCAGGGCCTATCTCCCGCGTTATTTTATATTTGGCATTTATCCAAGACAATTTTTTCTTGAGCTGCAGGGTGGTGACATTTCTCAAATTCAACCATACTTTATCTCCCACTTTTAGCTTTTCAGCCGGTCTTCGTCCCTTATTAGCATTGTGCTCCATGATTTGCTGTGCTGTTGCCATTGCAGCTTTTGCAAGTTCTTGACCTTCGTGTAGACGATTTATGAAGGCGTTAGCTCTTGCTTTTGGGTTTATACCTGAGCTGGATGGTGAGTAGCGTCGTTTTATAGGCTCGAGATGATAACCGTGAGTCAAAAAAAATGGACTGAAGCCGGCTCGTGAGCTGGTCCTATTATTTATAGCAACCATTGCGGACGGGAGTAGTGTCGCCCAGTCATTTTGGGCATAAGAGATGTAAGCTCTCAAGTAGGTTAGCACTTCTTGATTCATTCTCTCGGTACTTCCATCTGTTTGAGGATGAAATGCTGTTGACAATTGTTGTTGGATACCTACACACTGACACAGCTTTTTCCAGAAGTGACCGACCCAGTTAGAGCCTCTATCTGATGTTAGAGAGTTTGGAAAACCATGGTAACGCCAGTGGCTTAGAACAAATTTTTCCGCACAAGCCTCTGCTTCCATTGTTTCCATAGCCTCCAATGTAGCACTACCGAGAAGCCAATTGTATATGACCATCAGGAATCTTTCTTTTTTATTAGTTGACGGTAAATCGGTCATGAAGTCTATGGCCAATTCGCTGTGGAATTGTTCTGGTACTGGCAGTGGCTGTAGCAAGCCCCTGGATGACTGTCGCCAAACTTTAGATCTTCCGCAGACGTGGCAATTTCTCACAAACCTTCGAACATCTTTATATTGCTGAGGCCAAAAAAAACTTCGTGAAAGTATGGAAAGTGTTATTTCCCGTCCTGGATGACCTGTCATATGGGAATCATGTACTCTCTGGATTAAGGTAGTGCAAAGAGGTTCCCAATTTGGGATCCACAATGCTCCTCGATAAGCTAAAGCATGTTTCTCGTCAAAGGAACAGTCCGTCATTTGCACTGAGGTTCCAATAGAGTGCGGTAGTGCACGATCGCCTCTTTCGAGGCTTTTATAAACATCAAGAAAAGAAGGATCCTTTTCTATTCCTTTGTTCCAGAGTTTTTGTATTTCAAGTTCTTCGAATAATTGGCCACCTTTTGGTGGACCGGTGGGGGAGATGGAGAGACTAGGCGATTGGTCGATAGGTTTGGATAGGGCTTCAAATTTTGGTGCTTCTGGTGGTCTGGCTTGTTGCCTAGTGACTACTGCTGAGAGGCCTAGAGAGGATAATAGCTCCTCTTTTTCATTTTTCGGCGATAACCAACTGTTTTTTAAAAGTTGAAATTCCCGATTTTGAAAAACTTTATTGCTTAAATCTTAAGGTTTAGATTCGGCCTTTCTAGAAAGAAGATCGGGCTTTGCTGAATTAGAACCGGGTCTGAATTTTATTTTGAAGTCAAAGCCCGCAAGCTCTTCTGCCCATTGAACTTGGCGTTCTGAAAGCTGACGTGTTGTCATAAAATACTGTAGGTTGCGATGATCAGAGAGAACGACAAAAGGCTTACTGACACTCCTGAGCTCCCCTCTAAAGTGCCTCATGGTGGCAATGATAGATAACATTTCTTTGTCGTAGATTTCATAGTTAGCCTCTGCAGGCGACAACTTTCTAGAGAGGAAGCCTACGGGTCGAAGGCGGCTTTTTTCATCCACTTGTGACAAGACTCCTCCGACAGCATAACCTGAGGAGTCTGCTTCCAATATGGTTTCGGCTTCTGGGTCAAACATTGTGAGAACTGGTGCGCTTATTAGTAGTTCTTTGAGCCGCTCAAACGCATCCTTTTGTGGCTTGTTCCATTGCCAAATTACGCCCCGTTTAGTAAGGTAATTCAATGGTTCGCATAAAGAGGAAAAACGAGGAATAAATTCTCGGTAAAAATTGGAGAATCCAAGAAATGAGCGCACCTCTGAGACGTTTTTTGGCTCCTCCCATTCAGAAATTGCCAGCACTTTGTCTGGGTCTACCTTAACACCAACCCCAGCCTCAATGATGAAGCCTAAGTATTTTATTTTTGTCACGCTGAAAGCACATTTTTCTAGGTCTAGCCGTAAGCCCGCTTTATTTAGCGCATTCAATACTTTAGATACTTTCTCGTAATGATCTTCTAAGTCTCCGTCCGAATAGATTATGACATTGTCGACATACGCAGAGCAAAAAAGGTCTAGATATTCTCGTAGGGTGCTATTAATGAAACGCTGGAATGTTGCTGGCGCTCCACATAATCCAAATGGGCAGACTAGCCATTCAAATAGGCCCTGCCGCGAGCGGAAAGCAGTTTTCCATTCGTCCCCTTCTTTGATACGTAGACGGTGGAAGGCAGTACGAACGTCTACTTTAGTAAACCAACAGGCTTTAGTTAATTGCCGTAATGTCTCTCGAATTAGTGGTAGCGGGTAGCGATCTTTTTTCGTTATCGCGTTCAGGCCACGATAGTCCACACAAAAACGTAAACCACCTCCTGGTTTTCTTGCGAAGAGCACGGGTGAGCTGGCTGGTGAAGAGCTTGCTCGTATCCAACCTTTGTCGAGGAGGTCAGCGAGAGTTTTACGGAGGACTAGCAGTTCTTCTCTTGACATTTCGTAAAGAGGCCCGTAAGGCAGCTTTTTCTCATTCTCATTTTCATCTTTTTCCAAATTTATTTCCATGTCATGACCAATTTGGTGGGGAGGCAGCTCACTAGATTCGTCCTCCAAAAACATGGTTTCAAATCCAGTAAGCTGTCTGGGAAGTTTTTTTACCGATTGTTTTGATGGTAGGTTTCCCTCGTTCTTTATTCAACTTCTGTAATGCTTTGTTGATATCTGAAATTGAAACAGACGCTAATATAAGGCCCTTGTGACGGCTTGTGAGCCGATAATTCCTGTAGCCTTCGATGGCTATCGAAGGCAACCTTCATGTTCTATCACTCGTAGGATTCTCAGCTAACTAAAATGGATACGTAATCGCCACTGAGACTACGTAAAGGATAGTGCCAAGGATATCGGAAGCGTTACCCGTGTGGCAGAACAAACATTAAGCTAGTATTATTGCCACTGTGAACGTAGGCTATATTTAGATACCTCTGGATGTGTATAAGTAGCACGGGAGACTTGCAGGTTGTTTACTTCTCCATAGATGAATTATAGCTTTACCTTTCAATCATACAATTGCCCATTTGCTTTCTATATTGGAACTTTGACAGCCCTGCTGACTCTTTTGTGCCTTCTTTGTGAAAACAGAGAATATAAGAGCAGAAACAAGCTTTCCTTCTCGAATATATTTGGTCTTATTTTTGGTGCGCTCGCTCTCCATCCAGCCTTTTTCTAGTATTCTCGATTGCTTATTTCCTTCCTGAAAATAGAGTGCGTGGTCTTTGGCATCATATATTACTTTGTTTCTTTCGGCCCATCCTTTACCAAGGATTAAATCATAATATAGGCCTTCAATAATGTAACCCCACAACCGTTCTCGTCGGCCATTAATATCAAGGGTAACATACGTTATTTGACTAATTTTATGGGAGTTCTGATCATTCTTTGCGAGCTGAAGGTTTCTATGTTCTACCGGAATGCGTGGAAGTTTATGTTTCTTGACAATGTTTTCACTGAAGGCAGCGTAAGGAAGACAACCTGAATTGAATAGGGCTGGCAGAAAGAAATAATCATTTATAAACAATTCTACTAAAAAGGGCTTACTATCCATCCTATTTTTTGCCACAAGAATTTCCTTAGCTGATGGCTCCTTCTTCAGATTCACACCAAAAGAATCATACACCACTGGCCTCTGAACACGACTTTGTTCAGAGGCTATCAGTTTTCCGAGTCCGAAGCAAACTCATTTGCAGTGGTTTCCTTTGCTATCCAATTTACTCCCGCCCGGCGAGAGGAGCTGTAACCTCTTGGTGTGGGATTTTCGCGAAAATTCCGGTACTTACAGTCACCCCATCAATGAGAGGGTGACTTACCACACCTTTTGCATTGATTACTATCAATGCGCCGATTTCTTTCGGCCTGGGATATTTCCGGTGGGAATGGGCGTTGATCATTTTTTTGCACATTGCTGCTTGACGGTTTGTATTTTGTGCCTTTCAGCACCGCTAATATCGCATTTGTTTGAGCCTGAATTTGGCCTTGGAGCGAGCTGATATCAGCCATCTGAACGTCGCCATCTTGGTCATATCGAACTGCAGGCTGGTATGCTCTGCTTGAAGATGATTGATTAGTTTGGTAGGTTGACTGATCGATATCTACAGTCGATTGAGTAGCTTGCGGTGTGTTATCAAAGGAAAAATACTCTTTGTCAGACCCACAGATAGCTCGAAAGCTGGGTATGGACTCCAACTCTTTAGCGAGGCTTTGGACTTCCCTGACAAAGCTCTCATAATTTGTCTCGGAGACTCCCTGACGGTAGGCTATGCCTTTTCGAAGGTGAGATGCAAGGGCACATTTCATAGCATTAACCTTTGATGCACCGATTGGCGCAAGGTGGTCGGCTTCAGAACAGAGCTGCTCGAACATAGATCTAAACTTAGCGAAAGTTTGTCGAGGTCCTTGATGAAGGGCATTAATTTTCGTTTGGGCTCTTGTCGCCGCATCTTTGTCGGTGAACAAATCTTCCAGGTGGGATATCAGCCTCTCACTGCTCCAGTCATTTGCTATTTTTTGAGTTTTCATCCATGGTGCTACTCGTCGCTGGGCTTCAGCGGGGAGGGATTGAGAGAAGACAGAATAGCAAAAGGATTTTGATTAATGCCTTCCTCTGCCACTCCTTCAAGGCTGATTTGAAAGGCAGGGAAATCTACGGGGTCTCCCGACCATTTTGGCCAGTTGATAGTGGGTTTAGTGGATTCTGATTTGTTTCCTGTCATGGTTTTTTGAGTCTGGGGTGCTTGCAAGGTTTCGGCAGGCTGTGGTGCTGGCGGTGTAACAGCGAGCTGGAAGTCCCTCAGACCTGAGACAAAATCTTCAAGGCTCATAAATTGGGCCTGAGTAGGATGGAGGTGATGGAAGAGGGCCGGTACTGCGAGACGTCGCAGGTGTGACTGAATATAATTAGAGAATCAGAATATGTCACGAAATGGAGTCGTGATTGATCAATCAAACGAAGTTATCGAAGTCTATTCTGATTCTCTAAAATGATAATAACAAAAGTACTAAACACGACGCGGCCGTGAAGGATTGATGATACATGGATATTTTACAAAGGGGGACTTAGCGCCTCCTAAGATCAACATGAAATATGGAACCCCTAAGTACTGTGTAGGGAATTCACACCCTTGGGCCCGAAACAATACTAAGTGGGTTTAATCAACAACTCTCCACTATAGTTTTCAGACTCTTCAATCTTCCAACTTGATTCAATACGTGATATTAAACACAAGCCTAACAGCTTAAGCTTCTCTACACAACTCCCATTACAACAGGTTATGACCCGGTGCCCAAAGAAAAGCATTAATATCCTAGAATTTCCCTTTTCTTTATTATCCAATCAATCATCTAACAGTTCAACAGAAAAATGGCAAACTTACCTTCGAACCCAATTTCCTCCACATCTGATAAAGATAACGAAAGATTCTTTGCATAGCGACTAAATTGCACGCTTCGAAATATGTCGTTCTCTAATGTCACCCAACTTGTCGGACACAATAACTACGAGTCATGGGCAATCACAATGGAGGCAATCTGGAGAGGTCAGAAGCTCTTTGAACTCGTTGTGAATGGAAAGAAACCAAAGGAAGATGCTTGCCTTGAAGAGCAGGAAGCATACAGCGAATTGTCTACAATTGCTGTTAATATATATATCTTGGTGGTGTCTCCAATTATACTGAGAAAAATTCTCAAACTGCAAGACCCCCATCTGATGTGGAACCACTTGAGTGCCGAATTTCATCGGACAAATAAGTTCACATTGGTTCATCAACTTGGATCTTTGATGTCGCTCTCGAGCACATACAATCCCAGTGGCACGATGACTTCTTTCATTGACATTTATGAGAACAAATACTTTCGGACTACATCTTTAGCCCGAGAATCTTCTAGTCTCAGTCGTCAAAAGATTGCTGATTTTTTGGATGATGATGAGATAAAGAGGGATATGATACTGGCATGTCTGAGTCGACATCACAAGAATATCGTTGACAATTTGGTGACAAAGGATAATTTATCCTACACTGAAGTTAAGCAGCGTCTTCTAGATCTTGATCATGAATTTCAAATTCAATCCTCTTCTCACTCAGCCCATGTCACGCATCACAGGAGGCCGAAAAATGACACTTCCAAAGCATCAAGACCCTATAAAGTCTTTAAATCTAAACATCCTAAAGATTCTAAACCGAAAGAATGTTCCTTCTGTAGGAGACACTTTCCGTTGGAGTATAGAGGACATGTTTGGAACGCTTGTGTCAGGCTCCGAGAAAGAAACTCATCAATAGATAAGGGCTCCAAGGATATCCAAGAACGAGCAAATGCTGCTGTCAGTGGACCTCAAGGGGTAAGTCATCATCCTTTCTATTTTGATACCTGTGCAACAGCTCATATGTGTCCTTATCCAGAACGTTTCGAACGGCTTTCAGTTTGCGCAGGTCATGTAATGTCAAGCTCAAATGAAAAGATATCGATTGAAGGAAAAGGAACAGTGCTATTAAATTGTATACTATCAAATGGAAACATTTCTACTTTTAAAATTGATGATGTACTATACATGCCCAAATTATCCCTACCACTGTTTTCTTGGAAAAAGGCTAGATCCAAAGGATACATGCTCCGAGATAATGGTACTACAATGAAGATATATAAAAATAATAAAACATGGTTGGAAGCTTGCTACAATGGCCCGTTACCAGTGATCAAGGAAATGGCTAATAGTTATGAAGCTGCATGCTCTACCTTTGAATTTTGGCATGAGGCTCTCTGTCATTCAGCACCTTCAATGATGTCTAAGACAGATAAGCTCATCCAAAACTCTGGTATTATACCAAGTCCACCAGAAAACTTTTACTGTGATGCTTGCATGTCTTCGAAGTCGGTACACCATAAACCACCCCCATCTATTTTCCGAGCAAAACATAAAGGTGAATATATTCATTCAGATCTTGCAGGTCCATTCCCTGTTGTCACAGTCTGAGCATAGGCACTGAGGCAACCTTATGGTCAGAGGTATTCTATTTTCAATCTATGGTGAACTACAGATTGAAGAGGATAATAACAGTTACTTTATACATGATTATTATCCCGGCCAATGACACAGTTTTCTATCCGTATATCCGTATCTCTTCTCGTATCCCTTCTCGTATCCCTTCTCGTATCCCTTTGTCGTGCCCTATTCTTGGAGGTGTTTGCCAAGTTGTAAGACCCTGCTTCCAAGAATAGTCCTTGCCTAGTTTCATGCTAAGCCTGCGTTAGACAGCGCAGGCTACAGGCAATTACCGGCTTACAAGCCGTCACAAGCTCCCCTCCAAAAATTTTTTTAGGAAATAGATTGGGAGGCTCTTCTAATTTTTTTTTGTTTTTTGTTTTAAATTTTTAAAATCTTTTTAGTTGATTTGTTCTTGCCATGGCGTTTTTGACGCCGTTTATCCAATATATGGCCCTCTGCAGGGCCTACGAATCCTCCGGAGCTATCGTTTTCAGGACCATTGTTTATCTCTATATCACCGTAAGTAGCCTCGAACTTGTCGAGTGCCTGCGTTTCCCTAATGCTTTCAATCGGCTCCCAAGTTGGCTCGGCCCAGCCTGTCCACTTAACCAAAGCCTGACGAAAGTTTCCTCTACCGCGACGGATAGATCGTGCTCGTAGGATAGATTCTACTTCATATTCTGGACCTTCGAGGTCATCGATTAATGGTGGGTTTTGGGCGTCGTCTCTTACCTGGCTGGGCAGTGGATCATTACCTGCGCGCTTAACTAATTCGACATGGAAGCGCTTGTGTATCTTTCCAGGGACGTTCAATTCGACCGTCAGTGGGTCAGGTACTGCTGTGACTTCATATTTGGCATGAACCCAGGCCAACTTTTTTGATAGTTGAGGTGTTTTAATATTCCGCAGGTCTAGCCACACTTTATCGCCCACCTTGAGCTGTTCTGGCTGCCGTCGATGTTGATTCGCGTTTTCCTCGTTCCGTTGTTGCGCTGACGCCATTGCAGCTTGAGCAAAGTCCTGGGCATCCCGTAGTCTCTGCACATATTCGCCTGCCGCTCGGCGTCCAGGGTGTTTTGACAGTTCTTCCGTCGATGGAGTTGGTTCAGATATTGGGTCCAGATTGTAACCATGTCGTAAAAAGAATGGACTCATCCCTCCAATTGCTGAGTTTGGCCTCGAATTTAACGCCAATTGTGCCAGTGGGAGGAGATCCACCCAATTATTCTGAGCGTAACACGTAAACACTCGAAGATACTTGTACATCTCTTGATTTGCCCGCTCGCTTGCATTGGTCTGCGGGTGATAGGCCGTAGATAATCGTTGTGAAATGCCAGTTAGCTTGCAGAAGGTACCCCAGAAATGGCCAACCCAATCACTACCCCGGTCGCTAGTCAGAAACCTCGGGAACCCAAAGTACCGGTAATATCTATCAATGAATGTTGAAGCGCACAGTTGTGCATCCATTGATTCGGTTCCGAACATAAAAACGTCTTTACTCAAGCGATCGGTGATGACCATGACATTTGTACAGCCGCGTGATTGTGGCAGGTCAGTGACGAAATCAATAGTCAGCTCACTACCTATGCGATCGGGTATTGGTAAAGACCGAAGAAACCCAGCTTTCGCCTCTCGCCACACCGTGGTCCGTCCGCAGGTATCACAATTCCGGATAAACTTCCGCACTGAATCCCTAATTTTCGGCCAAAACCATCGTCGTAATATTATGCCAACCATGGTATCTTTTCCTGGATGGCCAGCCAAATGGCTATCATGCGAACGTTGCATGATTGCTGTACGGAGTGGCTCGTAATCAGGCACCCAGATCCTATTTTCTCGGCCCCGGAGAATATTATCAGCTGCTACCGTGCACTCGCCAATATTAGCTTTCATCTTCTGCGCTAAGTCGGGGGGAAATCCACGCTCCCCGTCGCGCACAGAATCACGTGCACGGCGCCAATCCTCGTCACTTTGCACCCCTCTTTTCCACAGCGTCTGCAGTTCATCTTCGTCAAATAATACCACCTTAGCAGCTGGATCTAGTTTCTCTTCACTAAGCTCGATGTTAGCTTGATTTACAGGTAGGCGTGGCAATAATTGCATTATTCGCCCCGCAGTCCTCTCATCGCTTAATCCGGTCGGCTTATCTTGATCCCGACGTGACAGGGCATCTGGTCGCTCGCAGGTATTTCCCGGCCGCCATTCCAGCACGTACTGAAATTGCTGCAAGATGTCATTGTATCGTACCTGTCGCTCATTGAGAAGACGCTTTGATGCGAAATAACTCAGATTTTTATGGTCGCTCCAGATTTTAAACGGCTTCGCAACTGACTTCAATTCTGCCTGCCATTCCTGCAAACATGCTACAATAGAGAGCATTTCTTTGTCATGGATTGGGTAATTCGCCTCCGCACTTGTTAGTCGTCTCGAATAGTACGCGACTGGCCGCAATCTACCCTGTTTGTCTACCTGAGATAGACAGCCTCCCATGGCATACCCTGAGCAGTCAGCTTCAAGCACCGTATCGCGATCTGGATCCCACTGTGCTAGAACTGGTTGGGATGCGAAAATTCTTTTCAATCGTTTGAAAGCCTCGTTTTCTGCATCACCCCATTGCCACGTTGAATCCTTTTTGGTTAGAGCAGTAAGTGGTGCCGCAATCTCTGAAAACCCATCCACGAAACACCGATAAAAATTTGCGAACCCTAGGAACGACCGAACACCTTTTACAGTGGATGGTGGGTCCCATTCCAGAATAGCTTTGACTTTGACTGGATCCACCTTTATTCCATCACCTGCACGAATTATGAACCCTAGGTATTTGACCTCTTTACACAGAAACTCGCATTTGCTAATGTCTAAGTATAGTCCTGCCTTACTCAACTTGCGAAGAATACTTCGTACCGTGTTCCAATGTTCATCTTCACTACCGCTAGTGTAAGCAAGTACGTCATCCATATATGCTGTCGCATCAAGATCCAAGTGTTCACGAAGTTGCTCGTTGATGTACCTCTGAAAGGTAGCGGGCGCGTTAATTAAGCCGAAGGGTGTCACAAGCCATTCAAAAAGTCCCAGCCTGCATCGAAATGCTGTCAGCCATTCGTCTCCTTCCCTTATTCGAAGTCGATGAAATGCCGACTTGACATCCAGCTTCGTAAACCATCTTGCCTTTGATAGTTGCCGGAGAGTTTCCTTGAACAAGGGTAGAGGATATCGATCTGGCGTAGTTATTGCGTTTAACCCTCTATAGTCAACACACAATCTCAAACCTCCATTTGGCTTTTTTGCGAAGAGTACTGGTGCTGCTGCCGCTGAGTTACTTGGACGAATCCATCCCTTCTGTAACAATTCCGTCAACGTTTTCCGTAGAACGAGTAGTTCCTCCCGAGACATTCCATATAATGGCCCCCAAGGCGGGGATAGCGGCTTGCCATCTTGCTGTTGGAGATTGATGGCGTGGTCAAGGGTACCTCGTAGCGGTGGTAATTCGTCGGCCCCACCACCGTCAGCAAAAAGGTGTGCAAACTCCCTTACCTGCTGTGGCAATTTGTCTCGCGCATTTTCAATGGTGATATTTGGCTTCGTGCGTAGAGCTTTATTAATGTCGTCTAGGGAAGCTTTGCATACTGGCACCTCTTTAATCATGGATACCATCTTATCGACAGGTATCATCCTCGGTCGCGCGACGTTGCGCAGAGCATTTCTCCAGCGCTTCGCACTATGGATCGAGGTGCCAATCTTACGTATTTCTAACCGCTGTTCTTTTGCATGAATTACGGCATCTTGATCCTCGAGCCATTTCTTCCCAAGTATCATCTGATGGGTACAGTGTGGGACAACATACAACCATAACTTCGGCATCACATATCCGTCTAGATCAAGAGAAATGTAAGTGATGCTATCGACTACTGGCTTATTAGTCGTTGAATCTTCGGCTGTTTCCAAAGATCGAGGGCTAATACTTATGCGCGGCAGTTGTAGTTTAGATGCCAGGTTATCATTAATAATCCCAGAGCACAAACAACCGTTATCCACCAATGCTTGCAACATAGTGGAATCGTTGATAAGTGCATTAACTAAAAATGGAGATGTATTCATTATTAATTCCTGACTAACAACTGCTTTAGGCTCCTGAGTGCGACTTTGCTCAGGAGCATCTAGTTTTCCGAGAAATGTTGACTTACACCCTCAGTCTCTTCATCCTCCATCAACAGCCTCAAATCGATTGCCGGGAGAGAGGCTAGTGAAGCTGATATACCCATGGCGCCTGGTTTTCGTGCAGGCAAGACCGGACAGATTCTCGTGTTACAGCCTTGGCGCTCGCATCGAAAACACTTACCCTCCCTTTGGAGTCTCTGAATTTGCTCTGGTGACTTCCATCTTGCACGAAGCGGCTTCCCATTTGCACCGCGTGCAATGTTAGCAGAATTAATACCTCCCATAAAAGTGTCACCGGCAGTATCAATTTCACCAACAACTCCGTACGTTCTATTAGGAGGCCTCCATCCTCCTCCGTTAGGTCTCCCTCCTCGGTTGTTATGACCTCCCTCATGGCGGGCCCAGCTGCTGACGCCACGATTGTTCCTTGAGTGTCCCAATCCCTCGGGTGTGACCCAGCCTCCACTTCGATCTTGTTGGACATTTAGTTCTTCATGTTGGTGTGATATCTGACCAACAATCTTAGTCCAAGCAAAAAAGTCGTTCTGCGGTAGGAGATGATTACTGGCTAGGGCTTTTCGAAGGGTTTTATTTAATGCGCCTTGGAGCATAGTGATTTTGGTCTCGTCAGGCCACATATCTCCTCTCCCTTCTGTCAGCTTGTTTGACCAGGCGGGAAAAAAGGTATTCCACTCCTGGTTCTCTCCCATCTTCAATTTCCCCAATTCAGTCCTAGCACGGGTGATTCGGGTGAGGTCCCAGTTACTACGGTCCAGGAACCCGATAAAATCCTCTGGGCTTTCCATTCCGTTCTTCCCTCCAGTTTCAAAATATGAGCCGGCTTCCTCTTGGGCCATTCCCTCCAAAGAATTGTAAATCATCAGGAACACCTGTTGATCACTATATTCGAAGGTATTCCAGTCGAGACGTAGTGCAGATAGCACGGCTTTTCTCCAAGCGGGATATTTCTTCCTATTTCCATCGTAAGAAGGAAGTTGGCTGGGTTTTAATTTAACATTTTTCCTTGCTGGATCTTTGATTATTTCAACCTCTGAAGTTTCATCAGGGGTCCTGCTAGGAAGTGCTGAGATTCCCAGTTGCATTCGAAGGCTAAGATTTTCCTCCTTCAAGGAATCGTTTTCAGCCAAGGCTGACTTCAACTCGGTGGACATTTCCTTCGTCTTCCGTGAAATTTGTATCGTCGTGCGTATGTCGTCGTGCGTGTGTCGTCGTGCGTGTGTCGTCGTGCGTGTATCGTCGTGTGAATCGTCGTTTTTCTGGAGTGGTGAGTTTTTTTTTTGAGATTGAAAATATGTCACAGTCTGAGCATAGGCACTGAGGCAACCTTATGGTCAGAGGTATTCTATTTTCAATCTATGGTGAACTACAGATTGAAGAGGATAATAACAGTTACTTTATACATGATTATTATCCCGGCCAATGACACAGTTTTCTATCCGTATATCCGTATCTCTTCTCGTATCCCTTCTCGTATCCCTTCTCGTATCCCTTTGTCGTGCCCTATTCTTGGAGGTGTTTGCCAAGTTGTAAGACCCTGCTTCCAAGAATAGTCCTTGCCTAGTTTCATGCTAAGCCTGCGTTAGACAGCGCAGGCTACAGGCAATTACCGGCTTACAAGCCGTCACACCTGTTCCATATTATGGCAACGCGCTTTATTACATAAGTTGTTGAAATTGGTGCTATATGGTAATGAAGGGTATCATTAACATGGAACGTAGAGAGGTATAAGTTCTCTAGCCAGGTTCATGATGACTCATACATTGACCAGCCTCCCAATTATCCACAATAAGCTAGTAATCGTGTCCCTCGCTTAGTTGTAATAATTAGTTTAAGTAGCACTCTGATACTAAGTGGGTTTAATCAACAACTCTCCACTATAGTTTTCAGACTCTTCAATCTCCCAACTCGCTTCACTAGGTGATATTAAACAGAAGCCTAACAGCTTAAGCTTCTCTACACAACTTCCATTATAACATAAGTTTCATAGATGATGCAACTCGATGCACTACTATCCGATCCCTAAGATATAAATCTGATGCAGCACAAGCTATCATAGATTTTATTACGGCCTTGGAAACTCAGTACGATTGCAAAATCAAGTTTCTTAGGACAGATAATGGCGGCAAATATGTCAATGAATCACTCTCCAAATATCTTGCTCAGAAGGGGATAAGTCACCACTTGACTCCTCCCTATTCTCCGGAATCAAATTGTTATGGCCAGGCATTCTTGAAGGGGTTTCAAGGAGAAGATTCTCAGGAATAGTGGATAGGAGAAGGTTTCCGAGAAAACTCTGACAGTTAGAGGTGGAGGGGCTGGCGTCATGACTATATTTGCCATAGTATTAGTTGAGTCAAGTACTGTCTCAAGTTAGATGTAAGGAAGCTGGAGCTACCACATAGTAGTTCTCCAGCTTCTCAATCTTTCATTCTTTTGATCTTTGATCTCGAAATCTAGCACTTATATAATATCATACTTTTAGATCCTCACAGTCCGATATTCTCAGTCTTCAATTTCGTATTTACATACTCGTACTTGTGTTCACCCTGATCTATCAGCCTTGATCGCTGGCTCGGCAACTCGACTGCTTGACTTTGTGTCTCGACTCTCCTGTAGTTCTCCGACCTTTGACCACCTGGCACCTCGCCGGTTGGATTATATCTGAGTATCCTTCGTTAGCAATTATAATCTGAATAATTATTAGTACATTACCTTCGGCAGACGGCGATCTCCAGTATCCCTAGCGCACGCCGTAACACAAATGGTGCAGCCGAAAGACTCAACAGATCAATTGCTGAAGGAGTTTGTGCAGTGTTGATCACAGTCAAAGATAAACAGTTGTGGGCTGAAGCAGCGCAAACATTTGTTTACACTAAAAATTGTACTACACATGGCTCTGTAAATGGACAGACCCCATATGAAGCTTTCCATTACAGAAAACCATCCATTCTACACCTTCAACCCTTTGGAAGAGAATGCTACGTGCATGTCCCCATGGCGAAGCGACCATCTGGAAGCAAGCTTCTACCAAGGGCAGAGAAAGGTGTGAACGGTTAAAGCAGACAGTCAGCGCACATAAACTATACCATAAAATAATTAATATTCTTCTATGGGAGAGATAACTACACTGGATCGCGCGAGCATAAAGTGTGCCCTGACAATCACCTTACATAAGCATTATCCAAAGACCCTGTTCTGTGCGAAAGGCCCAGCCTTTTCGCGTAGTCTTCATTATATGCAAGGCTGGGCACGCAGGTCAGCCCAGACAACCAATGGCGGGTAAACCCGTAACACCCCATTCCATTTACGATCTCATTTTGTACCCTGTGGAACTATTGCTATATTAGACTCCTTGAGACATTTGGGAAAAATGCAGCACGGATCCTGAGCGGATGGCGGTCGTCAAGTGTTTGCATTCTGGCAGAGAGGCGAAGTTGGTTTCCTTCGAGAATGATTTTCCTGGTTGGTATTCCTCCTTCCCTATGTAGTACGGCGTTGGGGGTTGTCCTCATTACCAGTAGTGCTGACCTAAGACCTATTAAGACTGCCTTATCAATCATACTACATAGGCCAGCAGTGGGCGGTGTCACCATCCCTCGTACTGTTGGGCGTCTAAGGCCAGGCCACCAGACATCAGCTCCGTACGTTGCGATTGGGACAATACATGTGTCGATCGCTTTAACCAACGCCCCAGGAGCGGCTCCTCGGTAAGCTGTATTGAAGCGACGCATGTGCTGTGCAATTTTCAGCGCTTTGCCACACCAAGTTGTGACGTGGTGTTTGAAGTTTAGTCGAGGATCGAGGTACACACCAAGCCAGCGGACATTTTGCGACAATTCTGTGAGGCTTTTGTTGACATAAATTCCAATCGATGTTTCGCGGTATCGTCCGGGAAATTGTACGACTTCGGACTTGTCTGTATCAAAAGCGACGGCATTATTTCGAGCCCAGTCTAGTAAGTTATTGACCTCGTCCTGTGCTGCAGCTGCAGACTCTGCAATCGTCCGGCCAAATCCAAGGATACTGATATCGTCGGTGTAGCTAAACCTCAGACCCGGGGTTCCACTTCGCATGGGCTCTGCCATATATAGAAGGAAGAGAAGTGGCGAGATCGGTGAGCCCTGTGGAGCTCCGCACACTAGCTCTCTCTTGGCAGTGACTCCCCCAGAGTATTGCACTTGAACCATCCAATTGGCGAGGAAGGAGCTAGTCCATTTGAGAATAGACTCCGGCCATCCCTGCTCCTGCATCCTCCTTACTAATCGATTATGGAGTACCGCGTCGAATGCTCCTTGAACGTCCATCGTTACAAAGGTAGCTGCCCATCCTTGTGAATTTGCCTCTTTGATGTCGTGGACTACACATGAGACCAGATCTGTTGCTGAGCGCTTCGGTAATGCACCGAACTGTTGCTGGCCGACTACGTCATGAGTAACTGCGAGGTGTGCCATCCGCTTAGCTAAGAGCCTTTCTAACCCTTTTCCCAAGCATGAGAGAAGAGCGATCGGTCTCCAACCCTTGATTTTCGTTGGATCTCTATCGTTCTTTTGAAGCAGGACAACCTCAGCTAGTTTGAAACACTGTGGATGAGTTCCAAGCAGAATGCAAGCTCGGAACAGTTGGGAAACCCAAGGCCCAATTGTATTCCAACATGCCTCCAACAGGTTTACTGAGATACCGTCTGCTCCTGGGGCCGTATTTCCACAACCAATGGTGCAGGCACGGACTTCTTCATCTAATACGTCCTCTTCCCACGGTATCCGACTGCTGCTCGTAACTGTACATGGAGACAAGTCGTCTGATGCCTGGTATTGTGCCAGAAGAGCATCGCAAAGTATAGTGGCCCGTTTTAATAGATCTGTTATTAATGTCCCATTGTGTTTCAGTGGCGGAGGAATACTAGCCTGTCTGGGATTACTCATTATCATTAGCTTGAACACATCATTTGGCGTAGTAATTGATTCGACCTGTAGGGTTTTGAACTCCTTTTTCGAAGCCTTGACAACTGATCGAAGATTTTTTGCGCATTGTGCCCGCTGGTGGTGTGTTATCGCGGCTTTGTACTCGGCGTGTGCTACCTTGCACGCTGAAGTCTACCACGGAGCAGATTTATCGGAGCTGGTTCGAGGACGGGTTCCTATCGCATTGATGGCATTGGTGAGATGGAAACAAATTTCCTCGGAAAACTCTTCAACCCTCTTGGTTGTTTCAAAAACTGGTGGTGGTCGGACCCACTGTGCAATTACCTTGGCGTATCTGGGTAGCTTATCCTTTGTTACTCGGAGTTTTGCCTTTTCGGGTCTCATCACTGAGTTGCGAACTGGAATTTGTCCTCGGATAGGGAAGTGATCGCTGGTGACACATCCACCACGATCTACCCAAGCACGGGCGCCGTCAACATTACTCCAAACTAGATCTAGCGTGTTTCCAGCTCGGTGAGTGGGCTCCCCAACAATATGACAGGTCAAATGGTGTTTGTCTGCCCATTTTTCGATCATTTCTCCTTGTCCATGAGGACGTTCCACGCCAGGTTGCCAAGCCCAGTATACTGAGTTGAAGTCCCCTGCAGCGACGGAGTTTGGCAGTGGAGTCCAGTTGATGAGAGGCTGTATAGCTGTCGAGTCATTTGGTGTCTTGTAGACGTTGAGAAAAGTGATACCGTTCACCTCAACCCAGCAATAGTCTCCAGTAGACACACCATATGGGAAGATCTGTGTTGCCAATATCTTTTTATCGTCTATCCGGGTATAGGTCACAGCCCTGGGCCTAACATTTTCACCGCCGTAAGGCAGATGATAAGTATATCCTGGGTGATCCTTTGTTGTCTTCTTTGGTTTGTTCCACAGAGGTTCTTGAACAAGAACCACGTAGATACCCAGCTCGAATGCTCGGGCAAGCGCAATATTTTGCGTTGAGCCTCCTCTACCTACGTTTATTGACATAAAGCTTAGAGTAGGAGGGAGGCTTGAAGAGACCCGTGTGATGGCCTTCACAAAGATTTTTGTTGGTTTGATGCCTCATCGACCTTGGCTACAGTCGCTGTAGCGTCGGACATGAGAACTTCAAAACAGTTGGTCGATTTGAAACCTGGCTGGTTAGTATTTGACGCTTTTGCGGCTGCTGTCATCGCTGCCTCTGCGCTTTTGACTGCTGCTTTGGCTCGAGTGACTGCCGCAAATTCACGTTGGCTTGCCTGCCTTATGGCCTGAAGGTTATCTTTGGAGGCCATTCCAGATTTTGTCGGGCGAGCTAAGCAATCCCTACTGTCTGATCTGTGCGGACCTCCGCAGTTGCGGCACTTAGTGTGTGCCTTACACTCCGCGGTGGAATGCATGGTGGAAGAGCAGTTCCAGCAGACTGGGGCACGCGAGCAGCCCCTGGTGCCATGGAATTGTAGGCACCTTTTGCACTGGTTGATGCTTTGACGAGGCTGGTGGCGGACTGCGATTCCAGAGTCATCAAATAGTCGGAATCCCGGCTGAGGCGTGGATGCTTTCTCGAAAAGAGCTACCCATGATTGGTATAGGGCTTCTGGTCGGCCTTTTCCATGCGGACGTACTTTCACCGGTGCAGTCTTGGCGACCCTGACTATCTCGTCGGTCACCATCTCTTCGGTGATGAGGACTCTGCCCATTATTGTGTTAATGGCGACTGGGACCGTCGCTATTCGAAGGGAAGTCAAGTCCGTGGCTTTCTCTAATATGACATCCTACTGAGCGAAGGATCCAGCTAGGCTTAGCATCAGCGTGCGTGCCTCTTGGTTTTCGGCTCTGATTGCGAAGCCAGTTGGCACCCGGTAGACATGCTCGATTTTTGTCTGTGGGAGTTCGAGCATTTTAGAAACAGCTTCTCTAACACCGAACGGTGATAGTGTTCGCCAGGGATGTTCTTTTCCCAAGCGGAGAAACAAACTTTCGTCTTGCATAGCCGGTTTCGTTGGTCCGGTTGAGGGTTTTGCCGTTCGCGTTGAGTTTGCCCCCCTGGGCGTTGACTGTGCGGCTTTTGTTGCAACCGGGATTGACTGTATGCCATTCCGGGTGACAGAGGCCCAAGTAGTCTTGGGCTGGTGCACTTCGGCTTGAGCCGTTTTGCGTTGTGGCTCACTTTGTTGACCAACAGTAGATTCTGCGGTCTTGCCAGCCGTATCCTGAATTTCGGGGAGTGGGGGAAGTGATGGGAGGGTTGAATTAGAATGGTTCCGGAGATTGTAAGAATGACATACCAAGTATGAGGATGAGTTAGAGTTATGATGAATGTGTTTAATGTACGACGAAGTCTACTGATGTGTAATGGATAGTTAATTGTAAGGAAATTGCTATAGTTCTATCTGTGTAGCGAGAAGTCCCTCTATATACATGAAAGCGGGGTTTTCCGCACACTAGTGTAAACTCCAACATACTTCCTTATCTAACCTAAATGGGAAAGATGTTGGAGATCCTGAAGCCAATGTATGCTGTAAGGCATCTATTGGCTAATTATTATTCATGCCAGTGAGTGATGATATAGGTTAATCATATCTCATGGCGTCAGTGCATATTATTCTAATATGAACTATTTGTCTACTGCAGTCATGTTGCTGCCTTAATTACAACACTTCCCCTCAGGACTGCATCGTACTATATCCGAGATCCGTTGATGATTCGGTTTAGCCAATTGTTTAGTCAATATATCTGCTAAATTATTCTCAGAAGCCACGTATACCAAGTTGAAAGTATTATCAATATGTTCTCGTAAAAAATGAAATCTTATATCAATATGTTTTGAACGTTGGGATACTTTCTGATTTTTAGCCAGATGGATTGCTCCATTTGAGTCCACATGCAAGATCGGATCATAGCAGAGCTTCAGTTCACTCAAGGCATTTTGCATCCAAATCATTTGACGAGCTGCATCTGACATAGCCATGTATTCGGCTTCTGTTGTTGAGAGTGCAGTTGTTCTTTGTTTCTTGGAGCACCAGCTGACACTTGCTTCCCCTAGCCGAAAGATATATCCTGAACAAGATTTTCGATCATCCATGAAGTTACCATATGAGGAGTCGGAGAATCCGTGAAGAATAGAGTCGTTAGCTTGTGGAAAGTTAAGTGTCTAGTCAGTTGTGCCTTTGAGGTAACGTAGTACCCTTTTTGCTGCTGCTAGATGGATTTGGTTGGGACATGAAGAAAATTGAGAGAGTAGTGTAACCGTATGTGCAAGGTCAGGTCGCGTACCAATGCAGGCATACATTAAGGAACCTATTATAGATTTGTAAATGGTAGGATCATCTAATTTTTCCTCTGGTTGACCCTTTCGAAGTTGGATACCAGGTTCGAGTGGTGTACCAACAGGGTGACAATCCTGCATTCCGAATCTTTGTAGAATTTTAATGATGTACGCCTTTTGGCTTAACGATATGCCTTGGTTTGTGATATCGACCTGAATTCCGAGTATATAGTGAGCAATGCCTAAATTTGTACATTCAAATGTCGAATGCAGAGTTTTCTCTAGCTCATTTATAGTACTGTTATTTGGACCGAAGATCAGAATGTCATCAACGTAAATTGCGAGAAAGATTTGTTTTTCGAAATTTGTGAAGATGCATGGGTCGAAATTAGTTGAAGCAAATCCACCTTTGTTTAGGACGCTTGATAATGTATTGTACCATACAAGAGGGGATTGCTTTAACCCGTAGATTGACTTTCGTAGAAGATAACAATTACCAGATTCCTTAAACCCTTCAGGAATTTCCATGTATATCTCCCGATCTAATTTTCCGTACAAGAAGGCAGATTTTACATCAAGTTGCCTTGGTTTCCATCTTTTATGGGATGCTAAGGCAAGTAAAAGGCGCAATGAATCGTATCGAGCTACAGGAGCATATGTATCATCGAAATCTGTACCAGGTTGCTGAGAGAACCCTTTAGCGACGAGACGAGCTTTGTAACGTTCGATGGAACCATTGGCTTTGTGCTTGATTTTAAACACCCATTTAGATCCTACCACATTACGATCGTTGGGTCGAGGCACGACTGTCCAGGTATCGTTTCTGTTGAGTGCATCCATTTCTTCTTCAATGGCTCTCCTCCACAATTCATTATCGTTGTCACGGCACGGCATTCCGCTCCGTCATGATATACGATTACGTGGATGGAGGAGGTGAGATTAATGGCTGATGCGGGAAGAAGCACGTGCGCGGCAATTTAGTGGAAACCCGCCCGAATAGGAATAGCCTCAGGGCTTTTTGTAATTAGATTCTGTTCCTTTCTATTCTTCTCCAGCTTAGTATTCGCTCGACAGATTGAATAATTGCCATACAAGCTGTACTTTCACTTGTGCCTATTCTACGCCGTGACATAATACTAAGCTCCCCAAACTACTCAACGCGACCTCTGTAGAGAGGTAAAACACTAATTTCAGACTCAGTAATCTGTGGACAGCGTTTCGCTCACGATTATCTGGACAGTCATCGACTAATTGCCTCGCTAATAAAGGACATTAGAAAATGCCAGGAGATTGGCCGAAGGAAGATTTCACAACCTCGGTGTACGCCACCCGCGCACCTGGGGAAGAGGAGGACCAAACTACAAAGATTGATGTGCCATGGTATCAGCAAGTCACGTTTGAAATGTTGGACAAAGATTATATCAAGAGAAACGAACGCCGCGCTGCCGAAGTCAAGAAGGAGACTGATCAAGAACGTCACGAATATACCCTCAAGACTATGTGTACCGCTCTAGCTGATCGCGCCAACAACATCAGCAACTACCTTCGAGATACACTGGACCAAAAGGCAGAGGCAGAGAAATTGGCACAATCCTGGGCGGAGGAAGCTGAGCGCTGGAAGGGGGCATTTGCAGAGGTCACTCTAGATCTCAAAGCCAAGGATAAGGGTAAGCAGAAGGAGGAATCCAAGTCGGTGCGAGGATCTGCTACCTATAACACTTTTGAGAAAGACGCCGCCGGCTGTGAGGCCTCAGAGACGCCACCAAGCAACAAAGAGGTCCGTGACCCACAGGCTAAGCGACTCCGTTACCGCCAGAAGATTGAGAACCCACCCACCTTCACTGGTTCTCATAATCCTACTTTCGAAAACTGGGAACACGCTGTTAAGCGCAAGTTGAACGGCGATTCGATCTACTTCGATGATGAAAACCACAAGATTAATTACCTCTTGGGGTTTATTGGTGGTGACGCACAGGAATTTATCAAACCCTACCTCGAGCCAGAAAGCGTCAACCACATCACTGTTGCGATGTCCATCGTCGAAGTTATGCGAGGAGCCTACGGCAAGACCCGAGGACAGAAGCGCTCCGAAGCTCGTGCCAACTTCAAGAAACTCCGACAAGGGGATGACAGCTTCTCAGCCTTCTTCACTAAGTTCTTGACCTTCGCTTCTCAATTACAACTTAGAGACGAAGACCGCATGGATGAACTTCGTGAAAAGATGAGTCCCAAGCTGCAAAATGTTATCGCCGGATTGGATTTTGAATCCACCTTGGAGATGTCTCAACACTGCTTGAAGATCGAACCACACCTGAAATTAGCGCGCAAATCGGAGGATCAAGCCGCTCGCTACCAACAACGCAAGGACAGGTATAAGAAGCCACTTCTCCCGCCGGAACACACCCGTACTGCACCTCCAAGAGCATCTGGTCCGCCAAAGCCAAAAGTCTTGGCCCGAAACGCTGGTGTCTGCTTCCATTGCCACAAGACTGGTCACTACGCTAACGCGTGTCCTACTGTTAAAGTCAACGAGGTGGATGCGAAGAAGAAGGAGGAAGCTGAAGTATTTGGATCGGAATTCACCATGAGCTCCGATGAGGGAAAAGATTGTCTCTAGGAGAAGTCGCCTTCCTAGAGAATAACACGTATCGAGTAAATGGCATTGATTTGGAAAATTTGTTTGGCGGAAGGCCACTAGTTATAGATTGTTCTCTTGAAACTAAAAACAATTCGCAATTTCCAATCTCTGCCCTCATTGATACCGGCGCTAATGGATATGCCTTCGCAGATCGTAAACAACTGCGTGATTGGTACCGAAATAGTAAGATTAAGATGACGCGCTACAATCTCCGTCATCCACTCCCTATCAGAGGCTTCGACGGCGGGTCCTCCCGACCTCTACGCCATGCCTATGTGATGACACTGACTATAGATTCGCACCGAGTCAACATGCCGTTCTTTGCTACCACACTTGGTAACAAGAACAATGTGATCCTCGGTCGACAGTGGCTGGCCTATCATGACGTACTCCCAGACTGCGTGCGACACCGGCTGTGGTGGCCAGAAGATCGCAATGATCATCAGTGGGACGCTAACCGCCGTGACCGACTGATTGAACTGCCCCCTCTAGAAATCAACAAACCTCCTGCTAAAAAATCTCCACGTTTTATTCCGAAGCAGATATTGAAACGCCCTGAAATGGTAGCAGAAGCGCCGGCGACCCCTTCAATTATTCTGACTCCCCGGCCTACACTGCAGGAGCGACAAGAAGTCTACGATAAGAAAAAAGAGGATCTTGGTCTAGACGAAATGGACACACCTACGCTTTCAGCCGTCGAGGTTGGGACAATTGAAGGGGAAGACCAATGCTGGTTCGTAGAAATGGAAACCGCTTGCGACGGTACCGATATTGCGCATATTGCGGAGCTCACTGAAGAAGAAGAGAGGACACAATTGTTGGCCCAATTACCTCCTGAATATCATGACCTTGCCCATGTCTTCTCCAAAAGACGCGCAAATGAATTGCCGCCGCATAGGGAGTTCGACCATAAGATTAATCTGGATAGCGAGCCTGAGCTCAAGCAAGCTCCCCTCTATAAAATGAATCAGAAAGAGCTAGATACCGTACACGCTTACATCGAGGAGAACTTGGCGAACGGGTTCATCGAACCCAGCGATTCTCCATTCAATTCCCCGGTCTTGTTTGTCAAGAAAAAGAATGGTGACCTTCGATTTTGTGTAGACTACCGGAAATTAAACGCACACACGCGGAAAGATCGCTATCCTCTGCCCCTCATTGGTGAGACATTAGCCAAGATGGCTGGTTCTAAGAAATTCACCATTCTAGATGTCATCCATGCGTTCAACCGTATCCGGATGCATCCAGACTCCGTGGGATGGACTACGTTTCGTACTCGATTCGGTCAATACCGTTACCGCGTGTTACCTTTTGGTCTGTCAGGTGGCCCGGCCACTTTCCAAAGATATATCAATTCGGTCCTAGGCAATCTGCTTGCACGTTACGTTTCCGCATATATGGATGATGTATGCGTCCACTCTAAAGATAAAAGTAAACACGTCGCAGAAGTACGCGAGGTCCTTCAACGTTTGGACAGAGCTGGACTGCAGGTGGACATTAAGAAGTGCCGCTTTAATCAAAAATCTGTTAATTTTCTGGGCTTCATTGTTAACACTTCCGGACTCCTGCCAGACCCGAAGAAGCTGGAAAGTATTCGCGCATGGGAGAGACCTACTAGCAAGACTGCCATTCAATCCTTCTTGGGGTTCTGCAACTATTACCGTAACTTTATTGAGAATTTCTCCCGGATTGCTAAGCCGTTGTACAACCTGACGGCAATTCCAAAAGGCCAGTTGTTCCAATGGACCGAGCAAGCTGAAGAAGCGTTCCTTGCCCTGAAAGAGAAATTGGTTAGCCCACCCATCTTACTGTACTTTGATCAGAAAAAGCCTTCACGTGTAGAGACCGATTGTTCGGATTTAGCAACAGGAGGAGTACTCAGTCAATTGCAGGAGGATGGCGTGTGGCATCCTGTGGCTTTTCACTCCCGAACCTTGACTGGTCCGGAGGCAAACTATGAGATCCACGATAAGGAGCTGTTGGCTATCATCCAATGCTTGAAGGAATGGCGCGCAGAGCTCACCAGCGCCTGGGAGCCTTTCGTGATTCTGACTGATCACCGAGTTCTGGAATACTTTGGTCAGAAGCAGCTGCTCAACGATAGGCAAATCCGATGGGCAGAGGTGCTATCGCAATTCAGTTTCGACCTTCAGTACCGGCCAGGCAAGGAAAATATCCTGGCGGACGCGTTATCTCGCAAGAAAGAACTTACCCCTACACAAAAAGCCGCAAAAGAACTGGAACGTACGAAAATCCTCCTCCCTCAAAAGAAAGTTATGTTGCCGCATGACAGCAAGGTTTTAGCGCCCATCGACGAGGATCTGGATACTATTGATCGTACGTTTATGGCCAACCGAGCGGATCCCGATCTCGAGGATCTACGCCGGCAAGCACGACAGCGGGAAGAGCCTTATTCTTTGGAACCTACCGGGTTGGTGCTTCATAAGGGACGCGTGGTGGTGTCAGCCAAAGACAATCTCCGTACTCAAGTGTTGAAGATGATCCACGAATCTACATCCACCGCTCATCCAGGACGAAACAAAATGAGGAAACTAATTGGCGACCGGTACTGGTGGCCACGATACGCAGCAGACATCGAGCGTTATGTGAAGAACTGTCATGTCTGCCGACGATCGCATAAGCCTAGAGATAAGACACCGGGCTTACTACAGCCTTTAGCCATCCCAGAACGTACATGGGATGATATATCGATGGATTTCCACGATGTAGGGGTACCAGACAAACGAGGGTTTAATAACATTTGGGTAGTTGTTGATAGATTGTCTAAACGCCAAATCTCCATCCCAACCACTAAAAGTGCTACAGCAAAGACTGCTGCAGACTTGTTTTACCGTTACGTCTGGCGATTCCGTGGCGCACCGAAGACCATTACCAGCGACCGCGGTCCGCAATTCATTTCGGATTTCATGGACGAGCTATCAAGGTTAGCGCGCGTGAAACTTAAGCTATCTACGGCAGAACATCCGCAGACAGACGGTCAGACCGAAATTATCAACCAGATCATTGATCAGCGACTGCGACCATTTGTTAATTTCCACCAAGACGATTGGGCGGAGCTGCTTCCCGCTCTAGATGCTGCTGCGGCAGCTATTCCAAATGAATCTACGGGATTGTCGCCATCAATGATTGACTATGGTTACGAAATGCGTTTAGAATTTGACTGGAATCAGCGACTGGAACCACGAACCCCTCGAGAGAAGCTGAATCGGGACGAGGCCGCGGAGTGGCTTAAACGGATCAGCAGCGCGTTGGATTATGCTAAGGAGAGCATTAAACGCTCACAGGAACAACAGCGTGTTCAAGCCAATAAACATCGCCGAGAAGTAGACTTTGACGTTGGAGATAAAGTATATATCCGGCGCGGTGCTTGGAGAACTACGAGACCGTCGGATAAGTTGGAAAATCCAATGGTGGGACCATATCGGATCATTGCCAAAGAAGGGCATTCATTCCGCGTACAACTACCAGCCTCTTGGAAAATACACCCTGTATTTTCACCAGACCGACTGCGCAAAGATCCAGATAACCCGTTGCCCGGCCAGGCCAATCCAGAACCGCCGGCAGAAGAGGTCAATGGGGAGTTAGAATGGGAGATCGAGAAGGTGTTGGACGCGCGGCTGTATCGCAATCGGCTACAGTACAAGGTCCAATGGGAAGGCTGGGACGCAGACGAGGAATGGTATCCGGCTGCCAACTTTCGGAACGCACCCCTCATATTAGAAAGGTTCCACAATGAGCACCCCGAATTGCCAGGGCCACCACGACGCCTCGCTACGTGGTTGGACGATGCCGCACATGATAGATTTAGTGAGGAAAATCCGGAAGATAACATGGTGACCAACCAAGGTCGTGACAATCGTCCGATTTCATAGCCTGCTTAAATGTCGCTGGCTCAAACATAACCGCATTTGCTTGATACCGTTGAGTATTGGGAACCATACCCGGGCCAGGACTAGTTTGACGCTTTTCTCTAGTGCTTCTGCAAGGTAAGTCGTTATGAGATTTATCACTACTAAATGATTCTTCTGTTTCCAAGTTAATGGATGGAACAGGAGGCACACCTAAAAGTATAAAGTTCTCATGTGGCTTTTTCGGAGCGTTAGGAGTGGTCGAATTTATCGCGGCTGGGAATGGAGTGGAAGGTAGTGGTTGTGGTTGAGCTCGAGGAGTTTGAATAAAATTTCCAGGCATGATTTTTGAAGTCGGTGATGAAGGGCGAGTATGAATTGGACTTGAAGCAGGTGTTGCTTCAGCATTTGAAGAAGGAATGTCTGATGGTAACATTGGTTGTGAAAATTCGACGGTAACTTCCCCTGGCTTTGAGGCCAAGAATTTCACTTGTCAAGTGATTTGAACAACTCTTTTACTTGGTACGTAAATTCGGAATATGTTAGACGAGTTTGTGTAACCTACGAATATTCCTTCTAATGCTCTTGGGTGGAGCTTGGAACCGCTCGGTCTGGTTTCAGCTGGTATGTGAATGTAGACCTTTGTACCGAAGGCGTGAAGGTGTGTTATTGATGGAGGTAAGGCTCCATTTGATAACTCGAACGGTGACTTAAAGTCAATTGTCCGATGAGGCGTTCGGTTATACAAGTATACCGAGGTGGCAATGGCCTCTGCCCAGAGAAATTTTGGTTGATCAAGAAGCATTGCTCTGGCTTTGGTGACAATTGTTCGATTGAATCTTTCGGCCGTACCATTGGATTCGTGTTCGTATGGAGGCGATTTTTCATTATCGATACTGTTGTCTGTAAAGAATTTTTGTACTCTTGTATCAATATATTCTCCTCCATTGTCTGAAAAGAATGTTTTGATAGTAAGATTTTGTTGGTTTTGTATTCTTATTACAAAGTCGCTGATTGCTTTATGTGCTTGGCTTTTATCACAAAGAAATGATATCCAAGCGTATCTTGAATAATCGTCGATAAATGTAATGTAATACCTTTTTCCTCCGAGTGAGTCTATGGAAAATTTACCTGAAAGATCAGAATGTATTATTTGGAATGGTTTTGTCGATTTTCGCGGTTTGGTGTCTTCGGATTTATGCGTAGACTTTGCAAGAGTGCATGCTGGGCAGTGAAATCCATCAGGTTTGTTTGGGATACTTTCAGGATATTGCTTTTTCAAGTTAGTCATAACAGTTTCTCCTGGATGACCAAAGCATTCATGAGCTTCAAGGTAAGAGGTAAAAAATGTTTTAATTATATTCTCCTGAACTCTAAATTGCTTTGAAGAATCAAGAATTGCAAACATCCATTCTTTATCATTAAAAAATACCCGACGCCGACCATTTTTCGATTGAAATTAATTCCCTTCCAACTCCAGTTGAGTTTCAGAAATAAGGTTCCCGCCCTTCAATTCTGGAACATATAGTACATTTTTAATTTTCACTGAGATAAATTCCCCAGTACTTATTTGTGAGTTAAAGTCGACAATACCCTTTCCAACAACAGGTATATCGTGCCCATTTGCAATTGTAACAAACCCATTAAAGGGTTGGAGAGACGTTAGAAGATCCTTGCGTGATGTCATGTGAGCCGAGCATCCGGAATCAAGAATCCAGAAAGAAGACGGATTTGAACACGAAGTCGCAAAAGCTTTGAAGCGTGGCGTAGATAATATAACGTCATCTAAATCTTCATCCGGCACGACAGCTGCGTTAGCTTTATTGTACTTCGGTTTAAATCTTTCCTTTTTGCTGGGTCTTTCCGCAAGCTGCTCCTTCAGTTTTCGACATTTGTTAAAGATATGCCCTTTATAGTTTCCCCCATGCTTTTTGCAATAAGAACATTCAACAACTTTTTCCTGATTGCTAAAATTATCATATCCAAAGTAGGCCTTTGACTGAATGGGAACATCGATAGGCTTGATCGAGTTTAGATCAAGCAACCGTCTGTTTACATCAGCAAATTTTAATTCCTCCTTGGTCGAAAGATTGTCAATGATGTTGTTGAATGATGCAGGAAGTGAGAGGAACAGGTACATGACTTTGACTTGCTCAACGGTAAGGAAACTTCTTAGTGCAATTGCTTCTGGTCGCGAGGAATTGGAACAGCGTGAGTATATATGAGCATATGCGGTTTCGAATTGGGAAATATGTTGAGAGATCGACTCTCCATCAACCATTTTCAGTTCACTGAACTCCTTGAATAGTTGGATGGTGGAGGTCGTAGTTTCGTAATCATATTTTTCTTTTAAAAGTCGCATTGCAACTCGTGCTGATTCAGGTTCCTCGTCGCAAGAACACACAAGCTCTTGGAGATCTTCCGATACTCTGACCAGAAGAGCAGAATGGGCAGAATCATTTCTATCATTGTAGTGTTCGAGACGTATGTTGAACTTCTCTTCATCCTCTTTATCACCTCGGACTGGTAGTGATTCCTTCTTGTCTCCGTCGCAAACTACTGACCATAGCTTTGCCCCTCGGAGAGCAATGTGCCAAGCCTTATACCATCTTCTGAAATTAGATTGTCCAACAAGAATAGGTAAGGTAGCCTTTTGACTTCCGATGCTGACAGTAGCGGTGGTTGACATTGTGTAGATTTTTTGTGACGATGGAAGTTGGTGCAAACCCGGGCTCATAACCAATTAGAATGGTTCCGGAGATTGTAAGAATGACATACCAAGTATGAGGATGAGTTAGAGTTATGATGAATGTGTTTAATGTACGACGAAGTCTACTGATGTGTAATGGATAGTTAATTGTAAGGAAATTGCTATAGTTCTATCTGTGTAGCGAGAAGTCCCTCTATATACATGAAAGCGGGGTTTTCCGCACACTAGTGTAAACTCCAACATACTTCCTTATCTAACCTAAATGGGAAAGATGTTGGAGATCCTGAAGCCAATGTATGCTGTAAGGCATCTATTGGCTAATTATTATTCATGCCAGTGAGTGATGATATAGGTTAATCATATCTCATGGCGTCAGTGCATATTATTCTAATATGAACTATTTGTCTACTGCAGTCATGTAGCTGCCTTAATTACAACAGGTTGTTCCTGGTCCCGCGATCATGAAGTGAGCAATTGTAGCTCTGATGTAGACCTTCATGGAGTCTATGAATTGAACACTCGACCCTTTGGATAGGGGGGTGAGAGCATTCTCGACACCGTTAATTGCAGCGGTGCAAATTTTTAAATTTTCCGCAGTTTTTGCGGCCCGCCGTTCCTCAGCCTCAATTAAGGCTCTGAGTTCGGGGGGGCATTCCTCCGTCTGCCTGCCTTCATTTCCACCGTGGGAAGAAGGATTCTCTTCTGTGGTTCCTGGTGTATGTTCCAGGGGGTTTGGGGTAGATGCTGCACCTTTTGCCTTGTTAGCATCTGCAATCGCAGCCCGCCTCATAGCCGGCACAGCGGCTTCAATGAGAGGAAGTATGTGCTGTTCGGTAGTCGCTGTCCCTAAATTGTTGCGACTTGTCGCTGCATTTTCAACTCCGGTCACATCTGGCTTGGAGTGAATTGAGTTGGGTAGTCTTTTCAGATTCTTAAGAATCTCGTCAATGTCAAAGTTGCCAACATCTATCATATCGCAATCTATGGTACTTTCGTTGATTAATTGGTCGATGTTCATCTCTTGAACGGCAGTCAGTGGACCCAACTTGACGCTTGCTTTCTGTCGAGCAACGTGTTTGAGGTGCTTGCGGTTATCTACGATGTCTTTCGCCCGCGATGGCTTACTGCGAACTGGGGACATATTGGTAGCCTGCCAGTCGCTCACAAATTCTGAATTAAGGGCGTACGATATCACGATATCGAGAGAGGGAGGGTGAGGGGGAAAGGGTGAATATTCGAAAATTCGAATTTCAAAAAAATTGTGAGTGTGGTGATGATGATGATTTATTAAAGTCCTAAGCTAAAGCTCCAAATCCACTATGAGTACAGGACCAGTGTTCACAGCTAGGACTACATCTAAGACATACCCAGCTTGATTCCACCGCGTGAACCACCACAAAACCAGCAGTCAGTTAAAAATATGCGCCACCGCGAACTCCTTCTCTCAAACCCGACAAAAGAAAAATATAAATTGCAAAGAAATTAGAACTGGAAGCAATACTTCTCGCCTCGATTCCAGTTTGGTCAGATTTAGTTCCCTGACAAGTTATATTCGATCTCCACTGCGAGTAGGAGATTGATGCACAGGAGAATACCCAAAACAATTGGTATCCTGTGCAAATTGTTTGAAACTCTCTAAGCCCTTAGGCCCGAGTAGCTTGTGTAGGAGGGCACTGTGTGACAATGACCCTCTGATTCGACGCGTGGTGTATGCGTTGAGTCGACAATGTATGAAGTGGGTAGAGGTGGTTTCCTCCCCACAGGTGCACTCTGTGATAGCGTGCGGGTTGTTGAAGCGACGATGGTACGCCGCGAAATTGCCGTGGCCCGTACGGGCTGCAATAAGATTTCGTCACAGTTGTCTGGAAAGCCCCAGTTCTAGTGGTTTACGACGGCGCATGAGCAGATCTAGCTCACGATACCGTGGCGGACAAGTTTCATTCCACCAGCTGTCGAGCAAAGACTGTCGCTAGCGAAGAATTTTTTGATGTAGAAATGCTGTAGTGGTGGTTGCTGGCTTAGTTTCCACGCTGGGAAGCGTTCGTAGGGCGGATTTGGCCGCAGCGTCTGCTTCTTCGTTTCCATGAATTCCCGAGTGTCCTGGTACCCATTTTATTCTTACCTGAGCTATAGAAACGGGCCATTGGTTGGATTCTGAAGTGTGTGAGTGAGTGTTTTTGTTTGTTTGTTTATTGTACCACTTGAGTCATAGACTATCTAGCACATTGGGCTCCTCTCTGACCCAGGCCACACCTTGTACAGTGCTCCTTGCCTCTTCTGTTTCTTGAAAGATCATTTATATATTGCCCTTGATGAATAGCCATCCAGCTCAGCATTTACCCATGGAATTCGGCCACCTTTTCCACGGAACCTTCTACCAAAAAAAAAAAATGGTAGCAATGGAAACTGCGTGCGCGAGAAAAAGTCTCAAAAAACCTGCAGCCCCAGCCAGGCGAGGCCTAGACACCGGGACCACATGAGGTGCGCATATTCATCTATATCTCCCTTCTTTGTAACAGTCGAGGCCGACTTAATCCAATCCACCATCTCCGTATCGGGTGCTGGGTACGCTCCGGAAACTCATCGGATGGCTTTTCCTCCATGATCAAGGGTTGGTTATGAATAGGGCCCCGACCCTACCGTCTGATATGATGGTGGTTAGCTTCATGATAATAGTGATAGGGGGATGTGTTTATGGATGAAGACGATACAGACCGCGAAGGAGATTGGGAATCCTCATCGAAGTGAGGACTTTGTTACTCAATCTCGGCTCTGCAGACTCTACAGTGAGAGCTGGAGGTTCGTAGGGGACACCACTGACAGGTGTTGAGAATAGTCCCCCCTTCACTTTCCAGTGGTGCCGGTGTAATCGCCCAGTATGCTCTGCATATTTAGGATAGCCAAGAAGAATCGCATCCGAATCTAGGTCGAAAGCAACCTCAAGCATATCTCCATTTAACGACTTCTCCACAAAAATTGAACCTATCATTCTCACGCGAGTCCTCTGCCTCAATATTACCACAACACCTCGCCTTCATTTCTTATAAAAGCGTTATTCCAATTGCAGTCGGGCATTTTCCTCATCAAAAGTTACGATGCTATGTATACCCGTGAGGAGGAAATCAAGTGATAATCTAGAAAGCTCTGGTCTTGGTCTACGGGGGACCGTTGCTCTAATGGAGCTTCACATAGCGAGGGAGAAGAGGCAGCTGGGACGTGGGACGAGTGAGTGAAGAGGTCACAGATGGGCATGCGACGACGCACATTTTTGGAGTGTTTTCAATTTAAGGGTATCTATGGGCCCAGGGGCTACGATTAGGGATAGTGCAAGCGACTCTCTAAAAACAGGCAACGATGGAAGATGTTTTGGCTCACCTCCTGGGCGTCATCTCCCCAAATTAACGTCTAGGTAGCCTGGAAACCTATCTTACTCGAGAGAGAGAGGACTGTGAGGCCATATCTCGCGCTGCGGCTACATTTAAGATGACAAAGGCATGTCATGGTAGCCAAAGGTTTTTCATATTTTCCCTTTGGTGGATATAAAGAACTGAGGGAAGGGTAACAGTCCCTGGCGCAAAATCACGACTTGTATCGGCAAACACATTCTCTACATGACTAATCCAAATTTCAAACTGGGTTACCTTCGTATGTTGTCGTCGGGGAAGAAATAGTCTTCTCCGTGTCAAGCTCTATGAGTGCTAGGATTGTGCCAGTCACGAATAAACAATCATTCATTCTCGCGAGCATAGCGTCCTGAGGAAGCAAGGGTCATTTTATCAAACGTCGACCAGGTGTTATCTGGCGAGTCCAGGTCTCTTTGAGCAGACGGAGTCTGCCTTGTAAGCGTGTGAATGTATTCCATACATATGGAGCAGTAAAAACTGGCGCCTCCTGAGTCCGGTTAGACGATGTAAAAGTAGAGGCTAATAATTCCATGGTTGTCAAAAAATAAGGTTGATTGACCCGTAATAACGAATTTATGTCCAGATATCAATTCCTAAACATCATTCTTTGGGCTTTTCACCGTGGAATTCAACACAATAACTAAATGTGTCATTTTGGCAGGAGTCTTTTAATCAATAAACTACCCTTGAAATTTAATTGTCACTTGCGACTCAAAGCCGCACGTCTTGTAGTCCAGCCTGCGTTAATCTGAGCCAGGAATCCTCTTTGCGAGACTAGGTGTGGAGTTAGGCCATCCAGGCGGTTATTATTAATTCATTTTATTGTCCTGTCTGAGTCTAAGACTATGTAGGACATGCAGGTCCTCTCTGCCTACAGGCCAAGGATACCTATGCCAGTAGTATATCCCCTCCTATGCCTCCCATACAGCTCCCCTCAAACAGTACCACCCCTCACAAGTCCTCATTCAATCATACACTTAGAGGAGCCCTTTGCCCTTCAACATCTCCCCTCTCCAACCAACGAAACGATGGCCATTTGCGGGTGTATGGCAGCCGGGAAAAATCGCAAAAACCACTGGGTGCGGAGCTCTCCTAATACCGACATTAGGACTGAAACCGAAGACATAGTGCCCCTTCTGAAGCGTTCGAAGAGGCCGGCCAGCTGGGCGCTGCAGACTTGTGTGTACCTCGGGAAATTCGCACTCTACCTTTCTAGCCTCCTTCCAACTCCTTCCCTAAGGTCGTGCTGGAATGTCAGAAAAGTCTTGACAGGGCGTGATTGCTGTATGGTAGCTTAGCCTAACTTCTTTTGTGCCGTCCAGGGCGCTGGGGAGTGCCGTTGACTCATCGACAAAAGAAGCCTTCCTGGCTAATTAGCCGAAATCTCGGTCTTGGCGCCCACAAACGTTCCAAAGTTGAAAACCCCTCGAAAATGTCAGTCCCAGCATCGTCTTCAGAGACTTGTTCCCCCTCTCGCACCACATCTCAGCCGCCTTTCCTTCTTCAAGATGTAGAACTCCATTAGAGCATCAGTCCCCCATAAACCATGACCCGAACTTTGTATATTATGACTTGATTTCCTCCTTGCGGGTACACGTAGCGTGGTAAATTTGTAGTCGGTGATGGCCGGTGATTAATGGGGCAAGCTCCTGTTTGCAATTGGAGTAACTTCTTTATTGGTTGTTGAGGCGAGATGAGGCGTGGTCAAAAGAAGGTTGATGACTGAGATGAGGATGGTAAGAAAGGCATTGTCGAGAAGTTGTCAAATGGAGACATGCTTGAGGTTGCTTTCGACTTCGATTCGGATGCGATTCTTCTTGGCTATCCCAGATATGCAGAGCATACTGAGCGATTACACCGGCACCACTGGAAGGTAAAGAATTCGTCTTTGCCGGCGATGGATGTCTTTTAATATGGCTCCGATCTCTTGGGTGGAATTAGACTTTTACATGCCATATGACGATTGACCTTGACCGGCCGGGCCCCGCTTGTGCTCGAGCTCATTAGGAGTGCGATGAGTATAAGATACCAAGCACCCGTAATCACAAACAGACAAATTAAATCCTCCAAGAAATCTAATGACCAGTTACCTACTACGACTCAACTGAATCCTGGAAGAGTGTATTATGGCCAATTCCAAGTATGAAAATAACGATAATGGATGCAATTCTAGCTAAATAACACATCCAAGGTACGAGTATGTCAAAGACTTTGAGCAGCTAGACATTATACTACCAAACACATGGATTGTCATCCGTATTGACGGAAGGGGCTTTCACAAGTCAGCCAATTCCTGGACCTAGAAACATAAAAAAAGCTTAGCTTTTCCATAGGTTTTCGAGCAGGTACTCATTTGACAAACCAAACGATCGCCGGGCTCTCGATCTCATGAATTATGCTGCCAAAGCACTCATGACTGAGCTTCCAGATGTCATTCTGGGTTACGGTGTCAGTGATGAATACAGGTAATCAGATATTCCCACAACGCTGGTTTATGAGGATGGGATAACGATCGCGAGCTAGCCTGTACTATTATACTTCATTGTAAGCGCTAACGCTCACCATAAGTTTTGTATTTCACAAGTCCTGTGCACTTTTTGATAGGCGTTCAAGGTACTAAAGTCTCTAAAATTATTCTCGAAGATATGATCTGTTGCTAATAGTGTTACAACAGTAAGTTGGTGACCACTGTCGTATCAACATTTACAGCTTATTACGTTCATTCCTGGCTCAAATTCTTTCCGGATCAGCCACTTTCTCCACCATTGCCCACATTTGATGGAAGAGCTGTTCAGTATCCGAGCGTTCAAAATCTGAGGGATTATATGTGTTGGAGACAGGTTGACTGTGAGTCTTTCCTACCATGTGACTGTAACTCATCGGCTCTTCTAGGCCATATAAACAATCTCTACAATACAACATTCTGGGCATTAATCCATCTAGGAGGACTTGATTCTAAAAGTGCCGAAAAAGAACTAGCTGTAGGTCAAGAGCATGAGAATACATGATGATCTTTATTCTTACAGAAACTGCCAGGGTTCCTTGTCCGCCGATAAGAATGAAATCCTTTACTCACGGTTTCAAATAAACTACAATAATGAGTTGGAAATGTACAAAAAGGGAAGTGTCGTTTATAGGGATGTAAGAAATCCATTAATTACGATTGGCAATTAACTGACAAATCAAGTATGAGCTAACAGAACCGGGATTACCCATATCCAGCATTTCCAAATTTTTAGATCAGGCCGAAGATATTGCACCGTCCAAGAATCAGGAGGAAAAAGATAAAAGGCGAAAAGCCAAGGCAAAAATTACTGTCGAGCACGTGGATATCATAAAAAATGAATTCTGGGAGAGACGACCCTGGCTTTTTTCAAATAGACCGGGGGCTGTGCCAAAAGAGCCCTGAAGCTAGAGAATACCCTTGTGAAACTTTCGAGTATGCTATCTGGCTGTACTCGCCCGTATGCTAAATTTACAAGAGAGAAAAATCCGAAGCTTCCCAGTGCGCTTATGAGCTGGGTATGAGAAGATATAACAATATAACTTAGTACATAGGTCAAAATTTGATAATTATTGAATTTACGAAGATTTCGTAGAGCAATTAGCTTTGCTTGTCTGGACTATCATTGGTCAGAACTGTTAGTCGTGCTGCACAGGACCAAGGAGGACTCGAGCCTTGTCACCAAAGTAGTAGAATAGAACAGAATTAAATTTAAGTCCCTACTAGGCATTTGACTATGAATGACAATACCCAGATGGTAAATGGCTATTCTTGGGTGGCCTCAAGCAAGGACTGAATCATGCTCTTCAGCCTTCATTGCTCTTATAGCATGTTTGGGTTGTGCTAACAAAGTTGGAAAATATGATGAAACACTAGCGGTTACATGAGAAATACACAGTGAGGACCAGATGAAGCAGAACGAGATGGCACTATCAAGCAGGAGGCTAAAGCATTGATAGACCACGGTGATATTTTCTAGCGCTCGGCGTAGATGTGTTAGGTCCAGGAGGATCTTAGCTACGATACCTAAAAAGGGTGTTGAAGGTTTGGAGAATTCAGAAGTACATGGAATTCGAATATTTATAGGAATTGCTAATTGTTCCTTGGGGAGCTAATCTACAGCTTCGTCACTAATCCTCTATCTTCTCTGCAGAGGATAGTACTAACCTCTCACATAGGTATCTCGAGAATGGTCCATAATCCCCATCTGGTAAGTATACCTTTGGATACCTCCTTATGCCCACTATCCGTATTTCCTGAAGTGCTGCTCTGTTGCAGCTCAATTTCCTAGACGGGGTGGTCCTGGTGACCAGTCCCAATCCGGACACAGCCTGTGACAAAGGGGATAGATTCGTTCAGATACTTGCTAGCTGTCCGCACAATTGATTCCAGAAAGTATATTGTTTTCTGTATAACTAATTAAGCAGACGAACTTCGCAATATAGGATATGCCGAGCCTTGCGTAGGTTACTCCCAACTTGACTATCCAATAATGTCAGGTGAGCCGTACTAAAAAATGGAACCGGATAACTCGGATTCTAACAAAAAGTCATATAGTCCGGTAACGGCAATCTGATCATAGATATTCCCCAATAAATTCCTTGGGCTCACGCCTTGCGTTAGCTCGTGTAACGATTAGATAGACTGTAGCTTATATTATTTCGGAACCCAACCCCTACACTACACACAAGAATGTGTCGGGAATCCAGACGAAATTTATAGCCCGTTAGTCCAAAACGAGCCTTCAACGCACTGAGGTTTCTTTCTACACGAAGCCTGCGAGTATCTATGTTGAATAGATTTGAAGGACTGCTTTGAAGAGCCTTTGTTGACGAAATCAGTATCTCCTAGAGCACGGCAATAGTGACATAGCCATAGCGAGCCACTTCCGTCTGTATTTATTCCGCCGAAGAGCTTACTTATTTTTTTCCTCGATAGCTAGTACTCCTTCTCACAATGTAATCTTCTAATTCTGACAATTAAAAGCCCGGGAATGCTGGTCGTCACGGCCGCTACAACCCCTTTGCTGATGCCATTATTGATGTTATTGTTGGAAATATAGCTTCCTGCGCTTCTTTCTATCGACCAATGTGGTTGCATGCATCTTGCCTGAACTATATTTCTGAGTTCAGGCAGGAGCCCATACTTCTGATCCAATCAGACTCAACGTTTGAGTCTGCTTGAATCCAATTCTTCCCGAACAAATCCAGTCATTGGTTTGTTCGTATTTTCTATTGCATGACCCAGTATTCTGAGTCAGTGGATAATTCTTTCTGGTCTGGGATCTCACTTTTCTGCAGTTGATTCGGTTCCAGGTAACCTTTCTTTCTTGTAAATCCATTGTAAATATCGTAATACCTGTAGTCTATTAGTCAATTAAGCAAACTGAACTTCTTCTCCGTTCTCAGGCAATTCTTACTCCGAAGTTCTCTCCATACTCTAACAGTTATCGCTATGTCCCTTGACCTGTGAATGAGACTCCGAATATCTCAACTAGATAGTTTTGCTTTGAGGCTTAAACTCTGCAAGTTGCGCTTTGTTGAGAGCAAAGTCCTTCTGGGACGCCGATTGTGAGAACACCCTATTCTAGTTGCTCCGCATCTAGAGGAGAGAGTGTACTCCTTCTACGAGTTACTTCGCCTTTGATAGTAGCTTTTTGTTAGACATTCATAAGTATCTAAGGTTTATTTGGTGTTTGGTGTTTGGATCACATTTGGATTTATTGGGTCCAATAATAGACTACTTTAAATTAGCTAGTTAAACGCACGGCCCACCTAGAGAAGTGATGACTTCTGGGGACCGATGCTCGGAAGAAAAGAATTAAGTTGTTTCTACTGAGTTGTTGATACCCGTAAATATTCTTCACCTGCTACAGGACAGGTTCCCCAGTTTCCTGATAGTTGCGGGTCCGGTTTCTCGCTAGGAAAATTATACCCATTCAATTTTTCTGCCTAACTGACGCCATCTTTATTTTATCAAAATGGCATCATTCAAATCAGGTACACTCTCAAACGAAACCTATCTAGAATGGATTGACATGATTCAAGGTCATGCCACAGATAGTGGCATTTGGAGATTTGTTGATCCATCAACTGCTGTTGTGATTGAAGAACCTCACAAGCCAAATTTCTCTAACTACAAATCAACTGCCACGAGGCTCGCAGACTTAGATAATGACGAGAAATACATGTTTAAAGAAGATAACTCTCAATACAGAGTTGATATACAGATGTATAAACAAGATTGTCGTGCCATTGGTGAACTCAGGGTCAAAATAGTTGATTCATCACATCCTAACCACAGGAAGTTAATCTTTGGCTCTATGACTCTTAAGGGCGAGGTTAGGACAGTGTTCCACAGGGTGCGTATGTGGTCTAACGGAGATCTAGGTGGTAGATGAAGGTGATGAGTGGGTCGAAGGGATGACTGGTCTTCTCTAGGAAGAGACAAATAGGTAGATAGTAGCGATAGAGGCTACACGTGGGTCTTGCTGATGAAGAGCTGGAACGAGATAAATGGTTGTTTAATGACTTAACGATCCAATGATCAATATGTATTTCCTTAGAACTGATGACTAATTGTGTTGATGAGTAATGAGGTACCCGTTTGGGAATGGCGTTAGGAGACGGGGTTTTATGGTTTATAGATGTTTCCTTCTTGGTAGACAGGGGGGAGAGATCAATTTTTATACGTACCATAATTATTACTGCTACATCAAGCTTGTGATATCAATTACCACCGAAGTATTCCGACAATGGTCTTCCTGAAGAAGAGATGGGTAAACAAATGTATTGTTAAGGTAATTGAAGAAGACGTTGCGTGAAGAATAATGCTTCTTCACACTGAGTATTTATATACATAAAATTACCAAATAGCACGTAACACACTGCCTCTATGCCAAACAATCTGCTACACATCACCTAATGAGACTAGCTGTGAAGGGACTTCACATTTGCTGTTCACAATTATGGGTCCAAAAATGAATTTATATTTTATCTAAGGAGGAGAATATCTACAACGCGTGCGCAAGATGTTTTGTTCCAATCGAGCGCGTTTTACCGTGACACTAGCGCGCTTTTGTTCATAGCCGGAGCCGGATAGTTCCGGATCCACATACAAGGCTACAGCCTGTAACACTAGCCCACTCTTATCAGTCTTCCTTGCTAGTTTTAAAAGTGCATTGAACTATTATTTGTGTTTTAGCCTAGCCGTCCACATGACCTTTCATATTACGCTATGTCACAACAATCCATGAAAATGACATGTCTAGATGTTCTAACCCAAATAAAGAATAGACTTGAGCCAACAGCAGATATTCAACAACTTAAATTAGTCGAAGAATACACTAAAGCTCAATTGCCACCCATAAATGCAAATATTGATAATTGGTTAATGGAATGGGAAAGGCTGGATATAATGTTCAAAAGATTAAAAATTGCTGATTTCACTGATTATAAGTTGATTCAAGATTTTCTTTCGGCTTCAAACTCACTCTTACCTATGTGGGTAACAAGTAAACAGATGGAAATCATAAAGATACCAAATAAATTGGAGCTCAAGTTTCTAAATGTGCTGCTAGAGTTTCGACAGTTTTGGTCTTTGTCCGATTTTGAGTCAAAAAATAGCATAACCGCATTTCCTGCAACTTTATAGAACATGCAGCAACCCTCCCATTCTCCTAAAATAAACGCCCATAATAAACAAATCGAGCAGAGAACCCAGGATGAGACAAACCAATCAAGACCATGTCTTTATGGAATCAACCACCTGGGTGAAGAATGTTTTTATCTCGCCAAAGGAAAGGCTCCCACAGGATTCAAAATGGATGTGAAGATAATGAAGAAATTTCAAAACGCATGTCATCGTCCTCCATTTAGGACTTTTGTCAAAAAATCAAGCTGGACTTCAAACTGGCTAAAAGATTTCGTAAAAGAAAAATGGTTGACAGATAATTCTAAGCAAGAAAGTAGCAAAATCTCGTCCAACGAAAATCTGTTGTGATCCTAGTCTGCGCAAGGGAGCAAGGGCTTCATAGGCAAGACTCGATGATAAAACAACATGACTTTATTCATGCAAGCTCATATTAATGCATGACTCAAATGTGAGTCGTGCTAATTATCAGGAGCTTAAGGATCAAACAATGTCAATACGCATTACATGAGTACATTAGACAATCAGTGGGCATGGCTGTAGAGTAAATCGTACATGTATATTATCAGGTCCATTTACCTCTTAGGTAGACTATGCGTTCATCTTTAGATATCCATTTCATATCCAGATAGTCTAAATACATTCGCCCACCACCAAGAACATCATTCCACATTCTTCTTCACACATACTATCCTACCACCATACTTATCCATCTGACCTCGTAATTATAACAAAATCGCGGAATATACGTCACCTCAATTGACCTGACTGCATTTGCAACAAACACCATTCATCATCTACGTAATGAAATACTTCTAGATAATGGAGCAGATGGGCATGTGTGTATTAACCTTGGACTAGCTACTTCGGCTCTGACGCCACCATCAAGTGCGACACATGTGCAATCAGGTGCAGGTTCTATTCCTATTCTAGGATATGGTAACATTCTTTTTCATGCTAATCTAGGTAACAGAAGAACATATAAGATGACTTTGACCAACGTTGCTTTTGCACCGCAATTTCTAACATCAGTTGTTTCCTGGAAGATGCTCAAAAATAAAGGAGTGAAGTGGAACTCTGACACAAATAAAATGACTTTTAATGGAAAACTTATTTGCCAACTACTAGATTGTCACAACCATGATGTGTTCACTGCAGTACCGCTGCCGGAAGATATTCGTTTAAGTAAAGCAAGTCAAGTCGGTTTGAAATATAATAAAGGCAATGAAAACCAGCTGGATAATAACAATCAGCTAATTTCAGTAATTCTTCTTCGAATTCTCAAACAGATCCAACAATTTTTGCCAATTCTTTTCATGAGAGAAAATCTGTTGCTTCAGGAAAGTTATGGCAACAAAGATTGGGGCATCCAGGACCACAGGTATTGAGTCACATTGATAGCAATACTGTGAAAGTTGATATTAAGGGCCCTAAAACTCTCGAATGCAAAGATTGTGCACTAAATATGGCAAAAAATATCATATCAAGGCGTCCAACAGATCATGCTCAACATCTTTTTGAACGCATTCATTTTGACCTTGTTATGTATTCGCCAACTGGATTTGACGGATCCAAGTATATGCTTCATTTTACTGATGATCTTACTAGAATGAATTTTGTATATCTTTTGACTAATAAATCTGCACCTAACCTTCTGCGTCACTTCAAAAACTTCGTCGCCTATAACAAACGCAAGTTCAACAGTGATATCAAAAAGTTTCGATGCAATCAAGAGAGTGGTCTTGGCAATTCCTTTAACAACTGGATAAATGAACTTGGCATGGAAGTTGAATGGTCTGCAGTTGGCACTAGTGAACAGAACGGCCAGTCTGAACGTTCTGGGGGAGTGATACAGACAAAAGCTAGATGCTTGGGTAATGGTTCCAACCTTCCGGCTGAGTATTGGCCTGAATACGTAATGACTGCTGCGTATTTGATAAACCGAACACCAACAGCTTCCCTTCAATGGTTATTGCCCCTGTCAAAATTACGTCAGACCCTTGGTATCTCTGATCGTGATGAGTTTAGCCATCTCAAGGCATTTGGCTGTACAGCTTACGCTCTTGATAGATCTATTACAAAAGGTCAGAAGATGAGACCTAGAGCAAAGACAGGATTCCTCGTTGGATATAATTCTCGCAATATCTACCGAATTTTACTGCTTGATGAAGAAATAGTAATCGGAACTAGAGATGTAACATCTGATGAGACTGTTTTTTGAAGGACAAATAGAAGCTCAAAATGACGAGTCTTCCATCCCATTAATCGACTTCACTATGCTCCCAGCCAGTGCAGAAATTTCTTTCGACATTGAGGATCCTCCAATCAGGAATAATGAGCCAAATGGCTTTTCTTATGATGATGAAATATTTCTAAAAGATACAGATAAACCTTCACTGTGGGAGAATGAAGAAAATAATTCTCTCAAACAAGTGAAGAGTCTGTCACCAGAAAATTGGTATGAAAAGTTTACTAGCGAGAAAAATCATTCAGCATCAGTTGACTACTGTTATATAGACGAAAGGAACATAGTGACAGGACCAAAGAATCGGACAAAGAATTCAAATCAAAAAGACATGCACACAAATTCACTAGTCACATTTCATAATGTTTTTGTAATTGGTCAAGCAAAAGTAATCCAAAGCCTTCATCAGTCAAAATTACCACCCCCGCCAGATAACTTTCGGCAGTTAAATAGCCATCCATATTCACAGGCTTTCAGGGACGCAATTTCTGCAGAGTTTAACGCATTACTAAGTAAGAAAACTGTTGAAAAAGTTAGGCAAGATGATTCAATGCATCCAATACCTTTAAAATGGGTCTTCACTTACAGGTTTGACAAAGCTGGCTACCTACTCAAATTTAAGGCCAAAATATGTGTCAGAGGCGACCTTCAGCCAACAACTAATAATGACAACTATGCGGCAACGCTCGCCCATCAAGTTTTTCGTCTGCTTATGGCTTTAGTGGCATTTTTTGACCTTGAGACTATCCAAGCAGATACTGTGAATGCTTTCTGTAACCCACCTTTAGATGATGAAATCTATCTATACAACCCACCTGGATTTAATCACAAGGGTCATATTCTTTGTCTCATGCGTGGACTTTACGGTCTTCGCAAGTCACCAAAATTGTGGCTCAAGTTACTCTCTAGAACACTAAGGGACAATAATTTATCCCAAGTGCCTGGTCAGCCGTGTATCTATACCGATTACAAAGGAATAATTGTCTTTTTCTTTGTCGATGATCTTGTCTACTGTTTTCCTGAAGAAAGACGTGCTGATGCCCTTAAACTGCTTAATAACCTCACTCTAAGCTATGAATTTAGAGTCTTAGGTGATCTTAAATGTGATAGCATAAGGTTCAGGAAAGGCTCTGACTAAAGGCAAAACAATAATATGATTGTAATCTATAGAGAAAGAAGGATAGGCCGGTTCACTAAACAATGTATATACATAGAAGTGGATCAATGTTAGTCCTAGCGTTCATATATCACGTGACTAGTTTCCTATGACATTACTTTTCTCCCCCCCTTTTATCCATATTTCTTTTATTATTATTATTTTTTTTTTAATTGCTTACACTTACGTCTTTGTCTATTTCTTAATGTTCGACCTGTAAACATTCCTTGCTGTAGACCTACTTTGTCACCTTCTCCATATTGTCTAACAAATTTCTTGTAGGCATCTGTCAACTTAAGATTTTGTCGGGGTTCCCATGTTGGTTCAGCAAACCCCTTCCAGACTACTAGGACTTTACGGTGCCCATTGATTTTCTCTGCACGAACTATTTTATCAACAGCATACAATGGATGTTCACCATCAACTAATGGAGGCAGCTGCGTGTCATCAACTTTTTGTGAGGGCAGGGGATCATTTGGGTTGCGTCTTAGTAAGTCTACAAAAAATTGATTATGTATACCTGTTGGTACATCTAGTTGGTACACATCAGGTGCGATTTCCTTTTGTATTCGATATTTTGCTTGAGTCCATGAAAGTTTCTTTTTTTGCTGAGGGGTTTCGACATTCTTAAGGTTTAGCCAGACGGCATCAACTGTTTTAAATTGTTCTGCTGGTCTCCTATGTTGGTTGGCTGATTCTTCCATCAAATGTTGTGCTGTTGTCATAGCTGCATTTGCTAAGTGTTGACCTTGTACTATTCGGTCCACAAATGCTTGTGCACGAGCTTGCGGTGTTTTTGTTGCTCGTGAATTACTATGTGTTTGTTGGATTGGCTCAGCATCATAGCCATGGGTGGCAAAAAATGGACTGGTACCAATAACCGATGATTTTCTGTTATTCAGGGCTAACATTGCAGTCGGGAGTAGTTTAGGCCAGTCTGTCTGTGCATAACTGATAAACGCTCGAAGATAATTCAACACTTCCTGGTTCATTCTTTCTGTACTACCATCGGTCTGCGGATAGTAAGCGGTGGACAATCTTTGTTTAATACCAGTCATTTTACACAAATTAGTCCAGAAATGACCCACCCAATTTGCTCCTCTATCTGATGTTATAAACTTGGGAAACCCATGAAAACAATAATGACTATATAGGAAGCGTTCTGCACAAGCTTCGGCTTCCATTAAGTTCATTGCTTCAAGGGTGCAGCTTTTGAGTAAACGGTCAGTAATAACCATTAGATATTTGGGATCTTTATCAGTTTGTGCAGGTAACTCTGTCATGAAATCTACCGATAGCTCACTGTGAAAGCGTTCGGGCACTGGGAGAGGTCGAAGTAGTCCTTAGGGACTTTGACGCCACGCTTTAGACCGACTACAGATTGAACAGTTCCGTGTGAACCTGCAAACGTCTAAATATTGTTGAGGCCAGAAAAACGTTCGCGATAGAATGTGTAGGGTACCGTCTCTTCCAGGATGTCCAGTAATGTTTGAGTCATGGGAGCGTTGTATTAATTGCGTTTTTAGTGGTTCCCAATTTGGGACCCACAGCGCTCCTCGTCGCGTTAACGCACCTCTATCATCTAAGCTACAATCTGTCATTTGAGCCCCCAATTTAAGGTCTATTGGCAAAGCAGGCTGGCCTGCAGCGACTGAGGCATGAATACTATGAAAGGCCTGGTCTTTTTCCAGCGCTTCGTTCCATAGCGAGGCGATTTCTTTATCTTCGAATAGATTTCGGCCCATGGGCATGATTTTTTCTGTGTCTTCAATTTGTTTCAAGGTCATATTAGGCAAATTTACCATATTTATTGTGTTTAAGATTAATTCTTGTGGTGAAGAGATGCCTATGTTATTCTTAAATAACTGAATATTGCGACCTTGTAGCCGCTCGTCTGATGTATGCTGTGGAGCTTCTTGTGCTTGCCGCAACAGAAAGTCAGGTTTTGCAGACTGAGACCCGGGACAAAATACGATTTTGAAATTAAATCTTGCTAATGTCTCTGCCCACCTGACTTGACGTTTGCTAAGTTGCCTTGAAGTTGTGAAATATTGTAAATTCTGGTGGTCTGAAATCACAGTGAAAGGATTTTCGACGCTTCGAAGCTCACCATCAAAATGGCGCATTGTTGTTATAATAGCGAGTAATTCTTTATCGTAAATGTTATAGTTTGCTTCCGCTGGCGTCAATTTACGTGAAAAGTAACCTACCGGTCTTAATCAATTCTTTTTGTCAATTTGAGATAGAACTCCACCAATGGCATACCCAGAAGCGTCTGCTTCTAAATAAGTCTCTCTATCAGCTGAAAAAAGCGCCAATAGAGGAGCTGAGGACAACATGGACTTAAGCTTTTCAAATGCTTCCTTTTGCTCCACACCCCAGCTCCAACAGGCATGCTTGGATGTGAGATAAATCAAAGGTTGAGCAATGGCTGAAAACTTTGGTTTAAACTCTCGGTAAAAGTTTGCGAATCCAAGAAAAGATCGGGTTTCAGATACTGTAGTTGGTTCTTCCCAGTTTTTGATAGCTTCCACCTTAGCTGGATCAACTGTAACACCCTCACCAGCCTTAATCACGAAACCAAGATATTTGACTTCGGCAGTAGCAAAAGCGCATTTATTGATGTCTAAACGTAAGCCGGCTTTTTCTAGTCGACTTATGACTTCTTCAACTTTTTTGTAATGGTCGGATAAATCACCATCAGAGTATATGATAATATCATCCATATAAGCTGAGCAGTATTCATCTAAAATATCTTGTAATACTGCATTAATGTACCGTTGAAAAGTGGCTGGCCCACCGTATAGTCCAAATGGCATGACAAGCCATTCGTACTGTCCATATCTTGTCCGGAATGCTGTCTTCCATTCATCCCCAGGCCGAATACGCAGGCGATGAAATGCGGTAAAAACGTCAAGTTTAGTGAAGTATTGAGCTTTGGAGAGTTGTTGAAGTGTTTCTTTAATTAGTGGTAACGGGTACCTATCCCTTTTTGTGATTGAATTGAGACCACGATAGTCAACACAGAATCGAAGACCTCCACCGGGTTTCTTGGCGAATAGAACGGGTGCATTTGCTGGAGAGCTACTGGCACGAATTCATCCTTTTCGTAGGTAATCTGTAAGGGTTTTCCGGAGGACAAGCAACTCGTTTCGTGACATACCGTAAAGTGGACCTGAGGGAGGTTCCTTGGGTTTACCTTCATTATCTAGGTTGAGGTTTATGGAATGGTCCCATCCTGGTTTAGATTCTGGTAAGATCCCATCTTCATCAGCTAGAAAGTTATTTGTTAGGTGTCGAAGCTGAGGAGGCAGTTGGCTTGACAATTCTTCCACAGATTGCTTGTTGGCTGATTTATCTAATTTTTCTAGAGCCTTTTTGATATCTGCTATGGTAATTGAGAACAAATATAGATTTTTATTTGTTTTCCTTCCACGTCGGATTTCTGCAGCAAATATTGAAGCTGTGACGTTTTTTGCCTGGCGTATCTGACAAATATGACTCGATAAATCTTCTCTTTCCATCCATCCAGACTCTTTAACTTTTATTGCATTTCCCCCAATTCCTAGGGTAAGAAACTTTTTTCCTGCTTCATAGGTCACATTATTTCGCTCGGCCCAACCTTTGCCGAGGATTATGTTATATTGTAAGTTTTCAACAATGAAACCAAATACTCTCTCAGCTCTGCCATCAATGTCAAGTGTTGCCCAAGTCATCTCTGTGATAAGAATTTGGGGTCCATCTTTAGCAAGCTTTAGTGATCTATGGGTAACTGGGTGGCGTGGTAAGTGCGTTTGGTTTGCGAATCTTTGATCAAATACTGCATAGGGTAGACATCCTGTATCAAATAATGCGGTAGAATAACAAGTAGAATTTATTAAAATATCAATTAAAAACAGACTACTGTTTAATCTTTTTATAGCATCACTAATTTCTCTAGCAGGTGCTACTTGATCTAAAAGTTCTCCAAACACACCAACGTTCCCCTGAACATGACTTTGCTCAGGGGTTACTAGTTTCCCGACTCGCTTGATGACACATTAGCTATCCTTGAGTTGGCTGTATCTGTGTGAAAGCCTTTAAACTTGCAGTCCCTGAAACGGTGAGATGGATAAATGTTGCACCGAATGCAGCGGCCTGATTTAAGACGCTGGCTACGCTCTTCTTCGGAACAGTGGGGGGCATTTGGACGTTTATCTAATGGCCGGGGCTGTCCTTGTTTTCGAAAGTTGTTTTCATTATTCAAGGCTGATATAACTGTAGAGACAATAGAAAAAATATCAGTTCCCGACATTTTAAAATCCCCCTCTAAATCACGTACAGAAGAGTTGTGCATTTGTGGTCTAACAAACTGAGGCTGAGGCGGTGGTTGACTTTGAGTTTGAGTTGCAATTTGTTTACGCATTTGTTCCTGGATACTTAATGTAAGGTCTCCAATCGCATTTTCAGTGTAGGTTTCTACTTTTTCATCCATACCTAAATATTGAAATTCGGGTAAGGACTCCCAATTTGTTGCCAGAATTGATAATTGCTCAACGTACTTTTCATAGTCAAGCTTTTCCAGGTGTTTCTGATTAGCAGCAGCCCGGCTTAGATATGGCGCTATTGATTCAGATAACGTGTGAATTCTGGATACTCCAATAGGTGCAAGATCACCTGAGTTGCTGAGATAGCTTTCGAAAATATGTAAGAATTTTGCGAAAGGTTGCGCTTTTCCTTGCTTCACAGAGTATAATAGGCGTTGATTCCGAGCTTCTCGGTCCCTGTCGACAAAATTTCGGTCAAATTTGTCGAGAAGTGTTATAATAACGAGGCTATATAGGAGCGGGATGATGGGTGCTACTGGGGAACTCGTACTTGCAGTAGGTCTCTATTATCACTGTTGCGTGTGTTCTCTTTGTATGTAAGACTTGAATTGTATATTAAGGAAACTTAGTTACAAGTGAATGAACAGAGGTCAAGTCCTCCTTATATGTCGTTCCAGACTTACTGTGTTGTCCACAGCCCCGTGCTAGAACATTCCCTTTGTTACATCATTTCTCTCCTAGGAGAAATGTATCTCTCGCTCTCCCCGATTCCATCAGTCTCTGGCTAGTCCCATTAACCCTGTTTCATCGAGATCTGGTTGGCTCCATATTGCCAATGCACGCATCGCACACTAAACCTATACAGTTTAGCTCCACCGTCACGTGCACTAACCGCGACGTGACCCCAAGCGTCTGCCCTGGCAATCTACGTGGATTATACAACACCAAAGATTGCGCCAAAAAACCTTACCAATGAACTCCCGCCATTCAAAACCACGCGAAGAACATGTTAACAAAGCGAGGACTCGAGTCCAATCCTCAAAAAATGAACGCCATCGCGGCTGCGCTCCAAGCAAAGGAGAACAATTTCCCTGAGGTAGAGATGATGGACGCGGAAGTCGAGAAGTTGAAAACCCCCGCTGATTCAGTTTGGGCTTCCTCCAGCCCAGAAGACGCGGAAAAGCCCCAGGGCCCGCAGAAACCCCAACAGAAACCGTCGCTGCACCACAAAATGTCGTCGAGAAAGTAGTGTCGGAGAAAGCAACATCCAAATCCGCACAAGTTGCGGCTCCAAAAATCGCGGTTCTGTTGGAAATGGAGACACTGTGTGTTGTGGACGTATGGGCCCTCCATTTTGTCTAGGTTCCTGACACAATCTTGTGTATATTTAAGAGGTTGGAATGGGTAATATGGTAGCGCTTCAGGCTATCTATTAGATATATGAGCGGCTGTATGGTGTGGGCACAAGGAGGTTATTGGGGGGTTTTCTATGCCTAGATGGCGCCACAATTGTTTATGGTGTGGCTTAGGCTACGTGTCGCTTATACTTGTACTTGTAGCGCACACTTTCCACACTTTCCACACTTTTAGCCGTAATCCGAACATGACACTCTTTTAGTCAACTTCTACTTTCGTTCCAAAATATTACGCCCATTTCATTGCGCGATATTTCCAACAGGTTCCAGTAACAAAGTGGACACCAATCGCGATCACACCGAGGGGAACGGAAGCCCTCATCAACACAGAGGCAGCAAATGCCTCCACACCTCATCTAACACCTGCCGCGATTCCAAGGACGAAGGGGCGCGACAAAGACTGTACTGGTGGTGCCCCCACCGGTACGGCACAAGAACACCCGCCAGAAATCGAAGCTTTGCTAGAAGCCGAAAAGAAGCAGGCTGCAAATGCCTCTGCCAGGCTCGGAATAGGCTCGACGGTGCTAAAAACCCTTGAGAGCACTATCCTGTCACTGAAAACAATAGATAACAAGGAATACTTAGACGCCATGAACGTCTGCCTAAGGGGCGCCCTCGCCCAATTCCTACGCACTGGAAATACACCAGTGCCGACAAGTGTCCCTCCCCGCCTCACCAGCCAGCAGGCCAGCAGCAGCGGGACCGTACCTTCATCAACTACCAGGCAAGGAAGGCCTGCCGTAGCGGTGCCCCAGGTAACGCCAACCTAGGCAACTGTAGCCCGAAAAGAGCTACCTTTTCAGCCGACGCCGGTGATGGTTAGTCGTGCCCCAAAAATGCCGACTCCTCCGACCGAAAAATCGACCAAGACGGCCCCTTCGTCCTCGCCAGACAACCGACTGTTCCTCCGGCTGGGTTCAAAACACCAGTGGCGAAATCTTTCGCCAGCTGGCATCAGAGAAGCTGTAGCGCAGCTCACTAACGCGCCACATGCAGCCATTGAGCACGTCTACCGTGTCCCAACTGGCTTCGCGCTCCGAGCGAAGGACTGGGAATCTCGCCAGCTCCTATTGAACGCGGCGTAATCTTTCCTTCCCATCGAAGGAAGACTGGAGAAGGCCTCCGACCTGGTGGTTCTCCGGATCTCGACGGTCTCCGTCGCCATCCACACTTTTCTTGGAAGGGTGCCAGTGACGGAGGAGATGGTAATCGAGGAGATTACCAGGATTACGAAGGCAGTTCCAGTCAAGGTTCGGCCGCACGGAAAAAATCGCCCCGACGCACCATACAAATCATGTCTCGCCAATTTCAAGAAGGGAACGGAGCCAAGACTAGGATTCCGCCTGTTCGACAACTCGGGCGTCGCGGTACGACATCAACCGCGACAGACTGTACAGCAATGTAAACGCTGCCTGCAGTTCCACGGAACGCGTGGTTGCTATCGAGCCCCAGCCTGCTGGAACTGCACCTCTACAATACACTTGACGAACGAGTGCCATGCGCACACCAAGTGCCGCAACTGTGGAGGACCGCACAGGTCCGATAGTCGAGTCTGCCTGGCGCGCCTCACAAAGTCCGGGCCGTTAAGCAGAAAGCAACTGGCCACAATCCGCATAGCAAGCCAACGCGAGCTAGCGGCCGTGGCGAGAGCAAAAGCTGCTGTCTGTCGCGCTGAGACAGCAGCTCAAGCGGCCGCTAGGCAGACACAAGCCTCCCACCTACAATAACTTTTATGTCGATCAACGTAGGTAGGGGTGGCTCAACACACGACATCGCGCTTTCCCGAGCTTACGAGCTAGGCGTAGATGTGGTGTTAATACAGGAGCCTTCGTGGAAAAAAGCCACAAAGGAAACTGTGACAGAAACCGAGTTGGTGATGAGTAAATCGATTTATTAAACTATATAAGGAGAAAAGAGAACTCTAGCTACTACTAACAGGTACTTATAAGAGTTGATCTTTGTGGGTCTATAGACTGATGACTTATCCATAGGCATTATACTTGCTACCCAGCCACGCAATGCCAGGTATCACTTATTGTGCTAACGCTCCAACCTCCTGATTAGTAGTGCCGTTTCGTTCAGCTTCATCTACCCCCCCCCATACAGCCTTTTCGTAAACATCCTTAATATTACGCTTAGGTTATTCGCCTAAGCTCAAATAACGGTCAAACCGTAACAGAAACAAAGTTACACTCTGGTCACGACTGCCATATACCATATGGCGGCGTAAACGTTCGACCCAGGGCAGTAACTTACACACTAATCAACAGTAGAATATATTCGGCAAGTCAAATCTTTCCCTGCGATCCCCTGACAGCGGACTACTGCTGGGTTGTGGTAAACGGAGTCACGTTTCTCAACGTGTACAAAGACGCGAATAATCCGACAGCAATTCGACCACTTCTCAGCTGGGAACCACGATCGGTCGCAGCGGGGGACTTCAACGCGGTGCACTGTGCGTGACAACCAGGGGTTACCCCCCCACGCGGACAAGGAATTGAAATCGAGAGATGGGCGGAACGCCATAATCTCACTTGCCTGATTGTGGGCGAGCCAACGCATCGAGCCGGGAATACGCTGGATCTTTCTTGGACCAACATCAACGGGGCCCAAGCATGGGTGGATCGCAACGAGTGCGTCACCAGCGACCATCTACCAATTCGAGGACAAGTCCCCACCAGATCCGGAAAAAGGGTCCAGGAGTCTTCGCAGATCAGGGTAACTTGTGGAAACTTGCCGCGGTTCGCCCTTACCGTAACGCAGTGGACACATCTGCCACTAGTCCTAGACACAGATCACAAGACGGATGAATACAATAACGATCTCTGTTCCGGCCTTACTAACGCTATAAAAGCAGCAGGAACATGAAGGAACACAAGATATGGCAAATGTGCGTCCTAGTGGATTCCAGAATGTAAGCTGGCTCGCACGGAATATCGTGCAGCAGTGACGCTAGAGCAACGATGGGTGCATGCGAAGAAGCTGCGCTCAACCCTCAGAGCGGCAAAGAAAGAGCACCAGACGCGTCAAGTCGAAGCGATAACTGTGACAGTCGTAGCCTGTAGATATCTAGGCGCTTATCTCTTCCTAATGATGCACTCTAATTGGGCTAAACTCGGCATAAGGCTAATCCGGGATTCCATACTCTTTGTAATTTCTATGTAGCAATGAGAGTCTTCTCTCTTTAGATTAAATATAACTTATAATTCACCACAAGCAGTACGCTTCCCCTGACAATATGTTTAATCTCTCCAACGACAGTGCAGTCAAAGAAGTCCCTTGATCTGTTTCAGTAAGAATTAATTTAGGAAAGATTTGACTACGAAAGAAGAAACGCAATACAAACGATTACATTACGAAAGAAGGAACGATTAAACAAGAAGTCTGAATTTAAAGTAGTTTGAAATGGAAGGAATAGACGCAAACAAATCTGCAGCACTGTAAAAGTTCCGATATATAAAGCTTGGGCGTTTGTATGTCGAAAGGTAAGTTTATTTACTAACTGAAGAACAAGACTACTGCTACCCTCAACGCCCTATTTATATACATGATCCCAATATTTCAAACACTAGTCTCTGTCCTCTAGTCTGGCTCCCATTATTAAAGTTTGGGCTAGCTACCCACAATGTTTTGTGCACGGGCAGTACTAGACTTTCAATACAAGCGTATCTTAGCGCTGAGGTAATGAGTATGCATGTGATGAATAGCACAGGCAACAGGCAATCTACCGGCTTACTAGCCGCCACAAGCACTATCACAATCTGAAACTATGGCTAATAGTTTTTTGCAAGCCTTACAGGGAATGATGACCACAATGCAGCAGCAGTCCCAAGAACATGCTCAACAACAGGCAAATACGCAGAATATATTGAAGAAACTTGGATCTGCTATGGAAAATCTTGCGTCGCAATCAACCAATTCCACTTTCAACTCAACACCTATTGCCCCGCCACCAGCTATAAGGACAAAGATTGAATTAGCGGAATTCACAGGTGCAGACCGGACATTATGGCCAACATGGGAGTTGCAGACACACAGTAAAGCTATCTCATGTGGCTCAGACCCCTTGACGCAATTCTATTCAATATTCAACAGGTTGAAAGATGATGCAGCAAAAAATGTGACTCCTTGGGTATCACGTAACCTTACAGCAGGGACAGCCACCTACAAAGGACTTCTTGCAGAACTCGGCAAATTGTATACTGACCCAGCACAACAGTTGAAGGCTCTAGGATGTTTGAAAACAATGAAGCAGCAGGAAAGGGAGACGTTTGCGAAATACTATCCTAAGTTTGAAAGATAATTGGCTAACGCCGTGTTATGAATCTTACTTATGGACTGGAATACGGAGCTGTTAAGCTACAGAGGTCGAGTCAGTTTCGGCAAGATAAAGATTTCAAGGGTGCAGGTAAATCACGAATAGTTAATCAAGTAGATATATTTAGTTCTGATTATCGAAGGGTATAAGGTCGTGTATCTTAAAACAAAAGTTGTTCGAACTAAGGAGCAAATTCTAAAATTCCAACCAACATAATCTACGCCCCATTTGCCTAGCCCTAACCGAATTTACGAAATAGTCCGTGCGCCACCCAAGCCAAATTACCTACAACTAATTCATAACACGCCGGAGGAGCTACATTTATCAAATCAGTGAAAATAATGTTTCTCCAAACTTCACTCAACTCACGATTTCTGTCACGGTGGCTTACAGGTCAGGTACTAAAGGGAAGAGATTATAACTGTGTTGTGCAATAGTAAGAGAAGAGAAGTCTAAATACATGGGATATCTATACATATGTTCTATTCTATGACGCTAGCCCTTAGTCCCGTGACAATTTCGGGCCTGCCTCTCAATGATAAAGTTGTACACGACTTATGAGGAGTTAGTTTCTGACCTACAAAATGCTGCAGCTACAATGGCAAATGAAGAAGTATACCGTAACAGGGGACAAGCATTTCTACCACGTCAACGGCCGCAAGAACATACATACGTATCAAATCTACCATCGTCTCAGATGGACTGGGTACCAACAGTTTCAAACAACCAGTTCCGAATGAATGATAAACGAGATAAAACCCCGCGAGCTCGATGGGTATCAAAGGATACTAATCAGGCACGCCGTGAAGCAAGATGATGTCTACAATGCGGAAATAGCAACCATTATCAGAGTAACAGTCCTTATCTTCCGGCGATAAATCATGATCAGTTAATTGCTAACAATAAAATGTCATCAAAGATTTTGCCACCCGAGTTGCTAATGACAGAGCGGGAGTTTTGGAGCACTGGTGAAAGTTTGGAGAGACAGATTTCGGAAAACAAATAGCTCCACAACAAAGTCGTGCTGTGGAGCTCCTAAGATTAAAAACCTGGAGGAAACAAGAAAATATTCAGTCACTTAAGAAAGAATGGTTTCAATTCAAGCCACAGATGGAATCTCCATCTTTCCTGATAGATACTATTATTAATGAAGTACAATGTGAAGAAGTTCTTGTTGATAATGGGTGCCAATCTTACGCCAGTGTTAGTGATGAATTTATCCGTAAACATAAACCAGAAATAGTTGAAATAGCACCAAGAGAGATGAAAGGATTCATACCAGGAGTCCGCTCTACAATAAATTATGCTGCAAAGTTTTTCGTAGATCTTGCTGGCTTCAAAAGGATAGTTTGGGCGTATGTTGTTCCTCGCCAAATGCAAAATATGATTATCGGACGGGCATTTCTAGTCGATAATAAAGTACATAGAAACGAAGCAATAGAGGCTCTCGAGTTTGAAAAGACAGGGCACATAGTACCTAATAAGAAAAGGCTCGCAAGAGTCTCCCAACGCCCAGTCGAGATAGCATCAGAGTTATATGAGAAACTAAGAAGGGAGAAACAGGATAAAAATAAGAAAATGGAGTTATACTCAGTCACACTCGCCGACATTGATAAAGCTTTAGAGCCAAAGAAAAATTTAGATCCGTCGCAATATTTGCCTGAATGGCTAGGTACTGAGTTTTTGAAGAGTTTCCTACTGGAGGAGGCCAACAAGCTACCAGCTCATCGAACAGGAATTGATCATCATATTCCTTTAGAGAGTGATAACTTTGGTAAAGAAAAACCAGTTCCATGGTGTGCAATGTGTAATAACTCCCGAGATGAACTACTGGTGCTGAGAAAAACATTAACTGAGCTACTGGAGAAATATTTTATTCGTGTAAGTAAGTCTTCTGCTGGAGCTCCAGTTCTCTTTGTGAAGAAACCAGGTGGTGGTCTCCGTTTTTGTGTCAATTACCGAGCCCTGAATTCAATCACTAAAAAGGATCGATATCCACTACCACTCATAAGAGAAACGCTGAGAGCACTAAATCAAGCTAATTGGCTCACCAAACTCGATGTTAGTCAAGCTTTTCATCAAGTCCGTATGGCAGAAGGAGAGGAATGGAAAACAGCCTTTCGCACAAGATATGGACTGTTTGAATGGAAAGTTCTACCTTTCGGACTTACAGGGGCACCGGCCACATTTCAACGCTTCATCAACTGGCTCCTTCGTGAATACCTTGATGATTTTTGCACTGCATATATCGATGACATCCTCATTTTCTCTTCTGGGTCACAAATTGAACATCGCAAAAAAGTGAAACAGGTATTAAGAAAACTTCAGGAAGGTGGCTTAACTCTCGACATTTCAAAATGTGAATTTGAATTGAAAAAGACGAAATATCTGAGATATATTATCGATGTAGATAAGGGTATAAGTATGGACCTGAGAAAAGTCGAAGCAATTAAAGAATGGGAAGTACCAAAAACTATCAAGGGAGTTTGAGGATTCCTAGGATTTGCCAACTTCTATTGCATGTTCATCAAGGACTATTCTAATCTCGTATTACCATTAACACGACTAACACAAAAAGATGTTCCATTTGTGTTCGATGAGAAATGCCAGAAAGCTTTTGAGCATCTCAAAGGATTATTTATTCAAAGTTCAATACTAGCTAACTTTGATCCCGATCGTCGGACTGTTGTAGAGCCTGACGCATCGAATTGGGCCGTGGGAGTTGTTCTATCGCAATATGACGATGCTGGAATTCTAAAACCAGTTGCATATTTCTCTAAAAAGAATTCACCTGCAGAATGTAATTATCCAATTCACGACAAGGAACTTTTGGCTATTATACGTTGTTTAGATGAGTGGGATGCCGAATTACGTAGCATTAAAGATCCATTTCAGATATTCACAGACCACCGAAATCTTGAGCATTTTATGCAAGCACGTCAACTTAACGAACGACAAATAAGATGGTCTCAAAAGCTGGCACGCTACAATTTTCAATTAAGTTACCGGCCAGGAACGGAAGCCGTCTTACCTGACGCTCTATCTCGTAGGGATCAGGATATGCCAGAAAATGGAGACAGTCGATTGGATGAGAGAGTCATGAAGCTATTACCGAAATGGGATAAAGTAATCCATGCATTCCCAGCGGTGATTTTGGCAATCAAATCTCCATTTCATTATGACGAATTGACTCAGCTCTGGGAACAAGCCTGCAAAGCTGATAAAACATATGCAGAAATCAAGAAAACAGTTGAGTCAACTGTAATACAGTGGCCTTCTGAACTTAAGATACGTGGGGTGGAGCTAAGCCAGTGTACTATCAACGACTCGGGTGCTGTTTGTCGAGCAGGAAGACTCTGGATTCCAGATTACGAGCCTCTTCGAACTAAATTAATTCAAACAGTTCACAACTCACAAGTAGTAGTTCATCCAGGTCGTGACACCATGATTGATATGTTGGGGCGACAATTCTTTTGGCCAGGATTCTCACAGGATATTAAGCAGTTCACTCGTAACTGTGATATTTGCGGTAGTGCCACAGTATGGCGACAAAAGTGCTGGGGTTTATTGAAACCACTTCCAGTACCTGATCGCGTTTGGCGGTCTATTTCGATGGATTTTATCACAGACTTACCAGAAGTGGATGGATATAATGCATGTTTGGTCATAACAGATAGACTAAGTAAGGAAGTAATTTTTGAGCCGATCTGCTCCATGACTGCAGATGCAACTGCCAACACCTTTATCAATGCAGTATATCGACATCATGGGCTGTCTTCCGACATTGTCAGCGATCGTGGATCCCAGTGGGTAAATGCTTTTCGGAAAAAAGTATGCGAGGTATTGAATATTAAAAGGCGGCTCAGTACAGCTTTCCACCCACAGATAGATGGAGCAACAGAGCGGATGAATCAAGAGCTCCAAAATTTCATACGAGTTTTCTGTACATACCAGCAGAGCGATTGGAAAGAACTTTTGACTCATGCTGAGTTGGCCATAAATAATCGATCTGCTAGTTCTGCAAAAGTGAGCCCGTTTTTCTTGAGTCACGGATATCATCTAGAACCAATCGAGTTAGTTACGGAACCGACTCAAATGGAAGGTGCAGATAACCCTGTTGCGCGAGGAGAGCGTCTGGTAAAGAAAATGAAAGACGCAAGGGAGTTCGCGCAAGCTGCTATTACTGTTGCGCAACAGGAACAGGAGCGACACGCGAATAAAAATCGAGCTCCTGCCCACCGATTCTGCACTGGAGATAAAGTCTGGTTACATCTGGGAAACATTAAAACTGACCGGCCATCAAAAAATTTTGACTGGATTCATGCAAAGTACGAAGTAGTAGAAGCAGTTGGTTCACATGCATACCGTCTTAAGGTACCGAGAGGAATTCACGACGTATTTCATGTGTCATTACTTCAGCCAGTCAGCATGGATCCATTTCCTTCGCAGGAAAACAAAGATGTACAGCCTCTGGCAGTCATTGCTGAAGATAATCAGGAAGAGTGGTATGTAGAGAAAATACTTAAGGCACGAACTAAACGAATTGGTCGTGGAAGTAGAAGAGAGGTCCTTGTAAAATGGACTGGATATATTGCTCCCACTTGGGAACCAATGGGTAATATCAAAGATACTCTGGCCCTAGAGCAGTTTGAGGAATTGAGTGGTCCTATAGAGACAAATAATGGATCGGAAGGTGAGATGGGAGTCCAAATGCAACTCTCCACAAAAAAAATAAAAGAAGAAAAATAAAATCTCCTTGAAGTTATAGAAGAGGGCTGAATAGGAGAGAGAGCAGTGTATCACTGGGGAGGAGGAGGATTATGTGACAGTCGTAGCCTGTAGATATCTAGACGCTCGTCTCTTCCCAATGATGCACTCTAATTGGGCTAAACTCGGCATAAGGTTATTCCGGGATTCCATACTCTTTGTAATTTCTATGTAGCAATGAGAGTCTTCTCTCTTTAGATTAAATATAACTTATAATTCACCACAAGCAGTACGCTTCCCCTGACAATCACAACACCGACTGCGGTGTTCAAGCTAATGCGCTCGGCCGAGCCAAGGCAGGCAAGAAACCCCCCTCCACTGAACCATGATGGGAAGATGTACGCCGATCCGGCGGAGCGGGCAGTGATACTCCGAGATGCTCTTTTGGCACGGCACCAAGCGACGGACGACCTACCGCCACTCGATGCGCCGGGCACGAACTGAATCCCCTGGAACGATCATGTCTCGGACGAAGAGATCCGCATTTGCACCATAGGCTGCGCGGACACAGCGCCTGGAGCAGACGGGATCTCTGTGGAGCTTTTGCAAACCTGTTGGAAGACAATTAGACCATTTGTTGGCACTCTCTTCCGCGCCTGCATCAGACTCGGCATCCATCCAACCTGCTTCAAGCTGGCTGAAGTAGTGCTCATACGCAAGACGAACCGGGATCCAACAACAGTTAATGGCTGGAGACCAATTGCCCTTTTGTCATGCCTGGGTAAGGGAATAGAACGACTTTTGGCAAAGCGGATGGCCCATCTTGCGGTTACGCTCGACGTTGTCGGGTACCAACAATTCGGAGCGCTCCCTAAGAGATCAGCAAACGACCTTGTCACCTGCGTAGTCCACGACATCGAAGAGGCGAGCACCCAGGGATGGGCGGCAACATTTACAACTCTGGACGTCCTAGGCGCGTTCGATGCAGTACTACACAACCGTTTGGTGAGAAGTATGCAAGAGCAGGGCTGGCCGGACTCAATTCTCCGATGGACAACGTCATTTCTTGCACAACGAAATGTGCAAGTCCGATATCTCGGAGGGGTAACTGGGCAGAAAAAGCTGGTGTGTGGGGTTCCGCAGGGGTCGCCGATATCGCCATTTCTCTTCCATTTGTACATGGCAGAGCCTATGCGAAGCGGCAATGCAGAAATGAGATTCAGCTACGCTGACGACTTCGGGATACTAGGATTCGGACGCAGCATTGCCGAGTCGACCGCTTCTGTACAGAAGGAAGTCGATTATCTTCTGGAGTGGGCAAGTAACAACGCAGTCTCCTTTGATAACAATAAGTCGGAGGTAATCCAGTTTCCCGGACGCAAACGCGAGGAGCCAGTGGGCATTGGTGTGAACGGCATGGTTATCGAGTCGGCAGACCAAATACGCTGGCTTGGAGTACACCTAGACCCGCGACTGGACTTCAAACATCATGTCACGACGTGGTGTGGCAAAGCTCTGAAGGTGGCCCAGCAAATGCGCCGCTTCAATTCAGCGTACCGAGGAGCAGCTCCTGCAGCACTGGTTCGAGCAGTGGACACGTGAATTGTCCCCATAGCAACCTTCGGAGCAGATGTTTGGTGGCCCAGCCTCAAACGTCCGACCAGAAAGGGGATCATCACGCCTCGAACCAGCATTTTCTGCGAGATGATTGATAAGGCAATCTTAACGGGACTGCGCGCTGCTCTCCCGGTAACGAGAACGACACCGAATCTTGCTCTCCACCGCGAAAGAGGTATCCCAACAGGGAAGATCATGCTGGAAGGGAACCGACTACGGCTTTCGGCTCGACTCCACTCCCTAGACAACCGTCATCCGCTCCGGACTCGCGCCGCTGTGTCCAAACGATGGAACACGGAAGTGTAAGAAAAATGATCAGGCACCCAAGAATCCAGAGATCCACATGTCACGAGTACAGCGTGCTTACCGAGAACTCCCGGATGCGGAAGGCGCCGAGCCTTTGCCGCCGCCATGCTATTCCTCGAGTTCCGACCCAAGGATAGAGGAGGAGGACAAGGTAACCCGGCTCTTGCACAGTGTGCAAGCATCAGATATTTGTGCCTACTCGGATGGATCGTCAGAGGGGCATAGTCGCTCAGCATGGGGGTTCGTCTTGAAGAGGGATGCAAAAACTCTGTTGAAGGGATGTGGCATCAAGCATGGTGGTGAAGTGCTTGATGCGGAAATTCTAGGGGCGAGGAAGGCCCTGGAAGCTGCGCTGGGATTGTTGGACAGGGAGAATGGGGGAAGGGATGGAAGGCAGCGGGTCAATGTGTTGATAGATAGTCAGTCTGCAGTGAAGGCACTGTCGACGGGAACTTCTACAACAAGTCTCGACGACGTACACCAATTTAGGGCGCTATCGAAAAATGCCCAAGTCTGGGTGAAGTGGATACCAGCCCACTCCGGGATACAAGGGAACGAAGAGGCCGAAAGAGCTGCACGCTCCGGCCCCCGGCAACTGTCAAGCAAAGAGAGCCAGCCTGGCTCTGTAACGTTGGCGTACGTTCGTCGGCTCATGAACCGGAAACGTCAAGTGCTTCTCGACGACTGGTGGGAAGAAGTATGTCCACCTAGGTATCGAAAGCTAGGTCTTCTCATGCGACGGCGCAAGCCACGCGAGCAGACACTTTCCCGGCGGTTACTCTGTGAACTGATCTCAGCCCGTACGGGCCACGGAAACTTCGCGGAATGTCACCGCCGTTTCAACAACTTCGCCGCTTCAATGGAGTGTGCGTGTGGAGAGGAAACATCACCTCCTCACTTCATTCACTGTCGACTACACGCACGCCAGACGCGTCGACTTCGAGGGACAATGTCACATCACGACTTTGCCCATAAGCTTTTCGGGCCTAAGTGCCTCGAGAAATTTACAAAATTTGCGCATGAAACCGGCTGCTTCGGGCACCAACCTGTGAGTCCGTCTCGAGCTCTCAGCGGAGACGGCGATAACTAGCTCATAGCACAAAGCATGACAGTTAGGAAAACGGGACGAGGAGTGTCGTTTTCCAACCACAAATTGGATCATGGAGTTCGTCATTTTGTTTATGGGAGTTTGTGGGAGCATTTATTTTCGTAATTTTCTTATAACTAGCTACTTGTTGTGTAGTGTGTCACGCGGTGAGACCGAGTTGGGCATGTAGGAAGCATGATCTCGGCCGTGTACACCGGTCCTTGACTCCTAGGAGATATAGAGCATAGCTTAGGACCTAAAAATTATTAAAAAGAAAACAATTAAAAAAACAAATACAACGAGGTTATATCCTTCCTTTGCTTCATCTTGTGAAATTGTCCTGATACCTCTCACATCTGTCCCAAAGAACTGTGACCCAGATTTGTGCGCCACGCTTTGTATCCTCTGTCGGGTGTAAATATCGACGTGGGCGTGTATTTGGTGGTAAACTGAGGCCAAAGAATAATTAATGAGAGGTGTGGTCATTGAAACGAGGATATACTGAGTCGTATTTGTAAACTTGATGAGACTTAGGTAGGAGTCGAACTCATTTGGAGCGAAAATTTTACATGGCGAAGTATTTTGAATCATTGCCTCGAGGACCAACTTCTTTGGTATTGCAAAATTTGAAATCTGACTGAACTTAGCTCTGGAAGAATATTTCACTCCCAGGTTCGTAGAGGACACCGCGTACAGGTGTTCAGTCTTGCCCTCCACAAAGAGATGCGATGTGGGGGATAAAAATGGATTATAAACCGAGGAGGCCTTGGTGGGCGACTGGATAAGGCCTCCAATGAAGAAAACGACTCCTGGATGAGATGAGTCAAAGCCGGGGTTGGATGGAAGGGAATAGTTACAGATGGCGAAGGTGTCAAGGGCTCGGGCGCGTGGTGGCCGAGGCTGAGGAGGAATTTGCGCTTCGGCGCGGCAAAAGAGGGTTCTCTGGACGATTGGGCCTGACATCATTCAACACATGGGTGAACTGAGTTATCTCCCCCTCCGTCAAAGACACGCTTCCGATAACACATAAGACTACCATGACGACAATAATGATGTTAGGAATGAGTAAAGATAATGCGGTACCAAACGCTAGAGCGGTAGTCAGAGAAGCCTTCGTTAAATTACAACATGTGCTACTCACTGTTGAGCAAACAAAAAGCCGGAGGGCAAGACTGACACCTGTACGTGGTGCCTTCTACGAACCTGGGAGTGAAATATTCTCCCAGAGCCAAGTTCAGTCAAATTTCGCAATACCGAACAAGTTGGCCCATGAGGCAATGATTCAAAATACTTCGCCATGTAAAATTTTCGCTCCAAATGAGTTCGACTCCTACCTAAGTCTCATCAAGCTTACAAATACGACTTAGTATATCCTCGTTTCAATGACCACACCTATCATCAACTATTCTCTGGCCACAGCCAGCCACCAAATACACGCCCACGCCGATATTTACACCCGACGGAGGAAGCAAAGCGTGGCGCACAAATCTGGGAGACAGTTCTTTGAGACGGATGTGAGAGGGATTGGGACAAGTAAACAAGATGATACGGAGGATGGATACATTCTCGACGGGCGTGTAATTTTGAATTTTGGCAGAGTTTTACGAATTGAGCTGTGTGCGCGCCAATACTTCGCTTGCGAGAGCGCAGCGGACACTATAAAAACACGCAAACGATGGATGGTGCTGTGGTCCGCCTCCTGGTGGTGTTCTCTGGTATAGTTTGAGTAGCGAAGGCACCTACTCCACTTGGGAAGGAGACACTTCAGATCACATTTCGCACGGAGAAAACTTAGTGGGTGATGAAGGAATCTCTGGATAACTCAGGATTTTTGAGACGTTCCCCTGGGTGGGTATTCACGGATGAGGGTTGACTTGGGGTGAAGAAAAAGCCGCCATAACTTCGCAGTGGTACTTGCAAATGAAATCTGAGGCATGAGTGCACTTATTGTAAATTGAGTCATCTATTCTGTACATTTTCTCCGATATTGTGTCATAGCTAGATAGCTGCATACGCAATTAAAATCTGATGCAAAAAAAAAAGAAAAAAAAAACAAAAAGCCCACGAAAGCAAAGTAAAAGACCCTTCCGCCCTCAAGAAAAGCAGATTTCGACTCGTCTATAATATCGTCCCTTCTAATCTTAACATCCGAATCTACTAGCCAGGAGGGCATCTGAAATACATGAGTTACCCGACGACCCAACGTCCGTAACGACTTTTGGATGCCAGGCTAGGCTCCTTCACGACAGTCACTCTCGACCAAGACTTTTCCGACATCCTTTCACGACTCCGGTTTGTCCTGCGGCACGAATCAGGAAAAGAGGAAGGAGGAGATTGGGAAGGTTGAGAGACGCTCTTAGGTATACATAGGTCTGCTGCGCCCGGCTGGCCAGCCTCTTCGTCATAGGAGAGCCCCGCACCCAGTGGTTTTTGAGACATTTCCCTGCAGCTACAAACCCGCAAATGGCCATCGTTTCGTTGGCTGGAGAGGGGAGATAATGACGGGATAACGGCTCCTCTTAGTGTGTACTCGAATGAAGACCTGTGAGGGTAGGGGGACTATTCTCAACACCTGTCAGTGGTGTCCCCTACGAACCTCCAGCTCTCACTTTAGAGTCTGCAGAGCCGAGATTGAGTAACAAAGTCCTCACTTCGATGAGGATTCCAATCGCCTTCGCGGTCTGTATCGTCTTCATCCATAAACACATCCCCCTATCACCATTATCATGAAGCTAACCACCATCATATCAGACGGTAGGGTCGGGGCCCTATTCATAACCAACCCTTGATCATGGAGGAAAAGCCATCCGATGAGTTTCCGGAGCGTACCCAGTACCCGATACGGAGATGGTGGATTAGATCAAGTCGGCCTCGACTGTTACAAAGAAGGGAGATATAGATGAATATGCGCACCTCATGTGGTCCCGGTGTCTAGGCCTCGCCTGGCTGGGGCTGCAGCTTTTTTGAGGCTTTTTCCCGCGCACGCAGTTTCCATTGCTACCATTTTTATTTTTTTTGGGTAGAAAGTTCCGTGGGAAAGGTAGCTGAATTCCATGGGTAAATACTGAGCTGAATGGCTATTCATCAAGGGCAATATATCAATGATCTTTCAAGGAACATAAGAGGCAAGGAGCACTGTACAAGGTGTGGCCTGGGTCAGAGAGGAGCCCAATGTGCTAGATAGTCGAAGACTCAAGTAGTACAACATACAAACACACTCACAGTCACCTGTGGGGGTATTACTGCTGGAAAGAAGTCGTGAAGGAGGCATAGGATGGAGTACACTACCCGAGGCATAGATACTCCCGGCCTGTAGGCAGAAAGGACTTACATGTCCTTACATAGTCGTAGACTTTATAGGACAATAAACATATACAATACAAACACATGGGTGAAGTCTGAGATGGTCCGGTCATTTATGTGGGACGAGGTAGATATACTTAATGGTAGTCGACCTGATCTAGCCCGGCCCCACTCGTGCTTAAGCTCCAGTAAGAGTGCGACGGCAACCAATGTACCTAGCAAGTAAATGAACAAATCAATAAAACTGTTAGATTTTAGAATAATTGGGGCTATCGAAAAGGCTACGTTGTTCATAGACACGTGATTACAAATTCTGTACTTAGTTTCACCTCGGTAGTTACTTGAACGAATGCGCTCTACAACCTCAATGATAGAGGGGTCATTATTTCCTTAATAAAATCCCCTGATAGGAGATCGTGAGTTTAGCTGTTCAAAGGAGTTTACAATCAACCTCCATGGGTCTTAATTCCTTGACCAGACATAGTCGACTAGGACCGGAAGTTATTAGTTTAAGCATCCAACCTTTCCTTCTTATCAGGACCAGGCGTAGCTCATAACAAAAAACACGACCTGAATAGAACAGTATGAAGTAGTTAAATATCCTTTACCTTTGTGAGTAAACTTATATGGAGAATTGGTGAGCCTTAATTTATCGACTGCCTCACAGTTCAATGTATAGAATAAAAAGAGTAAAATTAAGGCGAATTATGATAATTCCCAATAAGTACTACATGGCATGAAAGTTAGGCATTATTTTTCCCGAGGCTGTCAAGTTTGTATAACTGTGAAATCCAGCTGTCCAGATCCAGATAAATCTACACCAGAAGCCTCAAAAAACTATCTTGTAGCACTTCAAATTCAAGGCTCGAATACTGCTTGTTAGGCCTGAATAAACACAACGAACACCAACGTGGCTCTTGGGAAGGCTATTAGAATATGACTGCAGGTCGACGTGGGATAAGATGACAGGACCTTTGCACTGAACTGTAAGACAAGCAAAATGAACGTGCAAAAGTCACCCGAAGCCTGGTCCAAATCAACTCTTTCGGAAAGGTCAGTCTATGCGGTGATGTAAACTGCCCTGCAGCACTCATGTCTTGAGGGTGTAGCTGTAGTGCCACAACATCATAATCCTATCTGGGAATGGCCTCGGGAACGTGGATGGAAGGCTATTGTGATACAAATTTCCAGATAACGTGATGAAATTATTGACTGTGCATCACCTGTCCCTCTCGCTGCTCACAATGATCGAAGTTGGGCGCCAAATTTATTTCCCTGGTGGCTTGAAACACCCGAGGGGATACGGCATGAATATGCTTAGTTTAGGAAAATTGAACCTATTATTGGTACGTTTTTGCCTTGCATGACCTAAATCGACGAATCATAAAAAGTGAGTGTTAAAGATCACAGGATAGCAAGCAAGTTTTTGCTGGAAGCTCGCATATTGAATGACATGCAGTTGGAGGTGACATGTTAATAGGTCATGATGATCTTTATTTTACATCTAACGAAGTGTTAAAGGGTCATTTGTGCATTTCTTTCTTAATTTGGGGAAATAGTGTGTTTCCAGGGTCGGATGGTGTAGCGGTACACCATCCGGGCCGGTCTTCCAAGTAGGGTCTGGATAGCCTGAACATCTTTCCCACCTGAGACAGAAGATCGCTGGTTCGACTCCAGCAGACCTCACCTTACTGAAGTAAGCTACATTGATGATGGTGGCATGTCTGGATAACCCAAGGTTTTTTGAGAGGTTTCCCTTGGGTGAGTTTCACGGAGGGCATAGTTCGACAGCGGTGAAGAAAAAGCCGCCTTGTCACAGCCGTAGTGAGACTTGCAAATGATATCTGAGGCATGATGTTCATCACAACTATATCATCATTGTATCTGACTAAAGTCAACACCTGCATGGGCCAAAAAGGCGCCAAATCAGGACAATTGAATAATTTATTTTTAGTGTGTTTCCAGATCAGGTGATGCCCTGACGTGTAACAGTCGTACTCTTATGTAAACATGCATTAGCGTATTCGTATGATTAAGTAATTTCTGGTTAGCAAATTAGGGACCGGCTTTAACCCTGACTTCAACACTTATCAAACATTCTGTGATACCAATTACAGGCGTGCTTTGAGGCGGAAGTCAAAGGCGATAATCCGAAAGTACAGTAGTGCGGTATACTGCATGCGTTTCATGTACGAGAGGAGATTTGGCTTGGGCATTTTGTCTGTAGTCCGACGTAGCCTACCTTCCACTCCGAAGACCAGGCAACTTGATATGAATATCTACTTATATGGCTTCCCACCTCACTCATTTTATCATTATCCTCATAGCAAGCACTTTCACCTTAAACAGCGACCTGACCTTCCCAAGGTGATGAGCCGACAATAACAGTATCTACTTGTGGAATGGTATAATTGAGATTTCGCTATCCACAAACTGCTGTATTGCCGTATTCATTCGACTTACACTAAGTCTCTATATAACTTTAGATGTGATTAGGTATGAGTATCATTACTGCTATCAAGTCGCTTAGCATTACTGACCAAGGTTTTTAGATAAACTCTCGCTATAAACATCCTATTGAGAAAAAATGTAATGCCAACAATCAACATAAAAGTTTTAAGCAGGACTGCTCAATCCCCTCACTGCCTTCGAGGCCTTGATATCTGCTGTAACTCTATAATTGTTCGCCTTAGCTACTAGTGAGCTTAATAAAGAAAAACTCACAAAAACTCCTATGAGGCAATTTGGGTTATACAAGCAGTAGAATCCTTTGCCTACATCTGCGCTCTACCGATTACCACAAGTCTTGAGTCCGGCCAATTTAAGCAGACATCAGCACCAATATAGCATAACTGACTCCACAACCATTGGGTAAGAGTCTTAATGTAGCTCACAATACGTCTGCCACAAGGATATCGAAAACCTGAAGCATTGGTACACTCGAAATTGTTTCGCATTTCATATCAAAGACTTAGCTGCGAAAAATTTATCCTCGCATCTCAATTGAAAAGAAGATTATCGGTCAGAGCAAATTAATCAACCCCAGAAATACAAAGTGATGCAGACTGGTTCAAGTAAAAAAGTACTCACTCCCAAGCATGATGGGCTATCTCAAGAGCTCATACTTTGATAAAGAAGTGTAGCTGCTTTTAATTTCTTCGCTTACAACCACTTTCTTGATCGGACTCTTAATTCGTACAATATACAGTACTCTTCTCTCAGACCATTCCAATCTACTCCAAAAAATTTACAAAGTTACCTCAAAGTAATCACTACTCACCAAATAAATATTCGAATAATTTACTTTTCACCATGGCTATGTATTACTCGAATGTAATTAGCAATAAAACTTCTGTAATTCGAACGAAAGGGTGAACACCACCGCTTTACTGACTTGCGCTTGAGCAAGACCACATCAATATGGAGCTGTAATCTAATATAATTCGACTTTTTAGATGAAATTGGCCAATATTAGAGCAAGAGCCTACAGCTTAAGGCCCATTGATTGAATGCACACAAACAAAATAACGACCTACAAGTTTACTTTTTTAAATATAAAAGAGATAAAGCTCCTTTAAATTACCAGATTCAACCAAAACGAACCCAAAAGTCAACCGGGACCAAAAATAAGGATAACCAAAAGCTCTTGGTCAAAAATTTAATATATGACATGATTTCCAGCCAAATTCAAGGGGTAAGCCTTTCGGTCTGGTTCCAAGACTTACTTTCAACCATTATAAAAATTATGAAAAAAAATTTACTATTTCTCGGGTGAAGAGAAGTTAACATGTTAGACGCGAGTTACCGTGGGATGCTTGCAATTTTTTCTGAGAGACAAATATTAGAAAACTTGAGAGAGGGAAATAGAGAGGAAAGGGTATTAGACACAACCTTTCATGGGTTGTGCGTCCTGTTTCGCTGAGATATGAGTTAGAGAGCTCCTTGATCCAAGAGAAGCAATGGATAGTGTATAAGTTCCAACAATACCAAGAGAGAGATCGTGCCGGGATTGAATGATTGTATCAAGTTATTGTACAGAAGCAATTATGATTAGAGATTAGGCTTTATCAATTTAACAACACGGGGAGAAAATTATAACACAAATTGAACTACAAATTTTAATACAAGCCCCTGAGGTCAGTTTAGTGTACCACAATTCCTCTCTGAATAACTCAGCATATCGGCATATATGATAAAATTTATAATTATGTCGGTCCATTGTGTATAAACCATCATATCACGTGGTTAAATCATGTTAGTACGTTGCGTTGTGGATCCAAAGGATTCTGATCATAGTACCCCCGTGCAAGGTTCGGAATTACTACTGCACACACCATATCTTTGTCTTTTTATTAGGTTTAAGTCCTAAGCAAAAGCTATAGGTCCACTTTAGCTAAAAAACTGGTGGAGCCGGCGGGAATTACTGCTTACAAGCCCAACTCATTTCAACCGCGAGACTCGCCACAGAAATAGCAGAAGACAATCCCTACTCCATATCCCAGATCAAAATCCCTCCTTTGATCCCTAAATCTAAACAGCTACAATATTTCCTCAGAGAAACATGCGTAGTGGCAATGACTAGTTTGTCCGATTCCCACTAAGAGTAGCGGATGAGTGAGCAGATCGTCCATCAAAACAGCCAGTTTCCTGTGCAAATTTTTTGAAGCTTTTGTAGCATCTTGGTCCAAGGAGCTTATTGACAAAGTCAACGAGATACGTTAACTTTTTGAGCTAACGCGTGAGTTGTGTGTGGTGTATGCAGTGGATGAAGTGGGTTGGAGTAGTTTCCTTCCCACAAGTACACTCCATGGGAGCGCATGAGTTGACGAAACGGCCATGACACACCATCTCTGTATGTGTGTGTGTTTATTCTACTACTTGAGCCTTTCGATATCTCGCACATTAGGCTCCTCTGTGACCAAGGCCACCCTGTCCACGGGATCTTCAACCCAAAAAAAATAAATGGCAGTAATGGAAGTAGCGTGCGCGGGAAAAGCCTCAAAAAAAGCTGCAGCCCCAGCCAGGCGAGGCCGACTTGATCCAATCCACCATCGCCGTACCGGGTGATGTGTACGCTCCGGAAACTCATGGGTTGGCTTTTCCTCCATGATCAAGGGTGAGTGACAAGTAGGGCCCCGACCCTACCGTCTGATATGATGGTGGTTAGCTTCATGATAATGGTGATAGGGGGATGTGTTTATGGATGAAGACGATACAGACCGCGAAGGCGATTGGAATCTTCATTGAAGTGAGGACTTTGTTCCTCAATCTCGGCTCTGCAGACTCTAAAGTGAGGGCTTGAGGTTCGAAGGGGACACCACTGACAGGTGTTGAGAGTAGTCCCCCCACCACCTATGTAGAGCAGTAGCTGTTAGACATATATAATATACACCATACAGATCACAATAGACCTTTACATACAGATATACAGTGTCTTAAGGATAAAAAATGTATATGGGTCGAAAGGACTCGGCTCTGATCCCTGAAACTATAGATTTGAATAGTTTGGTCTTCATGTAGGCCCACGTCCAGTTTGACCACTAGCTATGTACGCAATGTAATTTCCAATGATGTTATGTGAAAATCAAAGTTCATGGGGATCATTTCCAACTTTAATTGAAAGGTAATTGGGTCCCAATTAAAACTAAAAACTTATAAAAATCAATTGATATGATCTAAAAATACACATCTATTTGAAAAATAATTGCACTGTATTACAAAAGTATACATCGAGGCTATCAGTATGGCTCGCAAATAAGATGAAAGCAGACTAAATATTTTGTAATAGTCTGCTCCACCCTAATAATATGTGTACCCTCCATTTGCCGTTATCATGGCTACACTTCTTTTGTGCATGTTACCGACCAGTGACGATAGCTCCACAGAAGGGATAGAGTCCTATTTGACCTCTAGCAATCTTCTTAACGTGGCAGAGAGCACAAACCGGATCCCATTTACCTCGGGATTATTTACCTTGATATAATTTTTTAACACGTTGCACAATGACTCGATCGGGTTCAGGTCCGGAGAGCAAGGTGGCCATCTAAAAGGCGTTATTCCTGTTGTAATAAAACAGTTCTGCATTAGTATCGGTGCAGGATCTCTGTGTGTGCACTACTACATGTAACTCTTCATTCACTTGTTACCAGATTCTATGTTTAATGTAGTCAAATAAAACAACCACAATTTAAAAGTGAAATATTAGCCAGAATTTAGTTGGTAGATTCTAGAAGTCCTTCATAGTCTCAGACTCAGAAGGGACTATAATAAAATTCTTATTCTTATTCTTAATGTAGTCAAATCTGTTTCTGGTTTTAGTCGCGGGGGTTCACTAAAACACAAGGCTAAAACGTTATTAGGATATTGCTGTCAAGTTGAGACATTGGCACGTACCTCAACCATCCCCCAACTTTAGTCGTACCAAGTTTGATTCCTGTATGTAGATGAAGTCTCTCCTACCTCCAGAGATCTTCAGTTCATCGTATTAACTGAATATCTCTGAAGGCTATATTCATCGCTCCTCTCGTCAATTCCAACCTCACGCAGCGCCTCAATTGTTGAGTATGCTTTGTGACATGGTGCATTGTCCAGCATGTATAAAATTTCTGGGTTTTCCAAGTGAAATTGATTCAAAAGAGGCAAAGTCCTTTGACGGAAGGATGAGGCCCTCATTGGTCCTCAATCCTTCTCCCAGGCTAGGAATGAGCCTTTCTGTGATCCATCTAATGATCCCCAGAATATCCAGCTGTTTATATGAGCATGACAAGTCACAATACAGCTTTCATCAAACCAATCATCAGGCTAAGCTTTATTGTTAGTACAAGGAAGATTTTGATAGAATTTATCCGTACTTTTCTTGTGACACGAGGCTTCGTATGAGAATCACTCGTTTCCCAGGTTTCATCAGTCCATAGTATGCGACTCCATTGTTTATTGCTCCAATCTAAATGTAGCTGGAAGAGCTCTACTCTTTTCTGCTTGTTAACCACACTTAACAGAGATTTCGTCCGCACAATGCATCTGCTGTAACCTCTTTTTTTGAGGGCGGAAGAAATTACTTGCTCACTGAATCTCATGTGGCTGAAGGGTCCCATCGCTAGTTCTAAAGAGCACATCTGACGATCTTTAGGAGATTCCCGGACTTAAGCCTCAACCTTGTCGACCTGTTCTCCGCTCAATTTGGGTAAGCGTCCTTTGCAAGGTGAAGGATTTTAATCCTCTCGAGCACACATACGCTGTACTTTCCTTGTTGTAAAGCTAAGTTCGTTGGCTATATTTCGCATTTTCAAGCCAAGTCTCCTTAATGTTCTTATTTCAATACATTGATCGCAAGTTAGCTGCTTGAGAACTTTGGTTACACAAGCATAATTTTCCAGGGAAATCATTTGTTAGATTAGAGTATGAATTGATAGTGATGTTAAGAGACGAGGGCTTTCTTGGTTAGGCAGTCAAAAGCGTTGTTGAAAATATATTTCTATGGCTGAATGTTTGAAAAAGACGATTGGACCACACTTCATGGAGGGCGAGATAATGAGGAGAGACAGCGGAGGATAGGACTGAATACATGTGCACGGTGTCCTCTACGAATCTGAAGGTGAAATATTCTCCCAGAGCCAAGTTCAGTCAAATTTCGCAATACCGATTAAGTTGGCCCACGAGGCAATAATTCAAAATTCTCCGCCACGTCAAATTTTCGCTCCCAACGAGTTCGACTCCTACTCAAGTCTGATCAAGTTTACAAGTACGACCAAGTACATCCTCATTTCAATGACCACACCTCTCATCAACTATTCTCTGGCCTCAGCTAGCCGCCAAATGTACGCCCACGCCGATATTTATACCCGACGGAGGAAGCAAAGCGTGGCGCACAAATCTGGGAGGCAGTTCTTTGAGACGGATGTGAGAGGGATTGGGACAAGTTTACAAGATGATACGGAGGATGGATACACTCTCGACAGGCGTGTGATTTTGAATTTTGGCAGAGTTTTACGAATTGAGCTGTGTGCGCGCCAAGACTTCGCTTGCGAGAGTTCGGGCGACACTATAAACACCGCCGTGGTTGGATGGTGCGGTGGTACATCATCTTGGCCGGTTTCTCAAGTAAGGTCTGGATAGCAAGGACACATATCCCACCCGAGACAGGAGACCGCTGGTTCGAATCCGGAAAAACTGAACCACATTTCTCGCGGCGCTGGTATGCATGGATGATGAAGGCATGCTTGGATAATCAACGGTTTTTAAATTCCCTTTGGTGGGTACTTACGGAGGAGGGTCGACTGTTTGTGTAAGCAAACATACCTCATAGTGGTATTTGCGAATGAAATCCAGAGTATGAGTGTCTCTAACGTCAAAAGAGTCATCCTACATGTATACATAGCACCGGTCATGTGTCATAGCTAGATAGCTGAAAACACATTAAATGATTTTAAAAAAAAAAAAAAAAAAAAACCCTATACCCTGACAAGTACGCCCTGCTCAGGCGCCAATGCAAATAATAGCAAATCAGGATGAGTGGGAAATTACTAGCATTTTGGGGTCACGGGTGCAGAACAGCATACTGGAATATAGGATTCAGTGGCAAGTGTCACGGTTTCAGTAGAAGGTGCATGTGCGATCTTGTAGGTACAGTATATTTCTTATGATTCTCTGGAGAGAGAATTCCTCAAAGTAAAGTGTACATATATATACATTTTAAATTACTGCCCTTCAAGATGATTCTCCCTGTGACCTGAATGACTGAGACGCTTCTACAACTACCTAGAAGGTTCTCGATACACCCGTTATTCTCATGAACCTTCAATATGCTTCCAGAAGGTTCACTGAGAATATTCTAAACTCCGTGGCTTCCGAGACCTCTCCCAAATATTCCCCTTGTGCCGTTGCCTACGCTGGCTAGCGTAGGCTGCAGGAGTCTTTCGGCTTGACAGCCGTCACGCTGAGTTACATCTTCCGTTGCATACGTATCGCTAGACCTTAGCTTCACCACTATGACACAATGCTAAGCATATATGATACTCCTTGGCTGCAACATCTTGACTCGGATGCTTCACCCAAACATATCTGACTCTGCCTCAAACTCGTCATGCGTGGCTGTTTGCTGCACCTGCCAAGGTATCTGTCATAGACCTTGTATTTCTCGTAAATAGTCATTTACAAGTCATGCTCACGATATTCACAACACATACCTCATGTTGTATTTGCAAATGAAATACAGAGTATGAGTGTCTCTAACGTACAAATAGTAATCTGACAAGTGTACACAGCACCGATCATGTGTAATGGCTAAATAGCTTCACATACATTAAATGGGTTGACAGGGAATCCCCCTTATATACTACAATAAGGTATAACGGCCAGTAAGCCGATAGGTTTGGTTTGGGTATATTATTTTACGTCTATCTAATATAAATGCGAAGTAGGACAGAAGACGCCAAAGCTTTACATATCGGAACTGTTACAGTAGACTAGTCTTAACTCTCTTCCTTGGCCACCTGAGAATCATCCATTCTCCCAGGCACAAGTCTTCTCCTGTATCATACTCTCCATCTAGTACGTACCCTCTTTGATACCTCCTTTGCGTCACTTTCGTCTATCCAGGAGCGTTGCTCTGCCACTCCCTTACCTCGGATACGGAGTGTTCCTGGTGACCAGTCCTTATCCGGGCAAAGCCCGTCACACCAGCACCCGCACCCGCAATGTCAGAGCACGGAAAGGAATAAGAGGAGAAGGGGGTAATGAAGTAAAAAAATAAGATTCACGATGTCAAATTGATGATACTGGCATCGTGGAACGATGCGCACCTTCCTGGGAAAAACGGTGTTTTAACGGATTTTCTATAGTTAATCTATATAGAAATATATCATTTCATTGTGGTACTGTTTATGTGCGGTGTCCGTAATTCTCCTCGCCCTTGATAGTGCAGATTACATAGACGTCATTTAACAATAGAGATGCCTGACGGCAATAGGTCGTGCAGGCTCGCCAAACATTCACTAGAGGACTTGGAAGTTGGGAGTATTCTATGTGCCTTCTCGGTTTTAATTTTTTATAAACAAATAAGTATTGTAAATTCTAAGGGAAATAAAGTATCAAAAAAATATTCTTCTGTAATACGTAATCCTATTTAGTATCTTTTTTGGTTCTTACATATAGGTCCATGAAGACGAATGGCCGCATTTTAATGGGAAAAAGCTTTTGGGCGGCAAAATATCGAAGTTCTACTCTTGTTCTATATATTTCAGTTTTGTTCATATGTCATAATCATAGTTAAAAGGGCTACCCATAATTATTACTCTTATTAATTAAAATAGATTTTTAGTAATTTAAATCCATCGCAAATTAGAAATGAGTTAGTAATAGAAGCAAAACTTCTGTACTATTAAATCAAAAATTCTAATATCTTTTCTGCACCTTACAACGTAATACATCTCTGACTTCAGTCATAACAAGCACCTTGACTTAAGCTCATATTCTACGAGCAGATGATGGGTGAAAGCCATTAATTTCCGTGGTTAAGTCCGCGGCAAAGTATCTGTATAAAAACGCAATCCAAGACATGGTAACATGGCCACGCCTGCAAGTAAACTCTTCTACACACAGGTCAATAAATGTGTTTTTATTTAGTCCATCTTTCAATGTAAGTCCTTCAATCTACTGACATAATTTGAGTAAGAAGGCTCTCTGAACTGATATTTTCCGATTGTCATCCTTTGAAAAAAGCTTATCTGATGGAATTTTATCTGCCCTTTACGGCATCAGGGCTTATCAAGAGCATATCTAGCTTAGTAATTTCATCGAACCTTCTTGGCTTCATTTATTGTATTATAATGTCCGTCTATCATTTGCCATAGTATTGACATTACTTGCATGAGCCAGCAGAAATTTACAGCATGTCAAAGTATACTTACACGCTCTACTCCATGCGTCGTCTTGAGCTATGCCCAGCTTGATGCTAGCGTCACCAATCTTGTCACCTTCAATTTTGTATGGTAGCTTGTGTACAGATTTGGGTGTGGTAGAATTCTCATGAGTGGTTTTTGCTTCAACAAAGGCGCCTAGCTGTCGCATACATTCGAGGAAAGCAACCATTGCTGTATCAAAGTGACGATGCATAAAAGTTAATCCTAGCGGCATATCGCCAGACGAGAAAAGTTCAAGCACGGCTTTTTTAGGCGCTCTTGAGGTATTACGAGAATTTGATGTTGAAATTTTCTCAAACCGCAATATACGAGAAGTTGAGCCCATCGGCTGCAACTGGTAACCCTGAAATTTGAAGCCCAAACGGTCTGCGAGTGTCTGCAATAATAATACCGTGTGTCCCCAAGCAGCATTTATCTCTGACCAGTCTACCGGAATGTTAGAGAGCCTACCCAATCGTAACCCATTTATTGTACCGAAATTTCCATCATGACTGATACAGAATGTGTCGTTGTAAACATTGGTCCGCTGAAGTTTGTCCAGAACTTGGCTGTCATGGTCATATTTGAGATTGATACTATCGCGGATACTTTGAAATTCGGCTAATTTCATAGCAAAATCGTTTCGCTCACGCCAGAATTTTTCTTCTTCTGTATCTAAGGCTCGAGCTTCCTCTTCTAGTGTGGCAACTTCTGCGTCAACTAAAACTTTTTCTTCCTCAAGCTTTTTGAGTTCTTCCAATGCAGCCTCTTCATCTTTCTGAGCTATGGCTAAGGCCTCTTGCGATTCCTGAACTTCATCACTGGTCGGAATTTCTGAGTTGACCTGCTTAAGGAAGCCGACATATGCATCTCTCTCCTTAATGGCCGCTTCAAGGCGCCTTTGTAGTCCGTTGATGAGAAGATCTGTACACTCAACGCAAACCGGGAAGTCAATATCAGATCTAGCTGTCAGTATTTCGAAAAGTCGAGACATTCTATTCATATCTTGTGAAATAGCTTTTGCCTCGCCATCTTGAAGATCAAGCTCCTGTATAGTTTCAGAGTCCAAACCAATTTTCAAGTGTGATCTTTCTATAGAAGATTCAACTTGAGACCCTGAAAGCATAACAAATGACATGGCTGAATTTCCCGATCCAATTTGGGCTCCATCGGGAACAGTAGGTACAGTTCGCGAAGCAGTACTAAGTAAGTTATTAGAATTGGAAGTGTTCCTAACCGCTCTTTCAAAAAGCTCTTTGCGGCCTTGCGGATAAGGTGATCGAGAAGGGGGTATGTGCTTCACCTGCTGGCTTGCAGCTCCTGTGAATAACTTGAGCTTCAGGTCAGTCATTTGATAAACTGGAACACACCGATAAGCAGATCATATGCTGCGGGATTTAGATCTTCCAAAGTGCTATCAAACCTCAATGATGCGCGGCATTTCTGGCAGTACATGATTGAGATTGTTAGAGAAAAGCATGCTTTCTTCAAGTTGTACCCCCTACTGTTGGTTGATGGGCTAAGATTGAGGCGGTACCTGCCATTGTACGAGGCTGTCAGGTCCCAATAGGTCTATATTCTAGCCTTATTATTTATCGCAATCACGAGGTATGAATTAAAAATAAAAGTCTATTCCTGACATTTTATCGGCAAGTTTGATGAAAATAACTCAGAAATATGGATCGATGCGTAAAACTTAGTCGATTGGACGATGCATTAATTCATGAAAATGTTTACAGCACTACCAAAAGCATCCATTTTCAAGGTAATCATCACATACGAGACCAAGCTACAGGGGTAAAATACCAACACAACGATTCACTCGATAAAGATTTCGAGCTGGCCAACAAGAGAGCCCAACTAGACAGCAAGCTCAAGAAAACTTTCGAATCAATATTCGAAAAGTATGGTCAAGACTTTGATGGTATTGGTGACGAGATTGATATTGCAACCGGCGAGATCGTCGTAAATAATGGCCATGTGCTATTCATGCACGATGAAAAAGATGCTGGCGAGCGAAACCTGCAAATCGACAAGCAATTAGTCCTTGACAATCTTTCCAATGATTTAATCAACAATTTTGATGAATGTTGTGTTTTTGAAATCGAAGCAACAAAAGAGAAATATGACAATAAAAAATTTAAAGATGAAGGTGAAACCATCAATTCTATAGATGACCAGGAGGAAGACGATCTAATTCTGAGGGGATATTTCCGAGCGAATCGTTACCTACAGATGAAGCCCAAAGAAGAAACTAATCAGAATTGTGAAATTCTTTACAACAGCCCTCACAATTGTGTATCATCATGCAATTTAACCTGTGGGACGTCTCTTGACTCCAGGCCTGATTTAGCAGAGAAATTAACCAAAAATAAATGCGAACGTGTTCCAGTAAATGAAACTCAAATAGAAAAAGCATGGAGAGTTCCAGATCTTCCAATTTCTCAACAAAGTGATGGCATGGAGTCCGCTTGGAGAGTGCCTTGTATTTCTACTGACCTCCCAGAAAGCTGTAAGGCTAAAGTCACCTTACCGCATATATTTGAAGATGGGCGATTCTCTCCACCGCAAAACGTGAAGTCTCTATGGGCTCCAGCTAAGCTAAGTGTAGCGCAAATGCCTAATAGACATGATAAAATTATAAATAGTGGTGAGAAATCAGAAGAAAAGGTATATGAATCTAACAAAAATCGAAAACGTCAAATCAACAAGGCAGAATGGAGCAGCCATTATAATGCCCGTAAAAACACATATCAAGCTTTGAATTCGGTGGAGAAAAGACTTTTGCTAGACTGGGTTGCGAAAGGTCGGCAGGAAGGGCTTGCGGAACTAAGAATACTTAAGGAATTTAGAGCTAAGGTCAATCCCCCACCCGCACGTCGAAGGTTTTTACTAAGATGGTCTAGTACCCTCATCGCACCTTGAAGGCTTGGAAGAGTTATTTTCAGAAAATAGACCCCCACCTAACAAATGAAAGTGTTGAAAATAAAAAAGAAGCCACATTGCAACGTTTTTGCAACGCTCCTGAATTAAAAGAACCCAAAGAAAGCAAAATCAAGCCAATAATCGAAGTAAGCTCTCATCAAGACGAAAAAAATCAAGCAGTATCTAGGACTCAAAAACTTCATGAACTGTCCCATCCACCAGTCAGTCCGATTGAAAGATTAGATACTCCTGGCTGTCTCGACCATAACCTAAACGCTAGTAATTTTAAGCAATGTAGTAGTAATTTTAAATCTAATATATTGCCTAATAAACATGTAACTCCAAATTATCAATCGCCGAACCTCATGAAGTTTGAGAACCAGAAAGCAAATGTTACAGAAGCTGAAGGGTCATTAATTGAATTGCATGCACAGGTACATTCTGAAACCTGGAAGCAAGACAAATCAGGACAGCTGATTCCCTTACCCATAAATACCAGCTGTAGCGCCAAACCCCAGCTCACACCAAAAAAATTATTCGAAAATAGTCTACAAACAGCTAAATCTGTTGGAGGAAAACGTATAGAAGCTTCTCATCCTATGAACCATTTAAATCCATCAGACGGTCATTCCCTAAAAGACTGTAAAAATTTGGCTGTTCCCAACGGAGCTCACACAATTAGAGGTTCATGTCTCGTTGATGATATTGTACCTTGTCAACCATCGCAAATAATAGCTAAAGAAGAAGTTGAGAGATTCCTGACAGAGAAACATTTAAGTATTCAAGCTTCACTGGCCACTCATCATTCACTCCAAGAAAATTTAAATGAAATTGACAAGACGAATGCGCAGAAAATCCCAAAAGAAAATAGCTCGAAAAATCCTGATATGTTTCAATCCAACTGTAAAACTCATCCTTTGTCGGACTGCCCGGAAGTAGCAATACATCAGTCAGAAACGCAGTCTAATATAAAACTCGGGGAAAAATCAGAGATTTTTCAGAGTGGTGCTAGACCATGTGCACAAAGTGCAGATTCAACTCGAGGAGAGTCTGGATCTAGCTTCAATAATGCTTCAAAAATAAATAATTCTCTTGTACAACCGCTAGGAATAGAAGAAATTGATGAATTGAGTCTAGGACAGAAACAGATTCTGCTAATTTCATCTGAGCCCAGGCCATCTTCCACTGCCAACTACCAAAGAATTTTGGGTAAAGAAGATCCTCTGCAATCTCCCGCCCTCAAATTGACTGTTAGACGTCGGAAGAAACGTAAGCTATCCACTAAAGGGGATGAGATTGATGAGTTAGGTATAGAGTATGACAGATCACATTTAGATTTGCAAGTGCCTTCACTGACCTCTACTTGGCCTGATATTTCAGTACATCGAACTAAAATTAACAATCTGGAAAGTAAAGAGAAAATTCTTCAAAAAATCCCATCTTCAATCCGAAAACACCGACTTCACGAAGGTCATTCGCCTAAAGTCAGGGAGGTTCCAGTATTGTGCTCACTTACAGACAAACTTCATCTACCAGGTGCTGGGAGCTCACTATTAAATCTTACTGCAGGCCAGAAAAAGATGATAAGTGGTAGCAAGCAAAATAACTCCCAGCCGGCTCAGGAACTGTCTATACTACCTCAGAATAAAAGTGAAAATGTTAGTACGCAGGAAGTGAAGCACGTCTTGAACACACCTGATTGTAAAAGACTAGATAATCACGGAAAATCCGATTTTAAGTGTGGTAAATTATTTTGCTTTCAATGCTACTAGCTGTAATCCACAGTAACTAGTATCATGTAATCCAACCTTTACAGAGGCAGGATTCCCCCAACAATGTTTTGAGATTAAATAAATATAATACCGCACAGCATACCAATAATAATTGGTTATAATTTAGATTTAATAGATATGGGGATCTAAAAAAACGTCATGAAAAAATGCCGACAAAAATAACTTAACACTAATGTCTTACAACTCATTTAATGAGCAACTAGCATGGTTCTAAAACGAATTTCTCTCGATTCACATTCCAACAAACTAAATATGCATGATAAAATAGATACGAGTTTTACGATGAAATATATTGGTGAAAAAGATACACTTAATTGAAGCTTTATTTAATAACCAATCGATGTTACTCATGACCACCCGTAACCACGTGATGTTGACAAATAGTAAAAAGATGTTTTTTACTTTGGTTACAGCTGACTGCATGACCTCTTACTTTATGGTTAACTTTAGATAAATTACCTTTTACTATTTAATGGTTCAGGGCCACGAGATATCTTTAACACAAACCTATAAAAGCGAATCTAATCTCACGTCTTCACTTATTTTGTAATGCTCAATATTAAACGCTCTGACACAGACTAATTTGCTCCATAATTACACCAAGACCATTGCATGTCTCTCAATAGGCGCAAATAGCCTACTTGAATCGCATCATCCACGAAAGTGATTTTGCGCTAGCGAGTGCGTTAATCTTAAGCCATCAACTCCATCTATAAAAGAGGAAGTTATCTGACAGCTATTTCTGGGAGACAACAGTCTCTAGTTAAATCTATTTTTATAGATCCATAAGTTTTGTTTGTTGGTTCAAGATTAGAAAACAACTACCCGATTGTCCTGTCGCAAGGGCTCGAGCTGGCAGTCTAGGTTCAGAAGGCCCTTTAAAATTTTTGAAAATAAGCCCTAATTTGGGCCTTTCTATCACTAAAAATACGGTTGCCAGAAGTCAAGTTGGATATAACGTGAAATTTGTTAAATGCCCACCCCCCATTACGCGCACAAAGGACCGTACGTTATTCGTTATTATCCGATACCTCTGATCAGTAATCTTGCAAGGTTTTAGCTGCCATTTTAGAATACCTAAGGGGCACACTCACGTGCTCTATCTCCAACTATTGCCGCAGGAAAAAAAGCTATTGTAATGCGTAGTGCTGCCTTAGCCATCAATGTTCTTCTAGTCAGCTATAAATAAATGACTTCTTCACAACCTAAATTTATGGAAATTTAGATCTTACTGCCTGCTCCTGAAATTAATATTTTCTACAATGATTTCTTGAAGGAAGTTTCAGCTACCTCAGGTCATATACCGAAATTCACAAAAAAGCTCGCACCCGCAATGATAAGCACCAGGCTCTATACAAGAGTCATGGCTCCTCTACCATCCGGTCATTACTCGTGGCACAAGCACTCTCTTTTGGTCCATAAGAATCTGAAATCTTACTATAATGTTCAGAGATAAATATGGACAACCGCTCGGTCCCATCTGGCCTTGTTCGTGTGGCCCTCTCCTCAAAATATTAGAAATACGAGCAAATTTTTTTTCAGCTCAGTTCCAGAGGAAATTTGCAACTAGTTTGGATATTTTAGGGCACTAGCAGTTGCCGGTATACAGAAGGAATTAAATACCACAGAAATTAATTCCCAATCAATTATTTTCACGGATGTGCCTCTTGCAGGAATCTCCGAATCGGAAATGAACCCTTCGACCTGTCTCAAAATCTGTTTCGATCAATAAAAATCGGCGATGCAAATGATATTGCACCCATTAAGACAGGGCCCAACCTCCAGAGTAACTGCATAGCTCTCTCTTACTCGCTGGCGGATGTAATAGACTGGGGGGAAATGGAATATATTTGTTGTGGTTATGAGCTATGAGTTGTATAGAAATTATATGACTCTGCTATCCTTCTATGGAGAGGCATGGGCTAATGTGCAATGATTAGTCGCGAAGATGGCGGACTCATACTGGGTTGATGGCACAATGGATACTAAGTGCGTATAACTGTGGCTAATGGGTGTGAATAGATATTAAATGTGAACTTGTACTGAAAATGGTGATTTATGAAGGAGATACTAGATACGCATTCCAACAATTGATAATATTATCTAATGAATGATGTGAGAAATGACCCCCAGTCATTGAGGTTGTAGAGTGCATTGATTCAAGTAACTGCCGGAGTTTTTTTTTTAACTTCCTGCTAGTTCACAACACAACTGTAAAGTCTCATGTCGGCCAGCTCAGTCTATATAAACTACCCGACGTGACGACGCTTTTAACTAAGCCCGACATGTAATAAATGGGCCAAGGCCAGCCTGCCGTGAACCCCGAACTATGAATTGAGGTCAAAAGTGCTCTCCAGCCGAGACTATTATATTCTAATACAGTAGAGAAGATAATTATCTATACTAACAGGAAAGTTATCCATCACCTAGACCAATAGTCTCTCAATCTGAGCTCTAGCAAATACAGGCCAAGGGTTTATATTTTGGAGTACTAGTTAGTGTTGTTTTTGTATGCTCTAAAAAAGCATGTTTCATGAAGCCATTTACTAAACGCTATAGCTCCCTCGGGATAGCCTAGAATCCATCGAATTCCCGGTGTTGAATGTCTAGTTTTGCCAGGGAGGCAGGACCGACTCCGATTGAGTCGACAAAAGAGGAAGTGCTCGGGAGACTTTTCTAGCCAGCTGTAAAGGTTTAATGAATTCAGATGTACTTGAAAGACAATAACTCGTTAGGAATTAATAACTTCTTCCTTGGGAAGACAATCTACCACGTACTCTCCCATCCGTTAAAAGCTCTGCGTAGACTAGTCTTAACTCCCTCAATTGGCCCCCTGAGAATCATCCTTTCTCCCTGGCTCTCTTCCTTGTCCCCTTGAGAATCATTCTTGTCCACTTGAGAATCATTCTTTCTCCCTGGCACGACTCTTCTCCTGTATCATACTCCCCATCTGGTATGTACCCCCTCGGAGACGGAGTGGTCCTAGTAACTAGTCCCAATCCGGGCAAAGCCCGTCACACCAGCAAGCGCAGATGAGAAGAGCGTCCGAGTGCTTAAAGCGGCGGTGGTAGTCTGCAGAGTCGCCGCGACCTGATCGTGCTGCAAGAAGGCGACCAAGAGCGTAGCGGCTAAGGCTCTTGAGTTCGAGGGAGCTCCCAGTATTAGAATTAGTCCCCAGTTGTTGGTATCTTTCAGGAGAGCTTTAGGACCAGTACAGGCATATAGAGGTTTTGTATCGAGAGATTATGTCTCTCTTTGCTCGAGATGCTTGCCATCCATTTTATTCTTCCAGGCCGTTTCTTCTGCCTGTAGCCCCGATATTTTGTAGGAATATTTCGCCACTGGCATTCCAAGCGGGTGGTATTTTATCAGTGGAGAGTTCGGAAGACACTCCTGGTCGTATCCACAACATGCGGGAGGAATTCCAGCGTCACCGTATAGGATGTCTTGGGTCTCCTGATGCTAATCGAACAGTAAAGCGGTCATGTATTCGTTCTAGCCGCGCAGTAGCCGCTCCCACCCTGTCTCTCGAAGTGCAGGAGTTGGGGTAGTGCGGTAGACAGGGAGAACGGCTCTAGCGGCGTCCTTGATCCTACGCTGAACACGCCTTATTATATCCAGTGGCTTGTTTTTGGAATCCCATGTCTCGGCTCCGAAAAAGAGGATAGTGAAAGCTGTTCCTTGAATAGCTTGCCGAAGTAATGTCAAGGTTTGTTTTCTATTTTACATCGTGCCAGCGCTCAACACGTTTCCCAAGGTCACATGCCGGTTAGCTCAGTCTAGAAAAACTACCCGACGTGCCGACGCTCCTAAGATCCCGGCATAGACTAACTGGGCCCTGGCCCTCCTGCCAGGTGTCCCAATCTTTTTTTTTTTTTTTTTTTAAAATCATTTATTGTGTTTTCAGCTATCTAGCTATGACACATGACCGGTGCTATGTATACATGTAGGATGACTCTTTTGACGTTAGAGACACTCATACTCTGGATTTCATTCGCAAATACCACTATGAGGTATGTTTGCTTACACAAACAGTCGACCCTCCTCCGTAAGTACCCACCAAAGGGAATTTAAAAACCGTTGATTATCCAAGCATGCCTTCATCATCCATGCATACCAGCGCCGCGAGAAATGTAGTTAAGTTTTTCCGGATTCGAACCAGCGGTCTCCTGTCTAGGGTGGGATGTGTCCTAGCTATCCAGACCTTACTTGAGAAACCGGCCAAGATGATGTACCACCGCACCATCCAACCACGGCGGTGTTTATAGTGTCGCCCGCACTCTCGCAAGCGAAGTCTTGGTGCACGCACAAAGCTCAATTCGAAAACTCGTTGTCATAATTCTAAAATTCACGCCCGTCGAGATCGTTTCCATCCTCTGCATCATCTTGTGAGCTTGTCCTAATCCCTCTCACGCCCATCCCAAAGAACTGTCTCCCAGGTTTGTGCGCCACGCTTTGCTTCCTCTGTCGGGTGTAAATATCGGCGTGGGCGTGTACGTGGTGGTCAATTAAAGCCAGAGAAAGTCGACGAGAGGTGTGATCATTGAAATAAGGATGTACTAAGTCGTACCTGCAAACTTGATGAGGTTTTGGTTGTGATTGATCTCGCTAGGTGTGAAAATTTGATTGGATGGAGAGTCTTGAATCATTGCCTCATGGGCCAACTTGTTCGGTATTGCGAAATTTGACTGAACTTGGCTCTGGGAGAATATTTCACTCCCAGGTTCGTAGAGGGCACCGCGTACAGGTGTCAGTCTTGCCCTCCGGTGTCCCAATCTAAACATATACCAACAGCACCCTTCCTCTGGGTCTTCTGTAGTAATGTCAAGGTACAAGACAGTAATCATATTGTCAGGAAATGCTGCTTAGTCATCTAGTTGGTCAAGTGCAAGGTGTCCACATCCTTGGTACATAACACATCTTGATCACTCTACACCTGTAGTACTCACGATATACATTCCTCTGCATATCCCATATTACCGTCTATATTATCTTACTCTCGTGATAATCCCTTCTTAATATCCCAACACATATTATATATTCAAGCGATCACGTGATATACGATGTATATTATTTTCAGAAGCTACGCTTGTGACAACTTCCCCCATTAGTAGACAATCTTATCAAAGCTGGTGTAATCGCTCAGTATGCTCTGCATGAGGTTTCTGGGCGCGCGTTGGTTAGCTAGTAAATGGCGGGGTGTGGGTGTAAGAATGAAATGTTGTCACGTGGTGTCTCGTGGCTCCTAACTACAACGGATCTTGTGTAGAGCTTGAGACTAATACGTGAATTCTATTTTCTCCCCCAAATGTAGGATATCTATGCGCCTATATACATCAATACTCTGTTACCCCTCAGCTCCAGTACGATCTGATCGTGTGAGATCATAATGGCTCTAGGATTTTTGTCTATGCGCCGTACATCTAAAATCTGATCAACACGTGATAATGTAGATCTTTTCAGGATCCACATGCATATCTGTGGATCCTAAACGTAGCAGGCTACGTAATGTAATATAGTCTACTAAATGCGGTTAGCCTACAATTAGTAAGCTACCCACAAAGTGTAGATTTCGGAGTTGGGAGGTAGAAGAGGAGATAGACAAATTTATTATAACTCAAGCTTAACTATTGCATTCTGCGGAACTAGCTGTAGTAGAGCCACGAGTTATATTTGTCACCGTCCTGTTACAATTGTGATCGATCGAAACCCACATATCTGGGATAGCCAAGAAGAATCGCATCCGAATCGAAGTCGAAAGCAATCTCAAGCATATATCCATGTGACAACTTCTCGACAATGCCTATCTTACCGTTCTCATCCTCTTTCTAACCACACATCATCTCGCCTCAACAACCAATAAAGATGTTACTCCAATTGCAAACAGGAGCTTGCCCCATTAATTACCGGCCATCACTCACTACAAATTTACGACGCTACGTATACCCGCAAGGAGGAAATCAAGTCATAATATACAAAGCTCGGGTCATGGTTTATGGGGAACTGATGCTCTAATGTATTTCTACATCTTGAGGAAGGATAGGCGGCTGAGATGTGGTGCGAGAGGGGGAATAGGTCTCTGAAGACGATGCTGGGACTGACATTCTAGAGGGGTTTTCAACTTTGGAACGTTTGTGGGTGCCAAGACCGACATTTCGGCTAACTAGCCAAGAGGGCTTCTATTGTCGATGAGTCAACGGCACTCCCCAGCGCTCTGAACGGCACAAAAAAAGTTAGGCTAAGCTACTATACAGCAATCACGCCCTGTCAAGACTTTTCTGACATTCCAGCACGACCTTAGGGAAGGAGTTGGAAGGAGGCTAGAAAGGCAGAGTGTGAATTCTCTGATGTACCCACAAGTCTGCAGCGCCCAGCTGGCCGGCCTCTTCGAACGCTTCAGAAGGGGCACTATGTCTTCGGATTTAGTCCTAATGTCGGTATTAGGAGAGCTCTGCACCCAGTGGTTTTTGCGATTTTTCCCGGCTACCATACACCCGCAAATGGCCATCGTTTCGTTGGCTGGAGAGGGGAGATAATGAAGGGCAAAGAGCTCCTCTAAGTGTATGATCGAATGAGGGCTTGTGAGGGGTGGTACTGTTTGAGGGGAGCTGTATGGGAGGCATAGGATGGGATATACTACTGGCATAGGTATCCTTGGCCTGTAGGCAGAGAGGACCTGCATGTCCTGCATAGTCATAGACTCAGACAAGACAATAAAAAATGAAATAAAAAAATAAATAATAATAACGCACTTCCTGTAGTAAACCTCAGACAAACCATTAGATATGAAAAAGACAGCTTAGGGGGTTTTTACCAAATTGGTTTCCTCCTTATAAATATTATAGCTAGATATATATCATGGTACCTATGGTTCTCGCTTATGACCTGACCTAAAAGTCACATGACGCACAATTATCTTGCTTAGTTGTATGATTGATGCTAGCGCAGGATTGAAGTATAAGTATCTACGTAGTTGCACTCTAGGATAGATTGTGCAACGTCTTATTAATATATTCCTACCCGTACTTCGCCCTCTCGTATCTCCGATCTGCTCGTGACTCCGTTCCAACGAGACCAACCCGTGATAATGTACCTGAATGGGCTAAATAAAATCAAATCAAAAATAATTATCATAATTAATAAGAAAATCTAGTGGGGGACTATTCTCAACACTTGTCAGTGGTGTCCCCTACGAACCTCCAGCTCTCACTGTAGAGTCTGCAGAGCAGAGATTGAGTAACACCTTTTCAACTTTGAGCTGATTTATCTCCTCCTCCGTCAAAGATACGCTTCCAATAACACATAAGACGACCATGACGACGATAATGATGCTAGGAATGAGGAAAGATAATGCGGTACCAAAAGCTATAACGGTAGTCAGAGAAGCCCTCGCTATATTACAACATGTGCTGCCCACCGGCGGGCGAACAAAAAGCCCACGAAAGCAAAGTAATAGACCCTTCCGCCCTCAAGAAAAGCAGATTTCGACTCGTCTATAATATCTTCCCTTCTAATCTTAATATCCGAATAAACTAGCCAGGAGGGCATCTGGAACACATGAGTTATCCGATGACCCCACGTCCGTAACGACTTTTGGATGCCAGGCTAGGCTCCTTCACGACAGTCACTCTCGACCAAGACTTTTCTGACATCCTTTCACGACTTCGGTTTGTCCTGCGGCACGAATCAGGGAAAGAGGAAGGAGGAGATTGGGAAGGTTGAGAGACGCTCTTAGGTATACACAGGTCTGCTGCGCCCGGCTGGCCGGCCTCTTCGAACGCTTCAGAAGGGGCACTATGTCTTCGGATTTAGTCCTAATGTCGGTATTAGGAGAGCTCCGCACCCAGTGGTTTTTGTGATTTTTCCCGGCTGCTATACACCCGCAAATGGCCATCGTTTCGTTGGCTGGAGAGGGGAGATAATGACGGTATAACGGCTCCTCTTAGTGTATACTCGAATGAAGACCTGTGAGGGTATTACTGCTGGAGAGAAGTCGCGAAGGGGGCATAGGAGGGAGTACACTACCCGAGGCATAGAGACTCCCTGCCTGTAGGCAGAAAGGACCTACATGTTCTTACATAGTCATAGACTTAACAGGGCAATAAACATGAACAAAAAAATATTTATTGTTTGGTATTTACGTCAAAGCGCATTTTAAATATGATTTCATTGACCTGATTTGGTGCCTTATTGGCCCATGCAGGTGGCTTTGAACCTATCTATATTTATTTACATGAGGAGGAAACCTTGCAGTAAAAACCCCCTCCCCCTATCAAATTTTATTTTATCTATAGTCCTTTGTTACCTGTAGGAAGTGCAATTGGCCTTGAGTCCGAGATAAGACTATTGAAGGGTGGTGGTGTATAAGGTTGTATACACTTGGTATCTTCAATTAAATGGTTGTGACTACTCAGGGGGCTTAGATTGTACTTGGGTGGTTATGGCAATAATGTGTTTGGGTGCGAATGGTATCTTATTGTGTGATGTTATGTTATAGATTATTTACATGATGATTAACCAATCCCACATACTTCCAGATAGCCCCTTAACTAGTCTCCTTTAGGAGTGGTCTTAAGGTGAATGTAGCAATTGGGGGTATGTAATCTATCACTTATCTAGTTCCATTTCCTTGGCCCTGCATGCTACACTACGTGGATGACAATTTACTACTAATGTGAAAAGCGCATTCATGACACTTCCCCTCGCTTAGCACATCTGATATGGTTAGATAGTCGGTGGTGAGCAGGTTTTGCAAGAGCTTTGGTCAATAAGTCTGCGAGGTTGTTTGCGGATTTGACGTAGAGGAGTTCGAACTCTCCTTCTTTTAATTTATCACGAACGTAGTGGTAATGCACGTCAATATGCTTTGATCGTTCGTGGATCCGCGGGTTTCTCGCAAGTTCTTGTGCTCCGTTGTTGTCGGAGTGAAGAACAGTTTCAAACTTTTGGCGCAGTTGGGTTAGTCCATATTTGGTCCAGGTGATTTGGCGGGCAGCAAGCGACATGGCCATATATTCGGCTTCTGTAGTAGATAGTGCTACAGATCGCTGTTGTTTACTACTCCAGGAGATTGCAGCGTCGCCAAGCCGAATGACATAACCTGATGTAGATCTTCGGGTATGAGGGTTGTCTGCATAGGAAGCATCGGCATAGACTTCGAGATCTTCGTAGGCTCCATTTGGATAAAATAAGTCCCAAGTGGTTGTTGCAGCTAAATATCGAAGTGTTCTTTTGGCGGCTTGCAGGTGAGTTTGGTTTGGACAGGACGAAAACTGGCTTAAAAGAGTGACTGTATGTGACGGGCTTTGCCCGGATTGGGACTGGTCACTAGGACCACTCCGTCTACAAGGTAGGGTAGGGGCAGAGCAACGCTCCTGGATAGACGAAAGGGGACTCTAAGGGGGTATTAAAGGGAGTACGATACAAGGAAGAGAGCCAGGGAGAAAGGATGATTCTCAGGGGCCGAGGAAGAGAGCCAGGGAGAAAGGATGATTCTCAGGGGCCAAGGAATATAGCCAGGGAGAAAGGATGATTCTCGGGGGGCAAGGAATATAGCCGGGAGAAAGGACTATTCTCAGGGGCCAAGGAAGAGAGCCGGAAGGAAGGATTAATTCTTATATGGCTAAAGGGGGGAATTAATACTAGCGTACGCGGAAGACATAAAGGACAGGATACGATATGTTAGTTTAGCTTTCCCCAAGGAAAAATTATTCATTTCCATTGCGTTATCGACTTCAAGTACTTCTGAATTCCTTAAACCTTTTACACTGTATATGCTAAATCAGGACGACTGCCTATGACAAGGTACATTAGCGATCCAACAATGGCTTGATACTCTTTGACGTTCTCGAGACGTTCCTCTTCGGTTCCTTTGAATAGGGTTACGTTGGGATCGAGGGGTGTGCCAATTTTATGAGCATTTGTAAAGCCAAAGCGTTCTAGGACCCTTTTTGAATATCCTTGTTGGGAAAGTCGGATACCTGATGAGTTGGTTATTATTTCGAGACCTAGTATGTACTTTGCGTCTCCTAAATCTTTGCAATCAAAATCGTTTCCGATCGATGTCTTTAGGTTTTGTCAAAAGTCGTTTGGGGGTCCGAAGATGAGTATGTTGTCTACGTATATGGAAATAAATACCATTTCCTTTGGGTGCACGAAGACGCAGGGATCAAATGTTGTTGACTCGAATCCTTTTGCTTTGAGGGAATTCGAGATACATTCGTACCATTCTCGGCCGGATTGTTTGAGGCCGTAGATACATTTTCGGAGTTTGGCACATTTTCCGGTTATACGGTATCCCGGTGGTAATTCCATGAAAATTTCCTCTTCTAGCATGCCGTAGAGGTATGCTGAGTTTACATCCATCTGTTGAGGGATCCATTTGTTCTGGGCTGAGATTCGGAGTAATATCCTCAGGCTATCATATCGAGCGACAGGTGCGAAGGTTTCATTAAAATCATGGCCAGGAACTTGGCTAAAACCTTGAGCAACTAATTGCGCTTTGTATCTCTCGATAGAGCCGTCGGCATTCCGCTTTATTTTGAAAACCCATTTGGATCCAACAACATTTCTTTTGAGAGGTCGATCAGTCACATCCCATGTATGGTTTTGAGATAAAGATGTCAATTCTTTATCTATTGCTTCGCGCCATCGATTTCCATCTGGTTGTTGAAATGCATGTTCTATAGATTTTGGCTCCTCATTTGTCTTTGGTGCTCTTTTTGCCGCCAGAGCCACAGCATTGTTTTCCACTTCGATTTGAGATTCCTCAGCTGAAACCAGTCTGCTTTGTTCAGAATTGTTATCATTCCAAGTGCGTGTAATTGAGCCGTGGTGTGCGGATAAACCATATCTCTCAATAGGCTTTGTTGAACGCTTCGGACGGCTACGGATTGATAATGTTTCTTGAGTATGATTCTCTGATGTTTCAAGCTGTGCTGGCTGCTGTAAAGTTTGTTCGGAGTCATGCTTGTTTTGTGGCTCTATCGGATGTGAGGATGAGGTGTTATCTACAGATGGTGAAGATTCAACTGGTTTTGATGGAAATTTAGACGGAAGGGTTGGGTGAAATGATGTTGATTCGATGTTTTTTATCTCAAAGTTGGATTCGCTTGTGGTCTCAAGGGAGTGAGTCGCTTCCCCTGAATTGAGCGGCGCAAACTTGACGTTGGGAGATTCTACCACCTTGTGCTTAGAGGGGATCCATATTCGGAATATTTTAGTGCTCTCCGTGTAGCCCATGAATTTTCCTTCGATTGCCCTTGGTAATAGCTTTGAACCTGAGGGTCGCGAGTCCTTGTGTATGTGAACAAAGCATTTTCTGCCGAAGGGTTGAAGGTGTTTGATTTTGGGTTTGTTGCCTTGTAAGGCCTCATATGGCGTAGTATTTTGAGGTAGCCGTGAATGAGGAAGGCGATTTTTAAGATAGCTGGCAGTTGATATGGCTTCTGCCCAAAAATTTAGGCTTAAGTCTGCTATCATTGTTCTGGCTATTGTAGTTAACGTTTGGTTAAATCGCTCAGCCAGTCCGTTTCTCTCATGTTCGTAGGGTGGCGAAAGTTCATGAACTATTCCTTCAGATTTAAAGAACGAGTTGATGGTTTTATTCACGAATTCTCCCCCGTTGTCAGTCCTCCATCGCTTGATCTTTATATTGAATTGTCTATGGATAAGTTTGACAAAGTCAACAATAGCTTCAGCGGCTTCATCTTTGTTTCGTAAGAATCTGACCCAGGAGAATCGTGTTTTTTCATCAATGAAGGTGATGTAGTAATATTTGCCGTTTAAAGAGGGAACAGAGAATTTCCCGGAAAGATCTGAGTGAATAATTTCAAAAACGTTACTGGGATCCTCATGGATTGGATCAGGAACAATGTGCTTGGACTTAGCTTTTTCGCATGCGGGACAGTGAAAGGTCTGGGGTAGTGAAGGAAGGTTGTGACCGTCTGTGTATAATTTAGAAGGGTCTCGGATGGTTGTTACACCGGGGTGTCCTAAAGCTTCATGAAATTCACGATAGGAGGAGAAACGAGCTTTTATTTCTTCTAACTTAATTACGATCGACTTTTCCCTTGCTGTCGCCCACAGAACCTCTTGCCCGTTTTTATCCCTTATAAAAGTATTGTCGCCTTTAGAAAATAATTCATATCCCATCTCCCTTAATTTTTCCCATGAAAACAACCTAGTCTGTCGAAAAGAGGGCACCAGAAGAACATTGTTTAGAAGGATATTTCGCGATCGCCCGTCGCTGGTTAGAGCGCGAAGACGAACGGTACCTTTGCCAGTGACTGGGGTATAACTGTTATCGGCGACTCGTACAGTTTTATTTTCTAGGGGTGTAACTGATTCAAAGTCGTCGATGCAGCCAGTCATGTGAGTAGTGGCACCTGTATCAAGGATCCATTCTTTTGGAGTGGATGAAGAAGAGTTAGCCATGAAAGCCCTGTCTGAAAGTTCGTCATCTAATTCTGAGACTCTTTTGGCGTTTTCATTTTGTAAAGCGCTCTTCTTCGTTACCTTGGCTTCCTTCTGTTGTTCTTTATGTTTCTTGAGTTTGAAACAATTCTTGTAGGTGTGCCCCTTGTAGTTGAACTTCTTGATTTTGCACCATGAACATTCTGTTGCCTCTTGGGTCGATGCGTGATAGGCTTTGCTGTCAGCTTCGCCGACATTCCTATCAGCGGAGAGGTCCAAGAGCTTTGGTTGTATGTCCTGGTATTTGATCAAGTCTTTTGTCGCTAGGTTGTCGATGATGTTGTCCATGGATTTAGGGAGTGAGAGTAGTAAGAACGCGCCTTTGACTTCATCAGATGAGGTAACATCTCGGAATGCTTGTGCAACGCTGGATTTGGAGGTGAGGGACCTTTGGTAAAGACGATCCCATGCGTTGGTGAAGTTATTTAAGTGGTCGGCTACGTTCTCATTTTCTTGAAGTTTAAGGTCGACAATATTTCGCAGTAACGACAGGGTTGTTGATGGTGTTTCCCTGTCGAAGCGAGCCTTGATGTTGGCCCAAGCATCTCTGGCAGTTTGCTCGCTGGTGATCATATTCCGCAAGGAACGATCGACCGCAGACACCAGATATCCCCTGAGCAGTTTGTTCGCCGTATTCCACTCTTCCCAGTCGGGAGAAGTCTTCTCAGGTTTACTGACTTCTCCAGTTAGTACTTCCTTCAAACCCATCATGTCAAATCCTATTTCCCAGGTTCCGGCCCAATCTTGATAGTTTTCACTACCAGTTAAGACAGGATAATTATCCAGTTTCGCTGGTGTGACACCTTTGATAGTGAAGGTGGAACCGAAAGGTTTTTTCCCATCGTTGGACATGATTGTGGTGGTTGGTAGATGGAAGAAAGTTGGTTGACTTAGGAAGTTTTTTGGTGGATGCTAGAATTGATTGCAGGCTTAAGGCTACCGGGCTCATAACCTATTGAAGGGTGGTGGTGTATATGGTTGTATACACTTGGTATCTTCAATTAAATGGTTGTGACTACTCAGGGGGCTTAGACTGTACTTGGGTGGTTATGGCAATAATGTGTTTGGGTGCGAATGGTATCTTATTGTGTGATGTTATGTTATAGATTATTTACATGATGATTAACCAATCCGACATACTTCCAGATAGCCCCTTAACTAGTCTCCTTTAGGAGTGGTCTTCAGGTGAATGTAGCGATTGGGGGTATGTAATCTATCACTTATCTGGTTCCATTTCCTTGGCCCTGCATGCTACACTACGTGGATGACAATTTACTACTAATGTGAAAAGCGCATTCATGACAAAGACTAGCTAAAATTATATTTGACCTCGCTATCCTTTCCCTGCCCTTGCATGCTGAAAAGTGATGACTGTGGTCTTGAGTTTGACCCCGATGGCGCAAATATTTGAGGTGGTGGGTTGACCAGGGACTGTTTGCGCGGGCGTCCTGGCCCCCTCTTGTAAACCTCCGGCTTTTGATGGGACACGAGTGTGAATCCTCGGCTGTCGGTTGTTTTGGCCGCTGTTGTTGGTTTAATTTTTGTTGGTACAGTCAAACCCCTGTTAAGACGATGTAATCAGGGCCATGAAAAATATCGTCATATAGAGGATATTGTTTAAAAGGATAGGATTACCTAATCCAGCTATCTAGGCTACTTGGTACTTTTGATGCCTCTTTTATACTCCCAATTTCCTCTCTAATCGCTCTAATACTCTCAGTATACTCAATCAACACTTTCAGAGCCATTTCGGCCTCTTTTGCTGCCCGCAAAGGCTGTTTGTCTTGTTCTACCTCTTCTTCGTCTTGATTTGTTCCCAAATATTCTCCTATGTAAGGATTCCCTGTTTCATTCTTAGCTTAGTATATATTTTTAATTTTCTTCCAAGCGGCTATGACAATACCGTAGCTCTTGACACTGGGTACTCTATTATTAGGATAAGACTTATGTCATGATGGAACAATGGAAGGAAATCATGTAAATAAATAAGGGCTTGGTCTACTGAAGCTGACCTCTCCACGCTTAGTTTTCTGTCATACCCAACACCTTCGGATTACCTCGGATCACCTCTTGTACCTTTAGTTACCACTAGTACCCACCCAAACCTTTAGACCTCTTTAGCTATTTATATTACCCATCTTTCAAACCTTTAGTTCCTCCTAGTTATCTCCAGTAGAACTTCAGTCATCTCTTGCGACCCATCCGACCTCTTCTCACCCTCAAATTCTGCTTCAGGTCAAACGCCTACGCTCCAATCTGACATCCTATCACCTCTTGTAATATCATTTCCTCGTCAAGCATCAAGTTCCCTCCCTCTTCCTCCTCAATTGGATTAAGAAAATTATCCATTGCCATTGAATCTCGTATGTCTCTTGCTCTGACTACCTCATTAAACAATTCAGAAAGTCCAGTCGGAAGTACAGACGTAGGTAGAGCAATTGGCTTGAAAATTAGAGTCGATTTCCGAAAGCAATTATTAATCGTTGTATTTGTAACTTCGTTATTCCAACTTCGTAAGATCCAGCAAATTGTTGGTCGAATATTGACACTTGATTGTGGATCTGGACCCTCTTCAATTGCTTGTAGAACAAAGCGGGGCCAGTATTGTCTGTAGAATACTTTGCAGTTCTGAATAATACCTTACTCAAGGACTCGGAGACTGTGGACTAGCTTAATCGATGGCCGTACTCAGCGAAGAACCACTCAATGCACTGTTTTTGTGTTGGTTTTGGGACCTTGCGGTGCACCCATCGTCGCAGAGTACGTCGTTGCTCTACAGAGATTTTCTTTTTGACAGCATTATTAGCACCAGTCTAATAAAAAGACCCTGGTTAAGACGATATTTAGAGGTTGAATGTAACGGCTGCAAAGCCGGTAATTTCCTGTAGTCAGTACTGGCCAGTACAGACGTACAACTACCTGGTATTTGGCCCTGTAGAACATACTAGGACCACTGGCGAAGGAGCTAGAAAATGTTTCACAGGATTAAGATTGAGAATGAACCTTGGAGAAGCTGCTAGAAATGATATTCTTGCAGTAGCAACTGGAATTATCTAGAAGTAACCTGGCCTTAGAAGGAAGATCTTAGAAGCCAACGAGTCTGTACATATATGTGGCTTAGTATGTAGAACTTAGCTCTCCATAGTTGAATTGTTAATATACCATCACCCATAAAAATGCTCTCTGCTTTCTATAGCTGATCCGTGACATTGAAGAACGATAATCGTGTAATCGGTAAATGTATGGGAACCAAGTCCATTCCGGAAAAAATATTGTATAAACGGCAATATCATCTTAGCGAGGATCGTCTTAAGAGGGGTTTGATTGTATGAATTCCCCTCTTCTAAGTTCCGCCGTTCTTTCCGAAAGTTAATATTGTGCCCGCTGGACGCTGGCCTTGTATAGCATTGAATCTATGACAATGCCATTTCGAATCACTTTGCCTTGAAGAGCCTCGGTCGGTAGGCTTGCAATCACCGACCCTCGAGTATGACCGTTTTTTTCATCAATTGGTGCTCTTTGCCGTCATAAAGCCACCTTACCCTGTTGATTTGGATTCCAGGAATCCGAGATTTTGTCTTCGTTTGTTAAGGGACGGTACGTCAGCTTCTCGCAAACATTTGTCGAAAATGATATTTATTTTCTTTTTAGAGGGAAAATAATCTATTTGGAATTTACCAAAGTATAAAGACTACGCGTCGCGTCGAATCCTGGGCTTTACATTAGTAATTACATGATCCTAACTAAATTAGGAATGACACCAATTTGGAGCTGGATAAACTCCGGTTCTAGGTAAATGAGGCAGCAGCCTGTAACACCGTTGTCATCTTACTTATTTCCAAGCTGTTGTTGGCGTTCTTTCCTCTGTTTATAATTGTCCCTAGTGGGAATCCTAGAATTTCCAAAGGATAATCCTGATTTATGATGCAGAACTCCTTTGGCTACCCCATACTCAAGGCAGCGTCTCGTTGGGAGAACGACTGCACATACACCTCAGTGTCGTTACTCCGTAGCTGCCTTACAGCATATACCCCCTCGATTTGTTGTTTCGCCTTGTTAAGCAGCTCTGCCGGCTGCATCTTGTCTGCCCCTTCAACTCGAATCCTTACTGCCGCCTTGGTTCCTAGCAGTGCGACGATTGAAGTGTACATGGGTAGTCCTCCCATTGTTTGTGCCAACTGAGGAGCCGTCTTGCGCATTGGCTCCTCGAAACTCTTCTTGATTGACTTTTCCAAGGCTAGCATCCTTTTCTTGTCACGGTTTGACTGTTGTATGTGCTTAGGTGGATACCTAAGCGTAATACTTAGATTGTTTACAATAAGGTTGCACGAGGAGAGGAAGATGGAACTAGACGAAAAAATAATACTAATCAGGACGCAAGATCGCTGTCACAACTAAGTAACACCCAACAATACGTGGCTAGTTAGCGAGTATGATGTCTGGAGGAAAGCCATCAGCTAGTAGATACACGCAGCGGATCAGTCATTATAAGTACCTGTTAGTTGTAGCTAGAGTTCTCTTCTCTCCTCATATAGTTTAATAAATCGACTTATGTTGTAATTATTAACAGTCCTGCACCTGTAACCCTGGCCATGCACTGTCTCGTTTTCATTTCAATCTGTTGACGAACATGCAAGGTCTGTCTTACACTTAGTTAGCTTGGGGGCCTACTGGTAGTAAAGACACACCCACACCTTGATAATGTTGCCATAGTGGAATTAGGGCGCATATCCTAGTTATTTTCTGCATTCGTCCCACTAGGGCTAATTCCTGTATATATCTAGTGGCCTTATCCTTCAGAAATCTTCAGTTCATTACGTTTACTGAATATCTCTGAAGGTAAGATTCCATACTGTAGTTTTTCTAATTAAAGTTCATTACGTTTACTGAATATCTCTGAAGGTCATATTCATACCTGCTTCGTGTCAACCTACCAAGATTTATTCCATAAATCTCTATTCACCTGCTTCTTTGTTCGGCGATAACTCTTCACTCTCCTCCATCGCTCCAGCATTCCGCTCTCACGATCCTTAACCTTTCAACAGGTTATGAGCCCGGATTCAGCTCTTCCTGCAAGCATGTCTGTCGAAACCGCCCCGATTTCCGTTGGTAACCTCAAGGCCAATCTTCCAGTATTGTCCTCACAATCGCAATATCGAACGTGGGCACAAACATGGCAAGTTGTACTCATGGGGTGTAACTACTGGCGCGTCATCACGGACCATGACCACAACAAAGAAACTCGACCAAAAAATGCTGGCAGTAACAAAATGGAAAATGTGAAGAATATCCCTTCAACAGAACAGGAGGAATATGACACCAAGAACAACGCGGCACTTGCTGCTATTCTCGCTGGAGTGTCCACCGATCTCCAAAGGATAGTTGCTGGCTTCGTTGGCCAACCTGAATCTGCTCGACTCGCGTGGAAAGCTTTGAAAAATAAGTTTGACCACGAGACCACTATATCAACCCTCGAGCTCTTCAAATCTCTAGTGACACTAGAAATGAAAGAGGGTGATATAATCTCCGATCACATCTCCAACTTCGAAACCACCTACGCCCACATCTTTAACCGATGTTCTGAATCGTCCAGGGAAGAAGCTCAGCATCTGGAGCAATTCCTTGCCTCCGACTCCGTAAAAACAATGACATTTCTTTACACTCTTCCTCGCTCCTTCGAAAACGTCGTGGACAATCTCATGTCCAAGGAACGCCTCACCTTCGATGATGTCAACAAGCGAATGCTTGACATTCAAGCATCTCGTTCCTCGACTTCGTCTAGCGACTCAAAAGCCTACTTTGTTGATGATAAAAATTCATCAACAAGAGGAGACAAAAAGAAAGGAAAAGAGTGCTCCTGGTGCAAGTCTAGGAATAAGAAATACAAGGGTCATATACATTCAGAATGTCGCCAGTTAAAGGCTGCTCAAGAGGAGAATCGTGGCGCTAAAGGCAAAGAGAAGGCAAATACTGCCACCATAACTGAAAATATCGACTCAAGCTCGTACCAAGAGCTTGATTTTTCAGTAGAAAAGGCATTTGCGTCACGTCCCCTTCTCACCTCTCACCCATGGATTCTCGACTCTGGTGCCACAGCCCATATGACGCCATTCCGGGAAGATTTTTCGTCACTTTCTCCCAAAAATGGCTCTGTGTCATCGGTATCAGGTTCGCTCACACCTATCCACGGCTTTGGAAAAATAGAATTTAACACACGTCTTAGTACTCGACAAATAATTACTGCTAAGTTTGATAATGTTTTATTTGTTCCGGGCCTTGGAGTTAGGTTATTGTCAGAATCAAAATTGGATGAAAATGGGTTTGAAATAGTTTCGAACGGTGGTGAACGGCGTGTTTTGAAAAATGGCGAAGAATGGTTGTATGCAAGAAAAGATTCGGGACAATTTATCGTCCAAACAGTCGTAGAAAAATCAGCTTTTGCCTCCTATCTTGACGCTCATGAAGCTCTCGGTCATGCCGGAACCTCTGTCATGTCTCAAATGCGTAAAGTTGATTCCTCTATTCCTCCAAAGCCTGACTCTTTCACATGCATTGCATGTCTTCGTTGTAAATCAAAACACCAAACTCCAAAGTCTACGCATAAGCGCGCCTCCAAGAAATTCGACCTCATACACTCTGATTTATCTGGACGCTTTTCCGTCAAGTCGCTTGGCGGAAAGGAGTATTACATCACCTTCATTGACGATTTCTCAAGATATGCCTGGATTTATTTCCTTACTCACAAATCCGCTGCTTCAAAGGCTATCCAAGATTTCGTCCACATGATTAAAACACAGTTTGACACAACAATCAAAAGTTTTCAATCTGATAATGGTGGTGAATACGTAAATTCAGATGTTGAGAATTTTCTTGCAGAAACTGGTATCATCTTGCGAAACTCTCCTGCATACTCACATGAGTCAAACGGTATTGCAGAAAGATTTAACCAAACAGTTGTTACCAAGGCTCGCATAATGCTCATGGACCACGGAAAATTCCTCTGGGCCGAAGCAATCTCTATGGCAGTCTACCTTTATAACCGACTCCCTCATCGAAGCATTAATGGTCAATCTCCGATTGAGGCTCTGACTGGCCATCCCTTCACCTCGACCACTCACCTCCACCCTTTCGGCTCAAATGCGCTTGTTCACATTCCCGAAGAAGCCAGACCACCCGGTTCAAAATTGATGCCCAGGGCTATGGACGGTATACTCGTAGGATACACAAACTCTACTAAAATTTTCCGCATTTATGTTCCATCAAGACGCTCCGTAATAGTATCAAGGCAAGTAATCTTCCCCCTGCCATGCAAGGGGAAGTCTCCCTTGATATAAATATTCCTGAGAAGACGACACCAAGCTCTTCATCAAAAGCTGATTCTTCTCCTTCGTCTCCGACACATTGCTCAGTAACACCACCAAAAGAAACTAACATGCCTGGTGGGTATTTTGACTCTCCCACAAACTTGACTATCCCTGCTGTTTTTGATCCGTCTGGTCACAAACCACAAGATAATAATTCTGCTGCCCCTCGCCGGAGTACTAGAATTAAACGAAAACCAGACCGATTGGAAAACTACAAAGCGCATGCAGTCATTGAGGAGCCAAATACACACAAACAGGCTATGGCTACTGAGAATGCCGAGAGATGGAAAGAAGCAATCAACGAAGAGATGGATGCACTTCGGCGCAATGACACCTGGACAGTTGTCCCTAGGCCCGATGATCGCTCAGTCGTAGGATCCCGCTGGGTTTTCAAAGTTAAATACAATGCAGACGGTTCTATCGAAAGATATAAGGCTCGAGTTGTTGCCAAAGGATTCTCACAAATTCCCGGCACTGACTTCGAAGAAACCTATGCGCCAGTTGTACGCTTTGATTCCCTACGCCTACTTCTCGCTCTAGCTGCCCATAATAATTGGGAAGTTATACAAATGGACGTCAAATCAGCATTTCTGTACGGAAAATTAGATCGCGACATCTATATGGAGATTCCCGATGGGTTTAAGGAATCCAATATGGTTTATAAGTTGCAAAAATGTATCTACGGATTGAAGCAATCTCCACTTGTCTGGCATCTTACTTTAAAAAATGCCCTGACCAAGTATGGATTCGTTTCAACTTCTTTCGACCCATGCGTCTTCGTACACAACAAGACCACAGTCTATGTTGCTGTCTACGTTGATGACATTTTGATCTCTGGTTCTGATTCCAAAGTTATCAATGGGACTCGTCAATTCCTCCATTCTGAATTTGAATGCACGGACCTCGGCAAAGCCCATTTCATTCTTGGAATAGAAATAGAAATCACACCGCAAGGCATATCGCTCAGTCAACATTCATACTTTCTCAAAGTCCTCAAACGATTCGGTATGCTAGATTGTCATCCTGTTGGCACTCCACTCGAACCGAACGGCCACCTTCAACGAGTCGACCCAGCGGATCAAATCGACCATATCAGCACTTACCAATCTCTTGTAGGCTCACTGATGTATGGACATATTGGCACACGACCTGACCTCGCATTCCCGGTTACACACCTCTCTCAATTCTCTTCCTGTCCCGGCTCAACGCATCTCGCTGCCGCTAAACGAGTCCTTCGATACCTCAAAGGCACAATCCACCATAAGCTTTTCTTTCCTAGCAAACACGACTCTCTGATCCACGGCTTTGCAGATGCATCTTGGGGTAATAATCTTGATGATCGCAAGTCTTATTCGGGATACGTCTTTAGGCTAGGGGAAGCCTCTATATCTTGGTGCGCACAGAAACAGAAAGCCGTCGCCCTCTCTACAGTTGAGGCCGAATATATGGCTATCTGTCTATCTTCCCGCCATTTAATCTGGCTCTGCCGAGCTATCAAAGAACTTCGCCAAAGCTACGGTGCCATCCTCCACGCGGACTCGAATGGAGCAATAGATCTCTCTGGAAATAACAAAGTTACTCAACGCTCAAAACACATCGACATTCAATACCACTTTGTTCGGGATTATGTTGGTAAAGATTTCGAGCTTGAATACGTTCCTTCTTCTGAGAATTTGGCCGATCTATTTACTAAGGCTTTGCCTAAAACAACTCACCAAATTCTCACTCAACAGATTTTGATGCAGTTCTGAGGGGAAGTGTTGTAATTATTAACAGTCCTGCACCTGTAACCCTGGCCATGCACTGTCTCGTTTTCATTTCAATCTGTTGACGAACATGCAAGGTCTGTCTTACACTTAGTTAGCTTGGGGGCCTACTGGTAGTAAAGACACACCCACACCTTGATAATGTTGCCATAGTGGAATTAGGGCGCATATCCTAGTTATTTTCTGCATTCGTCCCACTAGGGCTAATTCCTGTATATATCTAGTGGCCTTATCCTTCAGAAATCTTCAGTTCATTACGTTTACTGAATATCTCTGAAGGTAAGATTCCATACTGTAGTTTTTCTAATTAAAGTTCATTACGTTTACTGAATATCTCTGAAGGTCATATTCATACCTGCTTCGTGTCAACCTACCAAGATTTATTCCATAAATCTCTATTCACCTGCTTCTTTGTTCGGCGATAACTCTTCACTCTCCTCCATCGCTCCAGCATTCCGCTCTCACGATCCTTAACCTTTCAACAACTTATTCATCACCAACTCGGTTTCCGCCACATTCCTCCATTGATTTTGCCGACATCTTAAATTGTAACATCTGAGTATGGGCTTTGAAGGCGTCGAGAGCCTCATCTATTTCCACCATTGGTGCCGCAGATATGTAAGTACCTGTCAGGAACTGAGGATAGAGGTTACTGGGTCACAATGGTTGCCATGGGTTACGAATTGAGTAATCGAGTAATAGGATGAGGATCCATGATCATAAAGATTGTATTATAATTTGTCACGTGTACCCCAGTTTTTATGCATAATGCACACTAAGCTAGAAACCTGTATATACTAGACACATTCTGTAATTTTAGAGGGGGAGTCACACACCGTCTTAAGATTTTACTATATAGAAGATATAGCTGAAATCCCGAGACATCGTGACCCACGAATTCCGTATATTCACATTTCATCACCCTACCATCCTAGGAACTTATAACCTCAAGGAGGTGGACCCTGTGAGACCTAGGTTACTCTGGTTACTGTAATGTATATATGGAGTAGACAGAGCCGCAGTAGATGGCCACTTCTTGTCTTCTGTCTTCCACTGGCCTTGTCTACGATCCTAAATTCCCTCGCCCCTCGTCCTTAGGCCTAGTTATAATCACGAATTCATACCTTTGACTCTTGCCTACCTCCTCAGCTGTTACCCAAATCACTTAGTAACTCTCCCGACGCTACCTTTGGCACCCTCGAGTTTGACATTACAAGACGTCTGTTGTATTATCCATGTCACTTACCATGGTAGATGCATAAGGTCACGTCATAGTAGATGCACGTGACTGTGAAACTAAACCGTGGGTGTTGGGATATTGAGAAGGGATTATCACGAGAGTAAGATAGTATAGACGGTAATATGGGATATACAGAGGAATGTATAGAGTGAGTACTAAAGGTATAGAGTGATCAAGATGTGTTATGTACCAAGGATGTGGACACCTTGCACTTGACCAACTAGATGACTAAGCAGTGATTCCTGACAGTGGGGTGTTTAGTGTGTAATGCATGTGTGGGTGTTATTGACCAAAATAGATCTCAATAGAATAGGGCTAATGGAATCAGCAAGAGACTGTTGGAAATGGAGACACGGAGTGTTGTGGACGTATGGGCCCTCCATTTCGTCTAGGTTCCCGACACGATCTTGTGTGTATTTAAGAGGTTGGAATTGGTAATATGGTAGCGCTTCAGGCTACCTATTAGATGTATGAGCGGCTGTATGGTGTGGGCACAAGGAGGTTATTGGGGGGTTTCTATGCCTAGATGGCGCCACAATCGTTTATGGTGTGGCTTAGGCTAGTGTCGCTTACACTTGTATTTGTAGCGCACACTTCCCACACTTTTAGCTTTAATCCGAACATGACACTCTTTTAGTCAACTTCTACTTTCGTTCCATGAATATTGCGCCCATTTCATGGCGCGATATTTCCAACAGAGACTGATGGACTGAGGGAGAATGAGATGGACGTTTCTCGTAGGAGAGAAATGATATCACAAGAGAATGTTCTAGCACTAGGCTGTAAACAACACAGTAAGTCTGGAGCAGGATATAAGGAGGTCTCAATCTTCGTTCATTCATTTGTAACTAAGTTTCCTTTATACGAGAATATAGAATCAAGTCTCACACATCAAGAGAACACACGCGACAGCGATTAAAGAGACCTACTGTGAGCATAACTTCCCCCAGAGTATCCATCGTCCTGCTCGTATATAGCCTAGTTATTATAACAACGTCACTACCTATCTCCCAGTTTCTATGTCGAGCACATTCAAGTCACCACAGTCACAGTTCTACGATATGGATGACGTATCCTCCTCCCGACCAGAATCTCCAGACGTTGGTATCCAGCTTATACCATCACAATTCTGGAATTCTCAATATTTACTTCAAGTCCCCGGAGCATTGAACGCCGCATCATCCCTAGATCCAGCCCGTGTCGCAGAAGTATTCGCCCAGTCAAATCAACGGACTGAAGCACAGCCCTCGTTCACAACACCTAGCTCAACCGAAATTCCAACTAGGCTCTCGGTCCCTCCCATTGCGCCCTGCAATGGAAAATCTAGCTCCCTTTGTCTGTTTTGCTCTCAGTTAAATAACCAGATCCAAAGCCACAGTCACCTTTTCCAGTCTGAATTATCGAAAGTTCGCTTCGCTTACCAGTGTCTTGGCCCCGGCGCCCTGATATAAATGAGATCCTGCTTTCGTATTCTAGAAGATCCTTCAGCCCCTCCAGAGATAACTACCAGGAAACTGGGGAACCTGTCCTGTAGCAGGTGAAGAATATTTACGGGTATCAATAACTCAGTAGAAACAACTTAATTATTTTCTTCCGAGCATCGGTCCCCAGAAGCTATCACTTCTCTAGGTGGACCGTGCGTTTAACTAGCCAATTTAAAGTAGTCTATTATTGGACCCAATAAATCCAAATGTGATCCAAACACCAAACACCAAATAAACCTTAGATACTTCCAAATGTCTAACAATAACAACAATGAATGAATTCATGGCAGCTCTTAAGCGGCAGTGTCAAGATCCAGGACTAGAAGATAAAGCTACACGAGCTGTGGAATCAATGACCCAGCGAAACATGAGCTTCCAAGATTTCATCACCCAATTTGAAGACAATATCATAGACTCGACATATGGGTGTTCGGAAAAGAGTATCTGGAAGAAGATGCTCGAGCGTAGACTTTCCTACAAGCTAAGGGATATAATACTTTCTTCTCCCAATTCGCCAACCAAATATCATGCCTTTGTGACCTACCTCAGGAAAAAAGACGCCGGAATCCAAGAAATGAGAGCTGCGTTCTCTTCATACCCCAAGACAACGTACGCTCCAAACACGCTGTCTCCAGGGAAAAAATACTCCACATCATTCAGACCTATGAATCAGGGTCAAGCTGTCTCACCCTGGTCACGCGACCAGGTTGAATTGACAACCTCGCAAGGTGGATTGGCGATGGACCTGGACACAAAATCAAGGGAAAAGGGTCCGGATGGACGTATTACACCACAGGCAAGAGATGCGCGACGCTCAACGGGTGTCACGGAGGGTTACGGGTCAGGTTCTGGTGGTTTAATAATATAACTGCGTTGTGCAATAGCAAGGGAAGATTATCTACAGGAGGGATCTATACTAATATCCTAGTGTACAGCGCTAGCTCTTAGTCCCGTGACAGTACTCCCACTCTAAATTGCGTTTGGTCTCCAAACTGCATGCTTCCATCTGTAAATTAGTATGACCTCAATATAAACTTTTGTTATATTGTTGTTTCAATCAGTTTCCATGTTGGCCACCTTTTTCTTCCCGAACGGTGTGGCTGCTGTGGTAAAATCGATTTATTTGCTGGTGGTGTGTTTGTGTGGTAATGTGTGGTCTATGGGGGTTACATTAGATTAGAGTGGTAGCTGTGTTTGGTAATATTCAGTGCACGGACACCTCAATCTTGTACATAGGAAAATTCTTCTCCTCATTAGATCAAAATAGACCTGAATACTTACAATCAGACCATAAGGTTTTCACTTTCTGCGTATAATGCTAAAGAGAAGCTTCGGCTCATTAACTACCATGAGCTCATAATCACAACACCCCCTCACACGCTTAACGGGCAAGGATGTTTCATTTAACTTTGATAAGAAATGTTAAGCAGCCTGGGAATTGTTGAGATCAGCATTGAAGTCCGCCCCAATCCTCTGCCACTATGACCCGTACAAGCAGACACGTCTAGAGACAGACTCGTCGGATGGAGTTGTCGCTGGCGTCCTCTCCCAATTGCAGGATGATGGTCTTTTTCACCCTGTGGGTTTTTTCTCAAAAACAATGATTGATGCCGAGCTCAATTACCCAATCCATGATAAGGAACTCTTGGCAATTTTCCGATCTTTCAAGCAGTACAAGCCTGAGCTATTAGGTGCCCAGAAAAACGTCCATGTGTATACAGACCACAAGGCTTTGGAGTACTTCATGTCAACAAAGGAACTTACGGCCCGCCAAGCTCGCTAGGCATAGTTCTTTGCCAAGTTCCATTTCACAATTATGTATCAGATGTGACAGTCGTAGCCTGTAGATATCTAGGCGCTCGTCTCTTCCCAATGATGCACTCTAATTGGGCTAAATTCGGCATAAGGTTATTCCGGGATTCCGCACTCTTTGTAATTTCTATGTAGCAATGAGAGTCTTCTCTCTTTAGATTAAATATAACTTATAATTCACCACAAGCAGTACGCTTCCCCTGACATCAGACAGGTATTACAAATACTCTTGCAGACACCCTCTCCCGTTGCGACCAAGAACTCACACCCATTGAGGCTAAGAAACGGGCATACCGGAACCAACAGATGATTCCGGACGACAAGATAGACCCGAAGATCTTGGAAGAACTGCGAGTGGCGAAAATTGACTGCCTCAATGACGTCGACTCTTACATCCATAGAGTCTCAGTGGATGCAGACAACGAGGTTGCGACTCATAATCCCGGATTAACAGTCAATGACAAAGCTACATCACCTTTGGACCACCTGGTTGTTGATGGTGAGCCACCGGACCTGGCCTCTGTAGTGGCATACAACATTGATGGATACAACATTGTTGACCAGGTTATTGAAGCCAATAAATCCTCTCCTGACTTGGAACCCCTTCGTGCAAAAGCTAGAGCGCACCACATGGATTATGAGCTTAACCAAGAGAAACTCTACTTCCAAGGACGCCTGGAGATACCCATGGAACCACTAGAGCTGCGCACCTCCTTGATCCGCCACGTGCATGCCCAGCCATGTGTGGTACACGCCGGAGTCAACAAGGTCAAGTTACTGCTCGGTCAGAAGTACCACTGATCTAGATTAGGGAATGATGTTGCCCATTATATTGCCAACTTCAGTGTCACAAACCATCTCTGGGATGTCGCGTCGCACCCAGTCAACCGAGTCATGATGTATATACAATAACATAATTTAGGAATTGTAATGGTTACAGTGTTGTGATAGCAACAGTTGTCACTCGGAGTACTAGTTAGTTGCTACGTAAGAACTGTGGACTATTACACCCTTGGTTATAGTATTGATGCTCGTGTACTTCAAGAAACTCTGGGTTTGAATATAGTCCACAACCCTTCATAGTTTGTAGTTCTTTATTGACCTCTCTTAGTACATCTCGAAAAGTTTCAAGTTCAACAGAAGTGCGTGTAGTTTCTTCCAGGAAGCTTGCCATATTCGAGGTTTCATGTGTTATAGGTGACTTCTTTGGTAAGTTGCAGGATTTTTATTTTTATTTTTAGAGCTTTTTGTAATGTCACGGACGAGGACGAAGACTATGACGAGAACGAAGACTAGGACGTAGACGAGGATGAAGACAGAGGCTGATAATGAAGACGAGATATTCAGATTAATTATTAGATTCTAAAACATAGGTAATTTACAAGACAAAAAGCTACAGTCTAAATCCAGTCCCAGAGTTTCCTTAAGTACACGAGCATCAATACTATAACCAAGGGTGTAATAGTCCACAGTTCTTACGTAGCAACTAACTAGTACTCCGAGTGGCAACTGTTGCTATCACAACACTGTAACCATTACAATTCCTAAATTATGTTATTGTATATACATCATGACTCGGTTGACTGGGTGCGACGCAACATCCCAGAGATGGTTTGTGACACTGTAGTTGTGCCTGCCAGAAGGCCCGACAGGACAAGATAGCTGGCCTGTTACACCCTCTGCCAATCCCTGCTCGACCGTACTGTCACAGTTCCAATATAGAAAGTAAATGGGCATTTGTATGATTGAAAGGTAAAGCTGTAATTCATCTATGCAGAAGTAAACTACCTGCGAGTCTCCCGTGCTACTTATACACATCCAGAGGTTTCTAAATGTAGCCTACGTTCATAGTGGCAATAATACTAGCTTAAGGTTTGTTCTGCGACACGGGTAACGCTTCCGATATACTTGGCACTATCCTTTACGTAGTCTCAGTGGCGATTACGTATCCATTTTAGTTAGCTGAGAATCCTACGAGTAATAGAACATGAAGGTTGCCTTTGATAGCCATCGAAGGCTACAGGAATTATGTTACGGCAAGTCAAGGAGGTTGTATAAGTTATTATATTGCTATCAAGAGGTACGCTTGTAAAGGCAATAAAAGACGAAGAGAGGAGGTAGCTACTCTCGACCCTCTCTAAGATATCTCCCTCGGCTGTTCTCGGTCATCCAACGTGATGCCAAGGCGCGCTAACCCGTATCCCCACACGCACGCAATACGGTTCTCACGGATCGTGACATTACCCCCCCCTCCTGAAGAACTGCGACCGCGCAGTTGCAGTCATAGCGTGATCGTCTTCCAATTCGGAGTAGTCGTTGATACCATTGTTGTACGCCTCTAGCCACTTCGGGAGTAGTCTAGGTGGTCCCCTGGCTGTTGGGTAGCGTATATGGAATTTTTTGATCATATGAGGTGCTGTCATAGCGTTGGAGCAGGGGTACCATTCGAGGTCTTTGTCAGCGCCCTTCCATCAAATTTGGTACTGGAGAGTGTTGCGATAGACTCGGGAGCTTAATATCCCCTCAATTTCCCATTCATCTTGCTCAGGGAGTAGTTGAATTGGTGCTGGGGCTTGTCGAACTTGTCCTGGTAGTGGGTCCTGTACGAACTTCCACAGCAAATGGGAGTGAAATACAGGATGGATATTCCATTCTTCTGGTAACTTCAACTCCCAGCTCTCCCCGACCTTCTTTAGTACTTCAACAGGGCCATACCACTTGTCTGAAAGCTTACGTGAAGGTCTGCTCATTTTCCAGTTTGCGGTATAGACTAGAACCATGTCTCCAACTTCCCAATCGACTTCCCTACGGCTACAATTAGCTAACTGCTCCATCTTCTCCTGTTGAATCTTAAGCGAGGATTTAGCGTATTCCATTGCATCCTTCATACGAGTTGCTACGCAGAGAGCATCTTCTCGATTCAAGGTCTCCGTGGCAGTAGCGGGAGGCTCAGGGCTATGTAAGTCCCAGGATGCACGCGCCTCGTAGCTATTGAGTAGTTGGAATGGTGACAAGTTGCCAAGAGATTCGTGAGGTAGCGTAAGCTGAGCGATATCCATAATCGGTAAGAGAGAGCTCCAATTGTCTTGGTAGTAGGTACAGAATGGACGAAGTCTCTGCTTGATATGCTGATTCATGACTTCCGTCTGGCCATCGACGTTGGGGTTATATGATGTAGTCAACTTGACCTTGGTGCCGAGAATACGGCAATATTTGTTCCAGAAACTTGATACAAACTTAAGTCCACGGTCGGAGAAAATGAAGTCTGGCATCCCAAAGTGACGACTCCAGTGGACAGCGAATAGCGTCGCCATCTCCTTTGCCGTGATTGTCTTATGGCAGGGGATCGAGACTGGTTCTTTGATAGTCTGTCCATGATCACGAAAGCAGCGTCAAAATCTTTCTCATCTAGCAGTAGCTCCGTGAAATCCATGGTAAAATGCTGGTAAGGTCGCGCGGGGATTGGTAGGGGGTGGAGGAACCCAGGAGTCTTATCTCTCCTCGCCTTCATACGAGCACAGCTGCAGTTAGAGATATAACGGGTGATATCGGCCATCATTCCAGCCCAGTGATATTTGCGGCCTAAAAGGAGCTTGACCTTACTGTTCCCAGCATGCACAACTTGAGGTTGAGCGTGAACGTGACGGAATAAAGTCGTATGGAGCTCTGGTGGTTCCAGAGGAACCTCCAACTGCCCATGGAAGAAGAGCTTACTGCTAGCCAGCGTGTACTCGGGGTGATGCTGCCGAGCCTTCTCGCGTAGAATTTCTGTGACGCACGGACCACACGAATGGTGCACGTGCAAGATTCCTCACGCAGAAGACATGTAACTGTAGTTAGATAGCTTTACCACAGTGCCAACTGGCCTAAAAAGGCACAATATTAGATCTATGTATCTAATAGCTATCTTACTATATATGGTCGACTTGTGTGCTCACACAGAGCGTCACAGTTTCAAGCTCCTCCGATTCCTTGTTCGCTGTAAAGACTTGGTCAATGATATCGTAGTTTTCGATATCGTAAGCAGCTGTCGACGTAGCGTCAGGGGCCTCTCCAACTAGAAACTGTTCTTCAGGGAGCTCTAGTGGTACTAAATCGACTGGTGAGACAGTCTCACGGGTGTCAAGCGGTGAGATTTCCACATAATTGTGGTCAACAATTTGCAGGTCAGCTAGTTGCATCTGTGCCATTTCCTGGGGAATCTCGTTACTGATCTTATCGTTGGGAATTATCTGTTGGTTGCGTAGAGCACGCTTCTTTGCTTCCAATGGTGAGAGGTCTTGATCTTTACGGGAAAGTGTATCTGCCAGGGTGTTTATAACTCCTGTTCGGTACATGATCTCAAAGTGGAATTGGGCGAAGAACTCCGCCCACCGTGCTTGTCGAGCGTTGAGACCTTTTGTTGACATAAAGTACTCCAAGGCGCGGTGATCGGTATAGATGTGAACCGTCTTTTGCGCACCCAGCAACTCAGGTTTATACTGTTGGAAAAGCGGAAATTCGCAAGTGGCTCTTTGTCGTGGATCGGGTAATTCAGCTCTGCGTCTATCATGGTTTTAGAGAAGAAACCGACTAGGTGGAACATTCCGTCGTCTTGAAGCTATGAGAGCACGCCAGCCACTACCCCATCAGAAGAGTCAGTTTCGAGTCTAGTTTGCTTGAATGGATCGTAGTGACACAAGATAGGAGCCGTCTGTAGGGCGTGCCGGAGACGTTCCCATGTCTCCTTGCAAGCTCCACCGAAGTGGAAGGGGACGTCTTTCCCAGTCAGTAATGTGAGTGGTCGGCAAATACTGCTGTAGTCTTTGATAAATCGACGGTAGAAGTTACAGAAACCTAGGTAGCTTTGTACACCGCGAAAGTTGCTAGCATATTCCCAATCCTTGATAACCTCAATTTTCTCGGGGTCTACCTCAATCCCGGTGGCACCAATGATGAAGCCCAAGAATTTCGTACGTGTCACGCCGAATTCAGACTTCTTGATGTCTGCCTGGAGGCCGTGGTCTAGCAATATCTCCAATATTTTTTGTACGTGAAGGTCATGCTCCGCTTCTGAATCTGAGTAGATCAAGATATTGTCAAGGTAAGCTAGGCAGAAGTCGTCTAGGTATTCCATTAAGATATCGTTGATAAAATGTTGAAAGGTGGCAGGGCCATTAGTCAAGCCAAATGGGAGTACTTTGTACTAATATGTTCCGTAACAAGTGCGGAAGGTAGTGAAGTCCTCCGAATCTTTTGACATACTTATTTTGTGAAATGCCTGCTGAATATCGACTTTGGTGAAGATCTTTGCTTTAGAGATTCTAGCCATCATCTCATCAATCAAGGGAATAGGATAGGGATCTTTCTGGGTAAGCTCGTTCAGCTTTCGGAAATCAACACAAAATCGAAGCCCACCGCCAGCCTTCTTTGCCATAAGGATAGGCGCAGCCCAGGGCGCGTTTGATGGTGCAATGAAACCTTTATGGAGGTTCTCAGTGATATAACGCTTAGCTTCAGCGAGATATTCGTCTGGCATGCGTCGGAGAGGCTCTGTTGTAAGCGTGTTATCGCCGGTGAGTTTAATGTCGTGGTCGACGGCGGGTCTCCTCGCAGCGAGGTCGTCTGAAGCTCTGGTAGAGAATAGGTCCTTAAACTCCTTCCACTTCTCGGGGAGGCGCTCTGTAAGTAACTCATCGTTCTACCGGTATTTAGCTTTGCGATTTTCCGCCCGGGAGAGACCTGTATCAAGAGCCGACAATTCCACGGCAATAGCGGCAAGCTCGTTTTGACGTCGTTGGATCTCATCTTGAATATCTTTGAGGGACGTGACGAGAACTTCCGAATCATTGTTATGGGCCTTCTGGCGGTGCTTCCGATGCAAGTAGAACTGGTGCATTGAGGCGGCGGAGATCAGGTTGATATCAGTCTTATACGGCTCGTTTTTAACTCGGCGAGTTGCCACGGCGACGGTCTGGCGTTGGAGAGCTTGATCAGCTTGCTCGACTCGTGAGCCGGGATCACGTGTGGTAGAGGGCGATTTAGCCAGTTGGTGATCAGCGAGTAGTTCATTCATTCTTAGGAAGCCTTGCTTAAGTTCCCTGACAAACGAGGGACGCTTTTGAGTCTTCTTCGGTCGAAGGGAAGGGGGAGTTTTTACACTAGAGAGCTCTTCTTCAAACAGAGCATCTCGTTGTTGCTGGTCAAGTTGATGCTGTAGGTTCACCTTGGGCGTCTTGGGAGGTAGGAATAGCTCTAGACGCCTATCGAAGTAATGCTGAGGTGGCATATCAAACGGCCACTCTAAACGGTATTTCGTACGACGATTGTAATTCTGCTTGAGTTCGTAATGTTCTAAGAACTTTCGGCCGATGAGCACATTTTTGCTTCCCAGGTCGGTAATCAAGAATGGGAAGTTGACGCGGCGGTGATCGATCGTGAGGGTAAGGAGAATTACGTGGGTGATAGCAGCGCCGGCTTGTCCATTATAGCCAGTAGGTATAATTGGCTTGGGGAGAGTAAGGGATTTGACGCCTAAAAGGTCACGAAGTTGGAGAGCGACAGAGGTACGAAGCGCCCCAAAGATATTTGCTCCGCCGTCAATATGTGCAGTTGTTTTAATGAATGATCCATTTCTACCTAATTCAATACTAACTAGGAATTGTTTTCCTCCATTAAGAGAACGGAAATCAGCATTCAAGACTTTCCACAAATCGAGGCATTTGCCATGAGAGGAGACTGTTCCACGGCTTAAGAGTTTCCCGACAGCTCGTCAACCTCAACAGGTTGTAGGCCGTCCTCGTCACCGTCATTGTGCTCTAACATTAATTCCTCCACCGATCTACCAGTCAGTTCTGCGATCTTTACGGCATTGGGGCAATCCCTAGCCCAATGGCCTTCCTTTCGGCAGAGACAACAGGTATTGGTAGCGCTGAGAGTACGACGTATGACTTGTGGTACGGTCTCAGGAGTGGTAGGGAAGCGTACAGCGGGGGTGTTGCGAGCAGCGTCAGCCGTCAGGCGCTCAGCAGTCCATCCCAATTTTTACAAAATACCCGGGTTTCTGCTGGCGTTGTTTCCGACGGCGACAGCAACTACATTCTTATGGAGAGCATCCTCGGCGAGGATGTTGCGAGATTCTCGGTCGGTGACAGCTAAGAACTCGTCGAGAGTAGTGTAGTCGTTGCTCATCTTGTACTTCTCAGTCATAATTTGGAGCTTTAAGGCGGGAGAGATTTTCTCACAAACGTCATCAAACCAACGAGCCCTGGCGATTTTACCAGTGATGGCTAGGTTGGTGAACTTGATGCGGAATTGATTGTATGTCATATTACTAGTCATCTTCAAGTTGCTGTAGGCAGCTTTGGCTTTTTGGACACGGTTGTGGTCGAAGAAACGTTGATCTAGGGCAGCGAGGACGTCGGCAGCACCCTTGAATTCGGTGGTAACATCTGTATCCATATGCTGAAGGATAATAGTCTTGGCCTCTCCTCCAGTACACTTGAAGTACGCCTTTACCTGGGAGTCTCCAGCGCAGAAGTTACCAGAGAAGCCCTCAATAAAGAGCTTCATGTCCATCTTCCAAGCATCGTACTCAATCTCTCCATTGTGGTCGGTAAAGAGGAGGCGGGGATAGCGAATCTTGTGAGAATCAACAGGCTTGACAGAATTGTCAATCTTTGGGAGGTAGTGATCAACAGCCGGTTGTAGGTCTGCAGTAAGTGCGCGAGACTTTCTAGCAGCATCTTCGGTAGCTTCGACAGCGAGAGCAGAAGCAACTGCAGTCTTAAGCATCTCGTTGATTGCCGCCAACTGGCTGGTAGAGATTGCTTGGTCCACCATTGTGTGTTTGTCTTCCTCCTTGATTGTATCACTCTCGATAGTGCTCAATATGTTCTCCTCCACTGGCGCGGTATCGCCTTTCTTCTTCTTTTCCTCCGTGGGGTATCCAAATCGGGCTGGTGTAGAGAGCTCTCAATTACTTCGGCTCGGTTGCATATGGGAGGGACCGCTCTTTGTATGTGTAGCGTTGTTTGTAAATCTTAGAGCGACGGCTACTGAAGGTTTTCTTTGGGGCAAATTAATAATTATATTATGTTGTAATTTATGCGACAGTGGAGTTAAGAGTATACTGCATACCAGCTATTAATTCAGCTGCGTGTGGATACTTGATCTCGAAATCAGATTCCTGATAATATAATTTAATATGGAATTTATTGTGTGTATTATAACTACAACTCTTATACTGTTGATTATTCTACAATCTAAACACTTTACAATTACAGAAAGTGTGGAATACTAAGCGAGACACGTGATACAATTACAGAGCCATCACATGACTTTCAACATATTATATTAAGTATATATCTCGCAACCACTTCTATTCACTGACTCATCTTCCAAAGGAACTCAACACCAGAATAGTTTTCCATCTCAGCTCTGACCACCTTTCCTTCTATGACTAATTCATGACTAATCCAAAGCTCCTTCCTGATCAGTCTCAGGGTTAAGTTTACTCCAAGCAGATCAAGGTACTGTATGCAAGAGTATTCCTACATGTAGTATTGAGACGAATGCGCGTAGGTATGGAGGGGTTTGCAGAGGTCGAGATTGGTAGTTAAGGATGCACGCACGAGGCTGAGGGCGAGGCTGAAGCGCAAATCCGTGTCGCAAAGTCGCAAAGTTTGAGGTATTGTATCAAAAAGGTGATGCCGATAGAGAGAGGGAGTTCAGCTTGCTCTGAGACTGTCTGCAATCGAGATATGAGGCAGAAAGCAACTGTAATTATACAGGTAAGGCGGGAGACGTAGGAGTCGTACCAAAAAAGTGGTCCAACGTCAAATTTGTTCCGAGTGGATATTGCTGCTTCCCAGGGAGGTGATGGTCTTTTATTATGTTACGGCACGTCAAGGAGGTTGTATAAGTTATTATATTGCTATCAAGAGGTACGCTTGTAAAGGCAATAAAAGACGAAGAGAGGAGGTAGCTACTCTCGACCCTCTCTAAGATATCAACCTCGGCTGTGCTCAGTCATCCAACGTGATGCCAAGGCGCGCTAACCCGTATCCCCACACGCACGCAATACAGCTCTCAAGGATTGTGACAAATTATTGGCTCACAAGCCGTCTCACGTACCAACACTTGACAATGGACTTCACTGAGCTTCCTCTTGATGAAGTGGGTTACAACACTGCATTTGTCATCATGGATAGATTGACAAAAAAACCCCTTTAGATTCCGTGCCATAAAACAATCACGGCTAAGGAAATGGCTGGGCTATTCCTTGTGCATTGGGTACGTCACTTTGGAATGCTTTCATGGATAAACATAGTAGAAGCTAGGACGGTGTCTCATGGGGAGTTCCATGCCAAAACACAACGCAGTGTTAGATTAATTTCCTAAACAATTAGGACATACTCAGGAACATAGGGTCGTTTCATAGGAATTACGTAGTATCACTGTTCGAGACAGTGCTTAGGGCTGTCCTATTATCTGATGTACATATATACCCAGCGTGAAGAAGTATTCTTCTTCACGCAACGTCTTCTGTTTACACTCATACCTATTGTTCACCTACTTATCTCTTCTCTAAAGAAGACTGCTGTTATTATACCATCCTCACCTATAACTTACTTCACCTTTACCTCTTGCGTGAACCATATACCTAACGCTGATTTATACCTCTTACTCTTAGGAATCACCACTATCCTCCACATCTATAACCAACTCGTACCCTACGGAATACCAATAACACAGTGCTTTGAGATTATTCTCATCTACCACCTAGATCTTCACTAGGCTATACAACGTACCCCGTGGAACACTGTCCAAACCCTCATCCTTGAGAAGTTATAATTACAAATTCATACCTTTGACTCTTACCTACTTTCAGGGGAAGCGTACTGCTTGTGGTAAATTATAAGTTATATTTAATCTAAAGAGAGAAGACTCTCATTGCTACATAGAAATTACAAAGAGTACGGAATCCCGGATTAACCTTATGCCGAGTTTAGCCCAATTAGAGTGCATCATTGGGAAGAGACGAGAGCCTAGATATCTACAGGCTATGACTGTCATACCTACCTCCTTAGCTGTTATCCAAGTCACTCAGTAACTCTCCCAACGCTACCTTTGGCACCCTCGAGTATGACACTAAGCAAGTAAAAGCTATATCTGGTCAAGTTTGGATAGCTAAATATAAAAGAGAGCCAACTCTAGATTAGTATTGCTTAATCTGTACTGACGTGTTAATGTCAATATTAGGAACCATGAATTTTTCGAATCCAGCAGCCATTGGTGTATCAACAGGTCAGCAATTTTCGAGGCCAAATCTCTCGAGAATTTGGCGCACATAGGCGTCTTGAGTGAGGTAAAGTCTTTTTTGATAGCAAGCTCTTGTGATACAAACACCAAGAAAGTAGCTGGCGGGTCCAAGGTCTTCAAGCTGAAATTTTTCCGCAAGCCCTTTTTTAAGTCGATTAATCTGATCAATATCTCTTCCAATGATCAGGAAATCATCAACGTAGGTAACAATAAGAATTCCTGTTGACTCACTAAGATATAGACAGTTGTTGGAAGCTAGTGGTTTAAATCCTATCTCAGCCAGACAGCTTCGAAGGTGCTTTTGCCATAGTCTGGGAGCTTGCTTCAAACCATACAAAGCTTTTTCAAGCTTACATACAAACGGACAAGTTGAAGTAGTGCTCGGCTCTATCCATCCTAGTGGTAATACGGCCTAAATATCGTCATATGTATCACTATTAAGAAAAGCTGGGACGGCATCCATCTGCTCAATCTCTAAGTCAAACTTGGCTGCCAAGGCAATGGCAATTTTCAAGGTTGTATTAGGGCAAACAATTGCGTATTTTTGTGTGTAATCACGTCCGTACTCCTGCTCAAATCCTCTAACAACTCAGCGTACCTTGTACTTCAGGATTTCACCCTCTTTTCCACGTTTTGTCTTCAGAACTAGTTTACCTGATAGTACTTTTGTTCCGGCTGGTAGGCTAGATTGTCGAGCAAGTGACCATATATTTTTCTTTGCAAGTGATCTGTATTTGTAGTCAATTGCCTTCTTCTATTTCCAAGAATCTTTGCAACTCATTGCCTCTACAAGAGTCTTTGGTTGGGATGTATTTTCAACAGTAAGAAGAGACTGTGACGCAGCCACAAAACTAAGAAAGGCTGTTCCTTGATCTGGCACAAAGCTTTCAGCTGTGCTGCAAGTAACTCAATTTACTTTCTGGTACACTTTATTCTTACTTCCGGGCGGACTACCTCGTGACACGGCTGTCGTTGATACTGGCGGATCATCGAAATGTTCCATAAGTAAATTTTCTTCCTGTCGAGTTTCTCCAGCCTCAATAACCTCATTTTCCACTCTTTCAAGTTCTTTTTCCTTTTGATGTCTAACAAAACTTCGGTGCTCAAAAGAGGTGAGTATATTTGGGGAGAACTCATGTTGATTGGAAGTACTTGTTTCTTCGCCACTACTTTCATCAACGTTAATGTTATTGTTGGAAAATATACTCTGTACGATATTATATGGATAAATATGATGAAGTAAAGAAGACTTAAAAATATTTTACAACTATGGGAACATTGGACTTATATATACATCTAAGGGAGAAATTCCCGCTGGCCTCGTGTGCCTGTCAAACCTAGTGATGACTAGCCACCTCTCATCTACCATGATGAGCCAAGGTACACTGTAGTACGTAAATATCCAAACGTATAGGCGACAGCAGGCGCGATTAGCGTACTCAGGACATTTGTAGAGAGAGTCGATCTTGTCGGGAACCTGAGACGAAACAGGTAATGATTGAGTCATAAATTCGAGAGTCAGAATTTCCAACAGTTATGCGGGTAAGATATGGGTTCCCAGAGTTCTTCATCTGAAGGTATAGAAATTAGACTACTATTTTCGTCAAATATCATGGATCCGCAATTAGAATTCTAATACTAATATTAATTTGTGATAAGATGAAGGGGTAGTTAATTATAACCATCAATTTAATAATAGCTCCCCCTATACAATTAGTCATGTACAAATTAATGTAAGGATATACAAGAGAGTCATGAAGAGAAGGACAAGAACACAGCCATCAATGCGAAAATATTGGCAAGAATTAATTACGATTAATTACGGCTGGCAAATGCTTCTATTCTTGAATATAATAGTTCAGCGTGAGTGAGCTTTACTCCTCACGCAACGTCTTCTTTACTTACCATCTACAATATATTTGTTTACCCATTTCTTCTTCGAGAAGACCATCTATCCATTCTCCAGTTCTTCATCAGCAAGACCCACGTGTAACATCTACTGCAACTAGTTGCCCATTCATCTCTTCCTAGAGAAGACCTATCATCACTTTGACCCATTAAATATCCTCACTTACCACCTAGATCTTCACTAGGCTATACAACGCACGCCGTGGAATACTGTCAAACCCTCATCCTTGAGATCAAACCACACAGTCGAAGATCAAATCACCCTTCTTCGGGAGGGGATAAATATACAGTAAATGTACTGTCCTATATAACCGACCAAGATGCCAATTTCCGCTCGCTTGTCTAACTTTTTGGATAGAACCCTTTTTTCAACAGGAATTCCGACGTAAACTTTGCACCCCAAAACTCTCAGATGAGATAAGTCGGATTTTTCATCAACTCCCGTGAAATGAAGGTTGAACGCTTGAATGGGTATTTCTCCGTTCAGTACTGAGGTGGCGGTTCGATTGGCTATGTGAAGCTAGGATGTCACTAACTCAGGCCAGAGGAACTTTGGAATATTCTTTTCGATAGAGACTGTGCGAACTCTGGGGATTATGATGCCAATAGATCGCTCAGCTCGTCCATCCTGCTCCTGAAAATATGGAGTCGTGGTTTCGATGATATGGCCCAAGTCAGCAGTCAATTCCCCAATCATCTTAGATGAATATTCCTTCCCACAGTCTAATCTCCAGCGTTTAACTACAGCATCATACTGAGGTTTCATTCAGGAATTGAAATATTTTATGGCTTCTGTTGCGCCAATCTTTTCCCTATGAAAACATCCCCATTGCAAAGACGATGCCGCATCTGTAAACATCGTACAATATTGTACAGCGACCCATGAATCATCGATCAAGGTCTTTCCAACTGGATTAATAATTAAAACATCTACAGAAACTGAGTCTAAAGGATTGCGAGGTCGGGATGAAACACTTTTCCTTAAATGTCGGAGAGGTTTGGATAGCTCACACTATTCGCAAAGACTCGTAGGAGTCATCGACGTATTAACATCAAAAGAAATTCCTGTGGCTATTTTTGCGGTTTCCCTGACATTTCTTAGACTTAGATGACCAATTCGACAGTGCCATAGGTCGAGACTAGGTTTTGAATGATGAACTATTGCTGGTAGTGCGGCAGTGACAAATGATTCGTTAATGTAAAGAGAGTTATTGTAAGTGGCAATCTCAATTCCATCGGGGCCGAACATTTTACCATCTCTCATATATCCTCCAGCTTTTAGTAGTTTATCGCCACTGAAAAGATTTATAGGATATTCAGGTAGGTACAAGACGTTCTTTAGTTCAAAGGGGTTGTCTTCCCCATTTGATAATTTACAATGAAGGGTCGCTTTACCAAGGCCACGTGGCTGAGCAGGTCCATTTGCTGTCGTTATTAGAGGGAGATTAGGAACCTCCTTATAGAAGTCAAACTTATCGAGGGAATTTGCAATGTGTGACGAGGCACCCGTATTAGGAAGCCAACGATCAGAGTTGTTTGCGACAAAATCGGACATATTAATGCATGTGACGGAAACCGAGTTGGTAATGAATAAATCGATTTAATAAACTATATAAGGAGAAAAGATAACTCTAGCTACTACTAACAGGTATTTATAGGCGTTAATCCACCTCGTGAATCTACAGACTAGTGACTTGTCCTTAGGCACAATACTTATTACCCAGCCACGTATTTCCAGGTATCACTAAGTTGTAATAACGTTTCCGCCTCCTGACTAGTAGTGCCGTTTCGTTCAGCTTCATCTCCCCTATACAGCCTCATCATAAGAATTCTCAATACTAGGCTTAGGCATCCGCCTAAGCTCAAATAACGGTCAAACCGTAACAATGCAGGCAAGGCCTCCAAATCGTGGAGTGTCATTATCGGTATCATCGCCTTTTACTTTACTTATACCACTGGAACTGTAGTAACTTTGTTCCTTGAACTTTCTCCATTTTTTCTTTTGCTTATCCTCCCGCTTCTTGAGAAGGTGTTAGACTCTTCGAGTCAACTGAATAAATGTAAAATGTAAAAAGTGTCTATTGATTCCTGGCTGCTCTTCTTCTGTCTATTACTAGCTAGATTATATATGTTGAGAAAATGGCAATGCTCGATCTGTCCCCTACTTGTCCCCATGAACTAAGTTTCTCATGATTTAGAACGAAACATCTCTAGTCAGAGGATATAGAGTTCTTATTACTATAGCCCAAGCGAAATACCTTTGTCCGAAACAAGTAACTCCAAGTTTTGTAAACCTAACACATTAACTCTAAATCTGACTTTGATCGCTTCCAAACTATCCATAGTTTGATAGAAGGTCTTTATTTTTGGGATCTCCAAGATACTTTCCTTTTGTATGCCGAGCTTTTGAGTTTCCACAGATCTTACAATCCATAGGCTTTGGTCTAGATTTGCTCTTATCATTATTTTCCACTTAAAGAACCATTTGACTTCCACTAGACTTGCTTTTGGCTCGTGCTTCGTCCTTTAATGCTTCTAAAAAACAAGTGGGTGCCATGATTCAGGAGGCGGGATGTTTAGGCGATTCAAGTTTTTTTTTTTTTCATCAGATTTTAATTGCGTATGCAGCTATCTAGCTATGACACAATATCAGAGAAAATGTACTGAAAAGATGACTCAATTTATAAGAAGAGCACTCATTCATCGGATTTCATTTGCAAGTACCACTGCGAAGTTATGGTAGATTTTTCTTCACCCCAAGTCAACCCTCATCTGTGAATACCCACCCAGGGAAACGTCTCAAAAACTCTGGGATATCCAGACATGCCTTCATCATCCGCTGAATTTTCTTCGCGCGAAAATTAGTCTACGGTGTCTCCGTCCCAAGTGGAGTAGGTGCCCAGACCACTCAAACCATACCGGAGAACATGACCAGAAGGCGGACCATGGCATCTTCCATCGTTGACTCAAGTTTATAGTGTCAGCTGCACTCGCGCAAGCGAGGCCTTGGCGCACACAAAGCTCAATTTGTAAAACTACATACCAAAATTCAAAATTACACGCCCGTCGAGATTGTATTCATCCTCTGTGTCATCTTGTAAACTGGTCCTGATCCCTCTCACATCTATCCCAAAGAACTGTCTCCCAGATTTGTGCGCCATGCTTTGCTTCCTCCGTCGGGTGTAAATATCGGCGTGGACGTGTATTAGTGACCAGATGAGGCCAGAGAAAGTTGCCGAGGGGTATGGTCATTAGAGTGAGGATGTACTATGTCGTATTAGTATACTTGATGAGACTGAGGTAGGAGTCGGAATCGTTGGTAGCAAAAATTTGACATGGCGGAATATTGTGAGCCGTGGCCTTGTGGGTCACCTTCAGAATAGATTTAGATATAGTCCTATCTAAGTCTATGGCTATAGAGGAATTCCAGACCCAATATAAAAGAAGCCAACAAAATTAATAAGTTCAACCATAATAACTGTCAATATTTTCTGGTAGTCAACGAGGAGGCCAACCCCTTTGTTATTGCCATATTAGACTAAACTTGAGCCTAGGAGAATATCACCTTCCCAGGTCCGTTGAGGACAGTGTAGATAGGTATTTAGTCTTCATACTTAAGGGCCGAGATTGATACACTCTCCTCGAACTTTTAGCTGAATTAACTCATTTTCAGTCGTAAGTATCCCTATTTCAACACCTACGATGACAATTATAACGATCATAAGGTTGGGTGAGCAGGGGATACTGTGGAACTAATCAAAATAACGGTAGTTCATGCAGCCCTTATTGTAATCCAACATCCGTTTCCCACCGGCTGGCGGGTGAAAAGCTCGCGGAAGCCATTGAACTCGTAATTCCTAGAGAAGAACAAGATTTCAATCATCAGAGCTTCCCTTTTTTTTCTTATTCATCATTTCAAAAGCCAGAGCTGGCGTGTTGCATGCGTTACCAGATATTTGCGTAAAGTTCACATTATTTTATGCTAAGACCGGATGCTTCACGGCAATCAATCTCGACCACACGTTTTATCTCACAAAATCAGGACTAACCCTCCAGCCAGCGGTGAATCCTTGGACCGGAACTGTTGGGAGGCTAGGAAGTGAGAAAAACGCTCTTAATTGAATAGAATCCTACTATATTCGAAGGGTAGACCCCCAAATTGCTCTGGAAGGCTACGTCTATTTTAAGATATTGTTCTGTATTGGAAGTAAGGCGCAACATCACCAACTAAATTTTAAAATTTTCCTCTGTAGCAACAGAATTACATTGGTCATTTGCTTGGTTGGCTGAAGAGGAATACAAGTCAAGGTATGAAACGTGGTAGTAAATATGTGCTAGTGTAAAGACCAGCCAAGGTGTTAAATCTGAATAGATAGTTTGTGAGAAGCATACAAGGGTTTATCCTCTGAAAAATCTTTAATCCTGATCCGCAGTCATAGAGGAACGATAATTCCACACATATTGTTGAGTTCAACAGGACAACGATACACTAGAATCAAAATCTATTAGCAGCTTTTAACTGATTTGGGCACTGTTTGAGTCAATCTAAAAGCGATCCCTCTAATCTTTATCTTTTCTATTGGTGTCCGGCTTTTTGATAGCAGTGGGTGACAAGGATAATCATGATCCTCAAGAAATCTTAGATATGGAGGGAAGACGATTATCAATGCGCATATGGAGTGAAACACAGGATTTTTGAATTGATGATTCAACTGAATGATTTAGGTGTACCCCAACTCATATCAAAGGTCAACGATTTCTCGTCAGCGTCACTCACCACACGAACGCCTGACTGAGCGAGTTCGTCTGTGATTTTGGCCCAAAGCGTATCATCTATCGCTTTCGTGCCCTCCCGCACAACCACAGTCTCAAAGCCCTCGCGAGCTGCGTGAATAGCAGTCTCTTTGACACAATACTCAAGGGCCAGCCCTGTGATCCATACGTGTGTGACATTCTTCGCCTTGAGCACCCCCAATAAGTCACTTCCGCGACCCCACATGTCGTAAAAGCCAGAATACATCTCAGATGCCTCATCCGTACCCTTTTCAATTAACATATCGATTTTAGTGGTAGCCAACTCATGAACAAGATCGGCTCCTGGGGTTCCCTTCACGCAGTGATCGGGCCATAACCTAATAGAATATTTTTCATTTGGATTTATCGGGTTGGACTGAGTGAAAGAACCAGAGAACGCTGATTTGCCGATATGGTTTGAAGCGAAAGATATATGCGTCTTTGGATGAGAATCTTTGGTAGCTACCTTGAGGATGAAAGGGTAATCGAGTAGCTGGTTGATTGTAGGAATAATGTCTCGAGCGTTGGGAACAATGAGCGACCCATTCTTTAATGAATTAGCCAAGGCAGCGCTGGATGGGGTCAGAACAGACAGGAGGACAGAAGTCTTCTTGGAGATCGACAATTATCAAAGCTGGAACAAAGGGAGGGCTTGATTTGGGTCTCTCAATTTCAGGCGTTGAAGGCGATGAGTGAGGACTTGTCATAACTTTGGACGGAGTAGAGTCTTGTCAAGCTTAGTTATCGATGGTGATTGCTCCCACTAGTCATTAACTCGCGTTCGTGGGTTACGTTGGCATCTTCCCTCGCCCAGCATGCCTCTGATCAACAAGCTCTCCTATTCTCAGGGCATGCACCATGGGATTTGTGTTCGGTCCTCATGTTCAAGTTAAACCCAATTGGAGGAACAATAACTCATGTCATCAAGTCCATAAATTGAGAGCTGTTCTGTTAGACAACTGACTGAGTCAGCACTTGGGTAACGAATAGCCGATTAATTTTTGGCTGACACGTCCGAATAGCGAATTACCTAATGAAACAGGCAAGATCTACAATTATTGAGAGCACCTCGTCAATCTTTCGATACGTCTTCTACGCATTCCCCTTTCGTCCTGTTATCTGTAAATTTGTGGTTTTCAGTCCAAACCAACTTTTTGCTTGATTGTATCAGCCGAATTAGCATTACAAAGTGCTATATGAATGGTGGTACATTCAAACATGGCGACGCCATCACCACCCAAGCCTTGGGAGAGGGGAGTAGCTACAGGTAAGTCCACATCTAATTAATATCGCCAAGAGAGTCAAAAGAATGATTCCTCTCATCTAGCAACAACATCAAACGTTGAATTACCCATACCACCCTCCAACCCAAGCTCAACGGCTGCACTTCCGTTAACGTCAACGTCAACCGCTCCAGTGATTCCTGAGCGGCCAGCAAGTCTTAACTCAGCTATACCTAGAAACGCCAACGCATACCCTCCCTACAGTGCCAATAGAGTCGGTGTAAACTCACCTTACGGGGGGAATCTCTTCGACATACGGAAACCCATACTCGAGAATGGGCTACGGCGCCATGGGCGGTATGGGTGGGGTATACGGTATGGGTGGGATGGGCGGTATGGGCTACGGCGGTATGGGCAACATGTATGGTGGTATGGGCGCAGACCCAAACGACCCTAATAGCTTGACAAATGGTCTCACGCAGAACACTCAGGCTACCTTTCAAATGATTGAAAAATATTGTGGGCGCATTTGGAGGATTTGCACAGATGTTAGAGAGCACTTACATGGCAACTCACTCGAGCTTTTTCGGTATGAATTTATTCTTCAACGATGGAGTTTTAGCTGACTATTTTAGCCATGGTCTCAGTGGCAGAACAATTTGGGAACCTTAAGAATTCCCTAGGCTCAATCCTAGGAATATTTACATTGATGAGATGGCTTCGGACGCTCTTCGCCAAGCTAACCGGCCGACCGCCGCCAAGTGACGCGATGTCTCTTACTCCGCGAGCGTTTGCTAGATTCGAAGGTCGGAAATCCCTTCCGGATGGCTCACCCGCTAGCTCGGCTCGACCAAGTAAAAAGCCATTGCTATTCTTTGCTGCTGCTGCTTTTGGCTTACCATACCTAATGGCAAAGTTGATAAGAGTCCTTGCCGCATCGCAGGACGACGAACAGCGTCGGTTAGCAGCCGCAGGACAGTTAGTATCTCTACAAATTGACCCATCAAAGTTGGAATTCTGTAGAGTTATTTACGACTTTACTCCTGAGTCAGGGGCTGCAGTTAAAGGTGTCGACCTGGAGGTCAGAAAGGGTGATTTAGTTGCTGTCTTAAGCAAGAGCGATCCATTGGGGAACCCAAGTGACTGGTGGAGATGCAGAGCCCGAGATGGTCAGATGGGTTATCTACCTGGTGTATACCTAGAAGTTGCAAAAAGGCCAGGAAACCCAGTCGCACAAATACAGAATCCTGACCCGAAGAAAGAGCTTAAGAACCCCACCACGAAGACATCTATACTGATGGATGAGAGCGAGGTGGGAGCTAATAGCATGGAAAGTTTTCAAAGGAGCCAATTCAATTCATAAACGGTCATTAACTACGCATCTTGGGAGTATTGTGAGTAAAAGTTAACAGGGTTCCGGTGTAGTTTGTGGGGAATTTGTCTCTGGAGTATAATATCACGGATTTTTAATATTAAATCGTCTTTATCAAGGTCAGCCGGGCTCATGCGCTAAATTGACGCGATAAAATGCGGTACAAGCCTGATGACTTTAAATTCTTGTGTTGACCACACCTCCATGAAGCTGAAGATTATAATAGCATGCATAGATTATCAGGACGCAGCCTTAATACATATATTAGCGTGTGTGAGAATAATAGATCTTTGTACAATATATTCCGTGGAATACCAACACGATGATATGGCACGGTATTTTGGGCTCAATAATGCCTTCAAGCTTGCAATCTTCTCGTGTCAGCATGGTTCTTTGCTAGTTACCCATGGCCCATTTTAGATATGAAGGCTTCATAACTATCCACCGATGATTTGTGCACGTTAGGGCTGGCCCGAACAGCTCGGACAGGCCTGAGAAATCGTAGAAAAACGCAGTACGACTGGCTCATACGACCGAGTAGCGGTGTCTGAGATGATGCGTAAAGACATGAAGAAGCGAATCTAATTACAATATAATGTTTCGGGCATCATTTTATCTTTGCGATTCTCTTTTTATGTTCTCTAGATATCTACGGCGTGCTATTGGGTCTCACAACGGTCCTTGTTTTCCAGGGCGACGAAATTACTGTGGATAGGTGATTCTTGGTACGCCCTTGGCCAGGGTGTTTTTCACGAATTACCATAAACATCAGACACCTCGGGTACTTTGGGTGGAGATGGTAGCGGTTAAAAGGACGTCTCGGATGCAGGATGTGAGAAGCGATGGGGAGCGGGGGGGTTTCATTGCTCTAAATAGTTAGCGATCTAGGATGTTAGCAGTATTTACCAATAGACTACATAACGTAGTAAGTGTTCAAAGTTGGATCATGCGAGGCCAGAGGTAAGCGGCGCGTCCGATTGGTGCTGGTATGTGATAAATAGCTGACCGGGGTAGCTCAGCTCGAGCATGGGCCGTCCCGACGCATGTAGACCCTGCGAGCCGGGTTCAGGTTGTCGAATGGGACGGGATGGATGGCGAGGAACAGTGAAGATAATGTGGGGGGACGAGGATCGATGTGCCCTTGAACTTTAATGCCTAATAAAGATCCGGAATCTGGGCTTGGGCCTCGCAGTTTCTCCAGCGTCGAGCGGGAACAAGGGGCTAGAGATCGGCTGGATGAGACGGCTAACATCGGGCATCAACCAGCAAGATGTTACGCCTTCGGCTAAGAAAGCCCCGAGTCGGAGCTGCGTCGCAAGGCCGATCTTGCAGTGCCGCTGGTGCAGAACTAGCAACAGCCCAGCGTCCCATGGACCATGATACTCCGAGGCCCTCTACCAGAACCAATGTGAATCCGCCACCGCCAGCCTTTCGGTAGGCAGATGGAATATGAGACGTGTTCCACCGCAAGCCTGCAACGAATTATGGACAGACGGAGTGTCTCCTGCAGATGACTGTGAGCTACATCTCTAGCTGAACCGTGGCGTGCTCAAGAGGACAATTCCAGTGGAGACCGACCCAACACCTGCCGGCGGCGTCCAGCCCGAGGTGAAGTCCAATAGCTGCTTGCATGGCTGTGATTTCAACGAGAATACGGCCCAACCCAGCCTCCGTGAGCTAGTTTCCATTTGTGCTGGACAAAAGTCTGCTGAGGCCGGCTAGCTGACTTCGTCGAGGGCGTCAGAATGCTAACAATGTCTTTGAACTCAATCCCAACGTCGCAGTGAGGGGGGACCCGCATCCACTGATTCGATGCTCTTCTCGGCTACCACACGCCTGCAGAGGGCCTCGGTCGAGCTGGCTGGTGGAGGGTTGACGAGGAGCAGTATGTGTTCCCAAGTGTATTATCGACAGAAACTCGTAAGCGCGACACTGATGGATGGGAACCCCTAGCCGAGCCAGAAATTTCCTTGGCGCTAGGCAGAGAGCTCCCACGCGCCCTACACACTCATGGTCTGACGAGGGATAATAATAGCATGGCATGACTCCGTCGTCGCCGCGCTACACTGAGCCAATTCTTCGTGGCATCATGTGACCCAGACTTTACTCGGGCAAACCTTTCGAATGCGGAAATTGGCTTGCAGTGCGCTAGCTATGCCAACTCGACTTAGAGGCCAGTGGTATCCACGAGAGCCTCTGATTCCGGCCCTCCGTAAACTCCCGCACTCTTCGTCATTCGTTCCCTACCAGCCTTGGATGATGGCAGTTCCTGTGGGCACTGTCTCCAAACTATCGTCCCAGTATAGCGATGACGCCCAGGCGCTATTTTAAATGCGCCTAGAGCTGCTTGGCTTGTAGCGCTAACAATGACAGATTGGGTCATAAACTTCAATATACGATAAATATACAAACGACATTCACGACAGTCAGAGACGAGTGCGTCTAGCTTGGCCTGCAGTGCACAGTCTGGTGCTAGAAACAATATGTTCTCGCTACTATGATCTCTCTGTATGATATATGATCGTTGACAGGACATTGATCTCCAATGATTCAATAAATGGGCTCTGAGAGCGTGGATTTATAATCAGGTCTCTAGGCCCCCAGCTCGGATACCTGGCTATATCATATAATACCGTTGATGTGTGCTTCTGGCCCAAACGCCGTGCCCATCAGATATGGAGGTCAGTATTGCAGCAGGCGCGCCGGCACGACGAGCCTAGCAAACTAGTCTAGCCGGATTGGGCTAGTGGACCGGTGTCAGGGATAAGTCGACTTGGAGTTTCGTCAAAAGAGATATGCTTAATTCTACTTGTTGGCCCTTCCACAGATGTCAGATGAGACTGCATTAATATTCCCAAAGTCTATGTCTACGGCCGGCGAAAGTATGCAGAGGGCCCTAGAGCGTAGAGTATCATGATTCTTGGTCGGCCAAGACAGCTATTCGGAACGCCTTGACAATATTAGCCGAGACTACAGGTGTAGTCTGTGCGAATAATTGGATAATCCTCATTTACTGATTGAAGATCAATCTTGGACGCTTATCCAAACGTTGTTGCATTACTGGTTACTCGATATGTACCTGGATGTTCATGATTGATTACAAGAGGCTGCCGTTAATTATCCATGAAAACTCACGCGGGACAAATGACCTCCGCTCTACGTGCCTGACCTGATTCGTGAGAATAATGCGCACATGTGACAAGATTAGTAGCAGTGTATAATTATACATGGGTATTCAACTCAGGGTCTATGCAACTTACTCGAGGGGCTGGTGGAACTATTGAACGGCTTACTTCATTACATTATGTACTCCGGCACAAGACTTTGTGCTCGGTTTAGGCGGTTGTAAATTCCCTGTCAATTGCTTGCGTGCCTCAGGCTCTGATTAACAAAAGCACGTTTTCGTTGGGGCCTACAATCGTCGTGGAACAAGCACGTCTTGCAGGCGCGTAAAAGCCGTGGGCAGTGATCCGTGGGCGCCAAGCAGGTGCCGCTCATCCACGGCCATGTCAGTGAATCAACTCGGAGAAGTTTGTCCGTACTAGCAGGTCTGTTTAGAAGGACAATAGCAGCTTCGGTGGGAAAAATTAGATACGTGTCGGATGTCGTCGCCCTCTGGCGCCATTGCGTTCCTTTGTGTCATATTGAGCAATTCGAGGGACGAGAGATGCGGCTGCATCATCCCTAGCATCTATTGGTTGGGTGAAGACCGGATTTGTTAGATCCACGCGACTTCCGACGACAGCGCACAATTGGCATGGCCGCCATACCGCACTCTGATTAACATGTCTCAGTGGCTGCGATCGACCAGCTCTGAGCGTATTGTCGACGCTCCACAAGTCAATCTCCGACGCCTCCACGCCCGCACTCCAGTTGGTCGACGAATGCTCCAAGCTCATCGTCGCAGCCCTTTTTCTTTTTCTCCTATGACCCGATTCACATCCGAATGAATAGGTCAATCTCAACCCATTCCATCCGCGCATTCAATGTCCTCCCTACAGGCCCTGTTGACAAGTTGCAAGTCAATCTGATTTAGGCCTCAGATAGCCATTCCGGGGGGAGGGGGATGGTGCATGGCAGTGAAAAGGGGTTAATGCTATGCAATCGGAAGCGCATAAGCTCGGTTTAGCAACAACTACCGACTCTCGGGGGGGAGAGTGTGAGGGAGAGGAGAATGTCGGAGGCGGTCAAGGCCCTTAGTCTCAGAAGCAAATTATTGGCCAAGTCGCTGGTTTTTGCTGCCCTAATGGACTGTTGATGAGTCCGCTTTTGATAGCAAAACGTAACCTCGCCCCTTCTCTCAGGAGGCTACGAGGCCCAAGAGTAGCTAGCACTTTGCAAACGAAAGAAAAGCCGCCCAAACTGGTTAGCCTCGACTTGTCTAAGAGTTGATCCCTGGAGCTTACAGTGGTGCACTGCCACTGCCATGTGAACAAGAACTGGATCTATCACGGGCATGGATTTATGCAGGTGGTAGACCCTCGTTGATACTGCTGACCACTCGCCAACCGTGACATGAAGGATCTCCCCTTTCAATAGACCTATTGCTGGCTTCACGCGTATCACCACCGCACAATCACTGATGGCACAACGGGATACTCCACTACCCAGCCCTTCCATGCCTCAGTAATAGCTCTTCATTGGTCGAATTTGTCCGGCACCCATGATCATGGCAAAGTGTGCCATAGAACAATTCTCAACTCCGTATGTTTCATTATACTTCTCGTCACTTCCTGGGATTTCCATGTATGCTACTCAATTATACACAAATATTTCTGAGATGATCCGCTCTTTTCACTAGCGCCGTAGTGTGTCAGAAGTCTAGTCTGGCTAGGTGCCTTATCCTTCCACCAGCCTCCCCATCTTTGCCTGTCCAATCTCGGCTAAAAATTTACCCTGGCAACTCTTTAATAAGGTCTTCGCCCAACATTTATTTTCTTCAAGCATCACCTTCACCTTCACACTCTTGCAAACTCATCGAATCAACTAATTCTGCCATTTCCGAATAGTCTTATTTCATACCCAATATGTCCGAACTCCCAAAAGCCGATGAGACTCTTCCCACCACAGCGATTGTTGCACCAACACCAGTCAATGAAGCTGAAGCTAAAGCCGTAGAGACGGTAACCAACCTCTCCAAACCAGAGGAACAGCACACTGTAGCTCAAGCAGCTGAACAAGAGCCCACACCTGAAGAGGTCTCAACAGACTCTACAGCCAAGGATGTCGAGAAACCACAAGACTCTCCAAAAAGACTTTTAAAGTATGTAAAGGATATCGACATCTCTACATCATCCCAGACCCACACGAGCTGATAATAAACCCCCTACAAACACATATTGAAATACTGCTAACTCATGTAAAGGGAATTCCAACAGAAATTCGCAGGCGTCTTTCCAAAGAAGACCAACGACAGCAAGAAAGAGGAGAAGAAAGCAGAGCCAACTGAAACCAAGGAAAAGAAACCTGAAGAAAAAGAGAATAAGGATCGTTCTGCATCGAAAAAGCGGAACTCTCTTTTCAACGGTTTCGGTATAGGTGCTAAAAAGGCCGATAAGCCCGTCGAAGATGTTCCTACAACTCCAGATGCTATAACAGAATCATCTACGCAACCCATACAGCATGTCGAACCAGTTGAAGAGCCCACTGTCACTGCCGTCGAGGACCCTACACCTGTCGAAATCCAAGAAAGACCTGTACCTACCAAGCGATCGAGCATATTCGGAACTCTAAAGAATCAGTTTGCAAAGAAGGAGAAAATAACATCCCCCCTTCCCACACCCAACAAAGAAGTTGAAACGCCTACTACTGTCGCCCCTGTAATCCCAGCAGTTGGCTCCGCTGAACCAGCAGAAAAAGAGACTCCCGCGGTAGACAGTGCTGTTGAACAGCCAGCCAGCTCTGAACTTAAGAATGACAAGAATTCCAAAGTCGAGAAGCGGAAAAGTTCTCTGTTAGGCTTTGGCCCCAAATCCATGACAGAGAAGCCCATAACCAGTGATGAAGAGATTGAGAAGCCTCTTTCTCCATTTGCCAGATTCAGAGCTACTGTAAAATCTAAAACGTCGAAAAATCTAGGCGATAAGAAGTCCGAGAAGCTGGACACTCCAGAAAATAAAGTGGAAGAAAATGAAGTCCAAGAATCCGTAAACATAAACCCGGAACATGCTGTCTCTACATCTACAAATCCTGTGGCAGCATCCGCCTAGACGTCGTGCAAGAATTAAAATCAGGACAGGATGTGGAAAGCTCCATTTTGGGACGTCTCTGTTTTCCCGGCAGCGAGCTATGTGAAAAATAACCTCATTTTACCGGTCTGTTTTATTTTGTTTATCCTGTTTCGCTGCATTTATGCTGCGTATTGATACCCCATACCCAGCCTGTTTCATTGCAAACCGCCATTAGGGCACAATAGTCTAATAATTAATAATAACATCATTTATACGCCTCGAAACACCTAGCATACATTTTGAATTGAATATTCCTCTCTAAAATTTGGTACAAAAAATTGTTGCAATGCTTTCACAATACCCAAAGCTTTAACCTGAAATCGTATATCTTTGGAATCACCGATCAGCTAAAATAGTACAAGTATTGTCGACGGGCTTGGATATTCTTTGGCTCAGTGTTTAAAATGTAACCGGGTTTAGCGATGAAAAATATTTAGCTTCCCCTTCAGACGATATCCGTCGCATGACAATTAACTAACCTCCACGGTATCAAAGCTCCAACATTTTTAACATACATGACCACTGGCCGTGCCGCCGTAGAATCACTCTCTGAGTTGCCGAACACAAAACCTTTTCTCTTTGATATACCGCTCCTCAGGCCTGGATGATGTACCTTCCCCCTGCATAACATGGTGATGGTGATTGTGGAAATGTCCTCCCTGTGAGATTATTTCATAGAGTGCAAGTATTGACAGTTAAGAGTATTGAAGGGCGGTGGGATACATTATGGAGACTAAAACTGTAGTGATAATTGATGGCATACGGGGTTCCTGGACCTGTTCACTCGTTCAGTCTTTTTCAGTAGTCGATAGACCAAGGAGCCTAGGTAGTTCTTCCAACTAACAATGCACTGAGAAGCTTCCCCGTCAGTTCATGGAGAAGGAATGACTCTTTGCTGTAGAAAAACAAGTCAAACTCAGGGTCATCAGGAGAGCAGCAGACAGGTGCTTTGTCGTAAAGTGGCATTCATCCAATAGAGAAACTCATGGAATGGACATGTGGTGGTAATTTATGCATATCTTGACCGCCTTCACTGTAATAATTAGTCAAGAGACCTGCAACGTTGTTGATTCTTCAGATTGGGCTCCAATCCGACAAAGTTTGTGAAATCTATCAGTGCAGGGTACATAGCACATGAGCCATTCTCGTGATACCCATTCCTGACGATACCACAACTCGCATGAATAGCGAAGAAAGGCATCAGATTCCATACACCAATGGCGGCGTTATACGAGAGTAAACTCACAAGAATACACGCTAGACAAGACACCGGCGTGCAGATGAACTAATATCACATATGTGATGGGCGATCAGGTAGTAAATATAGATCTATTTGCTCCTTTGTGCTATCAGCGGAGTTTGTGCGGAGGGGAGAAATGATAAAGTGACTACCAGTCAGCAACATCTTCCACGGATATGTGAGTAAATTCTTATCCGAATGCTATGTTAATCAAAATTTCACAGCCCAACGTTGGCCTCTGGCGCAATGATCACAGAATTTGAATGAGATTTACTTCCACTGAAGCCTCATAAAATCACCGAGTAAACTCGTGCATATCTTCATCTCCTCAGACTGCGCCTCTCCTCGCAGGCCCGCAGCGAAGCTGACGTCTAGACGACAAAGATTTACGGGACGCAAATCTAGAAAGTGGATATTTTGCATAAATGGAAGAGATGGCGGGATGGATAGACTAAACGTTGCGGAAGTGGGATTAAATTTTAATATCTGGCTCAGTATCTCCTATGCAAGAATATCGTGCAACTCGCGACTCCATCTGTGAGAGTGTAGATGATACTGTGAAAATGGTCACGGTAGATAGTGAATTGGTATCCATGCAACTGGTTCTGTAAATCAGAGCGTGTATAGATAGGATACCTATCCCACTCTGGATACAAGGCTGGTGGTTTGAATGCAGTAATACTTGTACCAATTTCTCGCGGAACTCGTGAACAGAATGACAGAGGTATACTTAAAATGTAGATGCTTTGAATCTTTGCTTTGAGTGTATCCATGGAGAAGCGTCGACTGTTCTTTGTTTAGCAAACACGCCTTATGATGGTACGTGCAATTGCAGTCCAAGCATGAAGCTCTGAAAACAATAGAAACATACCAAAATGTATACAAGATACTAGCCACGCGTCATAACTAGATAACTGTATACACATTGAATAAATCGAGAAAAAAGTCCACTTGTACTCCAAATTTACAAGTGGGCTAGGAATGGAAAAAGCCTCGGTTCTGATTAAAGTATACTGGCAGTGACCGGACCAGCAGTCCATGTGCGTGAGGCTAGCCTTTTGTTTTTTGCTGGTGAATATTCTCTATCTACCTTTCTCAGATCTCACCCTGACCTTGCAGCAGCATGCTAGGTTTCGCGAATAAGTCTAGGAGATGTGGAGGGTTTGTGGACATACATCAGACCAGAGACTGCCCGACAACATCGGTGCCTTGCTGTAATGATAGCAAGGCTCATATCTCGAGGCAGAACTTCGCTATATACGAGACCAGCGTCCAGAGGGCTTTGTATGGAGTAATAGAACGAGCCGAAGAATCTAGAAGGCATGAGATCTTACCAGCAGGAATAAGTCCGTTATGAATGGTAAAAACAGTCAGTGGTGTCCCCTACGAACCTCCAGCTCTCACCGTAGATTCTGCAGAGCCGAAATTGAGTAACACCTTTTCAACTTTGAGCTGATTTATCTCCTCCACCGTCAAAGATACGCTTCCAATAACACATAAGACGACCATGGCGACAATAATGATGCTAGGAATGAGGAAAGATAATGTGGTACCAAACGCTACAACGGTAATCAGAGAAGCCTTCGTTATACTACAACATGTGCTACCCACTGGCGGGTAAACAAAAAGCCCACAAAAGCAAAGTAAAGGACCCTTCCGCCCTCAAGAAAAGCAGAATTCAACTCGTCAAAAATATCGTCGCTTCTAATCTTTAATTCCGAATAAACTAGCCAGGAGGGCATCTAGAATACATGAGTTACCCGATGACCCCACGTCCGTAACGACTTTTGGATGCTAGGCTAGGCTCCTTCACGACAGTCACTCTCGACCAAGACTTTTCTGACATCCTTTCACGACTTCGGTTTGTCCTGCGGCACGAATCAGGGGAAAGAGGAAGGCTAGGAAGGTTGAGGGACGCTCTTAGATATACACATGTCTACTTCGCCCGGCTGGCCAGCCTCTTCGTCATAGGAGAGCCCCGCACCAAGTGGTTTTTGAGACATTTCCCTGCAGCTACACACCCATAAATGGCCATCTTTTCTTTGGCTGGAGAGGAGAGATGATGACAGGATAACGGCTCCTTTCAGTGTGTACTTGAATGAAGGTCCGTGGGGGTATTACTGCTGGAAAGAAGTCGTAAAGGAGGCATAGGAGGGAGTACACTACCCGAGGCATAGATACTCCCGACCTGCCGGCAGAAAAGACCTACATGTCCTTGCATAGTCATAGCCTCATTAGGACAATAAATACATACACATATATACATACATACAAATAGTAAATATAAACCACTAAAGATTTACACTGGCGTCTCATCAAGCAGCGATAGTTATGGATCAGGACGCCCGTACAGAAAACTCTTGTTCCCAAGCCCACCACCAATTTCAGCTAATTATGTCTCGGATCGGTGGCCTGTTGTACTTCCTACAGGCTAATGAACAACTGCAGAGAGAAAGTCATGAAGGATGTAACGGTTTCGGTATATAAAGCTTGGGCGTTTGTATGTCGAAAGGTAAGTTTATTTATTAGCTGAAGAACAAAAGTAATGCTACATCTGACGCCCTATTTATATACATGGTTCCAGTATTCCAAACACTAGTAGCCATCCTCCAGTCGTGCTCCCATTATTCCGGTGTGGGCTATTTTCTAAAAGTGTTTCGAGCATGGAGAGTTCCAGACTTATAATACGAGCATATCTTAGCGCTGACCTATGAACATATCTGTGCTGAATAGTACGGGATACAGGCAATACATCGGCTTACTAGCCGTCACAAAGGAGGGGTTTTGTGGGCCGGCATTTACCCCATACAATTCTATAGATTGAATGTGGAGCCCCCAGCATTCGACTGCATGATGCAACATTGAGTTGACTAAAATGAAGTCGAAATTAAAAGCTAGATTATTGATGCTTTCCCGCCGGCAAAGACGAATTCTTCACCTTCCAGTGGTGCCGGTGTAATCGCTCAGTATGCTTTGCATATCTGGGATAGCCAAGAAGAATCGCATCCGAATCGAAGTCGAAAGCAACCTTGAGCATGTCTCCATTTGACAACTTCTCGACAACGTCTTTCTTACCATCCTCATCTCAGTCCTCAACCTCCTTTTGACCACGCCTCATCTCGCCTCAACAACCAATAAAGAAGTTACTCCAATTGCAAACAGGAGCTTGACCCATTAATTACCGGCCATCACCGACTACAAATTTACGACGCTACGTATACCCGCAAGGAGGAAATCAAGTCATAATATACAAAGCTCAGGTCATGATTTATGGGGGACTGATGCTCTAATAGAGTTCTACATCTTGAGGAAGGATAAGCGGCTGAGATATGATGCGAGAGGGGGAATAGGTCTCTCAAGACGATGCTGGGACTGACATTCTAGAGGGGTTTTCAACTTTGGAACGTTTGTGGGCGCCAAGACCGAGATTTCGGCTAATTAGCCAGGAAGGCTTCTTTTGTCGATGAGTCAACGGCACTCCCCAGCGCCCTGGACGGCACAAAAGAAGTCAGGCTAAGCTACCATACAGCAATCACGCCCTGTCAAGACTTTTCTGACATTCCAGCACGACCTTAGGGAAGGAGTTGGAAGGAGGCTAGAAAGGCAGAGTGTGAATTCTCTGATGTACCCACAAGTCTGCAGCGCCCAGCTGGCCGGCCTCTTCGAACGCTTCAGAAGGGGCACTATGTCTTCGGATTTAGTCCTAATGTCGGTATTAGGAGAGCTCTGCACCCAGTGGTTTTTGCGATTTTTCCCGGCTACCATACACCCGCAAATGGCCATCGTTTCGTTGGCTGGAGAGGGGAGATAATGAAGGGCAAAGAGCACCTCTAAGTGTATGATCGAATGAGGGCTTGTGAGGGGTGGTACTGTTTGAGGGGAGCTGTATGGGAGGCATAGGATGGGATATACTACTGGCATAGGTATCCTTGGCCTGTAGGCAGAGAGGACCTGCATGTCCTACATAGTCTTAGACTCAGACAGGACAATAAAATGATTTAATAATAATAATATTGATGTTTTCCAGGATTATGGCAGGTAACGTCTAGAGAAACTGTTCGAAGCTGGGCCTAGCGCATACTGCTTTGGGGCCGGGTAATCTGGCCATCCTTAATTGTGATTACGGCATATATTTGATTCAAGTTACAATCGAAAGCTGACAAAACAGGATGGAAAGACTGCCGCTAGTCACAAGTGCACAGTTTATTTGGCAGACGTGGAATTAAGATGTCCAAAGGCTTGAGCTTGTGTTATCAACTAGCTACAACCTATTTAATGGGTTCGAATAGTAGCTCAATATGCTACATCGTCGTAGGCTAAAGTAGCAGAACAAAAATCTCAACCCATTCTGGCCCAAATGAGGTGCAGAGCTTCTGCAAAGAACGTTAAAGTTCAAGCATATGAATTATTTCTTAGGACAAAAAATCATGAGACGCGTGGCGAGAATATTCAGCCATGATACCGTTTGTAGATTTATCCTTTGGTAGGTTTTATCCACCTGATTTTATTCCTGATAAGTATCAACATGTAAGCTTCACTTAAATTTACCTGGAATTTGAGTTCAAATTAGCCTCAACTCAATGAGAAGAGGCTTGTAAAGTCGCATCGGGTTAAGAGCATCTCAAAACGACTAACTTGGAGAGCTGGAGCAGCCTGATTTGGTACGAAGTGGTTAGAAGTTGGTTAGGAATGGATAGCTGTGATTTCTGAACAGATTCTCCGAAAAATTATCCAATACAGATAGACCGTGGGAGAGTAAAGATGAAGGATTGTCCATTTGATCCACCAGAAATTCATCCACATCTTTAACGAGTGCTCTTCGCGGGCCCGGTCCTAGGTGACCCAATGCACAATTACGCATGTTGAGTCGCCCGGAACCCCATCTCTTCGTATTAGGTTCTCACGGTTGAGTATTAACTGTTGAACCATAATTCTTACCCGAGAAGTTTTAATTCATTGGTGACTTTATTTTTTTGGTGCCAGGCAGCGGAGGCTTCTAGGTCGACAAGATAAAGACTACGGCTTACTCAAATTTGCCAAAATGTCTGGTCTTCGTTTGGCCAAGGATCTATGGCAACAGAAGATTTCAAGTAAATCTGCCAAACCAAACGCAGCAGTGTGACTAGGAATCTAATCAATCCCATTTCGAGAATGTTATTTAGAGATTCGCAGGCATAACAAAGGCCACGTAGATGATAATAAATTATGCGGCTTACGGATGCCCAACACTCCCTCAGCCCGCACCACCAGTACTACATTTCTGAATCACACAAATATGAATGGCCAAGCAAAGTTCCTGCAGCCCATCACAGCCGGTAAATCCATCGCTCAAGACTTTTAAACGAATCTCCACTAACAAGTCCGTAGTTGAGTACGATCCGATCGAACACCTTAACCAAATATTCTCAAATCCTTCGACCCTCGAACACGTTCAGGAAGCGGTTCATGCCCTTGACCACCATCAGAAAAACATATCCCTCGATATTAGCCTTTTCTCAGCCCAGCAAGCTCTTAAGAACGATGCCTCACTCAAACGCATGCAGAGTACTAAAAATGAGCTCGCTGAGCTTTTCAACAAGATTGAATCCGTCCGAACCCGAGCTATCGAGACCGAGCAGACCATAACATCTATGACGGCCGATATCAAACGATTAGATGGTACGAAACGTAATTTGACACTCTCCATGACAGCACTCAAGCGCTTGCAGATGCTCACTACCGCCTATGAGCAGCTACGAGGCCTGACTAAAACAAGGCAATATAAAGAGTGCGGAGGTCTACTACAGGCAGTGCTGCAACTCATGAAGCATTTCAATAGCTATAGATCTATTGATCAGATTGCCACTTTAAGTCGTAATGTGGCCGATTTACAGCGGGAGCTGCTAGAACAAGTCTGCGAGGATTTTGAAACGGCCTTCACCCGAGATGAGATTGGTCCAAAGAACCTCATGCTGGCTGAGGCCTGTCTGGTAATGGATGCTCTGGGTGAGAACGCAAGAGCACGCCTCATTACCTGGTACATCAATACACAGCTCAGGGAATACAGACAAGTGTTCCGAGGAAATGAAGAAGCTGGGAGCTTAGACAACATTGGAAGGAGATATAGCTGGCTCCGACGAATTCTAAAGATGTTTGAGGAAAAGCATGCCTCTATCTTCCCCTTCGATTGGAGGGTGAGTGAGTCTCTCGCCAACGCTTTCTGCGATGAAACCAGAGAAGATTTTAAAGTTATCCTTGATAGAACCATGCGAAAAACAAACAATGCCGATGTAGACGTTAACCTGTTGTTGAATTGCTTGCAAGAGACCATGGACTTTGAGCAAAGTCTCGAAAAAAAGTTCTCCAGTGATCCCAGATCAAGTATCGACACACTTAATTCTGGAGAAGGCAAGTCCTGTGCCTTTGAAAGATCAATCTCTAGCGCTTTTGAGCCTTATTTAAGCCTATGGATAGAATCACAGGATAAGGCTCTCGCATCATTTATTCCGGCATATCGGAATCAAGAGCTTCTTACGCAAGAGGAAGAATTCTCACCCCAGTCTGTTATAGCATCTTCCATTGAACTCTTCCATTTCTATAAAAAAACACTGGCTCAATGCTCCAAACTGTCAACGGGAGAATGTCTCTTGGAACTTTCCAAGACTCTGGCCAAGTATCTGGATGAGTATGCACAACAAGTCCTGCTATTCTTTCTACAGAAACCTGATGGTCCGAGTCTATCGAGTGTGATTCTAGTCCTGAATACAGCTGATTACTGGCATGCAAACACCCAACAGCTCGAAGAAAACCTGAAGAAACGGATTGATCCAGACTTGGTCGCCAAGGTCGACTTATCATCTCAAGCAGATGTGTTTATGGGAGTTGCCAGTGCAGCTGTCTTAGCACTGGTCCATCGCGTAGAGCTTGCGTGTGAAATATCATGGCGGGAAATGAAGAATATTAATTGGAGTAAGATGGAAAGTGTGGGAGACCAGAGCTCTTATGTTGCAGAGCTTACTCGGAATATTAGCTCCGAAGCTCAGGAAATTCTACCTATGATCTCAAAACAACAGTATGCTCGTGCATTTTGCGATAATCTTGGTGAACATCTCGCAACAGCTTTCATCAGCAATGTTGTGCAGTGCCGTCCAATATCTGAAGTCGGTGCTGAGCAGGTGAGATTTCTCAACTTTTCCTCACCTTGTACATAATTGCTAACGCAGAATAGTTACTTCTCGATAAGTATGTCCTGACAAAATTTCTTAGCAGCCTCCTAGCTCACTTTCCGCACCCTGTATCTGCCACGGTAACAGCCAACTTTTCCAAGCGCGTACAAAGCTCCCTCTCACGTCTTGATCCGCTCCTTAAAACGCTTCAGGTACGCCCATCACCTCCCGAAGGACTTGTGCAGGCATACCTTATACATATTGGTGATCGCTCCGATGCAAATTTTCGCAAAATACTAGAGCTCAAGGGCCTGCCAAAATCTCAGCATCCTGCAATCATTGAATTATACGGTGTGCACCGGGATGGAAAAATGAATGAGCAACTAATTTCAATGAGCCCTCTCCTAACACCGCTTATGAACACTAGCAATGTTACAAGTGGTCCATCACTAGCTGGCACCAGCAAAACATTCGACCCGACAGGCCTCGGGGAGAAGCTTATCAGTGCTGCTCGAGAAACGGGCGAGAGAATGGGCAGCGAGGAGACTAAAGCGACTGTAGAGGGAAATCTAAAGAGCATCGGCAAGTTTTTCAAAAGAGATATGACTGGATTTGGTCGATTTGGTGGAACTTGACAAGGCAATGCTGACGACAATATTGAATGAAGTCCCATAAATCTTGACTGAACATGTCTTTCCTGACCCAATATTGATTCCTCTAGGGCAGGAGATGCCCAATTTATCGCGAGCTTATCATAAGATCTATCGAGGTCCATGGCCGTCTTGCATTTACAAGTTTGCCGAAAACTATAGCTCCTCTTCGCACCAGCAATAGACCTAATTAAAGATTTAATCATACTGTATAATGCTATTTTAATGCTGCTCGGATACAATCATTGACACCGGCGCCAAGGTTGGGTCGTGGACGGCTAAGATAGGCCATCGAGTAATTTTAACAGAGGAAAATCGCTGGCCAAAAAAAGCAACTGGCCTCACCTAAACGAGCTTTTTGTTCTGGCCAGTTCCGGTGATTTTTACCTAGAGCTATAGGCTTTTCTATGCCTAGCGCATTTCTAAATTTAAAGTAATAGAGATCATGTCTATGAACATAAATGTATATAGTCAGAGCTCGACTCCAAATAAAATACGAAGTATAACCTCTGCTATGATATTGATTCCAATAAAGTTTCCTGATCTACCGCAGAATAGGTATTCAAATTTCCCAGCAGATATATATGTGATGTATGGAACATGTAGAATGAATTATTTATTTATTTATAATACTTAACGTCGTGCCCGCGCACAGCACGTGAGCTCCTCACGTGCCGGTTAGCTGAGTCTAAATAAAACTACCCGACGTGTTGGCGCCTACACAAACCCAACATAGCAAATGAAAGCCAGGATATTATCATCCTGCGCTTGAAGATTAAATTATACATGGTTACCGGTCACCCTTCAACTCTCATGTATTCAGATTGTATTGAATGAAGAAAAGATTAAATAAACAATATGGAAGGGGGAACTTGGTTAAATCACATGATTCCCTTTCGGTCAGACTTGTTGTGCTTTTCCAAAGAAATTTGTGACCCGCACCCAGGTATTAAATGCGTGAACTCCCTCCGCGGAAGCGAGAGCCAAAGATATGCTGGGACTAGGATTCTGTGCTCTGTGGAGCTGTGCCTGGTACTGCCCAAGGTGGCAATAGAAAAAGTGGTCGGGGGACTTTTCTTCTCCGCATGAGCAGGTTAGAATGGCGTTTTCGTGCTGAAACCGTCGGTGGTAGTCTGCGAAGTCGCCATGTCCAGATCGTGCAGCTAATAGATATCCTAGTGTTCGTCGCCCTAGACAGGCGAGCTCGGCTGTAATCTTAGTATTAGGACCAATTCCTAATTCTTTATATCTAGATGGAGAATTTTCTGCCCAGTAAAGTGCAACAGAAGCCTCGTACTGGGCTTTGACTTCCCTTCTTGCCCTCGCAATAGAGAATACCGAGTGTAGAGCTGGAGCCGCACAAGCAGCTTTGGCAAGCGCGTCGGCTGCTTCGTTTCCCAGAATACCTGCGTGGCCCGGCACCATCGGATGGCCACTTCCCCAGGCGTTGTGTTTTGGCCGCGTGACCTTCTTTTCCAGTTTGCTGCAAGCTTGCGAAAGAGAAAGATTTTCGCTGAGCTAGACGCTGTGGGAACATCAGAGAGAAGACGGAGGGCGGCCTCCTGGTTGTCAAGGCAAACAGTGACGTTAGAGGCATAGAAAGCCAGTGGGTTGAGGAGTGCTGCAGCAAGGCCTTCCGTGGCCCCGGCAATTTCAGCATCATAGACCTCTGCCGAGTTTCCGAGCGGGAGTGATCCTCGCCCAATCTCCTGCGTGAGGCCTCGATAGATCACGTACCCCGCGCCTGCTCGGTCTTCTATGAGAGCTCCATCTGAAAATACGAATAAGTCTAGAATGGGTCGAGCAGCCTGCCACTGTTTGAAGGAATTTGATCCCGAGAGTCTACCTACTGCCCCAATTTCGATTAGCTTTTCCTCACGGGGTGCCGACCATGGTGGGGGATAGTGTCTTCGGAAAGTTCTAATGAAATCCTCCGGCAGATCCAGCGCATGCGGCTAGTGTTCCAACGCCTACGAAGAGGGTGATAGGGGTCAGCTGCAGCGATTCGAACCGCTAGACGGCTGTGAATTCTGTTAAGCCACGTCTGAGCTGGGCCCCAGCCAACTTCACGTAGAAGTGCTGCTATTGGTGTGGTACGGTAGACTGGGAGAGCTGCCCGTGCCGCGTCGTTCATCCTATGTTGGACTTGCAAGATAATTTTTTGGGAAGTCTGTTTAGAGTACCAGGTCTCGGCCCCGTAGAAAAGGGTCGCAAAGGCAGCACCTTGTAGAGCTTGTCTTAGAAAAAGAGGGCTAATTCCTCGAGTGGTTGTGGACAGTCTTTTCATATGGCTCGTGATAGCTAGAGACTTCCGGCAAGCCTGTATAGTATGATATTGGAACCGAAGAGCACGGTCGAAAAATTTTCCAAGCCAGCGAGTGTGGTCATTGGGCGTTATAGTTGTCCCTCCAATACTAAGAGTAGGCTCTAGTGGTGAGCCTCGCTTCCGGTGAAAGTATTGCAGCTCAGTCTTCGAAAGTTCGAAACTAATTCCGTTAGTCAGACCCCATGCTAGAGTGCTATCTAGTTTCTCCTGGAGTTTACGTGCACATTCGTCTAAGGAGGACGCAGACGCGAAAATGGCAATGTCATCTGCATAGCCAAAGCGGCCAGTGGAAAGACGTAGTGCCTCTTCCATAGCCAGAAGAAATAGAATTGGCGATACTGGTGAACCCTGTGGGAGACCGCAGTGAGTTTGGAAGGGCGGGGAGGTAGTATCTTCAATAGAGATGATGGATTCTCGCTGCTCCATGAATGATGCTACCCAGCGAACCACGTTTGATGGCCATCCTTGGTTTCGAAGCCTGTAGCAGAGCCGTCCTTTTTGGATACCATCAAACGCCCCTTGGACATCGACAGTCACTATACCAGCTACTTTCTTTTCCATCCATTTTTCCTGGATATCGCAAGCAAGTGCTGTAGTAAGGTCAGAAGCAGAGCGAAGAGGGATGGCGCTGCATTGGTCTTCAGCTAGTACCCGATATTTCAGAGCTATAAATGAAAGTCGCCGTGCTATCAGTCGCTCAAAGCCTTTACCTAGGCATGAAAGGAGGGAGATTGGTCTATAGGACTTCGGGAGGGTGAGATCACGGTTTCCTGATTTCGGAAGAATAACCACTGTAGACTTCTTGAAGGCTATTGGGTGTATTCCTAGCTTCTCGCACTGGCGGAAGAGAGCTGACACTCTCTTACCAATTATTGGCCATGCTTGACGGAGAGAATTTGGGGTTATTTCGTCGGATCCTGGGGTTGTAGATGAGACCTGACAGCATGCGCGAAATATTTCTTCCTCGGTGATTGGGGGCCATGGGAGATCTGTCCTGGCAACACTTGGTGTACTGATAGGGATGTCATCTTGGAGCGAAAATCTATTCAGCAGGGTCTGTCGGAAGGTCTGAGCCTTTGCTTCAGGAGTGTCTATAGATCCATGCGGTCCGACGAGAGGGGGCATAGGGCTGGCTGTTTGTTTCTTGTGCCACCTAGTAATTTTATATGCCTCTGTGAGACTCGCTACTTGGTCAATCTTGTTACGCCAGTAGTCTCGCTTAGCTTTCTTGACAGTTTTGGCAAATTCGCGGCGTTCTTTAACAGCATCTAAGCCTTGTCGACGTATTCGACAAAAATTGCGGTGAGCTTCTGCACAAGCCTCATTCCACCAACGATTTCCGCTACCATGTTTTCTGGACCTTGGGCAGGCCGCCCGAAGGGCTCCTGAAATAGCTTCTGCAAGAAAGGTTGCTTCATCGTTGACATCTGATATTAGGGGAGTTCTAAGCCGATCCCTCAAAATGTTGTTGAATGCAGACCAGTCTGCAGCAGCGTATCAGAGTCGGCCAGGGTTAGGGATCTCAGGCCCTCTATCTGTAATTCGGAAAAATATTGTCCTATGATCTGAGCCGATGTCAAGATCATGTCGAACTTTGCAAGAAGCTTTGGAACACTAATTCACAAAGCATAGGTCGAGAACAGAGCCTCCATCGTGAGTAGGCTCTTCGTAATTATTTAATAGTAGGAGCCCCTTTTCGATGTAGAATGAATTAGAGTGCGTAAGCTGGCTAAACTATATACATAAGGTCACGTGCTATGCTAGGCTACTCATTACAATATATGTCCGGACAGTGTCTCTTCTTTCAAGTCACTTGACTTCTCCGTGACGATCTAGAATTAATGTATGATCTATATCCTCTATGTATATCTAATGATTTTTCCGAAAGTGAGAAGTCTAGAGGATATTTTCTGACTGAGACGGAATTAGGCTCCTCGTTGTGGGAGGATTTGGAAGATTTCTCGCTGCATTGTTAAGCCAAGTGAGCTGTATTGCTTCACCCTCGTCAAAATGCTGTCTAGGATGGAAATCTCAGGCTATCGAATTGAAGTGAAAGATGTTAACCCACCATTATTACCGCCCAAGATACTCAAAAGCTTCTTGAAGCACCGCCTAAACCTCTCATCTAATAACATTAGCCCCTGTTTCCCATCAGTGGAACAATTTCGTCGTGCGAACGTCTCCACAACATCTAGACACCATCTCACGCCCACTCATCGACTAGCTCCGTGAGGTTGCGGATGATGGGATGGAGGAGTTACTTTGTGTTGAGCGGATTGGTTTGGAAAAGCTTGTGGCTGTTAGGCACAGATTATATCACTTAGTGAAGCGAGTGGGAAAATAGAGGAGTCGGTAAATCTGTCGTGGAGAGTTGTTAATTACTCCCACTTGGATATAGAGTGCTATGTAAACTATATTTTGTAATAATAAAATCTAGTGGCTGGTATTTGCGTCAAAGCGCATTAATACTTGATGTGCGAAGAAGCATGAAGATTTCATTAAGTGGACTAACTAACTAATATGTATCTACATGGCATCACGTGATCCAATATTTTCCACTACACCCCCCCAGGAATCGAATGCTTTAGATCTAGTCTTATTTGAGCACAGAATGCAATGTGTTTTATACGCTGTAGTGCTTTAGTAAGCCCATCTGCTTTACAAAGGTCTGTTGGTGTATACTCTAGCTTAATAGTACCGTCTTGTATTGCCTCACGAACGGTTGATTCTCGCATCAGGAAGTGACGATTTCTTGCAGAGATTTTATTGGATTTGGCTGTAATCAAGGCTGCAGTGTTATCTATTTGTGTGACAATTGGTGTAGGTAATGTTTCAAAGATTTCTTCGTATAATGGCCGAATCCATCGTGCAGCAACGACCAATGCTGTTAGAGTGGCATGCTCAGCTTCACAAGTGCTTTGCGCTGTAACAGTTTGTTTCTTTGACCACCATGCAATTGGAGAGCCACCGATGAGAAAAAGATTTCAGAAGTTCCTTTGGAGGATGTTGTACTTCCCCAGCTACTATCTGTTGATGCTGTAAGGGTTGAAACCATAGTTTTTGGGTAAAATAGAGCAGCAGATTTTGTACGGGAAATGTATCGGATTAAATGCTTAAGAGCGAGCATGGAGTTTTGAGATGGATTATGTACCATTCGAGAAAGTTTATTGACGGCATATTGAATGTCAGGGCGGGTCATCCTAGCTATGTGCAATAACGCTCCAACAACTGAGCGATATTTGACGGAGTCAATGTCTGTGCATAATTTGTTTGTATCACAGTCGATAAGGTTATCATCGGCTATTGGGGTATTTGCACCGTTGCATAATAGCATGCCCATATCATCGCATATAGATTCAATTTTATCCATTTGATCAATATGTATGCCATCTAGTTCCTGCCGAATATTAATGCCCAGAAACTTCTTCATGGGGCCTAGATCTTTGACTTGGAACGCGTTTGATAACGCGGTAACTGTTTCTTGAATGCGTATCTTTGATGTTCCTAAAATCATGAAGTCATCTACATATGTAGAAATAATTGTATCAGCTCGGCGGAACACGTTACTATCATATTTAAGAGATCGGAATCCTTTCTCATGGAGAACTTTACGAAGTTTTTGTTGCCACCTTCTTGGAGCTGTTTTCAATCCATAGATAGCTTTTTGGAGCTTACAGACCAAGTTCCCTGGTATTTCTTTATTGTGAGGTTGTTCAATATATATAGGGTTATCAAGATCTGCATGTAGAAAGGCTGCTGTGATATCGACGTGGCTAACGTGAAGATTTCTCGAAGCTGCCAAGGCGAGTAAAATTCGCATGGTGGTTGGTGGAAGAACATCGGCATATGTATCGTCTGCGTAGGGTTCCGAGAAACCCCTTGCGCACCATCTAGCTTTCAGTTGTCCGTCTGACTTTTCTTTAAGGGACCAGATACCTGTCATCAACTTTCCTTTAGCTTCAGATCGAGGTACTAGAGTCCAGACATTATTTCGTCTCATATTCTCAATTTCAGTGTCCATGGCTTTAGCCCAATCTTTTGCTCTCGGGCCTGAGAGAGCTTCGTTGATTAAATTTCGGTTATTTAACTTACAGGAAAGAATTTGTTTTGTAAGAGGAAAAACATTTTCGTGAACTCGGATATCTCGGCGAATAATTGTTCTACCAGTTTGTGGGTTAAGAATAATGTGCCCTCCAGAAAACTCAGTTCCAGCATAAATACCTTCCACGGCTTTAGAATTGAGCTTATTTTGATCTGGATCTAGCCAGAAAACTTGACATCCAAAAGGATAAAGGTTATTTATTTTTGGAATTTTTTGATATACAGCGTAGTACGGAGACTGTGGTGCGATTTTATTGGGAGTCATATTCAGAATTTTGATAGCAGCTGCCAGAATTACAGGCCATAGGCGGAGTGGAAATCCTGACTGCAGATGAAGAGCACGCATTTTTTCAGTCACAGTACGGACATTTCTTTCGGCTATTCCATTTTGTTCAGGGGCGTGTGATGAAGATTTATGCCATTCAATTCCACGATGGAGAAGCTCTTCTTGAAATGCTGAGTTTGAAAATTTGGTACCGCTATCCGTATGAATTTGTATTGGAGTCTTGCCAAATTTTGTTTTTTAGGTGCTCGAGAAGAAATTGTATTTGGTTTGGTATAGTTTTCTTTGTGTATACAGGCCATGCCCACTTCCAAGACGTATATTCATCGATGGCAAGAAGGAACCAAGTTGCAGTTGGGACCGGTTTGTCGGTTGTAGTTGAAGAGAGAGACTTTTGTCCACCGACAAGATCCATATATATAGCCTCAGCAAAGTGAGATGCAGATCGTAGTGTTCCGTGGCCTTTTGAGATGGTAATTTTTGTTTTAGCACATGTTTCACAGTTTGTTGGAGGCTTATAGCCTTTGATTCCGGCTAGTCTTAGAGCGATGTCTTGTGCTTTCTGACCTGGATGACCGAGTACAGCGTGCCAGTCGCGTTGGACTGAACGTATGCATGGTTCATGATATCTCTTTTTACGGGGATTCCAAATTAGTCTACCTGATTTACGGGTGAATGTAGCACAAACTGTTCCATCAGGGTGTTTAAGTTGAACATCCCGATAATTATCGGGCCAATGGATGGAGTAACCTTGGTTTTCAAGTTGAGCAGAGGATAGAATTTTAATAGTTTCACCAGGAATGCAGATCGCACCACATAAAACATCGGTCTTACCATCAGAAGTAGGAAATAAAAGGTCACCACATCCAATAGTTCTCACTTGGCTACCTCCGGCTACACGAACAATTTGTGAAGAGCTTGAGTAGGAGGAAAAATCATCTTTTGTACCCGAGACGTGGAAGTCTGCGGCAGTATCTAACTGATATTCTGATACATCATCAACTTTATCTAAGGACAATATTTTCTTTTGACTTGAGCCTCTTGATTGATTTGTGTGTGCCTTCTTTTTCTTGCGACAATCCTCTTCTTTGTGACCAGCAATTTTACAATAATTACATTTGAAGTTATTTTTAAAATTTCCATGAGAATTAGACTTTTCAGAACTTGTCCATATAAGGCATTCGGAGATTATATCTTCGAAAGAGTACAAGCGACAGCGATTCGAGATTTCAGGAGATATGATAGATAGACGTTGTAAAAGTACATTTTTCATTTGAAATTTAACCTCAGCAGTGATTACAGAATGTTCTCTAAGATTTTGGTACCTTCGTTGGTATTCTTTGATAAACCCTTGTAGAGTCGAATTTTTTTCCGGCTTGTAATCCCAAAACTGAGTTACAATATTCATCACATTTGAAAAGGATTTTGCATGGCATGTTTGAATAATTTCAGCTAGAATTATTCGGGGAGGGTCGCAAGGTGCAGTGTAGACACTCGGAGCTGTTTCCCTGAGTTTCGCAACCCACCAATTTGACCACATTCGAACAGCCTTATTTTGTGGAGGATCGGAGAGAAAAGCAGATGATGTAGACGAAAAAGACATCAGATCTTGATTGATTGTTGCCAGTGTTGCCAGTTTGTCGTTTTAAGTATGGGGACAGGTGTCATCTTATCGATGCTGTCAAGACGTGCGGTGAGCGTCCAAATCTCTGTTTTCTTATTTGACTCTTTGATTGAGTCTTCTAAATCATCAGAAGTCGCAAACTGGATGTTACCAATAACTATGCCGTCTTCGGGGCATATGGATGATGTGTCAGAAGCATCCTTCAAATTAACCTTTGCCTCTGAAGAGGGCTTTGAGATAAGATTTGGCGGCATTGTAGTGTATGCGAGATTTGCTGCGGTAATTGCAAATTGCCGTTAAGAAGAGAGCATAAAATCAATGTCGTGTGATTATATAACGGACGCTGTGTGCACAGTGGAAGTTATACGGGCCATAACCTGATGTGCGAAGAAGCATGAAGATTTCATTAAGTGGACTAACTAACTAATATATATCTACATGGCATCACGTGATCCAATATTTTCCACTACAATACTAACCTCACAATTAATGGGAGATTAGTGACGTCTATTCTACACATCTCTGTCTTTACCATAATTGGAAGCACCAATTTCAACAAAGCATTCAATGGTGATAATCAATATAACTATTCTTCTGCTCCATTTAGTCGCCGGAGCCAAGGTTGAAGAGATCCTCAGCCGGGCTATGCAAGAGGACAAGATGGAACTAGAAAAGCTAATTCCAGTAATTTTCCGCATTTACGGATGCAAGAAGTAAACGACTGGGGCCACAATTACGATTCCCCATATGAACAGCAACATAGCCTTGGCAGCCCTGTAAATAATTTAGGCCACAAGAGTGGTCGAGTTCTGGGAGAAGTTGAAACGGAAAATGGGCATGTTAATAAATATCAAATTGATAGGAATGCCCCTTGGAGTCAGGGAAATGGAGAGCCCCGGCATTAAGTCGCGTGCGGGGCGTCAATGTACAAAAGTTTGTTGATTCACAGAGAAAATGTATACATCAGGATTCAACTATTGGAAAGCCTATAATCTTAAATAAAGTTGGCAAAAATTCTATATCATTATCTGGAATCTTTCACTCTACAGTACAGCGCAAAATTTCTTTCTCAGTGTCTATACTTGATACTGGTAGCACCGAGTTCATGTTTATAAGAAAAGCTTGAGCAATTGCTAATAAACTATCCCTTATAAACTATCGCTAATACCCCTTACACGTCCTCGCCCTCTCTAATTAGCTGACGGATGTTTTTCGGAGCTAATAACGCATCGTGTCTCTGGTTTTTTAGAATTAAGCAATCATTTCGAGGAAGTAGATGCCCTGGTTACCACAATAGGACCCGAACATGATGTTATTCTGGGATTTCCATGGCTGGAGCATCATAATCCTTCCATTGACTGGCAATTGAAGTCAGTTAAATTTGACAAAGAATTTTGCTCAAGTAACTGCTTTATTCCCGGAAATTCAAATTATAAGTCACCTTATGTTGAGGAAGTTATCGATCATGAACATGTCACTGTACCCGAGAAAGACGCACCGGAGCCTCCAACAACACTGGCATCGACGAGTCCAATTCAAGCCAAATCTATTGTTGGTAAACGGGTCAAACAAGCGACTAAGAATAAGCATGAAATGCTACACTCTCCGCTAGAAGTCCTTGATGAAGTGGATTGTAATGACATCTGTATTCTCAAAGCACCAGTATTTTTTCAATTTTCAAGACAAAAAGGTGTGCAGGTAATGCAAATTATGGCAGATGAACTCGAAAAATTAGAGGAAGAGCGAGAAACCGATATCAATGTTCTAGACTTAGTTGAGGATGAATACCAGGAATTACTCCACGGACGGGGAAATCCTCGTGAGTGGAAAAGCAGATTCCCCAATTATTTTCATGAATTTATAGATTTAATATTTGATACTAACAATACAAAGCTACGCAGAGTCACTGATGAAGATGTAGTTAAGTTTTTTAAGAAGGATAATCGTTGTCCTTCCTCTATGGAGTAAATAAAGATGAGAATCCCTAAAGTTTATCACGAAATAGCAGATATAGCGTTTCCCCAGGAGGCCACCAATCTTCCTCCCCATCGTTCTTATGATCATAAGATAGAGCTCTTACCAGAAAACCATAAATTTCCTAGATCTAGAGCACGTCCTTGTTCTCCATCAGAGCTGCATGTCATCAAACACTGGTTGGACGATCAATTGGGTAAAGGATGGATAAGACCGTCAACGTCGCCTATTACATGCCCAATTCTCCCAGCCAAAAAAAGAGGAGGAGGCATTTGTATTTGTCATGAATTTTGTGATATAAATAATATCACAATGAAAAACTGATATCCCCTTCCACTCATCAAGGAAACTCTGGACCTTATTTGTGGGGCAAAAATATTTACAAAAGTTGAAGTTGTTTCAGCCTTCAATAGAATCAGGATAGCAGAAGGCCATGAATGGCTGACAGCCTTCATAACCCATTTTGGCCTCTACAAACAACTAGTGACACCCTTTGGATTAAGTGGTACGCCCGCGACATTTCAACGGTATATTAACGATATATTCATTCATTCATTGTTCTAGTTTAACGTCCTATGCGGTATCTATTGTTGAAATCTAGACATATCATACTGTCGTTCTAATCAATCAATTTATTGTTCTGGATATTCATGTAATTGACTGTGTTTGGAGTACCGGCGCATCTGCTTATATAAACAGCATGGATTTGATTACTAAGACTCAAATATGTATTACTAGCTTTCGTTGGATAGAATAGAGAATCAAGTTATTTTATATATATTTTTACCATCACCTAAGTGAAGTCACACTGATCAGTTTGTCGACACTCAGATCAAGAACTCTATAGACTGTTGCTGGAATACCTTGCTGGTCTGTTCTTACATTAAAAGCTCATCCTGTGGACCGTTCACTGCTACAGCCAGAGCAAATCAATCGCGTCTTCCCAAAACGCATCATATAATCACCCAAACTCTAACCTGATAATTTTTGAGAATACTCTCTTAAAATGTCTAGCTCTAGCGTACCTTCGACTAAGTTTGATAGTAAGTCCAACATTGAAGACGACTGCGAAAAATATGACCCCTCAATTCAAACACAAATAGATGTCAACGCCTGGATCACATCATTCATGGTACAAGTCGAACTTGTTGAATACTTCAATGACGATCTTTTCGAATTATTCATTGAAGAGTTCGTTAAGTTTGATTTCGCTCAATTCAAGAGATGCGGCGACATAGTCTTGCGAAAGCTGAAGAATTTTCTGTATGATCGAGGAGTGTACGTTCGCAAAAGTAATATCTCTCATGCTAAAGCACTTTCGGAAATCATGGATAATGATACTAATGCTTGGCCTATTGACACTAAAAACCCATCGGCCCACATTGGATGTCTCAAGGCGAATAATTTTAAATCGCCAAGAATAACCCAAAGTAGAGCTAATGTCCAAAGCTACTTTGAGAGAAACATTCAGAAAATAGATGATAAAAATAGACTCCAAGAAAATCAATCTACTTATGCTAATACAAATTCAGACCAGAAAACCAATATCAATTTTAAGCTTGCTGGAATGTCAAAGTTTTTCAACAACAGCGAGAAATACTGCGGAGGAAAAGATGAAAATTTTGATTTCAAGTTCAAGATTTTTCTGAAGAAGTGTGCCTTAGCCGATATAAAAAATGACGATGACATTCTTTCCTCGGTCTTCGTTATGTTTGATAAAGAAGCGCTAGACTACTATCACCATCGTTGCAGCAGCGCAAGCAATATTCAAGAAATCATCACTCTGATGCACCAGCAGTTTGAAGGACCGCAGAAGCAAAGAAATGTACAACACGAGTGGAATAAAACCACCCTGCAGCTTGTCTCTGCGAAATACCCTGACAAGTCACTCTTGGATACCTTTGAATCCATGGTTAAACAACTTCGGACCATGCAGCTTTGCCTAAGAACAAACTTCGAAGATGAGATCATACTGTGGGATAAAATACTAGAAGCAGTATCAAACGTGCCAGAATGTCGTCCTGCTTGCCTTATGCCAGAAGAGTCTCTTAGTACTGTCATAAACAATATCAGAGGTGCCATTGGAATGAGTTTGTCATCAGAATCTAAAACAGATGAAACAATGTTTGTCAATTGAAGATTCCACCACAATGATAGAAACAATCATCGAGGCGCACATAAACCAAACGTTGTACACAATGGCAGATACTCCAAATCGTCTTCAAGCCGAGTGAAAAGATGCTACTGCTGCAAGAAAGTTGGTTGTAGGTCCTGGAATCACTCCCAGGAAGAGCAAAATCAAGCCAGAAATCGTTTCCTTCAGCGCCATAACAATGACGACGCAAAAATCTATCAACAATTCCTCGCTGAATACGAAGGAGAGTGTGATGACGGATCCGATGAAGAAGCCATGATTCTTGATAAGCTGTCCATCTCTAACAGTAATAAATCACATGATGGCTTTTTCATAACTGGCCATGAAGACAGTGATACTGACCAAGACATTGGTGAAGTTTACATGAATTTAGAACCCACAGCTGATGAAGATAACCAGTACGAGATATCTTTGCTAGCGTTACTCCAAGATCAAGCAAACTTTCACGGGCTCACCGGTCTAACACCAACAATATACAAGTGCAAGGAAGATCTTAGAGAAAGATATAATTGTACCAGGTGGTATGGAGTCATGATCGACACTGGAGCAGGCAAATATTCGACTGCAGGTTATCAACAATACATTGCATTCAAGCGCGATATAGAAGACATCAATTTAAATACTTCAACTAAAATCTCGGTCGCTTTTGGCAAAGGTTCTACTTGTGATTCGCTGGGCTACATTGATGTAAAAACTCCAATTGGTAGAGTCAATTTTCATGTCTTGGATTCAGATACTCCCTTTCTATTATCCATCGCAGATATGAAAAGGCTAAATGTTTATCTCAATAATGTCGATGATAAAATATATGCCAAGATAATCCCAGGGAAACAGAATTCTGTCAACAACAATAAATTATACGAACAAGTATGTTCGGTTGTTATGAAATTTGGCCATCCATTCCTTCGATGGAAAAATTTTAATGATAATTATTTTTCCAATTTTTTTATGACTGGCGCATGGAGTTCTAAAACTAATGATAAAATTGAGGAAAATCATATTTTTATTAATCATAATATTAATCTCACTGAGCAACAAATTCGACGCCTGCACAAACGATTTGGGCATGCTTCTGTGTCTAAGCTTAGTAACCTACTTAACGCAGCCGGCTACACACAATTTCGTCCCCTCCTTACAAAAATTGTCAAACATTGTGAATTGTGTCAAAAGTATGGCTCTGCTCCCCGAAGGTTTAAATTTTCTCTTAAGAATGAAGATTGCTGCTTTAATCAAACGATTTTTGTAGACATATTTTTTATCAACAATAGACCAGTACTCCATATTGTTGATGAAGCTACAAGGTTCCAGGCTGCAAAATTCCTAAACGGACAAACTACTAAAAGCATTTGGGACTCAATACGTCTAAGCTGGATTGATGTATATGTTGGGCCACCCGATTTAATCGTTCATGATGCTGGCTCAAACTTCACGAGTAAGGAAATGCAACAGTTTGCAAACTCAATGGGCACAGGAACAAAATGTATCCCAGTTGAGGCACATAATAGTATTGGTATTGTTGAACGTTATCATGAGCCATTACGGCGAGCATACAATATTATTGAAGAAGATCTTGCAGGACAACAAATTGATAAATCAGTTATATTACAAATGGCTGTAAAAGCGGTTAACGACACTGCCGGTCCGGATGGAATAATTCCTACAGTTTTAGTATTTGGAGTGTATCCGAAAATTACTCAAGCTCATGCTTCAAACTTATCAATCATTCAAAGGGCAAATGCTATACGAAAGGCCTCGAATGCTATTGCAAAATTACGCGCGAAACGAAATATAACAGAAGCACTTCATCAGAGAAATGGGCCAAACACTGCACCACTTCATAATTTACCACTTGGCTCGAAGGTCTGGGTATGGAGAGAAACTGGGAAATGGACCGGGCCGTATACTCTTCTCGAAATGCATGATGAAGATTGCATTGTTGATTTACCATCAGGCCCTACTAAGTTCCGATCGACCTCTTGTAAACCATACTACGAAGATTATCAGAACAATGCAGTTACGGCAAGCCAAAATAATAATAATAATAATAATTGTAATAATGATCACAGAAACGATGAAGATGATAATAATGATAACGAAAAGAATTATGAAAATAAGAATGAGAATAATGTTAATAATAATGATAACAACGATGAAAATAATGACTCAAAAGAACCAAGAAGAAACCCAAAACGAAACAGACAATTGCCAGAACGATACAGAAGATACTCCGCCTTCCCAGGATTTTCCACTGCTACTTCAGTATCGCCCACTGAAACCAGCTCGTTTATAAATAAAAAGACCAATGAAATTGATTTCTCCGAATCAAGGAAATTTGAAATTCAAGGACTCATTGAAAAAGGTGTTTTTAGAATTGTTCATAGATCCAAAGCAGGCCAGAATAGATTGTTCGGGAGCAGGTTTGTCGATACCATCAAGAACGAGGGTACTCCCAAGGCATACAAAAAGTCACGAATGGTTGTCCAAGGCTATAATGATGATGAGAAAAACACTATCCTGACCCAAGCACCAACTATACAGCGTGTTTCTCAACGGCTAATTCTTTGTTTGGCGTTAATGACCAAAAATAAATTAAAAATACTTCTCCGAGACATTAATCAAGCCTACGTTCAGTCTGCTACTTTCCTCAACCGCAAAATTTATGTTAAGGCCCCCGTGAATTGGGACTTGAGGAAGAGTATATTTTAAATATTCTTAAACCATTATACGGGATTCCAGAAGCAGGTAGCCATTGGTACCATACATACCATAAGCATCTTCAAGAAAATTTGAATATGGAAAATTCAACTTATGACTCTTGTTTGTTAATTTCCAAGCCTATGCGCAATGAAAACTGTGGTTTTGGGATTATAGGGCTCCAAACTGACGATACCTTAATTTTGTGCGATGAAAAATTTGCTAATCAAGAAGAAACACAACGCCAGAAAGCAAATTTTAAAGCCAAGCCTGTAGAACGCCTTACAACAGCTCATACAATCAATTTCAACGGGTCTGCTATATCGCTGCAGGAGGATGGAAGCATTTTGCTTACGCAAGAAAAACAGTGCAGGAAAATAGAACTTATTAACCACAATGACAATATTAAGACCCAATATATATCGCAACGAGCCCTTGGAGCATATATAGCAACAGTCTGTCAGCCTGAGGCTTGCTTCGACCTTTCTCGTGCAGCACAAACTTCTAATCCAGGTATAAATGAGGCGGCACTGCTAAATAAACGTCTTAATTGGCAGAAGAAAAACCTAAATAGAGATCTAAAGTTTGTCGCACTAGATCATTGTTCCCTACACATTTTGGTTTTTACAGACGGCTCGTTTGCAAACTGTAAGGAAGACATGTCATCCCAAATAGGGTATGTTATCTGTCTTGCAGACAAAAACAACAGAGCAAACATTGTACATTGGTCATCAACTAAATGTAAAAGGGTTAGCCGAAGTGTATTATCTTCAGAACTTTATGCAATGGTAATGGGATTTGACATGGCGACAGTTATAAAAAGCACTTTTAGAAAAAGTCTATAACTCATTGAAATTTCCGGGACCTCCTATAAGTATCCCACTTATTTTGTGCACTGATTCTAGATCACTATATGAATGTCTTTCAAAACTCGGCACAACAACCGAAAAGCGTCTCATGGTTGATATCATGGCCCTCCGACAATCGTACGAACACCAAGAGGTTACTGAAATACGGTGGATTTCAGGTTCGAAAAACCCTGCAGATTCTATGACCAAAGATAAGCCTTGTGATGCTCTGAGAAAACTTATCGATGAAAACAAAGTTGATATCTCAGCAAATTCATGGATGGAAAGCGGCGTTAATCACAAGAATTAATTAAGTAGTGGATGCCATCTTTTATTTCAAGTTTTCCCAATGTCGTTCTAATCAATCAATTTATTGTTCTGGATATTCATGTAATTGACTGTGTTTGGAGTACCGGCGCATCTGCTTATATAAACAGCATGGATTTGATTACTAAGACTCAAATATATATTACTAGCTTTTGTTGGATAGAATAGAGAATCAAGTTATTTTATATATATTTTTACCATCACCTAAGTGAAGTCACACATACCGAACTGCACGTAGTGCGGAGTAGACGAAGACTACTCATCTTCGATCGCTACCAGCTTTGGTGAGGTCTCGGTTGGTAATGATCTCAGTGGTGTGAATGTTATTCCATCACGTAATCAGAACACAATGTTTCTACCTAAGCGAGGTAGAACATAGATAGACAATTAGATGTAGATTAGACAAAACACTTTTAACTAAATACAAGTTCAGTAAAACCAAAAACCTCTCTGATCCTAACCTTTTATCTCTGATCCTTAAATCCCCAATATCTTACGATTCGTACAGTATTGACTTGACGGTCAACGTTCACTTCTATCATTCCAGATAAACCTCTAGAACTTTAATAGGTTCTGAGCCCGGTGCCCTGAACGGATAATACTCGACAAATTTTGAGAATTGGAATTTTTTACTTACACATCCTATCCCCTTTAAATTCGACTCAGATTTCCATCCTACCACAATGGCCTCCATGACTGATAAAAAGTTTTCTCCAGATTTCTTTACATCCTTGGTTCCAGATGATAAGCCACTGGGTATCAAGAAATTTGGAAACATTAGACCATTAACTGGTCAAGAAAATTACAATATTTGGTCATCAACAATGTGCCATTTCTGGCGAGGTATGAATCTCTTCGAACTTGTTGTGGAAGGAGTGATGCCCTCAAAGGATGCCGAAGAAAAAGAGAGGACAGCTTTTCAGACTCTTTCCCACCAAGCAATTACAATCCTATTGACGGTAGTATCATCCGAAATTTTGGAGAAAATTGTCGAGCTTGATGACCCGCACTCAATGTGGATGCACTTGAAGGATGAGTTCTACAGGGATTCCCCTAAAGCACTTGTCGCCCAGCTAACGAATTTGACATCTCTTTCCATCACCTACGACTCATCCATACCCATTTCAAATTTTATCCAGCAATTTGAAACGGAATGGATACGACTCCAAAAATTGACTAAATCTTCTCCCGACGACTATCGCCAAGCGTTTGCGGCCTTTCTCAGTCATGACAAGGCAAAACGCGACTTTCTTCTTTGTTACCTATCCAAACATCATGAAAATGTTGTCGACAACCTTCAAACAAAGGATGATCTCACATTTTCTGATGTAAAACTCCGACTCCTAGGGCTTGATCAAGGACTACCCTCCACTCAGACTGCTTTCTTTACATCTGACAGCAACAATAAAAGGGTCCCATTCATCAAACCCTCGAAAGCAGTACAATCAAAAACCAAAGAATGTACCTGGTGTAAGAAACATTATCCAACACAACACACTGGTCACTTTTGGAATGATTGTTTAAAACTGAAGGATCACAAGGAGAAGGAAAAGAAGAAGTCAAGAAGCGCACGAGAAGAAGCGCACGCTTCGGTTACAGATGAAAATACGGTTAGGCTACACCCATTCTACCTTGATACTTGCGCAACTTCTCACATGTGTCCTTATCCAGAACGTTTCGAGAATATTACGATTTGTACCGGACATGTAATATCAAGTTCTGGTCAAAATATACCTGTTCAAGGAAAGGGCACAGTGGTAATAAATTGCGAGTTATCTGATGGGTCTGTTTCTCCTTGCCGTCTTTCTGACGTCCTGTTCGTTCCGAAATTAAGTCGTCCTTTATTTTCATGGAGACAAGTGAGATCTAAAGGTTATAAACTAATTGATAATGGAAAATTAATGCAAATTTCAAAGGGTGACAAAGTGTGGCTGGAAGCTAAATTTGACGGCTCTTTACCTCACATACCAGAAGTCACTGACTTTGCTTGTTTAACATACGAATTTTGGCATGAAGCTCTCTGTCATTCTGCACCATCATCAATTGAGAAGACAGAAAAGCTCATCCAAGGTAATAATGTAATACCAAATCGGCCCAAAGATTTTTTCTGTCAAGCTTGCGCAATGTCCAAACCGATACATACTACTCCAAAAGCTACCTCTAGTCGAGCAAAGAATCAAGGGGAATATATACACTCTGATCTCTTTGGCCCCTTCCCAGTTTTATCCTATGGTAATTCCCATTATTATATCAGCTTTGTAGATGATGCCACTCGCTATTCAACTGTTTGCCTCCTAAAAACAAAGTCGGAAGCTACTCAAGCTGTCATTGACTACATATTAAACTTGGAGAAACAATATGATTGTAATGTGAAACATTTTAGAACTGACAATGGTGGTGAATACTTGAAGGACCAACTTACTAAATTCTTTGCTCAGAAGGGGATAGAGCATGACCTAACCCCCCCTATTCCCTGAGTCTAACGGTGTTGCTGAACGTCTGAATCGATCTATAGGCGAAGGAATACGCGCAATGCTTTCTAACATTAAAAACAAACGACTATGGGCCGAAGCAGTTAAAACTTATGTTTATGTCAAAAACCGTCAATCTCACAGCGCTGTTAATGGGCAGACGCCTTATGAGGCTTTCCACGGGGTTAAACCCTCCATTTCACACCTCCAGCCCTTTGGACGAGAATGTTTTGTTCACATCCACAAGGCTAAACGCCCTGCTGGAAGCAAACTTCTCCCAAGAGCTGAGAAGGGCATATTTGTCGGATACACAAAAGTTAACCACCACTACCGTATCTTCATACCTGAAAAAAACCAAGTTGCGGTTTCAGCTGATGTCAAATTTTCGAACCCTCCAACAGAAAAAACATACACTGAACCAGTACTTGTAGAATTAAAACTTTCAGGAACTGAATCCACCTTTCAACCTTCCTCTAAAAGGATAAAGCTTGGATCAACCCGAAACAAAATGGATCTGAAGAACGCAACTCTCTTCTGCCATCAGACGCCGATCATACTGCCGAACTTCAACCAAACCAACCTCCCTCTAATCTAATAGGTCCACAACCTAACCCTTCACAAGAATTAACATCTTCATCTAGACCCAGAAATTCTCCGAGGCTTTCACAAGAAAATGCAACCATTACAACTCGCTCCGGACGTCAAGTACAACCTCGGGTACTCAACAATATGATAACAGGGGACTGGTGGAAAGCGAAAGCTAGATCCACAAACCAACTTGTTGAGCCTCAAATTTATCTGACGACCTTCAACCAGAAGAAGCAATGATTAGCATATTAGAAGTTACTGAACCAAAATCTTATGGAGAAGCTACAAAATCTGACCACTGGGATAATTGGAAGAAAGCTTTTGATGATGAAATTTCCTCGCTCCAAGAAAATAATGTCTGGGATCTAGTTCCAAGACCAAAGGGAAGAAAAATTGTTGGTGGTAAATGGGTTTGTAAAGTGAAGGGGAATGCTCAAGGAGAGCTCGAACGTTTCAAGGCAAGGTATGTCGCTAAAGGATTTTCCCAAACTCATGGACCCGATTACGATGAAACTTTTGCTCCTGTTGTTCGTTACGACTCTCTGCGACTTCTATTGGCTATTTCGGCTTGTAAAGGCTGGAAACCACGGCAGCTTGATATAAAAACGGCATTTCTATATGGCATCTTGAACGAAGAGATATATATGGAACTTCCTGAAGGGTACAGGATAGATAACCATGTTGCACGGTTAAACCGATGTATTTACGGCTTGAAGCAATCACCACGGGAATGGTATTTTAGGTTGGTCGAATACCTTCAACCTTTTGGTCTTGCTTCTACCCTCTTTGATCCCTGTGTTCTTATCCACAGCTCAGGTGACTTAATTATTGCAATTTATGTGGACGATATAATTCTCTTTGGAGAACAAGGTAATTTGATGGAAAACACAGTCAACAAGCTTAAATCAGAGTTTCATGTTAACGATATGGGACTTCTTAATTGGCTCCTTGGAATTCAAATTGAATACAATAATGCAGGTATCACTCTTTCTCAATCTTCATACATTGAAAGAGTCCTCACACGATTTTCTATGCAAGATTGCAACCCAGTGACCACTTCCATTGAGCAAAACCACCGGCTTATGGCTACAGTTGGCAACACTAGGGTCAATGCTACTCTGTATCAGCAAATTATTGGATCTATCATGTATTTAGTCACTGGGACTAGACCTGACCTTGCATATACAATAACACACCTCTCGCAATTTAGTTCGAATCCCTCTTCTTCTCACTATAATGCAGCAAAGCGCGTTTTACGATATCTTAAAGGAACAAAAGAACAAAAGCTTCTCTATAGGTTTGATTCTAACTTGGTACTTAATGGATTTTGTGACGCATCGTACGGCAATTGTCTTGACACTCGAAGAAGCTTTTCTGGATATATTTTTCAACTTGGTAATTCTACTATCTGCTGGCGCTCTCGCAAACAAAGTACTGTCGCTCACTCCACTTGCGAAGCTGAGTATATGGCACTAACTCTTGCGACTAAACACTTCATCTGGCTTTTACGTGGACTACATCAACTTGTTAATGAAAATATTCCTGCAGCTCTATCAACAGATAACAATGCCGCTATCGATCTCGCTCATAATCCAAAGCTAAACGACGCTTCTAAACACATTGATATTGCTTACCATTTTACGAGAGAGAAGATAGAAGATGGCTCACTTACGCTACTTCATGTTGCATCAGAAAATAATCTTGCAGACATTTGTACGAAAGGAGTTCCTGGACCGAGACTCAAACACTTATGTACCTGTATATTTGGCACAAAGTGAGGAGGGATGTTGAAATCTAGACATATCATACCGAACTGCACGTAGTGCGGAGTAGACGAAGACTACTCATCTTCAATCGCTACCAGCTTTGGTGAGGTCTCGGTTGGTAATGATCTCAGTGGTGTGAATGTTATTCCATCACGTAATCAGAACACAATGTTTCTACCTAAGCGAGGTAGAACATAGATAGACAATTAGATGTAGATTAGACAAAACACTTTTAACTAAATACAAGTTCAGTAAAACCAAAAACCTCTCTGATCCTAACCTTTTATCTCTGATCCTTAAATCCCCAATATCTTACGATTCGTACAGTATTGACTTGACGGTCAACGTTCACTTCTATCATTCCAGATAAACCTCTAGAACTTTAATATCTATATACAGAACCATGAAGACGGTAAGCCGCTTTGGTTAGGGAAAAGGCTTTCATCAAACAAAACCCGAAGTCCTGCCACTCTGAACCGACCCGGCTTAATGCTGAGGGCGTTCCTTTCAACCGTAATTTTTTAAACTTTCCCCAGAATTCATTAACTCCTCCTTCAATCAGACTAACGTTATGAGAAATTGAAAAGAGAAGGCACCTCCTCACTCGGCGTTGGTCTTCGAAGTGCTCGAAGAGTTGGCCCCGATGGTGGTGCAGCTGTCGAGGCGATGGTTGGTGCTGCTGGGACTTCGACTACCTTGCGTGGTCGTCCTGGCCCCCTTTTGAGTCCTTCAGCCTTCTTACTGGTGACTAAAGTAAATCCCTGATCATCAGTTGGTCCGACTGTTCGTATTGGCGCCATTGTTGGTTTTTCATTCCATATTTCCGCCGTTCTCGATAATAGCTCCATCCGAGCCTTCTCCACACTTCCCTTGTAGACCTGGTAGGTCCGACACGCTGCTTTCTGCCACGAACGGTGTTCCTTGCCGCAGTTGGCACAAGAAACCCTTTTCCTCGGACAGTCCCGAGTTTGGTGAGCGCCAGCGCACTCACCGCACCTGCCTGCCTTTCCACACGACGCCTGGGTGTGTCCCCACTGACTGCAGTTGTAACACTGCTTTGGCTGGGACCGTGGTGACCACACCTGCGCCGTGAAGAGCATGGCGTTCATAACAAGGCCGTTTCGGACCACTTCCGTCTGCATTGCCTCCGATGGGAGGCTGACCACAATTGATCCTCGATTGCGACCGTTTTTCTTCGATCGCTGGTGTTCCTTTCCGTCGTATAACCACCGTATACGACTTATGACTAAGCCTGGAATTCGTGCCTTCATGGCCGTCTCTATCTCCCTGATGATGGCGAAATTGTCGGCATCTCTGCCCCCTTCGATTCGTGTCCGCAATGGGACACCGTTGACCACGACTGGAAAATCTTGCCGCAAAATTTTAAATTCCGTTAGTTGTCGCATATTTAGCGCCGCGTCTCTCTGGGCCGTCGACTGGACATACACCTCGGTATCGTTGCTCCGCATTTGACGAATCGCGTATGCACCTTGAATGTGCTCTTTTGCCTTTGAAAGCAGCTCTTCCGGCTGCAATTTTTCTGCTCCCTCGATTCTTATTCGAACCGCTGTTTTTGTCATTTGCGGAGCCACGACCGACGCGTAGCTCCTTGGTGGCGGTGAGGTTCCTAGTGGATTAGAATGTGTAAAATGTGAGATTAGCTTAGCTTTAAGATCGTGTAGGTTACGGGTGTCTCGTGGCTCCAAACTACCAATATGTTTAGTAGAGCTTGAGACTAGATGTAACTTCATTTTCTATTCATACAGGGTATCGTCTATATAAGTACAGTATTCCTTATCTTACGCCCGGACTCCGACATGACAACATTACATAAGCATTACTATTTATGATAGCCTCGTACTAACCTATAGGTCTATCAATCCGGGATCCTCAATCACTCCTCTTCTCAATTAAGAGTTGTCCTCAACTCAAGGTTTGCTTTTTGATATACTAAGATTCCCATTGCAGATTTTAACTGTCTCCTATCCTGGTCTAACATTCTTTGGCTTCCGTACTACAAGCTTCGTACAGGATGACCGTCGCAAGTATATGCTGGGAAGAGGTTGGATCCATTGTAACGATTTGTCATTTTGTATCCTCCAGGTGACACCAGAGAATATGTGTTACCGGAATGGCATTTAGGGATGGCCCAAGGTCCGTCGTAGAAGAGTTCAAATTTATGTCTTCTTTGTCGGACACTTAGTACCCAGGCACCGGAGGCATATATTCCTATTACTAGATCTAGGAGTAGGTGCAGCTTGGAAGTTAACCAATTCCTTAACCCGTTCTTATTTTTCTGTCTGGGTGGCATCTGGGGTGTATATTGGGTATTGAAGTTCTGCTTCCGGAGTTTGTGTTCCAAAGAGTAGGAAATAAGGACTGTAACCTGTAGGTGATATACTGCAATTACATATAGATAGCGCACGCTAGTGATCTATCTAGTGGTCCCTTAGGGTTATCAAGAATTGCACGAGCCAGTATTCCCTTGAGAACACCATTGGCTTGTTCTAATTTTCCGTTGCCTCGAGGTCTAGCTGGAGCAGTATGAGACATTTTAAATTCGTGCTTTATCTGAAACTTCTGTGCTTCGTGTCCACTGAAGCAATAGGCATTGTCGCTTATAATTTGCTTGGGTGTTACAAAAGTATGAAATATGTGCAAAAGTAAAGAGACGGTATTAGCAAATTCAGCGTTAGATACGATTCGTGATTCCAGCCATCCCATAGCGTACTCAACTGAATTGAGAAGAGTTCGTGAACCTACCTGCGTGTGATCTACTCCCCAGCGGGTAAGTGGGGGTGCTGGTTGGATTGGTCTTAGGTCAACTATGCTCGGATCAGGAGATTTCAGAAGTTGGCAAGATCTACATGTGCGAATGACTTCATGTACGGCTGACATAAGTTGAGGATGCCAGTATGTCTTGGTTGTTTGGCGGATCGCTGTACCAACAGATGGGTGACCTAAATTCTCGTGTATTTGTCTTGACTTGTTGATTAAATCTTCATATTCTAAGACCTCGAGAAAGACTAATTTCCCAGACGAAGTTGGCGGATCGCCGACATCACTCATTGGTTTCATTATAACTCGGTATAGCTTAGCATCATAGATTACGAAGTTTTTATTAACCCATGCCGGACGGAGATTGGTCGGTAAGTGTTGATCGTGGGATAAGAAGTCGTAGATAGAACTAAGGTCAACGCGATTTAATTCTTCAGGGTTTTTTACTATTGGCAGATCTAGCGTTTTGGTTAGATTAGGGTCATCTATTAATTCTACTCCGGTATCCCTTTCGTTTTCTTCCAAAGGGTAAGCTTCTTCTGATGGTCTAGAGAGAAAATCTGCGAGAACGTTCGCTTTTCCTTTTCTATACAGAATACGTATACCGTAGTGTTCAACAGAATCGAGAAATCGAAGGATTCGCGCTGGCTGCTCAACTTTTGTTTGAATGGACCTGAGTGATTCGTGGTTTGTTATAACAGTGACATTGCTTCCTTCTACCCAGTGTCGCCAATGTCGCAATGCCAGGAGAATTCCAAGTAATTCGCATTCTTGAGCGGAGTATCTTTGCTGTGTATTGTTTAGCTTTAGAGAGAAATAAGCTATTGGGTGCAGAATAGCTTTTGTTTCTTCCTCAACTGTGAGATCGTGAGGTGGCAATTGTAAGGCACCGAGATATTTCTGAGACGTGTCTGTCCCAACAACTATTGGTAGGCGCCAGTCGAAATTCTTGATGAGTAGGGCGTTTGACATAGCTTCTTTAATAGATATCCGCGAGTCAATTGCTTCCTGAGTTAGTATAACCGGCTTATTCTTTAGTCCTGTGGATTGATCTTTGAGAAGGCCTGCTAATTTGGAGAAATTCTTAATAAGGCAACTCAAGTAACTAGACGCGCTGATAATTCCAGTTATTTCGGATGTCGTGGTAGGTAAAGGTCTGTTGCGGATAGCGAAGACTTTTTCAGAATTAAGGGTGGTGATCTCTTCCATGGGAAAAGACTTTCCGTATTCTTGTGGTGAAGTTTGTTTGGAGGCGCTGGAGTCTACAACCTTATTGTATAGCTTGGTATCTTTAATCGGATTCTCTTTGATCTTGTCAGATACAAGTTGCTGCAATAAGTCTTCGATTCTATCGAAGCGAGTTGTAGTCATGATTTCCATTTTGTCCATCCGTTTTTCCAATGCTCCAATACTGATATCAATATTTTTGTTGCTCTCCTGCAACTTCTTGTTCAAACTGAGAATTGTTGGATGTTCGGGTGTAGCTTTAGAACTTTCTGCCATTTTCAAACGAATTTATTTAAAGTGGCTAGCTGTGAAATGGAACTGAGAGTTTCTCTTCAAAAAATATTTTTTGAGGTTCCTAGTGGATTAGAATGTGTAAAATGTGAGATTAGCTTAGCTTTAAGATCGTGTAGGTTACGGGTGTCTCGTGGCTCCAAACTACCAATATGTTTAGTAGAGCTTGAGACTAGATGTAACTTCATTTTCTATTCATACAGGGTATCGTCTATATAAGTACAGTATTCCTTATCTTACGCCCGGACTCCGACATGACAACATTACATAAGCATTACTATTTATGATAGCCTCGTACTAACCTATAGGTCTATCAATCCGGGATCCTCAGCGGCGTGCCCGAAACCACTGCTGGCGCAGCTTGACGAGCGGGATCCGCGAGGCTTTTCTTGACGACTTCCTCTAGCGCCATCATCCTCTCCTCGATAGGAGACTTCTTCTGGGACATTTCCGTCCAGGCCCTTTTGTGTGCGTTAAAGGCCTTCACGGCCTCGTTCACGTCCTCCATTGATGGTAGGTCCTCCTCATCCATCTCTCCCATCACGATTAATCTAACCTGTTTTAGAAGTTTCCCCAGTATTTCCAAGTTTTTATCCTTTGGAGCTGTCTGCGCTCCGCTGCCGTTGTTTGTTGAGGCCATTGTCGCATTTTGCGACGCGTCGAAACCGCTGGATTTACCCACACCAGCACCCACACCTGCCATGTTGAAGCACAGAAGATGAAATGATGAGAGGAGGGTAATGAAGATGGAAAAATAAGAATCACGATGTCAAATTGGCGATACGGGCAGCGTGGAATGCTGCGCAGATTTCTTTAACGATATATTATACGATGTATTAGATAAATATGCCACAGCATACCTTGATGATATCATAATTTCTTCAAATTCTATAGAGGAACATGTCAAGCATGTTAGAGAGGTACTGAAACGGCTTCACGCCACAGGGCTTCAAATTGATATAGATAAATGTGACTTCCATACTACAAAGACTAAATACCTTGGCCTTATTATTACACCTGGAGATATTGAGATAGATCAGGAGAAAGTCAAAGCTATACTAGAATGGGAAGCTTCAACTTCAAAACGACAACTCCAATGATTCTTGGGGTTTGAAAATTTTTACCGCCGTTTTAAACTCAAATTTTCTGAATTGGCACACCCTCAATACGGCCTGACTAAAAAAAATGCTGTTTGGACCTGGACTTCTATTTGTTTGTCTGCAATTCAAAGTTTACGGGAGGCATTGAGCAAAGCTCTTTCTCTCGCAGTCTTTGATTGGTCAAGAAAAACTGTTGTGGAAGTAGATGCAAGTAATTAGGCATGTGATGGTATTTTATCACAATGGGCTGGAAGTGAACTTAGACCTGTTGCATATTTTCGTCCAAACATTCAGCTCAAGAGTGCAATTATGATATTTATGATTAGGAACTACTCAGTGTTATCAAATCACTTGTAGAATGGCAGCCAGAGTGAGAAGGACTACATGTGACGGTCTTAAAGTGGCGTTTTATTCAAACTGAACTCAGAGCTAGATACAAATGAAAATCTTAAAGTAACGAGAAGAGACATGACTGAAAGCTGCCTATTTATTTACAAGACTATGATCTCGTTCCCTCATTTCATACCATTCTCAAAATAGATCATGACCTGTCCTCCGACAAACACCAGCATCTCCCTCTATTTTAATTTAGCTTCATTTTAATGTTAGCAATTTTAGTTGTTAAAATAGTTATGATGCATGTGGCTTAGATGACTCACAACTGGTGTTCGAGTCGTCCTGTCTGCAATCTAAATTTGTCATTTAAGAATAGATTTGCATGAACTGAGCCAAGGCCTATACTTGGGTCTATTGAGTCGTGGAGGGGTTCATGACATGTATGGTGTTTAACATGGTTGGAAGAGTTCAAGCCTTATTTGTTAGGCATCAGCCTAATGATAACCAGGTATGAGCCTGTGACACTACAATCCCAATTTGAAATACTAACAGATCATAAAAATCTCCAAACTTTTCAGACAACTAAGGATTTAAATCAAAGGCAAATGCGATGGGCGGAATTCTTATCCCAATTTAATTTCCAGCTTATATATCGGCCAGGTACAGTGAATACCCGAGCTGATGCCTTGAGCCGAAGGCCGCAAGATGCTCCGAAGGATATTTTAGATGACCGCCTTTCCGCAAGGCGCGTTCCTTTGATTCTGGCTTCCAAATTTGATCACAGTTTTGCCCATTTGAAATCCATTAAAATGTACAAAATAGACGTCTCTCAACCAATTGATGATTTGATCTCGAATGCATACAACAACTCCTTAATTATGCAAGATATAATAACCGATCTATCAGATTCTACTGTTAGATGCTGGAAACCTTCGCTTGCGAGACTGTTAAAAATCGCATTTAGTGAATGTCGAATAGTAGCTGGACGCGTTTATTATAGAGACCGTCTAGTAATCCCACCAGACAATGAGGACATTCAACTTCAGGTACTTCACAGAGCACACTATTCAGGAGCCGCCGGATATCCAGGAAGAGAGAGAACTATTGACTTAATAAATAGAACGTACTGGTGGCCCGGTATGACAGACGCTGCAAGGAAGTTTTGTAAAGGCTGTCTCCTTTGCACTAAAACTAAAACACCCAGAAGAGCTCCTACTGGTCTGCTTAAACCATTACCATTATCATTTAAACCATGGTCTGATATTTCCATCGACTATATATCACCATTGCCAGAATGTGAAGTTTGACATCGAAAATTCCGACACATTGCTGTTGTTGTAGATTGACTTACAAAAATGCGTCACTTTCTTCCAGCAGAAACTCTATCTGCAGAGGAGCTGGCCGAAATATTTGTCGAAAAAATTTGGTCGCTGCATGGTTCACCAGAACGGATTGTCTCCGATCGAGGGTCTCAGTTTATCTCCACATTCTGGAAATCTCTATCCCAAAGACTGGGAACTATTCTCAAGCCCTCTTCTGCATATCACCCAGAAACAAATGGACAAACAGAGCGGGTCAATGCTGAAGTAGAACAATTTCTACAAATTTATGTAAACTGGGCTCAAGATGACTGGGCTTTGTGGCTGCCGCTAGCCGAATTCGCGGGGAATAATGCTATATCCTCAACAACAGGGGTTAGTCCTTTCTTTGCCAATTATGGTTACAATCCAAAGTTGAGCATTGAAGCTCAAATACCAGCAGCCCCAATGCCATCGGAAGCTCAGCAGAAAGAAAATTTTAAGGCCCATGAGATAGCTAATAGATTTAAAGCCGTTCTAGATCACGTTAAGACCTTGTCCAAGATCTCTCAAGACTGTTATGAAAAAAATGCAGATTTGCATTGTTCAGACGCACCAAAATATCATATTGGAGATATGGTTATGATAAGCACTCAGAACTGGAAAATGGGGCGATCTCTTGAAAAACTCAACCCACGATTGGAAGGTCCATTTCGTGTCACAAGAACCTCGCCACACACCGTAACAGTAGATCTACCACAAGATATAAATATTTATCCAACTTTTCACGTCTCTAACGTTCAATTGAGATCGAGTGAGCGAGCACCAGGGCAAGAAGACGAGGATATAAAAGCAAATGAAGGCATAACAATTGTAAGAACAGATGGCCAGAGAGATGTGGTAGAATATCTCTTCGATAAAATTGTAGGATACAAAAAGATGTAAAATAATTGTTGGTAATATCAAGTTCGGTGGACTGCAGGCAACACAACATGGGAACCTGCATCGCATTTAAAGGGGTGTGATGATGCACTCTGGAAGTTTCATAAACAAAATTCACAAGCAGGAGCACCACGTCCATGGCTAAAATGCAAGTGAGGGTGTTATCTTTTTATCTAATTGCTTCTCTTAATCTTTTTTTTTCTCATGGTACAAGAGTGAAGCTCTTGTTTAAAGGGGAGGTAGTGTCACAGGAGCAACTAGTTAGGGCGTAATCACGTGAGAATTATGGCGTAACTCTAAGCGAGGATACTTGATTTAGATCTATGCTTGTAAACTAGTTTTGTTCCTTGTGCAACTACAATTATTTATTCTGAACATCCGAGTATTTATACAACGCCAGCCCGTGATAGATATAGTTTATATCTCAGAAAAAGTCCAGGAGCAATACATAGGATTAGACACTGACCACATCTCTGTATAGTTGGAGACTGAGTCAGAATATCATGTTTCCATTCATCATTGTATGCCTGGACAACCAGTCTCGATTTTTCGTATGGATGTGCAGTACCCTTACCTTTTATCTCATCCACAAACCGTGAATTAAAAAGTCGCACCCAATTCATTCTGGATTCATATGGTACAAACTTGAAAACACCTTTTTTGATTAATCCTTCAATCTCTTTATTTCGGCTGAGATGGAATGGTTGGCCTTTTGTTGTTATGTGTAACGGCTGTTAAGCCTAAGGATTCCTGTAGCCTATGCTAGCCAGCGCAGGCAATGACACCAAGGGAATCTTCAGGAAGGATCTCGGAATACCTGGAGCTTAGAATATTCTCAATGAACCTTCTGGAAGCAGTCTGAAGGTTCATGAGGATGACAGGTGTATTGAGAACCTTATGGAAGAAGAGTATTTCAGAGTGTATATAAATTTGTAGCCTAGCTATAGGAATTCTCTCTCCAGAGAATTATAATAAATATACTGTACCTACAAGATTGCTCATGCACCTTGTACTGAAAGCGTGACATTATGACTCCATGACTTCGAAGTTCCCTGGCGAGTTTTATATCTATTTTTTCCTTGTTTGTGAGAAATGTTGTCATTAATGGGATTTGATTGATAAATATCCCTGCAAAGAATTTTTCACGATAACAGTTTGGCATTAGGCAACCCCGGCTTGGATTTCTGCGAGCTACAGTGAGCTCAGGCTCCGCAACGCCTGAATTTAATTCATTAATATTAACATTATTCCTCAAGTATGGTTTTGCAGCCGTTGATCTGAAGTTACTGGGGCCGTTTGGGACCTCAACGCTGCAAAATTCTCCATCAATAGCTAAGAGTTGAAAAGGTCCGGACCATCCTTTATTTTCTCGCCAGATTAAGACTTCTGAGTTGAGATCAAGCTGTTGTAAGTCAGTTGTTTGAGGACCATTTCTCAAACGCAGTGCATCCTTGACTTGGCGCCCAGCGCGACAACGCCGAACTTCTTTCATAGCCAACTTAATAGCGGCAGCTCGTTGTGAAATTGTTGCAGCTGGCGGATCAATATCTCCTAATCGTGGGTATGATCCAAACACGAGTAGAGTAGGTATCAAGCCATTAGAACCCGCTGAGTCGTTGACGACCTTTACCGCAATTTGCAGCATCATATGTTTGTCAATACACTTATTCCTAAGTTCGTTGCAGATGATCAAATAAGCCCGTTGTAGAGGAGCATGTTACCTTTCAACGATACCAATTGACTGATGTGCCTCAATAGGTACTTCTTTTGTGGATATTGACATTGAAGTATCTTATTGGCGGAATTCAGAGGATGCAAAATTTGTTCCAGCATTGTGGGTGATTATATCAGGCGGTCCGATGTAAACGTCTATCCAACAAGCTCGTAATGCGTCCCAGGTATGTTGAGCTGACATATTATTTAACCAACGAGTAGCTTCAAATCGTGTGGCTTCATCAACAATATGTAGTAATGGCTGTTCTTCAATGTACATCACATCAACAAATATCATGTGGTTAAATTCACAGTCATCCCGTAAAGTGAACTTTAATCTGCCGGGAGACCTGCTATGCATCTGACATGAGTGACAGTACTTGGTCAGATGATCAATTACTTTTTCATTAAAATTGTGGCCAGAGCATTTCAAAATGCGTGCAAGTCGACACATTGATGGGTGGCCAAATCTCCAATGCAACTGTCTAATTCGACCTCATTCAAATGGCATTCCGAAATCTTCGGATCTGTAATGTATGGCTAAACTAGTGATAAAGGAAACTCATCCAGAAGCAAGAACAGATGCCCAAATTTTCGAACTACTGGTATTTCTAGTTGACTTTGAACCAGAATATTTCTAAGGTTTCTAAATTCTATCTTCATTCTATCCATATCACGGAGGCTAAAAAAAAAAGGCGTAGTGGAATCGAGAACGTGAAAAGTAACAGTTCCGACCGGCGTTATAACATCTACAGTTTCAATTGATTTCTTAGCTGAACCTTCCCCAAATTGGATGTTGGCTTCTCCCGCTCTAGATTTGTCCAGGTGAATTTGGCTGCGAATTCTTTTCAATGCTTGATACTGGTCATATCCAGCTGTAGAGCATTCAGCCGCACCTGTGTCTGAGCAGCATGTAGACAGCAAAGAGGACCCAGGGGTCAGAGAGGTGGTGTTCAGGCTAAAGGGCGCCATCCTACATTGTGCATGAGATAGTTGCATAACCACTCAGCCAAAAGGCCAGACCAGAATCATAGAACGCTAGATTATGGTTATCTCCACATATATAGATTATACAGAAGGCAAACCTGACATTACCCCTCCTATAATCTATAGATTTGCCCAACCTCTGCAGGCTCATCCGTGATTTGCTTGCTTAGCCAGAACTGAATACACACGAGTGGATGAACACATGCCAGAGCTAGACCAATTTAATGTTCTATGATTATGTCTGGCCTTTTGGCCGAGTGGTTATGCAACTATCTCATGCATAATGTAGGATTGCACCCTTTAGCCTGAATACCACCTCTCTGACCCCTGGGTCCTCCTTGCTGTCTACATGCTACTCTGACAACCTGTGTCAATTACGATTCCCTGGAACACAATTGACCCATAGCGCTTGCCAATGACATATGTGTTCTCAAAAAATTCTTCACTATGAGGTGATATCTTAGTAGCGGCATGTTGCATTGACTGATTGTTGAGAATTGAGATTACATCATAACCATTGACTGGACCAAAAGATGTCAGATAGTTTGAATTAGGTATATCAGGGTCGATATTGGCATTGTAATGGGACAGATTGCAATCCGTGATCAAGATATCAAGCTCGTCCATCTCGTTGTTTGCCATACTCGTTTCATCTGGGACTCCCTCAAATTCACAGATGTATTGCCTCATATTTCCTTCACTGAAAGCTTTGTTGTGACGCTTTAACCGCTGCTTAAAGGAGTTGTATGCGCGGTCACGTTCTTCCTGCGTATGATTTTTAGACCAACAACCCCCTTTTTGACAAACAAAACATTTCTTGAATCTCATATTATTACGAGATTTCCACTCGTACTTTCTGTTTTGTGGAGATTGCAAATTTGATTCCTTTGGATGCAAGTTTGTTGTGTGGTAGCGGCGGTCAGTATATAAGGCATGGCTTTTTGAACTATCATAGTATGCCAACTCATGGTCTGTTGAGAAAGTAATGGAACTGCTTGCCATCAGTCGGGAGTTGGTCGAAATCAATAATTGGATAACAGAGCATAATCCTTCAAACGTTGCTGATGGCTTTAATGTTGCAGTACAGCAAGCCTCCACATCTCGACACACAAGTTGAAGTCAGTCTCTCATTGATTTATCAGACTGGTATTCAATATCAAGGCCGCGACGGATCCTCTGTATTTCAGATACCAGTCCTTCAAAACAAACCAGGATTGATAATTCAGGATGTTTCCTAATTTGCGCAACCAAGGAGATATTGTGCCATTTGTTTAGCAATTCACATTGCTGTTCATCTGTCTCAAAGTGCAGTTTCAATTTATTACAGACTTCCTCAAACCCAAGACCTTGTCCTGCAATTTGATCATAGTAGTAATTGTGAGCAGCACCTGTCAGTATGGCAGGGAAAACGCAATAAAATTGTGTTGTAATTAAGGCAGCAACATGACTGCAATAGGCAAATAGTTCATAATAGAATAATATGCACTGGCGCCACGAGATATGATTAACCTATATCATCACTCACTGGCATGAATATTAATTAGCCAATAGATGCCTTACAGCATACATTGGCTTCAGGATCTCCAACAACCTTCCCATTTAGGTTAGATTAGGAAGTATGGTAGAGTTTACACTAGTGTGTGGAAAACCCCGCTTTCATGTATATAGAGGGACTTCTCGCTACACAGATAGAATTATAGCAATTTCTTTACAATTAACAATCTGTAATGGGTGCCCCATATATCACGTGATATATCAGGCCATAAACTGTATTTAAGTAGTTAACAACACACAATGTAACATACATGCTTCTTGCACATCAGGTTATGGCCCTCTAGTCACTTCCACTGCAAATACAGCATCCGTTATTTTCTATTGAAATCAAACGACATCAGTTTTCGCGCTTTCTTCTTCATGCACACAATTGTGCACGCAGCAACTAAGGCACATTTAAACAATGTCGTCTTTTAAAGTTAAGCCCTCATCAGAGGCAAATGTAGAACATCAGGAATCTTTATCAGCCATCTGTTGAAAGAGATAGAGTATCACTTAAAGCAGAGCAAAGAAGAGTGAATTAATTATTTGTTCATATATAAAAAGATGTCAATCAAGACCATAAAAAACGAAAATATATTATATTTTCGTAAAAATCAGTAAGTTGTAGTAGTCGATCATTTACGCCGTATTCCCTTGTCATAGAAGTAGAGCCACACTAGTACCTGTTTGTGCAAATCTTACAGGGGAGATGGGACTAGAGTGTAAATAGTGGATGTAGGGATTGCGTTGGGAACCCTTACGTAATGAAGGTAATTGTTACTAATAGGATTATACTTCATTTTCCAACAACATTGGTTCCTTCAGCAGCATTATTGTCAACAGACTTATTTTCGAATCTGCTGAGGAAGTTCAATCCTCGATAAAAGAATCTAGTAGAAAGACAGAAATCTGGACTTGGTCAGAACATCTGGGTAACATAGAGAAATTCGTGCCTGTTCCAACTTTGAAACCATCAAATTGGCTTCATTGGTGCGAGTCTATTCAGCGTCTCATGCTTCTCACCGAGACATCGGCCGTTTTTATATCCAGTCCTCCGAACAATAAAACCGCAATCATGTGGTCAGCCTGGTGGGTTGCAAAACTGAAGGCAGTAGCGCCTCATATAATGACAGCTCCTCGCAATTCTCCTTTAATGATCCTCACCACAATTGCTACTGCATCGCTCACGAAAAGGCAAATTAATCTCATGAACATCACTCACCAATTCTGGACCTCCCAACCCGATAAAGGCATGACTATTGAGGCTTTTATGAAGGAATATCAAAAGCGTTTTCAAGATCTCAGAGAACATCCTTCTATAACGGCAGAAGTAGAACAGCAAATGAAATACCTCTTTCTGCACCACATAAATAGTTTGCAGCCGGACCTTACCAATCGTTGTCGAGATCATGGTCTTCACGGGATGATTTCTGAATGTCTTAGATGGTCTTCTACTAATTTAAATTCGAGATCAGTTGGCTCCAAGAAAACTTTTGTGGCATGTAACTTTTGTGGTATTAAAGGACACAAAGAAAATGAATGTAGAAGGAAAAAGAAAATTGCGATAGAAACCTCACGGCAAAATAATGGGTCTACAAAGAACAAGGTTTTGTCCCTAAATAGCACTTTTGATAATTCTGCTTTTCAGTTAGACACAGCTGCAGACTCTCATGTGTCTGGAAATGAACATGATTTTTCATCCTACTTGAATACTTCCAATATTGTTCGTGTTGCAGGAGGCGGTAGAGTAACGACTGCCGGCTGTGGTGATCTTAAATTCCCATCTATTGACAACAAAACTGAATTACTAAAAGGTGTTGTACACGTGCCAGGCCAAAAACATCGAATCCTCTCAACAGTGCAGCTAGAAAAACAGGGGTTCTCCATAAAATGGCCTCGAGGCTACAGTGATGTCGAACTCATACGCCCAGATGGTACAATTTGTGCTAAATTCCACCGAGTATCTGGCAGATTAATATGCAAACCATATGTAACCGACCCTATAAAAACACACAACATATTAGTAATTCGTGACTGGCACAGTATACTTGGCCATCCTGGGCAGAAAGCTCAAAATGCCATGCTAAAATCCGCTGGAATTAAAGTGTCCAGGTTTCCTCTTGAATGTGAGATATGCACTAAAACCAAAATAACGAAATGCAAGGGACATGGTTCTCTACGTGTTGAAAGAGATAGAGTATCACTTAAAGCAGAGCGAAGAAGAGTGAATTAATTATATGTTTTATATATGAAAAGGTGTCAATCAAGACCATAAAAACGACGTAATAATATATTTGGTAAAAATCAGTAAGTTATAGTAGGCAATCATTTACGCTGTATTCCCTTGTCATAGAAGTAGAGCCACACTAGTATCTATTCGTGCAAATCTTACAGGGGAGATGGGGCCAGAGTGTAAATAGTGGATGTAGTGATTGCGTTGGGAACCCTTACATAATGAAGGTAATCATTACTAATAGGATTATACTTCATTTTCCAACACTCCTCCTGACCGACGCAACCAAGTAAAATTGAAGTTCATGAGCCCGTGAGTAATTTAGCGCAAATAGGCCCAGCTTTAGAAAAAGATAGAGGCTTGGTGAGTATATCAGCAAGCATATCTTTTGTCGGAATATATTGTATACTTATAGTACCATTTTGAACACATTCCCTTGTAAAATGGTAGGCCACATCAATATGTTTTGCCTTTGACGAGTTCGTTCCATTGGCGAGGGCTAAGGCGCTTTGATTATCAGTGTAAATTGTCATTCCATTTGGACTGATAAATTCGTCCGCAACTTGAAGCTCTCTTAGAAGCTTACCAACCCAAATCGCTTGCTTAGATGCTTCAAATAATGCACTATATTCTGCTTCCATTGTTGAAGTTGCAACTGATTTTTGTTTTTTCGATTGCCAGCAAATAGGGCCTCCTCCGAGCATCAAAACGTAACCACTCACAGATCGACGGGTGTGAATATCAGAGGCATAGTCAGAATCTGAAAACATTTTTAAGGTACGTTCTTGATCGAGTGTTGAAGTATTAGGTCCGAACTTGTATGTGATACAGTGGTTTTTTGTAAACTTCAGATACCTATGAACACGACACACACCATTCCAATGTCGCATGTATGGGGATGAGTTAAATCTGGCTAGTTGAGACGTCGCAAAACAGATATCTGGTCGAGTACTATTAGAAGCGTATCCTAACCCCCCTACTGCACTTGGATAGGCAGAATCATCTGCTTTTTGTTCTCCATCTTCAGCTGGTATCATGGAGTCGTACCCCTCAAGAGGAGAATTTACACCTTTAGCGTCTTCTAGCCCAAGTGATTCAATCTTACTTGTGATGTAGTCTGTTTGCGAGATAGTAAGAGATCTGCAAGATCTATCTCGGGTTATTTTCCATCCAATGACAGTACCAATTTCAGAAAGGTCCTTGATCGGAAAAATGGAGGAAAGTTGCTGTTTGATCATGTTGACATCAGTAATTTCTTCTCCACAGATCACCAAGTCATCAACATACACACCTATTACTATTACACTCTTATTGTGAATGTAAATACAAGGGTCGCTGGTTGATCTCCTGAAATTGAGAGTTTTAAGTTGGAGATCGAGTTTATCATACCATACTTTACCAGACTGCTTGAGGCCATACAGAGATTTATTTAGTTTCACGTATTTACCACCTTTAATTCCCTCTGGTGTTCTCATGTATACATCTTCAGAGAGATCTCCCTCCAGATACGCAGTTTTCACATCAACCTGGTGAATCTCCCAGTCGCGGAACGTAGCGACTGCTAAAATTACCCGAAGAGAATCCGTATGAATTGTTGGGGAATATGTATCAAAATAATCGACCCCTTGCAGTTGACTAAAGCCCTGGGCAACCAATCTGGCTTTGAACCTTCCATCGCTCTTTACTGAGAATACCCACCTTGAACCAATAGGTCGTCTTTCATGGGGGACATGTGTTATAGGGGTGAAAACGTTTTTGATTGCCAACGAATTAAGTTCTTCGTTTATTGCTTCTCGCCATTTTTCTTTGTTATTCCCGATTAGTGCTTCTTTAAAAGTCCTAGGTATGAAAGTTTTATCTTCCGCAATTTGAGCTCGTGGTTGCCACGCCGAACGGGGCAATATAGGCTTTCGGATTCGTTTACTCCTCCTAAGGGTGATAGGGTTAGAGATAGGCACCGAGCCCGATGATTCTGGTAGATCAGTTAGATTGGCAGGGGGAGGTTGATGACGTTCAGACGGCCGGAGAAAAGGGGAAGGGAGTGATTCTTCAGAATCTTCTGAAGGATCATGAGGTAAATTAGTTTCAATTCTTGAATCAGTGGAGTGCATTTCTGCGTCAGAATCAACTTCGGAATCAGAGTCGGAGTCATGTGAGCAGCTAGTTTCTCTCTCTTGGGGGACTTCTTCCTCAGTAGCTATTTCAGGAATTCTATCAAAGTGAATGTCTTGTTGCTCTGATGTTTTACCCCAATCCCAGAAAGTATCTTCGAGAAACCTGACGTTAGCTGAGACTATGATTTTATTACGACCCTCTTTGGAAGGAATGTAAATTTGATACTGTGTTGTAGACTCACAATATCCTACAAATATTCCTTTCAGTGAAGTCGGAGAAAGTTTATTTCTATGTGGGTCCGAAGTTTGAATTTGTTGCAACTATAGCGTATGGGTTGGATGATCAATGTGTTAGATAGTTGCTGGCAGAAATACTCCAGGTAGAAGAGTATATTATGTAATCAGTTAAGCGATCATGTAGATGTACGGACCATAGTATACTAGAAGATGAGGATGAATGTAATTGCTAACTATCTGTTTCAACATCGTATACTAGTATACACCTCCCGACTGATACATACCAACACTAATTAGTGTTTCCTTTCAGCTAGGAGACACAAATAAGCAAGGTTATACCAGACGAAGGGACACTCTAGACAGGCGACGGTTTTTACTGTGTACCTGCTGCTGTTGTGCCAATTTCCAAGTTTCGAGGGTAAGACCAGCAATCTAACGAGCAACTTTCACACAATCACATCTGTGTGAAAGAGCGCCTCGCGATAAGAAGCTCTACACCTTTGGACTGCGTTCCACGACGCGATCTTAAGTACCACACAGTGCGTATTCACCAAAAGCACAGTGTAAAGACAGTTAAGGAAAAATTTCATCACAAATACTCCTTACAAGAACAATGGCTAATAAACACGGAAAAATAATCCTAGAGGCCGACGCAGGCTATGAATATGCCGATAAACAGTTTACCGTTGAACTCGCCGACCCTGCAGAACTAAAAGAGGTAGAACTGAATGGCTACATCCACCATTTTGTGACTCGAGCTAAGCACAATGGGCTATGTGACGGAATGCTCTGGTTAGAGTACACAGAACTTTTCGAGGACTGGACACCTTCTATTTTTAAGCTAGCCAGTAAAACTGCAATTCGTGATCTACGAAATTTCTTATGTCTCAATGGTGTTTATTGTCCACAAGCAAAAAATGTTAAATATCACACCTCCCTTATGGCACCACTAGAAGATGGTGAGCTGCCTCACAAATGGACAGAAGAAGAAATCAACAAGATTATGCAGATTTCCGATGGCAAATTCAACTCAAAGTATAATCCTCTAAGGTCCAATAGCTCAATTAATCAGCAACCTCGTATAATTGATAAAGTGGAAAAGAAAGACTTTCAGGCTCAGCAACCTTATCAGACACACGGCAAACACCAGAATATTTCTATTGAACCCTCAGTTATCGGAGGTAATTTACAACAGCAAAATTATCCAGAACAAACAAATCAATTTCTCTCGTTGAATCAAGGACCACCACTACCTCCTGCACCAACTAATACGGTGTCAGGCCCACAATTAGGAAATTTGGTTAAAATGTACAATGGAGATGAGGACAAATATGGTGGAGCTAATGATGATTTTGACACGGCACTACGACACTTCTATGAGCAATGTATGAGAGCGGGTATTTACGGCGACATGTATGGCCCAGCTTTTTCCATCATGCTAAGGGGTCAAGCCAAGGACTACTACTATCAGGTTGTTTCTCCATTGAATCTTCCGTTCTATAGTATGGCTGTGAAGGTTCGAGATCATTTCCAGACAAATGAGCGTCGCCTCCAAATTCTCGCCCGCTGGAATAGTATATCTCTCAAAGGTGTAATGGAAGAGCTACCAGGAAAACCAATCGACGAATGTTTTGAAATAATGATCAATCGAATGCAAAAAGACCAGCTTGGGCTTGCTGTAGAATACAAAACAGATCTCACCCGAAAGGATCGACTCATCGCAGCATGTAGCAACATAGCGGCCTGTCACCAAGCTAACTTTAAGCCGTCTGATACCTTTGAAGCTGTTTGTTCTGATCTACGCCATTCAATCCATAACTTCATGCAGATATCAGGCAGTACACCATCAACAAATGTACCCCAATACTTGGCTGGTACCTATACTACTGACAAAGAAGAGAATGAAGCACTGTTTACAGATCGTTATTTTGGTGGAGGGCCTCGCGGTAGTCGAAATAACAATCAGCGGCTCCAATGGAAAAAGAAATGCTTCATTTGTAAACGTACAGGATGTTGGTCTACCAAGCATTCGCAAAAAGAACGCGATGATAATCATGAAAAGTTCCAAAAATACCTTCGAGACAAAAAGCAACCATATACCCACAGAAGTTTCAGCAGTTTCTGACAGAGTTTGAAGGAAAAGATGACAGTAACATTGTTGAAGAATATCCTGATCAATTCGTCGCCATGATGGACCATTTTAACATGGATGACGATAATTATATAGAGACAGGACCTACTCAGTACCTAACACAATTCGGTGAGATCAATGGTCAAGAGGCTGTGGCCTTACTCAACAACCAGTCAACTGCGCATGCCCTTACTCGATCCAATCCTGCAGGTACTAAAGATAGATACTCTTCCGAACGTTTCCATGGAATTGTTATTGATACAGGAGCTTCTATGATTTCGACGGGTGGGCTTGAGCAACTTCAGGCATTAAAAAAGACCCATAGAATCAAGCTTAATACCAGCAGGTTAGGAGAAGCATCAGTAAAGTTCGGGACAGGAAAGCCAGTCATTTCTCTTGGTACAGTAGACGTACAAACTCAGGTAGGAATGATCACATTCCATATCATGCCGAAAAGACTTCCATTCCTATTTGCTCTAGCAGATATGGATCGACTGCATGTCTATTACAACAACCTTGAGAATGAATTAGTACGGACAGAGCACTCAATACAGAAGTTTCCAGTAGTGCGCAAGTTTGGCCATGCATTCATGCTCGTCGATGGTGCAAACGGCGAATCGCTCGACTTGGTACAATACTTGGTGCAGTCATATGGCACTGATGAATGTCATTTTACTGAGACTGAACTACACCAATTACACCGAAGATTTGGTCATCCATCAGCCCGCCGCTTCCACCGTGTTCTCGAACGTGCTGGACATGAAGTTGAGCTCTCAGTCATCAACAAACTGACGAAATACTGTGATTCCTGCCAGAAATATTTCAACCATTCTGTCTATATTGATGTCATGTACATTGACGGCCAACCCATTCTCCACGTGGTTGACCAAGAAACTCGATTTCAGGCTGCACGATGGTTGAAAAGCATGTCAGCTCAACATACATGGAATGTCTTCCGCGAATGCTGGATCGATATGTATATAGGTCCCCCAGATGTAGTTATCCACAATGCAGGACCAAACTTTGCTTCAGATGAATTTCGAAACTTTGCTCTAACAATGTCAATTGTCACCAAAGAAGTCCCTGTCGAAGCACATAATTCTGTTGGCAGAGTTGAAGGGTACCATGCCCCTCTCCGTCGTGCGTATTTCTGTGTCAGAAAGGAAATGGAAGGAGTAAGCGTTGACAAAGCTATGATGCTTCCAATGGCTGTCAAGGCCATCAATGATACTGCGGGACCCGACGGTCTAGTACCTACCCTTCTCGTTTTTGGTGCATTTCCACGCATGGGACCAATGGACCCACCTTCAGCAAGTGTCGCCCAACGTGCAGCTGCCATCAAATCTGCGATGGAAGAGGTGAGAAATTTGTATGCAAAACGAGCTGTTACCGATGCTTTGCACATGAGGAATGGGCCCCGTACCCAGCACCTGCAAGGACTACCTATCAATTCAGATGTATTGGTATATCATGAGAAGCTCAAGTATTGGACAGGACCACACAAACTCCTATTCATGGAAAATGAAACATGCACTGTCCAGCTCTCGAGTGGACCTACTAAGTTTCGCTCCACGTCTGTCAAAGCTTACTTCTCAGAGAATCCGACTCCAGATTATGAAACACCAGATCAACTTCAGAGAGAAAACAGATTACCGGAACCCCAATTAGACAAACAATCTCGACAAAATTCAATAAATTCAAGTCAGACAGAGGGCCCACTCCAAGAACAATCTAATACCTCACCTCGCTATGCTTTGCGAAGTCGTGTCAATATCCCAAATAATACTGCGATTTTTCTGAATAACGCTATATTCTTGACAGATAATCGACTTTTTGAGGATACCCTGGACATGGGTGAAATCTCCCTCCAGAGGGAAAAAGGTTACAAAGTCAAGTCTGAATCATATTTGTCTTCTAAGGAGAAGCGTGATGTAGAATTGTGTATCAATCTCCGTGCCACAGGCAAACTACCAAATGAAGGTGCTCCTTTTGAATTGTCCGGAAAGAAGGAAATTAGAAATCTACAAGAGAGAGGTGTATTTCAAATTGTACCATATGAACCATCTATGAATGGCGAACGAATTTTTAATACAAGATTAGTCAACGAGATAAAAGGGATGCCTGATGAGCCGTACGAAAAGACACGAATGGTTGTCCAAGGCCATAGTGATGAAGGAAAAAAGGAGATTTTGACTCAATCTCCTACAATTCAAAGATCTAGTCAGCGGGTTTTGCTTGCTATCGCGCCCTCACTTAGTCACTGCGCGGTATATCTTCGTGACATCATCCAGGCCTACGTCCAATCGGAAACCCCTCTCAAACGGATCATTCTTGCCAGACTTCCGAAAGAAATTGCTGCCCAGTATCCACCCGACACGATTATGCGAATAATCAAGCCTCTATACGGTCTTGCGGAAGCTGGTATCCACTGGTATGAAACATACAGCAAACATCATCGTGAAAAGCTTTTGATGTTACCATCAACATATGACCCATGCCTCATGATATCAACTTCAAAGGAGGAATTTGGTGTCTTAGGAATGCAAACTGATGACACCTTATTCGTCGCAGACAGAGCATTTGCTGAGAAGGAGAATAAACTGCTGCCATTTGACGCAAAACCCCCAGAAACATTGTCTAAAGATCACCCACTCAAATTCAATGGTGGTATCATAATTCTTGAAAATAAAGGTATCACTCTTAAGCAGAAAAATCAAGGTGATCGAATACAACTCGTTGACCCGAGGTCTCCCTCAGCCAGTCATGAATATATGGAACAACGAGCACGGGGCGCGTATATCGCCAGTGTTTGCCAACCGGAAGCAGCATTTGACCTTTCTACCGCTGCCCAGAATAAAGAGCCGTCTGAAGAGGATATTAAGGCTCTTAACAAACGGCTTAAGTGGCAGATGGATAATAAGGACCGAGGCATCCATTTTATACCCCTCGACTTGAGCTCGGCTAAATTGTTTGTCTTTGTCGACGGATCTTTTGCAAACAACAAAGATTTGTCCTCCCAGATTGGATATGTAGTAATACTTGCAAATGAGTCTGCAACAGGCCTGGCCACAGAGACTTTGTCAACCACTCACTTCAAAATCTCCGGCAATGTAATACACTGGAGTTCTGTAAAATGTAAACGGGTGACTAGATCTGTACTTGCATCAGAGTTGTATGGCCTAGTCAATGGAGTCGATATCGCTACAGCTATCACCACAACCTTATCAATGATAACTGAGCAGCTAGGATTCAAGGAAATTCCTTTGGTTGTCTGCACTGACTCATTCTCTCTCTACGAATGTCTCGTCAAATTGGGAACTACAAAGGAGAAAAGACTTATGATTGATATTATGGCTATACGCCAGTCTTACGAACGTCGTGAGATCTCCGAGATCAGATGGATCAGTGGGAGTAATAACCCTGCCGATTCAATGACCAAGTCAAATCCAAATAAGGCACTAAGAAGTCTTCTTGAGACGAATGAACTAGAGATACAAATGGAAGGATGGGTTCAGCGGAATAGTAGGTTGATTGGGACAAAAATAAAACTTCCCAGTGTTGCAACTATAGCGTATGGGTTGGATGATCAATGTGTTAGATAGTTGCTGGCAGAAATACTCCAGGTAGAAGAGTATATTATGTAATCAGTTAAGCGATCATGTAGATGTACGGACCATAGTATACTAGAAGATGAGGATGAATGTAATTGCTAACTATCTGTTTCAACATCGTATACTAGTATACACCTCCCGACTGATACATACCAACAGAATTAGAACATAGCAGAGACATCCCCATACTCTTAAATGTAAAACTACAGGAATCGAGCCAGTCATTAGTTCGTGAGGGCTTCTGACTTCAGGTTGCGTAGGCAGACAATTTCGAATATAACATGCAGAGCTGATAGCAAGATCCCAGAAACGTAGAGGTAAATTTGCATGGTGTAGCATACATCTAGCCATAGTCACAAGTGTTCTGTTCAACCTTTCAGAAACACCGTTTTGGTGCTGTGTGTATGGGGCGCTCATTTGTTGCAAAATACCGTTAAATTCTACTTTCTTGTATTCACTACCTCCATCGAAGCGCATCGCTTTAATCTTTCGCCCAGTCTGAAGCTCTTTTTCTTCCCCGTATAATTGAAACTTTTCGGGGACTTCTACCAAACTTTTTAAAGTATAAACCTTACTTTCGCGAGTTGCATCATCAGTGAAAGACACAAAATAAAGACTTCCAAGTAAGCCATTTGTCCTACATTTCCCCCACGTGTCAGAATGAACCAATTCAAGAGGGTTAAGTTTCCTCTGTACCTGATCTCTGTTGACTTTTTCCACTTGTTTGCATGAGTTACAAGTATGACAGTCATTGAAGGACGTAGATTTGAGCTTAAGGTCTGTTGGCTTCTTGTTTTTAGGGTCGAGATCTAGGTCTGAATTGGAAATGTTTTTCAAGACGTGGGCACTTACATGTGCAAAACGGTGATGCAATAAATTTTCTATTGTGCATTTGTTGCCTTCTGACACGAGAGCATTAGGATTGTTGCTAAGGAATTGAGAGTGTGCTGAACCTTCCATATTGAAACAAAAAAGTCCATTTTTAGGACGTGCATTCATAACAATTGTGCCGTTAGATGAATAGACTCCTAGTCCATACTCGTTAGTCTTAATTTTATAGCCTCTAGAAATTAACTGAGAGCCTGAGACAAGATTCTTTGCACAAGATGGTAGGTACCAGACATCAGTAAGTTTGACAGTTCTAGTTTGATGTCTATTATTTGCATAATTTACCTCAAAACTTACTGAGCCAGACCAAGAAACTGGTTCCACACGTCCAGATGCCGTTTCAATGGACTTCCTCACAGGTACCATCGACGTGAATAGTGATGAGTCACAGAAAATATGATGAGTTGCGCCGGTGTCAAGAATGACATTGTTAGAAGATAAAGTTGAACATGACAGAACGTACTCATGATCCTGCCGATCTTTATTATTCGACCGGCTACCTCCAAATCTTCTCTTGAGTGACATTACTGTCTCTGCCTTCTGTGGGTTTTTAGATGCCCATTTCGATCCCTCTGGAGTGTCTATCCATTTAAAACATGTTTCACGGATGTGGTTATTCCTCCCACAGAAAGAACAGATCTTCATTGTCATGCCTTTTCCGGAATTAGCTAAATTAGCAACAGCTTTCTCGTTATACTCCAGATAGTTTCTCTGGCTGTCCCTTAACAAATTCACCGCCTCGAGGAATGTCACATGAGAATTTAATTTCATAAATGATACTGCTCCATTATGGAAGCCGTTACATTCAGTTTCAAAATGATCTAGGAGGCGGTTCCTTTTCGACAGATCAGAAGGGCGCTTGGATGGGTCTAATGATGCAATCTTAGATTGCAGTTTTGTCAACTCGGTTGCGCACTCGTCGACGTCAGCGCCTGAATTGAAGTTAAGTCTCCAAAAATCTTTTATCAGCCCATCTATGTAAACTTCGCTGTTAGGCTGGTAGTAGGCTGCAATTGCGTTCCACATTTGAAATGCCGTAGGTAAGGCTTCAATGATGTAGTAAACATCCTCTGGAACTAGCTGGAGGAGCGCTGACTTTATGTTGTTGTCGACAAGTTGCTGAGGGGACATTTCAGAAGTAGACTTTTCATCGACGGGAATTAGATCGGGCACTTTCCTCAGAATATATTCTTGGGCATTATGAGTGTTTAAACTCAATTTAAATATCCGACACCATCTTAGATACGTCTCCTTACTGAGCTCGGGAGCATTCTTACAATGCTTGAGAATCTTGGCAGTAGACATGACGAAAGGTTCCAGTGATAGAATATGCGATGATGAGCGTTAAGGTGTGAGATTAAAGGTTGAGCAGAAAATAGTCCTGTCTCGAAAAGGAGTAAAAAATAGAATGAGCAGAAATGGTTCTGTCTCGTGTAAAAGAGCTGATGTAGTCGTAGCACAGTTGGTTAGAGCTTTGGTCTCATAATCTGTTGAAAGAGATAGAGTATCACTTAAAGCAGAGCGAAGAAGAGTGAATTAATTATATGTTTTATATATGAAAAGGTGTCAATCAAGACCATAAAAACGACGTATTAATATATTTGGTAAAAATCAGTAAGTTATAGTAGGCAATCATTTACGCTGTATTCCCTTGTCATAGAAGTAGAGCCACACTAGTACCTGTTCGTGCAAATCTTACAGGGGAGATGGAGCCAGAGTGTAAATAGTGGATGTAGTGATTGCGTTGGGAACCCTTACGTAATGAAGGTAATCATTACTAATAGGATTATACTTCATTTTCCAACACTACGCACCGCTTCCTCTTTTGGTGAGGCTATTCATATGGATCTAGTTGGTGGTCAGAAATCTCTAACTACCACAACCATGGACAAATCAGTTCCAAATGCTACATGGTTCCTTCTTGCAGTTGATGAATTCACCTCTTGGAAATGGGCTTGGCTGGTCTACTCAAAGAAAACTGTGCCAACTCAAATTCGCCATTTTCTACAACACCTTAAGACAAAATTTGACAAAATTCCAAAGCTTCTTCACACTGATAGTGGTACTGAATTCTTAAACTCGGATCTTCAAGAAGAACTTCTTTCTCGTGGCATTGAATGGCGTAGGTCATCATCACATGCTCCAGAGCAAAATGGAATTGTTGAAAGAAACGTTCGTACAGTCACTGAAAAGATGCGAGCGCTTCACTTACAGTCAGGTTTACCATTGCGTCTGTGGCCTATCATTCTTACTGCTTCTATAAGCTCACTGAATATAACCCCAAACAGCATAGCTCCAAATTCATCATACTATGCGGTATTTCAAAAGATGCCTGTCATTAAACATCTTCATCCTTTCGGTTGTCGTGCTTTCTGGCTAGATCCCGATCAGAATAAACTAAACTCCAAAGCAAAAGAAGGTATCTATGTTGGCACAGAATTCTCTGGGGGTAACATCATTCTAAATCCTGAAACTGGTAGAACAGTCATTCATTGTGATATCCGTGTTCACGAAAATGTTTTTCCTCTCAAACACCATATCCTTACACTCCGTGTGAATAACCGGCGTGTAATTGAAACAGCCCTGTCTGGCCCTAAAGCTCAAGAATGGGGCAAAGCCATTGAACGAGAACTTGATAATATGAGTCGCAATAATGTTTGGACTTTAGTACCTCAATCTCAGGCAAATGGGAGAATAATGACTGGTAATTGGGCTCTAAAAGAGAAGTCTGATGGACAATTCAAAGCAAGATGGTGTGGTCGCGGCTTCTCGGAGCCATTTGCTGAGGACACTTGTGCTGATGTTCTCCCTCACACTACGATACGTATGCTACTAGCCATTGCAGCCACCAATAGTTCTCATATCCGCCATGTTGATATTACGGCTGCTTTTCTTCACGCCGATATTGATTGACCCATATATATTGAACAGCCTCATGGTCACAAACAGTCGGGGGATTTAGTATGCAAGTTACAAAAAGCTATCTACGGCCTGAAAACAGCACCTAAACAATGGCAGCTTAAGCTTCGACAAGTCCTTCATGATATGGGTTTTCATCCACTTAAAACCGACTCGAATGTGTTTTGTCATGCTGAAATAATAATCTCTACATATGTTGATGACTTCATGATTATATCCGCATCTCGCTCTAAAATTGATGAGGCTATTGCATCATTGGCTAAAGCTCTCAAACTAAAAGATCTTGGTGACATGACCAAATTTCTAGGCATCAACGTCCAAAAAGGTTCTGAAGGCATACGTATCAATCAGCAAGACAAAGTCAATGCCCTTTGTGAAGATATGGGTATGATCCACTGTAAAGGCGCGAGTACACCAATATCTGATGATAACCTAATCAATTGTGATACAGAGAATCTGTGCTCGAAATCTGATGCTATTGTATACCAATCCGCTGTCGGTACTCTACTACATATTGCAAATATGACAAGACCTGATATACAATATGCTGTCAATAGACTTTGTTGCTACGTGCGAAGCCCCTCTCAAAATTCCTTTTTATCGCTTAAGCACTTAGTACATTACTTTTTGCAGACAAAATTATCAACCCTATTTTTCTCCAAACAAACAAAACCGGAACTCACTGCCTCTTCAGACATTAGTTGGGGAAATACCAATTCTTCTAAAGGCACTTCAGGGAATGTTTTCTTCATAAATGGATTGCCAATTGCATGGCTATCAAAGAAACAAACAGTCACAGCTCAACGTACATGCGAAGCTGAATACGCCGCTCTTACTACGCTAGCCGTTACTGCACAGTGGCTACGGCCTCTTTATGAGGAACTATTTCAAGTTGTCAGTCAGCCAATCATTACTGAAATTGACAACACATCTGCCATGATAACAGCTAACTCTGAGAAAATATCAGCCTGTAATCAGCATTTTGTTATGCGACAGTCAACTGTCCGAGAGTGTAACGGCTGGTAAGCCGATTGGTCCCTGTAGCCTATGTTGGTTAACTTAGGCCTGATTCGAGTGGCGCTATTAACCACTACTAATGCTCTAATGTGCGACGCCACCCAATACAATACCTTTGCGTCGGCATTGGCATGGCATGCATGTGGCATCGAACTCGGCAGTGCGGCACGGCAGTACGGCACTGCAACACATGTTAATAGGCTTACACTAACGGGAAATATACGAGACCGAGTTTAATCTTTCCGTGCCACAACGCGATAGTGCTGTATTATAGGTATAGTCAGAACACTAGGAGAGCCCCATAGCATAGGAAGAGGAGAGGGATTAGCCTCGGTGGCGAGGAGGCTTTCACGTATATATATGACTAGATAAATGTAGTGGGAGTTCTCTCCTTAGAATTATTATTTACTACCATCGACCACATAGTTGCCCCAGCGCTTGTCCCTCGAAACCGTGACAGAGAGTCAATTCAAGGTAACATTATCAAATTGAAATATACACCAACAGATCTGTGCAAGGCTGATGGACTAACTAAAGCATTACAACGCATAAAGCATACAACGTTCTGTCATCAACTAAATATAGATCTAAAATAATTAGTTTATGGGGGGGGTGTAATGGGTGCCCCATATATCACGTGATCTATCAAGTCATAAGCTGTATTTCAGTAGTTAACAACACACAATGTAACATACATGCTTCTTGCACATTACTATCCATTAAATATCAGTAAACTTCTTCGTACATTAAACAGATTCATCATATCTCTAAATCAACCTCAAGGCTAGTATTTAACTCTTCCAATATCCGGAACTATTTCAATTAATTGCTGTTTTGGTACACCAAATGTTTCACAAATATTGTAGAATACTCTAAGCCTTTGATCTAAGAAGTCAATCTTACCATCATACTTTTGCTGTTCCCTAAAGAGCCTAAAAACACTTCCCAAATAATTTATACTAGCAATATGAGGTTTTGATATGTTATCATAGTGATATTCCTGATGTTTATGATAGGGGTTTGGCACCGTTGGATAGTTTGGATGGGAGAATTGAGATACAAAAGGCTCTTTCTGAGCACTTCTTTGATTTCCTTGTTCTTGATACATTTCATTAATTGGCGGCATGTTTTGAGTTGCCCTTTTTGCAACAGGAACAGAATTGGAAGGTGCTAGTCTCTCTTGGAATTGGAATTGTGCCGCTGGTAGTGGAATTTGATTATCGGGCCGCGTCCCAAATGATTTATAGTATTCCTCAGTACCCGATCTTAGAGGAATGTCAGGGCTTGTCTCCTGGTTTACTTGAGGTTGTGGCTGATATATCTGTAGTGTGAAGGCTTTTAATTGAGTCATATCCGGCATATAATTTCCTATGTTTGGTCTGATTATAGTACTCCTCTCTGCTTCTCTGCGTGTCTCCGCTTCAATTGTTAGGCGTAATTGTGTAGCGGGATCAAAATGTGATATGACAGAACGGGAATTTAATACAGAGGCTCTTGAAGACTGATAATCCGGATGAAATCGTGAATTGAATGGTTCACCTTTATCTATTATTTCTGATATTTCATCCCTAGTCCATGTATGCTGCTCTCTTTCATCCGCAATTTTCGCCAGTTCTCCTGCTATTAAGACTCGTGGTGCCTTTAAGACATAAATGTCGCTCGAACGTAAATAATCACGTAGATCAACAATTGCAGTGCGTGACGGGATTTCGAAGTTCTTCCTTGTCCAATTCTCGAAATACTTGATGAACTCCTCCCAAAGGCTTTCATCTTGTTAGAGTATGGAGAGAACTTCGGAGTAATAATTGCCAGAGAACGGAGAAGAAGTTCAGTTTGCTTAATTGACTAATAGACTACAGGTATTACGATATATACAGTGGATTTACAAGGAAGAAAGGTTACCCGGAACCGACTCAACTGCAGAAAAGTGAGATCCCAGACCAGAAAAGAATTATCCACTGACTCAGAATACTGGGTCATGCCATAGAAAATACGAACAAACCAATGACTGGATTTTTTCGGGAAGAATTGGATTCAAGCAGACTCAAACGTTGAGTCTGATTTGATCAGAAGTATGGGCTCCTGCCTGAACTCAAAAATATAGTTCAGGCAAGATGCATGCAACCCCATTGGTCGATAGAAAGAAATGCAGGAAGCTATATTTCCAACAGGTTACAGCGTGCCTACCGAGAGCTCTCGGAAGCAGAAGCCCCTGAGGCTCTGATGCCGGTGGTTTACCCTAGGAAATCAGGCTCAAAGCCGACAGAACGCGAAGATTGCGTCCGATGGATTAGCGACGTGCCAGGAACGAATATTTGCGCATACTCGGATGGTTCATCGGAAGGGCATGGACGCTCCGCCTGGGGTTTCGTTCTGAGGAAGGATGGGAAGCTTATCGGCAAAGGAAGTGGCATCAAGCACGGGGGAAAGGTGCTGGATGCAAAAATAATGGGAGCAAGGAAGGCTCTGGAGGCTGCACTGGAGTTCCTGGAGAACGAGAAGTCCAAGGAAGGTGGAGGTTTTAGGAAAATACACGTGTTTCTTGACAGCCAGCAGGCTGTAAGCGCACTAACGACAGGCTCGTCCTCAACTAGCCTAGAAGATGTACGCAAATTCCGTGCGTCATCCAACAAAGCAGAAATATCAGTGAAGTGGGTTCCAGGACATGCAGGAATACAAGGAAATGAAGAGGCAGATGCCGTGGCCCGTGCAGCACTTCGAGAACTGCCTAGCCCGGATACGAAACCAGGATCCAGTACTCTGGCACATCTTCGAGGCCTCATGAATCGTAGACGGCAGAGATTGCTGGACAATTGGTGGGAAGAGGCCTGTCCGCCTAAATACCGCCAACTCAACTTACAGGTGCGGAGACGTAAACCATCCGAACTGTCTCTCCCTAGGTACCTCCTCCGGGAATTAATTGCAGCACGAACGGGTCACAGCAATTTCGCGGCATACCATTGCCGTTTCAACAACCCATACGCTCGCATAGAGTGCTCTTGCGTGAAGGAAACTACTCCAACCAACTTCATCTACTGTAGCCGCCGCGCACAACAAACGCGTAGGCTCAGAAAGTCAATGTCACACGTTGACTTTATCAAAAAGCTTCTCGGGCCCAAGTGCCACGATAGCTTCAAAATATTCGCGAAGGAAACCGGCTGTTTTGATAGACAGCCCGCCCACTCATCCACTGCTCTCAGCGAGGATCAGATAAACTAGTCATTGCCACAACGCATGACACGAAAAGGAACGAGGCGAGAAGTATCGTTTCTCTGAGGAAATTTCTTATGTACTTGAATTTAGGGTTGAAGGAAGAAGTCTCGATTTCGAAGTTGGAGTAGGTGGTGTCTTCTGACTTATAATTTACCTTCTACTTTTTCCGTAGCGGGTCTCGCGGTTGGAATGAGTTGGGCCTGTAAGCAGTGATCCCCGCCGGCTCCACCAGTCTTGTACCAATAGTGGACCTAGAACTTTAGTTTAGGACTTTAATAGAGCAAAAAAAAAAACCGGGGGGATAAAGTCCTGTCCAAATAGAATATTTTCAGGACAAAGAATTGTGAAAAGAGGGCACATGGCGTCTATTTTTTTGAAATAAGTTCAATATTTAAGTTTTGCATATAGATTTGACAAGCAAACTTTGTGATTAGGATGTAAGGTGTCACCAGTGAGCACAGGCCCGTATCATGCCTATTGAGTGTTGGGCATAAGCCTAATACTATATAAATACAAATCAAATCACGCAAGTTCAATAAAATGTAAATTTCATGTCCATCATTATATATTACTCGATCTATAAGCATTGTTGCCAATTTCAAGGGCATCTAGCTACTAGCTTTATTCTCCAACCCACGCAATATGGTGCTAATGTCGCCTATTGCACAGTTTGTCGATTCATTTGCAGATGGGTTTAGGGAGTAACAGACTTTATTTTCGAGGCGCTTCGAAGATTTTATTCTGAATTCTTCCAGCTATAACACGGATAGTTTGTCAGTGAAGTTCGAGTCGAAAGAATGGTTGTTTGATTTAGTCAGTCATATCTTACCTCTGATATCTTCTACAGTTTCGTCCAATGCCTCGATCATTCTACCATACATTGGTCCGCAGTCCACAGGAGTTTCAATATATCGGCCGTCATCATTGAACAGGATCTTTCGCAATTTCTTGGCTAGTGGCTGGAGCCCTTTGAAACTGGTCGTGAATTTGTGAACAGTTTCATCCTCAAAATGTTCAACATCAACCGTTTTGGAATAGAAGTTTTTTCAATATCATGTGTGCACCAATGATTTAGATCGTAGGTCTTGGATAGTAAGTCGCTTTCATATTCTATGCATCCTACAATGAACACATAGAAAAATGATTCAAGATCATGGCGGCAAGTCCGGCTGATGGACTCTCTTTTTTGTCACTAGCATAATTCAACCTCTCTAGCGCCATGAACTTCATAGTGCCCGTCAAGGACCGTTTCTCTTCCAAGGCAAAATTTCCTTTCATCCTAACTGTTATGGCCAGGCTGTTGTGGTTATGAGCTGTGAGGTATATGGCGATTAAATAACTCTGCTGTCCTTCGGTGGAGTGGCACGGGCTCATGTGCAATGGTGAGTCGCGGAGATGGCGCGCTCACGCTGGGTGATGGCACGATGGACACTGAGTGCGTATCACTGTGGCCAAATGGGTGTCAGTAGGTATCAAATGTGAACTTTTACTGACAATGGTGATCTATGAAAGTGATGCTAGATGTGCATCCCGACGATTGATAATATCATCTAATGGATGATGTGAAGTATGATATTATTTTGGATATGTAAGCGGACGTAAGTTTATTATACGGGGGTGCAGTTCATAGGCAAGATGCAGATCTATAACAGGGATATTGAACTTACTGATTGCGCATATGGGGGGCATTGAAGAAGGTACTAGAATAGCCTCATGCACTAGTTGGGGGTGACTAGGGATCACAGAGAGAGGTATTAAATCAGACTCTCGTAGTAGTATAGAATAATAATATAGTGAGTTCTTTTGATGATTAATTGCCTTCTCGATCTGGCTCAGTTCTATACAGTCACGTGGCCTTCGCATAATTTTGCTGTGAATTCTTACAGGATAGATTTAATTCACTAAACTCGGCAGGTGAAGAGATTGTAAAGTACTTGAACAGCGTCTGTGCACCAGCCTGTATTTTCCACCCTTTCCTAATACAGCAGCCCATCCTCCATTCCCCTGTCTCCTAACAACTCAACCGAGCCAGCACAACACAGGCATCCTTGAAGAAGGTTCAAGGAGAAAGTTCAAGGAAAAGGTTCAATGAGAAGATATCCGAGAAAACTCTGATAATTAGAGTTGGAGTGGCTTACCATGTGTCACGGACTGACTGATGTGGAGATGATTCATGGTGTTGAGTTACTTCGATGGCATTCTAAGCTATTCTAGCAATTAGTTTCTAGATGTTTCCAGATAGTATTTTGTACTCTTACCAGTTCACTGGGCTTCGATCAGATTCTAGGTCACTCTCAGGAGTTCGACAGGAATTGGGCTGGAACTAGATTACTGTAGTCTGTAGTAGATAGTGTCGAAGTATAAGTAGCTGAGGTATCTACATGTCGAAAGCTCTCCAGCTTTCAGTCTTGTACTATTACCTAGATATTCAAGAATCAAGAACCTAGTCTTCTGTTAATATATTGTCTTTATTATCAAGTATCCAAGATTTCCCACCAACCATTTCCAAGTTAAGTAACCAAGTCCCAAGAGAGCCCTGACACCATGACATAATCTTTCAAAGCCTCACTTACATCTAGCACGTAGTTAGTTATACTTAAGGAAGCTGGAGTTACTCTAAAGTAGTTCTTCAGCTTCTCAATCTTATATCCTCATAGTCTCTAGAATCATACTACTTGTCTCGACCTCTCGATCTCTCGTTCTTCAGTCCTAATCTTTTGTGCCTCGCCCGATCAGTTTAACACCCCTAACCGTACCTGTCTATATCGTCTCGTACTTACTCGCCTAGTCATTACTAGGATATCTTCAGCAGACGGCAAATCCTACTTCATTCACCACACGCCGTAACACTAACGGAGTGGTCGAGATCAATCAACATACCGTGTAAATCATCTTCTGGAGATGGCGTCAACAAGATTATATTCCCTTCAGAAATGTCTCCATGAAGGATCTCTTTACCCACCAGCCCCTCATGTGCCTTGATGGCATCTCGAATTCCGGCAACAAAGTCAAGAATTGACCCACTGGAATAAATTGTACGGCCGCGTGGTGTCATCACTTTCCTGGTAAGCCGGCGATTTCTTTCCAAGGATTGCTTTGGTGCTCCATCTGGCTGAATACCCCTTGTTGAAATATCGTATATCCTGGAATGCCAAGGATAACTCATTTGTAAGTCCGGCTAATTAGGTTATCAAATTCACCTTCCTATATCATTGTCATCAGCACATTCCTCGCGGAAAGTTTAATGCATATTGGCATTTATTTCACACTAGCATTCCATCAGATGATTATGTATCAAATGCAGGTTAAAGGTTTCTCGGATCTATTACCGACACACATGTATTTAGCTTTATATTTCTGGCTCATATATCTGTACTTATATAGATTTACATCTACAGGGATCATAATTTATGATCCATGGAGATTGATAAATACTGGTCAAAAACCTCAGTTGATAAGACATGCGCACACGCAATCTCACTCTTATCAGCTCAGTTTACTCAGAACCATACATCTCAATACACTTGTTTCCAGTCAATTCTTCCTTCTACAACTTCATACGAGACTTACTGTATCGGTCTAACCGCCGACACTGATTCCGCTATAACCTCCATATTAGCTCAAGCTCATAACTTTAACACCCCTTGCGACAAACTTATGAGTAGCTTTTAAAACCCAAGGCGCGGCACTGGAAAGATTCAGGTCTTTCAAGTGACTTTTGGTCTTATATACAACCTCTGATGCAAGAACATTTACAACCCCTCGCACAGACTTGGCGATATTCAGGAAGTCATCTTCGGTATTTTCCTCTGAACTGCTCCACGAGTACTTGATCACTTTTAATTCGTCTTTCGTCTCATAGCAAGCCGTGCCTTGAGATATTAGCATTGTTCGCTGTACCATAGGTTCAGGCTTGATTTCAAACAATGGACCTGTAGCATCTCCAACTTTTGGGAACTGGACAAATTTATCTTCTCCATTCTGGAGTATAGATGTGTCACAGCCGATTTTTCATCGCTCATCAGTAAATACGAGCTTATTACTTGAACAAACAACTTCTTGTCAAGAACAATATTTTTTGGGCCTGAGCTGTAGGCACCCGAGCGATCAAAAACCAGAGCTCAAACTCTTCTTCGAACAAGAAGAAACCATGTATGAACCTTCGTAATGGCTGAGCACAAAAGACCTCTTGAACATACCTTGATAATTGTTCAAATTTTTGTTCCCTTTCGTTTCCATCAGGCGATGTGGTATACTCACCCAGAATATTTATATTTTTCCAATCAGTGGGACCGTCCTTTGGCAAGTCGATGCTCTTAGTCCGGAAATCGATTTGGGTCTCACCCGTTGGCTTTGTCGAGGGCCGGATAAGCCTCGGGCGAAAGTACCGTCCTCTGAACAGGAAGTAGGGTCTTTTAGTGACTAATGGAAGTTTTTTCGATGGGTTTAGGAAAGGGCCTTCGACTGATCTAAAAATGTCTCACTGAAAGAATTGAGCCAGTCCCATACCTCACTTTCACCCATGTTTACTGCAAGTATTTTCTCACTTTTGGCCTTATGCAAGTTTTACTTGTGATAATTCTCTTCTGGATCTTTCAATATCTGAAGTTTTAATAATCTTTCCTTCTTCTCGACATTCTCATACTTTTTGTAGCTTTCCCAGATAAGAGAAGTCTTTTCGGACCAATCTTTGTTTTCGAAGAGAGCTTCAAAGAAGTTTCCTATGCTATGGAATACATTGTTTTCAAATTGAGTAATCATTTCATTTTTGAATGCCCTAACTGTTGTGTTGTTACTGCTTATGTCTACAGATTTTTAGCAAATAAGATTTTACAAATCAACTACGCCAATGTATGTGTACCTTGCGGCAATTTTTCAAGTGCTCTGATTGAAAATTTTAAGATTAGTTTTTCTCCCTGTGACGGCTGTTAAGCCGAAAGACTCCTGTAGCCTACGCTGGCTAGCGTAGGCTGTGGCACAAGGGGAAGGTCTCGGAAGCCACAGAACTGTGACGGTCTTAAAGTGGCGTTTTATTCAAACTGAACTCAGAGCTAGATACAAATGAAAATCTTAAAGTAACGAGAAGAGAAATAACTGAAAGCCGCCTATTTATTTACAAGACTATGATCTCGTTCCCTCATTTAATACCATTCTCAAAATAGATCATGACCTGTCCTCCGACAAACACCAGCATCTCCGTCTATTTTAATTTAGCTTCATTTTAATGTTAGCAATTTTAGTTATTAAAATAGTTATGATGCATGTGGCTTAGATGACTCACGACTGGTGTTCGAGTCGTCCTGTCTGCAATCTAAATTTGTCATTTAAGAATAGATTTGCATGAACTGAGCCAAGGCCTATACTTGGGTCTATTGAGTTGTGGAGGGGTTCATGACATGTATGGTGTTTAACATGGTTGGAAGAGTTCAAGCCTTATTTGTTAGGCAGCAGCCTAATGATAACCAGGTATGAGCCTGTGATAGAACTTCGAATATTCTCAGTGAACCTTCTGGAAACACACTGAAGGTTCATGAGGATGACAGGTGTACCGAGAACCTTCTAGGTAGTTGTAGAAGCGTCTCAATTATTCAGATCACAGGGAGAATCATCTTGAAAGGCAGTAATTTAGAATGTATATATATGTAGACTTTACTTTGAGGAATTCTCTCTCCAGAGAATTATAATAAATATACTGTACCTACAAGATCGCTCATGCACCTTGTACTGAAACCGTGACACTCCCCTATGGTTCAAGAGAGCGGAACCAAGATTTGCGAATGGTATGGTATCAATTTCACGTCTAAGTATTATAATCAATACTTCCTGGAAAGAATTATAAAGATCCAACATGTTGTTATTACTTATTTCAGGACGTAGGTACTGGCTTAGATCATTATAAAATCCAGAAAGTGCTTTAAAGTTAGCATGACTCTTGGTAAGTAGCCATGGAATGTTTACCAAAAAGATAGCCATTCTTTTCATTTTCATCCTTGAACCTCTGGATAATGGGCGCGATAGGGTTCTTAGAACGATAAGCGAGGAGATCACTGAGCTGAGACATGTTGCAATGAATGGTTGTGAGTTGTTTGGTGTGGAAGAATTGGACAATGAAATGTATATCAAAGGAAGTATGTGGGGTTCAATTGCATATTTATAAGTTTTCATGTGACATGATGATCAAGTCAGTCGTTACTTTCCTGTTGATAATAATTGTCATCCACTTGTGTCTTGTTTGAATTCACAAATAAGTAGTACAGACTATTTAAATACCACTTTTCTGCAGGAACGAAAATGTGGGGCGTAGCCAAAACAAAGCGGGTAAGATAGCAGCATTCCAGAAGTGGGAAAGCGCATGGAAAACGTTTAAGGTAGAGCGACTATCTTTTCACCAGGCGTCGGCAGACACAGAACATTGGAAAGCAGCAAGTATAAACACCGACAATGTAAATTGAGTCATCTTTTCTGTACATTTTATCTGATATTGTGTCATAGTGTTACGGCGTGCGCTAGGGGTACCGGAGATCGCCGTCTGCCGAAGGTAATTTATTAATAACTGTTCGGATTGTAGATGCTAACGAAGGATACTCAGATATAATTCAACTGGCGAGGTGCCAGGTGGTCAAAGGTCGGTGTAAGGATTCCCTGTTTCATTCTTAATTTAGTATATATTTTTAGTCTTCTTCCAAGCGGCTATGACAATACCGTAGCTCTTGGCACTGGGTACTCTATTATTAGGATAAGACTTATGTCAAGATGGAACAATGGAAGGAAATCATGTAAATAAATAAGGGCTTGGTCTACTGAAGCTGAGCTCTCCACGCTTAGTTTTCTGTCATACCCAACACCTTCGGATTACCTCGGATTACCTTTTGTACCTTTAGTTACCACTAGTACCCACTCAAACCTTTAGACCTCTTAGCCATTTATATTACCCATCTTTCAAACCTTTAGTTCCTCCTAGCTATCTCCAGCAGACCTTCAGTCATCTCTTACGACCCATCCGACCTCTTCTCACCCTCCAATTCCGCTTCAGGTCAAACGCCTACGCTCCAATCTGACAGTCGGAGAACTACAGGATAGTCGAGACACGAAGTCAAGAAGTCGAGTTGCCGAGCCAGCGATCAAGGCTGATAGATCAGGGTGAACACAAGTACGAATAATGTAAATACTAAATGAAAGACTGAGGATATTGGACTGTGAGGATCTAAAATTATGATATTATATAAGTGCTAGATTTCGAGATCAAAGATCAAAAGAATGAAAGATTGAGAAGCTGGAGAACTACTATGTGGTAGCTCCAGCTTCCTTATATCTAACTCGAGACAGTACTTGACTCAACTAATACTATGGCAAATGTGGTCATGACGCCAGCCCCTCCATCTCTAACTGTCAGAGTTTTCTCGGAAACCTTCTCCTATCTCCTTTTCCTGAGAACCTTCTCCTTGAAACTGTTATAATGGAAGTTGTGTATAGAAGCTTAAGCTGTTAGGCTTCTGTTTAATATCACCTAGTGAAGCGAGTTGGGAGATTGAAGAGTCTGAAAACTATAGTGGAGAGTTGTTGATTAAACCCACTTAGTATCAGAGTGCTACTTAAACTAATTATTACAACTAAGCGAGGGACACGATTACTAGCTTATTGTGGATAATTGGGAGGCTGGTCAATATATGAGTCATCATGAACCTGGCTAGAGAACTTATACCTTTCTACGTTCCATGTTAATGATACCCTTCATTACCATATAGCACCAATTTCAACAGAAACCTCTTCAAGGATGCCTGGCCATAACATATAGCTAGTTAGCTGCATACGCAATTAAAATCTGATGCAAAAAAATAAATAAATAAGCACCGACAAGAGAACAGGCAGAAAAAGAATCACCTACAGAAACACACCCTCTATGTCAGGGTTTGACCATTGTATGAGCTTAGGTGGATACCTAAGCGTAATACTTAGATTGTTTACAATAAGGTTGCACGGGGAGGGGAAGATGGAACTAGACGAAACAATAATACTAATCAGGACGCAAGATCGCTGTTACAACTAAGTAACACCCAACAATACATGGCTAGTTAGTGAGTATGATGTCTTGAGGAAAGCCATCAGCTAGTAGATACACGCAGCGAATCAGTCATTATAAGTACCTGTTAGTTGTAGCTAGAGTTCTCTTCTCTCCTCATATAGTTTAATAAATCGACTTATTCATCACCAACTCGGTTTCTGTCATATTTTAAACTATATCATTCACACTCTTGCCCGTTACTAAGTATAACACAGTCTTGGTTGACAGCGACTTAGGGCACCTCACACTTAAAGGTATACATTAGTAAGTATCTTAGTTGAGTTAAGTATGCTTAAAAAAAGTGGATGCCATCATTTGCTCCACCATCAGAATCAGCAAACAGGAAATTTAGCTCTGGATGATCAAGTTGTCAAAGCGTAATTTTGTTTAAATCAGCACAGGGATTTGAACAATTATCAATGGGTTCAAATATGGACAACTTAAATATTGGAATGGAATTTATGGCAACTGGTGTGTCAAACCATGAACCAATACCCGAAGAATCGCAGTCAGAAATACAAAGGTTGGTCAACGAATTGAAAGCCCGTAAAAAGGAGCACAAAAGAGATCTGGGGATGATACAATCCCAGACGAATGACTTAATGTTGATGATGCAGAAGAAGTCTCAGAATAATGACCAGGCACCCCTGGAGCCAGCGAGGCCTAATCCTGGTCGACAATCAGAACGTATGGAACCACTCAGTAAGGAAAAACCACTAAAGTGGCCGGAAGCATACAACCACAAGGACAGGAGTAAGTGGACAACTACACATGGAATCCTACCCTACATATACTAGCGCGATGTAGAGGAGCGATGCATTCTCCAATCCTTTGATTTCTTCATGCAATTATATAGCCATGCAGTGACTGGAACTGCTAAGGATATGATTACGGGCCAGTTTCAGGACATGCTTGCCAACAATGTGATATGGGATGCCTTAGGACTGCTACAGGCTATGGATGATACATATTGGGATAGAAATGAGGAACAATCAGCTGCCGCGTTATTTCATGCCTGCCGACAATTCAGGGATGAGAATTTATCATTATACCTCCCACGCTTTCAACAGTTGCTGTCGAGGAGTCCAAGTTCAATGGGGGACGATAAGATCAAGATATATCAACTTCGCAACTCGCTGAACAAAACAACCAGAAACCACATGATTGGTCGTTCACAACCAAAGACATTCAGGGAACTGGTTGAGTATCTTTCATCATTGGGCTCGGAAATCGAGGAAGTTGGTATAGCAAGAACAAGGGAATACCTGCTGGGTCAAACGGGATATTTTGACAATGGAACACAGGGCATTGCTGGGGGTAAGCTGCTCGGAGGAACTTCGCAAGGAACTTTATATCACTCTGTAGATAGGGCCAGCATGCACGCTAAAGATGCAGACAGCGATACAAGGATGACAGGCGTCAACAAAGTCCGTGCAAAATTGGTTTCACGCACTGAATTGAATGAACTTAGATCAGATGGTGCATGTCTACAATGTGGAAGGAAAGGGCACATCATAGTTAATTGTGATTTACTCCCGGCTAAACGCCCTGAAACATCTGTCCAAGCAGCAAGATTTACGGAAAACATTTGAGAAGCGGAGGAAGCAAACGTCAGAGAAGAGTCATTAAAAGGTTAGCTCATGAGCAAAGTCGTGTTCAGGAGCCTGGAAATAGAGATTTTAATATAGTCACTGGACTGCAGCCAATTGAAGATAAGAATGAAGAAAAAATTATGAATGGATTGTCTTTTATTATTGACACTATAGTTAATGAGACACATACAGTACCTACATTAATCAACAATGGATGCAAATGTCTAGCCGCTGTTAGTAACTCATTGGTACGCATTGCTAGCCTTTCCCGAATAAAGATTAATCCCCGCAAGCTTACTGAAGCTACAAAAAATCGCCAACATGCCGAATTTATCACGGAAATGGTCAAGATTGAACTCAATATAGATGGTTACTAGTGCATGTTGTATGCTTACATGATACCCGGGCTAACTCATGATCTAATACTCTGTAAACCATGGATGAAGCGAGAAGACGTCATTTACAATGCAAGAGACCACTTTATGGATATCGGAGAAGCTATTGTGAATAATCAACCACTAAGAGTTTGGGAAAAAAGTAAACAGACAGGGATCAACACTTCTCAGCTAGGGTCAAATATTATGGGCTTGTCTGCAGGAGTATTCCTTGCAACAGTTAGAAAAGCCAGGAAGTCTAGTGCAAGTGCTACCAAGCTATTTTCTGTAACGCTGGCAGATATTCAAAAAGTGCTTGCACCATCAAAGATATCATCAACGTGTCTGGAAAAGCTTCCTGATGAGTACAAGGAATTTTCAGACCTATTTTGCAAAGAACTCACAGATAAGCTTCCACCACATCGGCAAGGATGCAATCACGAGATTAGGCTCGAGTCTGACAAAAACATACCATGGGGATCCCTGTATGGAATGTCAAGGGATGAGCTACTAGTGCGAAGGAAGACACTGACAGATCTTCTTGATAAGTAGTACATTCGAGCAAGTAGTTCACCAGCAGAGGCCCCTGTAATGTTCGTTCGGAAACCAGGTGGAGGCTTGCGATTTTGTGTAGACTATCGCGCCTTGAATGCCATTTCGAAAGCCGATTGCTATCCCTTACTGTTGATTAAAGAGACGCTTGCGAAGCTGAGCAGAGCTAAGTGGTTCACCAAGCTAGACGTGCAATCTGCGTTTCACAAGTTGCGTATCAAGGACGGTGACAAATGGAAAACAGCTTTTCGAACACAATTTGGATTATTTGAATGGCTCGTCATGCCGTTTGGACTAAACGGGGCTCCAGCATCTTTTCAAAGGTATATCAACGAAGCCTTACGTGAGCACCTCGATGATTTCTGTTCGGCCTATGTAGATGACGTGCTTGTATTCACCAACGGAAACAAAAAGGAACACGAGAGGCACGTACAATTGGTGCTTGAAAAGATTCAAAATGCAGGACTAGGGTTGGATATTGACAAGTGCGAGTTTAGTGTCAAGGAGACTAAATATTTGGGCTTCATCATATCTTCCGATGGTGAGAATTCTGCAGTCAAGATAGATCCTGCAAAGGTCCAGGCAATATCGGAATGGAAGGCACCCACGACAACAAAAGGGCTAAGAGGATTTTTAGGGTTTGCCAATTTTTATTGTGGCTTTATCAAGGGGTTTTCAAGAATCTGTGCACCTCTAACTTCTCTGACAGGCAAGGGTACACCTTGGAAGTGGGGCTCTGAACAAAACAATGCATTTGAATTGCTCAAGGAAAGGTTTGTTGCAGAGCCGGCTCTAGTCCAATGGGATCCCGACCGTGAAACAATGTTGGAGGTAGATGGCTCCGGTTATGCACTCGGTGGATGTTTGTTACAAAAGCAAGAAAATGACACATGGAAACCTGTGGCATATTACTCTCGGAAGTTGACTGGAGCAGAAATGAACTATGAGATTTATGATAAAGAACTCCTATCCATTGTAGCAAGCATGAAAGAATGGGATGCGGAGCTACAGGGTCTAGCACATGCTTTCATTATCCTAAGTGATCACATGAACTTGAGATATTTCCTGACCACAAGAAGGCTGACAGAACAGCAAACTTGTTGGGCAGAATTTCTATCTCAATTGAGGTATACACTTGTGTATAGAAGGGAGTAAATAATGAACGACCAGATGCAATCTCAAGAAGGGATCAAGACTGTAACGGCTGCAAAGCCGGTAATTTCCTGTAGCCAGTACTGGCAAGTACTGGCGTACAACCACCGGGGGGTTGGGCCGGCGCAATAGCCTTGCAGAACATACCAGAACCATTGTCGAAGCTACTAGAAACAATATTCTCAGAGTTGCAACTGGAATTATCTAGAAATGAACTGACCTTAGATGGAAGGGCTTGGGACGTAGTAATCTGTATAAATACCTGGCTAAGTGTCTGTAACTTAGCTCTACATAGTTGAATTGTTAATATACCATCATCCATACAAATGCTCCCTGCTTTCTATAGTTGATCTGTGACACACAGCTCCAGTTATGATGGTCACGCAAGTGCATGTATTTGCTCTGTTTGCTCCTGCCTTGTTGAGTTAGTATAATTAGTAAGCTATAGTCTAGGGACTATAATTAGAGAGTTTTCCTCCACAGTAGATAGAGCAAGCAATTCAGTCTTTCCTCATTCTACATAGATCATTCTCCACTCCTCTTCTTGACCTGTCCGGCCCAACAGCCCATCTGTGATCACTAGCAGCGAGCTCCCACAAATTGTATGTACACCCAAATCATAGACCTATCACCACAATTTGAATGGGGCTGAGATGGTAGCCATGTATATCGTAAAACGGACTTACACCGCCTAAGGATACCACATCTCGATTATTAATTGCAATTTGGGCCGCAGCAAGGCAATCAGACCAGCTGTGCTGAGTATAGGAAACATACGCTCGAAGATAGGCTTGAACTTCCTGGTTCATCCTTTCTGTCGCTCCATCAGTTTGAGGATGATAGGCTGTGCTTAGCCTCTGTTCAAGTCCGACTAATTCGCAAAGTTGTCTCTAGATTTTACTAGTCCAATTAGTGCCTCTATCGCTAGTTAAAGCCACTGGAAATCCATGATAGCGCCAGTGACATTCTACAAATTTTTTAGCACAAGATTCCGCATCCATTTTATCCATAGCCTCCAGTGTCACTGATTTCAACAATCTATGGGTAATTACCATTATATTTATTGCGCCATTCGATTTGGGTAGGTCCACCATAAAGTCAATGAAAAGCTCTTGATGGAATCTTTCAGGTACTGGTAGCGGTTTAAGAAGCCCTTGTTTCTGGTGTCGCCAGATTGATGACCTCCTGCATACATGACAGTTTTTGCAGAACCGTTTGACTGACTTGCTTATTCCAGGCCAAATATATTCACGAGCGACCTGGGCAAGCGTTGCATCTCTTCCTGGATGACCCGAGACAGCTGAGTCATGGATATTCTGGATAAGCGCTGTTGTTAGAGGTTCATATAGAGGTACCCATATCTGTCCTTGGTAGCGAACTACACCAATATCATTATCAAATGCACAAGCGGCGATCGTTGCTTTCATTGGGCTAGGCTCGTCCGAACCTTCTATTTGCAATTTAATGTCCTTAGGCCATGTACGCTCTCCACCTAGAATTGCCTTCACCACCTGTATATATCCATTGTTGTTTTTTAATGCTTGGTCCCAGAGATTTTGCAAATCTTCGTTGACAAATAACTCATGCCCTTCTGCCAAATTGCTATCACCAACACGTAAATTTGATGCATAAATTGGTGTCAAGACCTGGCAACCCGCGACTCATGAATCGCGGGTCGCCTTTTGTGGGACTGTCTTTGTCACAGATCAACTATAGAAAGCAGGGAGCATTTGTATGGATGATGGTATATTAACAATTCAACTATGTAGAGCTAAGTTACAGACACTTAGCCAGGTATTTATACAGATTACTACGTCCCAAGCCCTTCCATCTAAGGTCAGTTCATTTCTAGATAATTCCAGTTGCAACTCTGAGAATATTGTTTCTAGTAGCTTCGACAATGGTTCTGGTATGTTCTGCAAGGCTATTGCGCCGGCCCAACCCCCCGGTGGTTGTACGCCAGTACTTGCCAGTACTGGCTACAGGAAATTACCGGCTTTGCAGCTGTTACAATCCCCCCTCTACTTTCTGATGGTTAGACCTATTGGATTTAACCATTTCGTCTCTTATACTTTCTACGGCTTCGTTCTTCTCTAATGTGACGTTCTGCTGGGCCTACATATGTGCCGGAAATCGTATTTGAGCCGTCGTTGCTTTCAATTGGGCCATGAATCTCCTCGAACTTTTGTAATGCAGCAGTATCTTTGATATATTCTATCGGCTCCCATGTTGGGTCAACCCAGCCAACCCACTTCACAAGAGCCTGTCGGTAGGATCCACGGCCATGGCGTACTGTTCGGGCACGTTTTAAACTTTCGACCTCATATTCAGGCTCCTCTAGGTCATCAAGCAGCGGAGGATTTTGTGCGTCATCACGACACTGGCTGGGGAAGGGATCGTCTCCTGCTCTCTTCAACAATTCAACGTGAAACCTTTTGTGAATATTCCCAGGTACATTCAGCTCTACTGTCAGTGTTACGGCTAGAGTTGACAACTGATAGGTTTATGGTATCACGTGATGTGTAGTCTGGTTGAGTAATCGTCGGTCCCGGAAGCGAGCTGGCAGAGTTTTCAGCCCAGCGAGGCTGCATGCCTTTTTCTCTTAGTTATTGTGCGTAGCTTTAGGTCCAAATACAAAGCAACTACTCTTCTATCTTTCAAGGGAGCCTTCTAATATCAACCTGAGGTCGGTCGTAATATAAGAAAAGACCAATACAACCTTTGCTGAGAAGCATATCATCTGCCCGTCATCAACATTGTTGTCGCACCTCTGCTGCACGACCTGATCAACAACCATCTGCCTACCTTTCTAAGTAGGTGCCTTCTAGTCAGTCCGCTGATTGGAGTGTTTCCGGAGCAAGCCGGAAAATTATTTAAGTTTCGCCTACCTCTGTAGCGTTCTTTCCTTGCCACGGAACTTCGCTGATCTGATTGCAATTCAAAAAAAAAAAGGTCTCCATCCTCCATCTTCTACTCATGTCAACTCGTCGAATCGCACGAGAGACTACTATGCCTGCACGTTACGGTTTTCCTACCAGCGCTGATCAGCCTTTACAGACCACTGAGGATACGCTGAAAAAAGATAGAGAAGTTGTTATAGTTATGAGCTTGCGGAAGATATCTTGATAGACAAATAAAGGTGACTGGCGATGTACAAGGAGAACAAATATGTGAGATGGGAGCAATGAGCTAATGTGTGCAGACTTGGTTTTTCTATCTAATTGAATGTGTGGGTTCTATACATTCTATGTACATGGGTCGGCTAATTTACTAAGCTAGCTCCTGACAAATCCCTTGGCACACCATAACACTCCCCCTGTTGGTGATAACTATTATGGACCTTAGTATGGCCTAAAAGAGTGAGCCAACAATAGAGTGCCAATGAGACTTATTTTATTGTTACTAGTGACTTGTGCTTGGTTAACGCATCAGCCAGTTGATTGGTTGTTGGCACGTAAATAACAACAATGGACCCATCCTGAAATTGATTGCGACAGTAGAAATTTCGTAGTGCAACATGCTTTGTACGTCTGTGGTTATCATGATTTTTGGTTAGTGATATGGCAGACTGGTTGTCCACGTAGAGACTGGTGCCTTTAATGCCTTCGATTTGATCTTGAATTCCCAATTCCCAAAGCAATGACTTGACCCAGTTTAGTTTACGGCAAGTCTCTGTTGCAGCCAGAAATTCTGCTTCAGTTGATGATAGTACAACTTCACGCTGTAGATGTGATCTCCACATTTTTGGCCCCTCTCCTAATCTGAGAAGTGTGCCGGACGTTGAGCGACTGGTGGATGGATCTGCGGCAAAGTCTGCGTCTGAATATGCTTCCAATACTGGTTTTTCCTTTGACCTCGTGAAAGTAATACCTTGATCGGGATCTTTTGCGATATATCGGAGCACACGACGCGCTGCTTGTAGGTGTTCCATGCAGGGATTTATCAAGAAACGCGCAAGGTGATTTACTGCAAAGGCAATATCTGGTCGGGTGTTATTTGAAAGATATTGAAGACCCCCAACAATTGAATTGTACTCAGTTCTAGTCTGGAGTGTGCATTGCGAGGCATTTGGCTCTAATAATTGCTCCAGAGGTCTGTTGGCGGGTTTACAATCAGAGAGCCCGTGTCTATTCAAGAGCGTCCGGGCATATTGCCCCTGTGTTAGTTTGAGCGTATCTTTGTCTGGGTAATCTATGTTTATTCCTAGAAATAGGTTTGTTTCGACAGGTTTAAGCTTGTACCTTTTGTACAGTGCATGCATGAGATCGTTTATTTTATCAATGTCCGGTCCTAATATCTGAAAATCATCAACATGCACCACAACAAAAAGATCCCTGCTTTGGTTGGCATACAAACACACATCAGAAATTGTTGGGAATAGTCCCAGTGATGCCAGGGTAGCCTTGACGTCGTCGTACCATAGCGCTGCAGCTTGCTTTAGACCATACAGACCTTTGCGCAAGAGTATGATATGACCATCTCTTTCGAAACCCTTCGGCATCTCCATGAATAGATCTATATTGAGATCAGGGTTGAGAAACGCTGTTGGAACATCACCTTGACATCTGTGCCAGTTAAGCTGATGTGCTACAACTAACATGATCCTTCCAGTTCCAGGTCTAGGTGTGGGGGCAAATGTTTCTTGATAATCAATTCCTGGTCTTTGTGTGAATCCTTTTGCTGTACAGCGTGCCTTGTATTTGTCAATACTTCCGTCCGCGAGGAACTTCTTCTTGAAAACCCATTTGCACTTCATTGGGCTGCGACCTTTTGGTAGAAGTGATCTTTTAATGATCTGGATAGCTCCAGTTTCCTTTAGGGAGTTGATTTCCTGTTGCGCTGCCTGCCTCCACTGTCGCGACTCACCACTTGTCATTGCCTCCTCTCATGTTTTGGGATCAGTATAAGGCTGTACTGCTAGACCATGGTGAAGACGATAGTAATTTAACTTTTTAACATTTCTACCACTTCTTGTTTGTGTAGTCTCAGCTTCTGGTGAATGTGGCCGCTTTTGTCCAGCAATTGGTGGAACTGGATCCCATCCAGTCTTAATTTTATCATATTCAGTCCACTCATCATCTGGTTCATAGTCCATTACATCACTTAATCCAACCGGAGATCCTGGTCGTTCATATGTTGTCAGAGGACCGTGAACTTCTTGATCAGACAAATTTTGAGTAATTTGCTGTGTATTTGGCGGACTGATTTGCTGTTGGTCTCCTGTTTGTTCTTGTACCCCCTGCATATCTTGATGATTTCTAAAAATAGTCTGATGTTGAGCTGCTTGTGACGTTTCTACTGGGCCGATTACCTGACAATCCCGTTGTTGTACAGGTCCTTGCGTGGATTCTTGGTTCAATTCACGCTGCCATTCCATAGGAGAGCTTGTTACTGCCTCATCTTGTGTATGGGATCTAGATGACTGATGATTGGATTGAATTTCATCACGAGGAACTATTGATGAATCAAGCTGGGAATCATTAGCGTCAGGAATTATTAAGTTTGGCTGGCTTGAGCTCTGTGAGCAGTACTCCCCCTGAAATTCTTGTTGGGTGATTTCTTCTGACGGTGCCCATGAAGGTGATTGATGTGTTGACGTTGTCGATTCAGCAAAGATAGAATTATCCCCTGCCCAATAATCAATAGTTTGTTGATGGTCAGATCTTTCGCATTCATCACCATACATTACATCCTCATTGAATGTTGCATGAGGTGTGAAGCTAATTTTCCATTTCTGCCCATTAATCGGTGTCCAATGTGGGTGGTGAATAATGAAATTCTTATCTGTATTAACTTGGAATCCAATGAACCAGCCTTTACATGCTCTCGGCTCAAATTTGCTTGGTTTGGGGTCAGTCAGCTTATATGCCCGGCATCCAAATCGTGGCAAGTTATTAAAGTCAACCTTGTCTGGGCATGGCTGTTTCAGGCTCTTAAGAAAGTCTATTAGTGGAACCTGCTTAGTCCGGAGACAAAAGAGTCTATTTGTAATAAAACATGCATGTTGGACTGCCCAGGGCCAATATTTAGCCGACATTTTAGCATCAATGAGCATAGATCGTGCTACTCTTAAAATCACCTTATTTGCCGCTTCAGACAGTCCGTTTTGTTCTGGTGTATCAGGTGCAGATGTGTGCGTCTGTATGCCATGTTGTTCACAGTAAGCCCTGGTCCGCGTAAACTCCGTGCCGCCATCCCTAAATATTATACGTATACGCTTACCGTACTGGTGATGCATGGTATTTTTCCACTGGATAAGCGTTGTTGCAATTTGATCCTTTGTATGGATTGCTAGCGCCCATCTCATGCGGGTTTTGGCATCAGTTATGATAACAGCATATTGATGACCGAGAAGTGACGGAGCTATTGGGCCTACTGTGTCTAAGAATATTTCATCTAGGGGACTGTTTGGTATGAGTCTCGGTTGGCGGGAGACAAAGCGTTGTGCTTTGCTCAGATGGCATGTCTCACACACACTTAGATCTGAAGTATCTAGATTCTCTAGACCTATAGAACACTGTGAGGTTTTCTTGAGAATCTTTTGTCCAACATGCCCCAGCCGTTGATGCCATCGTTGAGTATTATTTGTCTTGGGCACTCTTGCAACTCCAGGCGCTGCTATTTGCTGGGTTACACTTTCCCCTCCACCTTCCAGAGGTAAGATGTATGATACATCGTTCTTTTGAATAATACGCGCTATGGGCATGTCAGGTTGACCTTTATTTTTACGGACCAGAAACCTCTTGACAGGGTCAATAGTTATGCCCCCAAGTCGCTCTAGTCTACCAGCAGAGATTATATTGCATGATGATTTCGGGGAGTAGAGAGTATTGTGTAAGTCTAGCCTGAATATTCCCAGCTTAATGTGGGCTGTTCCTTCCTTAGTGAGAGCCATCGCTCCTACAGCCTGGTCAAATCTGAATGGATGTATACGCTCGTGGAGGTTAATAAAGGCAGATTTCATGCTCACAAAGTGGTGCGATGCACCGGTATCATATATGAAAGGCATTTTATTTCCACTTATAGCTGCTGCAGATATGTTTACACTTTCTGAATATTCAGATTCACCATCTTCGATATTCTCCTGGATGGATGCCTTTGCTTTATCCTTGCCCTTTCCTTTACTCAGCCACTTTTCTGCTTTAGGTCCAACTGCCAATTCCGGATGTTGCTTGTAGCAATACTTGTTTTTATGCTTGTGCCAGCACAGCCTACATGTTGCTTCTGGATCTGGTTTATTGACATCTTGTTGTTGTGGAGCAGCCATCATGGCGATTTTAGGTGCTTGGCTTCGGACTCCGGCCTCGGTTCGCAGTGTGGACATCATATAATCCAGTGGTGCAAGGGTATTTTTTAGAGTTCGAGTCTTCTTGCCTCTCCAGATGTCAAGCCACTCCACCTCTTTTGTGCCAAAAACAAATAAAGCTGCTGCTTGTCCTTTATGGACTTTGTAGTCTTCTTCCATTGCTGATTCATCTGCAGCTGCCATAACTGAAGCTGCATTGTTAACACTTTGCAGCCGCTTAAGGAACACATCGCAGTATTCATCTGCAGTTGCAGTGAATCTAGTTTCTAACAATTTGGCAAGAGCAGTTTCATACGGTGCGGAGGCTGTTGTTATTCTAGTTTTGGCTAGCTCGTCGTACAACTGTTTCGCAGTGATCTGGTCGTAGTCTTCGGGGACCAACTCGGGGCTCAACCGAGTGACGATCGCATCTTTTGCACGAAACTCACCGTGCGACCATTTCGCAAGTGCCTTTTTGTGATTCATTGCTGCGTCTTCATCTTCAACTATTTCCTTCGGCTTAGATGGCTGGGTGTCAGGAACTGAGGATAGAGGTTACTGGGTCACAATGGTTGCCATGGGTTACAAATTGAGTAATCGAGTAATAGGAGGTAGACCCTATGAGACCTAGGTTGCTCTGGTTACTATGATGTATATATGGAGTGGACAGAGCCGCAGTAGAGGGCCACGTCTTGTCTTCCGTCTTCCACTGGCATTGTCTACGATCCTAGATTCCCTAGTCCCTCGTCCCTCGTCCTTAGACCTAGTTATAATCACGAATTCATACCTTTGACTCTTGCCTACCTCCTCAGCTGTTACTCAAACCACTTAGTAACCCTCCCGACGCTACCTTTGGCACCCTCGAGTTTGACATTACAAGACGTCACTACCTATCTCCCAGTTTCTATGTCGAGCACATTCAAGTCACCACAGTCACAGTTCTACGATATGGATGACGTATCCTCCTCCCGACCAGAATCTCCAGATGTTGGTATCCAGCTTATACCATCACAATTCTGGAATTCTCAATATTTACTTCAAGTCCCCGGAGCATTGAACGCCGCATCATCCCTAGATCCAGCCCGTGTTGCAGAAGTATTCGCCCAGTCAAATCAACGGACTGAAGCACTGCCCGCGTTCACAACACCTAGCTCAACCGAAATTCCAACTAGGCTCTCGGTCCCTCCTATTGCGCCATATGACGGAAAATCTAGCTCCCTTCGTCTGTTTTGCTCTCAGCTAAATAACCAGATCCAAAGCCACTGTCACCGTTTCCAGTCTGAATTATCGAAAGTTCGCTTCGCTTACCAGTGTCTTGGCCCCGGCGCCCTGATAAAAATGAGATCCTGCTTTCGTTTTCTTGAAGACCCTTCAGCCCCTCCGGAGATAACCACAATGAATGAATTTATGGCAGCTCTTAAACGGCAGTGTCAAGATCCCGGACTAGAGGATAAAGCTACACGAGCTGTGGAAACAATGACCCAGCGAAATATGAGTTTCCAGGATTTCATCACCCAATTTGAAGACAATATCATAGACTCGACATATGGGTGTTCTGAAAAAAGTATTTGGAAGAAGATGCTCGAGCGTAGACTTTCCTATAAGCTAAGGGATATAATACTTTCTTCTTCCGATGCACCAACCGAATATCATGCCTTTGTGACCTACCTCAGGAAAAAAGACGCCGGAATTCAAGAAATGAGAGCTGCGTTCTCTTCATACCCAAAGACAATGTACGCTCCAAACACGCTGTCTCCAGGGAAAAAATACCCCACAATATTCAAACCTATGAATCAGGGTCAAGCTGTCCCACCCTGGCCTCGTGACCAGGTTGAATTGACAACCTCGCAAGGTGGATCGGCAATGGACCTGGACGCAATTTCAAGGGAAAAGGGTCCGGATGGACGTATTACACCACAGGCAAGAGATGCGCGACGCTCATTAGGTCGATGCTATAGGTGTAACACTAGAGGACACCTTGCAATAAATTGTCCATTACGAAGTGACTCAGGCACACCTATCTTTCTGGAAAATATTACAGAAGCACCAGAATTGTTAAAAGATTAACTCCAGCGCAAAGTCGCCCGTTGGAGTCATTAATGGTAGGACATGCGGGTCTCCCTGAGTGTTCATCTTCCTCTCGTCACATGTACGTAAATGCAAAGATAGGAAATGAAACTATATATTCCCTCGTAGATACCGGCGCTTCTGGTTGTGCATTCATCTCTGAGTCTCTGTCTAAACGCCTCCGCCTCCATTGCAACCTCTTGCCCTCTCCTGTTCTTCTAGTTGGATTTGAAGGAAATAGAGGACCACTGGTCACACATGAGGCTAGTTTAACTCTTGATATTGGAAGGCACAAGGAGAGTCTAAAGGCATATATCACTAATCCTTGCAAGCACGACTTAATCCTTGGGCTCCCTTGGTTAGAAAAGCACAACCCTTACGTCAATTGGGAGGAACACACCATTACTTTTGGTGAAAAATGCTTACAAAATTCATGCTGTCAATTCGAAACCACCGTGCCATACGAGAACTCAGTAGATCCAACGACTGTCAGTAACAGCCCTGGTAACAACATCACCACGCCAAAGTTATGTTCGGGTATACAAATAAATTCTCTTAGTGAACTAACTGCTAAAGAATTCTCAGCACTTAGCCAGCAAGTTGATCACGAATTCTTTGCTCTAAGCCTTCGAGATCTCGACATACTAGTTGATTCGACCATGGAAAGAATGCCAACAATGTTGGTGGGACAAATTAAGACAGTTCTACCGAAAGACGCAGACCCAAAGATTTATTTACCTGCGCAATACCATGACTATCTAGACGTTTTCGACCGTGGACGGGCCAATAAATTACCACCTCATCGACCATGGGACCACGCAATTGATCTTCAACCCGGAAAAATGCCCCCAGCCTCACGACCGTATTCAATGAACCTCCACGAACTCAAATCCTTGAGAGAGTATCTCGAAAAAGAGCTCGCAAAAGGTTTCATACATGTTTCTAGGTCTCCAGTCGCCGCCCCAGTTCTGTTCGTAAAGAAGCCAAATGGGGACCTCCGTTTCTGTATTGATTATCGAGGATTGAATGCAATTTCCGTAAAGAACCGTCACTCTCTACCTTTAATAACAGAAACGCTCAGTCAACTTTCTCAAGCTAAACTTTACACAAAATTAGACATTATCTCGGCTTTCAATAAACTTCGGATTAAAGAAGGGGACGAATGGAAGGCAGCATTTACCTGTCGATATGGACTCTTCGAACCCCTAGTTCTCCCGTTTGGTCTCTGTAACGGTCCCGCTTCCTTTCAAGCATATATCAATCATGCTCTCCGCGGACTCTTGGATAATTTCTGCACAGCCTACATGGACGATATCTTGATTTATTCAGAAAATCTTGCTGACCATCGGAAACATGTTAATACGGTCTTGCAACGCCTTCGTGAACATGGTCTACAGGTAGATATCTCGAAATGCGACTTTGAAACAACTCAAGTCACCTATTTGGGCCTTATAGTATCTACTAGAGGTATCTCTATGGACCCAAAGAAGGTAGCGTGCATTCAGGAGTGGCCGACTCCGCGATCTGTACGAGACGTTCAAAGTTTCCTTGGATTTGCGAATTTCTACCGTCGGTTTATTCCAGAGTTTTCACGTCTCGCAGCCCCGCTCACTCATTTGACAAAGAAGGAAGTCATGTTTGAATGGAGTTCCGCTTGTGAGAGTTCTTTCTGTAGTATCAAGCGCGCATTTCGAGATGAAACAATGCTGGCCCACTTTGATCCTAGAAAACAAACTATTCTCGAAACGGATGCCTCTGACTATGTAACTGCAGCTATACTATCACAGTATGATAAGGATGGGACTCTACGTCCGGTAGCTTTCATGTCCAAGAAAATGCTTCCGGCAGAATGTAATTACGAAATCTTCGACAAGGAACTATTAGCAATCGTAAACGCTTTTGAATTATGGACCGCGGAATTAGGATCAGTCGAAGCAAGCACATTGGTTTTATCCGACCATAAGAATTTGGAACATTTCACTACTACCAAGAAACTGAATCGCCGTCAAGCACGGTGGAGCGAACTGCTAGCAAACTACGACTTCAAAATCGTTTTTAGACCTGGTAAGCAGAGCGGAAAACCTGATGCCCTGACAGAATTAGTAGAGACAAACCATCAGAAGCTGAAGATGAACGTACAAAATACCAGAATCAAGTCTTAATTAAACCATGTCATATACTTCGTCGCATTGATACCAGCAATGCCCAAGACTTATCCCCCGTGGAGGAATCACCTGTGTTCGCGCCATCATTGAACGAATGGAGAAAGCACTGCGAGGAAGACGAATTCTGCCGACGAACTCGAAGAGACATTGAAAATCCAAGCAGTGAACGAAAGGATATTCAGCTGGCCAGTTGCACACTTACTGATTCTTCTTTCAGTCTTAATGGAAAAGAATACGTACCGGAAGTACTTCGTGAGATTATCTTGAATCAGCTGCATGAAAACCCCATGTATGGTCATAGAGGAGCCGCTGCCCTGTACAGTCTGTTGAGCCGAAAATTTTGGTGGCCCGAATGTCATAAAGATTGCACCAAGTACGCCAGAGGCTGCGAAGCATGTCAACGAAATAATCCCTCCGTACAGAAGCCACATGGATTTTTACAACCCCTACCAGCACCTCAAGCTGCATTCCGGCATTTAACTCTTGATTTTGTGGGACCCTTGCCAATATGTAAAGTAAGAGGCTTTGATTATCGATTTATCTTGCAAGTTGTTGATCGACTGACTAAAAGAGTGTGGATTATTGCCCTGGAACGGCCTACGGCAAGAGAAACGGCTGAGGCGTTCCTCGATAATATCGTTCGATTCAGTGGCCTACCAGACTCGTTAGTGTCAGACCAGGGAAGAGCATTTATCGATAAAACATGGAAGGAAATCTGCCATCGACTGAATATCACTCACAAATTATCGACCTCATATCATCCAGAACTGACGGGCAAACCGAAAGAGCTAACAAGACTTTGGAAGTATACCTCAGGCACTATGTTAATTATCATCAGGATGATTGGGCTAGAAATTTAGCCATTGCAGAATTTTGTTGTAATAATCAGATTAATGCCTCAACAGGAGTGTCGCCGTTCTTTGCGTGCTTTGGTCATCACCCCGCATGGATTTTAGATCGGAATCAGAAGCTCCGATTCCCCGAAACATCCCGGAGTTTGTAACCAGGATTCAAAGATTAACACAGCTATGCAACGAAAAAATAACCCTCGCCCAGGCCTTTCAAGCCACTTACGCAAATGAAAGAAGACTTCCAGCACCGAGATACAAGACTGGGGATATGGTTTACCTGTCTTTAAAAAACCTCACGCTCTCGAGGCCCACAAAGAAATTAGATCACGTTAGGGCTGGACCTTGGCGCATAACTATAATGAAAACGCCTCTTGTAGCTAAACTTGACTTACCACCCCAGCTTAAAATCGATAATAACTTTCACGTTAGCCTTCTTCGCCCAGCTTACATAGGCTATCCATCGCAGCATCAAGAATCGCCACCACCAATCGAAATCGCGCCCTCTGGTCACGAAATTCACGAAGTAGAATCAATTTTAGATTCCAGAATTCGAGAAATAAGGTACAATACCTGGTACGATGGACGGGCACAAACGATACAACTTGGGAACCTTTCGAACATCTGGACAATTGTAAGGATTCACTGGTAGATTTCCACAAGGCTTATCCAAATGCACCACGCGCAGCGGAGTGCGCGCATTGAAAAAAAAAGGGAAGGGGTAATGTCAGGAACTGAGGATAGAGGTTACTGGGTTACAAATTGAGTAATCGAGTAATAGGAGGTAGACCCTATGAGACCTAGGTTGCTCTGGTTACTATGATGTATATATGGAGTGGACAGAGCCGCAGTAGAGGGCCACGTCTTGTCTTCCGTCTTCCACTGGCCTTGTCTACGATCCTAGATTCCCTAGTCCCTCGTCCCTCGTCCTTAGACCTAGTTATAATCACGAATTCATACCTTTGACTCTTGCCTACCTCCTCAGCTGTTACTCAAACCACTTAGTAACCCTCCCGACGCTACCTTTGGCACCCTCGAGTTTGACACTGGGTAATAGGGTCTATGCCTGGGACATCATGAAAGACATGTCCTACGACATCAAGTATACTGAGTCTTGCTTGTAAGCTGCTCTTCCTCTGGTTGAATGGAACTCCTTTCCTTAAGGTCACCTTGTCTGAATCTGTATTTATCATGGTTGTTGAAGAGCCCGGGCTCATAACCTGTTATAGTTATGAGCTTGCGGAAGATATCTTGATAGACAAATAAAGGTGACTGGCGATGTACAAGGAGAACAAATATGTGAGATGGGAGCAATGAGCTAATGTGTGCAGACTTGGTTTTTTCTATCTAATTGAATGTGTGGGTTCTATACATTCTATGTACATGGGTCGGCTAATTTACTAAGCTAGCTCCTGACAAATCCCTTGGCACACCATAACAGAAGTGGAAGAAATGTCTGACTTCACCTTAGGTCAGCAAGCGACAATAGGTCAGATCGTTGCCGCAGCAATAGCTTATTCTCAGTCAAGCAAGTTGCTAACCACCGAGGCTCGAACGACCCCTCGCGCCCTTACAGCTGACTGGCAATGGTGCTAGAGGTGTTCGCATTCCCAGGGTCAAGAGTTCGATAATTCAAGGGTTCGACAGTTCAAAAGTTCGACATTAGATAATATTCAATAATTCTAAAGAGTTCCTAAAAATACAAGACCATAATCTACCGAGCTAGAGTTATCCCAAATACCCATTATATACTCCTCTCTATTGTTCTCGAAATTTCCAGTATACTCTGGTACAGAATAGGATGGAGTAGTATAGAAAAGCGCGGACAAGTACAGATCGGAACAGAACGAAGTAGAATAGAACAGAAAATAATAGAACAGATTATGGTAGAATAGAACAGAATAGCACACATAACATCGTACATAGTTCCTATTGGTTTAGAATAGGCCCTTGGTCCGTGACACTGACCTTAAACCTTCAGTGTGTTGTAATTAAGGCAGCAACATGACTGCAGTAGACAAATAGTTCATATTAGAATAATATGCACTGACGCCATGAGATATGATTAACCTATATCATCACTCACTGGCATGAATAATAATTAGCCAATAGATGCCTTACAGCATACATTGGCTTCAGGATCTCCAACATCTTTCCCATTTAGGTTAGATAAGGAAGTATGTTGGAGTTTACACTAGTGTGCGGAAAACCCCGCTTTCATGTATATAGAGGGACTTCTCGCTACACAGATAGAACTATAGCAATTTCTTTACAATTAACTATCCATTACACATCAGTAGACTTCGTCGTACATTAAACACATTCATCATAACTCTAACTCATCCTCATACTTGGTATGTCATTCTTACAATCTCCGGAACCATTCTAATTGTTGGTGTGCGAGGACAAGAATAATGCGTCCTATTTCTGGTCTAGGTGTGGGAGCGAACGTCTCATGGTAATCAATGCCTTGTCGCTGGGTGAAGCCTTTAGCTGTGCATCGAGCCTTATATTTTTAAATATCGCCGTTAGCTAGGTATTTCTTCTTAAATACCCATTTGCACTTCATGGGTTTGCGGCCTCGGGGTAGTTGTGACCGTGGAATTACCTTAATTGCGCCCTTTTGCTTTAGTGAGCTGAATTCTTCATCTGCTGCCCTTTTCCACTGCGACGCTTCTGTGCAAGTCATAGCTTGATCCCATGTTTGCGGATCAGTGGTTGCTTGTGCTGTCATGCCGTGATGTAGTCGATAGTAGTCTACACGCTTGATGGTTCTCCCTCGCTGTGACCTTGTGATGCTTCCTTCTGGTGAGTGTTGACGCTTAATGCCGGCCATTGGCGGTATTGGATCCCAGCCAGTCATGACACGATCTAGCGGCTGGTCTGGCTCCGATGTTTCTGCAGCACATATCTCCCTCTGATCAGAAAGTTGTTGTTTTGGTCTTTGAATGACTTGCTGATCTGTTTGATGCAGTGTAATTTCGTGAGCAGCTGGCGAATTGGGTATGGTGTGAACGTTGTGCGATTCTACTACTTGATCAATTGCGTGTGATGCGGGCTGTGTATCATGCGTGTCGCCCGACTGCGGGTTGGTAGAAGGTTGTGGAATGGTTATAGGTTGCTCCCTCTGGTCATCTTGACCATGATGGGGTTGGTAGTTTTGTTGTTGATGCCCCGGTTGATGCTGAGTACTCGTGTTACTATGCGAAGTACATGGTGGTTGAAAATGTTGCGACTCTGAAAATATGGAGCCGTAATTGGTCCAGTAGCTGGTTGTCTGCTGTTGGTCTATGGAGTTTAACTCGTCGCCGAAAACAATATCTTCGTTGAACGGTGCATGAGGAGTTATGCTCAATGACCATTTCCAACCATGGGTAGGTGTCCAATGGGGATGATAGATGAGGAAGTTTTTATTGGTATTTATTTGAAATCCAACAAACCAGCCCATCTCAGCCCTAGGATCAAATTTGCCTGGTTTTGGGTGAATGTATTTATATGCGCGACATCCGAAGCGTGGGAGGTTGGTGAAGTCAATTTGATTGGGATAAGGCTGCTTCAGACCTTGGAGGAAATCTAACAATGGTATCAATTTTGTTCGCAAACAATATAGACAATTAGTGATGAAGCAGGCATGTTCGACTGCCCATGGCCAGTAACATGCGGGCATTCTGGCGTCAATCAGCATGGATCTAGCTCTTCTCAGTATGACCTTGTTAGACGCTTCTGAGGTGCCATTCTGCTCGGGTGTGTATGGAGCAGAGATGTCTGTCCTAATGCCATGTTGATCGCAATGTAATTTGATACTGGTAAATTCTGATCCCCCATCCCTGAAGATTGTGCGGACTCTTTTTCCGTATCGATGATGCTGTTGCTCGACCCATTGGACTAGTTCTGTTGCAATTTGGTCTTTTGTGCACGTGGAAATAGCCCATCTCATGCGTGTTCTTGCGTCGGTGATGATTACGGCATACTGATGCCCGTTATGTGCTGTTGTTAATGGGCCAACTGTGTCAATGAACACTTCATCTAGTGGGTCAAATGGGGTCGGTCTTGGTTCTCGTGAGACATGGCGTTGTGCCTTACTTAGGTGGCATGTTTCACAGATGGTTAATTCTGATGTATCTAATCCTTCCATTCCTATTATGCATTGCGCCGTCTTTTTCAAAATCTTTTGACCTGTATGCCCTAGTCTCTGATGCCAACGTGGTGCACTAGACGTCTTCGGGACTCTTGCAACACCAGGGGCTGCGGTGTGTATGTGTTTTTCCGGAAGATGTGTAAGTGGTTTAATGTAGTAAACGTTATTTTTGCAAAGTAGTTCAGCTATTGGCGTTTCTTCATGGTTTGGTTTACACATTATTAAGCGTGTCATGTCAGCGTCACATGTTATGTTGCCTAATCTCTGTAATCTACCAGCTGAGATTATTATGCAAGACGATTTTGGAGAGTACAGTGCGTTGTGGAGATCAATGACTAATTTGCCAATGGTGATTTGTGCAACACCTTGCTTAGTCAATTGCATGTCTCCTACGGCTTGGTGAAATCTCAATGGTTTATGTATGGAGTGCATGTTGCGAAACATGGATTCACATGGGACAAAGTGGTGCGAAGCACCAGTATCATAAATGATAAGATGTGTATGGGTACTATGGGCTGATGCAGCCATGCCTACACTGTCCTCGTTCTCGCTGTCGGTATCTATGCTGGTCTTTCACGGAATAATAACAGGGGTTAGAATGACGGCTTACTAGTAGTAAACAAACCTTGCAGGACTGAGTAGGGAAAGGTAACGTAACAGTGAACTACGAGCATGTATATAATAAAGCGTAGTCTACAGTCGAGTTGCGTTCTTCACGCAACGTCTTCTCAATATTATTCTCATTCCAGATATTCCCTCTCTTCCTTGTGAAGACCACTTCGAGCCCATACTCGTATCAGATCACGACGTGCCCTCTATCTCTTCTTGTGGAAGACCTTGACTCTCAGTTCACTGACCCTCTTCCTCTCCTTGTGGAAGACCTTGACCCCCTATTTACTCACACTTGTACCCTGTGGACAAATAACATATACACTCCTCGAGATTACGTTGCGTCCTCATCCGCACTGTACAACAATGTCAAACTCAAACACCCCTGCCTGGAATCCCCCCACTTCTATCGAGGAATTTAGACAACTGTATGACAGCGATGCAAGCAATCTTTTTAATCAGCTTGGCTCTTTGGTACATCGGTATCGGTCAGAAAGGGATGCCGCACGCAGTCAAGTCTCTAATGCTCGCTCTCAGCTAGAGGCTGCAAACAAATCAATTGATAATCTAGAGCAACAAATCAATCAGCTCACTGTAGACCTTAGTGTCGCTCGTACAGTTCAGATTCCCACTCCATTATCCAATCCCGCAAAAAATTTTCGTTCCGAAAGGTTCCCGGATCCAGAAAAGTTTAATGGAGACCGTTCAAACCTACCGGCTTTGTCACACAGTTACAAATGAAACTCAGAATTAATAGTGATCGATTTCAAGATGAGCCATCGAAAGTAATTTATTCGATTAGTCGCTTAGAAGGTCGAGCTCTGCAACAAATTGTTCCCATTGTTAGAGCTAACCCCTCAGCACCTTTCGCATCGATCCAGTCTCTTATCACATACCTTGAAGCATCTTTCGGAGATCCGGATCCCCGTGGGACCGCGCGCCAAGAACTCCAGAAGCTTCAGCAGGGATTAGGGGATTTTTCTAGCTACTACTCTGAATTTCTTCGCATAATCGGCTATCTAAACTATAATGAAGATGCGAAGATTGATGCTTTAGATAAAGGACTTTCGATCGAGCTAAAAAATGCTATGATTCACCAGATTCATAGACCTTCATGTCTTGATGAATATGCATTAATGTTGATGAACCTAGACAATCGAATTCGAGGGCTTAAAGCTGAACAAAATTTAAATCATGTTGCAATAGCCCCTCAAAATTTTCACAACTTAGCTCACCCCTCGCACGTTTCAGGTGGTCTCGCTCCGATGGACCTCTCTGCTCTGAAAGCTCGCATGACCCTCCGTCCTCCTGTTGAGGATCGATACATGTATGTAAATGGATTGCGAAAAATATCTGCAAGCGAAAAACAATGGCGGCGAGAAAATAACCTCTGTATGTATTGTGCTGGGGCTGGTCATAGCTCAAATTCTTGCCCTACAGCAAATCGGCGCCGAAGTCACGATTCTAGAATCCTGAAGTAACTACGAAGCATCAACAGGATTTTCAATGATCCCGGATTTGAAAAATGGCCCCTGTCCGGGATCCCAACATGTTCCTTCGATGTTTGCGTTTTCTATCTCTGAATCGTCGGTATCTCCTCTAGAGAATAATCTGGATGGTGATCATTTAGTTGCTGATTGTAAAATTAAAAATAAATGCTCACATATCTCAACGTATGCTCTGATTGATACCGGCTGTTCCGGGTTTGCATTCATTGATGAAATATTCGCGCGCCATAACAATCTTACTCTGTCCCCTCTCCAATTCCCCCGTACACTCCATGTAATCGATGGAAGACCTATATCTTCCGGAGATGTTACGCACATCTGCCATTTACCTTTAGCAATTGGTTCCCACCATGAAATAGTCCCATTTTTTGTTACAAAGCTAGGCTCTTATCCTCTAGTAATGGGGATCCCCTGGCTTCAGAAGCACGATCCGACATTACGATTTAAAGAAAATACAATTTTATTCGATTCTGAATTCTGTAAGCGCGAATGCAATCATTCTCCAGAATTAATACCAACTCAAGGGAAAAAACATAAGATAAGTTTTCACATGTCCAGCTCAGATGCTCTCCATAGACTCGCACAAAAAGAAAACTTACAAATCTTTCTCATGAGTACGCAAGAAATTAAAGATAAACCGATGACTTCTTCGGAAAATAGTAAGTGTTTAGAGGATCAAATTCCAAGTCAGTACAGAAAATATTACTGCATGATGGATAAAAAGCTAGCAAACAATCTACCTAAAAGACGCCAATATGATCATAAAATACCACTTATGAAACATAAAAATCCCCCTTTGGTCCTTTATATGGAATGTCCCGGGAAGAGCTTGCGGAATTAAATAGATACATAAAAGAAAACCTTGAAAAGGGATTTATTCGAGCAAGTTCTTCACCAGCTGGCGCTCCAGTTTTATTTGTTAAAAAATCGGATGGTTCATTACGCCTTTGTGTCGACTATCGAGGTCTCAATGAAATTACAGTCAAAAATAGATATCCATTACCTTTAATTAGAGAGACCCTCGATCGCCTCGCCAAAGCGAAATGGTACACTAAGCTAGATCTTCGCCAAGGCTACAACCAGATTCGAATGGCGGAAGGGGAGGAATGGAAAACAGCTTTTCGGACTCGCTATGGACATTTTGAGTATAACGTGATGCCTTTCGGACTTACTAATGCACCAGCAACATTTCAACACTTTATCAATGATTGTCTACGTGAATATCTTGATGTATTTTGTACAGCCTATCTAGATGATATTCTTATATACAGCGATTCTATGGAACAGCACCAAATACATGTTGAAAAGATATTGCAGGCCTTATACCGCAATAATGTATTTTTAAACCCAGAAAAATGCGAGTTCCATACACAAAGCACTAAGTATCTCGGTCTCATAATTGAGCCTAACGGTATTAGTATGGATGAAAAGAAACTAGAGACTGTTAAAAATTGGACTACTCCAAAAAATATCAAAGATGTGCAAGCTTTCCTAGGCTTCTCCAACTTCTATCGTCGATTTATACACGGCTTCTCCAATATTGCATTCCCTTTGACAAAGCTAACCCGCAAAGACATAAAATTTGTTTGGGGAAGTGAACAACAAACTGCTTTTCAAGTCTTAAAGAATGCTTTTACAACATCGCCGATTTTGGCGCACTTCGACCCAGATAAACCAATAATTGTTGAAACTGATGCATCCGACTACGTCTCAGCTGGCATTCTTTCTCAGTACGATAGCTCCAAAAAGCTGAGACCTGTGGCATATTTTTCAAAAAAGCATACACCGGCCGAATGCAACTACGAGATATATGACAAAGAACTTCTCGCGATAATTCGTGCCTTTGAAGAATGGAGACCAGAACTCGAAGGGGCTGCGCATCCAGTAGAAGTAATTTCTGATCATAAGAATTTGGAATATTTCATGAGCACAAAACAGCTTAACCGTAGACAGGCTCGCTGGGCAGAATACCTCTCTCGCTTCAACTTTGTAATCAAATATAGACCAGGTAAGCAAGGAGGAAAACCAGACGCTCTAACAAGAAGATCGGGAGATCTCCCTGAGGAGGGGGATGATAGATTATTACACCAAAGTCAAGTTGTATTAAAAAGAAAGAACCTGGATATTGATCAATGTCTAGAGCTGTTTGCAGGTTCTATATCGCATAAAATTCCCGATCAAGCCTTGATAAAAAGACTCTTAGACGAGGGATATAAAACTGATGGATTTCCAAATCAAATAATAAATATGATTCAACAAAATAAACGACACTGTAAAGAAATATCTCTTGCTGAGTGCTCTATAATGGAGGGTCGGTTACTGTATCGTGAATGCATCTTTGTACCAAATCACGATCCACTTAAGCTTCAGTTACTTAGGCTCTATCACGATGCTACACCGGCTGGACATCCAGGCCGGGAAAAAACATTTGAACTTATCAGTCGAGATTATTACTGGCCTTCAATGCGCAATTACGTAGCAAGATATGTACGCAATTGCCATGTATGCCAGCGAAGTAAACCTAGCAATCATAGCAAGTTTGGAGTTCTTCGGCCTCTGCCGATTGCTCAACAGCCATGGCAAGAAGTATCAATGGATTTTGTAACAGGAATACCAAGTAGCCAAGGATTTGATGCGATTATGGTAGTAGTGGATCGATTAACGAAATTGAGACACCTGATACCTTGTAACACAACTGTTACCTCCCAAGATGTGGCCAAACTTTACCTACAACATGTATGGAAACACCATGGACTACCCACTCATATTACTTCTGACCGTGGAACACAATTTACAGCACACTTCTGGAAAAGTCTTTGCAGAAACCTTGGAATACAGTCAAGAATGTCAACCGCTTTCCATCCAGTAACAGATGGACAAACTGAAAGATTTAATGCCGTGATGGAACAGTACCTACGTAGTTATGTGTCATACCAACAAGATGACTGGGTCAAGTGGTTACCAATGGCTGAATTTTCTGCTAATAACCAAATTTCCACCTCAACCAAGGTCTCTCCATTTTTTGGCAATTACGGATTTCACCCACGATTTACTATAAGTATTAAGCCATATGCAAAATCTTCAGCAAGTCTTGATGCAAAAGATTTCGCTATTAAAATGAGGGAACTTCATGATTTCTTGAGATCCAATATCAGATCGGCACAAGATCAACAGGAACAGGCTATTAATACAAAAAGAATCCCTGCGCCTCGCTATCAACTTGGAGATTGGGTATTTCTATCTGCAAAAAATATAAGGACAACTCGAAATTCCCAAAAACTTGACTGGAGAAAGTTAGGTCCATTTCGAATTAAGGAGATTATATCCGCATATGCTTACAAACTTGACCTACCGAGAAGCATGAAAATTCACCCAGTCTTTCATGTGTCATTGCTTCACCCAACCGCAGAAGATCCAGTTCCAGGCCAAATTCAAGAACCGCCGCCGCCAGTGATTGTCGATCAAAACAAAGAATTTAATGTTGAAGAAATTTATGACTCGAGAGAGACCAAACGCAACGGTATCCAGTATTTTGTCAAATGGACAGGCGAGAATGATGCTACTTGGGAACCAGCTGCAAACCTTGATGATACTGAGGCAGTTAAAATTTTTCATCAACAATATCCTCATAAACCAAAGCCGATAGAACCCAACATAGCTTCAAAGCCTCGCAGGAGCTCGCGCTTGAACAGGGGGCTACTTTCACGGAATAATAACAGGGGTTAGAATGACGGCTTACTAGTAGTAAACAAACCTTGCAGGACTGAGTAGGGAAAGGTAACGTAACAGTGAACTACGAGCATGTATATAATAAAGCGTAGTCTACAGTCGAGTTGCGTTCTTCACGCAACGTCTTCTCAATATTATTCTCATTCCAGATATTCCCTCTCTTCCTTGTGAAGACCACTTCGAGCCCATACTCGTATCAGATCACGACGTGCCCTCTATCTCTTCTTGTGGAAGACCTTGACTCTCAGTTCACTGACCCTCTTCCTCTCCTTGTGGAAGACCTTGACCCCCTATTTACTCACACTTGTACCCTGTGGACAAATAACATATACACTCCTCGAGACGGTCACAGCTCTCAAATTCCCATCTGCGGCCTGACCCGCCCCGCCTTGTCTACCAATAGCCCTCCTTGCTCGCCATCGTTCACCTCTGGGGCCATTCGCTAACTGAGGATGCTGTTTGAAGCATTCCCTATTCTTATGCCGATGGTTGCATCGCCTGCATTCGGCCTCCGGATCTAATCTCTCTGTAGGTTCACGCGTGGCAAATACCCGGTTGGGTTGTGGCGGTGGAGCGGCTTGGGGCGGAGGATCGACTGTTCTGTTACCACTAGCAATCCTGATGGTCGACATTAACGACTCCAAGGTAGCGTACGAATTTTGATCCGTACATGCTCGCATGTCCCTCCAATTGGTTAGCCAAGGGATATGCCTAGTACCCTGGACGAATATTGCCGCCGCCAGCCCTCTCGGCACATGGTACTCTGTTCCCGTGGTGGCATGCAGAGTCTCTGCCGCGTCATTCAAGCCTTGAAGATTTGCTAGGAACTTGTTAATGTAGTCGTCGGTATGCGACTCAAACTTCGTCCTTAGGAATTCTTCGAGGGCTAATGCGGAAGGTGCTATGGCCGTCTCTCTGCGCGAGTCGATGATTGACTGGTAGAGTTGGTGTGCAGTGATACGGTCGTGGTTGCGCGGTCGCATGGTTGGGTCGAGTCGGCCCAGAATAATATTTTTCGCCCTAATCTCACCCAGTGTCCAGGTCTCGACGGCAGTGGCATAGGCGTCCAGTCCTGGGAGGTAATCTGCAGAATCGATCTCATCTGTTGGGGCAGCCGGTCTGTGAATGGGCCGGATTCCCTCGAACTGGTGGTAGACGTGACCGATAACGCCTTCTTTGGCCAATTTTGCTTGGAGGTCGTTTATCTAATCGTCGAGGGAGACTCCTGGTGACAGGACGATTCTGGTGGAGCTGGATGAAGGTGCGAGCGACATGTTGAAGACTTCTTGGATTCTATTGAAGAGAATATGGAAAACTTGCGATATTGTTAGCATGGTTCATTTATGCGTGGTACTGCGCCGGGCTCATAACCTGTTTTACTTGGTATATGAAATGGGGAACGTACACTTGCGTTTGACGGCTAAGATATGATGTTTTATTGAGAGTAAATTGTAGATGACTCTATGAATGTGTGTTCTAATTTACAGTGGGAAATACTCCCCTTTTATACTCCATGGGCTCGCTTACCAGCGAATCATATGCCCACCATGCTTACTCATGCAGTGTGCCTTGCCTGAACAAATGCGCCAAACATGTCATGTGAGTTGTCTATGCCTGAGGTACGTTGATGACACACTCACCCTCCATGCGCTACCTGCCAGGGCTACCTTAACTGAGCACAACATCGATGCCTCAGGACATCCGGACAGTCTCGCATCCAGTGCCCGGACTTGTGACAAAGTCAGCAATCACCAGCTGGGGTCGAGAGAGTAGGGCTCACAACTGCGGAAACGAGCGGAGACGGGAAACGGAGACGGACATTGGAAAGGCCAGTGCTGGAAGTCGAGGGACCGACAGGTGAGCTCGGTCGCCAATTGTCCTTTTTGAGAATTCCGGCGTAGCGGCTACGTCCTCGATCTTCGGCATGAATAACAACCGCCTTACGGGCCAACTGGCTCTCCTCGAAAACGATGTTGCGAGATTCGCGATCAGCAATGGCTAAGAATTCGTCCAAGATCGCGTAGTTACCATTCATCTTGTACTTCTCAATCCTGACATCTCGTTTCAAGGCCGTGGAGATTTTCTCACATACATCCTCGAACCAACGAGATCGCGCAATCTTAGCAGTGCTTGCATAGTTTGTGAACTTTTTGCGGAACTCGTCGTATGTCATGCTGACCATTTTAAGTTGTTGGTACTTTGATTTGGCAGCTTGCACATGATTGTGGTCAAAAAAATGTTGATCCAAGGCTTTGAGGACATATGCTGCTCTGTCAAAGACTCCACTGAAGTCGGGATCCAAATGCTGCAGGATAATTGTCTTAGCTTCTCCTACAGTACACTTGAAATATGCCCTAACTTGGGCTTGCCCTTGTCGAAAGTTCCCCGAAAACTCCTCGAAGATAAGCTTCATTTCCATCTTCCAAGCATCGTATCCAATGTTGCCCAGATGGTCGGTAAACACACTTCGCGGGTACTTGACCCGGTGTGACTCTACAGCGGCGATCGAAGGTTCAAGTACAGGCAGATAGTAGTCCACTGAATTAGAATGGTTCCGGAGATTGTAAGAATGACATACCAAGTATGAGGATGAGTTAGAGTTATGATGAATGTGTTTAATGTACGACGAAGTCTACTGATGTGTAATGGATAGTTAATTGTAAAGAAATTGCTATATTCTATCTGTGTAGCGAGAAGTCCCTCTATATACATGAAAGCGGGGTTTTCTGCACACTAGTGTAAACTCCAACATACTTCCTTATCTAACCTAAATGGGAAAGATGTTGGAGATCCTGAAGCCAATGTATGCTGTAAGGCATCTATTGGCTAATTACTATTCATGCCAGTGAGTGATGATATAGGTTAATCATATCTCATGGCGTCAGTGCATATTATTCTAATATGAACTATTTGTCTACTGCAGTCATGTTGCTGCCTTAATTACAACACACTGAAGGTTTAAGGTCAGTGTCACGGACCAAGGGCCTATTCTAAACCAATAGGAACTATGTACGATGTTATGTGTGCTATTCTGTTCTATTCTACCATAATCTGTTCTATTATTTTCTGTTCTATTCTACTTCGTTCTGTTCCGATCTGTACTTGTCCGCGCTTTTCTATACTACTCCATCCTATTCTGTACCAGAGTATACTGGAAATTTCGAGAACAATAGAGAGGAGTATATAATGGGTATTTGGGATAACTCTAGCTCGGTAGATTATGGTCTTGTATTTTTAGGAACTCTTTAGAATTATTGAATATTATCTAATGTCGAACTTTTGAACTGTCGAACCCTTGAATTATCGAACTCTTGACCCTGGGAATGCGAACACCTCTAGCACCATTGCCAGTCAGCTGTAAGGGCGCGAGGGGTCGTTCGAGCCTCGGTGGTTAGCAACTTGCTTGACTGAGAATAAGCTATTGCTGCGGCAACGATCTGACCTATTGTCGCTTGCTGACCTAAGGTGAAGTCAGACATTTCTTCCACTTCTGTTATGGTGTGCCAAGGGATTTGTCAGGAGCTAGCTTAGTAAATTAGCCGACCCATGTACATAGAATGTATAGAACCCACACATTCAATTAGATAGAAAAAACCAAGTCTGCACACATTAGCTCATTGCTCCCATCTCACATATTTGTTCTCCTTGTACATCGCCAGTCACCTTTATTTGTCTATCAAGATATCTTCCGCAAGCTCATAACTATAACAGGTTATGAGCCCGGGCTCTTCAACAACCATGATAAATACAGATTCAGACAAGGTGACCTTAAGGAAAGGAGTTCCATTCAACCAGAGGAAGAGCAGCTTACAAGCAAGACTCAGTATACTTGATGTCGTAGGACATGTCTTTCATGATGTCCCAGGCATAGACCCTATTACCCAGTGTCAAACTCGAGGGTGCCAAAGGTAGCGTCGGGAGGGTTACTAAGTGGTTTGAGTAACAGCTGAGGAGGTAGGCAAGAGTCAAAGGTATGAATTCGTGATTATAACTAGGTCTAAGGACGAGGGACGAGGGACTAGGGAATCTAGGATCGTAGACAAGGCCAGTGGAAGACGGAAGACAAGACGTGGCCCTCTACTGCGGCTCTGTCCACTCCATATATACATCATAGTAACCAGAGCAACCTAGGTCTCATAGGGTCTACCTCCTATTACTCGATTACTCAATTTGTAACCCAGTAACCTCTATCCTCAGTTCCTGACATTACCCCTTCCCTTTTTTTTTTCAATGCGCGCACTCCGCTGCGCGTGGTGCATTTGGATAAGCCTTGTGGAAATCTACCAGTGAATCCTTACAATTGTCCAGATGTTCGAAAGGTTCCCAAGTTGTATCGTTTGTGCCCGTCCATCGTACCAGGTATTGTACCTTATTTCTCCGAATTCTGGAATCTAAAATTGATTCTACTTCGTGAATTTCGTGACCAGAGGGCGCGATTTCGATTGGTGGTGGCGATTCTTGATGCTGCGATGGATAGCCTATGTAAGCTGGGCGAAGAAGGCTAACGTGAAAGTTATTATCGATTTTAAGCTGGGGTGGTAAGTCAAGTTTAGCTACAAGAGGCGTTTTCATTATAGTTATGCGCCAAGGTCCAGCCCTAACGTGATCTAATTTCTTTGTGGGCCTCGAGAGCGTGAGGTTTTTTAAAGACAGGTAAACCATATCCCCAGTCTTGTATCTCGGTGCTGGAAGTCTTCTTTCATTTGCGTAAGTGGCTTGAAAGGCCTGGGCGAGGGTTATTTTTTCGTTGCATAGCTGTGTTAATCTTTGAATCCTGGTTACAAACTCCGGGATGTTTCGGGGAATCGGAGCTTCTGATTCCGATCTAAAATCCATGCGAGGGTGATGACCAAAGCACGCAAAGAACGGCGACACTCCTGTTGAGGCATTAATCTGATTATTACAACAAAATTCTGCAATGGCTAAATTTCTAGCCCAATCATCCTGATGATAATTAACATAGTGCCTGAGGTATACTTCCAAAGTCTTGTTAGCTCTTTCGGTTTGCCCGTCAGTGTCTGGATGATATGAGGCCGATAATTTGTGAGTGATATTCAGTCGATGGCAGATTTCCTTCCATGTTTTATCGATAAATGCTCTTCCCTGGTCTGACACTAACGAGTCTGGTAGGCCACTGAATCGAACGATATTATCGAGGAACGCCTCAGCCGTTTCTCTTGCCGTAGGCCGTTCCAGGGCAATAATCCACACTCTTTTAGTCAGTCGATCAACAACTTGCAAGATAAATCGATAATCAAAGCCTCTTACTTTACATATTGGCAAGGGTCCCACAAAATCAAGAGTTAAATGCCGGAATGCAGCTTGAGGTGCTGGTAGGGGTTGTAAAAATCCATGTGGCTTCTGTACGGAGGGATTATTTCGTTGACATGCTTCGCAGCCTCTGGCGTACTTGGTGCAATCTTTATGACATTCGGGCCACCAAAATTTTCGGCTCAACAGACTGTACAGGGCAGCGGCTCCTCTATGACCATACATGGGGTTTTCATGCAGCTGATTCAAGATAATCTCACGAAGTACTTCCGGTACGTATTCTTTTCCATTAAGACTGAAAGAAGAATCAGTAAGTGTGCAACTGGCCAGCTGAATATCCTTTCGTTCACTGCTTGGATTTTCAATGTCTCTTCGAGTTCGTCGGCAGAATTCGTCTTCCTCGCAGTGCTTTCTCCATTCGTTCAATGATGGCGCAAACACAGGTGATTCCTCCACGGGGGATAAGTCTTGGGCATTGCTGGTATCAATGCGACGAAGTATATGACATGGTTTAATTAAGACTTGATTCTGGTATTTTGTACGTTCATCTTCAGCTTCTGATGGTTTGTCTCTACTAATTCTCGTCAGGGCATCAGGTTTTCCGCTCTGCTTACCAGGTCTAAAAACGATTTTGAAGTCGTAGTTTGCTAGCAGTTCGCTCCACCGTGCTTGACGGCGATTCAGTTTCTTGGTAGTAGTGAAATGTTCCAAATTCTTATGGTCGGATAAAACCAATGTGCTTGCTTCGACTGATCCTAATTCCGCGGTCCATAATTCAAAAGCGTTTACGATTGCTAATAGTTCCTTGTCGAAGATTTCGTAATTACATTCTGCCGGAAGCATTTTCTTGGACATGAAAGCTACCGGACGTAGAGTCCCATCCTTATCATACTGTGATAGTATAGCTGCAGTTACATAGTCAGAGGCATCCGTTTCGAGAATAGTTTGTTTTCTAGGATCAAAGTGGGCCAGCATTGTTTCATCTCGAAATGCGCGCTTGATACTACAGAAAGAACTCTCACAAGCGGAACTCCATTCAAACATGACTTCCTTCTTTGTCAAATGAGTGAGCGGGGCTGCGAGACGTGAAAACTCTGGAATAAACCGACGGTAGAAATTCGCAAATCCAAGGAAACTTTGAACGTCTCGTACAGATCGCGGAGTCGGCCACTCCTGAATGCACGCTACCTTCTTTGGGTCCATAGAGATACCTCTAGTAGATACTATAAGGCCCAAATAGGTGACTTGAGTTGTTTCAAAGTCGCATTTCGAGATATCTACCTGTAGACCATGTTCACGAAGGCGTTGCAAGACCGTATTAACATGTTTCCGATGGTCAGCAAGATTTTCTGAATAAATCAAGATATCGTCCATGTAGGCTGTGCAGAAATTATCCAAGAGTCCGCGGAGAGCATGATTGATATATGCTTGAAAGGAAGCGGGACCGTTACAGAGACCAAACGGGAGAACTAGGGGTTCGAAGAGTCCATATCGACAGGTAAATGCTGCCTTCCATTCGTCCCCTTCTTTAATCCGAAGTTTATTGAAAGCCGAGATAATGTCTAATTTTGTGTAAAGTTTAGCTTGAGAAAGTTGACTGAGCGTTTCTGTTATTAAAGGTAGAGAGTGACGGTTCTTTACGGAAATTGCATTCAATCCTCGATAATCAATACAGAAACGGAGGTCCCCATTTGGCTTCTTTACGAACAGAACTGGGGCGGCGACTGGAGACCTAGAAACACGTATGAAACCTTTTGCGAGCTCTTTTTCGAGATACTCTCTCAAGGATTTGAGTTCGTGGAGGTTCATTGAATACGGTCGTGAGGCTGGGGGCATTTTTCCGGGTTGAAGATCAATTGCGTGGTCCCATGGTCGATGAGGTGGTAATTTATTGGCCCGTCCACGGTCGAAAACGTCTAGATAGTCATGGTATTGCGCAGGTAAATAAATCTTTGGGTCTGCGTCTTTCGGTAGAACTGTCTTAATTTGTCCCACCAACATTGTTGGCATTCTTTCCATGGTCGAATCAACTAGTATGTCGAGATCTCGAAGGCTTAGAGCAAAGAATTCGTGATCAACTTGCTGGCTAAGTGCTGAGAATTCTTTAGCAGTTAGTTCACTAAGAGAATTTATTTGTATACCCGAACATAACTTTGGCGTGGTGATGTTGTTACCAGGGCTGTTACTGACAGTCGTTGGATCTACTGAGTTCTCGTATGGCACGGTGGTTTCGAATTGACAGCATGAATTTTGTAAGCATTTTTCACCAAAAGTAATGGTGTGTTCCTCCCAATTGACGTAAGGGTTGTGCTTTTCTAACCAAGGGAGCCCAAGGATTAAGTCGTGCTTGCAAGGATTAGTGATATATGCCTTTAGACTCTCCTTGTGCCTTCCAATATCAAGAGTTAAACTAGCCTCATGTGTGACCAGTGGTCCTCTATTTCCTTCAAATCCAACTAGAAGAACAGGAGAGGGCAAGAGGTTGCAATGGAGGCGGAGGCGTTTAGACAGAGACTCAGAGATGAATGCACAACCAGAAGCGCCGGTATCTACGAGGGAATATATAGTTTCATTTCCTATCTTTGCATTTACGTACATGTGACGAGAGGAAGATGAACACTCAGGGAGACCCGCATGTCCTACTGTCAGATTGGAGCGTAGGCGTTTGACCTGAAGCGGAATTGGAGGGTGAGAAGAGGTCGGATGGGTCGTAAGAGATGACTGAAGGTCTGCTGGAGATAGCTAGGAGGAACTAAAGGTTTGAAAGATGGGTAATATAAATGGCTAAGAGGTCTAAAGGTTTGAGTGGGTACTAGTGGTAACTAAAGGTACAAAAGGTAATCCGAGGTAATCCGAAGGTGTTGGGTATGACAGAAAACTAAGCGTGGAGAGCTCAGCTTCAGTAGACCAAGCCCTTATTTATTTACATGATTTCCTTCCATTGTTCCATCTTGACATAAGCCTTATCCTAATAATAGAGTACCCAGTGCCAAGAGCTACGGTATTGTCATAGCCGCTTGGAAGAAGACTAAAAATATACTAAATTAAGAATGAATCAGGGAATCCTTACACCTACCAATAATGACTCCAACGGGCGACTTTGCGCTGGAGTTAATCTTTTAACAATTCTGGTGCTTCTGTAATATTTTCCAGAAAGATAGGTGTACCTGAGTCACTTCGTAATGGACAATTTATTGCAAGGTGTCCTCTAGTGTTACACCTATAGCATCGACCTAATGAGCGTCGCGCATCTCTTGCCTGTGGTGTAATACGTCCATCCGGACCCTTTTCCCTTGAAATTGCGTCCAGGTCCATTGCCGATCCACCTTGCGAGGTTGTCAATTCAACCTGGTCGCGAGGCCAGGGTGGGACAGCTTGACCCTGATTCATAGGTTTGAATGTTGTGGGGTATTTTTTCCCTGGAGACAGCGTGTTTGGAGCGTACATTGTCATTGGGTATGAAGAGAACGCAGCTCTCATTTCTTGGATTCCGGCGTCTTTTTTCCTGAGGTAGGTCACAAAGGCATGATATTCGGTTGGCGCATCGGAAGAAGAAATTATTATATCCCTTAGCTTATAGGAAAGTCTACGCTCGAGCATCTTCTTCCAAATACTTTTTTCAGAACACCCATATGTCGAGTCTATGATATTGTCTTCAAATTGGGTGATGAAATCCTGGAAACTCATATTTCGCTGGGTCATTGTTTCCACAGCTCGTGTAGCTTTATCCTCTAGTCCGGGATCTTGACACTGCCGCTTAAGAGCTGCCATAAATTCATTCATTGTTGTTATCTCCGGAGGGGCTGAAGGGTCTTCAAGAAAACGAAAGCAGGATCTCATTTTTATCAGGGCGCCGGGGCCAAGACACTGGTAAGCGAAGCGAACTTTCGATAATTCAGACTGGAAAAGGTGACAGTGGCTTTGGATCTGGTTATTTAGCTGAGAGCAAAATAGACGAAGGGAGCTAGATTTTCCGTCATATGGCGCAATAGGAGGGACCGAGAGCCTAGTTGGAATTTCGGTTGAGCTAGGTGTTGTGAACGCGGGCAGTGCTTCAGCCCGTTGATTTGACTGGGCGAATACTTCTGCGACACGGGCTGGATCTAGGGATGATGCGGCGTTCAATGCTCCGGGGACTTGAAGTAAATATTGAGAATTCCAGAATTGTGATGGTATAAGCTGGATACCAACGTCTGGAGATTCTGGTCGGGAGGAGGATATGTCATCCATATCGTAGAACTGTGACTGTGGTGACTTGAATGTGCTCGACATAGAAACTGGGAGATAGGTAGTGACGTCTTGTAATGTCAAACTCGAGGGTGCCAAAGGTAGCGTCGGGAGGGTTACTAAGTGGTTCGAGTAACAGCTGAGGAGGTAGGCAAGAGTCAAAGGTATGAATTCGTGGTTATAACTAGGTCTAAGGACGAGGGACGAGGGACTAGGGAATCTAGGATCGTAGACAAGGCCAGTGGAAGACGGAAGACAAGACGTAGCCCTCTACTGCGGCTCTGTCCTCTCCATATATACATCATAGTAACCAGAGCAACCTAGGTCTCATAGGGTCCACCTCCTATTACTCGATTACTCAATTTGTAACCCATGGCAACCATTGTGACCCAGTAACCTCTATCCTCAGTTCCTGACACTCCGCCACCCCGTTTTGCTCTGGTGTGTATGGAGAAGAAATATCTTGACGTATGCCTTTTTCTCGAGCAATGGTCTGCCACCGCGTGTTTTTTTGAATCTCGGTTCCTCCATCAGAAAAACAAATGCGAATAGTTTTGCGATACTGATTTTTTATTGCTGATACCCATTCAATAAGCTGATCTGGTATTTCGTCTTTCTTATCAGCACCAAACCACCATCTCATACGTGTAGTGGCATCTGTAATGATAACGGCATAAGCTTGATTGTAAATATTAGGGTCTATGGGTCCTACCATATCAACAAAGACTTCATCCAGGGAGTCAAAGGGAATAGAACGAGGTTCTCGAACTACGGTGCGCTGTGCTTTACTGAGATGACAAGCCTCACAGTGTGAGAGATCGCTAGTGTCTAGTGCGCCCAGTCCTTGAGCAAAGTTCTTCGTTTTGGACATTATCAAAGGCCCGACATGGCCAAGGCGTTGATGCCATCTGTCAACGGATGAGCATTTCGTTAGTTTGGAAATTGCTGGCTTCGCAAGCAGAGGTGCAGCTAGTTTGATTGAGTTGGAGCTATGAGGCGAGGTATCTGAGAGTGGGTGTGACGGCTGTTAAGCCGAAAGACTCCTGTAGCCTACGCTGGCTAGCGTAGGCTATGGCACAAGGAGAAGGTCTTGGAAGCCACAGAACTTCGAATATTCTCAGTGAACCTTCTGGAAACACACTGAAGGTTCATGAGGATAACAGGTGTACCGAGAATCTTCTAGGTAGTTGTAGAAGCATCTCAATTATTCAGGTCACAGAGGGAATCATCTTGAAGGGCAGTAATTTAGAATGTATATATATATGTAGACTTTACATTGAGGAATTCTCTCTCCAGAGAATTATAATAAATATACTGTACCTACAAGATCGCTCATGCACCTTGTACTGAAACCGTGACAGTGGGACTATAATGGAGATATCACTTATAGTAGCAAGCTGAGCTACTGGAGTTTGGCGACCGTTGACACTTCGGATTAGAAGACCAGCTTTACGATCCTCCGAAATTTTGGCAAGACGAAAAGCCCGACCTGCTGAGATCAGGTTGATAGAAGATTTTGGAGAATAAAGTGCGTCACCAAGAAGTAAGTCTAATTTTCCAATTTTGATGAGCGCTGTACCCGCATAGTTGAGAGAAATTTTATCGATAGCTTGGTCAAAGGTGAAGGGGGTTTCAAGTTTATTTAATCTAGAAAATGCCGAGCGTTTGTTGATAAAATGATTTGACGCACCTGAGTCCCATATAAATGAGTCTCTTGTTATTGAAATACCAGATGCGCTAGCTGCTCGTATGAGGGACGGTGGAAACACTGTCATAGCTAAAGGAGAACTATCATCATTTTCATAGTCTTGAGCTATCACGGCATTAGAGTGTCCACTATGTTCCTTGTACCTATTTTTAAGAACCCCTCGGAGCTCAGGATGTTGAACTCGGCATTCTTAATTGGTATGATTTAACTTTGGATGAATGTAGCACAGGTCGTCGTCTCTACGGCCAATTGACAGAGCTGCCACTTTGAGATGTTGTGGTTGGGCATGACGGTCACCTGAAACAGATCGTAACGTTGCCATCATCTGATCAAGCGATGCATATGTCTGATTATCTCTATCTACGGCTCCCGTTGCTCTACAAGTTTCCAGCTAATCGATATGGGATGTTCCTTCAAACAACATCATCGACGCCATTCCATGTGTAATACCGTATTTTGTGGAGTTCTTCACAGTTGTCTCTAGGTTTGCAGCGGCATGACGGAAATTTGAGAGATTTTGTTGAAACTCGTTACAGTAGTGCGTTGCGCTTGAGGTAAGCTTGGTATTCATCAGTTTATTGAAGAATGTTCAATATGGAATGGCGGAAGATGGTTTGTGGGTATTGGCGATCATGTTATAGAGCTGCAGAGCTGTCTGTGTATCTGTTGCGATTTCCGAGTAAGACGAGCAGAAAGTAAAGCTCAAAGAATATTGTTTCCATTAAAGTTCTAAGTTACATGTAAAACGAGAATTTATGTGCGCATATCCTAGAAGAAAAGTGGGTATGCAAACAACAATTATTACAGTGAGAAATTTTCAGCACAGCTGACCACACAACCATTATGCAGTGAAGTGGGATAGAATTGAACCCCGCACCATTAACGCCATCCCATTAGCCGCAAAGTATGTGTGAAAATTTCTCTCGCTGCATTTGAACCCGGTATCATAATACCCCGCACATACAAGTGCATGAGAGAAAATATTATCAGCGAAAAGAAACTAAAATGTATCATGCAGGATAGTTGTTCATATTTACAAGGAATGCCGATTATCGTAAGAAATGGGGCAAATTCCAACACTCCCCCTGAACAACGTATCCGAAATTATACGTTCATTTAGAGTTAAAGATTTCTGCGCAAAGAGGCCGAGCCTTTGGTGCAGAAAGAGGTTTGGTGAGAATATCGGCAATCATTTTGCCAGTAGGAATATAAGAAATAGAAATCTCGCCACTATCGACTTTCTCGCGAACAAAATGGTAGGCAACATCAATATGCTTGGTCTTTGAAGAATTAGTGCCCTTTGCAATTGCCATAGCACTCTGGTTGTCGGTATATACTAACATGCCTCCGTTGTAAAGAAATTGGTCGGCGACATGTAGTTCTTTAAGCATACGACTGACCCAGATTGACTGTTTCGAAGCTTCTGAGAGTGCAACATATTCGGCCTCAGCAGTAGATGTCGAAACGGATTTCTGTTTTCGGGACTGCCAAGAAATGGGGCCGTTACCAAGCATAATTATGTGTCCACTTGTAGATCGCCGTGAATGAGTGTCGGAAGCAAAGTCGGAATCAGAAAAAAGAATTGCTTTGTGGTCCTGAGAATGAGAAGCAGGCCCAAAACTGTAAGTAATACAAAAATCGAGGGTGCCTTTCAAATACCTGAGCACCCTACAGACACTGTTCCAGTGTCGTTGAGAAGGAGAAGAATTGTAACTGCCGAGTTGTGAGGTGGCAAAAGAAATGTCGGGACGGGTACTATTTGCAGCATAACCAAGGCTTCCCACAGCACTGGAATAAGCTGACTCATCAGCGCTAGTATCGCCTTCCAGGGTTGGAAGGATCCCATCGTACCCGTCAAGAGGCGAGGAAGATGATTTTGCCTCTCCTAAACCAAAAGAATTAATTTTATCAGAAATATACTCGGACTGAGAAATTTGAAGGGTCCGAGTACTTCGATCACGTGTAATTTGCCATCCGATAACTGTGGTAAGTTCACCGAGGTCCTTAACTGGAAAAGCCGAAGAAAGTTGCTTCTTTAAGTCAAGGATATCGTAAAGAAATTTCCCACATATTACCAGATCGTCAACATATACACCCAGTGCGACAGGCTTCCTGGAGTGTACATAGACGCATTGATCGCTTGAAGAAGAAAGAAAATTGAGTGAAAGTAATTTAGAATTAAGCTTATCATTCCATACCTTGCCTGATTGTTTAAGCCCGTATAGGGCCTTATTCACCAGTAAGAATTTCGAACCAGACAAACCTTCGGGTGCTTTCATATAAATAATCTCCTGAAGATCACCCTCTAGGTATGCTGTTTTAATGTCGATTTGGTGAATTTCCCAGTCAAGGTAGGCTGATACAGCTAAAAGAATCCGCAAAGAATCCATCCGAAGGGTGGGCGAATAAGTTTCAAAGAAATCAACGCCATAGATTTGACGAAATCCCTGAGCGACAAGTCTTGCTTTAAACCTGCCATCTGATTTGACGTTGAACACCCACCTAGATCCAATAGGTTTCCTCCCGTGAGGAACATGAGTAACGGGAGTGAACACCTTCTTTTCAGATAGTGAGTCGAGTTCGTCTTTTATTGCAGCCTTCCATTCTAAACTATTGGGGCCATTAATTGCCTCTGAGAAATTTCGGGGGATGGGGGCATCTCCACCGACGTAAAGAATTCGAGGCTCCGGCTGCAAATTAGAACTGCTCTCAATCTGTTTGGCTATCCTGCTACTCCTTCTAAGACTTGCTATAAGAGGTTGAGCATCTGGATCATTTTGCCCTGCTGAAGAAACTGGATGGAGCGTAGCAGTTGGAGGGGTGTTGAAAGGAACACTTGAAGTTATGCCTTCATCAGGGATTAAAAGATATTCCTGAGAGGCAACAGAAGAAGTTGTCGAGAAAGAAATGGGATGAGATTGGTTAGAAGAATCCATCCTTGAGTATACGGGATTGGGGTTAGCCCCCTCAGAGCTTGAGAAATTTTCTTTGTTGTGATTTGAGCTGCCAATGTTTCCAGACTCAATTTCTAAATCACCAAATTGCTCTTGAGCGGACCTACTCCAATCCCAGAATTTGTCCTCCACAAATCGGACATTTGCTGAGACGACAATTTTGTTGCGACCCTGCTTGGAGGGCAAGTAAGCACGGTATTGTGTTGGCAAATCACAATAACCAATAAAAATTCCTTTAAGAGAAGTAGGAGAAAGCTTGTATCGTTGGGGGGTCTTCACTGTCTATAAGAACATAACAGAGACAGCCCCAGACTCTCAAGTGAGAAAGGCCAGAAGAAAAACCGTGAAAGATTTCGTAAGGAGAAATCTTTTGGTGAGAATGAGGGAGACGGTTAAGTAAGTAACAGGCCGAAGAAATTGCAGCATCCCAGAATCGAAGAGGGAGATGTGCATGAGAAAGCATACACCTAGCCATCGTGACGAGCGTTCTATTTAATCGCTCTGACACTCCGTTCTGGTGCTGTGTATATGGGGCACTCTTTTGATGAGAAATGCCCCCAAAGTTGATGAGATTATACTCGGTGCCGCCGTCACTTCGAAAAGCTTTAATTTTCTCCCCAGTCTGAAGTTCTTTTGATTCCTTGTATTTAGCGAAACAAGAGGGAACCTCAGTGAGACTCTGAAGTAGAAAGACTTCGCTCTCGCGTGAAAAGTCATCGTGAAGCTGACAAAGTAATTGGCACCGAGTATACCAGTCGCACGACACCTCCCCCAAGTATCAGAATGAACCAGCATTAGAACACTCTTTGGCCGGAGAGAGGGGTCACGACGGATTTTCTCAACTTGTTTGCAAGAAAGGCAAACATCGCAGTCCTTAATTGACTGTAAGAAAGAATTCTTTTCGAAAGGGACCTTTTTGTCGGTCATCTGATTTAGTTGGCTGTTGTCAAGTAACGAAAGAATTCCAGCACCGATGTGCGCACATCGGTGATGAATAAGCCGAGAAATTTCAGATACAGAATTCGAAGGTAGAGAAGTTAAAGTTGCAGAATTTAAAGAAAGTTTTCCGCGAGAAACGGACGATTTACCCTTCGTTATTAAAGCAGCGGAAGGCACGTCGGAAAAAGAAGAATAGTTATCGCAAGAAGTAGGCGATTTTCCCTTCGTGATCAAAGCAGTGGACGAGGTTAAGTTAGAAGATGAAGAGCGGTGCGACGAAAGTAAAGTACGCGAAGAAATTAAAGAATTGGGTGAAGATTTGACGACGTTGAAGCAGAATAAGCCGTCTTTTACCCGAGCAGTTGCTAAAGAATTATTGTCCTCGCCACGGACAATAGACAACCCATTTTTAGAAGTGTGCATTCCATAGCCATCGGAATGCAACTGAGAACCCGAGACAAGGTTCTTGGTACAAGAAGGAAGGTACCAAACATTGTCGAGGGTGATAGTTCTACTCAGTGAACTATCAAAGAAATTTCCGACATCGAAACTGACAGAGCCGATACCCTGAACCGAAAGAATATGCCCAGATGCAGTCTGACACGTTTTTTAGTTGCAGACAGAGAAGTGAAATAGTTTCTGTCCGCAAAAATGTGGTTAGTTGCACCCGTGTCAAGGACCACATCTTTCACTACCGGGCAGCTGGATGCGGACAAAACGTATTCCGACACAATCCAAGCTTCGCCAGAATTTCGTCTGTTCGAGGCACCTCCGGAGCTAGGCCCATCCCTTTTCCTTCCAAATTTGCGAAAAAGGGATCGAGTTATTGCCGCCTTTTCAGGGTTCTTAGCAGCCCATCTCGATCCATCAGGAGTTCTAAGCCACGAGAAGCAAGTCTCACGAGTATGATTAACTCGTCCGCAGTGTGTACAGGTTTTACCCAGGTGGGGATTAACCGATGTATTTGAGGGATAGTTGGCGGGTGGTGTTCCTGGTTCGCGGCTGCCGGAAGCGAAAGAAGCAGAAGGAAGAGGTTTGTGGCCCTCGTAGTTGGCCTGGGTCGACCGAAGAGATTGCACGGCACTGGCAAAAGAACAGTCCGTATTGTTTCGAAGGGTAGTGACAGACCCAGCAAAGTACCCCCCACAGCAGGTATCAAAGAAATCAAGAAGGTAGCCTTTCATAATATCGTCCCTTGGCTTTAGTGTAGGGTCGATACAGGCGGTGCGCATCTGACGACGTACTAGTTCTTCAGCGAACTTGTCGACAGTGGTGCCATCGGGCATTTTGAAGCGCCAAAAGTCCTTGAGAAGAGTTACGACAGTACCTTCACATCTCGGCTTAAAGAATGTCTGTATGGAGTCCCACATCTCTTTTGCTGTTTTCAAATTAGAAACGAGGTGGAATAACTCCTCCGGGACAAGCGAGATAAGAGCGACCTGAATTTGAAGGTCCTGTCGATGAAGAGGAGAAGTTTTGGCGTTCTCCACATTGAGATCGTGGAGTCCCGATATGTGCTCATAGATGTGAGCTTCAATGTCGAGATTGCTGAAAACCCTTTCGACAAGGTCAGACCACCGAGTGAAAGTGGAGGTACTTAACTGAGGGGCACATTGGAGTGCCTTCAAAATGTCGTTGGTAGACATGCCGAGAGAAGTGGGTAAGAAGAAGTCGAGTAAGTTGATAGATGTCGGGAGATGTCGAAAGCGTTTGAACTTAGTTCAAAAAGAATAAAGAGTAAGCAGGTGAATGGAAGCAAGAAATCGCTGAAGAAAGAAAAAGAAGACAGAGTCAGAAGTATTTATACCCAGAGATAAGTAGAGCGGGTTTGGTCTCATAATCTGTTGCGATTTCCGAGTAAGACGAGCAGAAAGTAAAGCTCAAAGAATATTGTTTCCATTAAAGTTCTAAGTTACATGTAAAACGAGAATTTATGTGCGCATATCCTAGAAGAAAAGTGGGTATGCAAACAACAATTATTACAGTGAGAAATTTTCAGCACAGCTGACCACACAACCATTATGCAGTGAAGTGGGATAGAATTGAACCCCGCACCATTAACGCCATCCCATTAGCCGCAAAGTATGTGTGAAAATTTCTCTCGCTGCATTTGAACCCGGTATCATAATACCCCGCACATACAAGTGCATGAGAGAAAATATTATCAGCGAAAAGAAACTAAAATGTATCATGCAGGATAGTTGTTCATATTTACAAGGAATGCCGATTATCGTAAGAAATGGGGCAAATTCCAACAGTATCAGTTGACTCTGGTCTAATACTTTGGTCAATTCTTCGTAAAATTATTCCGTATGCATGTAGATCCTTCGTTTTCCATGCTTCATATTGATCAAGATATTTTTCAAGGCAAGAAGGATCTTTGATAGATTCTGCGCTATCTGGTGCAGATGGTGCAATTTTAGGACGAATACCGTCAATGTTGTGAAAGACGAACCCTACCAGATCTTCTTGTGCGAGGGCACTTCGAAGATCCGACAACCAAGTTAGAAATGGTATGCCGGACCTCAGAATTATTGACCTGGTATCATCTTTGTAAGTGGACATCCTGAGCAAGAGAATGGTAATGCTAAATGAGAATGATTAACGTTAGATATTGGAAAAAGTCTTTTGATTCTTTCAAGAGAAGGGAAATTAGAGAATGGGATGTTGATAATCCTGGGATTTGAGAAGATAAAGGATGTTGATAATCCACGGATTGCTGTACGCTACTACCGGGCTCTAACCTGTTGTGAAAGTGTGTCAGGGCTCGTCGACGGTGGACTAGGATTAGGACGGAGAGTAGGACGAGGACTAGGACGAAGACGAGGACTAGGACGAAGACGAGGACTAGGACGAAGACGAGGACTAGGACGAAGACGAGGACTAGGACGAAGACGAGGACTAGGACGAAGACGAGGACTAGGACGAAGACGAGGACTAGGACGAAGACGAGGACTAGGACGAAGACGAGGACTAGGACGGAGACGAAGACGAGGACGAAGACGAGGACTAGGACGGAGACGAAGACGAGGACTAGGACGAGAACGAAGATGAGATCAAGAGAGTAGGTAAATTACAAGACAAGAAGCTACAGTACAGATACAGTCTCAGAGCTCCCTTAAGTACATGAGAGCAGTTACCATAACCGGTGGTGCCATAGCCTACATCTGTATCATAGCAACAGATTGGTATCTTGGGTGGTAACTGTTGCTATCGCAACACTGTAACTATCGCAACGCATTAACTGTGATTTGAGTACACTCATGACACAGTTGGCCAGGTGCAACACAACTTTACAGGGTCAGTCCGTGACATTACCCCCTCCTTAATTTCCTCGAGCTCCGGCGAGAGGTATTTACAGTTGTGTCTGGAATTTTGTCGCTAGGCTTAGGTTCTGAAGGATTGAGTTGATGGAAATCCTTAGCCAATTCTTTGAATCCATCTGCATGAGAAACGGGTATACTCCAATCATCTTCAGGGCCGTAACCTTTCCAACGAACGAGGTAATGCAATTCGTTATTAACCCACTGTGAACCAATTATCTTTTCAATTTCGTACTCGGGTTAGAATCTTCGGCATCGAGAGTTGGCGGGGGTCCTGAGATTTGACTGCGTAGCGGGTCCCTGGCGACCGGAGAGAGAAGCGAAACGTGGAAGACAGGGTGTATTTTAGATGAGGAGGGAAGCTCTAACCTAAAAGCATATTTTCCTACAGGCTCAATAATCTTAAAAGGACCCCCGTTTTTATAATCTAATTTACGACAAGGACGTAAGAGGCGAATATTCTTATAGTTAAGCCAGACTAAGTCTCCAGGTTGATAGTTCCTTGCAGCTGTCCTTGTCCTGTTAGCTTGGTCTTCATACTGGGCAGTGTGGAGCTCAATATTTTGAGTGATAAATTTCTCAATTTTTTGCATGTTAGATATAAGAATCTCAGCGTCATTTCTTTCAATTTTAATGGATGCGGGTGCTGGCGGACTAGACATAGGAGCAGAAAGTTCGGAACCAGACCGTGGATGCAGACCATATACGGCCAGGAATGGCGATGTGCCTGTAACTTGCGTATCATGGTTGTTTAGGGCAAATTCTGCAGATGGTAGGAAGCGCACCCAATCATTTTGCACGAAGTTGACATATGCTCTGAGATGTTGCTCGATGCGTGCATTCATGCGTTCGGTCTGGCCGTCAGTTTGCGGGTGGAAAGCAGTTGACAGTCGATGATCTATTTGCAGGAATTTACATGTCCATTTCCAAAATTCGGAGGTAAACTGACTACCGCGGTCGGAAGTTATGGTGTCTGGCAGACCATGAAGACGGAAACAGTCTCTGTAGAATAGGTACGCGGTATTACGTGCAGTCAAGTCGTTGCATGGGGTAACGTGGACCTGCTTAGTCATTCTGTCCACGACGACAAGCATACTATTGTACTCGACTTCATTCCAATCTTTGCTTGTAGGTAAGTCAACAACAAAATCCATAGCAACATGTCGCCATCTTTCGTTTGCGACCGGAAGAGGGCATAGCAGTCCTTGAGCTCCTTTGCGATTTGGTTTGATTCGTGAGCAGGTGTGACAATTCCGAACAAATCTCTTTATTTGAACTAACATACCATGCCAGAAGAACTTACGTGCGATAACAGAATACGTCGCAGCTGCTCCTTGATGCCCGGCTGCTGGCGGATCGTGATGCGATTGAATAATCTCTAATGTTAAGGAATGATCTTGTTCACCCTGTGGGACTACAATTTTGTTCCTGTAAAACAAGAGACCATTACTAAATGCGCACTCAGCAAGGGTGAAATTTTTGATTCTAGGCGCTTTATGGTCCTTCAGGGCTTTTATCACAGCTACAGTAGACTTGTCAGCACAGTAACTTTGACGGATTCGTTCCAGAAATGTCAGAGGAGTTGTTGCATCTACAGTGTTTGTCATGGATTCATCTGTGGGCTTAGTAGAGTGTAAGTTTTCAATCTGCTCAACTGAAACATTAGCTAATAATTGGCTGTCTCCCATGCCAGGCATCAGATTATGTGGTTTAAGAACTCGTTGCTCAAGGAATTTTTGAAGATTTGGATCGGGGGACCCGGATGGGCGAGACAACGCGTCGGCTGGTCCATTTTGAGAACCCGGTCGGTAACAAATCTTGAAATTGAACCGTGATAAGAACTCGCTCCATCTAGCCTGACGCCGGCTGAGTAGTCGGGACTTCATGAAATACTCCAGAGCTTTGTGATCAGTGACAACTTCTATGGGTTCAGGAGATCCTTCTAGCTCTGGACGCCACTCTTCGAAGGCTTGCACAATTGCTAGAAGTTCCTTATCGTATATTTCGTAATTGGATTCTGCCGGGTTCATTTTACGAGAAAAGAATGCGACTGGTTTCCAACTACCGAGTTCATCAGGCTGAAGTAAAACTCCTCCTGTCCCTCGATCAGAAGCATCCGTTTCTAGACGAGCTGGACGCTCCCAATTAAAGTGAGAGAGCACCTCCCCTTCTCGAAATTTTTTCTTAATTAATGTGAATGCAGTGTCCTGTTCAACACTCCACGAAAAGGGTTTATCCTTCTTAAGGCAGTCAGTCAATGGCATAACAATGGATCCAAATCCTCGGATGAATCTCCGATAGAAGTTAGTAAATCCAATAAATCGAGAAACTTCTTTACTATTTTCTGGGGTAGGCCAAGATTCAATGGCATCTAGCTTTCCTGGGTCCATTTTGATACCATCAGTAGTGATGATGAGACCGAGGAACTTGACTGATTGGACATGGAATGCGCATTTCTTTATATCAATCTGTAAACCTGCACGCTCAAGGCGACTGAGAACTTGCTTCACATGATTGATATGTTCTTCTAAAGACTGACTGAATATGAGAATGTCATCAATATAAGCTGTACAAAATTTGTCAAGATATTCTCTGAGGGTGTCATTAATGTAATTTTGGAATGAGCTTGGCGCATTTGCTAACCCAAACGGCATTACGAGGTATTCATACAGACCAAACCGTGTTCGAAATGCAGTTAAGTATTCATCTCCTTTCGCAATACGCATTCGGTTGAATGCTGAGATAACATCTAGTTTGGAGAAATACTTGGCTTTTCCGAGTAGGGTTAGAGTCTCATTGATTCGTGGGATGGGATATCGGTTCTTAATTGTAAGGTCATTCAGAGCGCGATAATCTACGCAGAATCTGAGGCCACCTCCAGGTTTTTTGACAAATAAGACGGGAGATGATGCAGGGGATGAACTGGCCCTGATGAACCCTTTCTGTAGGTTTTCTTTGATATACTTCTGGAGAACTAGGAGTTCTTCTCGAGACATTCCGTACAAGGGACCCCACGGTGCTTCAGAGCCTGATTTCAAAATAATACGATGATCACTTGGCCTGTGAGGTGGTAGCTTATCAGCTTCATCCTTTGAAAATACAGAGAGGTATTTATGATACACCACTGGCAGGAACTTGGCCGGATCAACTGTTGGTTTCTCACTCAGTGCTTCGTTGATATCATCCATGCTTATTGCTAGGATAGCATGATCTTTTCTGGCGGCGGACTTTTCAAATGATTTCAAGTCGCAACTTTCAATATGTAGGGAAGGGATCGGAACTTTAGTCGCACACTTGGCAGTCTTTATTGCAGATATCTCTTCTGGGGCTAAAGCTTTCACTTTAGCTGGAAATTTAATTGAATGTGTCTTACAACTAGGATTATTAAAGAGAATAGTGTTCTCTGCCCAACATATTTTTGGATTGTGAAGTTGCAACCAGGGAAGTCCAAGGACGAGATCAAATTGCGCTAGGGTAGTCACAAATAGATAGATATTTTCAGTGTGGCCATTTATAGTAAGTGAGGTCATAGCCAAATGAGTGATTTGACCTGCTGAGGATTCGGTTCCGTCGAAGACACATAGGGAGCGAGGCTGTTCTAAAAGTTTCAAATTAAGTTTATTATTGCGCGCAAACTGAGCATCAACAAATCCACAAGCAGAAGCGCCACTGTCAATTAGAGCACGAGAAGTAATAGGTTTTGTTTCATAATTGTAAGTAAAGCAGTTAATTACAAAATGACGGGATTCCTTCCATGATTTTCCAACAACAGATGTGGATGATAGTTTTAATGCTGGCAACGAGCTCTTCAGGCGACTTATTGAAGAGCTCTGGCATTTCCCGAATCAAGAATTGGTGTAGACTCTTGTATTTCAGCCGATTTCCCATGTAATTGGATGCGGGATGGCTTTATTGGACATGACCTTACTAGGTGGCCGTTACCTCCACAGTACAGGCACAACCCAAGCTGGCGACGACGAGTTCTTTCCTCTGATGATAAAGGGCCGCGTGGCCGCACATCAGCAGTGGAGAGGTCCATTAGGTCTCCCGTTGATCTAAATCGTGTGAGGTGCGGGTCATGTTGCAGAGTACGTGCTGGTAACTGTTGCTGATTAGAACCGGACAAGGCGTTGAGGTAAAATTTCTGATCATTCTCCATGTCCTGGAGGGTTGCAACTGCTTCATTAAAATCCATTTTCCTCAACCCTCTTTCATGCACCAATGCCTTTTTGAGATCCAAGCTTAAATTATGGAACATTAAGTCACGAAGGTAGACAGAGTTTGGATCGTAGTTTGCGATGGCTGCGTCTCGGCGGATCTCAGAAATCCATAACGAAAAAGGTTTGTTGTTTTGAGGATTGTTATGCAATCGGGCGGATGCATCACGTTCCAGGTTGGGGTCGTGGAATATTACATGCAGGGTATCCATCATATCAACAGCCGAAGGAAATCTTATGAAACCATTTGTAACCCAAGCGTGGAGGTGGGCCTGGCATTGTTTATCCAGTCTTGAATAAATATAGACCATTCTGGCTTGGTCGTCGGAGAAGTGGTCCTGATTGACATTGAGTTTCATTAACATGTTTCCCTTCCACAAGTCGAAATCCTCTTTCGAACCCGAGTAAATTGGCGGATCAGGGATCATCACAGACCTAGGCTTTTTAGATTCTTTCAGGGCATCGGTAAAATGGCTCATGACGGCCTCCATGTCAACTGATGGGCGTTTCCCCTTAGCTGCCTGTTTTTCGAGCATAACTGCTCTTTTCTGTGCATTCTCCAGTTCTACAGTTGTGGCATTCTTGCTTTTGACAAGTGCTTGAATCGCAGAAAGCATGAGTTCCGGTTTATTTTGTACCCCTTGCACAAGTTGAGAGACGTCGGAAATGTTGCTCAGTTCGTTCAAAACCTCTGGGGTAAGGTTCATGTCAATTGGGGCCGATGAAGACATGGTGCGGATTGTCGAAGATGTTTTGAGAGCTTCTTGTAATGTCAGGGCTCGTCGACGGTGGACTAGGATTAGGACGGAGAGTAGGACGAGGACTAGGACGAAGACGAGGACTAGGACGAAGACGAGGACTAGGACGAAGACGAGGACTAGGACGAAGACGAGGACTAGGACGGAGACGAAGACGAGGACGAAGACGAGGACTAGGACGGAGACGAAGACGAGGACTAGGACGAGAACGAAGATGAGATCAAGAGAGTAGGTAAATTACAAGACAAGAAGCTACAGTACAGATACAGTCTCAGAGCTCCCTTAAGTACATGAGAGCAGTTACCATAACCGGTGGTGCCATAGCCTACATCCGTATCATAGCAACAGATTGGTATCTTGGGTGGTAACTGTTGCTATCGCAACACTGTAACTATCGCAACGCATTAACTGTGATTTGAGTACACTCATGACACAGTTGGCCAGGTGCAACACAACTTTACAGGGTCAGTCCGTGACAAAGTGTACACTGTGTGACAGAGATATGTAGAGAAGATATTATTGTTGATAATAATGTGGCTCGTATATGATACTGTCTAACTAAAAATGTGTAGTGAAAAGTGTTATGTACATGCTTTTGTCAAACAGACCCATTACGCAAACGCCAAGGCTATGAACACGTGATTCGGATTCATAACAATGTTTTGTCAATGGCAAAATTGTTCGCTAAAAGGATTTTCGAAAAAGAATCCTGATAAAACCTTGACCGAGACATTGAGATTGATGATTGCGCATTTGGAAGAATTGCAGTACTGTCTAAGCGAGGAACATCAGGGAGAAAGAAGCATGTACAACAGACTCATTGATGCGTGTAGATATGAGCCCGCATGTCGATTGGCTTGCTTCCGTCCACCAGCAAGCCTCCAAGGTCTTATCAATGACCTTCTATTTTCAGTTGCAACCTTCGAAGACATTCAAGATACTTCCCAAGATCCAAACAAAGTCCTGCTCGTTGATAGACGATACCACAAAACGGGTAACACCTCACAGTACGAATTGCCCATGAAGTATCGATCCCAACCCTTTGGGGACCCAAAATACAAGAAATCGCCTTTCAATAAAAATCAACCATCCCAAGCAATGGCTGGCCGCTCTTGTTATGTATGTGGCGCAAAATGGTGTTGGTCTTCTAATCACTCAGAGGCTGAGCGGCAAAGATCTAGAGATAACTTCAAGGAAAAATTAAACTTAAGGGTCGAAAAATATTTTATGGATGCAGATGATGACTGCGACCAGGAAACTGATGAATTAAGACGGGAAATAGATACTTTAATCATTGATGCAACAAATGAGCATGTCGAGGATGATAAAAATGAAGCAGAGCAATTTTATACGTCATTTGGACCAATTGATGATGTAACAGCAAAACATATGATTGCGGATTTAAACAATCAATCATTTCATCACGCGGTATCGGGATCACATCAGAACGGGGCCTCAAAAGACCCGCTCACCTATATTGCTGGGTCACGATATACCTCATCAAGCTTCTTTGGCGTCATGATTGATACCGGAGCTTCTGAATGTTCTACTGCTGGATATGGGCAATTAATGGCGTTGAAGAAGCTAATTAAAATAGACATGGATACTGTATCAGCTGACAGAGTCAACGTCCAGTTTGGCATCGGAGCTACCTCATCAGTTGGGTCAATTGACTTGTTGACCCAGATTGGGGTGATCAAATTCCATGTGATACATGCTGATACCCCATTTATTTTATGCCTTAAAGATATGGATGCCATGCAAGTATACTTCAACAACACAAATGATACGCTTGTACAAGGGAATAGAGATTACCCTGTATTACGAAAATTTGGACACCCGTTTATGCTACTACCATTTTGCGCAACAAGTTCAACATTCCTCAACACTAACGAGTTGCGACAACTTCATAGACGATTTGGGCATCCGTCTGTAAATCGATTGGCTCGAGTACTTGAAAGGTCAGGCCACGAAGACCAGAGTCAAAGTCATCGTAGGCTACTACAACACATCACCAAACTATGTCATTTCTGCCAGAAATATGGGAAATCACCAGGGAGATTCAAGTTTAATATCAAAGGAGACATTGATTTTAACCATAGTATCACCGTTGATGTGATGTACATTAATGGTGACCCTGTTCTGCATATAGTTGAAGAAGCGACAAGATATCAAGCTGCACGTTGGCTTAATAATCTAACAACATCTGCCACTTGGAATGCAATCAGACAATTTTGGATTGATGTTTACATAGGGCCACCCGACATAATTGTACATGATTCCGGCACAAATTTTAATTCAGAGGAATTCTGACAGTCATCTAGCTCAATGGGGATTGTTACTAAATGTGTACCGGTAGAAGCGCACCACTCAGTTGGGTCAGTTGAAAGATATCATGCGCCTCTCCGCCGTGCCTATTTTATCATTTCCGAAGAATTGAGTAATGAAGGCAGTTCAAAAGCTCAAAAAGAACTGATGTTGCAGATGGCTGTGAAAGCAGTGAACGATACTGCTGGTCCCGATGGATTAGTTTCAACTCTACTTGTTTTTGGCGCTTATCCACAGATGACACCAATTGACCCACCTGCCCCATCTATCATTCAACGCCGAAAGGCAATTCAAAGGGCAATGATTGAAGTATCAAAGCTTAAGGCCAAAAGACAGGTCACTGAAGCACTAAGACAACAGAACGGTCCATGCATTAACCAGATACACGAGCAGCATATCGGATCAGACGTCTTAGTATGGAGAGTCCATGACCAAAAGTGGCAAGGACCGTATCAATTAGTTTCAATCAATGGTGAATCATGCACTGTGAATCTTCCATCTGGCCATACGCAGTTCCGATCAACTGCAGTAAAACCGTACACTGGTGATAATGCGCCCTGTGAACTGATTGAGGAAGCACCTATGCAGAGTGAAGCTCGTCGTAACCCATCACGAAGCAGGAGAATCCCTTCCCGCTACCGTGAAGCAATACTAACAAATACTCTTGTACTGAATAAGGAAGGACTCATCTCAACTGAAAAACCAACAAATTTTGAGGACTCTCGGCGCAAATAATTAAATGGATTATTGGAGAATGGCGTTTTTGAAATAATTGACGAAAAGAATGTTCCCAAAGGCTCACGAATATTTAAAACAAGATTTGTCGATGAAATTAAGCATGAAGGTACGCATGAAGCCTATCATAAATCTAGACTCGTGGTACAGGCATACAAAGATACAGGAAAACGGGAGATACTCACTCAGGCACCCACTATCCAGCGAGCATCACAGAGACTCCTTTTATGCCTGGCAATGACAATTCCTGACATGAAAATTGCGCTTCGGGATATCTCACAGGCCTATACACAGTCAAAGACACAGCTAATGCGCGATATCTACGTCAAACCAGTCTCTGAACTAGGTATGCCATCGGGCACATTGTTGCGCGTAATTCGTCCACTATACGGTATACCGGAAGCAGGTACTCATTGGTTCAACACTTATCACAAGTATCATATAAAGAAGCTTGGGATGATAACATCTACATTTAACACATGCCTGCTCCACCCTAAAACTGAGGCCTCGGATTACAACACTTTTGGCATAGTAGGACTGCAGACTGACGACACCTTGATTGTAGCAAATGAAGCATTTTTAGAAATGGAACAAAAAGAGATTGAAAAATCTCGATTGTTACATAAGCTGCTATGGCTAGGCATCCTTGAGGCAAGTTCAAGGATAAGGTTCTAAGGAAAAGGTTCAAGGACAAGGGTTAAGGAGAAGGTTCTCGGGAAACGGATCTCGGGGAAGGTTCAATAACTAAGTTTCCGGGAAACTCGGAAAGCTAGAGTTAGAGGGGCTGGAGTCATAACCTAATGATCCCAAAGTCTCAGTTGAAATTCATTATGTAGTCTAGTGTACTTAAGGAAGCTGGAGTTACCACGAAGTAGTTCTCCAGCTTCTCAATCTTATATCTCCATAGTCCGAAAATCGCACTCGTCTTTCTACTCGTCTTGATATCTCGTCCTCCAGTCCCAGCTTCTAGTTCTTCAGTTTTGACCTCCTGGTATCTCGCCAGCTCATTCGACCACCCATCTCCAATCTTAGCAGACAGCGATCTTATCATCATCTGACCCTCGCCGTAACATAAGCCATTAGAAACTCTCAGTGAAGATCGGAGCATCAATTTCAATGGCGGTATCCTAACTATGTTTAACGGCAACATAAAAATCAGTCAAGAACGACAAGCTGGCCGAATAAAAGAATTAAGTACTGATATGCCGGCTGATTACTTGAAAGCTCATTTTGTTGCACAAAGGGCACGTGGCACGTATGTGGCAACTATGTCACAGCCTGGAGCTAGCTTTGCACTCTCACAGGCAGCACAGGCCAGTCAACCTACAACCAATGATGTCAAATCTCTTAGTAAATGTCTAGCATGGCAGATATCAAATAAGAAAAATGGTATTAAATTTGTCAAATTTGACATCAAGTCAATCAAAGTGGTTGTCTTCACGGACTCAGCTTTTGCCAACAACACTGATTATTCGTCTCAAATCGGTTTTGTTATTGTGCTTGCTGATGATAAAAATCGTGCCAATTTAGTGCACTGGACCCTCCATAGTCATAGACTCAGCTAGGACTATAATAAAATCTTTAAAAAAAAAATCTAAAAATCTAGTGCACTGGACTTCTATCAAATGCCGTCGTGTGACACGCAGTATCCTAGCGGGTGAACTATATGGACTAGGACACGGATTTGATATGGGATCAGTTATTAAGGCCACAACTGAAAAGATACTTAAACCTTGGCATCCTAGCCCAGTTCCAATGATCATATGTACTGATTCACAGTCACTTTTTGATTGTATTGTAAAAATTGGAACCACACACGAGAAAAGATTGATGATAGATGTTATGTGTCTGCGCGAAGCATATGAGCGTCGAGAAATAACTGAGATTATGTGGATACCAGAAGGTAAAAATACAGCTGACGCAATGACAAAAGAAATGAGCAAATGTTGCAAGGCACTAAGAAACTTGACCCAGAATAATTTGATTGAGCTAGAGCCTAATGGATGGGTTCAAAGAGAGACATTATAAGGGTTGTACAATACTGAAGGCATTTGGTTGTTGCCAGTGTCGGTAAAAGGATTATATTTGGGCGTTATGAATTGTTCTATGTAATTGCGGTGTTCAGGTTGTCGTTGGGACGCTGACAGGGATATGATTTAGCTCATTAGCGAGGCGCTTGGAGTAGAGGAAGAAAGGGCAGAGGGAGAATGGAAAGACAGGAAAGAACGTTTTATGTATTTCGAGATACCAGTCAATTGACATTATTCACCGACTTCGTGACGGACAGCTGACTTCGTGACGGCACCCAATTTGTATTACTTCGTGTTTTACCAACACATACAACACCTACTCGACGAATATTTCAATGATCTCGGCATCATCAATGCATCGGTTCCACCTGAAAAGCTCTGCCCAAATATCTCGTGATGCCCTTACCAAGGACAATTCTACTTTTGTTACTACAGTAAATGAAATTGATATGGAGATCAAGCGAAGAAAGGATGGGCTGGAATTTCAAGACAAAGTCGAGGTCGCGGCCCTGGATAGTAAACTATCTTCGGAGGAAGCTCTGGAGGCCAAATACCAAACGGACGAAGATATGTTGAAAGAAAAGCTCATGCCTCAATATCAAGCTTTCCAAACCCTCTTCTCTCGGAGAGCCTCAGATGAGCTCCCTCCACACAGGCCCAATGTCGACCACAAAATCGAGCTACCAGCTGGAAACAACTTGCCCATGGAGCCATTGCGCCGAACGACCGATGAACAACTCTCGGAAACCAAGCGGTACATCTTAGAGAACTTCCATAAAGGTTTCATTGCACCTTCGAACTCTCCGCACGCTGCACCAATCCTCTTTGCTAAGAAAGCCAACGGTAGTCTGTGCCTGTGCGTTGACTATCGAAAGCTCAATGAGCTAACTGCCAAGGACCCGTACCCGATTCCCTTGATCGACGAAATAATGGCATGTATTTCAAAGGCAAAGATCTTCACGAAGCTGGATATCCAACAGGCCTTCCATCGCATCAGAATGACCAAAGATGCCGAAGATTACACCACCTTCCGCACTAGATATTGGACGTACAAGTATAAGGTGCTGCCGTTTGGTCTGACGAACAGACCAGCCACCTTCCAGCGCTTCATCAACGACATCCTCATGGAACATCTAGACAATTTCTGCTCGGCTTACATGGATGATATCCTAATATACTCTGAAAATCCCGAAGAGCATGAGATCCACGTAAAAAAGATCATGCAAATTCTCTTGGATCACAGACTTCAAGCCGACATTAAAAAGTCCGAGTTTCATGTCACAAAGACGAAGTTTTTGGGGTTCATTGTCGGAGTTAAAGGTATCAAAGTCGACCCCGACAAGATATCGGTTATTAAAAACTGGGAGTACGCTGCTAACGTTAGGGGTGTGCAAAGCTACTTGGGATTTTGTAACTTCTACCGGCATTTTATCAAGGATTATAGCACCATCTGTCGCCCCCTTACACGCTTAACGGGCAAGGATGTTGTATTTAACTTTGATAAGAAATGTGGAGCAGCCTGGGAATTGTTGAGATCAGCATTGAAGTCCACCCCAATCCTCTGCCATTATGACCCGTACAAGCAGACACGTCTAGAGACAGACTCGTCGGATGGAGTTGTCGCTGGCTGTTACGGGCTAGGCCCGGCTGGGTTCTGGCTGGGCTGTGTATAACTACAGGGCCCATCCTTGTTTCGTCACATGTAAGGCTAAGGGATCTGGAATAGCTTTAATAGTCATAAAGCGCTGTAGCTGCTCGCTCCTGAACTGAATAGAAAATATAAACATTTAATTGTGGCATTGCTTACGTGCACTGACCGAAAGTCCTAGCCTGTCACATATATTTTCTATCCTAATTCTTTTTAAAATCTCTCCGTGGGGTGTAGCCCGGAGAAAAGCTTTACGACTTTAGTACTTACTCCAGTTAATGAGAATCGGAGTACCTGGAAGCGACTCTAGCTCTTCTACAGATTCCGCTGACGACTCCTTCTTCAGTGCCTCAGAACTCAACGACCTTCAATACACTAACGTGGAGACACACATGCCGAGCTCAGGCCAGCACGAAGGCGACCTAACAATGGAAGGGTCAACAGTTACTGATCCATGGGCTGAAATCTCTGAGTCTGAACGCCAAGAAATGCTGAGGTTATGGAAAGAGGCACGCGTCCGGGAATCTGCACAAGATCCAGCGAGCACCAAAGGAAAGGGTGCCCCAATGTTATCCACAGGCGGAAGTCAAATTATATCAATGCCACGAGCGGTGTTACCAAAGTGGAACGGTAGACAAGAAGACTTTGAATTCTATATTCAACGAATGACGGTAAGGATAGAAAGGGAAGCAGCGCTCGGAATAGATGCCAGCACAATTTGCTTAGACATCATAGACACTGTCACGGCGTAGAATAGGCACAAGTGAAAGTACAGCTTGTATGGCGATTATTCAATCTGTCGAGCGAATACTAAGCTGGAGAAGAATAGAAAGGAACAGAATCTAATTACAAAAAGCCCTGAGGCTATTCCTATTCGGGCGGGTTTCCACTAAATTGCCGCGCACGTGCTTCTTCCCGCATCAGCCATTAATCTCACCTCCTCCATCCACGTAATTGTATATCATGACGGAGCGGAATGCCGTGCCGTGACATCACCCCCTCCTCAGCCTTCGATTGTCCCAAATCGACTAATTTCGGCGGCGGCGTCGGTTGTCACGACCTTGGTTGGTCACCATGTTATCTTCCGGATGTTCCTCACTAAATCTATCATGTGCGGCATCGTCCAACCACGTAGCGAGGCGTCGTGGTGGCCCTGGCAATTCGGGGTGCTCATTGTGGAACCTTTCTAATATGAGGGGTGCGTTCCGAAAGTTGGCAGCCGGATACCATTCCTCGTCTGCGTCCCAGCCTTCCCATTGGACCTTGTACTGTAGCCGATTGCGATACAGCCGCGCGTCCAACACCTTCTCGATCTCCCATTCTAACTCCCCATTGACCTCTTCTGCCGGCGGTTCTGGATTGGCCTGGCCGGGCAACGGGTTATCTGGATCTTTGCGCAGTCGGTCTGGTGAAAATACAGGGTGTATTTTCCAAGAGGCTGGTAGTTGTACGCGGAATGAATGCCCTTCTTTGGCAATGATCCGATATGGTCCCACCATTGGATTTTCCAACTTATCCGACGGTCTCGTAGTTCTCCAAGCACCGCGCCGGATATATACTTTATCTCCAACGTCAAAGTCTACTTCTCGGCGATGTTTATTGGCTTGAACACGCTGTTGTTCCTGTGAGCGTTTAATGCTCTCCTTAGCATAATCCAACGCGCTGCTGATCCGTTTAAGCCACTCCGCGGCCTCGTCCCGATTCAGCTTCTCTCGAGGGGTTCGTGGTTCCAGTCGCTGATTCCAGTCAAATTCTAAACGCATTTCGTAACCATAGTCAATCATTGATGGCGACAATCCCGTAGATTCATTTGGAATAGCTGCCGCAGCAGCATCTAGAGCGGGAAGCAGCTCCGCCCAATCGTCTTGGTGGAAATTAACAAATGGTCGCAGTCGCTGATCAATGATCTGGTTGATAATTTCGGTCTGACCGTCTGTCTGCGGATGTTCTGCCGTAGATAGCTTAAGTTTCACGCGCGCTAACCTTGATAGCTCGTCCATGAAATCCGAAATGAATTGCGGACCGCGGTCGCTGGTAATGGTCTTCGGTGCGCCACGGAATCGCCAGACGTAACGGTAAAACAAGTCTGCAGCAGTCTTTGCTGTAGCACTTTTAGTGGTTGGGATGGAGATTTGGCGTTTAGACAATCTATCAACAACTACCCAAATGTTATTAAACCCTCGTTTGTCTGGTACCCCTACATCGTGGAAATCCATCGATATATCATCCCATGTACGTTCTGGGATGGCTAAAGGCTGTAGTAAGCCCGGTGTCTTATCTCTAGGCTTATGCGATCGTCGGCAGACATGACAGTTCTTCACATAACGCTCGATGTCTGCTGCGTATCGTGGCCACCAGTACCGGTCGCCAATTAGTTTCCTCATTTTGTTTCGTCCTGGATGAGCGGTGGATGTAGATTCGTGGATCATCTTCAACACTTGAGTACGGAGATTGTCTTTGGCTGACACCACCACGCGTCCCTTATGAAGCACCAACCCGGTAGGTTCCAAAGAATAAGGCTCTTCCCGCTGTCGTGCTTGCCGGCGTAGATCCTCGAGATCGGGATCCGCTCGGTTGGCCATAAACGTACGATCAATAGTATCCAGATCCTCGTCGATGGGCGCTAAAACCTTGCTGTCATGCGGCAACATAACTTTCTTTTGAGGGAGGAGGATTTTCGTACGTTCCAGTTCTTTTGCGGCTTTTTGTGTAGGGGTAAGTTCTTTCTTGCGAGATAACGCGTCCGCCAGGATATTTTCCTTGCCTGGCCGGTACTGAAGGTCGAAACTGAATTGCGATAGCACCTCTGCCCATCGGATTTGCCTATCGTTGAGCAGCTGCTTCTGACCAAAGTATTCCAGAACTCGGTGATCAGTCAGAATCACGAAAGGCTCCCAGGCGCTGGTGAGCTCTGCGCGCCATTCCTTCAAGCATTGGATGATAGCCAACAGCTCCTTATCGTGGATCTCATAGTTTGCCTCCGGACCAGTCAAGGTTCGGGAGTGAAAAGCCACAGGATGCCACACGCCATCCTCCTGCAATTGACTGAGTACTCCTCCTGTTGCTAAATCCGAACAATCGGTCTCTACACGTGAAGGCTTTTTCTGATCAAAGTACAGTAAGATGGGTGGGCTAACCAATTTCTCTTTCAGGGCAAGGAACGCTTCTTCAGCTTGCTCGGTCCATTGGAACAACTGGCCTTTTGGAATTGCCGTCAGGTTGTACAACGGCTTAGCAATCCGGGAGAAATTCTCAATAAAGTTACGGTAATAGTTGCAGAACCCCAAGAAGGATTGAATGGCAGTCTTGCTAGTAGGTCTCTCCCATGCGCGAATACTTTCCAGCTTCTTCGGGTCTGGCAGGAGTCCGGAAGTGTTAACAATGAAGCCCAGAAAATTAACAGATTTTTGATTAAAGCGGCACTTCTTAATGTCCACCTGCAGTCCAGCTCTGTCCAAACGTTGAAGGACCTCGCGTACTTCTGCGACGTGTTTACTTTTATCTTTAGAGTGGACGCATACATCATCCATATATGCGGAAACGTAACGTGCAAGCAGATTGCCTAGGACCGAATTGATATATCTTTGGAAAGTGGCCGGGCCACCTGACAGACCAAAAGGTAACACGCGGTAACGGTATTGACCGAATCGAGTACGAAACGTAGTCCATCCCACGGAGTCTGGATGCATCCGGATACGGTTGAACGCATGGATGACATCTAGAATGGTGAATTTCTTAGAACCAGCCATCTTGGCTAATGTCTCACCAATGAGGGGCAGAGGATAGCGATCTTTCCGCGTGTGTGCGTTTAATTTCCGGTAGTCTACACAAAATCGAAGGTCACCATTCTTTTTCTTGACAAACAAGACCGGGGAATTGAATGGAGAATCGCTGGGTTCGATGAACCCGTTCGCCAAGTTCTCCTCGATGTAAGCGTGTACGGTATCTAGCTCTTTCTGATTCATTTTATAGAGGGGAGCTTGCTTGAGCTCAGGCTCGCTATCCAGATTAATCTTATGGTCGAACTCCCTATGCGGCGGCAATTCATTTGCGCGTCTTTTGGAGAAGACATGGGCAAGGTCATGATATTCAGGAGGTAATTGGGCCAACAATTGTGTCCTCTCTTCTTCTTCAGTGAGCTCCGCAATATGCGCAATATCGGTACCGTCGCAAGCGGTTTCCATTTCTACGAACCAGCATTGGTCTTCCCCTTCAATTGTCCCAACCTCGACGGCTGAAAGCGTAGGTGTGTCCATTTCGTCTAGACCAAGATCCTCTTTTTTCTTATCGTAGACTTCTTGTCGCTCCTGCAGTGTAGGCCGGGGAGTCAGAATAATTGAAGGGGTCGCCGGCGCTTCTGCTACCATTTCAGGGCGTTTCAATATCTGCTTCGGAATAAAACGTGGAGATTTTTTAGCAGGAGGTTTGTTGATTTCTAGAGGGGCAGTTCAATCAGTCGGTCACGGCGGTTAGCGTCCCACTGATGATCATTGCGATCTTCTGGCCACCACAGCCGGTGTCGCACGCAGTCTGGGAGTACGTCATGATAGGCCAGCCACTGTCGACCGAGGATCACATTGTTCTTGTTACCAAGTGTGGTAGCAAAGAACGGCATGTTGACTCGGTGCGAATCTATAGTCAGTGTCATCACATAGGCATGGCGTAGAGGTCGGGAGGACCCGCCGTCGAAGCCTCTGATAGGGAGTGGATGACGGAGATTGTAGCGCGTCATCTTAATCTTACTATTTCGGTACCAATCACGCAGTTGTTTACGATCTGCGAAGGCATATCCATTAGCGCCGGTATCAATGAGGGCAGAGATTGGAAATTGCGAATTGTTTTTAGTTTCAAGAGAACAATCTATAACTAGTGGCCTTCCGCCAAACAAATTTTCCAAATCAATGCCATTTACTCGATACGTGTTATTCTCTAGGAAGGCGACTTCTCCTAGAGACAATCTTTTCCCTCATCGGAGCTCATGGTGAATTCCGATCCAAATACTTCAGCTTCCTCCTTCTTCTTCGCATCCACCTCGTTGACTTTAACAGTAGGACACGCGTTAGCGTAGTGACCAGTCTTGTGGCAATGGAAGCAGACACCAGCGTTTCGGGCCAAGACTTTTGGCTTTGGCGGACCAGATGCTCTTGGAGGTGCAGTACGGGTGTGTTCCGGCGGGAGAAGTGGCTTCTTATACCTGTCCTTGCGTTGTTGGTAGCGAGCGGCTTGATCCTCCGATTTGCGCGCTAATTTCAGGTGTGGTTCGATCTTCAAGCAGTGTTGAGACATCTCCAAGGTGGATTCAAAATCCAATCCGGCGATAACATTTTGCAGCTTGGGACTCATCTTTTCACGAAGTTCATCCATGCGGTCTTCGTCTCTAAGTTGTAATTGAGAAGCGAAGGTCAAGAACTTAGTGAAGAAGGCTGAGAAGCTGTCATCCCTTGTCGGAGTTTCTTGAAGTTGGCACGAGCTTCGGAGCGCTTCTGTCCTCGGGTCTTGCCGTAGGCTCCTCGCATAACTTCGACGATGGACATCGCAACAGTGATGTGGTTGACGCTTTCTGGCTCGAGGTAGGGTTTGATAAATTCCTGTGCGTCACCACCAATAAACCCCAAGAGGTAATTAATCTTGTGGTTTTCATCATCGAAGTAGATCGAATCGCCGTTCAACTTGCGCTTAACAGCGTGTTCCCAGTTTTCGAAAGTAGGATTATGAGAACCAGTGAAGGTGGGTGGGTTCTCAATCTTCTGGCGGTAACGGAGTCGCTTAGCCTGTGGGTCACGGACCTCTTTGTTGCTTGGTGGCGTCTCTGAGGCCTCACAGCCGGCGGCGTCTTTCTCAAAAGTGTTATAGGTAGCAGATCCTCGCACCGACTTGGATTCCTCCTTCTGCTTACCCTTATCCTTGGCTTTGAGATCTAGAGTGACCTCTGCAAATGCCCCCTTCCAGCGCTCAGCTTCCTCCGCCCAGGATTGTGCCAATTTCTCTGCCTCTGCCTTTTGGTCCAGTGTATCTCGAAGGTAGTTGCTGATGTTGTTGGCGCGATCAGCTAGAGCGGTACACATAGTCTTGAGGGTATATTCGTGACGTTCTTGATCAGTCTCCTTCTTGACTTCGGCAGCGCGGCGTTCGTTTCTCTTGATATAATCTTTGTCCAACATTTCAAACGTGACTTGCTGATACCATGGCACATCAATCTTTGTAGTTTGGTCCTCCTCTTCCCCAGGTGCGCGGGTGGCGTACACCGAGGTTGTGAAATCTTCCTTCGGCCAATCTCCTGGCATTTTCTAATGTCCTTTATTAGCGAGGCAATTAGTCGATGACTGTCCAGATAATCGTGAGCGAAAACGCTGTCCACAGATTACTGAGTCTGGAATTAGTGTTTTACCTCTCTACAGAGGTCGCGTTGAGTAGTTTGGGGAGCTTAGTATTATGTCACGGCGTAGAATAGGCACAAGTGAAAGTACAGCTTGTATGGCGATTATTCAATCTGTCGAGCGAATACTAAGCTGGAGAAGAATAGAAAGGAACAGAATCTAATTACAAAAAGCCCTGAGGCTATTCCTATTCGGGCGGGTTTCCACTAAATTGCCGCGCACGTGCTTCTTCCCGCATCAGCCATTAATCTCACCTCCTCCATCCACGTAATCGTATATCATGACGGAGCGGAATGCCGTGCCCGTGACAGACACCCTCCCAGAAGACAAACAGCCGCGGGTCGCTGCTTGGTTTAAAGATGCCGTGGACAATAAACAATTTGATTGGCGAGATTTTATTAATCATCTTTGCTTGCAATTTCAAGATAATCAGGCGTGCCAGGCTGCTGTAGAGATGGTCCAGCGCATGGAACAGGGGTATAACCAGCTATTTCAGGACTTCCTCAAAGACTTCGAATACCGGATTGCTTTGTGCAAGGATCTCTTTACTGTATCAGGAAAAACAATACAGTTGAATTTGTCTTTGAATGTGCGCTTACGCCGTGCTCTAGTATCTGTTGATCTTCTCCACTAATTAATTATAAGTTGTGGGTGAAAAAGTGAGCGAGGTAGCAGCTAAGTTGGAAGCACTGGCAGAATACCGATCAAAGAATGCGACTCGGACGGAAACTCAGCTCGGGACGCCAAAAAGCGGTAGCACTCAAAAATTTTCCGAGGAAACGAAGGCAGAAGTAGATGAGCAGGGTGATACGGTGATGACTGGAACTAACGCACTGTTGGCTGCCGCCTTACACGAGTTGAAGTCACTAAGGAAAAATTCGAAGCAGCAGGGTCAGGCTGACAAAGATACTAGTAGCAATGATGATAGGCCTAGAGCTCCTTGGCGTAGCAAAGAAGCATTTAACAAACTACTTATCAAGGGAGTCTGTGTCCGGTGTGAAAAGATGGGGCATATGGGAAGGCGATGTCCGAAATACCGACCAGCTAAGCGTCCGGGAGCAGGTGTCAGTTCAGCAGAGCTGGATCAAGAGGACTTTGAAAGCTGCGTGTCGGGAAACGAAGAACCCTGAGTAAAGTCGCACTCAGGTGTGGAGACAAGGAACCGTCGAGAATTGGCACGGCTCAGAAAAACTTAGAAAAATTAAATAGCCCACCATTATTAATAGATGGTTTGATTAATGGGTCATTCTTTATCAAAGCTATGGTTGATACTGGCTGTCTTTGTTTTCTGTAATCGATGAGAACCTTGTGCGCAAACATGATTTGTATTCCGAAAGCATTTCCCCGCGTCATTTGCGGTTAGCAGACGGAATCAAAGCAAATAAAATCTCGCGATTGCGCGGATTAAGTTGGACATAGATGGCAGACAAGAGCAAATTTGGGGTTACGTTATGCCGAATTTAGCGTATCCTTTGATATTAGGTAAGCCATGGATGGAGTATAACGATGTAATTTACTCAGCAAGGCGAAAAATATTGTGTATTGGAAGTAGAAAACATGGAATGGTAGTTCGGGCGAGCGGTTGGTACGAAGAAACATCACCAGCTAGTATTAGGGACCGAATTTCTCACGTTCAAATCGAACAGGTAGTCCAAGTATCAGAAGGAGACTTCCTCAAAATGGCTCGCAGAGGGGCAAGATAGATGGACCTATCGTCGGGGCCGTCTCTATGCACGATATCACACGGGCTTTGGAAGCTAAGAAGGTTAGCTCCTATGATGAAATAAAGAAAATCCTACCAATGGAGATTAGAAAATATACAAAGCTATTTCTAGACGATGGAGTCATGAATGGTAGTACACTTCCCCCTCATAGACCCGGAGTAGACACCAAGGTTAAGCTATATAAGGATGAACAGGGTCGAGATAAAGAAGTGCCATGGGGACCCCTATACGGAATGTCGCGGGAAGAACTGTTAGTCCTGAGAAAAACTTTAACCGAATTAATCGATAAAAATTGGATAAAAGCCAGTAGTTCTCCTGAGGAGCACCGGTTTTATTTATCAAAAAACCTGGAGGTGGCCTCAGATTTTGCGTCGATTACCGTGCGCTAAATGCCATATCTGAGCGGGATCAATATCCGTTACCTCTAACTCGGGAAACAATCCAGATGCTGTCAAATGCTAAGTGGTTATCAAAGATTGACGTTCGTTCGGCGTTTCATCGATTGCGCATGGCTGAAGGGACGAGTGGAAGACAGCGTTCAGAACTAGATTCGGCTCGTTTGAATGGTTAGTGACCCGTTTGGATTAGCAGGCGCACCGGCAGCATTCCAAAGATGGATTAATAAGGAGTTGGGGGACCTACTGGGCGTTACCTGTTCGGCATACATCGATGATGTAGTTATCTTCACCGATGGGGATCTTGAGGACACTGGGAAAAGGTTAACCAGGTTTTAAACCGACTTTCTAAGGCAGATCTAAAGCTTGACCCATTAAAATCTGCTTTCGCAAAGAAAGAGATAAAATACTTGGGATTCATAATCAATGTGGACGAAGGGATTAAAGTGGATCCAGAAAAAATAAGGGCAATAGCATCTTGGGAAGCTCCAACTGACTTAAGGGGCGTGCGAAGCTTTCTAGGGTTTGCAAATTTCTATCGGAGTTTTATTCAGAACTTTGCACAACTTTCGGCCCCTTTGCAAGCTTTAACTAAGGGAACCCCGTTTAGGTGGAGAAACGAGCATCAGGAAGCATTCGACAAGCTCAAGTCAAAATTCATAACAGCCCCAATACTAGCAATGTGGGATGGAGATCACGAGACCGTCTTGGAGACAGATGCATTGGGATGGGCAACCGGAGGATGCCTTTCCCAATTTAAGACTCCAGGAAAATTGCAACCAGTAGCTTACTACTCGAAGAAATTGTCGCCGGCAGAATGCAACTACGATATTCACGACAAAGAGCTGCTTTCCATCATAAGATGCCTTAATGACTGGAGGAGTGAGCTATTGGGTCTGAAGGACCCTTTTATCATACTCACAGACCATAAAATCTAAAGTATTTTATGACTACGCGTAAGCTATCCGAGCGCCAAGTAAGATGGTCACAGCTTTTATCCCAGTTCAACTTTAGGCTGAAATTTCGAGCGCGGAAAGCAAAGTGAGCGACCTGATGCACTATCANCCTATTCGGGCGGGTTTTCCACTAAATTGCCGCGCACGTGCTTCTTCCCGCATCAGCCATTAATCTCACCTCCTCCATCCACGTAATCGTATATCATGACGGAGCGGAATGCCGTGCCGTGACATCACCCCTCCTCAGCCTTCGATTGTCCCAAATCGACTAATTTCGGCGGCGGCGTCGGTTGTCACGACCTTGGTTGGTCACCATGTTATCTTCCGGATGTTCCTCACTAAATCTATCATGTGCGGCATCGTCCAACCACGTAGCGAGGCGTCGTGGTGGCCCTGGCAATTCGGGTGCTCATTGTGGAACCTTTCTAATATGAGGGGTGCGTTCCGAAAGTTGGCAGCCGGATACCATTCCTCGTCTGCGTCCCAGCCTTCCCATTGGACCTTGTACTGTAGCCGATTGCGATACAGCCGCGCGTCCAACACCTTCTCGATCTCCCATTCTAACTCCCCATTGACCTCTTCTGCCGGCGGTTCTGGATTGGCCTGGCCGGGCAACGGGTTATCTGGATCTTTGCGCAGTCGGTCTGGTGAAAATACAGGGTGTATTTTCCAAGAGGCTGGTAGTTGTACGCGGAATGAATGCCCTTCTTTGGCAATGATCCGATATGGTCCCACCATTGGATTTTCCAACTTATCCGACGGTCTCGTAGTTCTCCAAGCACCGCGCCGGATATATACTTTATCTCCAACGTCAAAGTCTACTTCTCGGCGATGTTTATTGGCTTGAACACGCTGTTGTTCCTGTGAGCGTTTAATGCTCTCCTTAGCATAATCCAACGCGCTGCTGATCCGTTTAAGCCACTCCGCGGCCTCGTCCCGATTCAGCTTCTCTCGAGGGGTTCGTGGTTCCAGTCGCTGATTCCAGTCAAATTCTAAACGCATTTCGTAACCATAGTCAATCATTGATGGCGACAATCCCGTAGATTCATTTGGAATAGCTGCCGCAGCAGCATCTAGAGCGGGAAGCAGCTCCGCCCAATCGTCTTGGTGGAAATTAACAAATGGTCGCAGTCGCTGATCAATGATCTGGTTGATAATTTCGGTCTGACCGTCTGTCTGCGGATGTTCTGCCGTAGATAGCTTAAGTTTCACGCGCGCTAACCTTGATAGCTCGTCCATGAAATCCGAAATGAATTGCGGACCGCGGTCGCTGGTAATGGTCTTCGGTGCGCCACGGAATCGCCAGACGTAACGGTAAAACAAGTCTGCAGCAGTCTTTGCTGTAGCACTTTTAGTGGTTGGGATGGAGATTTGGCGTTTAGACAATCTATCAACAACTACCCAAATGTTATTAAACCCTCGTTTGTCTGGTACCCCTACATCGTGGAAATCCATCGATATATCATCCCATGTACGTTCTGGGATGGCTAAAGGCTGTAGTAAGCCCGGTGTCTTATCTCTAGGCTTATGCGATCGTCGGCAGACATGACAGTTCTTCACATAACGCTCGATGTCTGCTGCGTATCGTGGCCACCAGTACCGGTCGCCAATTAGTTTCCTCATTTTGTTTCGTCCTGGATGAGCGGTGGATGTAGATTCGTGGATCATCTTCAACACTTGAGTACGGAGATTGTCTTTGGCTGACACCACCACGCGTCCCTTATGAAGCACCAACCCGGTAGGTTCCAAAGAATAAGGCTCTTCCCGCTGTCGTGCTTGCCGGCGTAGATCCTCGAGATCGGGATCCGCTCGGTTGGCCATAAACGTACGATCAATAGTATCCAGATCCTCGTCGATGGGCGCTAAAACCTTGCTGTCATGCGGCAACATAACTTTCTTTTGAGGGAGGAGGATTTTCGTACGTTCCAGTTCTTTTGCGGCTTTTTGTGTAGGGGTAAGTTCTTTCTTGCGAGATAACGCGTCCGCCAGGATATTTTCCTTGCCTGGCCGGTACTGAAGGTCGAAACTGAATTGCGATAGCACCTCTGCCCATCGGATTTGCCTATCGTTGAGCAGCTGCTTCTGACCAAAGTATTCCAGAACTCGGTGATCAGTCAGAATCACGAAAGGCTCCCAGGCGCTGGTGAGCTCTGCGCGCCATTCCTTCAAGCATTGGATGATAGCCAACAGCTCCTTATCGTGGATCTCATAGTTTGCCTCCGGACCAGTCAAGGTTCGGGAGTGAAAAGCCACAGGATGCCACACGCCATCCTCCTGCAATTGACTGAGTACTCCTCCTGTTGCTAAATCCGAACAATCGGTCTCTACACGTGAAGGCTTTTTCTGATCAAAGTACAGTAAGATGGGTGGGCTAACCAATTTCTCTTTCAGGGCAAGGAACGCTTCTTCAGCTTGCTCGGTCCATTGGAACAACTGGCCTTTTGGAATTGCCGTCAGGTTGTACAACGGCTTAGCAATCCGGGAGAAATTCTCAATAAAGTTACGGTAATAGTTGCAGAACCCCAAGAAGGATTGAATGGCAGTCTTGCTAGTAGGTCTCTCCCATGCGCGAATACTTTCCAGCTTCTTCGGGTCTGGCAGGAGTCCGGAAGTGTTAACAATGAAGCCCAGAAAATTAACAGATTTTTGATTAAAGCGGCACTTCTTAATGTCCACCTGCAGTCCAGCTCTGTCCAAACGTTGAAGGACCTCGCGTACTTCTGCGACGTGTTTACTTTTATCTTTAGAGTGGACGCATACATCATCCATATATGCGGAAACGTAACGTGCAAGCAGATTGCCTAGGACCGAATTGATATATCTTTGGAAAGTGGCCGGGCCACCTGACAGACCAAAAGGTAACACGCGGTAACGGTATTGACCGAATCGAGTACGAAACGTAGTCCATCCCACGGAGTCTGGATGCATCCGGATACGGTTGAACGCATGGATGACATCTAGAATGGTGAATTTCTTAGAACCAGCCATCTTGGCTAATGTCTCACCAATGAGGGGCAGAGGATAGCGATCTTTCCGCGTGTGTGCGTTTAATTTCCGGTAGTCTACACAAAATCGAAGGTCACCATTCTTTTTCTTGACAAACAAGACCGGGGAATTGAATGGAGAATCGCTGGGTTCGATGAACCCGTTCGCCAAGTTCTCCTCGATGTAAGCGTGTACGGTATCTAGCTCTTTCTGATTCATTTTATAGAGGGGAGCTTGCTTGAGCTCAGGCTCGCTATCCAGATTAATCTTATGGTCGAACTCCCTATGCGGCGGCAATTCATTTGCGCGTCTTTTGGAGAAGACATGGGCAAGGTCATGATATTCAGGAGGTAATTGGGCCAACAATTGTGTCCTCTCTTCTTCTTCAGTGAGCTCCGCAATATGCGCAATATCGGTACCGTCGCAAGCGGTTTCCATTTCTACGAACCAGCATTGGTCTTCCCCTTCAATTGTCCCAACCTCGACGGCTGAAAGCGTAGGTGTGTCCATTTCGTCTAGACCAAGATCCTCTTTTTTCTTATCGTAGACTTCTTGTCGCTCCTGCAGTGTAGGCCGGGGAGTCAGAATAATTGAAGGGGTCGCCGGCGCTTCTGCTACCATTTCAGGGCGTTTCAATATCTGCTTCGGAATAAAACGTGGAGATTTTTTAGCAGGAGGTTTGTTGATTTCTAGAGGGGGCAGTTCAATCAGTCGGTCACGGCGGTTAGCGTCCCACTGATGATCATTGCGATCTTCTGGCCACCACAGCCGGTGTCGCACGCAGTCTGGGAGTACGTCATGATAGGCCAGCCACTGTCGACCGAGGATCACATTGTTCTTGTTACCAAGTGTGGTAGCAAAGAACGGCATGTTGACTCGGTGCGAATCTATAGTCAGTGTCATCACATAGGCATGGCGTAGAGGTCGGGAGGACCCGCCGTCGAAGCCTCTGATAGGGAGTGGATGACGGAGATTGTAGCGCGTCATCTTAATCTTACTATTTCGGTACCAATCACGCAGTTGTTTACGATCTGCGAAGGCATATCCATTAGCGCCGGTATCAATGAGGGCAGAGATTGGAAATTGCGAATTGTTTTTAGTTTCAAGAGAACAATCTATAACTAGTGGCCTTCCGCCAAACAAATTTTCCAAATCAATGCCATTTACTCGATACGTGTTATTCTCTAGGAAGGCGACTTCTCCTAGAGACAATCTTTTCCCTCATCGGAGCTCATGGTGAATTCCGATCCAAATGCTTCAGCTTCCTCCTTCTTCTTCGCATCCACCTCGTTGACTTTAGCAGTAGGACACGCGTTAGCGTAGTGACCAGTCTTGTGGCAATGGAAGCAGACACCAGCGTTTCGGGCCAAGACTTCTGGCTTTGGCGGACCAGATGCTCTTGGAGGTGCAGTACGGGTGTGTTCCGGCGGGAGAAGTGGCTTCTTATACCTGTCCTTGCGTTGTTGGTAGCGAGCGGCTTGATCCTCCGATTTGCGCGCTAATTTCAGGTGTGGTTCGATCTTCAAGCAGTGTTGAGACATCTCCAAGGTGGATTCAAAATCCAATCCGGCGATAACATTTTGCAGCTTGGGACTCATCTTTTCACGAAGTTCATCCATGCGGTCTTCGTCTCTAAGTTGTAATTGAGAAGCGAAGGTCAAGAACTTAGTGAAGAAGGCTGAGAAGCTGTCATCCCCTTGTCGAAGTTTCTTGAAGTTGGCACGAGCTTCGGAGCGCTTCTGTCCTCGGGTCTTGCCGTAGGCTCCTCGCATAACTTCGACGATGGACATCGCAACAGTGATGTGGTTGACGCTTTCGGGCTCGAGGTAGGGTTTGATAAATTCCTGTGCGTCACCACCAATAAACCCCAAGAGGTAATTAATCTTGTGGTTTTCATCATCGAAGTAGATCGAATCGCCGTTCAACTTGCGCTTAACAGCGTGTTCCCAGTTTTCGAAAGTAGGATTATGAGAACCAGTGAAGGTGGGTGGGTTCTCAATCTTCTGGCGGTAACGGAGTCGCTTAGCCTGTGGGTCACGGACCTCTTTGTTGCTTGGTGGCGTCTCTGAGGCCTCACAGCCGGCGGCGTCTTTCTCAAAAGTGTTATAGGTAGCAGATCCTCGCACCGACTTGGATTCCTCCTTCTGCTTACCCTTATCCTTGGCTTTGAGATCTAGAGTGACCTCTGCAAATGCCCCCTTCCAGCGCTCAGCTTCCTCCGCCCAGGATTGTGCCAATTTCTCTGCCTCTGCCTTTTGGTCCAGTGTATCTCGAAGGTAGTTGCTGATGTTGTTGGCGCGATCACCTAGAGCGGTACACATAGTCTTGAGGGTATATTCGTGACGTTCTTGATCAGTCTCCTTCTTGACTTCGGCAGCGCGGCGTTCGTTTCTCTTGATATTATCTTTGTCCAACATTTCAAACGTGACTTGCTGATACCATGGCACATCAATCTTTGTAGTTTGGTCCTCCTCTTCCCCAGGTGCGCGGGTGGCGTACACCGAGGTTGTGAAATCTTCCTTCGGCCAATCTCCTGGCATTTTCTAATGTCCTTTATTAGCGAGGCAATTAGTCGATGACTGTCCAGATAATCGTGAGCGAAACGCTGTCCACAGATTACTGAGTCTGGAATTAGTGTTTTACCTCTCTACAGAGGTCGCGTTGAGTAGTTTGGGGAGCTTAGTATTATGTCACGGCGTAGAATAGGCACAAGTGAAAGTACAGCTTGTATGGCGATTATTCAATCTGTCGAGCGAATACTAAGCTGGAGAAGAATAGAAAGGAACAGAATCTAATTACAAAAAGCCCTGAGGCTATTCCTATTCGGGCGGGTTTCCACTAAATTGCCGCGCACGTGCTTCTTCCCGCATCAGCCATTAATCTCACCTCCTCCATCCACGTAATCGTATATCATGACGGAGCGGAATGCCGTGCCGTGACAGACACCCTCCCAGAAGACAAACAGCCGCGGGTCGCTGCTTGGTTTAAAGATGCCGTGGACAATAAACAATTTGATTGGCGAGATTTTATTAATCATCTTTGCTTGCAATTTCAAGATAATCAGGCGTGCCAGGCTGCTGTAGAGATGGTCCAGCGCATGGAACAGGGGTATAACCAGCTATTTCAGGACTTCCTCAAAGACTTCGAATACCGGATTGCTTTGTGCAAGGATCTCTTTACTGTATCAGGAAAAACAATACAGTTGAATTTGTCTTTGAATGTGCGCTTACGCCGTGCTCTAGTATCTGTTGATCTTCCTCCACTAATTAATTATAAGTTGTGGGTGACAAAAGTGAGCGAGGTAGCAGCTAAGTTGGAAGCACTGGCAGAATACCGATCAAAGAATGCGACTCGGACGGAAACTCAGCTCGGGACGCCAAAAAGCGGTAGCACTCAAAAATTTTCCGAGGAAACGAAGGCAGAAGTAGATGAGCAGGGTGATACGGTGATGACTGGAACTAACGCACTGTTGGCTGCCGCCTTACACGAGTTGAAGTCACTAAGGAAAAATTCGAAGCAGCAGGGTCAGGCTGACAAAGATACTAGTAGCAATGATGATAGGCCTAGAGCTCCTTGGCGTAGCAAAGAAGCATTTAACAAACTACTTATCAAGGGAGTCTGTGTCCGGTGTGAAAAGATGGGGCATATGGGAAGGCGATGTCCGAAATACCGACCAGCTAAGCGTCCGGGAGCAGGTGTCAGTTCAGCAGAGCTGGATCAAGAGGACTTTGAAAGCTGCGTGTCGGGAAACGAAGAACCCTGAGTAAAGTCGCACTCAGGTGTGGAGACAAGGAACCGTCGAGAATTGGCACGGCTCAGAAAAACTTAGAAAAATTAAATAGCCCACCATTATTAATAGATGGTTTGATTAATGGGTCATTCTTTATCAAAGCTATGGTTGATACTGGCTGTCTTTGTTTTTCTGTAATCGATGAGAACCTTGTGCGCAAACATGATTTGTATTCCGAAAGCATTTCCCCGCGTCATTTGCGGTTAGCAGACGGAATCAAAGCAAATAAAATCTCGCGGATTGCGCGGATTAAGTTGGACATAGATGGCAGACAAGAGCAAATTTGGGGTTACGTTATGCCGAATTTAGCGTATCCTTTGATATTAGGTAAGCCATGGATGGAGTATAACGATGTAATTTACTCAGCAAGGCGAAAAATATTGTGTATTGGAAGTAGAAAACATGGAATGGTAGTTCGGGCGAGCGGTTGGTACGAAGAAACATCACCAGCTAGTATTAGGGACCGAATTTCTCACGTTCAAATCGAACAGGTAGTCCAAGTATCAGAAGGAGACTTCCTCAAAATGGCTCGGCAGAGGGGCAAGATAGATGGACCTATCGTCGGGGCCGTCTCTATGCACGATATCACACGGGCTTTGGAAGCTAAGAAGGTTAGCTCCTATGATGAAATAAAGAAAATCCTACCAATGGAGATTAGAAAATATACAAAGCTATTTCTAGACGATGGAGTCATGAATGGTAGTACACTTCCCCCTCATAGACCCGGAGTAGACACCAAGGTTAAGCTATATAAGGATGAACAGGGTCGAGATAAAGAAGTGCCATGGGGACCCCTATACGGAATGTCGCGGGAAGAACTGTTAGTCCTGAGAAAAACTTTAACCGAATTAATCGATAAAAATTGGATAAAAGCCAGTAGTTCTCCTGGAGGAGCACCGGTTTTATTTATCAAAAAACCTGGAGGTGGCCTCAGATTTTGCGTCGATTACCGTGCGCTAAATGCCATATCTGAGCGGGATCAATATCCGTTACCTCTAACTCGGGAAACAATCCAGATGCTGTCAAATGCTAAGTGGTTATCAAAGATTGACGTTCGTTCGGCGTTTCATCGATTGCGCATGGCTGAAGGGGACGAGTGGAAGACAGCGTTCAGAACTAGATTCGGCTCGTTTGAATGGTTAGTGACCCCGTTTGGATTAGCAGGCGCACCGGCAGCATTCCAAAGATGGATTAATAAGGAGTTGGGGGACCTACTGGGCGTTACCTGTTCGGCATACATCGATGATGTAGTTATCTTCACCGATGGGGATCTTGAGGACCACTGGGAAAAGGTTAACCAGGTTTTAAACCGACTTTCTAAGGCAGATCTAAAGCTTGACCCATTAAAATCTGCTTTCGCAAAGAAAGAGATAAAATACTTGGGATTCATAATCAATGTGGACGAAGGGATTAAAGTGGATCCAGAAAAAATAAGGGCAATAGCATCTTGGGAAGCTCCAACTGACTTAAGGGGCGTGCGAAGCTTTCTAGGGTTTGCAAATTTCTATCGGAGTTTTATTCAGAACTTTGCACAACTTTCGGCCCCTTTGCAAGCTTTAACTAAGGGAACCCCGTTTAGGTGGAGAAACGAGCATCAGGAAGCATTCGACAAGCTCAAGTCAAAATTCATAACAGCCCCAATACTAGCAATGTGGGATGGAGATCACGAGACCGTCTTGGAGACAGATGCATTGGGATGGGCAACCGGAGGATGCCTTTCCCAATTTAAGACTCCAGGAAAATTGCAACCAGTAGCTTACTACTCGAAGAAATTGTCGCCGGCAGAATGCAACTACGATATTCACGACAAAGAGCTGCTTTCCATCATAAGATGCCTTAATGACTGGAGGAGTGAGCTATTGGGTCTGAAGGACCCTTTTATCATACTCACAGACCATAAAAATCTAAAGTATTTTATGACTACGCGTAAGCTATCCGAGCGCCAAGTAAGATGGTCACAGCTTTTATCCCAGTTCAACTTTAGGCTGAAATTTCGAGCGGGAAAGCAAAGTGAGCGACCTGATGCACTATCACGTAGGCCTCAAGATGTGCCAAGGTAATCCAAGGATCCGCGTCTGAAAGAGAGGGAGTTTACATTGCTTAAAGAAACATGGTTATCTAAGGAACGAAAGGATGAGCAAATTATGGTAGCATCGGTAGAAAATCAGATACCAAAAGGAAGTTATTTATTTGAAGAAAAAGAGTTGCAAGAGCTCTGGGATAGAGGAGTAAAGCACGATGAAACGACTTTCACACAAATATACAAACCTTTATGGAAAGATGAAGACCAATTTCCTGCATCCTTACAGCTTAAGGTCTCACGTTCGGAGTGCGAACTAGATACCCGGGGGGCACTCTGTTTTAGAAAACGACTATGGATTCCAGACTGGGAGCCTTTAAGAACCGCATTGATTCAGAAAACACACGACTCACACCTCACAGGTCATCCTGGGCGAAACAATACTATCGCAATACTTTCGCGCTCTTTTTATTGGCCAAACATGAGTACAATGGTACGAAAATTCTGCCGAAACTGCGATGTATGTGGTCGATCGCACGTGTGGAGATCTAAAAGACAAGGGTTGTTGCTCCCCTTACCAGTCCCGGATAGGTTTCATAGCGAGCTTTCTATAGATTTCATGACCGATCTACCGGCAAAAGAAAAGGGTGACTCCAGATATCTAATGGTAATTACGGATCGCCTCCTAAAATGTGTCACCCTCGAAGCCATGCAGACTATGAACGCAGAGGAATGTGCAGAACGTTTCTTACAATGTCACTACCGTTTTCATGGATTTCCTCGAGCGCTGACGTCAGATCGAGGATCTAATTGGGTGGGAGACTTCTGGAAACACCTCTGTAAGCTTGCAAAAATCGAGCAGCGACTCTCAACCGCTTTCCTGTGACGGCCCTGCATCATAGTAATGAGTAGGGGTGCAATGACATAATGATAGGTCTGTATTATAAGGAGTTACCCGGTATGGAACGCACGGGCCAGGTGTAAATTATGTGCAGTTATAGATCTGTAGATGCTTTCTTTCCTTTCTCTTCCTTAGTTTAGAATCCTTTATATTATAATCCTAATTTGAGTATCTATTTGATTCGACTTCGTCATCTCCTAGTTCGTGCTCTCTTCGGACCCTCACATTTCCATCCCGAAACAGATGGCGCCACAGAAAGAATGAACCAAGAGGTCCTATCATATATGCGAGCATTCATTTCCTTCGCACAATTAGAATGGTCATCGATGCTACCATCGGCGCAACTTGCTATAAATAACCGAGACAACTCAAGCACGGGATTAAGTCCATTTTTCCTCGAGCATGGCTATCACGTAGAGCCGGTACAGCAAGTATCTAGTGAGCAGGTACAATCAGCTCCAGCAAAGCGAGCGGAAAGGTTCATGGCAAGAATAACGGAAGCTCAAGAGTACGCAGCGGCTGCAATGGCGGCAGCTCAACAGATAATGGAAGACCAATCTAACAAAAAGAGAAGTCCGGCACCTGTTTTCCATGTCGGAGATAAAGTGTGGCTCAACCTTAGGAACGTTCAAACTCCGCAACCAAAGAAAAAGCTAGCATGGGTAAATGCCAAATACTCGGTTACAAGAATAATTTCTCCGCATGTAGTGGAATTGGACGTACCTACGAAAATCTGGCCGCGCTTCCACGTTGATTTATTACGCAGAGCTGGGGAGGACCCCTTACCATCTCAAGAGCAAGACGATTTACAGCCTACAGCCGTGCATTCTGAAGAGTCCGGCGCTCATCCCGAACAAATTGTTGAGCGAATTTTACGGGCAGAGCGTATTCGGCGAGGTCGGGGTTGGACAAGACGATTGTTGGTCAAGTGGAAGGGGTTTGCCGAACCTAACTGGGAGGATTGTTCGGAACTTGAAAATGTGAAAGCCTTGGATGAGTTTGAAGCGAAGTACGGAACGGCAGACGGGGTTGGAGAAGATGAAGGAGCAAGGCAGGGTCGTCATAAACCACGCAAAGAAAAAAAAAAAAAAAAACAGTGCTTTGAGAGGGGGTAATGTTACGGGCTAGGCCCGACTGGGTTCTGGCTGGGCTGTGTATAACTACAGGGCCCATCCTTGTTTCGTCACATGTAAGGCTAAGGGATCTGGAATAGCTTTAGTAGTCATAAAGCGCTGTAGCTGCTCGCCCCTGAACTGCATAGAAAATATAAACATTTAATTGTGGCATTGCTTCCGTGCACTGACCGAAAGTCCTAGCCCGTCACACTGGCGTCCTCTCCCAATTGCAGGATGATGGTCTTTTTCACCCTGTGGGTTATTTCTCAAAAACAATGATTGATGCCGAGCTCAATTACCCAATCCATGATAAGGAACTCTTGGCAATTTTCCGATCCTTCAAGCAGTACAAGCCTGAGCTATTAGGTGCCCAGGAAAACGTCCATGTGTATACAGACCACAAGGCTTTGGAGTATTTCATGTCAACAAAGGAACTCACGGCCCGCCAAGCTCGCTGGGCAGAGTTCTTCGCCGAGTTCCATTTCACGATTATGTATCGGACAGGTATTACAAATACTCTTGCAGACACCCTCTCCCGTTGCGACCAAGAACTCACACCCATTGAGGCTAAGAAACGGGCATACCGGAACCAATAGATGATTCCGGACGACAAGATAGACCCGAAGATCTTGGAAGAACTGCGAGTGGCGAAAATTGACTGCCTCGATGAAGTCGACTCTTACATCCATAGAGTCTCAGTGGATGCAGACAACGAGGTTGCGACTCATAATCCCGGATTAACAGTCAATGACGAAGCTACATCACATTTGGACCACCTGGTTGTTGAGGGCGAGCCACCGGACCCGGCCTCTGTAGTGGCATACGACATTGATGGATACAACATTGTTGATCAGGTTATTGAAGCCAATAAAACCTCTCCTGACTTGGAACCCCTTCGTGCGAAAGCTAGAGCGCACCACATGGATTATGAGCTTAACCAAGGAAAACCCTACTTCCAAGGACGCCTGGAGATACCCATGCAATCTCTAGAGCTGTGCACCTCCTTGATCCGCCACGTGCATGCCCAGCCATGTGTGGCACACGCCGGAGTCAACAAGGTCAAGTTACTGCTCGGTCAGAAGTACCACTGGTCTGGATTAGGGAATAATGTTGCCCGTTATATTGCCAACTGCAGTTGTGCCCGCCAGAAGGCCCGACGGGACAAGACACCCGGCCTGTTACACCCTCTGCCAATCCGTGCTCGACCGTACCAACACTTGACAGTGGACTTCACTGAGCTTCCTCTTGATGAAGCGGGTTACAACACTGCATTCGTCATCATGGACAGATTGACAAAAAAACCCCTTTCGATTCCGTGCCATAAAACGATCACGGCTAAGGAAATGGCTGGGCTATTCCTCGTGCATTGGGTACGTCACTTCGGAACGCCCGACTCTATAGTCTCCGACCGTGGACCACAGTTTGTTTCAACTTTCTGGAAAGAATACTGCCGCATCTTAGGCACCAAAGTCACACTCACTACGGCCTATAACCCTAACGTTGATGGAAAAACTGAAGTCATGAATCAATATGTTAAGCAGAGACTACGCCCTTTTTGCACGTACTATCAAGATAATCGGAGCTCCCTATTGCCACTTATGGATATAGCACAACTCATCTTGCCCCATGAGTCACTCGGCAATATCAGCCCCTTCCAGGTGCTGAATGGGTACTGTTGTGTAATCCACGTAGATTGCCAGGGCAGACGCTTGGGGCCACGTCGCGGTTAGTGCACATGACGGTGGAGCTAAACCGTATAGGTTTAGTGTGCGATGCGTGCATTGGCAATATGGAGCCAACCAGATCTCGATGAAACAGGGTTAATGGGACTAGCCAGAGACCGATGGAATCGGGGAGAGCGAGAGATACATTTCTCCTAGGAGAGAAATGATGTAACAAAGGGAATGTTCTAGCACGGGGCTGTGGACAACACAGTAGGTCTGGAACGACATATAAGGAGGACTTGACCTCCGTTCATTCACTTGTAACTAAGTTTCCTTAATATACAATTCAAGTCTTACATACAAAGAGAACACACGCGACAGTGATAATAGAGACCTACTGCAAGTACGAGTTCCCCAGTAGCATCCATCATCCCGCTCCCATATAGCCTCGTTATTATAACAGGTACGAACCAAGAACCTCGTTCGACCTTCACAACCCCGAACCTCCCAGATCAGCCACCGAACAGCTCAGCCGTCAGGACTCCTTGGATGTCGCAAGCTGTCAGGAGAAAGCAATAGCCTTCGCTCAGTCAGCCTTGCAATCGCAACAAGATAAGATGAAGAGACTGGCTAATCGTACCCGTCGCAAGGTAGATTGGGCAGTGGGCGAACTAGTAGTCATTGACACTAGGAACTGGAAGTTGGACCGACCTTCAAGAAAACTCTTCGACAAGTGGTACGGCCCAGTCAGAGTTCTAGCGAAAGAGGGGGAGAGCTGGAGAGTCGATTTGCCAGTTCATTGGAAAGTCCATCCCGTGTTTCATTCCCATTCCCTACGAAAATATAACAGTAACCCTATACCTGGACAAGTACGCCCTGCTCAGGCGCCAATGCAAATAATAGCGAATCAGGACGAGTGGGAAATTACTAGCATTTTGGGGTCACGGTGTTATGGCCAGGCATCCTTGAAGAAGATTCAAAGAGAAAGTTCAAGTTAAAGGTTCAATGAGAAGATATCCGAGAAAACTCTGATAATTAGAGTTGGAGTGGCTTACCATGACATAATCTTTCAAAGCTTCACTTACATCTAGCACGTAGTTAGTTATACCTAAGGAAGCTGGAGTTACTCTAAAGTAGTTCTTCAGCTTCTCAATCTTATATCCTCATAGTTTCTAGAATCATACTACTTGTCTCGACCTCTCGATCTCTCGTTCTTCAGTCCTAATCTTTTGTGCCTCGCCCGATCAGTTTAACACCCCTAATCTTACCTGTCTATATCGTCTCGTACTTACTCGCCTAGTCATTACTAAGATATCTTCAGCAGACGGCAAATCCGACTTCAGTCACCACACGCCGTAACACACGGGTGCAGAACAACATGCTGGAGTATAGGATTCAGTGACAAGGTGCAGACGAGGATCTGGAATGGTACCCCTGCTCGGATGCAATGACCGGCCCACACAAGATGAAAGAATTCCATACCAGTCACCCACAAGCTAAAGGACCTCTAAGGGCTCTGCCGAAATGGATAGAAGCTTACAATGCTGGAATTGACAATTACAGCAACTTGGAGGACAATAGACCGATGACCCGAACTGTGCGGACGCAGTTTTTCAAAGGGGGGGTAATGTTACGGCTAGAGTTGATAACTGATAGGTTTATGGTATCACGTGATGTGTAGTCTGGTTGAGTAAGCGTCGGTCCCGGAAGCGAGCTGGCAGAGTTTTCAGCCCAGCGAGGCTGCATGCCTTTTTCTCTTCTTGTCTTTTCTTTTAGTCATCGTGCATAGCTTTAGGTCCAAATACAAAGCAATTACTCTTCTATCTTTCAAGGGAGCCTTCTAATATCAACCTGAGGTCGGTCGTAATAGTCAGCGCATCAGGTACTGCAGTTACTTCATACTTTGCATGCTGCCTGTCACAGGCTCATACCTGGTTATCATTAGGCTGCTGCCTAACAAATAAGGCTTGAACTCTTCCAACCATGTTAAACACCATACATGTCATGAACCCCTCCACGACTCAATAGACCCAAGTATAGGCCTTGGCTCAGTTCATGCAAATCTATTCTTAAATGACAAATGTAGATTGCAGACAGGACGACTCGAACACCAGTCGTGAGTCATCTAAGCCACATGCATCATAACTATTTTAATAACTAAAATTGCTAACATTAAAATGAAGCTAAATTAAAATAGACGGAGATGCTGGTGTTTGTCGGAGGACAGGTCATGATCTATTTTGAGAATGGTATGAAATGAGGGAACGAGATCATAGTCTTGTAAATAAATAGGCGGCTTTCAGTCATGTCTCTTCTCGTTACTTTAAGATTTTCATTTGTATCTAGCTCTGAGTTCAGTTTGAATAAAACGCCACTTTAAGACCGTCACAAATATAGATACAATGGTCAAATTCAGACTTCTTGAGGCCCAATAGTGTAAGCTCCGTATCAAGCTTCTTGTTCCATGCTCGACCAGATTGCTTAAGACTGTATAAAGCTTTTTGGATCCTGACAAACTTGGTACCAGTCATTCCCTCTGGGCGGCTCATGAATATTTCTTCATTCAAGTCACCTTCAAGATATGCTGTCTTTACATCAATTTGATGTATTTCCCAGTCTCGAAATGCAGAAACAGCTAAAAGAATTTGTAAGGAGTCCATTTGTAAGGTTGGTGCATGTGTCAAAGAAGTCTATCCCAGGTACTTGACTGAAACCTTGAGCTACTAATTGTCAATGGTGCTAGAGGTGTTCGCATTCCCAGGGTCAAGAGTTCGATAATTCAAGGGTTCGACAGTTCAAAAGTTCGACATTAGATAATATTCAATAATTCTAAAGAGTTCCTAAAAATACAAGACCATAATCTACCGAACTAGAGTTATCCCAAATACCCATTATATACTCCTCTCTATTGTTCTCGAAATTTCCAGTATACTCTGGTACAGAATAGAATGGAGTAGTATAGAAAAGCGCGGACAAGTACAGATCGGAACAGAACAAAGTAGAATAGAACAGAAAGTAATAGAATAGATTAAGGTAGAATAGAACAGAATATCACACATATCATCGTACATAGTTCCTATTGATTTAGAATAGGCCCTTGGTCCGTGACACTAATCGCGCCTTAAACCTCCCATCAGTCTTGATAGAGAATACCCATCTTGAACCAATAGGCTTTCTTCCTTGTGGGACATGACTGATCGATTCGAAAACTCCCTTTTCTTCTAAAGACTGAAGTTTGTCATCGATAGCAGCTTTCCATTCTTTACCTTCCATCCCATCAACAGCCTCTAAATAGGATTGGGGTATCACAATTTCCTTTCGGACTTGCAAAGCGTGATCTCTCGGTGCCCAGGCAGATCTTGGCTGGATAGGTTTAGGGACGCAATTGCTCCTCCTAAGTCTCGGAACTTCTGCTTCAGGATTCAAATTTTGGGAATCAGTGATACTTTCACTTGAAATTTCTGGTTCTGATATTGGTGTTGAATCTGAAACACTAGACTGTGGAGGGTTTGATGTTGCGATATTGGTTTCAGGAGAAGAGTCATTCTCCGAATCATCTTCAGTTTCATTTGGGGTTTTTGAAGGTAATACATGCATATCTAAAGTGTCAAAATTATTGGATATTGGTTTGTTCCAATCCCAAAAAGAATCTTCAATAAATTTCACATTTGCCGACGTTATAACCTTATTAGGACCGGGTTTCGAAGGAATGTAGATTCGGTATTTGTTGGAAATGGAGACACGGTGTTGTGGTTATGAGCTGTGAGGTATATGGCGATTAAATGACTCTGCTGTCCGTCGGTGGAGTGGCACGGGCTCATGTGCAATGGTGAGTCGCGGAGATGGCGCGCTCACGCTGGGTGATGGCACGATGGACACTGAGTGCGTATCACTGTGGCCAAATGGGTGTCAGTAGGTATCAAATGTGAACTCTTACTGACAGTGGTGATCTATGAAGGTGATGCTAGATGTGCATCCCGACGATTGATAATATCATCTAATGGATGATGTGAAGTATGATATTATTTGGATAGATTATTTCACTAAACTCGGCAGGTGAAGAGATTGTAAAGTACATGAACAGCGTCTGTGCACCAGCCTGTATTTTCCACCCTTTCCTAATACAGCAGCCCATCCTCCGTTCCCCTGTCTCCTAACAACTCAACCGAGCCAGCACAACACACGGAGTGTTGTGGACGTATGGGCCCTCCATTTCGTCTAGGTTCCCGACACGATCTTGTGTGTGTTTCAGAGGTTGGAATGGGTAATATGGTAGCGCTTCAGGCTACCTATTAGATATATTAGCGGCTGCATGGCGTGGGCACAAGGAGGTTATTGGGGGTTTTCTATGCCTAGATGGCGCCACACTCGTTTATGGTGTGGCTTAGGCTACGTGTCGCTTACACTTGTACTTGTAGCGCACACTTTCCACACTTTTAGCTGTAATCCGAACATGACACTCTTTTAGTCAACTTCTACTTTCGTTCCATGAATATTGCGCCCATTTCATTGCGCGATATTTCCAACAGTATTAAGTTGTTGACTCGCAATAACTGATAAATATGCCTCGTTGTGAGGTGGGCGTAAGTTTGAAGCGCTGTGGGTCCTTACTATTGATTAATACATAACAAATACAACCCCAAACTTTCAGGTGAGAAATTTCTGGAGAGCGACCATTCATTAATTCGAAGAAAGTTAGTTTATCCTGGCGCATTGGTGATCTATTTCGCAAGTAACAGGCTGTAGTGACAGCAGCATCCCAGAATCGACTTGGTACATGGGCCTGAGAAAGCATACATCTTGACATTGTTATAAGTGACCGATTTAATCTCTCTGCTACCCCATTTTGATGCTGCGTATATGGAGCGCTAATTTGCTGGGTTATTCCATTGAAGTCGATTGTTTTATATTCCGAACCACCGTCAAATCGCATTGCCTTAATAGTGCGCCCAGACTGCCGTTCTTTCTTTTCCTTGTAGAGTCGAAAGCAATTCGGAACATCCATCTTACTTTTCATCAGATGAACTTCACTTTCACGAGTGTAGTCATCAGTGAAGGTAATAAAATATAAACTTCCATGTAAGCCAGGAATCCTGCACTTACCCCAAGTATCGGAATGAATCAAGTCAAGAATACCAGAGGATAAAGGAACTGGGCCACGATTGATCTTTTCCACCTGTTTGCATGAGTTACATACATCACATGACTGCAACACCTTCTTTTGGATATTAAAATCTTGGGTGTTCTTAGCCTTCAAGCCTGATATCTCTATTTGTGACAGGTTTATTCTTTTTAGAATATCTGGACCGGCATGAGCAAAACAATGATGCAAAAGTTTGGTGGCTGACACCTGTGCATCATGCGACAGTAGTTTGATGGAACCACTTTGAAAATGTGAATGGGCAGTATAGGAGGAATAATTTTTATTGAAGCAAAATAATCCTGAATCTGGTCTAGCAGTAGCAATTATAGATCCATTCCTTGATAACACACTGAGTCCTCCGTTCACTGATTTAATGCCAAACCCCTTCGATAAAAGCTGAATTCAAGAAACCAGGTTTCTCGTACATGATGGAACGTACAAAACATTATCCATAGTGATAACTTTACTGGAGCTCTTGTTCTCCAACTCAAATACCCTGAACTGAACCCTTCCAGTTCCGGAGACAGCGATTTTTCGGCCTGAGGCATCCACGACGGTTTTATTACTAGCAGATAATGAAATGAACATCGACTTGTTGTGAAATGTATGGTTTGTTGCACCAGTATCAAGAACAACATCAATCTTTTTGGACCCGTTGATGTACATGAGTGCGTGCTCCTCCATCATCCACACACCAGAATCAGATGTATCATCACTACTAACATCTTCGGATTCTACTTTCCTGGGCTTATTTCGATTGGCAGCTTTGGCTCGCAATTTCCTAACCTTGGCAGCCTTAGTGGGGTTCTTAGCCGCCCATTTGGATCCATCCGGAGTATCAATCCAGTTAAAGCAATTCTCGCGTAAGTGGCCACATTGTTTGCAGTGCGCACATCGTTTATTACTTTCAGAGCCATCGGCATTCGAATTAGATTCACCGACCACAGCCACAACTGGTGTCGGGTGAAGATCCCAATACACCGCTTGGGAAGCACGAATTGATGATATTGCAGATTGCAAAGAGATTGTTGGTTCCCGCAATGAGATGATAATCGACATATAAAATCCTCCACAGCATTTGACAAAGTGGGTTAGTATCCGTTTCTTCATGCTTGAATCGGAAGGCGCTGGCATGCTGTTGATCAAACAAATTCTAGATCGGATTTCTGACAACTTTTGCACACATTCGTTGACATCAATGTCATCTTCAAACGCTAAACTCCAGTATTCCTGTATTAATTCATCCACGTCTTCAGTTGCGTTTGGACAGTAGAATTGTTTAAGATTATCCCAACAAGTTTTCGAAGAGTATGAAGAATGAACGAGGTGAAATGCTATGTCGGGTACAAGTTGGGATATGGCAACTCGTATATTCCTATCTTGTCTTGAGATAAGTAGGCCGATCTCTGTGCTTTTTGTATCCTGATTCTTGAGCTCGACTTTTGTCTCCAGGATGTAACTTTCAATTTCAAATAGTGACAAAGTATCAAGAAAATGAGTGCTCCATCTATTGTATGTAGATTTCTCCAACTTTGGAGCACACTTCATTGACTTCAGTATTTCCGCAGCAGACACCGTGAGATTCGGAGTATTGAAGTAGCGAGTTAAAAATGATGTATACTCGATCTAAGGACAACTTATCAATAAATTTAATCAGCTCAGTTGACTAGAGCGTTGGTCTCATAATCTGTTATAAATTGTCAAGGATTTCTAGGAGGAAATATCTCGAAGAACAAGTGTACAATTTCGGACAAGAATATATTGATAGTTGTATAGGATATCGAATTCTCTTTTCAATATGAATTAATAAAATATAGTGTTTCGTTTAACTTCGTTTAACATATACAAATAAGCCAATCCTTAAATACAGATTCCCGAGGCTTTGGTGATCCCGAACTCCCAGTGATCTAGCTACAACCAGCCACTCAATTACCGCATGGTGGCATTTCCTAGCCACTGCATTTCAGATACTATTGAACCTCGTTTCCCCCAGTTGAGCTTAATCGTATGCAATAGAAACAATTAAATTGATCTTGATGATCAAACTAGAAATCTAAACCTTCATACATACGAAGTCTAGATTTCCAACATAAAGTCAAGTTGTTTTATCATCGAGTCTTGCCTATGAAGCCCTTGCTCCCTTGCGCAGACTAGGATCACAACATTAACAAGCAGTCAATGATTCCAGTATCAACAGGAAAAGAAAGGGCCGAAAACTTTGTCGACAGATTACAAAAGGTTACAATTTTTATGCAATCTGCAATGGCAGCTATTCAGGAGCGCTACAAAGATCTCACAGATAAAAAAAGACATCCCGCACCAAGATATGAAGTCGGTGATAAAGTTTGGCCACTACTGCAAAACGTAAGGCTAAAAGATCAACCTTCCAAGAAATTGTGATGGCAACATGCAAAGTATACAGTCACAACACTTATTTTGCCAGAAGTAGTGCAACTCAATATCCCTGGAAAGATACATAATCGGTTCAATGTAGACTTACTCCTACCAGCTGATGAAAATCTGTTGCAGTCGCAAAAATTAGAAGACGAAAATTCGGGTCCAATAATTGATGTTGATGGCAAAGAAGAATATCATATTGATGAAGTACTTAGATGTAGGACAAAGAAGGGAGAAAGACAAGCTTTAGTCAAATGGACTGGGATGGCGCTACCAGAGTGGATATCACTCACAAATCTACAAGATGCTACAGCACTCGATGTTTGGGAGAAAAAGTGGGGCTCAGCAGAGACAAATAATGGGCCAGCATCAAGAAAAGAGAAGAGGGGGTAATTGAGGGGGTAATGTCACGGTTTGACTGTTGTATGAGCTTAGGTGGATACCTAAGCGTAATACTTAGATTGTTTACAATAAGGTTGCACAAGGAGGGGAAGATGGAACTAGACGAAACAATAATACTAATCAGGACGCAAGATTGCTGTCAAAACTAAGTAACACCCAACAATACGTGGCTAGCTAGCGAGTATGATGTCTGGAGGAAAGCCATCAGCTAGTAGATACACGCAGCGGATCAGTCATTATAAGTACCTGTTAGTTGTAGCTAGAGTTCTCTTCTCTCCTCATATAGTTTAATAAATCGACTTATTCATCACCAACTCGGTTTCCATCACAACCTGTCTGCGTTTTAGTTTTTTTGTTGTGGTGAAATACTCTAGATTTTTATGATCGGTGAGGACCAGCGTTGATGCTTCTACCGAACCAAGCTCGGCTGTCCATGTTTCAAATGCGTTGACAATAGCCAGGAGGTCTTTGTCGAATATTTTGTAGTTACACTCAGCTGGCAATATTTTTTTTGACATGAAGGCAACAGGGCGGAGCATCCCTGTATTATCATATTGAGAGAGGACTGCCACAGTTACGAAATCGGAAGCATCGGTTTCAATGACAGTTTTTTGTCAGGGGTCAAAGTGGGCTAGCATGGTCTCATCCTGAAAAGCTTGTTTGATTTGAAAAAAGGCAGAGTTGCATTGGTCGTCCCATTTAAATTGAACATCGTTTTTGGTTAGGTTTGTGAGAGGGGCGGTTAACCGAGAAAACTCTGGGATGAAGCGGTGGTAAAAATTTGCAAAACCCAAAAAACATTGGATGTTGCGCGCCGATTGGGGAGTTGGCCATTCCTGGACACATGCGACCTTCTTCGGGTCTATACATATACGTTTAGTGGAGAGGATAAGTCCCAAATAGGTGACCTCAGTTGCTTCGAAACTACACTTGGATATATCTACCTGCAGGCCATTTTCGCGAAGGTGGTTGAGTATAGTTTTGACATGGCGTCAATGATCTGCTAAGTTATCAGAGTAAATCAGTATATCTTCCATGTACGCCGTGCAGAATTGATCTAATAGACCTCGAAGAGCGTGATTAATATATGCCTGGAAAGATGCGGGGCCATTGCAGAGACCGAAGGGCAGGACTAGAGGCTCGAAAAGTCCATAACAACAAGTAAAGGCCGCTTTCCATTCATCACCATCCTTTATTCTAAGTTTATTGAATGCCGAAATCACATCAAGTTTAGTGTAATATTTTGCTCGAGACAGTTGACTTAAGGTTTCAGATATTAGAGGAATGGAGTGACGATTTCTGACCGTGATGGCATTTAGTCCGCGATAGTCAATGCAGAATAGAAGGTCCCCATTTTGTTTCTTGACGAACAGTACAGGGGCCGCTGCTGGGGACCGCGAGATGCGAATGAATCCCTTGACAAGTTCATTGTCAAGGTAGTTATGGAGGGCTTTAAGCTCAGGCTGGCTCAATGAATATGGGCGGGAAACAGGGGGTTGTTTTCCAGGGTGGAGATCAATGGCGTGGTCCCAAGGACGATGGGATGGCAAGGAATTTGCCTGCTTTCGGTCAAAGATATTCAGATACTCATGATACTGAGGTGGCAAAAAGTCTTTTGGATCAGCGACGTTTGGAACAATCATGAACGCGTTTTCTACACGCAAGCTGGGGAGTGTTGTAATGTGTGGTCTATGGGGTTACATTAGATTAGAGTGGTAGCTGTGTTGGGTAATATTCAGTGCACGGACACACCAATCTTGTACAAAGGAGAATTCCTCTCCTCATTAGCTCAACGTAGACCTGGATACATATAATCAGACCATAAGGTTTTCACTTCCTGCATATAATGCTAAAGAGAAGCTTCGGCTCATTAACTACCGTAAGCTCATAATCACAATAGGTAGGTGTTGTGTTGAGTCTTCTAGCATTAGGTCAAGGTCTCGGAGGCTGAAAGCGAAGGTGCTGCTTCCTGGTTGCTGACTGGCCAGGGTGAAAGCATCAGCGGATATTTGCCTGGGTTGAGTCTGACTGTTGGGAGCATGTAGTGGGCGTTGTATTGTAGGTCCCGGCTTATTCACATGTTTGAGAGTCTGATCTGCTGTGTTATGGTAGGGAATTGTCGTCTCGAAGAGACAGCAAGAAGACTCTAGACATGGTTCACCAAAGGTAATTGAATGGTTCTTCCAATCAACATAGGGACAGTGCTTTTCTAACCAGGGTAGACCGAGTACAATATTGTGGTTACAGTTTGGGACGACATACGCTGTTACGGTTTCTTGGTGGTTACCAAGGCTAAGGGTGTTATGGCTAGGCATCCCTGAAGAAGGGCCAAGTAGAAGTTTCAAGGAGAAGGATGAAGTGGAAGGTTCCCTGAATAGATCAAGGAGAAGGTGTTGTGAATACCTCGGGTCAGCTCCAATCAAGCCTCATCGGGCTTCCACCATCGCGGCACTCGGACACTTGGCCGCAGTAAGCTAGGTGAGATTAGGGCACTGATAGCACAGCTAAGTACCTAATCACTCTGGCAACATCCTTACGTCCGAGCGTTGCCTGGTGGACCAATCCATTTAGACTGAGGTGCTCATCACTCTGATGGCTACCGAGTGGCAACAGCATACAATGTGACGACGGTGTGTAGCTCTGCAATCCCGGAAGTTCCACACTAGCAACCAGTGTCAATAGTATGTTATGACAGGAGATATTGTCAGGGGCTATGGAAGTGGTTACTGTGACAGAAGTAGGAAGCACCTGTGGTGAGTGCGTGATCAGGACTGGGGTACTGAATGTATATATAAGGAAGCAATACTTCCGCAGTTAGATAGAGAATTAACCATCTCACTACTGTTCTCAGGGAGCTTACTACTAACGTTCCGTAGGGCACGAAGGGATATGGAATATGATTATAGGATAGCAGTGAAATGGTCTTCTGTGAGGAAGAGAGATGTGAGGTGGTACAATATGTGTACAGAATATAAGAAGACGTTGCGTGAAGAGAAAACTCAATCACGCCTACCACACTATATACATGACATTGCCACTAGCGCTCCAGCATAGGAGGCGATGTGGCGACTACTTGTTTACCACCAGACCACCTTTACCTTTCTAGACCCTTGCATCCACACCTACTCACTAGCTTACTAAGATCAAGTACTACCCTACTGCTTATCCATCAAAACTGTCCATTCCAACACATCTTCTCACTACAGCCACATCAATTATTGTTGCGATTTCCGAGTAAGACGAGCAGAAAGTAAAGCTCAAAGAATATTGTTTCCATTAAAGTTCTAAGTTACATGTAAGACGCGTATTTATGTGTGCATATCCTAGAGTTAAAGTGGGTATGCAAACAACAATTATTACAGTAAAAAGTCTTCAGCACAGCTGACCACGAAACAATTATGCGGGGAATAAAGCAGTACTGACCCCGCACCATTAACGCCATCTTATTTGTCGCAAAGTAAACATGACTATGTTTCTCACTGCATTTGCATCTAGTATCATACTACCCCGCACATGCAAATGTATGAGAGAATAGCTTATTAGCAAAAAGAAGTTAAAATATAGAATATAGCATGTATTATAGAGTGTGTAGGGAAGTTGTTCATATTTGCAAGGAATGCCAATTATTGTAAGAAATATGGTAAATTCCAAAAATTATATCCGCGCATCCATAATCATCTGCATCCATTTCAGATATTCCTCTGTCCCCTCATGAACTCGTTATTATAACAGAAGGTTCTCTGGGGAACTCTAACAATTGGAATTTGGGCGGCTAGAGTCATGATCGAATCTTGTTCCAGTCTCGGGTGGATTTAAGTGATTATTGTAGTGTACTTAAAGAAGCTGGAGCTACCACGAAGTAGTTCTCCAGCCTCTCAATCTCACACTTTCATAGTCTTACATTTCTAGAAACGTCATATTACTCGTCTCGAACTCTCGTCCTATAGTCTCAACCTTCAGACCCATTATCCAGTTTATTCCCTTGTAGGTATTTGCCTAACCATTATTTGAGTACGTACAGCAGACGGTGATCTCTAACTCATCCACCCCTTGCCGTAACAAAGGGGGAGCTCTACAAAATTTGACACCTTCGAACTTAGTTTACCTTCGAATCCTAAGATAGCAATTGGCGATTTCAAAGTTTGGAGGGTGAGCTTGAGGTTTTGAGCGGTTTGAGAAGATTCAAAGGCAAAACCGGAGGCGCCAGTGTCGACAAGAGCAAGTAAATTTTCATTTTTTGTCCTAGCATTTATATACATATGACAAGAAGATGAAATTTCAGAACAGTCCAAGCGTACTACTGAATACGACTCCAACGGGCGACTTGTCGTTGGAGTTAATCTTTTAATTGCTCCTGGCCTTCCAATTGTACCTCTGCGCATGCCATATTGCGTGATGGGAGCGGACAGTTCGGACGCTGCTGGCATGAGGGGAGTTTGGAGTGGGGCAGGGGCAGGAGCAGGAGTGGCTAATTGTCGCGGACAATAGAAGACTTGTACAGGCGCATTGATTACCTGTATGTTTGCGTCCTTCTTTCGCAGATAGTTAACAAATTCGTGATATTCCGTAGGAGCATCACTGGCCGAGTTAAACAAAGTTCTTAACTCCTTCGACAATCGGCATTCGAGCATTGTCTTCCACTGGGACTTTTTATGGCCGGAATATGTCGAGTCGGCGAGGTTGTCTTCGAAAAGCGATATGAAATCATGGAAATTCATATCTCGCTGGTATAAAGTTTCGACCGCTCGACTAGCCCTTTCCGTTAGGCCTGGATCTTGACAACGTTGCAGGAGAGCATCATAGAATTGATCGATGGAATTTATCTCCGAGGGTATAGATGGATCCTCGTAGCAACGGAACGAAGTTTGCATTTTCGACAGGGCCGCAGGTCCAAGGCAACGATAGGCATATCGCACTTTCGAGCCTTCATCTGGGAAACATTCGGCTTGATCAATAAATTGATTCTGCAATTGGGAGCAAAAGAACCTCAAATTGGCTGATTCACCGTTAAAGGGTGTAATCAGAGGGGCCGAGGGACGGTATGTGCTGGATGCGGTTACAGCAGGAGGCGGAGTGACGACAGCGGACGTGAAGGAAGAGCTCGAGGCTGCCGCGTATACTTCTGCAACGCGCAAGGAGTCGATCTTAACTGCGAGAGTCAAGACACCAGGAGTGTTCAAGTATGCAATACTCCATAGTTTAGGAGGAAGCATTATCATCTCTGCTTCAAAGGTATCCATGTACTCGCTCGGTGGGGAGAAAGAGTTCGACATGAGAGTATGATATTTTATTGACGCTTTGTAATGTCAGGCGTAGGTTCACTAGGCGCAAGACTCGAGGCGTAGGAGAAGGCGTAGCGTACGATGTACTGAGGAAGGACGCCTGGTGGGAACGCGAAGGGCTTTCTAGAGAAGTGGTAAATGGGAAAGCGGGGAGTTGTTCTAGGTAAAGTGGCCGGAGGTAATGGTAGGTCACTATGGGTGGCAGAGGACGAGAGTGAGATGTAATTAGAATTATGTAACTATTCCTAAAGACAGAAAACAAAGCGTGGAGATCTCAGTCTCGGAAATGAAAACTACATAACTGTCCTCGCTAAGCAATAGAGCCTAGTAGGACTAAACAAGGAACCCATAAATCCTGCCTGAGGTATTTCTCCAGAATCCTTACAATGAGGAAGCTACCTTTCTGTAAGGGTTTAATAAATTCAGCTGTACTTGAAAAACAATAACTCGTTAGGAATTAATAACTTCTTCCTTGGGAAGACAATCTACCACGTAATCTCCCATCCGTTATAAGCTCTACGTAGACTAGCCTTAACTCCCTCTGTTGGCCCCCTGAGAATCATCCTTTCTCCCTGGCTCTCGCCGGCAAAGACGAATTCTTCACCTTCCAGTGGTGCCGGTGTAATCGCTCAGTATGCTCTGCATATCTGGGATAGCCAAGAAGAATCGCATCCGAATCGAAGTCGAAAGCAACCTCAAGCATGTCTCCATTTGACAACTTCTCGACAATGCCTTTCTTACCATCCTCATTTCAGTCCTCAACCTTCTTTTGACCACGCCTCATCTTGCCTCAACAACCGATAAAGAAGTTACTCCAATTGCAAACAGGAGCTTGCGCCATTAATTACCGGCCATCACCGACTACAAATTTACGACGCTACGTTTACCCGCAAGGAGGAAATCAAGTCATAATATACAAAGCTCGGGTCATGGTTTATGGAGGACTGATGCTCTAATGGGGCTACATCTTGAGGAAGGATAGGCGGCTGAGATATGGTGCGAGAGGGGGAATAGGTCTCTGAAGACGATGCTGGGACTGATATTTTCGAGGGGTTTTCAACTTTGGAACGTTTGTGGGCGCCAAGACCGAGATTTCGGCTAATTAGCCAGGAGGGCTTCTTTTGTCGATGAGTCAACGGCACTCCCCAGCGCCCTGGACGGCACAAAAGAAGTTAGGCTAAGCTACCATACAGCAATCACGCTCTGTCAAGACTTTTCTGACATTCCAGCACGACCTTAGGGAAGGAGTTGGAAGGAGGCTAGAAAGGCAGAGTGCGAATTTCCCGAGGTACACACAAGTCTGCAGCGCCCAGCTGGCCGGCCTCTTCGAACGCTTCAGAAGGGGCACTATGTCTTCGGATTTAGTCCTAATGTCGGTATTAGGAGAGCTCTGCACCCAGTGGTTTTTGCGATATTTCCCGGCTACCATACACCCGCAAATAGTCAGCATTTGGTTGGCTGGAGAGGGGAGATAATGAAGGGCAAAGGGCTCCTTTAAGTGTATGATTGAATGAGGACTTGTGAGGGGTGGTACTGTTTGAGGGGAGCTGTATGGGAGGCATAGGATGGGATATACTACTGGCATAGGTATCCTTGGCCTGTAGGCAAAGAGGACCTGCATGTCCTACATAGTCTTAGACTCAGACAGGACAATAAAATGATTTAATAATCCCCGGCTCTCTTCCTTGGCCCCCTGAGAATCATCCTTTCTCCTAGGCACAACTCTTCTCCTGTAGCATACTCCCCATCTAGTACGTACAACCTCGGAGACGGAGTGGTCCTAGTGACCAGTCCCAGTCTGGGCAAAGCCCGTCACACTTTCTTGCAGAAGCCATTTCAGGAGCCTTACGTGCGGCCTGCCCAGGGTCCAGAAAACAAGGTAGCGGACATCGCTGGTGGACTGAGGTATTGTTACGGTTTGACCGTTGTTTAAGCTTAGGCGGATACCTAAGCGTAATACTAAGAATGTTTACGATATGGCTGCGCGGGAGAGATAGATGAAGCTGAACGAAACGGCGCTATTAATTAGGAGGTTGGAGGGTTAGCACGACTAGGTGGCACTTGTCATTGTGTGGCTGGGTAGCAAGTACAGTGCCTATGGATAAGTCATCAGTCTGTAGACCCACGAAGATCAATTCTTATAAATACCTGTTAGTAGTAGCTAGAGTTTTCTTTTCTCCTCATATAGTTTAATAAATCGATTTATTTCATCACCAACTCGGTTTCTGTCACAGGTATGCTCAGAGGCCCACCGTAACTTTTGTCAAATAAGTTGACAGGGCTTACATGCCGTGAATGCACGCCGCAAATTTGATAAAACTGTTAAAAAAGCCAAGCAAGATTACTGGTGTAACAAGATTGACCAAGTAGCGAGTCTCACAGAGGCATATAAAATTACTAAGTGGCACAAGAAACAAACAGCCAGCCCTATGCCCCCTCTCGTCGGACCTCATGGCCCTGTAGCTACTTTTCATGGATTGCTGTGGCATAGCGTAATATGAAACATCATGTGGATGGCTAGGCTAAAACACAAACATTAGTTCAATGCACTTTTAAAACCAGCAAGGAAGACTGATAAGAGTAGGTTAGTTTCATTAGGGGATGTGTAGCAGATTGTTTGGCATAGAGGCTGTGTGTTACGTGCTATTTGGTAAATTTATGAATATAAATACTCGGTGTGAAGAAGCATTATTCTTCACGCAACGTCTTCTTCAATTACCTTAACAATACATTTGTTTACCCATCTCTTCTTCGGGAAGACCATTAATCTCTTTCCAGCTCTTCATCAGCAAGACCCACGTGTAGCCTCTATCGCTACTATCTACCTATTTGTCTCTTCCTAGAGAAGGCCAGTCATCCCTTCGACCCACTCATCACCTTCATCTACCACCGAGATCTCTGTTAGACCACATACGCACCCTGTGGAACACTGTCCCAACCTCGCCCCTTGAGACTACTCCTGAAGCAAAAGCTCAGACTTTCCGACAGGCCCTACTGAGTAGATTCTTGCCCCAAGACGACATTCCAATCAATACACCAAGTTTTGCTAGGAAAGATCTCCCATGGCCCCCAATTATTGAGGAAGAGATAATTCGCGCATACTGTCCGGTCTCGTCTAGAACCCCAGGATCAGACAATATAACCCCGAATTCTCTCCGTCAAGCATGGCCAATAATTGGCAATAGGGTGTCAGCTCTCTTCCACCGGTGTGAAAAGCTAGGAATACACCCGCTAGCCTTTAAGAAGTCAACAGTGATTATCCTTCCGAAATCAGGAAACCGAGATCTTACCCTCCTGAAGTCTTACAGACTAATTTCTCTACTCTCGTGCCTTGGCAAAGGCTTCGAAAGACTGATAGCACGGCGACTTTCATTCATAGCTCTGAAATATTGGGTACTTGCCAAAGATCAATGCAGTGCCATCCCTCTTCGCTCTGCTTCTGACCTTACCACAGCTCTCGCTTGTGATATTCAGGAAAAATGGGCGGAAAATAAAGTAGCTGCTATAGTGACTGTTGATTTCCAAGGGGCATTTGACGGTATCCAGAAGGGACGACTCTACCATAGACTTCGAATCCAAGGATGGCCACCGAACGTGGTTCGCTGGGTGGTATCTTTCATGGAAGAGCGGGAATCACAATCTCTATTGAAGATACTACCTCCCCGCCCTTCCAAACTCACTGTGGTCTCCCACAGGGTTCACCAGTATCGCCAATTCTATTTCTTCTGGCTATGGAAGAGGTTCTACGTCTTTCCACTGGCCGATTTGGCTATGCAGATGACATTGCCATTTTCGCGTCTGCGCCCTCCCTTGTCGAATGTGCACGCAAGCTCCAGGATAAATTAGACAGCACTATATCATGGTGACTGACTAACGGAATAAGTTTCGAACTTCCTAAGACTGAGCTTCAATACTTTCACCGGAAGCGAGGCTCACCAATAGAGCCTGCTCTAAAAATAGGAGGGACAATCATAACGCCCAATGATCATACACACTGGCTAGGAATATTCTTTGACCGTACACTCCGATTCCAATTTCAAACCCTACAGGCTTGCCGAAAGTCTCAAGATATCACGAGCCATTTTAAAAGACTCTCAACCACTACTCGAGGAATTAGCCCTCTTTTTCTACTACGAGCTCTGCATGGTGCCGCATTTGCGACCCTTTTCTATGTGGCCGAGACCTGGTACTCCATAGAAACATCTCAAAAGACAATATCGCGACTCCAACACAGGATGAACGACGCAGCTCGGGCGGCCATCCTGGTCTACCGTACCACACCAATAGCAGCACCTCTACGAGAAGCTGGCTGGGGCCCAGCCCAGATGTGGCTCTCCCGAATTCACCGTCGTCTAGGGGTTCGAATCGCTCCAGCTGACCCGTACCACCCTCTCCGAAGACGATGGAACACATGTCGCATGCGCTGGATCCGTCAAAGAATCTTGCCAGAACTTTCCGAGGACATCATCCCCCCACCGTGGTCGTCATCCCGTGAAGAAAAACTCATTGAAATTGGAGCAGTAGGTATACTCCTCGGACCAAATCCCTTCAAATAATGGCAGGCTAAACAACCAATCCTAGAACTATTCGTATTTTCAGATGGCACTCTCATCAAAGACCGAGCAGGTGCAGGCTATATAATCTACCGAGGCCTTACGCAGGAGATTGGGCGAGGATCACTCCCGCTCGGAAACTCGGCAGAAGTGTATGATGCGGAAATTGCTGGGGCCACTGAAGGTCTTGCCGCAGCTCTTCGCAACTGTCAGATTGGAGCGTAGGCGTTTGACTTGAAGCGGAATTGGAGGGTGAGAAGAGGTCGGATGGATCGCAAGAGATGACTGAAGGTCTACTGGAGATAACTAGGAGGAACTAAAGGTTTGAAAGATGGGTAATATAAATATCTAAAAGATCTAAAGGTTTGAGTGGGTACTAGTGGTAACTAAAGGTACAAGAGGTAATACGAGGTAATCCGAAGGTGGTGGTTGTGACAGAAAACTAAGCGTGAAGAACTCTGAAGCTACAGAACAAGCCGTCCTACATATACTGGCTTCCTTCCACTAGCTCATCATATCATAGGCCCTAAACTAGTACCAACATAATAACAAGTGCCAAGAACTAATCTGTTGTCATAATAACATAGAAGGAATGCTAAAATTATGAACTGAAGTAAGGATGGGAAGAGGAATCCTTACAGCAACCCACTCGCCTATTATGCCTCTAACGTCACTGTCTGCCTTGACAAACAGGAGGCTGCCATCCGCCTGCTCTTGGATACGCCCACAGTGTCCAGTTCGGCAAAAATCATTAACTTCCGCAAGCTCGTAGTGAACCAGAGAAGGATGTCACTCAGTCAAAATATGACGCCTGAGGAAGTAGCTGTTCGATGATGCCCAGGCCACGCAGGTATTCTTGGGAACAAAGTTGCCGACGCTCTTGCTAAAGCCACCTGTGCGGCTCCATCTTCACACTCAGAACTCTCTATTGCGAGGGCAAGGAGAGAAGTCAAGGCCCAATACGAGGCTTCAGTCGCACTATATTGGGTAGAAAATGCACCTTCTAGATACAAAGAATTAGGTATTGGTCCTAATACTAAAATGACCATTGAGCTCGCCCGTCTGGGGCGACGCGCATTTGGATATCTACTGGCAGCACGGTCCAGTCACGGCGACTTCGCAGACTACCACCTGTTACGGGGCGAGAGAGTATTCAAGATAGAAGTCACGATCAAGATATGAACAAGATACGTAAGATGGAACGTAGACAAGATAGGATGCATGTCACAGTCTAAGCATAGGCACTGAGGCAACCTTATGGTCAGAGGTATTCTATTTTCAATCTATGGTGAACTACAGATTGAAGAGGATAATAACAGTTACTTTATACATGATTATTACCCCGGCCAATGACACAGTTTTCTATCCGTATATCCGTATCCCTTCTCGTATCCCTTTGTCGTGCCCTATTCTTGGAAGTGTTTGCCAAGTTGTAAGACCCTGCTTCCAAGAATAGTCCCTGCCTAGTTTCATGCTAAGCCTGCGTTAGACAGCGCAGGCTACAGGCAATTACCGGCTTACAAGCCGTCACAATGCAAACAAGATACGGAAATCTAACAAAACGTCGCACGCCCTCTAAAGACGTGAACGAGGACTACTTAACGGTCTCCTCGGACTAGCTCGACGCTAGTGTCAATAACAACACCAGTCCTTTCCATTCCTGTACAATTGGGTTACTATGACAACTAGACCCCCCGACCGCTGCTTAGGCACATTTTCACCCTTTTATGGAGAGTCATGATAAGAACCATGACAGTAGCTCCCCCTTCTACGACTGTTGTCTCAACAGTTACCCTAAATTTGCGTCTGCAATGGCTTCGGCGTATTCTTCTTCCGTAGGTTTGATTCTCCGAGGATTTGCTTTGTGGAAAGCTTGGACAAGTTTATCGGAATCTCCTGAAACAATATCAGATAAGGGTTGCCATGAAGTTTCGTATTGTCCGGTGTATTTCGCTCGATATTGAAATCCTTTGTCTTTTAGGCGCCTAGATCCTACAATAGCGTCAACTTCGTATAAGTCTTCTCCAGATTTATCGACTTCAATGGGCGGATTGGGCTCGTTTACTTGTCCTGAAATAGGGTTGTTTGGATCTGGTCTAAGAAGACTTGTGTGAAAGATTGGGTGAATTGATCTCAAGTCATCAGGTAAGTGCAACTGATAACTATGACTACCTATTTTTTTTGAGATTGCGAATGGTCCTAAATTTTTCCAATCTAGCTTTTTGCATGGTCTTTTGGTCTTTATATTTTGAGCACTAACAAATACCTTATCCCCAACCTGATAACCTGGAGCTGAAGAGCGGTGACGATTTGCAAATTTTTTGTAGAAGGCCTGGGCAGCTCTCATATTTACTCGAAGAAAATCGTTTAATTGATTCATCTGATCAATAAACTTGTTTCCTAAATTTACTTGAATTTTTGAGTATTCGGACGCGCTAGGACTCAACTGGTGATATGGAGTTATTGCTGACCTGGGGTGCTGAGCTGAATTAGCGAAAAATGGGGTTACCTTAGTCGTCTCTGATTCGGTGTTATTCGCGTTGTACTCTGCAGATGGAAGCCAATCAACCCAGTCATCCTGTTGATAGTTGCAATATGCTCGTAAGTAGCATTCTAGGATGGCATTAAATCGTTCTGTTTGGCCATCAGTTTCCGGGTGCCATGCAGTTGAAAAGAGAAGTTTCGTTCCTGTACGCTCACAAACAGCGTGCCAAAACTTTGCTACAAACTGCGGACCTCTATCTGATACAATTGATTCCGGAAACCCATGATGTTTCCAGATATGCCGATAAAATAGTTTTGCAGTACCCATTGCATCAATATTTGTATTACAAGGAATGAAATGGCGTGCCTTCGTGAGTCGACAGCCAACAACCATGATACAATCATAACCTTCCGACTCAGGTAAGGGCCCAATAAAATCCACAGATATATCCCGCCAGCGTCGTTCGGGTATGGGAAGCTGTTTCAGCAGTCCTTGGTATTTAAGTCTTGATGGGTTTTTTCGCTTGCAGATATGACAATTATTTGTGTATTGAGAGATGATTTGAAGCATGTTGGGCCACCAGTAATATCTAGAAATTTCTGCGAAAACCTTATTTCTACCATGATGGCCCCCATTAGGATGATCGTGACAACTCTTTATTAAAAGGAGTTTAAGGTCTGGAATATCTGGAATATAAATCAAATTGTCATAATACAGCCGTTTATTTTTGATACTACATCGGGAGAGGTCAAGATGTTTAGACCGGTGAGGGCCTGGGCCTTGCAGGATCTGGATATATTTCTGGAGAGATTTATCTACTGTGTACCCGTCCGTAATGAGACTTTCAATCTGTTCGGAAGTAGTGAGTGAATGAATAGGAGTTTGAAGTGAAATTTGAGAGAGTTCTAGATTATTTTTGAGGTTGTGGACTATTATGGGATCGAGGTTATGAGGCTTGAGCACAACCTGGAGTTGTTGAGAGAGACGCTCATCCTCCTTATCTGACGGGCGGTCCTCAGATCGCCTAGTTAGTGCATCCGGTTTACCTCCTAGTTTACCAGGTCGATAGGTTATAACAAAGTTGAACCTGGATAGAAATTCTGACCATCGGGCTTGACGTCTATTAAGTGTTTTTGTAGACATAAAATACTCCAAATTTTTGTGATCAGAGATAACTATTACAGGATGTATTGTGCTTTGAAGCTCTGGGCGCCAGTGTTCAAAAGCGGTGACTACTGCTAGGAGTTCTTTGTCGTAAATTTCATAGTTAATTTGGGATGGCTGTAAGCGACCTGAGAAGAAAGCTACCGGATGAAGAATTTCCTCATCGTCGTACTGGGACAAGATACCACCGTGAGCCCAGTCGCTTGAGTCGACTTCAACAATGCATTGGCAATCAGGGTCAAAGTGTCTCAGAATAGGTGACTTGGTGAAAGCTCCCTTTAAAGAAACAAATGCTTTCTCGCATTCTGTGGACCACTGCCATAATGTACTTTTCTTGGTTAGTTCAGTTAGTGGAAGTGCTACACGAGAGAATTCCTTGATGAAGCGACGGTAAAAGTTAGCGAACCCGAGGAAAGCCTGAACATCTTTGACACATGACGGGGTCTTCCAGAGTTTGACACACTCAATTTTGACTGGGTCCATTTCAATGCCTCGACAGGAAATAATTAGTCCTAAATATTTTACCTCTGTAGCTTCAAATTTGCATTTCTTGATATCCAATTGAAGCCCTGTAGTTTGAAGCTTGTCTAGAGCCAAGTTAACGTGGCTTCGATGTTCCTCTAGCGTGTTACTGTATATTAGGACATCGTCCAAATATGCTGTACAGAATACGTCAAGATGTTCCTGGAGCGTGCTATTAATATAATTCTGAAAAGTACTTGGGGCATTAGTTAGACCAAACGGCATTACTAGTGACTCAAATAACCCATAGCGGGTGCGAAACGCGGTTTTCTACTCATCCCCCTTCGCTATTCTAATCCTATTAAATGCCGAGATCACATCAAGTTTAGTGAAATAGCGGGCTTTAGATAATCGGTCGAGAGTTTCTGTGATGAGAGGAATAGGGTATCTATTTTTGACAGTAATAGCGTTTAACGCGCGATAATCCATGCAGAGTCGCAGTCCCCCATCAGACTTTTTTACGAATAATATTTGGGAGGCTGCAGGAGAAGAGCTTGCTTGAATAAAACCTTTCGAAAGATTATCGTGTAACCATTCACGAAGGGCTCCAAGTTCTTCGCGGGACATACCATAGAGTTTTCCAAAAGGGGGCTGAGAACCATCCTTAAGCATTATTTTACGGTCGATCGGGCGATATGGAGGTAGCTCACGGGATTCCAGTTTAGAGAAAGCCGTAGTTTGGTGATGGAGCCACTGAGGTAATCCGACTTGAATTTCTTTGGCCTCATCTTCGATTAGAGCTTGATCTATAGCGTAGAGAGATAAAGTGAAAACTTCGGTAGAATCCTGATTTACTAGATGATTGAAAGGGGTAGCACCTATCATTTTAATTTCAAGGTGGTCGATATGTGTCTCTCGATCGGGTATATTGAGAGATGAGACAAGGTTGACAGCGTTCAGTCCTTTTATCGCTTTGATAATTACATGGCCCGAATGACTGGGCTTGAGTGGCATGATACAAGATTTTGAGCAATAAGGTGACGAAAAATACATAGAGTTGGTCGACCAATTGATGCTAGGGTTGTGTCAAGATAGCCATCCATGACCCAATATAATAGGGAATAGGCCTAACTTAGTGACAAATAGGCGGGAAACTTCGGTATGGTTGGATATAGATAGTTTGACCATCACGAAATGAGTGTAACGGCTGTTAAGCCTAATTATCCCTGTAGCCTACGCTAGCTAGCGCAGGCAATTAGATCAATGGTGTCATCCAGAATCTTCTAGGAAGTTGTTGAAGAATCCAAACAATTCTGGTCATAGAGGGAATCCTATGGAAGGAGGAGTATTCTGGATTATATATATTTGTAGTCACTAGCTGTTAGAATTCTCTCTCTAGAGAATTATAATTAATATACTGTACCTACAAGATCGCCCATGCATTTTGTTATGAAACCGTGACATATTATAATTCTCTCCACAAACTTCAGAACCGCAGTCAGTCAGTCAGTCAGAATCGCAGTCAGTCAGTCAGAATTGCAGTAAATCAGTCAGTCAGTCAGAATTGCAGTAAATCAGTCAGTCAGTCAGAATTGCAGTAAATCAGTCAGTCAGTCAGATCGCAGTCAGTCAGATCGCAGTCAGTCAGATCGCAGTCAATCAACTTTGCAGAGATGAAGTGGAATCATTGCAACATTTTTATGGAGGAAAACAATTTTCTTAGGGCAACATGGAAATCAGAAGATCAGCTAGCTAAGCTTCGAAAGAAGGAAGCTGCTTCAGATGTGAGAAACGGGGATGTCAATCTAGGGTGTGCCACCTTCTTCCAGCAATTAATCCACGAAAGATTAAGAAAAGTTTACATATTTATAAAAAAAATATGGAAGAGGATCCGGAAGGCGATGGTCTAGGTCCTATTGATCCGGCAGTGTACGAATTGGATCCGGAAGGCGATGGTCTAGTCCTATTGATCCGGCAGTGTACGAAGTGGATCCGTATAGCATTTTCCGAGTTTCATAAACCGTCCTATCGAAATTCAGCAAATAAGAGATCGAGGAGAATTAATGGGTTGGTCATCCAAGAGGTCTGTCATGGGAGCTGTCTTACAGATCATGAATGAGAAAGAACACATCGCCACTCCTTATTAATGCCATTACTAGTGATAGACCGATTCAAGAAGAAAGGAAAGATTTTGTGCAGCCAATAATATTGGATAAAAAGTTTTCAGAAAGTTTGACAGCAGCTGAACAAGAACCGAAGATGAATACAAATCCATTTTTAGTTAATGCATTAGTTAACGACGTCACTATGGTGCAAGCATTAATTGACATAGGATGCCTGTGTTCAGGTATCATTGATGAAGAATTAGCAGCCCAACTAAGTTTACAATGTAAACCTATCTCCCCCCGAACCCTTCAGACAGCAGAAAATTCATCTCAAGACAAGCCAATAGTAAGAAATATCACTTGGGTCTCCATAGACCTTGATGGTTTTGTTACTGAAAAATTGTGGCTGTATGTAGTACCACACAGTACACATCAGATCATACTTGGGAAGAAATGGTTAGAGGACCAGGATGCAGTGATTCATTCCAAAGAGCAGCGGTTGGAACTCAGGAAGAGTGGTGGTTCTGTTTACAGTGTTCGACGCTGGCGTCAAAAACTAAGGGGAATAAAGCAGCCTAAACGTGCTGCTGTTGAGGCCTTATCTTTCTGGAAAAGGGAGTTCCCGTCTGCAAAGCCTCCTTAGACGACATAAATAAGGCACTCCGTACGAAACATTGTCTCAAGATCTCTGATGCTCGAGACCGATTACCGGGCCCTGTGAAGAAGTTTGCGCGCCTCTTTTCTGACGATAGCGGCGCTAATGATCTACCGCCTACACGAGATCACCTGACCATGCTATAAACCTCCGAAATGAGAATGGAAAGCCAGTCCAACCGCCTTGGGGCCCTCTTTACAGTATGTCAAGAGAGGAGCTTCTAGTGCTTCGCAAAACATTGACAGATCTTCTGGGTAAGGGATGGATCAGACCAAGTAGCCGCCGGCGGCCTCACCAGTACTTTTTGCTAGAAAGCCAAACGGAGGGCTACGATTTTNGTGTAAGACCCTGCTTCCAAGAATAGTCCCTGCTGATTCTAGTCATGCTAAGCCTGCGTTAGACAGCGCAGGCTACAGGCAATTACCGGCTTACAAGCCGTCACAATGCAAACAAGATACGGAAATCTAACAAAAACGTCGCACGCCCTCTAAAGACGTGAACGAGGACTACTTAACGGTCTCCTCGGACTAGCTCGACGCTAGTGTCATAACAACACCAGTCCTTTCCATTCCTGTACAATTGGGTTACTATGACAACTAGACCCCCCGACCGCTGCTTAGGCACATTTTCACCCTTTTATGGAGAGTCATGATAAGAACCATGACAGTAGCTCCCCCTTCTACGACTGTTGTCTCAACAGTTACCTAAATTTGCGTCTGCAATGGCTTCGGCGTATTCTTTTCCGTAGGTTTGATTCTCCGAGGATTTGCTTTGTGGAAAGCTTGGACAAGTTTATCGGAATCTCCTGAAACAATATCAGATAAGGGTTGCCATGAAGTTTCGTATTGTCCGTGTATTTCACTCGATATTGAAATCCTTTGTCTTTTAGGCGCCTAGATCCTACAATAGCGTCAACTTCGTATAAGTCTTCTCCAGATTTATCGACTTCAATGGGCGGATTGGGCTCGTTTACTTGTCCTGAAATAGGGTTGTTTGGATCTGGTCTAAGAAGACTTGTGTGAAAGATTGGGTGAATTGATCTCAAGTCATCAGGTAAGTGCAACTGATAACTATGACTACCTATTTTTTTTGAGATTGCGAATGGTCCTAAATTTTTCCAATCTAGCTTTTTGCATGGTCTTTTGGTCTTTATATTTTGAGCACTAACAAATACCTTATCCCCAACCTGATAACCTGGAGCTGAAGAGCGGTGACGATTTGCAAATTTTTCGTAGAAGGCCTGGGCAGCTCTCATATTTACTCGAAGAAAATCGTTTAATTGATTCATCTGATCAACAAACTTGTTTCCTAAATTTACTTGAATTTTTGAGTATTCGGACGCGCTAGGACTCAACTGGTGATATGGAGTTATTGCTGACCTGGGGTGCTGAGCTGAATTAGCGAAAAATGGGGTTACCTTAGTCGTCTCTGATTCGGTGTTATTCGCGTTGTACTCTGCAGATGGAAGCCAATCAACCCAGTCATCCTGTTGATAGTTGCAATATGCTCGTAAGTAGCATTCTAGGATGGCATTAAATCGTTCTGTTTGGCCATCAGTTTCCGGGTGCCATGCAGTTGAAAAGAGAAGTTTCGTTCCTGTACGCTCACAAACAGCGTGCCAAAACTTTGCTACAAACTGCGGACCTCTATCTGATACAATTGATTCCGGAAACCCATGATGTTTCCAGATATGCCGATAAAATAGTTTTGCAGTACCATTGCATCAATATTTGTATTACAAGGAATGAAATGGCGTGCCTTCGTGAGTCGACAGCCAACAACCATGATACAATCATAACCTTCCGACTCAGGTAAGGGCCCAATAAAATCCACAGATATATCCCGCAGCGTCGTTCGGGTATGGGAAGCTGTTTCAGCAGTCCTTGGTATTTAAGTCTTGATGGGTTTTTTCGCTTGCAGATATGACAATTATTTGTGTATTGAGAGATGATTTGAAGCATGTTGGGCCACCAGTAATATCTAGAAATTTCTGCGAAAACCTTATTTCTACCATGATGGCCCCCATAGGATGATCGTGACAACTCTTTATTAAAAGGAGTTTAAGGTCTGGAATATCTGGAATATAAATCAAATTGTCATAATACAGCCGTTTATTTTTGATACTACATCGGGAGAGGTCAAGATGTTTAGACCGGTGAGGGCCTGGGCCTTGCAGGATCTGGATATATTTCTGGAGAGATTTATCTACTTGTACCCGTCCGTAATGAGACTTTCAATCTGTTCGGAAGTAGTGAGTGAATGAATAGGAGTTTGAAGTGAAATTTGAGAGAGTTCTAGATTATTTTTGAGGTTGTGGACTATTATGGGATCGAGGTTATGAGGCTTGAGCACAACCTGGAGTTGTTGAGAGAGACGCTCATCCTCCTTATCTGACGGGCGGTCCTCAGATCGCCTGGTTAGTGCATCCGGTTTACCTCCTAGTTTACCAGGTCGATAGGTTATAACAAAGTTGAACCTGGATAGAAATTCTGACCATCGGGCTTGACGTCTATTAAGTGTTTTTGTGGACATAAAATACTCCAAATTTTTGTGATCAGAGATAACTATTACGGATGTATTGTGCTTTGAAGCTCTGGGCGCCAGTGTTCAAAAGCGGTGACTACTGCTAGGAGTTCTTTGTCGTAAATTTCATAGTTAATTTGGGATGGCTGTAAGCGACCTGAGAAGAAAGCTACCGGATGAAGAATTTCCTCATCGTCGTACTGGGACAAGATACCACCGTGAGCCCAGTCGCTTGAGTCGACTTCAACAATGCACTGGCATCAGGGTCAAAGTGTCTCAGAATAGGTGACTTGGTGAAAGCTCCCTTTAAAGAAACAAATGCTTTCTCGCATTCTGTGGACCACTGCCATAATGTACTTTTCTTGGTTAGTTCAGTTAGTGGAAGTGCTACACGAGAGAATTCCTTGATGAAGCGACGGTAAAAGTTAGCGAACCCGAGGAAAGCCTGAACATCTTTGACACATGACGGGGTCTTCCAGAGTTTGACACACTCAATTTTGACTGGGTCCATTTCAATGCCTCGACAGGAAATAATTAGTCCTAAATATTTTACCTCTGTAGCTTCAAATTTGCATTTCTTGATATCCAATTGAAGCCCTGCAGTTTGAAGCTTGTCTAGAACCAAGTTAACGTGGCTTCGATGTTCCTCTAGCGTGTTACTGTATATTAGGACATCGTCCAAATATGCTGTACAGAATACGTCAAGATGTTCCTGGAGCGTGCTATTAATATAATTCTGAAAAGTACTTGGGGCATTAGTTAGACCAAACGGCATTACTAGTGACTCAAATAACCCATAGCGGGTGCGAAACGCGGTTTTCTACTCATCCCCCTTCGCTATTCTAATCCTATTAAATGCCGAGATCACATCAAGTTTAGTGAAATAGCGGCTTTAGATAATCGATCGAGAGTTTCTGTGATGAGAGGAATAGGGTATCTATTTTTGACAGTAATAGCGTTTAACGCGCGATAATCCATGCAGAGTCGCAGTCCCCCATCAGACTTTTTTACGAATAATATTGGGAGGCTGCAGGAGAAGAGCTTGCTTGAATAAAACCTTTCGAAAGATTATCGTGTAACCATTCACGAAGGGCTCCAAGTTCTTCGCGGGACATACCATAGAGTTTTCCAAAAGGGGGCTGAGAACCATCCTTAAGCATTATTTTACGGTCGATCGGGCGATATGGAGGTAGCTCACGGGATTCCAGTTTAGAGAAAGCCGTAGTTTGGTGATGGAGCCACTGAGGTAATCCGACTTGAATTTCTTTGGCCTCATCTTCGATTAGAGCTTGATCTATAGCGTAGAGAGATAAAGTGAAAACTTCGGTAGAATCCTGATTTACTAGATGATTGAAAGGGGTAGCACCTATCATTTTAATTTCAAGGTGGTCGATATGTGTCTCTCGATCGGGTATATTGAGAGATGAGACAAGGTTGACAGCGTTCAGTCCTTTTATCGCTTTGATAATTACATGGCCCGAATGACTGGGCTTGAGTGGCATGATACAAGATTTTGAGCAATAAGGTGACGAAAAACATAGAGTTGGTCGACCAATTGATGCTAGGGTTGTGTCAAGATAGCCATCCATGACCCAATATAATAGGGAATAGGCCTAACTTAGTGACAAATAGGCGGGAAACTTCGGTATGGTTGGATATAGATAGTTTGACCATCACGAAATGAGTGTAACGGCTGTTAAGCCTAATTATCCCTGTAGCCTACGCTAGCTAGCGCAGGCAATTAGATCAATGGTGTCATCCAGAATCTTCTAGGAAGTTGTTGAAGAATCCAAACAATTCTGGTCATAGAGGGAATCCTATGGAAGGAGGAGTATTCTGGATTATATATATTTGTAGTCACTAGCTGTTAGAATTCTCTCTCTAGAGAATTATAATTAATATACTGTACCTACAAGATCGCCCATGCATTTTGTTATGAAACCGTGACATATTATAATTCTCTCCACAAACTTCAGAACCGCAGTCAGTCAGTCAGTCAGAATCGCAGTCAGTCAGTCAGAATTGCAGTAAATCAGTCAGTCAGTCAGAATTGCAGTAAATCAGTCAGTCAGTCAGAATTGCAGTAAATCAGTCAGTCAGTCAGATCGCAGTCAGTCAGATCGCAGTCAGTCAGATCGCAGTCAATCAACTTTGCAGAGATGAAGTGGAATCATTGCAACATTTTTATGGAGGAAAACAATTTTCTTAGGGCAACATGGAAATCAGAAGATCAGCTAGCTAAGCTTCGGAAAGAAGGAAGCTGCTTCAGATGTGAGAAACGGGGATGTCAATCTAGGGTGTGCCACCTTCTTCCAGCAATTAATCCACGAAAGATTAAGAAAAGTTTACATATTTATAAAAAAAATATGGAAGAGGATCCGGAAGGCGATGGTCTAGGTCCTATTGATCCGGCAGTGTACGAATTGGATCCGGAAGGCGATGGTCTAGGTCCTATTGATCCGGCAGTGTACGAAGTGGATCCGTATAGCATTTCTCCGAGTTTCATAAACCGTCCTATCGAAATTCAGCAAATAAGAGATCGAGGAGAATTAATGGGTTGGTCATCCAAGAGGTCTGTCATGGGGAGCTGTCTTACAGATCATGAAATGAGAAAGAACACATCGCCACTCCTTATTAATGCCATTACTAGTGATAGACCGATTCAAGAAGAAAGGAAAGATTTTGTGCAGCCAATAATATTGGATAAAAAGTTTTCAGAAAGTTTGACAGCAGCTGAACAAGAACCGAAGATGAATACAAATCCATTTTTAGTTAATGCATTAGTTAACGACGTCACTATGGTGCAAGCATTAATTGACAATGGATGCCTGTGTTCAGGTATCATTGATGAAGAATTAGCAGCCCAACTAAGTTTACAATGTAAACCTATCTCTCCCCGAACCCTTCAGACAGCAGAAAATTCATCTCAAGACAAGCCAATAGTAAGAAATATCACTTGGGTCTCCATAGACCTTGATGGTTTTGTTACTGAAAAATTGTGGCTGTATGTAGTACCACACAGTACACATCAGATCATACTTGGGAAGAAATGGTTAGAGGACCAGGATGCAGTGATTCATTCCAAAGAGCAGCGGTTGGAACTCAGGAAGAGTGGTGGTTCTGTTTACAGTGTTCGACGCTGGCGTCAAAAACTAAGGGGAATAAAGCAGCCTAAACGTGCTGCTGTTGAGGCCTTATCTTTTCTGGAAAAGGGAGTTCCCGTCTGCAAAGCCTCCTTAGACGACATAAATAAGGCACTCCGTACGAAACATTGTCTCAAGATCTCTGATGCTCGAGACGATTACCGGGCCCTGTGAAGAAGTTTGCGCGCCTCTTTTCTGACGATAGCGGCGCTAATGATCTACCGCCTACACGAGATCACCTTGACCATGCTATAAACCTCCGAAATGAGAATGGAAAGCCAGTCCAACCGCCTTGGGGCCCTCTTTACAGTATGTCAAGAGAGGAGCTTCTAGTGCTTCGCAAAACATTGACAGATCTTCTGGGTAAGGGATGGATCAGACCAAGTAGCTCGCCGGCGGCCTCACCAGTACTTTTTGCTAGAAAGCCAAACGGAGGGCTACGATTTTGTGTGGATTATCGCGGGCTGAATGCAGTCACTCTTCCAGACAGGTATCCCTTCCATTATTTAAAGAAACTTTGCGACAACTTTCAAAAGCTAGGTGGTTCACGAAACTAGATGTGAAGTCAGCTTTCCATCGTATCAGAATCAGAGAGGGAGATGAATGGATGACCGCCTTCAGATGTCGCCATGGTCTTTTTGAGTGGCTTGTTACACCATTTGGTCTTGCAAATGCACCTGCAACATTCCAGCGTTATATTAATGAGCAACTACGAGGACACCTTGATGTTGATGCGACAGCATACATGGATGATGTTCTAGTATACACGAATGGTAGTGAGGCCGATCATTGGAGAACGGTTCAAAGTATCTTGGGAAAGCTAGAGAAGGCTGGTTTGTACTTGGACATTGATAAATGCAATTTTCTATGTCGAGAGGTTAAGTATCTGGGATACATTGTGAGAGCTGGAGACTCGGTGACCGTAGATCCTGACAAGGTCAAGAGCATCATAGAATGGAAGGCACCTACATCGGTTAAAGGAGTTCGATCGTTTCTCGGCTTTGCAAATTTCTATCGATGCTTTGTTGATAGATTTTCGGAGGTAACTGCACCACTGACCAGATTGACAAAGAAGGATTCAATTTGGAGATGGGGACCTGAGGAGAACGAGGCGTTTGAACAACTAAAGCATATTTTTTCAACTGAGCCGGTGTTAGCGCAATGGGATCCCGAGCGAGACACAGTGGTGGAAGCCGATTGTTCTGGGTATGCATTGGGTGGATGTTTGTCTCAAGCTGATATGCAAGGCCGGCTGAGGCCGGTGGCTTACTACTCCAAGCGACTGAGCGGAGCGGAAGCAAATTATCCGATACACGACAAAGAGATGCTGGCCATAATCACGTGCCTGCAAGAATGGAAAGCTGAACTGCGCTCTGTTGCAAAGCCTTTCACAATTCTGAGCGACCACAAGAACTTAGACTATTTCATGACCAAGCGACTACTCAATGAACGGCAGACCAGATATTACGATGTTCTACATCAGTTCAATTTCACTCTAAAATGGCGACCTGGTAATGCTTGCGAACGGCCGGATGCTCTCTCAAGACGCGATCAGGATCAGCCCCATGGCCTTTATGACGAACGAACCACGGGTAGAATTATGCAACTGTTACCAACTGTCAAAGCTTTACCTGTCGATGCACAACTCGGTGCAGCAGACCCAGCAGCGACAGCGAGAATATCTGACAATGATGAGATTCAGGCATTATGGAATCAAGGAGTCATTTACGATAATGATTGGCGACGAGCGCGAGATGCTGTCCAGCACGGAGAGAGAAGTTTCCCACCAAATATCGCTCAGAAATTAACCGCTAACATTGCAGAGTGTACGGTTGCTGCAGATAGCGTTCTTCGTGGAAGGGAAAATCGAATTTGGGTTCCCGATTATGAGCCACTCCGAACGGCGATAATGCAGCAGACACACGATAGCTACCTAGCAGGTCACCCGGGCAAGGATACAATGATAGGCATACTTTTAAGGCGATGGTTCTGGCCAAAGATGAGGGAATCGGTCCGTCGTTTTATACGGAATTGTGATGTCTGTGGTCGTACGACAGTATGGCGAGAGGCAAAGGCTGGGTTTCTTCGATCACTGCCAATTCCTGACCGAATAGGAAGCGAGCTTACAATTGATTTTATTACTGATATGCCACCTTCTCAAGATTGTACAAATATAATGGTTATAACAGATCGGCTATCTAAAGACGTTTTTCTATTTGGTACAAAGACAATGGAGGCTGCACCAAGCGCTAAAGTTTTTGTCGACCGATATTATCGTTACTTTGGCTTTCCACGATATTTGACAAGTGATAGAGGCAGTGACTGGGTGGGAACCTTTTGGCAAACTTTCTGCGAGCTAACAGGAATAACTCAACGCTTGACCACGGCGTACCACCCTCAGTCAAATGCAAGTGAAAGAGCAAATCAGGAATTGTACAAGTACCTGCGAGCGTTTACCTGCTACTCACAAGATAATTGGATGGAACTGTTGCCTATAGCCCAACTGGCACTAAATTCAAGACCAAGTTCAGCGATTGGAGGACTAAGCCCATTCTTCTTACGGCATGGATACGATTTGGACCCTCTAGCAGAGCCTACGCCTGTCTTAGAGAATGGTTCCCGACACCCAGGACGACTATCTGCTCAGGACTATGTTAAGAGGTTAAAGGACGCGCAAGACTATGCACAGGCAGCAATGGCTTCAGCTCAACAACGAAACGAGGGTAATGCAAATCGCTTCCGAAGACAACCAGATCAGTATAAAGTTGGCGACAAGGTTTGGTTGGATCTCCGAAACGTGAAAACACCACAGCTCTCCAAGAAGCTAGCCTGGATTCATGCAAAGTACGATGTGACCGCGGTCCCGGATCCTTTGACTGTGGAGTTGAACGTTCCTGGAAACATCCACAACCGCTTTCATGTTGAATTGGTAAAGCGGGCGGGTATGGATCCCTTTCCGAGTCAGCAGCAGGACGATGCACAAAATCCCGCTATCCTTGACAATCTGGGCGAGCAAGAATTTGGAGTGGACTCAATAATACGAGCGAGAACAGTGAGACGTGGCCGTGGTAGTTTCAGGCAAGCCCTAGTTAAGTGGACTGGCTGGGCAGAACCAACTTGGGAGCCCATTGAATACGTGGCAGACACCGAAGCTTTAAAGATATTTGAAGAGACCTATGGTCCCATAACTTCAAATGATGGCCCTTCAGAAATATACTCAGGTAGATACGTTGGCCAGGCCGAGCCTCATGTCCAGAAAACGCGGAGGGAACGACGAAAAAAAAAAGCATTAAATAAGAAAGTTAAATAAAATATTTACTCATTGAGGAAGAGAAGGGAGATTGTAACGGCTGTTAAGCCTAATTATCCCTGTAGCCTACGCTAGCTAGCGCAGGCAATTAGATCAATGGTGTCATCCAGAATCTTCTAGGAAGTTGTTGAAGAATCCAAACAATTCTGGTCATAGAGGGAATCCTATGGAAGGAGGAGTATTCTGGATTATATATATTTGTAGTCACTAGCTGTTAGAATTCTCTCTCTAGAGAATTATAATTAATATACTGTACCTACAAGATCGCCCATGCATTTTGTTATGAAACCGTGACAATGAGTCACCATACCTGCTGACAAGCTTCTGCCGTCCACAACTCGTAGGGTGCGTGGATTTTCCAGTTTAATTAATTTTAAAGAGTGTAATTGCACGAATGAGATGTCAATGAAACCATAACCATTACCACCGGAATCAATAAATGCACATGAGTTTACTATCTTATTATCAGATATAAGTTGACAAGAAAATACAAGTGAGTTTAATTTTTTCAAGGATGGTTCGGATAATGATGATATAATTAATTCTGATTTCATTATCATACATTCAGAGCGACCAGGACCGTGACAATGATCCTGATCTAATCTTTTAACTGTTGTTCTGGATCTCTTGGAATATTTGGCTCCATGTAGAGCTGGTTGACCATACCTCTATTCCTAGTGTTGCAGCCAATTGCCTGATGACCTGATTTCCCACATCTCATGCATAATCCCAGTTCAAATCTCCTGAAACGTTCCTCTCGTGTGAGTCGGCCATCCGGACCCAAATGTGACATATTAAATTTGTCCAGTATCATGGGATCACCTCCAGAAGATGTATTGCTAGCCTCAAAGGCTATAGGGGGTCGGGGAGCTGGCTTTCGAATGAAGGCCGGACTAGGCCCTCGAAATTCTGAGCCTTGGTCTCGGTAATTAGGTCTAGGTGCACTATGATTCGTACCACGATCTAAGTAGTGAGCCGGGCGTTCAAGATCAAGTCGAACCACACAATCTCTGCACAGGTTAACATATTCATCAAAGTCATAATTCTTGTGAATGTCCTGGTGTTGTCCGATACATATTCGCAATTCGCTCGACACTCCATTGCGCATATATGAGATTAAAGTCTTAGGATCTGTTATGCCGGAAAGATTGTGAAGGCATTGAAATTCCGACAAGAAAGTACCGAAAGATTGACTAGATTGGCGTAAACGACTCAGAGAGTCCCGAGCTTCTTCCTCTTCGTTTGGGTTCCGGTAGGAAACATCTAGAACATCCCATACCGAGCGGAGAGACTCAAAAATAAACAAGCCGTCCTCGGACAAATATCGATCCAGGAAAGATTTTGGCCCTGGTCCCAAATTTTGGTAGATCAATGATATCTGAGACTGAAGTGAATTATACCTGTCTTTATTTTGGGCCAGAGCTATCTTAATCTGTCGCTGGAATGAAGGATACTGAGCCTTATCTCGGCCGGTAAACTTCTCATTGATACGGAAAAGTTCAGATTGTGGGGTTCCCACTGGCCCAATCCTTTGATTGTCCAAGAGTTGTGATTGAAGAGTCTCCACCAGACCTTCAGATTCCTTCAGTTTGTAATTATTCACTGCCGAAGCCTGCAATAACTTTGTGTGCGTGGCTCTCAGTTCCAAGAGTTCTTGCCTTAGTTCGGAGTTTATAGCAAGGATTTCGGTTCTCTGTTGCTCTATTTGAGATATATTTTTCTTTAAGCTCTGGGTTTCGACCTGAAGATTAGAGCCTGTTTCGAAAATTTCTGTCATTAATTTTTTTCGAGTAGCTTCATCCACTTTTGGGAGATGAGAGAGAAAGTCTGATGCGCAGGTGAATGTGATGGGAGAGTCGGTCATGGTGAGTCAAGGTTTTTAGAGGTGCAACGTGATGTTACGAGGCGAGAGAGTATTCAAGATAGAAGTCACGGTCAAGATATGAACAAGATACGTAAAATGGAACGTAGACAAGATAGGATGCAAACAAGATACGGAAATCTAACAAAACGTCGCACGCCCTCTAAAGACGTGAACGAGGACTACTTAAGGGTCTCCTCGGACTAGCTCGACGCTAGTGTCAATAACAACACCAGTCCTTTCCATTCCTGTACAATTGGGTTACTATGGCAACTAGACCCCCCGACCGCTGCTTAGGCACATTTTCACCCTTTTATGGAGAGTCATGATAAGAACCATGACACCACCGATGGTTTCAGCATGAAAACGCCATTCTAACCTGCATATGCGGAGAAGAGAAGTCCCCCAACCACTTTTTCTATTGCCACCTCGGGAAATACTACGCTCAGCTCCACAGAGCACACAATTCTAATCCCAGCGTTTCTTGGGCTCATGCTTTGGTGGATGGAGTTAATGCATTCAATAACTAGGTTGGTGTCACAGATTTCTTCGAAAAGGCACAACGAAAAGTCTGATTCGAACAAAATCACGATCTGATGTAAACAATTTTCTCCTTTTACTTTATATTTTGTAAAATCTTTTCTTAATTTAGTACCAACTGCATAGCATGAGATTCATTGGACGAACGACCTTCATATACACTATAATCTTCGAGCGCAGGATGATAATATCCTGGCTATCATTTACTTTGTTGGGTCTATGTAGGCGCCAACACGTCTGGTAGTTTAATTTAGACTGGGCTAACCGGTACGTGAGGAGCTCACGTGCTGTGCGCGGGCACGACCTTAAATATTATAAATAAATAAAAACTTCTCGAACACTGGAACTGCTTCTTGCTGCACGGTCAGGGCATGGGGACTTTGCAGACTACCACCACCGTTTCCAACACCTCGAAGCTCTATTGACCTGTAGCTGCGGATGAAAAAGGTCACCTGACAACTTCTTATTTTGTCGACTAGGGTGCAGCCAATCACAACTGCAAGGTGGACCTCGACATCCCAACCTTGGATTCCCCTGGGTTCTCATCTCTCCAGAAGGGGCTATTGCTTTCAGCAAGTGGGTTCACAAGACTAAGTTTTTTGAAGAGACCAATTCTCACTCCTAGCTGTTACACTCGCAATATACGAAGTATTTAGCGGGACTCAATTGCGTACTAGTAGCTCTGTCTGTACTGGTAGTAGATAATTTCTCCTCTCTAGCATATAGATTTTCATTTTAGTTCTGTCTGCAGTATAGTTAACAGAAGACCCAGAGGAAGGGTGCTTTTGGTGTATGTTTAGTTTGGGGCACCTGGCAGGAGGGCCAGGGCCCAGTTAGTTTATGCCGGGATCTTAGGAGCGTCGGCACGTCGGTTGGTTTTTCTAGACTGAGCTAACCGGCATGTGACCTTGGGAAACGTGTTGCGCGCTGGCACAACGTAAAATAGTATACAAAACAAAACAATTAAAAACTTCCTCTAGCTCAGGAATAACCCCAGAACTGGAAAGCTTAAATCGGAGGACATTTGGAGCGCTCATCGCATCTCGTTCCGGGCACGCAGATTTCGCCCTTTATCGTCGACATTTTGCACATGAAGGTGCCCTTATGACTTGCTCCTGTGGCGAAGAAAAAAGCCCTGATCACTTCTTCTTCTGCAGTATAGGAACAAACCGTGCTCGTCCTCGCGGTAGAACTTGTCATCCTTGCCACAGCATCAAATGGGTACTTAGCACGCCTGAAGGTGTCCTCGCCTTCGAAAAATGGGTCGAGCTGACAAAATTATTCCACAAAAACCAAAGAGCCCATTAGATATTTCCAAGTGAAATTTTACAATAGGTTGTGAGGTTAATGTTATATGGAACTATGTATTCCTATTTTCTTGTTCTGCAGGTATAATTTAAAACTACTTGTAAAAAAAATTAAGTGAACTTCCTGGTAGAGGGAAATTTGCTACATTTGTATTGGAAAGTAGAGTGGCAGTCGGCTGTTTGTTTGTTCATTGACGTGCTACGTACATTGATTCCCATCGCACTCCTACTGGAGCTTAAGCACGAGTGGGGCCGGGTTGGATCAGGTTGACTACCATTAAGTACATCTACCTCGTCCCACATAAATGACCGGACCACCTCAGACTTTACCCATGTGTTGATTCATTTCAAGCCCAACTGTCCATAGTTGTAAGGGTTTAATGAATTCAGATGTACTTGAAAGACAATAACTCGTTAGGAATTAATAACTTCTTCCTTGGGAAGACAATCTACCACGTACTCTCCCATCTGTTATAAGCTCTGCGTAGACTAGTCTTAACTCCCTCCATTGGCCCCCTGAGAATCATCCTTTCTCCCTGGCTCTCTTCCTTGTCCACTTGAGAATCATCCTTTTTCCCTGGCACGACTCTTCTCTTGTATCATACTCCCCATCTGGTATGTAGCCCCTCGGAGACGGACTGGTCCTAGTGACCAGTCCCAATCCGGGCAAAGCCCGTCACAATAGTACCCTCTTTTGACGCGCCGAAGCGCAAATTTCTCCTCAGCCTCGGCCACCACGCGCCCGAGCCCTCGAAACCTTTGCGATCTATAACTTTTCCCTTTCATTCAGTCCAAGCTTTGGCTCATCTCATCCTGGGGTCGCTGTCTTAATTGGAGGCCTCATCCGGTCGCCCACCAAGGCCTTCTCAGTTTATGTTCCCTATCTTTCCCCCATACAGCATCCCTTTGTCTTGGAGATTTGACTTTTGGAGGTGTGGGATTGCTTCGGTAGGTGGTGAGATGATTATGGAGAGGGCCGCGAGATGAGTTTGGCAGGAAATGACTTTCCGGAGAAAAATATTAAGAACTTGAAGGTGTCGGTTGTTGTGATACGAACATCAGACATGTTATAGCCTGTCTGCTATTCGTATCTGGTGTGTAGATGGTTGATTTCATTGAGTTGTTGTCACAGATCAACTATAGAAAGCAGGGAGCATTTGTATGGATGATGGTATATTAACAATTCAACTATGTAGAACTAAGTTACAGACACTTAGCCAGGTATTTATACAGATTACTACGTCCCAAGCCCTTCCATCTAAGGTCAGTTCATTTCTAGATAATTCCAGTTGCAACTCTGAGAATCTTGTTTCTAGTAGCTTCGACAATGGTTCTGGTATGTTCTGCAAGACTTTGCGCCGGCCCAACCCCCGATAGTTGTACGCCAGTACTTGCCAGTACTAGCTACAGGAAATTACCGGCTTTGCAGCCGTTACAGTTGTGCAGTCATGAAATCTCTGCAAGTCAGATTTTCGACCAAAAATAAGCCAACACCGCTCCTCCCGATTGCCAACTCGACGAAAACTCTCAAATTCACCCTTTGTTGTGACTGAATCTCGGCTCTGGGAGAATATTTCACCACCAGGTTTGCAGAGGACACCACTGACAGGTGTTCAGCCTTCGTCCTCCTGGCGGACAGCTGTTTGATTTTTTTTTTTTAAATTTTAGATCCTAAGCTAAAGCTATTTTTTCCGCAATGGGTCATGGATCGGTGGAGCCGGCAGTATTCCCTGTAATCTTTCCTACAGCCTCACTCGTTCCAACCTCGTGAATTGCTGCTAAAAGTGCAGCTGATTAAACAGAAACAAAAAAAGAAAAACCTCGAAACTCAAATTAACTCCTAAAGCCAGAAGATTCCTTAATATCGGACCCAAGTAATGCGCTCCTCACATATTCCATCGTCCGTCACACCTTCCAAATGACAAATTTACTCAGTCTCTGCTGAGAGTAAACGATGAGCTAGTAGGCACCTTTGATACAGCCAGTATCCCGCTATTGGTTAGTAAAGCCCTGAAAGAGACATCTTCGAGGTTGCTTGTTAAAATCTAGACATATCAGACCGAACTGCACCCAGTGCAGAGTAGAGGAAGACTACTCATCTTTGATCGCTACCAGCTTTGGTGAGGTCTCGGTTGGTAATGATCTCGGTGATGTGAATGTTATTCCATCACGTAATCAGAACATAGATAGACAATTAGATGTAGATTAGACGAAACACTTTCAACTAATTAAATATAAGTTCAGTAAAACCAAAAACCTCACTGATCCTAACCTTTTATCTCTGATCCTTAAATCCCCAATATCTTACGATTCGTAAAGTATTGACTTGACAGTCAACGTTCATTTCTATCATTCCAGATAAACCTCTAGAACTTTAATATTGCTGACTCCTCAAACTTCTTAAGATTCTAGCGTTGCTAAACCTGTTACCTCGGCCATCGAGACATCCTTCACCGCGGCGATGATCGCATCCTCGGCCCTTTTGGCTGCAGCCCGAGCTCGCGCCACATCCACGAACTTCCCATGTTCGATTTGGCGAATCCGCGCGAGCTGCTCTTTGGTCACCGAACCGGATTTTTTGGGACTGGCTTGGCAGGCCCGAGAATCCGATCGGTGAGGTCCCCCACAGTTACGACACTTAGTGAGGGCCTTGCACTCGACTTCCGAGTGCATGTTTGATCTATAATTCCAGCAGGCTGGAGCGCGGGAGCAACCAGGAGATGCGTGGAAGCCCAAACAGCTTTTGCACTGTTCGATTGGTCGTCGAGGCTAGATCTTTGAAGCTGCTCCAGACTCCTCGAGAATGCGGAAGCCCGCGCGAGGGGCGGAATCCCGGGCAAAAAAGACTTGCAAATTTCTGTACGGTGCTCCAGGACGGCATGTACCGTGCGGTCGCACCTGGATTGGCAACTAATGTGTTTGGCAGTAGACATCCAATAAGATCAACTCTTCACTGACCGTATGGTTACCGTCGGGTGTTTTTATTGTCACAGGAACATTTGCGATCCAAAAGGCGACAAGGTCGGAGGCTTCTTCTAGCTTCGCATTAAAGTCTGATAACTTCGGTGCGGAATCTAGGAGCCTTTCCCGTATATTTTCGTTCCCTGCACGAATCGCTAAGCCAGTTCTGACACAGTGCAAAGAGCAGGCGCTGCTCAAGGAGCAATTCAGCTCATCCCGTGTTTGTTGCCGTATGCCGCTTAGTGAAAGCTTGCGCCACGGGTGCTCCTTTTCCAGGCGAAGTAACAGTCACTTATCGACTTTCGCCTTTGGAGCTTCTTTCTTTTGGGCTTTTGCCGCAGGTCGCGGCACAGCATTTACTATAGGGACTGCTTTTTGTTGCAGTCTGTTTCTGGCCACCGTGACCCAGGTGCTTTTTACAGGTAGCACTGGGACAGTGGAAATTGATATGCTCCTGGCGTCGGGAGCCCTTGGGACGGGGTTCACCGGGCTAGGAGGAAGGACGGGGGGCCGAGCCCGTGGCATGTCTTGCGCAATGGTGGCGGGTAGGTAGACTCTCATCGAGTCTACGAATTGTCTATTTGACCCGTTGGTCATAGAGAGAAGGGTTGCTTCGGCGTTAGAGATAGCGGCGGAGCAGAGGGCCAGATTTGCCGCTGTTTCGGCGGCGCGTCGTCGTTCGGCTTCGACAATAGGTCGAAGTTCCGGAGGGCAGTCTGCTTTCGTGGCAGCTTTGGGCTGCGACGTTGATTTTGATGCTGCTTTGGGTGCAGCGTTCTCCAAAGGAATTGACGAGGTCGGAGGAGGTTTGGACGATTCTCCAATCCCGTGGGGGATGGAGACTTGTTGAGGAATTTCCTCAACAATTTCGACTGACCCGATCATGTCAGTATCGGGCTCAGTGACGGCGGGAGAGGCTTTTTCCTTCCCTTTCGAAACGGCCTGACCCATCTCCGCGCATTTCGAAGACTGGGCAAGGCCAGGTAATTGTTCGAGATCCCTCGGGTGGACTCTCGTAGTGTTCAACGTGGCGTCGGGACACTTTTTGCGAACTGAAGGCATTGTAAAAATGCCTGAGCTCGATCACAAATCGAAGATGAATGCGACGAGGTCGAGAGGGGTGGAAAAAGGGAAAAAGGGAATTTTCGAATATCTCGAATATCTCGAATTGTGCGTTTTGTTTTTTTTTTGCTAATTTCTGGTCCTAAGCTAACGCTTTCTTATCCACAATGGGTCAAGGACCGGTGGAGCCGGCAAGGATCACTGCGTACAGGCCCAACTCATTCCAACCGGATGAACTTCTACTGAAATTGTAGAAGTTAACAGCAAAACTAAAATCAAAAACATAAATCAAAAACTGAAATCAAATTTGGAAGAATTACTGTTTGGTCCGGATCCCGCGCTTCTCGCCCGTTCCCCTTCCTGCCACATCCTCCAAGTGACTTTTTCCTATCTCCGCTGAGAGCGAAAGATTAGTTCGCAGATTACCTGAATTCAGCTGGTATCCTGCTATATATTTTGAAGCTTTTTGTAGACTTCACCGAGGGTTGCTGTACCCTCAAACTTCTTCTTCGGATTCCAGGATTCCGAAACCCGATCCCTCGGCCATTGAGACGTCCTTCGTTGAGGCCATCGTTGCCTCTTCGGCCCTTTTGGCTGCAGCCCTAAATCGAGCCACTTTCGCGTACTCCCCTTGCTGGATCTGGCGGATCCGCGCGAGCTGCTCTTTTGGCACCGGTCCGGACTTGCTGGGTCTGGCTAAGCAGGCCCGAGAATCCGATCGGTGAGGTCCCCCACAGTTTCGACACCGGGTGAGAGCCTTGCACTCTGATTCTGAGTGCATGTTAGATCCGCAATTACAGCAAGCTGGAGCGCGGGAACAACCACGAGTGGCGTGAAATTCAAGACACCGTTTGCATTGTTCGATTTTGCGACGAGGTCGGAAGAGCTTTGCAGCTCCAGAGTCGTCGAAAAGGCGGAATCCGGGTCGAGGAGCGGATTCTCGGGGAAAGAGCGCTTGCCAATTTGAGTAGGGCGCCCCTGGTTTGCTAGTCCCATGAGGACGAACCAGAAAGGGAACCGGCTTGGTCACTCGCGTGACTTCGTCGGCAACCATCTTTGCTGTCACGGCGATGGGGCCAGCAAGTGTTCGAATTGTCTCCGGAACGGTGGCAATTTGCATGGCAACCAGATTTGATGCTAGTTCCAGGTGTATTTCTAGATCTCTCCGCAGTGCAGAAGAATCCAAGAGCTCCTTTCGAGAAGCTTTGTTCTTTGCTGTAATCGCAAAGCCGGTCTTTACCCGCTGAACCAACGTAATATCGTTAGCAGCAGTTCCCAGCGCCAGAGACACAGCTGACCTAATGCCAGCTGGAGAGAGGAGACGGTGGGGGTGGAAGTAGTCGAGGCGCAGAAAAAGTCGTGAATCGATTTTTGTCCTCGGGTTGGCACTCTTTGCTTTGGGGGCGGGCGGTGCTACCTTTTTTGTCGACTGCCCAGCGCTGCGGTCTAGGCCTCCCCGAGCTACGGTAGCCCAAGTTGTCTTAGGGGCCGGAGCCTGGGTTGTTGGAGGGTTAGGAACCCTTATTTCTGGTGCCCTCGGCGGAATAGGGTTGGCGGGGCGAGCAGGAAGAACTGGTGGTGTGCTTCCTGGGCCAGATTGTACGAACTGGCCGCTCGAAGGTAGACTTTGATTCCGTCTACGAATTCTTTATTATCGCCAATCGAAAGAGGCGAAAGTGCTGCTTCGACACTGCTTATTGCAGTCGAGCAGATTGCGAGTCGGGCGTTTATTTGCGTCATGCGACGCTTTTCGGCCTCCATCACAGATTGCAGCTCTGGTGAAAATTCAATTGCTGATGTCGATGCTGCGCCTTTAGAGGCTGGCATAGCATTGTTTCCTGCAGATGATTCTGCACCTTCGGTTGTTTTTTCTCGAACAACTTCCTTTCCTTTCCTGGAGCTGCTGGCCTCGGGGCCAGCTCGGCGGGTTTCGCGGTCTGTTGACCATATTTTTCTGCTCTGATCGGATCAGAATCAGTCATCTCTTGATCGGGAAGGGTGGAAGACTTCCCTGGGACGAAGGCCTCACTCGCAAATAGGCTTGATAATTTTTGCGCGAGGCCAGTAGGTTTAGAACACGTTTGTGTCCGTTCAAAGCCGACAGAAATCGTCGACTTTGGTCGCTTGCTTTTCATCGGAGGCATTTTGGGACGCCTTTCGATGGTCATCAATTCGAGAGGTCAAGCACAGGAGTAACCATAAGAAGGGAAAATGGGAAAAGGGAATTTCTCGATTTGTGCGTTTTGTTTGTTTATTAACAAGCTAGGTAAAGTAACTCCCGTAGGACTCCTACTGGAGCTTGAGCACGAGTGGGGCCGGACTGGATCAGGTTAACTACCGTAAAGTACAATTGCCTCGTCCCACCTAAATTACCGGACCACCTCAGACTTCACCCATGCGTTGAATCATACCAAGCCTGACCGTCAATAAACCCGCTGTATAAACGCCGTAGCGCAAATATCTCCTCAGCCTCGGCCATCATACACCCGAGCCCTTGACATCATCATTGACTCCAAAATATAATTGTGATCCCAGATCTTATTGTTGCTCTAGCAATGCGCCCTCATATTGTATAGTTGGGTTATTGCCGTCGTAGGGGGATTTTTGTAATCCCCTAAGTGTATCTTTCTTCTTTGTACACGTCCTGTTTCCATCATAACCTTCCTCCTTGAGGCGTGTGTTGGTAGGTGATGTGACGGTTGTAGAGGTGGGACTTTTTTTTTTTTTTTTAAATCATTTAATGTGTTTTCAGCTATCTAGCTATGACACATGATCGGTACTATGTATACATATAGGATGACTCTTTTAACGTTAGAGACACTCATACTCTGGATTTCATTAGCAAATACCACTATGAGGTATGTTTGCTTACACAAACAGTCAACCCTCCTCCGTAAGTACCCACCAAAAGGAATTTAAAACCTTTGATTATCCAAGCATGCCTTCATCATCCATGCATACCAGCGCCGCGAGAAATGTAGTTAGGTTTTGCCGGATTCGAACCAGCGGTCTCCTGTCTCGGGTGGGATATGTGTCCTTGCTATCCAGACCTTACTTGAGAAACCGGCCAAGATGATGTACCACCGCACCATCCAACCACGGCGGTGTTTATAGTGTCGCCCGCACTCTCGCAAGCGAAGTCTTGGCGCACGCACAAAGCTCAATTCGAAAACTCGTTGTCAAAATTCTAAAATTCACGTCCGTCGAGATCGTTTCCACCATCTGCAGCACCTTGTGAGCTTGTCCTAATCTCTCTCACGCCCATCCCAAAGAACTGTCTCCCAGGTTTGTGCGCCACGCTTTGCTTCCTCCGTCGGGTATAAATATCGGCGTAGGCGTGTACGTGGTGGTGAATTGAGGCCAGAGAAAGTCGACGAGAGGTGTGATCATTGAAATAAGGATGTACTGAGTCGTACTTGCAAACTTGATGAGATTTTGGTGGTGATTGATCTCGTCAGGTGTGAAAATTTGATTAGGTGGAGAGTCTTGAATCATTGCCTCATGGACCAACTTGTTCGGTATTGCGAAATTTGACTGAACTTGGCTCTGGAAGAATATTTCACTCCCAGGTTCGTAGAGGGCACCGCGTACAAGTGTCAGTCTTGCCCTCCGTAGAGGTGGGTCGCAGTTGTAGAATAGACTGACAAATGCTTCGTCGTAAATATATGTGGAGTTTTAGTTATGTTATTTTTTTGAGTACCACCCCCAGATAGGCCAAGGTCCATCAGTGAATTATATGTTGGTAGTGATGAGTTTTTATCAGTCTTTCTTACGGTCGTAAAAACTCCATCGATTGGTTTATCGACCAAAATACCAAGTACAACTCCTTCAAGTCGAAAACTCATCAAATGAAGTTCATTCTATTGTAAGGTTATGGATCGTAGAGGAATGCTGGAATGGCATAGGGAGGTGAAGGATATATGCCGAACAACGAAGCAGTTGAATAGAGCTTAAGGGTGAAGCTTGGTAGGGTGACACGAAGAGGGTATGAATAGACCTTCAGAGATATTCAGTAAATATAATGAACTGAGGATTTCTGAAGGAGAAGAACACTACACACATATACAGGAATTAGTCCTACTGAGACGAATTTAGAAATGAGCCAGGATATGCGCCCATGTCCCAGTATGGCGACGTTATCATGGTGAAGGTATGTCTTGACCACCAGTAGACCCCCAAACTAGCTGAGTGTAAGCCAGAATCATGCATATACCATAATTTCCAACATATCTTGTGTTAAGCGCCAAGACTAATTAATACTACAGAAAATAGATGTGGCGCAGTATCAAATGATACGAATAACGGAAACAAAAACGAGATAGTACATGACTAGTGTAACAGATGCAGGACTGTTAGAATCACAACACATTCCACCTTTATTCATGACTGAATCTCGGCTCTTGAAGAATATTTTACTCCTAGTTTCGTAGAGGACACCAGTGAAAGGTTTTCAGCCTTCGTCCCATTCGAAATCTGTGAGTCCCAGTGTGCCGATTTGTGACCTCTTCCCTCGCTAGTCCCCCACCCCGGCTGCCTGCCCTTCTTCAAGTTGTGAAACTTCTTTGATCAAGATACGAACTTCGTAGATTATGTCTTAATTTCCTCATCGCCGCTGTAAATGGCATCGTACTTTTGAAGGGGGAGCTGGCTGATATTCGACGAGAAAATTTCTGCATGCAACCAGTATGAAAATTTATTTCGTCAGTGAGGAGTGTCAATTTTTAGTATGATTGAGTTAAAGGACGCACGTGAGAAAGGTTGGTACGAAATTTACGAGAATACATCAATTTTCGACACCATTACATGTGCTTTCGTCTTTTCATTCAGGTGCCATTTCTCCAGGCTTTCCAAGATGTGCAAAGAATAATGCGCGATGATATTGTCACTACTGGAAGTTGAAGAATTCGTCTTTGCAGGCCACCTAATTACATACTTGGTATAGCGCAACGTTGGGAAGGCCACGTTTGGCTTGTAAGTCATGTGATATGACTACGTATAAATACGCAATTGCCTCCCTCCTTTTCACCATATCAATCCACCAGTCATCAACTTGTTTCACACTACATCACTACACCAATTGACCTCCACATCACCTTACAACATGTCTAAATTCCAAGAGATTTTCACATATCAAGCAACCAACTCTATTGATTATATTCTCCAGAAATACAGAAATGAACACAGCAATGGCGCCAGCTCTGAAAAGGGTAAATTTTAATCCCAAGCTCTGGTACTTTCAGCTAATAGAATAGTTCTAATCCGACTGTATCAAGATTTATGGAATTACGTTTGCCCATTACAAGGTATACAAAATATGGAAGAACTAATGGACTTATTTCTAGGCGTTATGGACGCCATCGCTAAACGCAAAGATCTCATTTCATTTGAACAACTTGTTAATGACATTCTTAGCAACAAAAATGAGCGTGATATATTACAATCAGCCATTGATCTTGGAGTAAAGTTTCTATCAGGATCTACCTTAGAACCGATGGCCAGCAGGACAACATACCGAAGAAACCTTATGGAAGGATCCAATATCCACATGACAGCCGACAACTTGGAAATGTTTTTGAAAAATAACCTACAAGATAATGTTTTTTGCGAGATCCCTAACTTCTGGGACTGTTTCTTTCTAGAAAAGGATTGGACAGACCAGGCCTCTCGCATATGGGAAAGTTATGAAAAATATGAGATCGCTGAGTATAAAAAACGATCGAAAGATTTAGAAAAAATAAAAAGCGCAAAAGGTGTCGAGGATCAGAAACGTCATGACAGTGACAAGGAAGAGAAGATCCTTGAAGGAGGCATGACTGAAGGTGAAATATGGGACTGGCTCAATTTCTTTGAGGAGAATTTCTTAAATCAGCTCAAAAGCCGCTCAACAAGATCCACAAAATACCCCATAGTCATCGAAAACAAGGGCTCCCTTCTACGAGGGCGGTATTGTCGTACAAACAAGACGCAACGTGCCCAGGAGAACACGGGTACTACTCAGATTGACTTCTTGATTAAAAGTATTGATTTAGAGAATGATGATGTTGACTGGAGAAACATGAATGTCGGGGCGGAATTCACGATATCATGCAGTGCAGCTATGAGGAAGAAAAAGTTCCTACAACTATCGAGATGTGTTCGGGAAGCATATTGCGCTCAGCCCCTGCGGCGATTTATGCATGGATTTCAGATGTATAAAGAAGAATTCGAACTCTGGGTCTTTGATCGCTCGGGCGCTTACAGCTCAGGCAGAATGAGTATTACAGATTGCAAAGGGATTTTCGTGCGAGCGATATGCTCGTATTTATTGATGAGCGATGAAGAACTCGGTCGTGACATGTCACTCCTACGGAATGATGGAAAATCGATCGCAAGTTTCAAAGGAAGTGACGATAACTCAGATCAAATATTTGAGATCAGACCTACCCCTGTCATACAGTCACCGAATATTGTCACTCGAGGGACAACCTGCTACGAAACGAGGGACCAATCAACGATGATCAAGTACTCGTGGAGCAGGTCTGCGGATAATGCGGAAGTTGGATTTATGAAGGATGCACTTCCAGTACCAGGTGTTGTGAAGTACATAGCATCACAGTTTATTTACCAGACAAACAGTCACCTGGGAAGCCTCAATCTTTCCGACGCCAAACCCTGGGATCTAAAGGCCGACGAGCATAATATATCCCGAGGTTCTAGTTACCATACCATGGCTCTACCGTCCTTGGAAAGAAATCGGTTTCTCTTCAGGATTGCAATGACACCATGTGGCAGAAAAATCGATACAGATGGGTCGATTCTTGATTTTGTAGTCGGAATTAGAGATGCGATCAAGGCTCACCAGGGGCTTGTCGATATCAGTATCCTGCATGGAGACATCTCGGAAGGAAATATAATCCTGAAAGATCCAACTACAGATGATGACTCCCGTGGTATGTTGATTGACTTTGATTGTTCCGTGAAGTTGAAGGGAAACGTCGCCGAAGATGAAGAATTATTCTTAACAGGCACGGTTAAGTTCATGGCAATTGAAAGATTGGAATACGCTCTAAAATCAAAGTTTATCCGACGAACTTATCGTCATGATCTAGAATCATTCTTCTATGTGTTTCTTGTGGGATGCATAGAGTACGAATCAGTAACTGAGGGGATGCCTAAAAATTTGAACGTATGGTGTGAGGGTCAAATTGAAAATTGCCTCTCGACTAAATGTGGTCACGTCTCAAATCTCAAATTACTTCTCGGTATGTTCACGCCCAGTTTCATGGGACTAAAGGAACTAGCCAAGAGCTTGCGAACAATTCTGTTTCAGGATGGAATCTTTTACGAAACACCTGAAGATCGTGAATCACTCTACAGGAGAATGATCCTGGCTTTTGACAAAACCATTGAAGACATAAGAGGTAAGATTTATTTATGACTGGATAAAATCAATGATTCTTCTATCTCGAGATTTGCTGACAAACTGTTCACTTTTAGCTGGGAGAATCGAGAATCTAACCTTCACAGCACGCCGGTATCAGGCCGTCCCTCGACCTGCTCGTCGCCGAAATTTTGTTGGAGATATTCCCCTTAGGTAGAAATAAAACCATTCGATATTCAGTCAAAACCGTAGACCAATTATTGTGTATCAAGCACATTTATGCTCCGGATGTTGTAAAAAATGAGTTTTTGAAATTTAGATTTACATTCATTTGAATCAATGAGACATGGCTATGGTTGTTGCAGTACCATTTTTATTGAGCTCTAATAACTAACTCTCTATTTATCACGAAATCCATCAAATAAAAAGATTAAAGTGGTTGATTAAACATCTCTTCCAGCGTCCTGATCGGTCAATAAATACAGAACCACGTAGACGGAAATCCGCTTCGGTCAGGGAAAAAGCTCTTGACAAAAATGTCGCCAATTTCCTATCCCCCCCCCCTTTCTCACTGGGTATTAATATGCATTATAGCAATAATGACACTTTGATTATTGATTCAAGCGACTGCCGAAATGAAAATAGTTACCTAATTTTTAGTCACGTTTGTATCAATTTGGCCTTTTTTGGTTTATTTTAATTAAATCTTACATGCTACTTAACTCTAAGACTATAAAAAAAGCTTTGTGGTATTTAGATACATATCCAAACTGTGCTACCAAGAAGTTTAATCATAATTTTCTCCTCAAATTGCAATGAACAATTTGAGTGCTTCGTGGTCTACTTCATAGCCACAAATTTTCTAGATTATAGTATTCTGTAGATTTATTCCAGACGAGCACAAGCCCTACACTCAGAGATTTTGATACTGAGAAGACTAGATTCCCCCACGACTGTATTCGACGATAACTCAGTTTGACATTTAGACTACTCATTTAGAGATTTTGTGAGCTGATTCAACTCGAGATCTTGTGCTAGGGACTTTCTCACTTCCCTAAATCGTTCAAATCCACCAAAGGGAAAACATGTAAAATCTTTGGTTACCCTAACTTGCCTTATTCATCTTGTATGTAGCCATAGTACGAGATATGGCCTTATAGTCCTCCCTCTCTCAAGTGCGGATGGGGTCCATGGTACGCAGACTCTAATTCAGGAATAAAACGACCAGGAGGGGGACCAAAACATCCTCAACTGTTGCCAGTATGTAAAGTGTTAGTCGCTCTATCTAAAATCGTTGCCTCTGCGCCCACAGGTACCCTGAAGCCGAAAACTCTCGAAAAATGTGAGTCACAGCACGCCCATTTGTGTAAAAGGTTTAATGAATTCAGAAGTACTTGAAAGACTTTAACTCAATAGGAATTGATAATTTTTCCTTGGAAAGCTAATCTACCAACGACGGCTTCTGTCCTTTATGTCCTCTGCAGCGTCGCGTCTAAACTCCCCTCCTAGCCTACCTGAGAATACTCCATTCTCCCCGGTTAACCTCTTTCCTGGGACATCCTCACCCCTTAGTACGTACTCTCTTAGGTCCTTCCTCATGCGCAACCTTGCAAATCATCCTTATGCAACACTGAGACTCGTTCTTGTGCGCAACCATGCATTCATCCTTATGCGACCATTTTGCATCTCTGTAAGCGCCGCTTCGCTAGCGCTTAACAGTCTAGCAGGAGTGGTCCTTGTGACCAGTCCCAATCCGGGCACAACCCGTCACAATTTCTGACTTTTTCACTAATTCCTCCCACGTCCCAGCTGTTTAACCTCCCTCGAGATGTGAAGCCCCATGATAGCAATGGTTCCCTATTGACTGTGTTTCGAGCTTTGGTTCTTATGACTTAGTTTCTTCCACGCCGGTAAATATAGCATACTAATTTTATGGTGAGAAATGGCCGAATTCTTTTAGCAAAATGCCTGATTGCGATTTGAGTAATAATTATGGTTATGAGCAATGTCGAAGTCATATTGCGGATTTCTTTTTATTTTTTATTTATAGGGCCAGGCTTACACCCTCCATCCAGTGGACATGACACGTATGGAGATCATCTAGAATACAAGTTCCTCCATTCTCCAGCAAAGCCTATCCGGTGCCTGACTTTTCTTACTACGTACCTCACGCTTTTTACATCAGGTCGAATAGGTAGCAACGCATTCACCATGATCCTCAGACCATGTATTGAGGGAAAACTTTCGTGGGAAAACCTCAATAATTCATCCTGTACTCTTTCACGACGAGCAGCCATAGTCCCCCCTTAAACAGGCCTTGTAGGAATCCAACCTACCACTTCTAGAAAGTACATCCAGCACCCGACCAACTGTGCCAACAGCCTGTTGAAAATCACAAATCATTCTTTCCAAATTCTCCCCTGCATTGCGCTCAACCCCCATTTGAGAGGGCTGAAATTCCGATATCGAGAGCTCAAAACCGAGGCATCTGTGCCCCAGCTTTTGTCGTACATTGTTCGTTGTCTGAGTGAGGCTTCTTCGTTCGCGCCGTCTTTGGAATGTGTCGAAAAGTTGAGAATGTTAATGTCGCGGTCGAGATGCTCGTCTAAAATGAGGCCGAGCAATTGCCCAGTCCTGCACACAATGTTAGTAAATTAACCCCTCAGAAGTATTCAAAGAAAATGCTTAAAGCTTGTTGCAGGTGCCTACAATTCTACTAGCAGCAGAGTGCTAGAACACGAATCGTCCGTCCTCCCTATAGAGATATACCCGAAACAAAGGAGGGTCCAGCACGCCGGACTATCAGATAAACTCCCAGTTCAAGAGACAATCCGATCGACATGTAAGAGGATAAAGCTGCCCGCAAACGGGAGAGAAACCCTGCATGCGTCGAACAAGAGTAAAGATATCGCCGAGTGGACAAGAACTTGCGGAAGTGAAAAGGATAAGAGAAGGCAGAAAGAAGCTGGAAAGATAGCGGCCTTTCAGGAGTGGAAGGATTCATGGACAAGCCAGATCAGGAAACACCGCCCTGGCCGACCAGCATCAGCCGATCCAGAACATTGGAAAGCGGCAAATATATTTACTGATAAACAAACAGGCAGCATCAAAATGAACTTCAAAGATACCCCCTTAAGAATCCACCGTAACCTAACCAGGGCCCAAAGCAGTTTCGCCATTCAGCTAAGGAGCGAGCATATCGGACTCAATTCTTACCTGAGCAGAAGAAAAGTACCCGGAGTAGAAAAGCCAAGCTGTCAATGTGAATATCCGTCGCAAAACGTCAAGCACATGGTGTTGGCGTGTCCGCAGTGGGCAAATGGAAGAGGCGACTTTCTCCGACAAGCTAAAGACAGGTCATTTGAAGCAATGATGAATAGCCCAGAAGACATGGCCAGAATTACACAGTGGATACTAAACAAAGGGTGGATAAAACAGTTTCGACTGGCAGGAGAAGTCGAGGTAGCAATGTCAGATAAAGTAAATAGATCTGGAAGGGGAAAGGACGGAATCCACACGGGCTGAACAGTGTACACTGCACTTCCTGAAGGTAAACCAAATAAATTGATAGGAAGATAAAAAGACAGGATCAGGGGGTTTTCACCAAATTGGTTTCCTCCTTTGTAAATAATGCAGATAGTCACCTGCATGGACCCATAGGGTGCCTGATCGGGTTAATTGAAATCAAATTCAAATTCAAATGTTAGTAAATTTATTTTTTATTTTATTTTATTAAGTGTTGGTCCTAAGCTAAAGCTCTTTATCCACAATGGGTCATGGATCGGTGGAGCCGGCAGGGCTCCCTGTAATCTTTCCTACAGCCTATCTTTTTTTTTAGATCATTTATTGTGTTTTCAGCTATCTGTCTATGACACATGACCGGTACTATGTATACATATAGGATGACTCTTTTAACGTTAGAGACACTCATACTCTGGATTTCATTCGCAAATACCACTATGAGGTATGTTTGCTTACACAAACAGTCAACCCTCCTCCGTAAGTACCCATCAAAGGGAATTTGAAACCTTTGATTATCCAAGCATGCCTTCATCATCCATGCATACCAGCGCCGCGAGAAATGTAGTTAGGTTTTGCCGGATTCGAACCAGCGGTCTCCTGTCTCGGGTGGGATATGTGTCCTTGCTATCCAGACCTTACTTGAGAAACCGGCCAAGATGATGTACCACCGCACCATCCAACCACGGCTGTCTTTAAAGTGTCGCCCGCATTTCGCAACCGAAGTCTTGGCGCACGCACAAAGCTAAATTCGAAAAGTCGTTGCCAAAATTCTAAAATTCACGCCCGTCGAGATCGTTTCCACCCTCTGCATCATCTTATGAACTCGTCCTAATCCCTCTCACGCCAATCTCAAAGAACTGTCTCCCAGGTTTGTGCGCCACGCTTTGATTCCTCCTTCGGGTATGAATATCGGGGTGGGCGTGTACGTGGTGGTCAATTGAGGCCAGAGAAAGTCGACGAGATGTGTGAGCTTTTTTTTTTTTTTTTTGCATCAGATTTTAATTGCGTATGCAGCTATCTAGCTATGACACAATATCAGAAAAAATATATAGAAAAGATGACTCAATTTACAGTAAGAGCACTCGTGCCTCAGATTTCATTTGCAAGTACCACTGCGAAGTTATGGTAGCTTTTTCTTCACCCCAAGTCAACCCTCATCGGTGAATACCTACCCAGGGGAACGTCTCAAAAACACTGGGTTATCCAGACATGCCTTCGTCATCCTCTGAATTTCCTCCGCGCGAAATGTAGTCTGAGGTGTCTCCTTCCCAAGTGGAGTAGGTGCCCAGGCTACTCAAACTATACCAGAGAACACCACCAGGAGGCTGACCACGGCACCTTCCATCGTTTGCGTGTTGTTATAGTGTCCGCTGCACTCTCGCAAGCGAAGTCTTGGCGCGCACAAAGCTCAATTCGTAACACTCCTTGACAAAATTCAAAATTACACGCCCGTCGAGATTATATCCATCCCCACGCCCGTCGAGATTGTATCCATCCCCATCCTGATCCATTCACATTTCTTCCTTTCCATACACGCGTACCAGTACATTTATCCCCGTACTCAAACCCGAAAGATCAAGCAGCAGTATGGCTGCGCACAACCAGCCGTCGTCGGCGTCAATCGACCCAGGCGACCCTTTACACCCGAGCCTTCTTGAAATTGCTGCCGCCATGGAGCAAACAGAACGCCAAAGAAAGCAGAGAATGAGCCTAGCTCAGGATTTCCTGCAAAACATCGACGCCTGGGCGAAATCCAAGGCAGGAACCGAAAGCGCGGCCTTAGTCGCGCCTTTCATAGAAAATATTTCACCCATTGTGACAGCGTTCGCGATAGGTAACGCCAATGCCGCGATTCCCCAAGGCAAGAACCCATCACCAGAAGGTACACAGCCAAAAACCTCTGTACCTAGGGCGACAAAACCCCTCCATGAGCTACCAAGAAAGCCCAAGGAGACTGCTTCCTCGTGGGCCACAGTAGCTTAGAAAGCAGCCAAGCTCCCGGACCCGCCAGCCAATCTGGTAAAACGAAGACCAGCCGTCCAGACTAGACCAGCCGGACAAGAGCCCCCGAAGGAAGATAAACGACTCTTCCTTCGTATGGGACGAGAACATCAGTGGCGGACGTTATCGCCTGTCACAATCAAGAAACTCATCATTGAAAAAGCTGGAGTTGGACCTTCAGCAATTATAGCGATGACACAAGTTAGGTCCGGCTTAGCAATGGAGTGTGCATCAGACGCACTCAGGGAGTCGATCCTGGGTGTGGGTCCTTCCTTTCAAAAGGAGGAAATCACAATTGAACCCGCTTCAGATTGGACGTCCGTCATGGTCCCTCATGTCCCAATCTGCATCCGTACATTAGACGGAAGGATTGACGTTACTCCTGAAATGGTGAAGACGGAGTGCCAGGCAGTATGCGGAGTTACACCGATACAGGTGCGCCCAAACGACATAAAATTAGGAAGCTATTCAGTTAGCTGGATAATACACTTTAAACAGGTGCCATCCAACCTAAGATTCAGACTTTTCGACGAGAGTGGACCCGCCATTCCGTTTTCTCGTCGACGCCCCATCGAGCAATGTCAACGCTGTTGGGGATATCACTCAACAAGAAACTGTGTCAAAGGACAGCGGTGTGTTAAATGTTCTGGTATACACGAAGTAGCAGAATGCACGGTCAACATTCCCAAGTGTTCAAACTGTGCTGGGCCGCACGAATCAACCAACTTGAGCTGCATGGCTCGACCAAGGCGACATCATGGCCAAGTAACGCCACGATCACCAACAGAACTACGAGTTATCGTGAGAGAGGGCATCTGGATTTCAAGGCAGCATTGTTAAGATCCCAAGAAAAAGGTAAGGCCCGCGAGGTCATCAACATACCAGAAGAAATAATGCATGATAATGAGTAATACACCAAACTCATATAATCACAAACAGAGACATAGCACCCTTCTCTTTCACCAAGTGAATGTGGGAAAGGGCGGACCGAACATGGATATAGCACTGCAACAAGCTTGGGATGCAGAAGTACACATAGTCATGGTACAAGAACCATGGACCTTGCGAGAAGGCGGAGATTTCACTACGAAAAGCCACCCTGGCTTCAATAGTTTCATACCCTTCGGAAAGACGGTACCGAGATCACGACCACGCGCCGTCACTTTTGTTAGGAAAGGACTGCAAGCGACACAGATCACACCTTCGTCATCAAGCCAGACGACAGACTATTGCTTCGTGCAGGTGTCCGGACTGACCTTTGTAAACGTATATCGTGCCCCAGGCCCCAGTGGGACTTTGGATCCTTTACTAAACTGGCGACCCGGTGGCCATTCAGTAGTGGGAGGCGATTTTAATTCAGTCTCACAGCACTGGCAACCGTTAATAGAACGCCAATACGGTAATGGCGATCTCATCATGGGATGGGCTCGCGAAAATAATATGCAGCTACTAAGCACCATTGGAGAAAGCACCCACCGAGAAGGAAATGTGCTAGATCTAACCTGGAGTAATACGACGGCTTTTGCATCAGTCTCAACCCGCTTTCACTGTACATCAGATCACTCTACTATTGAGGGCTCAGTTGACACACCCGGGTACTCGGAACTATCTGGAATCCCAAGACTAACTCGCGTTAGAGACGGAGATCTAGAAGAGTTCGCACGATGCGTGAAGCAATGGGTAAGGCCTGGCCCCCTAAGAAGTCAAATCAAAATTGAGGACTTCACGAGGAGTTTAATCCGAGTACTTCAAGACGCGGCCAAAGTTGTCGGACGATCACCCGCTGTAGGAAGTGGGAAAACAGCGCCCTGGTGGACTGAGGACTGCAAAAAACGACATATTAACTACAGGGCAGCTAAAAGGACATCTGGAGATATAGATATGACTCGTAAGGCTTTCCGAGCCGCAGTGAAGTCAGCCAAACGCGAATACTGGACAAAACAGGTTGAAGCAGCAGAGACAGAAGCACAAGTGTTCAAACTCATGCGGTGGGCCAAACCAAAGCCGACGAGACAGCCTCCTCCTCTCCAAGTAGCACCAAACCAGTGGCTTTCAGATCCATCAGAGCGGACAATCGCATTGCGTGATTCCCTTCTCACAAGATTCGATGCTAGAAGTGATGTAGAAACATGGGAGAATGGTCAACTAGAGTCTATCCCATGGAACTCAGAGGTCTCGCTGGAAGAAGTTACAGCATCAACCATAGGAAGTAAAGAAACGGCTCCAGGATATGACAAAATCACCGTCCGACTTCTCAAGGCTTGCTGGAGCTCGATTGGAACATATGTTAGGGACCTGTTCCAGGCTTGTTTGAACTTGGGATATTTTCCAACACCTTTCAAGGTTGCGGAAGTTGTACTGCTTCCTAAAATTGGACGCGATCTCTCCAGCCCAAAAGGATGGCGACCTATATCGTTACTCTCCAGCTTAGGCAAGGGATTGGAAAGACTAATAGCGAAACGGATGTCCTGGCTTGCGCTTAAGTACAAGGCAGTACCTTCCCAACTGTTTGGCGCGCTACCAGGACGCTCGGCAGTCGACCTAGTATCATGTGTCACACACGATGCAGAAGCTGCAATGAGATCCAACAAAGTCACAGCTATGGTCACGCTGGACATTCAAGGGGCCTTCGATGCAGTTCTACACAATCGGCTGCTTGCACGAATGCGAAGCCAATGCTGGCCGATACCACTCTGTCGCTGGGTAGAATCCTTTTTGACACAATGAACAGTCTTGGTAAGACATGAAAAAGGCGTAACAGATGAGAAGCCTGTTGAGTGCGGTGTCCCCCAAGGATCACCACTTTCGCCACTTCTATTCATGTTATACATCGCAATTCTACTTGAGGATGGCACTCCAAACTGTAGATTCGGATATGCAGACGACATTGCCATTGTTCGAGTCGGTAAAAGTCCTAGTGAAGCTACCGAGGCTGTCCAGGTCGAAGTAGACAGGATCGTTCAACTAGCTTCGTTACACATGATTAGATTTGACCCTTCGAAGTCTGAGCTCCTGATTATTGGGGGTGGACCAAAGAAAATACTAGACTCATCCAACCTAACAGTTAGAGTCGAGGATCAGTTTATTTCGCCGTCTCCGCATATTAGATGGCTCGGAGTTTGGCTTGACTCCCAACTAACATTCAGACAGCATGTTCAGGAATGGTGTAGCAAGGCACAGCGACTTTCCCACTTCATACGTAGCATAAATAGAGTCCAAAGAGGTGCAGCTCCGGGACCATTAATACGCGCGGTAAATGCATGTGTAGTCAGTACGGCTGTCTATGGTGCAGAAGCCTGGTGGCCAGGACTCACCCGTATCACGACGAGACGAGACAAGAAAGTAAGTACGGGTGTTGGATGGCACCTCAAGTTACTAGACAGGACTATTTTGACCGCAATCCGAGCTGCACTACCAGTATGGCGAACTACACCAAACATAGTTCTTCACCGGGAGTCAGGGATCTTACCTGCAGAAGTAATGCTTCAGCAGCGACAGCTCCGAAGTGCGGCAAGAATTCGCCGACTTGACAATTATCATCCGCTATTGTCAAGGGCAGTCGAGACACCTAAGGAGGCAATCAAGCGACTCAAACTGCGAGAAGGGCAGAAAGAACGTGCCTTTAAGTTTCCACATCGATACTTAACACGCCTTCAGAATGGGAACCTCAGCCTGCCGGCATCAGAAGGGCCTGGGCAGCTTTACCAACCAAAGATCGCGATGGCTACTACCAGGCCCAAATGCGACAAGGAGAAAAAGGCGAAGCAGATCAAGGTTTGGCTCAGGAATCTTCCCCCAGGAACACTCTGTGTTTACTCAGATGGGTCATCGATCGTCCCAGCATACTCAGCCTATGGCTACGCCATATATAGGGGCGGCGAACTTATAGCGAGTGGTGGAAAACCCCTTCCCGGAGCTGAGGTCTTTGATGCGGAAATCATCGGAGCAGTACGAGGCTTAGAGGCAGCGTTAGAAATTGGAGGTAGCACAGATATTAAGGTACTACTTGACAATCAAGAGGCGGCTAGAGCCCTTCAAGACGGCAGAACAAATACCTCGCAAGTAGAGGTAATAAATTTCTTGGAACTACGCAAGACTCGACCAATGATAGAGGTCCACTGGATTCCGGGACATAGCGGCATTCCAGGAAACGAAAAGGCCGATTCGATTGCAAAGAAATGCCTCGCGTCAAATAATCGTGATGGGAACATGCCGGAACCAGAGCGCATCTGGAGGAAACTCACGAAGTTCTGACTTTTGCAGCTCTCAAACGCCAAGTTAACATCCGGGTACAAAAACTTGCGGAAGAATGGTGGCTTAAGAACAGATCCAGTAGGTATGAAGATCTGGACCTACTTATGCGGAGAAAACGCCCTCCAGAGCTAGCACTACCTCGATGGGCATACCACCGCCTCATCGCAGCAAGGACCGGGCATGGTGACTTTGCCAGCTATCATAGACGGTTCCAACACCAGAATGAAGAAATGCTCTGCAATTGTGGCCGAGAAAAGCGACCATGGCATTTTGCAGAGTGTCGCCCGACCATCCAGAAATGGAGGACGGAAACGAAGGAACCACGTCCTACGATCAGGGAGATGATAGGACAAGAAGGATGGCAGAAATTCTGGCGTTTTTTAACTGTGACAAAGTGTTACAGCAAGATTGAATCGTGAACGGGGGATGTAAAGGTCAACTGTATTGCTTCTTGGGACCGTTCGGTGTGGTACGAGAATTAAGGTGTAGCGCAGGGCGCTAACACATTAGAAATGGTGTCTTTATCTGTTTTAGTTTTGTGTGTCTAGGTTTCTATGAAATGATGATGTAGGTAGCGAAGAGTCTTATAATCTGGACTACCCGTGCCATGCCCTCTGGGTGCTGGGATAGTACCCGGTCACGAATAAAAATATCATTATCATTATCATCATTATATCCATCCTCCGTGTCATCTTGAAAACTTGTCCTGATCCCTCTCACGTCCTTCCCAAAGAACTATCTCCCAGATTTGTGCGACACGCTTTGCTTCCTCCGTCGGGTGTAAATATCGGCGTGGGCGTGTATTTGGCGGCAAGCTGAGGCCAGAGAATAGTTGATGGGAGGCGTGGTCATTGGAACGAGGATGTACTAAGTCATACTTGTAGACTTGATGAGACTTGGGTAGGAGTCGAACTCGTTGGGATCGAAAATTTGACATGGCGGAGAATTTTGAATTTTTGCCTCGTGGGCCAACTTCTTTGCTATTGCGAAATTTGACTGAACTTGGCTCTGGGAAAATATTTCACTCCCAGGTTCGTAGAGGGCACCGCTGTAACAGTTCCGATATATAAAGCTTGGGCGTTTGTATGTCGAAAGGTAAGTTTATTTATTAACTGAAGAACAAATGTAATGCTATATCTAACGCCCTTTATATACATGATTACAATATTTCAAACACTAGTAGCTGTCCTCCAGTCGTGCTCCCATTATTCAGGTGCGGGTTAGTTTCTAACGTCTCAAACATAGGCAGTTCCAGACTTTCAATACAAGCGTAACTTAGCGCTGACACTAAGGATATGTCTGTGCTGAATAGCACAGGCTACAGGGATCCTATCGGCTTACTAGCCGTCACATTGCCCCTTCCACTTTTGAGAGGCATTTGAACTTTATTTTTATTTTTATTTTTTTTTTTGTCGGAGGCGCCGCTTTTGCATCGTATTCTTTTCAGCTGGACCAACAAATTTTCCCGCGCTTTCCTCTGGAGGTCCATCGTTATTTTCGATTGGACCATAAAGTTCTTCGAACCTATCTAAGGCTTCAGTATCCTCTATGAATTCTATTGGCTCCCATGTCGGATCCGCTTCACTAGCCCACTTCACTAGGGCTTGCCGAAATACCCCTCGTCCACGTCGCACCGTTCGCGCTCTGATAATGGATTCAACTACAAATTCTTCATTACCCAGCTCATCAACTATTGGAGGATTCTGAGCATCGTCCCGTACTTGACTTGGAAAAGGATCTGTGCCGGCTCGTTTAATTAATTCCACATGGAATCTTTTATGTATATTACCGGGTACGTTGAGTTCTACAGTCAATGCATCAGGTACTCCAGTAACCATATACTTAGCATGTTGCCAAGCTAATTTTTTGACAGCTGAGGTGTTTTGATATGCTGCAAATTCAACCAAACTTTATCCCCTATTCTATACCGCTCGGGCTGTCGACGTTGTATGTTACCGTTTAGCTCATTCCGCTGCTGAGCTGATGCCATTGCGGCTTGTGCAAAATCCTGCGCGTCTTTCAAGCGCTGAACAAATTTTTGTGCGTTAATGCTGCCTGGATGACGCGAGGCGGAGCCCTCAGCTGGAGTAGGCTCCATTAAGGGTTCTACGTTATAGCCATTTCGTAGGAAGAATGGGCTCATCCCTCCTATGGCTGAGCTCGGGCGGGAGTTTAACGCCATTTGTGCCAGTGGTAACAGATCCATCCAATCATCCTGGGAGTAACAAGTAAATGACCTAAGATACTTGTACATTTCTTGATTTGCTCTTTCACTTGCGTTTGACTGTGGATGGTAGGCCGTTGTCAGTCTCTGGTTTATTCCTGTCAGTCGGCAGGAGTTTTTCCAGAAATGACTTAACCAGTCAGAACCTCTATCACTTGTCAGATAGCGTGGAAACCCGAAAAAGCGGTAGTATCGATCCACGAACAAATCCGCGCACTTTTGAGCCTCCATTGACGACGTGCCAAATAACATGATATCTTTAGATAGTCTATCTGTGATTACCATGATGTTTGTGCACCCTTTTGACATTGGCATATCTGTCACAAAGTCGATAGTGAGTTCACTGCCAATGCGTTCAGGAATTGGTAATGACTTCAAGAAGCCTGCTTTTGCCTCTCGCCAGATTGTGGAACGTCCACATATATCGCAGTTCCTGACAAATCTACGAACTGATTCTCTCATCTTTGGCCAAAACCACCGTTGTAATAGTATTCCAACCATCGTATCTCGACCTGGGTGACCTGATAAGTGACTATCGTGTGTCCGCTGCATAATAGCTGTTCGGAGAGGTTCATAATCTGGCACCCATATACGATTCTCTCTTCCCCGTAAGAGACCATCTGCGGCCACCGAACATTCTGCAATATTGGCCTTCATCTCATGCGCGATATCCGGTGGAAAACTCCTTTCCCCCGATTTTACGGCTTCACAGGCCCGCTGCCAAATTTTATCCTTCACAGTGGCTTGCTCCCACAGAGTTTGCAGCTCAATGTCGTCGAACAATATTGCCTGAGATACTCTTTCACCTATTTCCTCACCGTCTGTGCTATCGGGTATAATCTCTGCTGAGCCCAAGGATACTGACGGTAACAGTTGCATGATTCGACCCGCTAGCCGCTCATCACTTAAATCTTTGGGTTTGTCTTGGTCGCGCCGTGATAAGGCATCTGGTCTATCGCTTGCTCTACCCGCTCGCCACTTCAGCTCGAACCTGAACTGTTGCAACACGTCGTTGTACCTTGTCTGACGTTCGTTTAAAAGCCGTTTTGTTGCAAAGTAATTCAAGTTTTTGTGATCTGTCCAGATAGTGAAAGGTTTGGCAACAGAATTCAACTCCGCTTTCCATTCCTTAAGACAAGTTACTATTGCGAGCATTTCTTTGTCATGTATTGGGTAATTTGCTTCAGCACTATTAAGGCGCTTTGAGAAATAAGCTACAGGTCGTAATCTGCCGAGTTTGTCTCTCTGCGAAAGGCATCCTCCCATAGCATATCCCGAGCAATCCGCTTCCAAAATAGTCTCCCGGTCCGGATCCCACTGGACTAATACTGGCTCTGTTGCAAATATTCTTTTTAGCTCATTGAAAGATGTGCTTTCTTCCTCATCCCACTTCCAAGTTGACTTCTTTCTCGTTAACCTAATTAGAGGCGCAGCTATATCCGAGAATTTACTAATAAAACACCTGTAAAAGTTTGCGAAACCTAGAAAAGACCTTACTCCAGATACAGTTACCGGGGCCTCCCACTCGAGTATGGCTTTGACTTTCGATGGGTCTACAGCAACACATTCGCCTGCATTGACTATGAAACCTAGATACTTCACCTCCTTGCAAAGAAAATCGCATTTTTCGATGTCTAAATATAATCCTGCATTCTTTAGCTTCGATAGAACACTGCGGACTATTTCCCAGTGGTCATCCTCACTTCCATCGGTGTACACCAAAATGTCGTCCATGTATACCGTAACGTTCACATCTAAATGATTGCGTAGTTTTTCGTTAATGTATCGCTGGAATGAGGCTGGTGCATTTATCAACCCAAATGGAGTCACCAGCCATTCGAATAGTCCTAGGCGACACCTAAAAGCTGTCATCCACTCGTCCCCTTTCCTAATTCGGAGGCGATGGAAAGCCGACTTGACGTCAAGTTTCGTGAACCATCTGGATTTAGAAAGCTGTCGCAATGTTTCCTTAAAAAGTGGGAGTGGGTAACGGTCTGGAATTGTGATTGCATTCAAACCACGGTAATCCACACAAAAAGCGTAGGCACCATTTGGCTTTCTCGCAAAAAGTACCGGTGATGCTGCTGGAGAGCTGCTTCGGTCTTATCCATCTTTCTAATAGATCCGTTAGGGTTTTCCGCAATACAAAAGTTCCTCTCGTGACATGCTGTATAAGGGCCCCACGGGGGTGACAAGGGTTTTCCATTCTCACAACGAAGGTTGATTGCGTGATCTAAGTTTCCTCTCAATGGGGGTAGGTTATTTGCCCCGTGCTATCGGCAAAAAGTTGTGCAAAGTCCTTCACTTTTTCCGGTAGACGATTTCTAGCCTCATTCTCGAGAGTAAGGGTTTTTACGGAGTGCTTTACTTATATCTTCTATCGTAATTTTGCCGATCGGCACTGAGTCGCTCATTGACATCAAATCTTTAGTTGATGAATATTTTTGGATGAGGCACTTNACCTAGGGCGACAAAACCTCCATGAGCTACCAAGAAAGCCCAAGGAGACTGCTTCCTCGTGGGCCACAGTAGCTCAGAAAGCAGCCAAGCTCCCGGACCCGCCAGCCAATCTGGTAAAACGAAGACCAGCCGTCCAGACTAGACCAGCCGGACAAGAGCCCCGAAAGAAGATAAACGACTCTTCCTTCGTATGGGACGAGAACATCAGTGGCGGACGTTATCGCCTGTCACAATCAAGAAACTCATCATTGAAAAAGCTGGAGTTGGACCTTCAGCAATTATAGCGATGACACAAGTTAGGTCCGGCTTAGCAATGGAGTGTGCATCAGACGCACTCAGGGAGTCGATCCTGGGTGTGGGTCCTTCCTTTCAAAAGGAGGAAATCACAATTGAACCCGCTTCAGATTGGACGTCCGTCATGGTCCCTCATGTCCCAATCTGCATCCGTACATTAGACGGAAGGATTGACGTTACTCCTGAAATGGTGAAGACGGAGTGCCAGGCAGTATGCGGAGTTACACCGATACAGGTGCGCCCAAACGACATAAAATTAGGAAGCTATTCAGTTAGCTGGATAATACACTTTAAACAGGTGCCATCCAACCTAAGATTCAGACTTTTCGACGAGAGTGGACCCGCCATTCCGTTTTCTCGTCGACGCCCCATCGAGCAATGTCAACGCTGTTGGGGATATCACTCAACAAGAAACTGTGTCAAAGGACAGCGGTGTGTTAAATGTTCTGGTATACACGAAGTAGCAGAATGCACGGTCAACATTCCCAAGTGTTCAAACTGTGCTGGGCCGCACGAATCAACCAACTTGAGCTGCATGGCTCGACCAAGGCGACATCATGGCCAAGTGACGCCACGATCACCAACAGAACTACGAGTTATCCGTGAGAGAGGGCATCTGGATTTCAAGGCAGCATTGTTAAGATCCCAAGAAAAAGGTAAGGCCCGCGAGGTCATCAACATACCAGAAGAAATAATGCATGATAATGAGTAATACACCAAACTCATATAATCACAAACAGAGACATAGCACCCTTCTCTTTCACCAAGTGAATGTGGGAAAGGGCGGACCGAACATGGATATAGCACTGCAACAAGCTTGGGATGCAGAAGTACACATAGTCATGGTACAAGAACCATGGACCTTGCGAGAAGGCGGAGATTTCACTACGAAAAGCCACCCTGGCTTCAATAGTTTCATACCCTTCGGAAAGACGGTACCGAGATCACGACCACGCGCCGTCACTTTTGTTAGGAAAGGACTGCAAGCGACACAGATCACACCTTCGTCATCAAGCCAGACGACAGACTATTGCTTCGTGCAGGTGTCCGGACTGACCTTTGTAAACGTATATCGTGCCCCAGGCCCCAGTGGGACTTTGGATCCTTACTAAACTGGCGACCCAGTGGCCTTCAGTAGTGGGAGGCGATTTTAATTCAGTCTCACAGCACTGGCAACCGTTAATAGAACGCCAATACGGTAATGGCGATCTCATCATGGGATGGGCTCGCGAAAATAATATGCAGCTACTAAGCACCATTGGAGAAAGCACCCACCGAGAAGGAAATGTGCTAGATCTAACCTGGAGTAATACGACGGCTTTTGCATCAGTCTCAACCCGCTTTCACTGTACATCAGATCACTCTACTATTGAGGGCTCAGTTGACACACCCGGGTACTCGGAACTATCTGGAATCCCAAGACTAACTCGCGTTAGAGACGGAGAACTAGAAGAGTTCGCACGATGCGTGAAGCAATGGGTAAGGCCTGGCCCCCTAAGAAGTCAAATCGAAATGAGGACTTCACGAGGAGTTTAATCCGAGTACTTCAAGACGCGGCCAAAGTTGTCGGACGATCACCCGCTGTAGGAAGTGGGAAAACAGCGCCCTGGTGGACTGAGGACTGCAAAAAACGACAGATTGACTACAGGGCAGCTAAAAGGACATCTGGAGATGTAGATATGACTCGTAAGGCTTTCCGAGCCGCAGTGAAGTCAGCCAAACGCGAATACTGGACAAAACAGGTTGAAGCAGCAGAGACAGAAGCACAAGTGTTCAAACTCATGCGGTGGGCCAAACCAAAGCCGACGAGACAGCCTCCTCCTCTCCAAGTAGCACCAAACCAGTGGCTTTCAGATCCATAGAGCGGACAATCGCATTGCGTGATTCCCTTCTCGCAAGATTCGATGCTAGAAGTGATGTAGAAACATGGGAGAATGGTCAACTAGAGTCTATCCCATGGAACTCAGAGGTCTCGTTGGAAGAAGTTACAGCGTCAACCATAGGAAGTAAAGAAACGGCTCCAGGATATGACAAAATCACCGTCCGACTTCTCAAGGCTTGCTGGAGCTCGATTGGAACATATGTTAGGGACCTGTTCCAGGCTTGTTTGAACTTGGGATATTTTCCAACACCTTTCAAGGTTGCGGAAGTTGTACTGCTTCCTAAAATTGGACGCGATCTCTCCAGCCCAAAAGGATGGCGACCTATATCGTTACTCTCCAGCTTAGGCAAGGGATTGGAAAGACTAATAGCGAAACGGATGTCCTGGCTTGCGCTTAAGTACAAGGCAGTACCTTCCCAACTGTTTGGCGCGCTACCAGGACGCTCGGCAGTCGACCTAGTATCATGTGTCACACACGATGCAGAAGCTGCAATGAGATCCAACAAAGTCACAGCTATGGTCACGCTGGACATTCAAGGGGCCTTCGATGCAGTTCTACACAATCGGCTGCTTGCACGAATGCGAAGCCAAGGCTGGCCGATACCACTCTGTCGCTGGGTAGAATCCTTTTTGACACAACGAACAGTCTTCGTAAGACATGAAAAAGGCGTAACAGATGAGAAGCCTGTTGAGTGCGGTGTCCCCCAAGGATCACCACTTTCGCCACTTCTATTCATGTTATACATCGCAATTCTACTTGAGGATGGCACTCCAAACTGTTGATTCGGATATGCAGACGACATCGCCATTGTTCGAGTCGGTAAAAGTCCTAGTGAAGCTACCGAGGCTGTCCAGGTCGAAGTAGACAGGATTGTTCAACTAGCTTCGTTACACATGATTAGATTTGACCCTTCGAAGTCTGAGCTCCTGATTATTGGGGGTGGACCAAAGAAAATACTAGACTCATCCAACCTAACAGTTAGAGTCGAAGATCAGTTTATTTCACCGTCTCCGCATATTAGATGGCTCGGAGTTTGGCTTGACTCCCAACTAACATTCAGACAGCATGTTCAGGAATGGTGTAGCAAGGCACAGCGACTTTCCCACTTCATACGTAGCATAAATAGAGTCCAAAGAGGTGCAGCTCCGGGACCATTAATACGCGCGGTAAATGCATGTGTAGTCAGTACGGCTGTCTATGGTGCAGAAGCCTGGTGGCCAGGACTCACCCGTATCACGACGAGACGAGACAAGAAAGTAAGTACAGGTGTTGGATGACACCTCAAGTTACTAGATAGGACTATTTTGACCGCAATCCGAGCTGCACTACCAGTATGGCGAACTACACCAAACATAGTTCTTCACCGGGAGTCAGGGATCTTACCTGCAGAAGTAATGCTTCAGCAGCGACAGCTCCGAAGTGCAGCAAGAATTTGCCGACTTGACAATTATCATCCGCTATTGTCAAGGGCAGTCGAGACACCTAAGGAGGCAATCAAGCGACTCAAACTGCGAGAAGGGCAGAAAGAACGTGCCTTTAAGTTTCCACATCGATACTTAACACGCCTTCAGAATGGGAACCTCAGCCTGCCGGCATCAGAAGGGCCTGGGCAGCTTTACCAACCAAAGATCGCGATGGCTACTACCAAGCCCAAATGCGACAAGGAGAAAAAGGCGAAGCAGATCAAGGTTTGGCTCAGGAATCTGCCCCCAGGAACACTCTGTGTTTACTCAGATGGGTCATCGATCGTCCCAGCATACTCAGCCTATGGCTACGCCATATATAGGGGCGGCGAACTTATAGCGAGTGGTGGAAAACCCCTTCCCGGAGCTGAGGTCTTTGATGCGGAAATCATCGGAGCAGTACGAGGCTTAGAGGCAGCGTTAGAAATTGGAGGTAGCACAGATATTAAGATACTACTTGACAATCAAGAGGCGGCTAGAGCCCTTCAAGACGGTAGAACAAATACCTCGCAAGTAGAGGTAATAAATTTCTTGGAACTACGCAAGACTCGACCAATGATAGAGGTCCACTGCATTCCGGGACATAGCGGCATTCCAGGAAACGAAAAGGCCGATTCGATTGCAAAGAAATGCCTCGCGTCAAATAATCGTGATGGGAACATGCCGGAACCAGAGCGCATCTTGGAGGAAACTCACGAAATTCCGACTTTTGCAGCTCTCAAACGCCAAGTTAACATCCGGGTACAAAAACTTGCGGAAGAATGGTGGCTTAAGAACAGATCCAGTAGGTATGAAGATCTGGACCTACTTATGCGGAGAAAACGCCCTCCAGAGCTAGCACTACCTCGATGGGCATACCACCGCCTCATCGCAGCAAGGACCGGGCATGGTGACTTTGCCAGCTATCATAGACGGTTCCAACACCAGAATGAAGAAATGCTCTGCAATTGTGGCCGAGAAAAGCGACCATGGCATTTTGCAGAGTGTCGCCCGACCATCCAGAAATGGAGGACGGAAACGAAGGAACCACGTCCTACGATCAGGGAGATGATAGGACAAGAAGGATGGCAGAAATTCTGGCGTTTTTTAACTGTGACAAAGTGTTACAGCAAGATTGAATCGTGAACAGGGGATATAAAGGTCAACTGTATTGCTTCTTGGGACCGTTCGGTGTGGTACGAGAATTAAGGTGTAGCGCAGGGCGCTAACACATTAGAAATGGTGTCTTTATCTGTTTTAGTTTTGTGTGTCTAGGTTTCTATGAAATGATGATGTAGGTAGCGAAGAGTCTTATAAATCTGGACTACCCGTGCCATGCCCTCTGGGTGCTGGGATAGTACCCGGTCACAATAAAAATATCATTATCATTATCATCATTATATCCATCCTCCGTGTCATCTTGAAAACTTGTCCTGATCCCTCTCACGTCCTTCCCCAAAGAACTATCTCCCAGATTTGTGCGACACGCTTTGCTTCCTCCGTCGGGTGTAAATATCGGCGTGGGCGTGTATTTGGCGGCAAGCTGAGGCCAGAGAATAGTTGATGGGAGGCGTGGTCATTGGAACGAGGATGTACTAAGTCATACTTGTAGACTTGATGAGACTTGGGTAGGAGTCGAACTCGTTGGGATCGAAAATTTGACATGGCGGAGAATTTTGAATTTTTGCCTCGTGGGCCAACTTCTTTGCTATTGCGAAATTTGACTGAACTTGGCTCTGGGAAAATATTTCACTCCCAGGTTCGTAGAGGGCACCGCTGTAACAGTTCCGATATATAAAGCTTGGGCGTTTGTATGTCGAAAGGTAAGTTTATTTATTAACTGAAGAACAAATGTAATGCTATATCTAACGCCCTTTATATACATGATTCCAATATTTCAAACACTAGTAGCTGTCCTCCAGTCGTGCTCCCATTATTCAGGTGCGGGTTAGTTTCTAACGTCTCAAACATAGGCAGTTCCAGACTTTCAATACAAGCGTAACTTAGCGCTGACACTAAGGATATGTCTGTGCTGAATAGCACAGGCTACAGGGATCCTATCGGCTTACTAGCCGTCACATTGCCCCTTCCACTTTTGAGAGGCATTTGAACTATTTTTTTTTTTTTTTTTGTCGGAGGCGCCGCTTTTGCATCGTATTCTTTTCAGCTGGACCAACAAATTTTCCCGCGCTTTCCTCTGGAGGTCCATCGTTATTTTCGATTGGACCATAAAGTTCTTCGAACCTATCTAAGGCTTCAGTATCCTCTATGAATTCTATTGGCTCCCATGTCGGATCCGCTTCACTAGCCCACTTCACTAGGGCTTGCCGAAATACCCCTCGTCCACGTCGCACCGTTCGCGCTCTGATAATGGATTCGACTACAAATTCTTCATTACCCAGCTCATCAACTATTGGAGGATTCTGAGCATCGTCCCGTACTTGACTTGGAAAAGGATCTGTGCCGGCTCGTTTAATTAATTCCACATGGAATCTTTTATGTATATTACCGGGTACGTTGAGTTCTACAGTCAATGCATCAGGTACTCCAGTAACCATATACTTAGCATGTTGCCAAGCTAATTTTTTTGACAGCTGAGGTGTTTTGATATGCTGCAAATTCAACCAAACTTTATCCCCTATTCTATACCGCTCGGGCTGTCGACGTTGTATGTTACCGTTTAGCTCATTCCGCTGCTGAGCTGATGCCATTGCGGCTTGTGCAAAATCCTGCGCGTCTTTCAAGCGCTGAACAAATTTTTGTGCGTTAATGCTGCCTGGATGACGCGAGGCGGAGCCCTCAGCTGGAGTAGGCTCCATTAAGGGTTCTACGTTATAGCCATTTCGTAGGAAGAATGGGCTCATCCCTCCTATGGCTGAGCTCGGGCGGGAGTTTAACGCCATTTGTGCCAGTGGTAACAGATCCATCCAATCATCCTGGGAGTAACAAGTAAATGACCTAAGATACTTGTACATTTCTTGATTTGCTCTTTCACTTGCGTTTGACTGTGGATGGTAGGCCGTTGTCAGTCTCTGGTTTATTCCTGTCAGTCGGCAGAAGTTTTTCCAGAAATGACTTAACCAGTCAGAACCTCTATCACTTGTCAGATAGCGTGGAAACCCGAAAAAGCGGTAGTATCGATCCACGAACAAATCCGCGCACTTTTGAGCCTCCATTGACGACGTGCCAAATAACATGATATCTTTAGATAGTCTATCTGTGATTACCATGATGTTTGTGCACCCTTTTGACATTGGCATATCTGTCACAAAGTCGATAGTGAGTTCACTGCCAATGCGTTCAGGAATTGGTAATGACTTCAAGAAGCCTGCTTTTGCCTCTCGCCAGATTGTGGAACGTCCACATATATCGCAGTTCCTGACAAATCTACGAACTGATTCTCTCATCTTTGGCCAAAACCACCGTCGTAATAGTATTCCAACCATCGTATCTCGACCTGGGTGACCTGATAAGTGACTATCGTGTGTCCGCTGCATAATAGCTGTTCGGAGAGGTTCATAATCTGGCACCCATATACGATTCTCTCTTCCCCGTAAGAGACCATCTGCGGCCACCGAACATTCTGCAATATTGGCCTTCATCTCATGCGCGATATCCGGTGGAAAACTCCTTTCCCCCGATTTTACGGCTTCACAGGCCCGCTGCCAAATTTTATCCTTCACAGTGGCTTGCTCCCACAGAGTTTGCAGCTCAATGTCGTCGAACAATATTGCCTGAGATACTCTTTCACCTATTTCCTCACCGTCTGTGCTATCGGGTATAATCTCTGCTGAGCCCAAGGATACTGACGGTAACAGTTGCATGATTCGACCCGCTAGCCGCTCATCACTTAAATCTTTGGGTTTGTCTTGGTCGCGCCGTGATAAGGCATCTGGTCTATCGCTTGCTCTACCCGCTCGCCACTTCAGCTCGAACCTGAACTGTTGCAACACGTCGTTGTACCTTGTCTGACGTTCGTTTAAAAGCCGTTTTGTTGCAAAGTAATTCAAGTTTTTGTGATCTGTCCAGATAGTGAAAGGTTTGGCAACAGAATTCAACTCCGCTTTCCATTCCTTAAGACAAGTTACTATTGCGAGCATTTCTTTGTCATGTATTGGGTAATTTGCTTCAGCACTATTAAGGCGCTTTGAGAAATAAGCTACAGGTCGTAATCTGCCGAGTTTGTCTCTCTGCGAAAGGCATCCTCCCATAGCATATCCCGAGCAATCCGCTTCCAAAATAGTCTCCCGGTCCGGATCCCACTGGGCTAATACTGGCTCTGTTGCAAATATTCTTTTTAGCTCATTGAAAGATGTGCTTTCTTCCTCATCCCACTTCCAAGTTGACTTCTTTCTCGTTAACCTAATTAGAGGCGCAGCTATATCCGAGAATTTACTAATAAAACACCTGTAAAAGTTTGCGAAACCTAGAAAAGACCTTACTCCAGATACAGTTACCGGGGCCTCCCACTCGAGTATGGCTTTGACTTTCGATGGGTCTACAGCAACACATTCGCCTGCTTTGACTATGAAACCTAGATACTTCACCTCCTTGCAAAGAAAATCGCATTTTTCGATGTCTAAATATAATCCTGCATTCTTTAGCTTCGATAGAACACTCCGGACTATTTCCCAGTGGTCATCCTCACTTCCATCGGTGTACACCAAAATGTCGTCCATGTATACCGTAACGTTCACATCTAAATGATTGCGTAGTTTTTCGTTAATGTATCGCTGGAATGAGGCTGGTGCATTTATCAACCCAAATGGAGTCACCAGCCATTCGAATAGTCCTAGGCGACACCTAAAAGCTGTCATCCACTCGTCCCCTTTCCTAATTCGGAGGCGATGGAAAGCCGACTTGACGTCAAGTTTCGTGAACCATCTGGATTTAGAAAGCTGTCGCAATGTTTCCTTAAAAAGTGGGAGTGGGTAACGGTCTGGAATTGTGATTGCATTCAAACCACGGTAATCCACACAAAAGCGTAGGCCACCATTTGGCTTTCTCGCAAAAAGTACCGGTGATGCTGCTGGAGAGCTGCTTGGTCTTATCCATCCTTTTTCTAATAGATCCGTTAGGGTTTTCCGCAATACCAAAAGTTCCTCTCGTGACATGCTGTATAAGGGCCCCCACGGGGGTGACAAGGGTTTTCCATTCTCACAACGAAGGTTGATTGCGTGATCTAAGTTTCCTCTCAATGGGGTAGGTTATTTGCCCCGGTGCTATCGGCAAAAAGTTGTGCAAAGTCCTTCACTTTTTCCGGTAGACGATTTCTAGCCTCATTCTCCGAGAGTAAGGGTTTTTTACGGAGTGCTTTACTTATATCTTCTATCGTAATTTTGCCGATCGGCACTGAGTCGCTCATTGACATCAAATCTTTAGTTGATGAATATTTTGGATGAGGCACTTGTCTCAAATTTTGCCTCCATCTCTTAACACTGTAAACACTCATATTTCCCTTTCTGAGCTCAAGTCGTTGGTCCTTTGAATGGATTATTGCGTCTTGATCTTCAAGCCATTTCTTTCCTAGGATCATTTTGTGCGTGCTTGAAGGAACAACATACAGCCACAGTTTAGGTAGATGGAACCCATCGAGGTCGAGTGCTATATGGGTTATATAATTAACAGTAGGTTTGATCGACGAAGAATTCTCTGCTGTCTCGAGAGTTCGTGGGGATATGGCTATGCGCGGCAAGTTTAATCGTTCAGTTAATTCATCGCTGATGATTCCAGAACACAGACATCCATTATCTACTAAGGCTTGCACCATAAAAGTATCATTTAAAAGTGCATTTATTAGAAATGGTTCTGTATTCATCCTAACTTCTTTATTATAACTTCCCTTAGGCTCCTGCGCGCGACTGGGCACAGGAGCATCTAGTTTTCCGACCCGCTCAAAAATCCCTTTACCGATAGTCTTTGTCCTTCTGAATCTATTACTGAAGGATCAATTTCTGGTAAACTCGCCACATTGATATTTATACCCGTTTTATTCGGGTTCCGCGCCGGCAGAAGTGTGCATTTCCTTGATGAACAACCCACCCTTTCGCAGCGAAAACATTTCCTTTCTTGTCTTAGCCGATCTAGCTGGGCATGAGTTTTCCACTTGGCACGCTGTCCATTCGTGTTTGATATACCAGCAGTGTTTATTCCACCCATGATTGTATCCCCAGACGAGTCAGTAAAGCTTGTATTTCCCCGAGAGTGTCTATGGTCGCTGTTTGTATTATTTACCAGGTCTGTATCAGTGTAGCTACTCCTTTGGCGTGTTTGGACGGGTTGGTTCTGGCCCACCCAGTTGTCTGCCATTTCCAATTGTTGAGCTACCTGATTTACTAGTCTTATCCAGGCATTGAAATCATTACTGGGTAAGTTAGTATTTTCCCGCCAGAGCTAGTATCAAATCCCTGTTCAGCGCGTTCCAGAGCATCGATATCTTATTGGTGTCGTCCCAAAGGTCTCCTCGTGCCTCTGTCAGCTTATTCGTCCAAGCTGCGAAAAATTCTGGCCAACGCTGGCCCTCAGACATTTTCATTGCATGTAGCTCCCTGCCTGCCCTTACAGCTCTTAAGGGATCAAGGTATAATTTGTCTAAAAACTCAATGAAGTCTTCCGGTTTCCGAGTTCCGTGCACTCCTCCTACCTCGTAGAATGAGCCAGCTTTCTTTAAGGCCGAGCCTTTTAGTGTAGTATATATTAAAACGAATGCCCTTGAATCATCGTAGCCGAAGGCGTACCAGTCCATCCTAAAAATATCTAGGACCGCTGTTCTCCACGACGAATAGTTGACCCTATCACCATCAAACTCTGGTAGTTTGGTTGGCTTTAGTCCCAGTCCCTCTGTAGGTGGGTCTTTTTCGATGATAACCCGCTCGACTTGACATGGCTGTTGATGGGACAAGTTAGAAGCTTTGAGTTCGTTGATCTGTTTCCGCAGGTCGGTCAATTCTTGCCTTAATGACACATCCGACATGTTGAAATTACAAAATTGACTGAAATTGATGAATTAACTGAATTAACTGAATTGACTGAACTGACTGAATTTACTGAATTGACTGAACTGACTGAATTTACTGAATTGACTGAACTGACTGAATTTACTGAATTGACTGAACTGACTGAATTTTACTGATGAGAAGAGTTAATAAATATGTAACAGTTCCGATATATAAAGCTTGGGCGTTTGTATGTCGAAAGGTAAGTTTATTTATTAACTGAAGAACAAATGTAATTCTATAACTAACGCCCTTTATATACATGATTCCAATATTTCAAACACTAGTAGCTGTCCTCCAGTCGTGCTCCCATTATTCAGGTGCGGGTTAGTTTCTAACGTCTCAAACATAGGCAGTTCCAGACTTTCAATACAAGCGTAACTTAGCGCTGACACTAAGGATATGTCTGTGCTGAATAGCACAGGCTACAGGGATCCTATCGGCTTACTAGCCGTCACAACCGCGTACAGGTGTCAGTCTTGCCCTCCGGGCGCTCTTCTTTTTGTGTACTCATTTGGAGACCTTTTTTTAAAATTTTTGTTCATTATCCTGATTTGGCGCTTTTTGGGCCAATGCAGGTGTTGACTCCAGTCAGATACAATGATCATATAGTTGTGATGAACATCATGCCTCAGGTATCATTTGCAAGTCTTACTATGGCGGTGACAAGGCGGCCTTTTCTTCACCGCTGTCGAGGGGGGCTATTCTCAACACCTGTCAGTGGTGTCCCCTACGAACCTCCAGCTCTCACTGTAGAGTCTGCAGAGCCAAGATTGAGTAACAACCTCCTCACTTCGATGAGGATTCCCAGTCGCCTTCGCGGTCTGTATCGTCTTCATTTCTCATCACATCCCCCTATCACCGTTATCATGAAGCTAACCACGATCAGATCAGATGTTAGGGTCGAAGCCCTTCTCGTCACCAACCCTTGATCATGGAGTAAAAGCCATCCGATGAGTTTCCGGAGCGAACCCAGCACCCGATACGGAGATGGTGGATCGGATCAAGATGGCCTCGAATGCTACAAAGAAGGGAGATATAGATGAATATGCGCACCTCATGTGGTCCCAGTGTCTAGGCCTCGCCTGGCTGGGGCTGCAGGTTTTTTGAGACTTTTTCCCGCGCACGCAGTTTCCATTGCTACCATTTTGATTTTTTTTGGGTAGAAGGTTCCGTGGAAAAGGTGGCTGAATTCCATGGGTAAATACTGAGCTGAATGGCTATTCATCACGGGCAATATATCAATGATCTTACAAGTAACAAGAGAGGACAGGAGCACTGTACAAGGTGTGGCCTGGGCCAGAGAGGAGCCCAATGTGCTAGATAGTTGAAGACTCAAGTAGTACAATAAACAAACCACTCTTCACCGCTGTCGAACTATGCCATCCGTGAAACTCACCCAAGGAAAACCTCTCAAAAAAGCGTGGGTTATCCAGACATGCCACCATCATCAATGTAGCTTACTTCAGTAAGGTGAGGTCTGCTGAAGTCGAACCAGCGATCTTCTGTCTCAAGTGGGATAGATGTTCAGGCTATCCAGACCCTACTTAGAAGACCGGCCCGGATGGTGTACCACTACACCATCCGACCTCCATTTTGAGACGTATGGGGGTAGCACCGTTTGAATAAATTGGAGACACTAAGGGAGAGCGCTGCCTAAAGTACAGGTAATCCCTGTTATTATGTGGAATTATTCAGCCAATCAGACAAGCTGTATTAGATGATATAGAGATCTTTACAATATGTAGTTGTTGTAGTGATATCATACACAGTTACATGTGGATGATATGAAAGGTATGTAAACTATTCTACAGCATATGATAGAATATCTTACATTACAACATGTAATGTTCTGCTAGCAAGGAGACAGATGTGCAACAGGTATAAATAGGAGTATTCTTCTTCACGTAGATGGCAATTTTCGGGAAAGGAGCCTAATCAAGCAAAAAAATATCATAGTCCACTTCATAAAAGTGTCAAGCACAACATATTGATAAAGCTACTGTTTGTATGCAATTCCTCTCCTCATATTCACAAAACTCCCGGCCGGTGGGCAGAAAGTCATTGGAAATACAGCTACTTGCATTTACTTGTATACACCAATGTGGTTGCCTGCATCTTGCCGGAACTAATTTTTCAAAATCGGGCAGGAATCAATAATTCCGACCCATTAAGACACAACGTTTGAGACTGTTTATAAATTATTATTCGTTGGCAAGTCCAGTGTTTGGTTTGTTCGTGTTGTCTCTTGCGTGCCCTAATCTTATGGGTCGGAGGATAAGATTTTTCATGTCAGGAATCTCGATTAATTCTGCAGTCGGCTCCGTTCCTAGTAACCTTTATCCCTTGTAATCACTGTGTTTATCTTTATCTCAGAACCACATTTCGTTAACCATGCGAACAAGTTGTCTTCAACCTTTTCAAACATTTGATATTCCAAAAACCCTTCCATCCTCCAGCATAATAACTAATATCCCCTGATAAAGTCATAAACCTTTGAGGATAACAATCATAGATATAAACTCTAGTATATAGGGAAGTTGCAAATCAGAAATATCCAGCGAGCCTGGCGCATTTTAGCTACATTTAACCTGCAGAATTAATGTCGATGCATAAAACACGGTTCTCCATTTGTCGCTGCCATCAGTCGTTGGTTACACTCGATGGGCGTGGAGACCGAATTGCAGTCTTGCATAGAAAATCGATTCAGGACTCTATCTATGTATACGGTTTGCGACAAGCTGATTCCAGCATTACAGTACTCAATTTGAATTCCAAGTAGCCAGTGAAGTGTTGCCAAATCTTTGACCTTGAATTCGGCTTTAAGCGGGTTAACAGTTTCATTCAGTAGCGAATCTTGTTTTCCAAATAGTACGATATCATCCACATCTACCGCTAAGAATTATTCACCTGTATTGTGGATAAAGACACAGGGATCGAAGGGTAATGAAGAAAACCCGAGGGGAATGATAAATTCAGCCAACCTGAAAAACCATTGCTGTGGTGATTGCTTCAATTCGTATATACATCTATTTAGTTTTGCAACATGGCCCTCTTGCCTGTACCCTTCAGGAAGTTCCATGTAGATTTCTTCATTCAAGATCCCATATAAAAATGCGGTTTTTATGTCAAGTTGTCTTGGTCTCCAATTTTTCGAGGCAGAAATTGCTAAGAGTATTCTTAAATAATCAAATCGCACGGCTAGAGCGAGTGTTTCATCGTTATCTACTCCTTGGATCTGTGAGAATCCTTTTGCGATGTAACTCTCAAGGGCGAGGTTAGGGCAGTGTTCCACAGGGTGCGTATGTGGTCTAACGGAGATCTAGGTGGTAGATGAAGGTGATGAGTGGGTCGAAGGGATGACTGGTCTTCTCTAGGAAGAGACAAATAGGTAGATAGTAGCGATAGAGGCTACACGTGGGTCTTGCTGATGAAGAGCTGGAAAGAGATAAATGGTCTTCCCGAAGAAGAGATGGATAAACAAATATATTGTTGAGGTAATTGAAGAAGACGTTGCGTGAAGAATAATGCTTCTTTACACCGAGTATTTATATACATAAAATTACCAAATAGCACGTAACACACAGCCTCTATGTCAAACTGTTGGTGTCACAAACCATCACTGGGATGTCGTGTCGCACCCAGGCAACCGAGTTATGACGTGCATACAATAACACAATTTAGGTATTGTAATGGTTACAGTGTTGTGATAGCAACAGTTGCCATTCAGAGTACTAGTTAGTTACTGTGTTATGGCTGTAATCTACTACACCCTTGGTTATAGTATTGAAGCTCGTGTACTTAAGGAAGCTCTAGGACTGGATGTGTACTGTAGCTTTTTGTCTTGTAAATTACTCATGTTTTAGAATCTAATTATTAATCTAAATATCTCGTCCTCATTATCAGCTTCTGTCTTCGTCTCCGTCCTCGTCTTCGTCCTCGTCCGTGACAGCTGGTATAAATGTCTTGACCTCCCTTTCCAATGTTAGTCATAGATTAGTCATCGTTCATGAGTATTAGTATCTTTTGTAGAATAGGAGAATAGACAAGATCCACCAACACAACGGCAGAAACGTGACATACAGTTTACGTTCTTTGCACCGTGTTTAAGTATCCCGACACAAACCATCTGCTACACATCACCTAATGAAACTAGCCTACTATTATCAGTCTTCCTTGCTGGCTTTAAAAGTGCATTGAACTATTATTTGTGTTTTAGCCTAGCCGTCTGCATGACGTTTCATATTACGCCATGCAATAACGATCCATGAAAAGTACTTGGATGTAGGACAAAGAAGGGAGAAAGACAAGCTTTAGTCAAATGGACTGGGATGGCGCTACCAGAGTAGATATCACTCACAAATCTACAAGATGCGGAGCGCTCGATGTTTAGGAGAAAAAGTGGGGCTCAGCAGAGACAAATAATGGGCCAGCATCAAGAAAAGAGAAGAGGGGGTAATTGAGGGGGTAATGTCACGGTTTGACTGTTGTATGAGCTTAGGTGGATACCTAAGCGTAATACTTAAATTGTTTACAATAAGGTTGCACGAGGAGGGGAAGATGGAACTAGACGAAACAATAATACTAATCAGGACGCAAGATCGCTGTTACAACTAAGTAACACCCAACGATACATGGCTAGTTAGCGAATATGATGTCTAGAGGAAAGCCATCAGCTAGTAGATACACGCAGCGGATCAGTCATTATAAGTACCTGTTAGTTGTAGCTAGAGTTCTCTTCTCTCCTCATATAGTTTAATAAATCGACTTATTCATCACCAACTCGGTTTCCATCACACTCTAACATCCACCGAAACCTGAGCAGGGCCCAAAGTAGTATTGCAATACAGATGAGAAGTGAGCACATCGGCCTCAACTCTTATCTTTATAGAAGAAAGGTCCCTGGAGTGGCAAATCCAAAGTGCCGGTGTGGATATCCGTGACAAAACGTGAAACATATGGTCATGGCTTGTCCTCAATGGGCTAAAGGAAGAGGAGAGGTGCTGCAACGGGCAAAAGATAGGTCTTTCAAAGCTATGATGAACAGCCCAGAAGACATGAATAGAATTACAGAATGGATACTTACAAACTGCTGGCTCCAACAGTTCCGGTTGGCAGAAGAAGTTGAGACAGCAGTCAGCGAAAGGATCGAGCGATCGGGAAAAGGATAGGACTGTTACAGGCTGTGGCCTCGTTTATCTGGAACCGGAGTTTATCCGGCTCTGAATAGGCGTTGTACCTATTTTGGGAAAAGCCTCGACCCTGCTTAGTAAAGTCTCACAAGTGACGTGTCGCGTAATGTTCATATTAGCCAAATTCTTTTGTAGCTATGACTTTCTTCTCTAGATAGAAAATAAACTCATTTTTAACATACAATTGCGAGAAGCTAGCGTACCGTTCTTTTACAAGGACGGTATTCACACTGGACGTACAGGAGGACGAAGGCTGAACACCTGTCAGTGGTGTCCTCTACGAACCTGGGAGTGAAATATTCTCCCAGAGCCGAGATTCAGTCACGAAAAAGGGTGGGATGAATTCTATTTGATGGATTTTCGGCTTGAAGGAGTTGTACTCGGTATTTTGGTCGAAAAATCAGTCGACAGAGATTTCACAACCGCAAGAAAGTCAAATAATAACTCATCACCACCAACATACGATTCACGGATGGACCAAGGTCTGTCTGGGGGTCGTATTCAAACATCCGACATTTCTTAAGCTCCTCATATATTTGCGATGAAGCATTTCTCAGTCGGACCTACACCTGCGACCCACCTCCATACTCGTCAGATCACCTACCTACACACGCCCTAATGAGGAAAGTCATGATGGAAACGGGACGTGTATAAAGAAGGAAGAAATGGGAAGATACGCCGAGGGGATTACAAAAATCCCCAATGACGACAACAACCCAACGGTACGATATGAAAGTGCAAGCTAGAGCAAAGATGAGATATTGGACGGCAATTATATTTCGGAGTCAATGAGGATGTCAAGGGCTCGGGCGCGTGGTGGCCGAGGCTGAGGAGGAATTTGCGCTTCGGCGCTTCAAAAGAGGGTTCTCTGGACGGTTGGGCTTGACATGATTCAACACATGGGTGAAGTCTGAGGTGGTCCGGTCATTTAGGTGGGACGAGGTAGATTTACTCAATGGTAGTTAACCTGATCCAGCCCGGCCCCACTCGTGCTTAAGCTCCAGTAGGAGTGCGACGGGAACCAATGTACCTAGCACGTCAATGAACAAAACAAAAAAACAAAACACACTGGACGTACAGTGTAAACGCACTTCCTGTAGGAAACCTCTGAAAACAAATAGACACGAGATAGACAGTTGTGGGGGGTTTTTACCGAATTTGCTTTCGTCCTGTGTAAATATGATAGCTAGATGTACCTGCATGGGTCCATAGGGTGCCTGAACGGGCTAAATGAAATCAAATTCAAATACCATTTTTCTTTTTCATTCTAATCAATATATTTCTTAATTGAATTGTGGGATCCCCATTAGTGGTTCACCAGGAGGTAAAAAAGAGCAAGCAAGCTGCAGTCTTGGATCTCATTGAGGTTTCCCCAAAGCTTTGCTGAGGAAGGGAAAGTGAATACCGCAAATCTATCACCTTCTCCCCTTTCTGTTGTTAGCTTACCTAGTACAGAAATTTATCAATGAAGTAAGTGTTGAAATTGGTGCTATATGGTAATGAAGGGTATCATTAACATGGAACGTAGAAAGGTATAAGTTCTCTAGCCAGGTTCATGATGACTCATACATTAACCAGCCTCCCAATTATCCACAATAAGCCAGTAATCGTGTCCCTCGCTTAGTTGTAATAATTAGTTTAAGTAGCATTCTGATACTAAGTGGGTTTATTCAACAACTCTCCGCTATAGTTTTCAGACTCTTCAATCTCCCAACTCGCTTCACTAGGTGATATTAAACAGAAGCCTAACAGCTTAAGCTTCTCTACACAACTTCCATTATAACAGTAAGTTTGGGCGTCTTCTGTCCTACTAAGGATTTGTGTTGTAAAGACGTCTAGCAATAAATCGAGCCAATCAGAACCATTGGCGTTCGAAGATCCTGGAAAGCTATATTTTCCACGCTGCACCCTAGCATCAACGTCATGTATCTGAGAAAAAGAAGCTAGGTTTGGAATCAGTGATGGAGGCCAAATATCGTCGCACGCCGCATATTAAGGCTTGCCACGGAGGGTAAGACGGAACACCTGTACATGGTATCCTCTACAAACCTGTGAGTGAAATATTCTCCCAGAGCCAAGTTCAGTCAAATTTTGCAATATCCAATAGTGTTGTATTATCCATGTCACTTACCATGGTATATGCATAAGGTCACGTCATAGTATATGCACGTGACTCTGAAACTAAACCGTGGGGTGTTTAGTGTGTAATGCATGTGTGGGTGTTATGGACCAAACTAGAACTCGATAGAATAGGGATAATGGAATCAGCGAGAGACTGATGGACTGAGGGAGAATGAGATGGTCGTTTCTCGTAGGAGAGAAATGATATCACAAGAGAATATTCTAGCACTAGGCTGTAAACAACACAGTAAGTCTGGAGCAGAATATAAGGAGGTCTCAACCTCTGTTCACTCATTTGTAACTAAGTTTCCTTAATATACAATTCAAGTCTTACATACAAAGAGAACACACGCGACAGTGATAATAGAGACCTACTGCAAGTACGAGTTCCCCAGTAGCACCCATCATCCCGCTCCTATATAGCCTCGTTATTATAACAAATAGGTTGGCCTTTGAGGCAATAATTGAAAACACTCCACAACATGAATTTTTGTTATTCAACGAGATCCACTACTAGCTAGGTTTCATCATGTCTACATGTACGACTTAGTACATCCTCATTCCAATAACCACACCTCTTGTCGACTTTTGTCGGGCCCCAACTGGCCACCAAATATACGCCTTCGCCGATATATACACCTGACAGAGGAAGCAAAGCATGGCGCACAAATCTGGGGGACAACTCTTTGAGATGGGCGTGAGAGGGATTAGGACAAGTTCATAAGATGATGCAGAGGGTGGAAACGATCTCGACAGGCGTGAATTTTAGAATTTTGGCAAGAAGTTTTACAAATTGAGTTTTCTGCGTACCAAAGCTGGAGTTTCGAGAGTCGGGCCAAACTATAAACACCAACATAGCTGAAAGGTGCGGCGGTACATCGTCCTGGCCGGTCTTTCCAGTAGAGTCGGGATACTTAGACACATATCTCACTTGAGAAATGAGACCACTGGTCCAAATCCGGCAAAATACAACCACATATAACGCGGAGCTGGTATAGATGGATGACGAAGTGTGACAGTCGTAGCCAACAGATATCTAAGCACTCGTCTCCTCCCAATGATGCACTGCAATTGGGCTGTAACTGGCATACAGTTATTCCGGGATTCCGTACGCATTGGATTGCATTGGATTGAATTGAAGTCCCTACTGAGTCTATGACTATGAAAGCCTACTAAAATCAGATAGTACACTACCAAAATTGACTTTTTATTAAATGATGTTTATTTTCAAATATTTTACAATATACAATGAGGATTTTAACCTAAAGTAATATTCTCCTTGTCCCTCCTCTTTCTTCAATTTTTACCTGATGCATCTATTCCTGCTGTGTCTCCAACTTCCACCCTCTCCAAATGCCACCTCCTTGTTGATATTTTTGTTTCCTTGATGTAGGCCAGGGTTTTTTCGAACCCAATCCTTGCGCTCAGTAATCATTTAAGGCTGTTTTTGATTTTTGTTCTTTCATGCCTGTAATTACTACAGCTTAGCAGAAGATGCTCAGGTGTTTATCGTCTCCCACATCTACACCTGTCACTGTTTCTTTGCCCTCGCTTGTAGAGATATGAGTTGATATACCCATGGCCAAATTGAAGTTGTAAAAAAGCACTAGCCACCCTCCTTTCCACTCCTAATGGTAGACTAATTTTAGTGTTGATTTTGCAGCTGAATAATTTTCTACATGTCAGTGTGTCAGATTGGAGAAAAGGCGTACGGACTGAAGCGTAATTGTAGTGGAATAGAGGTTAGATAGACTGCGAGAGATGACTGAAGGTCTACTCGAGATCACATAGAGAAACTAAAGGGTTGAATTTGGTAGTATAATTATTCTTAAAGAGAAAGTGGGACACGGTTTATAGATTGTAAATGTTAACTAATGAGGTCTACTGCTACAGATCAAATCTATGTACTGCTAGGAAGGTCATGTGACATGACTAGCTTAGTTTCCATGAATAGGTGAAATTCTACCCTTTGACACACCCCCTCACCCATGAAACCTCACATTATTTATTATCCGCAGCCAAAGTAGTCATGTTAAGTTGTCCAACAAACCCTTCAAAAAGAACTGGCGACAAGGCCTTTGTGAACCCATCTGCAGCGTTTTCTAGTCCAGATTTCCACTCCAATTCAACAATTTTGTCACTTATATATTCCCGGAGTAGGAACACAGGTACATCGTAGTGTTTGCTCTTTTGAGTGACGCCCTGTCCTCTTATTTGGTTGTAACCTGGCTGATTGTCATAGTAGATACGGACTATCTTTGCATCATCTGAGTTATAGTTGATACTGCGAAATAGATTGCGAAGGAACACAGCCTCCTTGGCTGCTTCGGCCATAGCATAGACTTCGGCCATAGTTGAAGAACAAGTGACTCTTTTCATTTGATATGAGCACCAAGAAAAGCAGGCACCTTTCAGAAAGAAAGCCCAACCTCCATGAGAACGCCGTGTTTCAGGGTCTTGAGCATAATCGGAGTCAGTAAAACCGTGAAGACCTGTATTAGAGCCTACACCAAACCTAAGACCGAGACCGGTAGTTTTGATGAGGTAGCGGTAGAGATGACGAGCTGCTGATATATGAATTGGAGATGGGTTGGAAAGAAATCGATAGAGCTGCGTCATGGTATAAGCAATGTCTGGTCTCGTTTGAGTAGCAGCATACATCGCAGAGCCAACCATCGATGCGTAGAGCTCAATTTCCGCTGAAGAGGCAGTCCCTTGAAAAGGCATAAGATGTTGGCCGGGTAGTATTGGTGTATTTGTTGGAATACATTTATTGAGACTGTACTTTTCAAGAATCTTCTCAAGATAGGCATCCTGATGAAGATAGAGGATTCGTTTTACGCGATCGCGAACAATACGGATGCCGACATAGAACTCCGCAGCGCCCATATCCACCATCTTGAAAGCATTATGCAGATGTCTGCGCAACTTCGAAACGCCAGCCTCGGGTCCGATGAGTAGAAAATCGTCTATATGAGTGACAAGGTAAGTTTCATCAGAGATGCTGTGATAAACAGAGGAATCAAGAAGTAAAGGCTTATAACCAAATTTGGCAACTTCTGAACGAAGTTTTGATTGCCAAAGGTGTGGAGACTGCTTGAGACCATAGAGCGACTTCTTGAGTTTCCACATCCAGCGGTTAAGTGATGAGCCATCTGGAGTACACAGCCCGTCTGGACATGCCATGTATATGTCAGTATCAATGTCAGGGTTGAGAAAAGCGGTTACAACATCCATCTGATCGACTTGCCAGTCATTGAAAGCGGCGAGAGCGAGCAAAGCTTTCCAAACGCTAGAGAGAGCTGTACTGGCAAATGTGTCTTTGTAGTCTAAGCCTTCCCTTTGATGAAAGCCTTTTGCAACATAACGGGATTTTTAATGGGTAAGCTGGCCATCTTTTCCGGTCTTTCGCCTGTAGACCCATCGTCCTGGAATAATGTCACGTCCAGGAGGGAGATCAGAGCGAGGTAAAAGCTGCGAAGTGTCGTTCATGTCAAGAGCAGTCAATTCTTCCTTCATAGATGCTTCCCAAAGAACAGCATTGGGACCTAGCAAAGCTTCACGAAACGTTTTCGGATCGCTGTCAGTTATAAGAGCCGTTAGATACGCTTGATATTCCAAAAGCAGAACAGGATTCTCAATGTGTGGAGTATGCAACGAAGTAGAGCCCTTTGTTTTACTGCGTGTGACACGGATATCTGAGTCAGGCTTACAGAGATCAAATGAGTTAGGTCCAGATGTTGCCTTTGGCTTATTCTTAGCACCAGGAGGTCGACCACGACCACGTTTGGGCATTTGTGGGAGAGGAAGTAAAGGATCTTCTTCAGCTGGCATGTCGTGTCTTGCGTCGAGGAGCGGAGGTATTTCATCATCCAAATGTGCACCCCCTACTGAGCCACTCTCAGTATTGTCTGAGTCCCCCTGTCACAAACCATCTCTGGGATGTCGCGTTGCACCCAGTCAACCGAGTCATGACGTACATTCAATAACATAATTCAGGAATTGTAATGGTTACAGTGTTGTGATAGCAACAGTTGCCACTCGAAGTATTAGTTAGTTGCTATGTGAGAACTGTGGACTATTACACCCTTGGTTATAGCATTGGTGCTCATGTACTTAAAGAAACCCTGGGACTGGATTTAGACTGTAGCTTTTTGTCTTGTAAATTACTCATGTTTTAGAATCTAATTATTTATCTAAATATATCGTCCTCATTATCAGCTTCTGTCTTCGTCTCCGTCCTCGTCTTCGTCCTCGTCCTCGTCCTCGTCCTTGTCTCCGTCTTCGTCTTCGTCCTTGTCTCCGTCTTCGTCTCCGTCCTCGTCCCCGTCCTCGTCCGTGACATTACAAAAAGCTCTAAAAATAAAAATCTTGCAACATTACCAAAGAAGTCACCTATAACACATTGTCAGAGCAGCATGTAGACAGCAGGGCGGAGACAAGGGTCAAAGAGGTGATATTCAGGCTAAAGGGCGCCATCCTACATTATGCATGAGATAGTTGCATAACCACTCGGCCAAAAGGCCAGACCAGAATCATAGAACACTAGATTCTGGTTATCTCCACATATATAGATTATACAGAAGGCAATCCTGACACACATGAAGCCTTGAATATGGCAAGCCTCCTGGAAGAAACTACACACACTTCTACTGAACTTGAAACTTTTCGAGATATGCTAAGAGAAATCAATAAGGAATTACAAAATATGAAGGGTTGTGGACTATTTTCAAACCCAGCTAAAACTACCAAAATTCCAGATCCTCCTATATTCACAGGAATTAAAGATGAATTTGAGACCTGGGTAAATAGCGTGCAAATGAAGTTGAATGTCAACCATGACTGTTTTCCAAATGAATCATCACGGATGACTTATGTTTATTCTCGCCTGAGTTACCAATGTCAAGCTTATCTTCATTCATGGGTAAAGAACGGAATCCTTACCTTCTCTTCGATGGATGAGATGATACAAGTTTTATATAGAGTTTTTCACGATCCTAATCTAGCTCGTGATGCTTCAGAGCGACTACATTCAACTAAGCAAGGGAACAAGGCCTTTTCTGTCTGGATTTCCGAAATTAGACGTGATGCATCAATTGCTAGATACGAACCAAATTCAGTGTTTCTCCGAGGTCTCGTCCTTCACAACTGTAATCTAAATCTTAAAGAAGCCTTGATTTATGAAAGAGGTCTAGAGAGGATTGATTTCGAAGAACTTGTGGCCCGTCTTCATGATATCGAGAACTACCAGAACTCTTACTTGAATGCATTATCCAAATCAACTATTAGACAACCCATGGACTCGAGTAATCTACAGTACATTCGGAAAATTTCGCAGCCTACTACCAAGATGACCCCTACATATCCGAGAATTCATGGACCCCTGACAACTCAAGAGAAAACTCGACGTCTTCAGCACCGATTATGTCTTTATTGTGGAAATATTGGGCATTTAATTAATTCCTGTCCTGTGAAACCATCTAGCTCGAGGAATCTTGGCCACTCAGACAAGACTGTTCGATTTAATACCGAAGGTAACTTTAAACCAAGCTATTCGAAATCTCCTGCAAACAGCAAATTACCGACATTAGAACTTTCGTCAGCAGCAATCCACGGGGATCATGGGATAGTTCACGTCATTTTGTAATTAATTGTGTTGCACACAATCGAAATACTAAACCGATACCCTCCCTCGCATTGATTGATAGTGGTGCATCTGCTTATGGATTTGTTGATACCAAATTTGCACATATAAACAATTTAATGTTGATCCCTTTGCATGTACCTCGATCCCTTAGGGTATTTGATGGCACCGAATCCTCTGCGGGTAAGATAACCCACTTAGCCGAAACCAAATTATTAATTGAAGGTCACTCCGAAAGTATCTTGCTATTTGTTACGACTCTTGCTCATTTTGATATTGTTCTTGGCCTACCCTGGCTACAATTGCATAACCCGAAAGTATTCTGGTCTGAGAATACTATTTTATTCGATCATCCTGCCTGTAAGAAGCACTCGACTTACTTTCCTGTGAGGACAAATGCTATTAATCCGGAGGATGTTTCTCAACTCAAGTCTGCCAAAATTTCAGCCAAAAACCATCGAGCGCCTTTGACAATTGAAGCTTGCGACCTGAAGTCCTTTCAAGAGTCTGCCACCAGCGAGGATCATTCTATTTTGGCAGTCAGTTTAGATGATATAAATGAAGCTTTGAAGGACAAACCAATAGTAGACCCGGCTAAACTACTTCCTGTGGAGTACCATGATTTCCTCTCTGTGTTTTCACGGGAAGAAGCCGACAAACTGCCACCTCACAGACCCAGTGACCATCGAATAATTTTAAAACCAGGTTCTGAAGCTCCATGGGGTCCTTTGTATGGCATGTCTCGCGAAGAACTTCTTGTCTTAAAGAAGTATATTAAGGAAAATCTCCAAAAAGGTTTCATTCGACCAAGCTCTTCTCCAGCATCTTCTCCAGTTTTATTTGTTAAAAAGCCAGGGGGCGGACTTCGATTTTGTGTGGATTACCGAGCTTTAAACGACCTCACGATCAAAAATCGATACCCAATCCCGCGAATTCATGAAACATTGAGCCTCCTAGGAAAGGCAAAATACTTTTCCAAACTAGACGTTATTTCAGCTTTTAATAGAATGCGTATTGCCAAGGGAGACGAGTATCTAACAGCTTTTCGTTCGCGCTTTGGTCTCTATGAATACCTAGTCATGCCTTTTGGGTTGGCGAACGCACCGAGCTCCTTCCAGAATTATATTAATGACACACTCAAGGGCTATCTGGATGAATTCTGTACAGCCTATATTGATGACATATTAATTTTCAGCCAATCTCTTGAGGAACACGTAACTCACGTTAAGAAGGTCCTATCTCGACTTCAAGAAGCTGGTCTCCAGATCGACATCAACAAATGTGAGTTTCATGCAAAGTCTGTCAAGTTTCTCGGCCTTATAGTTACCACCGAAGGTATCAAGATGGATCCACGCAAGCTGGAGTCAATTATGTCCTGGCCAGCTCCCGAAAATTGCAAAGAACTTTCTCGCTTTATTGGATTCTTAAATTTCTACCGAAGATTTATTAAAGGGTTTGGTTCAGCTGTTATGCCCCTTACTGATTTAATGAAGAAAGATAAGCCTTTCTTGTGGGGTAGTGAACAGGAGAATTCATTCAATCTAATTAAAAGTAAATTTAAAGAAGACGTAACGCTCCGTCATTTTGATTGGGATCGCCCTGCCCGCCTAGAAACAGACGCCTCTGATCGTGGTACTGGCGGAGTTCTGCTTCAGCAAGATGAGTTCAACAACTGGAAACCTGTAGCCTTTTTTTCTCGTAAAATGTGTCCTGCAGAGTCTAATTATGAGATTTATGACAAAGAACTATTAGCAATTGTTCAGGCTTTCGAGGAATGGCGTCCCGAGCTTGAAGGCTCTTCTGAACCTATTGACGTTATCACAGATCACAAGGCTCTTGAGTACTTTATGAAATCCAGACTATTAAGTCGTCGACAAGCTAGGTGGAGTGAATTTCTTTCCCGATTCAATTTCAAGATCTGCTATCGCCCTGGGATTCAGAACGGATCTGCCGATGCACTCTCTCGGCCCTCCGGTTCCCCTGACCCAATGTTGCATAAATTTCTTGAACAGCGGCTTTTGAAGCCTCAAAATTTGTCTCCTGGTATGGAAGATCCAGAATTACAAGCTACCGACTTGGAACCCAGCAAATTATCGGTTTCGCTCGAATCACAAGCTCCACTTAATGAAGATACCTCCTCTGAACCATCGCCATTATCATTTGTAGAGAGAATCCGTCATTTTAGCCTTTCCGACGAGTCTATTTCCGCTGTTGTTGCGGCTCTCAAAAGTATTCAAGCGCCAAGAATTCGTAATTTTACTCTAGCTGAATGCAAATGGAACAATGGTCTCCTATTCTATCGTGATAAAATTGTTGTACCACAATGCGATCAGGACAAGTCTCTAGCAATGGAAATTATACAGTCGCATCATGATCCTCCAATGGCCGGACATCAGGGAGCTGCTGCCACATATTCAGCAGTCGCACGTATTTTCTTCTGGCACGGAATGCATCATCATGTCAAGCGATTTGTTAGAAATTGTCATACCTGTTCTCGTACGAAACCCTCGAGGGAAGGTAAACAGGGATTGCTCCGCCCTCTTCCTGTTGCGAAAGAGCGTTGGCGGAATATAGCGATGGACTTTGTGGTTGATTTACCTATCAGTAGAGATTGGAACAATGTTGAGTTCACTGCAATGTTGGTAGTGGTGGATAGAATGACTAAGCAGGTCCACATGATTCCTTGTAACGATTTGAGCGCACGGAGCACAGCACACATGTTTTACAGAGACTGTTTTCGACTGCACGGTTTACCAGATTCTATAGTTTCAGACCGGGGAAGTCAATTCACATCAGAATTCTGGAAATGGACATGTAAACTTCTACAGATAGATCATCGCTTGTCAACCGCATTCCATCCACAAACTGATGGACAGACCGAACGAATGAATGCACGAATCGAGCAGCACCTTCGCGCTTATGTAAACTTTGTTCAAAACGATTGGGTTCGCTTTCTACCTTCTGCAGAATTTGCATTGAATAATCACGACACGCACGTCACTGGGATGTCACCATTCCTAGCCGTGTATGGTTTACACCCGCGCTCCGGCTCCGAAAATTCGGCGCCTCTTTCTTCACCCCTCGCACCTGCATCTGTTCGATTTGAAAGACAAGACGCCGAAAATTTAGTATCAGATCTGCAAAAAATTGAAAAGAACTTGCTAGATAATATTCAATTCCATTCTGCTCAGTACGAAGACCAGGCTAATAGAGGGAGAACAGCTGCACGAAACTACCGGCCCGGCGATCTTGTTTGGCTCAACTACAAGAATATCAAGCTTCTCCGACCGTGTCGCAAGCTAGATTTCAAGAATGGGGGACCTTTCAAGATAATCGAACCCATAGGGAAGTATGCATTTCGACTAGAACTTCCCTCGACCAAGGTTCACCCTGTTTTCCATGTATCACTTCTTTCTCCTGTCGCCAATGATCCATTACCTAGTCAAATTTCTGGACCTCCTCCAACACTTGATGCAGAAGACCATAATCCTGAGTACGAAATCGAGAAAATAATTGGATCTCAATGGGTAGATAACGAATTGCATTACCTCGTCCGCTGGAAGGGTTATGGTCCTGAAGACGACTGGAGCATACCAGCTTCTCAAGCTGATGGATTCAAAGAAATGATCCAAGACTTTCACGACCTCAACCCCTCTGAGCCTAAGCCTAACGATAGACCCTCAGCACAAAATTTTAAGACATCTCGCAGGAGCTCGAAGAAGTTAAGGAGGGGGTAATGTCACAAACCATCTCTGGGATGTCGCGTTGCACCCAGTCAACCGAGTCATGACGTACATTCAATAACATAATTCAGGAATTGTAATGGTTACAGTGTTGTGATAGCAACAGTTGCCACTCGAAGTATTAGTTAGTTGCTATGTGAGAACTGTGGACTATTACACCCTTGGTTATAGCATTGGTGCTCATGTACTTAAAGAAACCCTGGGACTGGATTTAGACTGTAGCTTTTTGTCTTGTAAATTACTCATGTTTTAGAATCTAATTATTTATCTAAATATATCGTCCTCATTATCAGCTTCTGTCTTCGTCTCCGTCCTCGTCTTCGTCCTCGTCCTCGTCCTCGTCCTTGTCTCCGTCTTCGTCTTCGTCCTTGTCTCCGTCTTCGTCTCCGTCCTCGTCCCCGTCCTCGTCCGTGACACCCCCCCATTTGTGGAGAATTTTGAATTGGAAATTCCACCTCATCGACATACTTAGGAGAGGGGTCAGGAATTTCATTAGGATGGTCTTCGGCTGAGAATTCATTGAAACGTCCCTCAAAGAAACGAACATGAGACGAGCGTACAAGCTGATGGCCCAGAGGCCTTGAGGAAATCCAACAACAATAAATATGGTTACCTTCAAAACCAACTAAGATGCCTTCTTCAGCGCGTGCATCCATTTTCTGAGACTTGACTCGACGCTCATTTGGGATGTATACAAGTACTCGAGAGCCCAATACTCTGATTCCTGAGTTATCAGGTTTATGTTCAGAGGCATCGGATGTTGTAGCCCGAGATTGTGCTTCGTAGGGGGTCATCTTGTCGTAGACAGAGGTCGTGATACGATTGAGAATGTAAATAACAGCGCGGAAAATTTCTGGCCAAAGAAAGAATGGGATACGCATATCTGACATAACACAACACATTGGATCTAGAACAGTTCGATTTGATCGTTCTTGAGGGCCACCTTGTTCGTGAAAATATGCTGTTGTTAGTTCGATTGCAATGCCATACTGCTGACACCAGGCGACCATTTTGTCACCCCCAAATTCATTACCGCCGTCTAAACGGAAACATTTCGGCAGGAAACCATTTTGGGTTCGGAAGAAGCGAGTAAAAGTGACCAAAGCGTCGAAAGCATTTCTCTTTTCAGTGAAAGTGTAACCATAACGCCCTCCTGTCTTTCCATCAGTGAAGATCATACCAGCTGTATGGCCATTATAACCGACCGGATTGCAAAAGAAGACATCTGCATAAAACCTGTCACCCCAATTCGACTCTCGATTACGTGAGTGACGGCGTACAACCTTCTTCGGCTTGGAAAATTCGCAAGGATCGCACAATGTGGTTACATCGAGATTAGAATCCGTATTACGAGGTTTGTAAGATAGACCAAGGGTTGTATTAATTGTTCGCTGGACATTTGGAAAGCTAATGTGTCCTAGACGGCGGTGAAGAAGTTCTAAAGTGACAGGAGCTTCATGAATTGCTGCAGGAAAGACGTTTTCGGCTACTGGAGAGAGAAAGAAAGTCGAGGGTCGCATGGAAGGATCATTTGTGTTGAGAACATACAGCGATGATGCTGTGCGCAAGTGTAAGCAATTCTGACCACGAAGAAGTTGACACATTTCAGAGCCGTCCGCTTCATATAAAACCCGATGCTTATCCCACCCATCCCGAAGATCATGAAGCCACCCAGAATAAATATTAAGTGGAAAGCCGGGAATGTAGAGAGCGTTTTCAAGGACAATCTCGTTGACTGAGTCGTCTTGCCGAAGAACGCGAAGCTTAATGTAGCCAAGTCCGACAGGCTGAACAGGACTCCCCCCAGTTTTAACGAAAGGCAATCCAGCTACTGGCCGATAACGGAAAAACGCATTGATGTCATTTGTGATATGAACAGAAGCACCATCGTCATGCAGCCAGATATCACGAGAGCTTATAGTCGGGTGTGTTGATGTAAACACAGAGTTTATACCAGTGTTGATTGAATGAAGTTCATGATCAACATAGCGAAAGGCACCATTATGTTGGCGTCGCTCAATCTCAGGTGGGAGCATTGTATTATCGCATTGTTGACTCCTTGAGAAATTATGGTGGGTGGGAGTTGATGATGTTGTCAAAACTCCCGCGCAGCCCTATTGAAGTGGATTTGGATTAAAATCCATGAAATAAGGACTAGAGGCTGCTGTAAAATTTGAGGAGGACGAGGGCGGCGAAAAAAGTGTGGACTGGACACGTTCATTGGTATCCTTCTCAAAAGGATTGTAGTTCTCGAAACGAGCATCAAAGCTAGAGTAATGAGTTGAAATTTTGCTAGGCGATTGACGCTTCTGGAATTCAGCACGCCACTTCTTATTTTCAGTGTAATTGGCCCTGGGAAATTTCTTCATATACTCGGCATGCTGTTCTGGGTATTTAAAGAAGCATTTTGTATCATCGTGCGGGCCAGTACACCATTGACAATTAGGACCATCCCACTTCTTGTTTCTCTTTAACTTTAAACCTGTAATGTGTGCTTGTGAAACAGGAACCTGAATAGGTGCCATGCTCTCGGCCAATCTAACGTGATCTTGGAGGGTCGTGTAAAGAGTTTCAAGAGTTGGAGCGGGAGTAACAGATGTTGCAACAGAGAAGTGGTAGCGTTGAGTAGAAGCCCACTGAGGGTATTTCTGAGAAACCGCACGGATTAATACTAGGCAATAGACCAGTGAGGGAAGAGGAGAGCCAAGAGAAAGAAGACTTGAGACCATTGATTTATGAGCCAGAATGTAAGCTTGACAGGACGAATACTTCTCGAAGTTCTCTGTGAGTTCAAGAAAATCGGTGATGCTTGTTTCGACAGCCGCAATGCTGTTACCTTGGAGAAAGCGACAAAGCTTTTTGTAACTGTCACAGGCCAAATTTTGGGCCATGATGATTTGAATAAATTCTGGATCAACATTGATTGCCAGTGTCATTTTGACAAGCTCGTTTGAAGTCGTCCAATCTTTATAGCCAGCTTCCTTTTCAGAGTTATATATCACCTCAGTCTTTACAGGATCAATCCAATCAGAAAGAGAGTTTTGTCGCAAAGTGGATTTAATGAGTAGCATCCAGTCTTTTAAGTTAGCGATACCGTGGAGTTTTAAGGCCGGAGGAAGCGCCATGTCATTGGCGCGAAGATTAGAGGGTGCCATATTAAATAAAATGAAGCAGTCTGAATAGAATAAAATAAAATTCTAAGATAAGTGTATAAACACAGAGAAGTGATAGAATCAAGAGAGGTGAGTAGCGAGCCAGAGATACCTTGTTTGATAAACAAAAATGACTGAGAGGTAGAGGCGTGAATGCAGATTCAGAACGAGGACACCGTAGTACTGGAGACTGAGTGGTGATTAGAGTCGCGAACAGAAGAACAATTGAGTTACAAATCGTGATTCCACAGGAAGCGCAAGGGTCATAACCTCTTAAAGAGAAAGTGGGACACGGTTTATAGATTGTAAATGTTAACTAATGAGGTCTACTGCTACAGATGAAATCTATGTACTGCTAGGAAGGTCATGTGACATGACTAGCTTAGTTTCCATGAATATGTGAAATTCTACCCTTTGACAATTATCTAGAGAGACTAAAGGTTCGAGCGAATACTGGTGTTGACTAATGGTACTAAAGGCGACCGGAGATGATCGGGAGGTGTTGGGTATGACAGAAAACTAAGCGTGAAGAACTCTGAAGCTACAGACCAAGCTGTCTTACATATACTGGCTTCCTTCCACTAGCTCATCATATCATAGGCCCTAAACTAGTACCAACATAATAACAAGTGCCAAGAACTAATCTGTTGTCATAATAACATAGAAGGAATGCTAAAATTATGAACTGAAGTAAGGATGGGAAGAGGAATCCTTACACAGTGGATGATATGGCTTTTTTGATCTTTATTTTTGAGAGATTCCAGCCATTGTTGCAAGAACTTTTATTGAACTATATTTCTTGCCATAGAAAAGCTAGTCTCATTAATTTTTATTGAAATCTTTGCTGCTTCCTAGTCCAGTCTATCTGCAATTTCCATTCCTGGGATTCCCAAGTGTCCTGTTATCCAGTGGAGCTGGATTGAATATTTTTTGCTTTGTATGGTAATTCCAGCTTCTATTGCCCTAAGCTGACAGACCTGGCCAGGATGGTCTGAGGGTGTCTGAGGTCTGTGAAGGGCTGCTTGGTTATCATTAAAGATATGGTAGCTCAATCCAGGCCGAGCATACAGGCTTGCATTCTCAATGGCAAGAGTGATAGCTTCGAGCTCTCTATTGTAAAACAGAGGCTTTTGTCCTATGTTAGTCCCTCATTGCAATTTCTATGTAGCAAGGAGAGTTTTCTCTCTTTAGATTAAATATAACTCAAAATTTAAAACCAGCAGTTTGCTTTCCCTGACACAAAGGCATGCTTGGATAATTTAAGGTTTAGGATTTCCCTTTGTTGGGTACTTACTGGGGAGGTCCGACTGAATGTGTAATCAGGTATACCTCATAGTTGTATTTGCAAATGAAATCCAGAGTATGAGTGTCTCTAACGTCCAAAGATTTATCCAACAAGTGTACATAGCACCAATATTGTTTTAGTTTTAGTTTATTTATTTTGTCCTAATCTAAAGCTATGTTTTACACATTGGGTCAAGAATTGGTGGAGCCGGCAGGGTTCCCTGTATTCTTTCCTACAGCCTAACTCGTTCCAACCTCCGAAAAGGACAGAAGATTCCTCCATGTTGGACCCAAGCAATGTGCTCCTCATAAATTCCGTTGCTGTCACACCTTCCAAATGACAAATTTGCCCATTCTCCGCTGAGAGCAGTAGATAAGTTAGCAGGCACCTTTTATCCAGCCGGTATTCTGCTATTGGTTAGTAGATGCCCCAAAAGGAGCAATGTCGAGGTTGCTGTGTCCTCAAACTTCTTCTTCAGCTTCCAGAGATCCGAAACCTGTTGCCTCGGCCATCGAGACATCCTTTGCCGCAGCGATGATAGCCTCTTCGGCCTTTTTGGCTGCAGCCCTAGCTCTAGCCACCTTTGTGAACTTCCCTTGCTCGCGGTGTCGAATCCACGCGAGCTGCTCTTTGGTCACCGGTCCCCCACAGTTGCGACACTTTGTGAGGGCCCTGTACTCGGCTTCCTAGCGCATAGTTCATCTGCAGTTCCAGAAGGCTGGAGCGCAGAAGCAACCACAGGTGGCATGGAAGCCCAAACAGTATTTGCACTATTCAATTTGGCGACGAGGCTTGTGAATGGTAGCCATACCAGACTCGTTGAAGAAGCGGAAGCCTGCACTAGGGGCATCGTCCCGGTGAAAAAGGGCATGCCAGTTTGTTGTGGTTATGAGCTGTGAGGTATATGGCGATTAAATGACTCAGCTGTCTGTCGGTGGAGTGGCACGGGCTCATGTGCAATGGTGAGTCGCGGAGATGGCGCGCTCACGCTGGGTGATGGCACGATGGACACTGAGTGCGTATCACTGTGGCCAAATGGGTGTCAGTAGGTATCAAATGTGAACTCTTACTGACAATGGTGATCTATGAAGGTGATACTAGATGTGCATCCCGACGATTGATAATATCATCTAATGGATGATGTGAAGTATGATATTATTTTGGATAGATTTGATTCACTAAACTCGGCAGGTGAAGAGATTGTAAAGTACATGAACAGCGTCTGTGCACCAGCCTGTATTTTCCACCCTTTCCTAATACAGCAGCCCATCCTCCGTTCCCCTGTCTCCTAACAACTCAACCGAGCCAGCACAACACTCCCCCTGATGGTGAGCACGCTCTACCATCTCGTGCGAGGTGAGGTCTACACTTATGTACCCATGAACTGGCATTGCGCTCCCCTTGATGGTTACTTACCATTATATGTGGGGTGAGGCTAATGCAGATGAGCTCATGAGCTGGTACAACAACCTTCCTGGTGATGGCGGCCAAATATGTAGGCCTTGTTCACTCAGGTGAGGTTGAGAAATTGCCCTGATGGTGAGTTTCCAGAAATGTTGGATAACTCAATCCATTTAATGTGGGTTTGATGACGTTAGTTGACTGGTTAAGTGACGCTTCTATGACGGTGATTGTAGGAACAGAACTAAGGTTAGTGACTACTGAATGACTGTGGGTGATTGGTGGTGTTTTGTGATGGGACGACTGTTTGCTCTTTGATGTTCTGCTCGAGTGATAGTGTGGGGTCGAATTTATGAGGTAATGAAGATTTGGCCTTCGTTGTCACTGTCGAATGGCGAGCTGTCATTCATTACCATGGAGAATCCTTTACCTCTACTGTTGGGAGTCTGAGATTCCTCATCTTCCGCTCCCACTGCCTTTTTGGTCGACTGTCTTGATTGTGATTTTTCTGGATGTAGCTTGTAGCAATCTTTGTTCCTGTGCTTGTGCTTACATCTCCTGCACCAATCATTTGGATTGTATTCGACATTATTAGTGGCGGCAGCTGCATATGGTTTGTAGGATATCTCTTCTGTCGATGATGTATGGTCCCCGGCGGCAAGTTTCTTTGTGCCCGCAGTTGCTCTCAATGATGTGACCATAGATCTGAGTGGAGCGTACTGGGACATACTTACTGCCTTGGTCTTCCTCCAGATATCCAACCAATTGATATGATTTGTGCCCCTTACAAAGAACACAGAAGCTAATTCATCAGTAACCTTATACCTGTCTGCTGAGACATTTCCACTTGTCAAGGATTCTGCTGCATTGTTGACGTTTTGGAGAGCTTGAAGAAACCTTGTACAATAGTCCTCAGCAGTTGTGGTGAATTTTGTGGCTAGAAAGATGTTGAAAGCTTCTGAGTGTGGTAGTAGGTCGGCGACTTCATTTGATGATGCTATCATGCCATATACCTGCTTGGCGGTATATCTGTGGTAGTTTAGGGGCTTCTTGGTGTCATCTAGACGTATTATTATATTTACGGCTTGGAATTCGCCTCTAATCCAAGCTCGTATTTTGTCCTTGTACTCCGTCTTGGCCGTTTCATACTTGGCTAGTTCGTTCTTGGTTGCTTCTTCTTGGTTGACCGCTTTTGGTTGCGATGGTTTAATCTCTGGACCGATGCCTTTGATATTGTGGAAGACATGCCCGAGGACATCTGCGGATGATATTGCAGCGGCGAGGTCTCCTCTAATTAGAAAAGGAGACTCCGTCTTGGAGAACGACTATGCTTGCGACTTGGAGGGACATGGTTGGCTTTATTGTCGGGATCAGTCAGAGTTGTGCAGCGGATGGCGCTCCGGGCTCATAACCTGTTGTGGTTATGAGCTGTGAGGTATATGGCGATTAAATGACTCTGCTGTCCGTCGGTGGAGTGGCACGGGCTCATGTGCAATGGTGAGTCGCGGAGATGGCGCGCTCACGCTGGGTGATGGCACGATGGACACTGAGTGCGTATCACTGTGGCCAAATGGGTGTCAGTAGGTATCAAATGTGAACTCTTACTGACAATGGTGATCTATGAAGGTGATACTAGATGTGCATCCCGACGATTGATAATATCATCTAATGGATGATGTGAAGTATGATATTATTTTGGATAGATTTGATTCACTAAACTCGGCAGGTGAAGAGATTGTAAAGTACATGAACAGCGTCTGTGCACCAGCCTGTATTTTCCACCCTTTCCTAATACAGCAGCCCATCCTCCGTTCCCCTGTCTCCTAACAACTCAACCGAGCCAGCACAACACAGTTCCAGTGCGGTGCCCCAGGCCAATGTCACGGACCAATGGCCTATTCTAAATGAATAGGAACTATGTACGATGATATGTGTGCTAGTCTGTTCTATTCTTTTCTGTTCTATTCTACTTTGTTCTATTCCAATCTGTACTTGTCCGTGCTTTTCTATACTACTCCATTCTATTCTGTACCAGAGTTTACTGGAAATTTCGAGAACAATAGAGAGGAGTATACAATGGGTATTTGGGATGACTCTAGTTCGGTAGATTATGGTCTTGTATTTTTAGGAACTCTTTAGAATTAATGAATATTATCTAATGTCGAACTTTTGAACTGTCAAACCCTTGAATTATCGAACTCTTGACCCTGGTAATGCGAACACCTCTAGCACCATTGACACATGCAAAGTACACAGTTACAAAACTTATTTTGGCAGAAGAAGTGCAACTCAATATCCCTGGAAAGATACATAATCGGTTCAATGTAGACTTACTCCTACCAGCTGATGAAAATCTGTTGCAGTCGCAAAAATGAGAAGACGAAAATTCGGGTCCAATAATTGATGTTGATGGCAAAGAAGAATATCATATTGATGAAGTACTTAGATGTAGGACAAAGAAGGGAGAAAGACAAGCTTTAGTCAAATGGACTGGGATGGCGCTACCAGAGTGGACATCACTCACAAATCTACAAGATGCTGCAGCGCTCGATGTTTGGGAGAAAAAGTGGGGCTCAGCAGAGACAAATAATGGGCCAGCATCAAGAAAAGAGAAGAGGGGGTAATTGAGGGGGTAATGTCACGGTTTGACTGTTGTATGAGCTTAGGTGGATACCTAAGCGTAATACTTAGATTGTTTACAATAAGGTTGCACAAGGAGGGAAAGATGGAACTAGACGAAACAATAATACTAATCAGGACGCAAGATTGCTGTCAAAACTAAGTAACACCCAACAATACGTGGCTAGCTAGCGAGTATGATGTCTGGAGGAAAGCCATCAGCTAGTAGATACACGCAGCGGATCAGTCATTATAAGTACCTGTTAGTTGTAGCTAGAGTTCTCTTCTCTCCTCATATAGTTTAATAAATCAACTTATTCATCACCAACTCGGTTTCCGTCACAACCTGTCTGCGTTTTAGTTTTTTTGTTGTGGTGAAATACTCTAGATTTTTATGATCGGTGAGGACCAGCGTTGATGCTTCTACCGAACCAAGCTCGGCTGTCCATGTTTCAAATGCGTTGACAATAGCCAGGAGGTCTTTGTCAAATATTTTGTAGTTACACTCAGCTGGCAATATTTTTTTTGACATGAAGGCAACAGGGCGGAGCATCCCTGTATTATCATATTGAGAGAGGACTGCCGCAGTTACGAAATCAGAAGCATCGGTTTCTATGACAGTTTTTTGTCAGGGGTCAAAGTGGGCTAGCATGGTCTCATCCTGAAAAGCTTGTTTGATTTGAAAAAAGGCAGAGTTGCATTGGTCGTCCCATTTAAATTGAACATCGTTTTTGGTTAGGTTTGTGAGAGGGGCGGCTAACCGAGAAAACTCTGGGATGAAGCGGTGGTAAAAATTTGCAAAACCCAAAAAACATTGGATGTTGCGCGCCGATTGGGGAGTTGGCCATTCCTGGACACATGCGACCTTCTTCGGGTCCATACATATACGTTTAGTGGAAAGGATAAGTCCCAAATAGGTGACCTCAGTTGCTTCGAAACTACACTTGGATATATCTACCTGCAGGCCATTTTCGCGAAGGTGGTTGAGTATAGTTTTGACATGGCGTCAATGATCTGCTAAGTTATCAGAGTAAATCAGTATATCTTCCATGTACGCCGTGCAGAATTGATCTAATAGACCTCGAAGAGCGTGATTAATATATGCCTGGAAAGATGCGGGGCCATTGCAGAGACCGAAGGGCAGGACTAGAGGCTCGAAAAGTCCATAACAACAAGTAAAGGCCGCTTTCCATTCATCACCATCCTTTATTCTAAGTTTATTGAATGCCGAAATCACATCAAGTTTAGTGTAATATTTTGCTCGAGACAGTTGACTTAAGGTTTCAGATATTAGAGGAATGGAGTGACGATTTCTGAACGTGATGGCATTTAGTCCGCGATAGTCAATGCAGAATAGAAGGTCCCCATTTTGTTTCTTGACGAACAGTACAGGGGCCGCTGCTGGGGACCGCGAGATGCGAATGAATCCCTTGACAAGTTCATTGTCAAGGTAGTTATGGAGGGCTTTAAGCTCAGGCTGGCTCAATGAATATGGGCGGGAAACAGGGGGTTGTTTTCCAGGGTGGAGATCAATGGCGTGGTCCCAAGGACGATGGGATGGCAAGGAATTTGCCTGCTTTCGGTCAAAGATATTCAGATACTCATGATACTGAGGTGGCAAAAAGTCTTTTGGATCAGCGACGTTTGGAACAATCATGAACGCGTTTTCTACACGCAAGCTGGGGAGTGTTGTAATGTGTGGTCTATGGGGGTTACATTAGATTAGAGTGGTAGCTGTGTTGGGTAATATTCAGTGCACGGACACACCAATCTTGTACAAAGGAGAATTCCTCTCCTCATTAGCTCAACGTAGACCTGGATACATATAATCAGACCATAAGGTTTTCACTTCCTGCATATAATGCTAAAGAGAAGCTTCGGCTCATTAACTACCGTAAGCTCATAATCACAATAGGTAGGTGTTGTGTTGAGTCTTCTAGCATTAGGTCAAGGTCTCGGAGGCTGAAAGCGAAGGTGCTGCTTCCTGGTTGCTGACTGGCCAGGGTGAAAGCATCAGCGGATATTTGCCTGGGTTGAGTCTGACTGTTGGGAGCATGTAGTGGGCGTTGTATTGTAGGTCCCGGCTTATTCACATGTTTGAGAGTCTGATCTGCTGTGTTATGGTAGGGAATTGTCGTCTCGAAGAGACAGCAAGAAGACTCTAGACATGGTTCACCAAAGGTAATTGAATGGTTCTTCCAATCAACATAGGGACAGTGCTTTTCTAACCAGGGTAGACCGAGTACAATATTGTGGTTACAGTTTGGGACGACATACGCTGTTACGGTTTCTTGGTGGTTACCAAGGCTTAGGGGGAGCTCTACAAAATTTGACACCTTCGAACTTAGTTTACCTTCGAAACCTAAGATAGTAATTGGCAATTTCAAAGTTTGGAGGGTAAGCTTAAGGTTCTGAGCGGTTTGAGAAGATACAAAGGCAAAACCTGAGGCGCCAGTGTCGACGAGAGGAACTAAATTTTCATTTTTTGTCCTAGCATTTATATACATATGACGAGAAGATCAAATTTCAGAACAGCCCAAGCGTACTACTGAATACGACTCAAACGGGCGACTTGTCGTTGGAGTTAATCTTTGAACTGCTCCTGGCCTTCCAATTGTACCTCTGCGCATGCCATGTTTCGTGATGGGAGCGGACAGTTCGGACGCTGCTGGCATGAGGAGAGTTCGGAGTGGGGCAGGGGCAGGAGCAGGAGTGGCTAATTGTCGCGGACAATAGAAGGCTTGTTGTTCGGATTAGGTCTTAGTCAACGAGCTCTAGCCTAATCGTGCTAGGTTGCAGGCTACTGTTACAACTATTCATGGGGTCATATTCAGGGTAGTGAAGTAGTTTGGGTTTGGTATGGGTTATAAGGTTGATACCTGAGCGTGTCTCATAGTAGTCAGACACGCGACTCAAGTAGCAAGTACACGGTAAACCTCAACCCCAAAATGATGATACGTATCAAGTTTAATATGCTAGATCCTGTATGGCTAGTATGAATGGGATATGGGGGATTTTACCTGTAGATAGATAAAGACGCTGTAGCCCTCTGATATTTGGGACAAGTCTTCTACCAAATAATATCGGAATCAATCCTAGCCTCTCATTAAGCAATCTCATGAATTATTTCCGTGTCTGTCATTACAGACCAATAAACAGAATCGACGATCAATATTTAGAAAGTCGATAACTTGTACAAGCGCATTGATTACCTGTATGTTTGCGTCCTTCTTTCGCAGATAGTTAACAAATTCGTGATATTCCGTAGGAGCATCACTGGCCGAGTTAAACAAAGTTCTTAACTCCTTCGACAATCGGCATTCGAGCATTGTCTTCCACTGGGACTTTTCATGGCCGGAATATGTCGAGTCGGCGAGGTTGTCTTCGAAAAGTGATATGAAATCATGGAAATTCATATCTCGCTGGTATAAAGTTTCGACCGCTCGACTAGCCCTTTCCGTTAGGCCTGGATCTTGACAACGTTGCAGGAGAGCATCATAGAATTGATCGATGGAATTAATCTCCGAGGGTATAGATGGATCCTCGTAGCAACGGAACGAAGTTTGCATTTTCGACAGGGCCGCAGGTCCAAGGCAACGATAGGCATATCGCACTTTCGAGTCTTCATCTGGGAAACATTCGGCTTGATCAATAAATTGATTCTGCAATTGGGAGCAAAAGAACCTCAAATTGGCTGATTCACCGTTAAAGGGTGTAATCAGAGGGGCCGAGGGACGGTGTGTGCTGGATTCGGTTACAGCAGGAGGCGAAGTGACGACAGCGGACGTGAAGGAAGAGCTCGAGGCAGCCGCGTATACTTCCGCAACGCGCAAGGAGTCGATCTTAACTGCGAGAGTCAAGACACCAGGAGTGTTCAAGTATGCCATACTCCATAGTTTAGGAGGAAGCATTGTCATCTCTGCTTCAGAGGTATCCATGTACTCGCTCGGTGGGGAGAAAGAGTTCGACATGAGAGTATGATATTTTATTGACTCTTTGTAACGTCAGGCGCAGGTTCACTAGGCGCAAGACTCGAGGCGTAGGAGAAGGCGTAGCGTACGATGTACTGAGGAAGGACGCCTGGTGGGAACGCGAAGGACTTTCTAGAGAAGTGGTAAATGGGAAAGCGGGGAGTTGTTCTAGGTAAAGTGGCCGGAGGTGATGGTAGGTCACTATGGGTGGCAGAGGACGAGAGTGAGATGTAATTAGAATTATGTAACTATTCCTTAAGACAGAAAACAAAGCACGGAGATCTCAGTCTCGGAAATGAAAACTACATAACTGTCCTCGCTAAGCAATAGAGCCTAGTAGGACTAAACAAGGAACTATTGAAATGTATAACCCACTACTTAGTTCGTGGACTTGTTGGCAGAGGGAAGCTTATGCAATAATGAAGGATAAAAGGATGTCAATTCGACTACTCTTCTAAACACAGACACCAGACTCCTTTTAATCCCAATAGATAGCCCGTGCGGGATCTCCTATTAACAGCAGTAAACAACGCTAGCACAGGGTATATGCAATCTCCATTTGCCAAACACCAGTCGGTCGGGACTACTTATTATCGAGCCTAGTAGGATCGACAAAGTGTATCTCAACACAGAAATAATAGAAACCTCAACAACCAAACCCTTCATCAATTACTTCCATTAATCATCACCTGACTTATCTCTGTACTCCATATTTTCAACAGGAACCCATAAATCCTGCCTGAGGCATTTCTCTAGAATCCTTACAATGAGGAAGCTACCTTTCTGTAAGGGTTTAATAAATTCAGATGTACTTGAAAGACAATAACTAGTTAGGAATTAATAACTTCTTCCTTGGGAAGACAATCTACCACGTAATCTCCCATCCGTTATAAGCTCTACGTAGACTAGCCTTAACTCCCTCTGTTGGCCCCCTGAGAATCATCCTTTCTCCCTGGCTCTCGCCGGCAAAGACGAATTCTTCACCTTCCAGTGGTGCCGGTGTAATCGCTCAGTGTGCTCTGCATGTCTGGGATAGCCAAGAAGAATCGCATCCGAATCGAAGTCGAAAGCAACCTCAAGCATGTCTCCATTTGACAACTTCTCGAAAATGTCTTTCTTACCATCCTCATCTCAGTCCTCAACCTTCTTTTGACCACGCCTCATCTCGCCTCAACAACCAATAAAGAAGTTACTCCAATTGCAAACAGGAGCTTGCCCCATTAATTACCGGCCATCACCGACTACAAATTTACGACGCTACGTATACCCGCAAGGAGTAAATTAAGTCATAATATACAAAGCTCGGGTCATGGTTTATGGGGGACTGATGCTCTAGTGGGGCTCTACATCTTGAGGAAGGATAGGCGGCTGAGATATGGTGCGAGAGGGGGAATAGGTCTCTGAAGACGATGCTGGGACTGATATTTTCGAGGGGTTTTCAACTTTGGAACGTTTGTGGGCGCCAAGAACGAGATTTCGGCTAATTAGCCAGGAGGGCTTCATTTGTCAATGAGTCAACAGCACTCCCCAGCGCCCTGGACGGGACAAAAGAAGTTGGGCTAAGCTACTATACAGCAATAACGCTCTGTCAAGACTTTTCTGACATTTCAGCACGACCTTAGGAATGGAGTTGGAAGGAGGCTAGAAAGGCAGAGTGCGAATTTCCCGAGGTACACACAAGTCTGCAGCGCCCAGCTGGCCGGCCTCTTCGAACGCTTCAGAAGGGGCACTATGTCTTCGGATTTAGTCCTAATGTCGGTATTAGGAGAGCTCTGCACCCAGTGGTTTTTGCGATTTTTCACGGCTGCCATTCACCCGCAAATGGCCATCGCTTCGTTGGCTGGAGAGGGGAGATAATGAAGGGCAAAGGGCTCCTTTAAGTGTATGATTGAATGAGGACTTGTGAGGGGTGGTACTGTTTGAGGGGAGCTGTATGGGAGGCATAGGATGGGATATACTACTGGCATAGGTATCCTTGGCCTGTAGGCAGAGAGGACCTGCATGTCCTACATAGTCTTAGACTCTGTCACAGTCTGAGCATAGGCACTGAGGCAACCTTATGGTCAGAGGTATTCTATTTTCAATCTATGGTGAACTACAGATTGAAGAGGATAATAACAGTTACTTTATACATGATTATTATCCCGGCCAATGACACAGTTTTCTATCCGTATATCCGTATCTCTTCTCGTATCCCTTCTCGTATCCCTTTGTCGTGCCCTATTCTTGGAGGTATTTGCCAAGTTGTAAGACCCTGCTTCCAAGAATAGTCCCTGCCTAGTTTCATGCTAAGCCTGCGTTAGACAGCGCAGGCTACAGGCAATTACCGGCTTACAAGCCGTCATAGACTCAGACAGGACAATAAAATGATATAATAATCCCCGGCTCTCTTCCTTGGCCCCCTGAGAATCATCCTTTCTCCTAGGCACAACTCTTCTCCTGTAGCATACTCCCCATCTAGTACGTACAACCTCGGAGACGGAGTGGTCCTAGTGACCAGTCCCAGTCCGGGCAAAGCCCGTCACACTTTCTTGCAGAAGCCATTTCAGGAGCCTTACGTGCGGCCTGCCCAGGGTCCAGAAAACAAGGTAGCGGACATCGCTGGTGGACTGAGGTATTGTTACGGTTTGACCGTTGTTTAAGCTTAGGCGGATACCTAAGCGTAATACTAAGAATGTTTACGATATGGCTGCGCGGGAGAGATAGATGAAGCTGAACGAAACGGCGCTATTAATTAGGAGGTTGGAGGATTAGCACGACTAGGTGGCACTTGTCATTGTGTGGCTGGGTAGCAAGTACAGTGCCTATGGATAAGTCATCAGTCTGTAGACCCACGAAGATCAATTCTTATAAATACCTGTTAGTAGTAGCTAGAGTTTTCTTTTCTCCTCATATAGTTTAATAAATCGATTTATTTCATCACCAACTCGGTTTCTGTCACAGGTATGCTCAGAGGCCCACCGTAACTTTTGTCAAATAAGTTGACAGGGCTTACATGCCGTGAATGCACGCCGCAAATTTGATAAAACTGTTAAAAAAGCCAAGCAAGATTACTGGTGTAACAAGATTGACCAAGTAGCGAGTCTCACAGAGGCATATAAAATTACTAAGTGGCACAAGAAACAAACAGCCAGCCCTATGCCCCCTCTCGTCGGACCTCATGGCCCTGTAGCTACTTTTCATGGATTGCTGTGGCATAGCGTAATATGAAACATCATGCGGATGGCTAGGCTAAAACACAAACATTAGTTCAATGCACTTTTAAAACCAGCAAGGAAGACTGATAAGAGTAGGTTAGTTTCATTAGGGGATGTGTAGCAGATTGTTTGGCATAGAGGCTGTGTGTTACGTGCTATTTGGTAATTTTATGAATATAAATACTCGGTGTGAAGAAGCATTATTCTTCACGCAACGTCTTCTTCAATTACCTTAACAATACATTTGTTTACCCATCTCTTCTTCGGAAGACCATTAATCTCTTTCCAGCTCTTCATCAGCAAGACCCACGTGTAGCCTCTATCGCTACTATCTACCTATTTGTCTCTTCCTAGAGAAGGCCAGTCATCCCTTCGACCCACTCATCACCTTCATCTACCACCGAGATCTCTGTTAGACCACATACGCACCCTGTGGAACACTGTCCTAACCTCGCCCTTGAGACTACTCCTGAAGCAAAAGCTCAGACTTTCCGACAGGCCCTACTGAGTAGATTCTTGCCCCAAGACGACATTCCAATCAATACACCAAGTTTTGCTAGGAAAGATCTCCCATGGCCCCCAATTATTGAGGAAGAGATAATTCGCGCATACTGTCCGGTCTCGTCTAGAACCCCAGGATCAGACAATATAACCCCGAATTCTCTCCGTCAAGCATGGCCAATAATTGGCAATAGGGTGTCAGCTCTCTTCCACCGGTGTGAAAAGCTAGGAATACACCCGCTAGCCTTTAAGAAGTCAACAGTGATTATCCTTCCGAAATCAGGAAACCGAGATCTTACCCTCCTGAAGTCTTACAGACTAATTTCTCTACTCTCGTGCCTTGGCAAAGGCTTCGAAAGACTGATAGCACGGCGACTTTCATTCATAGCTCTGAAATATTGGGTACTTGCCAAAGATCAATGCAGTGCCATCCCTCTTCGCTCTGCTTCTGACCTTACCACAGCTCTCGCTTGTGATATTCAGGAAAAATGGGCGGAAAATAAAGTAGCTGCTATAGTGACTGTTGATTTCCAAGGGGCATTTGACGGTATCCAGAAGGGACGACTCTACCATAGACTTCGAATCCAAGGATGGCCACCGAACGTGGTTCGCTGGGTGGTATCTTTCATGGAAGAGCGGGAATCCACAATCTCTATTGAAGATACTACCTCCCCGCCCTTCCAAACTCACTGTGGTCTCCCACAGGGTTCACCAGTATCGCCAATTCTATTTCTTCTGGCTATGGAAGAGGTTCTACGTCTTTCCACTGGCCGATTTGGCTATGCAGATGACATTGCCATTTTCGCGTCTGCGCCCTCCCTTGTCGAATGTGCACGCAAGCTCCAGGATAAATTAGACAGCACTATATCATGGTGACTGACTAACGGAATAAGTTTCGAACTTCCTAAGACTGAGCTTCAATACTTTCACCGGAAGCGAGGCTCACCAATAGAGCCTGCTCTAAAAATAGGAGGGACAATCATAACGCCCAATGATCATACACACTGGCTAGGAATATTCTTTGACCGTACACTCCGATTCCAATTTCAAACCCTACAGGCTTGCCGAAAGTCTCAAGATATCACGAGCCATTTTAAAAGACTCTCAACCACTACTCGAGGAATTAGCCCTCTTTTTCTACTACGAGCTCTGCATGGTGCCGCATTTGCGACCCTTTTCTATGTGGCCGAGACCTGGTACTCCATAGAAACATCTCAAAAGACAATATCGCGACTCCAACACAGGATGAACGACGCAGCTCGGGCGGCCATCCTGGTCTACCGTACCACACCAATAGCAGCACCTCTACGAGAAGCTGGCTGGGGCCCAGCCCAGATGTGGCTCTCCCGAATTCACCGTCGTCTAGGGGTTCGAATCGCTCCAGCTGACCCGTACCACCCTCTCCGAAGACGATGGAACACATGTCGCATGCGCTGGATCCGTCAAAGAATCTTGCCAGAACTTTCCGAGGACATCATCCCCCCACCGTGGTCGTCATCCCGTGAAGAAAAACTCATTGAAATTGGAGCAGTAGGTATACTCCTCGGACCAAATCCCTTCAAATAATGGCAGGCTAAACAACCAATCCTAGAACTATTCGTATTTTCAGATGGCACTCTCATCAAAGACCGAGCAGGTGCAGGCTATATAATCTACCGAGGCCTTACGCAGGAGATTGGGCGAGGATCACTCCCGCTCGGAAACTCGGCAGAAGTGTATGATGCGGAAATTGCTGGGGCCACTGAAGGTCTTGCCGCAGCTCTTCGCAACTGTCAGATTGGAGCGTAGGCGTTTGACTTGAAGCGGAATTGGAGGGTGAGAAGAGGTCGGATGGATCGCAAGAGATGACTGAAGGTCTACTGGAGATAACTAGGAGGAACTAAAGGTTTGAAAGATGGGTAATATAAATATCTAAAAGATCTAAAGGTTTGAGTGGGTACTAGTGGTAACTAAAGGTACAAGAGGTAATACGAGGTAATCCGAAGGTGGTGGTTGTGACAGAAAACTAAGCGTGAAGAACTCTGAAGCTACAGAACAAGCCGTCCTACATATACTGGCTTCCTTCCACTAGCTCATCATATCATAGGCCCTAAACTAGTACCAACATAATAACAAGTGCCAAGAACTAATCTGTTGTCATAATAACATAGAAGGAATGCTAAAATTATGAACTGAAGTAAGGATGGGAAGAGGAATCCTTACAGCAACCCACTCGCCTATTATGCCTCTAACGTCACTGTCTGCCTTGACAAACAGGAGGCTGCCATCCGCCTGCTCTTGGATACGCCCACAGTGTCCAGTTCGGCAAAAATCATTAACTTCCGCAAGCTCGTAGTGAACCAGAGAAGGATGTCACTCAGTCAAAATATGACGCCTGAGGAAGTAGCTGTTCGATGATGCCCAGGCCACGCAGGTATTCTTGGGAACAAAGTTGCCGACGCTCTTGCTAAAGCCACCTGTGCGGCTCCATCTTCACACTCAGAACTCTCTATTGCGAGGGCAAGGAGAGAAGTCAAGGCCCAATACGAGGCTTCAGTCGCACTATATTGGGTAGAAAATGCACCTTCTAGATACAAAGAATTAGGTATTGGTCCTAATACTAAAATGACCATTGAGCTCGCCCGTCTGGGGCGACGCGCATTTGGATATCTACTGGCAGCACGGTCCAGTCACGGCGACTTCGCAGACTACCACCTGTTACGGGGCGAGAGAGTATTCAAGATAGAAGTCACGATCAAGATATGAACAAGATACGTAAGATGGAACGTAGACAAGATAGGATGCATGTCACAGTCTAAGCATAGGCACTGAGGCAACCTTATGGTCAGAGGTATTCTATTTTCAATCTATGGTGAACTACAGATTGAAGAGGATAATAACAGTTACTTTATACATGATTATTACCCCGGCCAATGACACAGTTTTCTATCCGTATATCCGTATCCCTTCTCGTATCCCTTTGTCGTGCCCTATTCTTGGAAGTGTTTGCCAAGTTGTAAGACCCTGCTTCCAAGAATAGTCCCTGCCTAGTTTCATGCTAAGCCTGCGTTAGACAGCGCAGGCTACAGGCAATTACCGGCTTACAAGCCGTCACAATGCAAACAAGATACGGAAATCTAACAAAACGTCGCACGCCCTCTAAAGACGTGAACGAGGACTACTTAACGGTCTCCTCGGACTAGCTCGACGCTAGTGTCAATAACAACACCAGTCCTTTCCATTCCTGTACAATTGGGTTACTATGACAACTAGACCCCCGACCGCTGCTTAGGCACATTTTCACCCTTTTATGGAGAGTCATGATAAGAACCATGACAGTAGCTCCCCCTTCTACGACTGTTGTCTCAACAGTTACCCTAAATTTGCGTCTGCAATGGCTTCGGCGTATTCTTCTTCCGTAGGTTTGATTCTCCGAGGATTTGCTTTGTGGAAAGCTTGGACAAGTTTATCGGAATCTCCTGAAACAATATCAGATAAGGGTTGCCATGAAGTTTCGTATTGTCCCGTGTATTTCGCTCGATATTGAAATCCTTTGTCTTTTAGGCGCCTAGATCCTACAATAGCGTCAACTTCGTATAAGTCTTCTCCAGATTTATCGACTTCAATGGGCGGATTGGGCTCGTTTACTTGTCCTGAAATAGGGTTGTTTGGATCTGGTCTAAGAAGACTTGTGTGAAAGATTGGGTGAATTGATCTCAAGTCATCAGGTAAGTGCAACTGATAACTATGACTACCTATTTTTTTTGAGATTGCGAATGGTCCTAAATTTTTCCAATCTAGCTTTTTGCATGGTCTTTTGGTCTTTATATTTTGAGCACTAACAAATACCTTATCCCCAACCTGATAACCTGGAGCTGAAGAGCGGTGACGATTTGCAAATTTTTTGTAGAAGGCCTGGGCAGCTCTCATATTTACTCGAAGAAAATCGTTTAATTGATTCATCTGATCAATAAACTTGTTTCCTAAATTTACTTGAATTTTTGAGTATTCGGACGCGCTAGGACTCAACTGGTGATATGGAGTTATTGCTGACCTGGGGTGCTGAGCTGAATTAGCGAAAAATGGGGTTACCTTAGTCGTCTCTGATTCGGTGTTATTCGCGTTGTACTCTGCAGATGGAAGCCAATCAACCCAGTCATCCTGTTGATAGTTGCAATATGCTCGTAAGTAGCATTCTAGGATGGCATTAAATCGTTCTGTTTGGCCATCAGTTTCCGGGTGCCATGCAGTTGAAAAGAGAAGTTTCGTTCCTGTACGCTCACAAACAGCGTGCCAAAACTTTGCTACAAACTGCGGACCTCTATCTGATACAATTGATTCCGGAAACCCATGATGTTTCCAGATATGCCGATAAAATAGTTTTGCAGTACCCATTGCATCAATATTTGTATTACAAGGAATGAAATGGCGTGCCTTCGTGAGTCGACAGCCAACAACCATGATACAATCATAACCTTCCGACTCAGGTAAGGGCCCAATAAAATCCACAGATATATCCCGCCAGCGTCGTTCGGGTATGGGAAGCTGTTTCAGCAGTCCTTGGTATTTAAGTCTTGATGGGTTTTTTCGCTTGCAGATATGACAATTATTTGTGTATTGAGAGATGATTTGAAGCATGTTGGGCCACCAGTAATATCTAGAAATTTCTGCGAAAACCTTATTTCTACCATGATGGCCCCCATTAGGATGATCGTGACAACTCTTTATTAAAAGGAGTTTAAGGTCTGGAATATCTGGAATATAAATCAAATTGTCATAATACAGCCGTTTATTTTTGATACTACATCGGGAGAGGTCAAGATGTTTAGACCGGTGAGGGCCTGGGCCTTGCAGGATCTGGATATATTTCTGGAGAGATTTATCTACTGTGTACCCGTCCGTAATGAGACTTTCAATCTGTTCGGAAGTAGTGAGTGAATGAATAGGAGTTTGAAGTGAAATTTGAGAGAGTTCTAGATTATTTTTGAGGTTGTGGACTATTATGGGATCGAGGTTATGAGGCTTGAGCACAACCTGGAGTTGTTGAGAGAGACGCTCATCCTCCTTATCTGACGGGCGGTCCTCAGATCGCCTAGTTAGTGCATCCGGTTTACCAGGTCGATAGGTTATAACAAAGTTGAACCTGGATAGAAATTCTGACCATCGGGCTTGACGTCTATTAAGTGTTTTTTGTAGACATTGTCAAGGGTACTAGAGGTGTTCGCATTCCAGGTTCATGAGTTCGATAATTCAAGGTTCGACAGTTCAAGAGTTCGACATAAGATAATATTCAATAATTCTAAAGAGTTCCTAAAAATACAAGACCATAATCTACCGAACTAGAGTTATCCCAAAAACCCATTATATACTCCTCTCTATTGTTCTCGAAATTTCCAGTATACTCTGATACAGAATAGAATGGAGTAGTATAGAAAAGCATGGACAAGTACAGATCGGAACAGAACGAAGTAGAATAGAACAGAAAATAATAGAACAGATTAAGGTAGAATAGAACAGAATAGCACACATATCATCGTACATAGTTCCTATTGATTTAGAATAGGCCCTTGGTCCGTGACATTACCCTCCCCTTATCCGAGCCGAACTCCTGTGAGGCATTGTTCTTCGTTTTGGTTGTTTCTTAGCCTGTGGTTGTTTGTCACTAGGATATGGCTCGGAGGGATTCATTTCATGAAATTCTGTAACTAGTTCTTTAAAATTTTTGGCTTCAGAGGCTGGGATTGCCCAATCATCCTGTGGTCCGTAGCCTTTCCATCGTACGATATAATTCAATTCACCATCAATCCATTGTGTCCAATGATTCTTTCATTTCGTATTCACAATTATTATCTTCGGCCTCTAAATCTGGTCCTGGTTCCAAAATTTGTCCGGGTAGTGTGATCATAGCCACAGGAGACAGCAGGGAGACATGGAAAACAGGGTGGATTTTTGCAGAAGAGGGGAGTTCCAGCCTATGATGCGTAGTTTCCGACAGACTCAATGATTTTAAATGGACCTCCTTTTTAAAATCCAGTTTACGACAAGGTCGAAGTGATTTGATGTTCTTGTAATTTAACCACACCTTATCTTCCTGGTCTAAAATCTCTCGCAGCGGTTCTATTTTATTAGCTTGTTCTTCATGTTCTGCAGAGTGGAGTAGAATATTATCAATAATAAACTTGTCAATTTCCTTAAATTTCAATACTAGATCTTCAGCCTCACGCCGATCGAACTGAATTGAAGCTGTCCTGGATTTCCGTGTAATGGTGCAAAAGCTCACATCCTGAACGAGGGTTTAGACCGTAACACGCTAGAAACGGGGAAACGCCAGTGACCTGAGAGTCGTGATGTTAAGCGCAAATTCAGCCGATGGAAGGAAGCGACCAATCATTTTGCGCGAAGTTAACATAAGCTCTTAGGTGTGCTCGATTCGACTATTCATTCGTTCTGTTTGGCCGTCAGTTTGCGGATGGAATGCGTCGACAGGCGGTGATCAATTCTGCAATAGTTTGCACAGGCGGTGATCAATCTGCAATAGTTTGCACAGCCATTTCCAAAATTCAGCCGTAAATTGGCTGCCTCTGTCGGACACAATAGAGTCGGGTAGGCCATGCAGTCGGAAGCAGTCGCGGTAAAACATGTATGCAGTGTTCCTAGTGGTCAGATCATTACAGGGTGTGATGTGTACTTGCTTAGTCATCCGGTCAACCACCACAAACATCGAATTAAACTCCACGCCAGACCAGTCTTTACTGACAGGTAAGTCTACCACAAAATCCATGGCTATATGTCTCCAACGTTCTCTAGCAATAGGAAGTGGACGCAGTAACCCTTGTGCTCCCTCGCGGGAGGCCTTAGATCTCGAACAGGTATGACAATTCCTAACAAATTTCTTTACTTGTTGTAACATACCATGCCAGAAAAAGTCTCGAGCTAACACAGCATAAGTCGCTGCTGCGCCTTGATGGCCCGCCGCTGGTGGCTCATGGTAGGACGTTATTAACTCTGTTGTTAAAAGATTATCTCATTGCACTGTGGGACCACAATTCTCTCCGATATCGAAGGATACCATCATTCCATGAGCACTCAGCAATAGTGAAATTACGAACTCGATGCTCGTTTCCATTTTCAATAGCATTAATAACTGCCAACAAGCTCTCATCTTGCCGTGTTGATTTCCGGATCCTTTCCACAAATGCCAATGTAGGTCCATTTTCTTCGGAATCAGATTCCGAGGTACTAGAAACTTCTACACGTTCTTCGACTTCGCCCATTAAGATATCCTGCACGTCTTTTTCCATCCCTGGCGATAAATTGTGTTGTTTTAGCAGACGTTGTTCGAGATATTTCTCTAGTGAGGGATCCGGGATCCAGAGGGACGCGATAGTGCATCTGCCGGGGTATTTTGTGTACCTGGACGATAGCAAATCTTGAAGTTAAATCGAGAAAGGAACTCGCTCCAACGTGCCTGGCGTCTACTAAGTAGCCTTGACTTCATGAAATATTCTAGGGCCTTATGGTCTGTAACAACTTCCACAGGGTCAGAGGTTCCCTCTAACTCCGGCCTCCATTCTTCAAAAGCTTGTACAATGGCCAGAAGTTCTTTATCATATATTTCATAGTTAGACTCAGCTGGGCTCATTTTCTTCGAGAAGAACGCAACTGGTCTCCAATGTCCTGTATCATCCGGCTGAAGTAGTACCCCTCCCGTTCCACGATCCGATGCATCAGTTTCGAGGCGAGCTGGTTTATCCCAGTCGAAATGCCGTAGAACTACATCTTCCTTAAACTTCTTTTTCAACTCTAGAAACGAATTCTCCTGCTCCGGTCCCCACGAAAATGGTCTATCTTTCTTCATTAAATCTGTTAGAGGCATAACTATATTCCCAAATCCCCGGATAAATCGCCGATAAAAGTTTGCTAAGCCAATAAATCTAAAAATATCTTTTGTGCATTCCGGCCTCGACCAATTTTCAATTGCTTCAAGTTTAGTAGGGTCCATTTTTATGCCCTCTGTTGATATAACCAAACCGAGAAACTTGATAGACTGCATATGAAACTCACATTTCTTAATATCATGCAGACCAGCTTCCAGTAAACGTGCCAACACCTTTTTAACGTGAACCTGATGTTCCTCAAAGGTCTCACTAAATATTAAAACATCGTCAATGTAGGCAGTACAAAACTCATCGAGATAGCCTTTGAGCGTATCATTGATATAATTCTGAAATGAGCTAGGTGCATTTGCAAGTCCAAATGGCATCACTAGGTATTCATAAAGGCCCAACCTGGAACGAAAGGCAGTCAGGTATTCGTCGCCCTTGGCTATGCGCAAACGATTAAACGCTGAAATCACATCTAGTTTTGTAAAGAACTTGGCCTTTCCAAGCAGTGTCAAAGTTTCATTAATTCTCGGAATGGGATAGCGATTTTTAATAGTTATATCGTTAAGAGCCCGGTAGTCCACGCAAAAACGAAGCCCACCACCAGGTTTTTTGACAAAAAGTACTGGGAAGATGCTGGAGATGAGCTTGGCCTGATAAAACCTTTATCTAAATTTTCCTTGATATTTCCTTAAGACCTGTAGTTCTTCTCGAGACATTCCATACAGTGGCCCCCAGGGGGTTCGGAACCCGGCTTTAGTATAATCCGATGATCGCTCGGCCTAGATGGAGGAAGTTTGTCCGTCGTCTTTCGAAAATACTTTCAAATAACCATGGTATTCTTTTGGTAGCTTCTCAGCTGGATCAACTCGAGGTTTATCCCGTAAGGCCTCTCGAATATCTTCTAGAGTAATTGCTGATACAATTAGGTCTTCTTTGGCAACTAATTCTTCGAAATTTTGTGCGTCATAGGTTTCTGCTGTTCTCTCAACTCTATTCATTTCCTTGGTTTCGCGTCTCTGTGCAACAACAACAGGAGAAACTGCTTTGATGCAAACTGGAAGTGATGTGGAATGCTTGCGACAACAAGTTTGATTGAAGACAAGCGATTCTTCAAGCCAGTTTATCTCCGGATTGTGTTGCTGCAGCCACGGGAGTCCCAATACTATATCGAAATATGCTAGGGTTGTTACAAAAAGTACCATCGTCTCAGTGTGACCAGATATTTCAAGTTTAGTTTTGGCTACATGAGTGATTCGACCTGCAGAAGACTCAGATCCATCAAAAACTCGGAGGTAGCGCGGTCGCGTCAAGGGTACAAGATCAAGATTGTTCGTATGCGCAAACTTGGTATCCACAAATCCGTAAGCAGAGGCACCGCTGTCAAGAAGTGCAAGAGATTGGACTGGCTGAAAATATCTATTTCTGACCAAACATTCTAATGCAAAATGGCCAGTCTTTTCCCATGATTCCTTTCCAACAGCTACCGAGGATATTGACAAGATTTGGCTAGAACTCTGTGGGCGACTTACGAAAGAGCTCTTAAGTTTTCCCGGCCCATTCTCAATGGTGGGAATCTCAGCTGAGTGACTGTTTTTCTTCGAGCGCGCCCGTTCACAAGATTTCGCCAGGTGCCCTCCTTGACCGCAATAGAAACATAACCCAAGCCTTTGGCGTTGACATTTCTCTTCTTGAGTAAGGGGTCCTTGACTAGCAATTCTAGCGGCTGATGAGTTCATAGTATCTCCCAGGTTCTCATAACTTAAACGACGATTGGTGAGGGCAGCATACGGCGACGTTTTGGACTGAATTTTTCGCCACAAATTATTTCGCGCAGCCTCACTTTCATAAGACCGTTGGAAATTCTCAATATCTTGGAGCCNGGATAATAACAGTTACTTTATACATGATTATTACCCGGCCAATGACACAGTTTTCTATCCGTATATCCGTATCTCTTCTCGTATCCCTTCTCGTATCCCTTTGTCGTGCCCTATTCTTGGAGGTATTTGCCAAGTTGTAAGACCCTGCTTCCAAGAATAGTCCCTGCCTAGTTTCATGCTAAGCCTGCGTTAGACAGCGCAGGCTACAGGCAATTACCGGCTTACAAGCCGTCATAGACTCAGACAGGACAATAAAATGATATAATAATCCCCGGCTCTCTTCCTTGGCCCCCTGAGAATCATCCTTTCTCCTAGGCACAACTCTTCTCCTGTAGCATACTCCCCATCTAGTACGTACAACCTCGGAGACGGAGTGGTCCTAGTGACCAGTCCCAGTCCGGGCAAAGCCCGTCACACTTTCTTGCAGAAGCCATTTCAGGAGCCTTACGTGCGGCCTGCCCAGGGTCCAGAAAACAAGGTAGCGGACATCGCTGGTGGACTGAGGTATTGTTACGGTTTGACCGTTGTTTAAGCTTAGGCGGATACCTAAGCGTAATACTAAGAATGTTTACGATATGGCTGCGCGGGAGAGATAGATGAAGCTGAACGAAACGGCGCTATTAATTAGGAGGTTGGAGGATTAGCACGACTAGGTGGCACTTGTCATTGTGTGGCTGGGTAGCAAGTACAGTGCCTATGGATAAGTCATCAGTCTGTAGACCCACGAAGATCAATTCTTATAAATACCTGTTAGTAGTAGCTAGAGTTTTCTTTTCTCCTCATATAGTTTAATAAATCGATTTATTTCATCACCAACTCGGTTTCTGTCACAGGTATGCTCAGAGGCCCACCGTAACTTTTGTCAAATAAGTTGACAGGGCTTACATGCCGTGAATGCACGCCGCAAATTTGATAAAACTGTTAAAAAAGCCAAGCAAGATTACTGGTGTAACAAGATTGACCAAGTAGCGAGTCTCACAGAGGCATATAAAATTACTAAGTGGCACAAGAAACAAACAGCCAGCCCTATGCCCCCTCTCGTCGGACCTCATGGCCCTGTAGCTACTTTTCATGGATTGCTGTGGCATAGCGTAATATGAAACATCATGCGGATGGCTAGGCTAAAACACAAACATTAGTTCAATGCACTTTTAAAACCAGCAAGGAAGACTGATAAGAGTAGGTTAGTTTCATTAGGGGATGTGTAGCAGATTGTTTGGCATAGAGGCTGTGTGTTACGTGCTATTTGGTAATTTTATGAATATAAATACTCGGTGTGAAGAAGCATTATTCTTCACGCAACGTCTTCTTCAATTACCTTAACAATACATTTGTTTACCCATCTCTTCTTCGGGAAGACCATTAATCTCTTTCCAGCTCTTCATCAGCAAGACCCACGTGTAGCCTCTATCGCTACTATCTACCTATTTGTCTCTTCCTAGAGAAGGCCAGTCATCCCTTCGACCCACTCATCACCTTCATCTACCACCGAGATCTCTGTTAGACCACATACGCACCCTGTGGAACACTGTCCTAACCTCGCCCCTTGAGACTACTCCTGAAGCAAAAGCTCAGACTTTCCGACAGGCCCTACTGAGTAGATTCTTGCCCCAAGACGACATTCCAATCAATACACCAAGTTTTGCTAGGAAAGATCTCCCATGGCCCCCAATTATTGAGGAAGAGATAATTCGCGCATACTGTCCGGTCTCGTCTAGAACCCCAGGATCAGACAATATAACCCCGAATTCTCTCCGTCAAGCATGGCCAATAATTGGCAATAGGGTGTCAGCTCTCTTCCACCGGTGTGAAAAGCTAGGAATACACCCGCTAGCCTTTAAGAAGTCAACAGTGATTATCCTTCCGAAATCAGGAAACCGAGATCTTACCCTCCTGAAGTCTTACAGACTAATTTCTCTACTCTCGTGCCTTGGCAAAGGCTTCGAAAGACTGATAGCACGGCGACTTTCATTCATAGCTCTGAAATATTGGGTACTTGCCAAAGATCAATGCAGTGCCATCCCTCTTCGCTCTGCTTCTGACCTTACCACAGCTCTCGCTTGTGATATTCAGGAAAAATGGGCGGAAAATAAAGTAGCTGCTATAGTGACTGTTGATTTCCAAGGGGCATTTGACGGTATCCAGAAGGGACGACTCTACCATAGACTTCGAATCCAAGGATGGCCACCGAACGTGGTTCGCTGGGTGGTATCTTTCATGGAAGAGCGGGAATCCACAATCTCTATTGAAGATACTACCTCCCCGCCCTTCCAAACTCACTGTGGTCTCCCACAGGGTTCACCAGTATCGCCAATTCTATTTCTTCTGGCTATGGAAGAGGTTCTACGTCTTTCCACTGGCCGATTTGGCTATGCAGATGACATTGCCATTTTCGCGTCTGCGCCCTCCCTTGTCGAATGTGCACGCAAGCTCCAGGATAAATTAGACAGCACTATATCATGGTGACTGACTAACGGAATAAGTTTCGAACTTCCTAAGACTGAGCTTCAATACTTTCACCGGAAGCGAGGCTCACCAATAGAGCCTGCTCTAAAAATAGGAGGGACAATCATAACGCCCAATGATCATACACACTGGCTAGGAATATTCTTTGACCGTACACTCCGATTCCAATTTCAAACCCTACAGGCTTGCCGAAAGTCTCAAGATATCACGAGCCATTTTAAAAGACTCTCAACCACTACTCGAGGAATTAGCCCTCTTTTTCTACTACGAGCTCTGCATGGTGCCGCATTTGCGACCCTTTTCTATGTGGCCGAGACCTGGTACTCCATAGAAACATCTCAAAAGACAATATCGCGACTCCAACACAGGATGAACGACGCAGCTCGGGCGGCCATCCTGGTCTACCGTACCACACCAATAGCAGCACCTCTACGAGAAGCTGGCTGGGGCCCAGCCCAGATGTGGCTCTCCGAATTCACCGTCGTCTAGGGGTTCGAATCGCTCCAGCTGACCCGTACCACCCTCTCCGAAGACGATGGAACACATGTCGCATGCGCTGGATCCGTCAAAGAATCTTGCCAGAACTTTCCGAGGACATCATCCCCCACCGTGGTCGTCATCCCGTGAAGAAAAACTCATTGAAATTGGAGCAGTAGGTATACTCCTCGGACCAAATCCCTTCAAATAATGGCAGGCTAAACAACCAATCCTAGAACTATTCGTATTTTCAGATGGCACTCTCATCAAAGACCGAGCAGGTGCAGGCTATATAATCTACCGAGGCCTTACGCAGGAGATTGGGCGAGGATCACTCCCGCTCGGAAACTCGGCAGAAGTGTATGATGCGGAAATTGCTGGGGCCACTGAAGGTCTTGCCGCAGCTCTTCGCAACTGTCAGATTGGAGCGTAGGCGTTTGACTTGAAGCGGAATTGGAGGGTGAGAAGAGGTCGGATGGATCGCAAGAGATGACTGAAGGTCTACTGGAGATAACTAGGAGGAACTAAAGGTTTGAAAGATGGGTAATATAAATATCTAAAAGATCTAAAGGTTTGAGTGGGTACTAGTGGTAACTAAAGGTACAAGAGGTAATACGAGGTAATCCGAAGGTGGTGGTTGTGACAGAAAACTAAGCGTGAAGAACTCTGAAGCTACAGAACAAGCCGTCCTACATATACTGGCTTCCTTCCACTAGCTCATCATATCATAGGCCCTAAACTAGTACCAACATAATAACAAGTGCCAAGAACTAATCTGTTGTCATAATAACATAGAAGGAATGCTAAAATTATGAACTGAAGTAAGGATGGGAAGAGGAATCCTTACAGCAACCCACTCGCCTATTATGCCTCTAACGTCACTGTCTGCCTTGACAAACAGGAGGCTGCCATCCGCCTGCTCTTGGATACGCCCACAGTGTCCAGTTCGGCAAAAATCATTAACTTCCGCAAGCTCGTAGTGAACCAGAGAAGGATGTCACTCAGTCAAAATATGACGCCTGAGGAAGTAGCTGTTCGATGATGCCCAGGCCACGCAGGTATTCTTGGGAACAAAGTTGCCGACGCTCTTGCTAAAGCCACCTGTGCGGCTCCATCTTCACACTCAGAACTCTCTATTGCGAGGGCAAGGAGAGAAGTCAAGGCCCAATACGAGGCTTCAGTCGCACTATATTGGGTAGAAAATGCACCTTCTAGATACAAAGAATTAGGTATTGGTCCTAATACTAAAATGACCATTGAGCTCGCCCGTCTGGGGCGACGCGCATTTGGATATCTACTGGCAGCACGGTCCAGTCACGGCGACTTCGCAGACTACCACCTGTTACGGGGCGAGAGAGTATTCAAGATAGAAGTCACGATCAAGATATGAACAAGATACGTAAGATGGAACGTAGACAAGATAGGATGCATGTCACAGTCTAAGCATAGGCACTGAGGCAACCTTATGGTCAGAGGTATTCTATTTTCAATCTATGGTGAACTACAGATTGAAGAGGATAATAACAGTTACTTTATACATGATTATTACCCCGGCCAATGACACAGTTTTCTATCCGTATATCCGTATCCCTTCTCGTATCCCTTTGTCGTGCCCTATTCTTGGAAGTGTTTGCCAAGTTGTAAGACCCTGCTTCCAAGAATAGTCCCTGCCTAGTTTCATGCTAAGCCTGCGTTAGACAGCGCAGGCTACAGGCAATTACCGGCTTACAAGCCGTCACAATGCAAACAAGATACGGAAATCTAACAAAACGTCGCACGCCCTCTAAAGACGTGAACGAGGACTACTTAACGGTCTCCTCGGACTAGCTCGACGCTAGTGTCAATAACAACACCAGTCCTTTCCATTCCTGTACAATTGGGTTACTATGACAACTAGACCCCCCGACCGCTGCTTAGGCACATTTTCACCCTTTTATGGAGAGTCATGATAAGAACCATGACAGTAGCTCCCCTTCTACGACTGTTGTCTCAACAGTTACCCTAAATTTGCGTCTGCAATGGCTTCGGCGTATTCTTCTTCCGTAGGTTTGATTCTCCGAGGATTTGCTTTGTGGAAAGCTTGGACAAGTTTATCGGAATCTCCTGAAACAATATCAGATAAGGGTTGCCATGAAGTTTCGTATTGTCCCGTGTATTTCGCTCGATATTGAAATCCTTTGTCTTTTAGGCGCCTAGATCCTACAATAGCGTCAACTTCGTATAAGTCTTCTCCAGATTTATCGACTTCAATGGGCGGATTGGGCTCGTTTACTTGTCCTGAAATAGGGTTGTTTGGATCTGGTCTAAGAAGACTTGTGTGAAAGATTGGGTGAATTGATCTCAAGTCATCAGGTAAGTGCAACTGATAACTATGACTACCTATTTTTTTTGAGATTGCGAATGGTCCTAAATTTTTCCAATCTAGCTTTTTGCATGGTCTTTTGGTCTTTATATTTTGAGCACTAACAAATACCTTATCCCCAACCTGATAACCTGGAGCTGAAGAGCGGTGACGATTTGCAAATTTTTGTAGAAGGCCTGGGCAGCTCTCATATTTACTCGAAGAAAATCGTTTAATTGATTCATCTGATCAATAAACTTGTTTCCTAAATTTACTTGAATTTTTGAGTATTCGGACGCGCTAGGACTCAACTGGTGATATGGAGTTATTGCTGACCTGGGGTGCTGAGCTGAATTAGCGAAAAATGGGGTTACCTTAGTCGTCTCTGATTCGGTGTTATTCGCGTTGTACTCTGCAGATGGAAGCCAATCAACCCAGTCATCCTGTTGATAGTTGCAATATGCTCGTAAGTAGCATTCTAGGATGGCATTAAATCGTTCTGTTTGGCCATCAGTTTCCGGGTGCCATGCAGTTGAAAAGAGAAGTTTCGTTCCTGTACGCTCACAAACAGCGTGCCAAAACTTTGCTACAAACTGCGGACCTCTATCTGATACAATTGATTCCGGAAACCCATGATGTTTCCAGATATGCCGATAAAATAGTTTTGCAGTACCCATTGCATCAATATTTGTATTACAAGGAATGAAATGGCGTGCCTTCGTGAGTCGACAGCCAACAACCATGATACAATCATAACCTTCCGACTCAGGTAAGGGCCCAATAAAATCCACAGATATATCCCGCCAGCGTCGTTCGGGTATGGGAAGCTGTTTCAGCAGTCCTTGGTATTTAAGTCTTGATGGGTTTTTTCGCTTGCAGATATGACAATTATTTGTGTATTGAGAGATGATTTGAAGCATGTTGGGCCACCAGTAATATCTAGAAATTTCTGCGAAAACCTTATTTCTACCATGATGGCCCCCATTAGGATGATCGTGACAACTCTTTATTAAAAGGAGTTTAAGGTCTGGAATATCTGGAATATAAATCAAATTGTCATAATACAGCCGTTTATTTTTGATACTACATCGGGAGAGGTCAAGATGTTTAGACCGGTGAGGGCCTGGGCCTTGCAGGATCTGGATATATTTCTGGAGAGATTTATCTACTGTGTACCCGTCCGTAATGAGACTTTCAATCTGTTCGGAAGTAGTGAGTGAATGAATAGGAGTTTGAAGTGAAATTTGAGAGAGTTCTAGATTATTTTTGAGGTTGTGGACTATTATGGGATCGAGGTTATGAGGCTTGAGCACAACCTGGAGTTGTTGAGAGAGACGCTCATCCTCCTTATCTGACGGGCGGTCCTCAGATCGCCTAGTTAGTGCATCCGGTTTACCTCCTAGTTTACCAGGTCGATAGGTTATAACAAAGTTGAACCTGGATAGAAATTCTGACCATCGGGCTTGACGTCTATTAAGTGTTTTTGTAGACATTGTCAAGGGTACTAGAGGTGTTCGCATTCCCAGGTTCATGAGTTCGATAATTCAAGGGTTCGACAGTTCAAGAGTTCGACATAAGATAATATTCAATAATTCTAAAGAGTTCCTAAAAATACAAGACCATAATCTACCGAACTAGAGTTATCCCAAAAACCCATTATATACTCCTCTCTATTGTTCTCGAAATTTCCAGTATACTCTGATACAGAATAGAATGGAGTAGTATAGAAAAGCATGGACAAGTACAGATCGGAACAGAACGAAGTAGAATAGAACAGAAAATAATAGAACAGATTAAGGTAGAATAGAACAGAATAGCACACATATCATCGTACATAGTTCCTATTGATTTAGAATAGGCCCTTGGTCCGTGACATTACCCTCCCCTTATCCGAGCCGAACTCCTGTGAGGCATTGTTCTTCGTTTTGGTTGTTTCTTAGCCTGTGGTTGTTTGTCACTAGGATATGGCTCGGAGGGATTCATTTCATGAAATTCTGTAACTAGTTCTTTAAAATTTTTGGCTTCAGAGGCTGGGATTGCCCAATCATCCTGTGGTCCGTAGCCTTTCCATCGTACGATATAATTCAATTCACCATCAATCCATTGTGTCCCAATGATTCTTTCAATTTCGTATTCACAATTATTATCTTCGGCCTCTAAATCTGGTCCTGGTTCCAAAATTTGTCCGGGTAGTGGATCATTAGCCACAGGAGACAGCAGGGAGACATGGAAAACAGGGTGGATTTTTGCAGAAGAGGGGAGTTCCAGCCTATATGCGTAGTTTCCGACAGACTCAATGATTTTAAATGGACCTCCTTTTTTAAAATCCAGTTTACGACAAGGTCGAAGTGATTTGATGTTCTTGTAATTTAACCACACCTTATCTCCTGGTCTAAAATCTCTCGCAGCGGTTCTACTTTTATTAGCTTGTTCTTCATGTTCTGCAGAGTGGAGTAGAATATTATCAATAATAAACTTGTCAATTTCCTTAAATTTCAATACTAGATCTTCAGCCTCACGCCGATCGAACTGAATTGAAGCTGGTCCTGGATTTCCGTGTAATGGTGCAGAAAGCTCACATCCTGAACGAGGGTTTAGACCGTAACACGCTAGAAACGGGGAAACGCCAGTGACCTGAGAGTCGTGATTGTTAAGCGCAAATTCAGCCGATGGAAGGAAGCGAACCCAATCATTTTGCGCGAAGTTAACATAAGCTCTTAGGTGTTGCTCGATTCGACTATTCATTCGTTCTGTTTGGCCGTCAGTTTGCGGATGGAATGCAGTCGACAGGCGGTGATCAATCTGCAATAGTTTGCACAGCCATTTCCAAAATTCAGCCGTAAATTGGCTGCCTCTGTCGGACACAATAGAGTCGGGTAGGCCATGCAGTCGGAAGCAGTCGCGGTAAAACATGTATGCAGTGTTCCTAGTGGTCAGGTCATTACAGGGTGTGATGTGTACTTGCTTAGTCATCCGGTCAACCACCACAAACATCGAATTAAACTCCACGCCAGACCAGTCTTTACTGACAGGTAAGTCTACCACAAAATCCATGGCTATATGTCTCCAACGTTCTCTAGCAATAGGAAGTGGACGCAGTAACCCTTGTGCTCCCTCGCGGGAGGCCTTAGATCTCGAACAGGTATGACAATTCCTAACAAATTTCTTTACTTGTTGTAACATACCATGCCAGAAAAAGTCTCGAGCTAACACAGCATAAGTCGCTGCTGCGCCTTGATGGCCCGCCGCTGGTGGCTCATGGTAGGACGTTATTAACTCTGTTGTTAAAAGATTATCGTCATTGCACTGTGGGACCACAATTCTCTCCCGATATCGAAGGATACCATCATTCCATGAGCACTCAGCAATAGTGAAATTACGAACTCGATGCTCGTTTCCATTTTCAATAGCATTAATAACTGCCAACAAGCTCTCATCTTGCCGTGTTGATTTCCGGATCCTTTCCACAAATGCCAATGTAGGTCCATTTTCTTCGGAATCAGATTCCGAGGTACTAGAAACTTCTACACGTTCTTCGACTTCGCCCATTAAGATATCCTGCACGTCTTTTTCCATCCCTGGCGATAAATTGTGTTGTTTTAGCAGACGTTGTTCGAGATATTTCTCTAGTGAGGGATCCGGGGATCCAGAGGGACGCGATAGTGCATCTGCCGGGGTATTTTGTGTACCTGGACGATAGCAAATCTTGAAGTTAAATCGAGAAAGGAACTCGCTCCAACGTGCCTGGCGTCTACTAAGTAGCCTTGACTTCATGAAATATTCTAGGGCCTTATGGTCTGTAACAACTTCCACAGGGTCAGAGGTTCCCTCTAACTCCGGCCTCCATTCTTCAAAAGCTTGTACAATGGCCAGAAGTTCTTTATCATATATTTCATAGTTAGACTCAGCTGGGCTCATTTTCTTCGAGAAGAACGCAACTGGTCTCCAATGTCCTGTATCATCCGGCTGAAGTAGTACCCCTCCCGTTCCACGATCCGATGCATCAGTTTCGAGGCGAGCTGGTTTATCCCAGTCGAAATGCCGTAGAACTACATCTTCCTTAAACTTCTTTTTCAACTCTAGAAACGAATTCTCCTGCTCCGGTCCCCACGAAAATGGTCTATCTTTCTTCATTAAATCTGTTAGAGGCATAACTATATTCCCAAATCCCCGGATAAATCGCCGATAAAAGTTTGCTAAGCCAATAAATCTAAAAATATCTTTTGTGCATTCCGGCCTCGACCAATTTTCAATTGCTTCAAGTTTAGTAGGGTCCATTTTTATGCCCTCTGTTGATATAACCAAACCGAGAAACTTGATAGACTGCATATGAAACTCACATTTCTTAATATCAATATGCAGACCAGCTTCCAGTAAACGTGCCAACACCTTTTTAACGTGAACCTGATGTTCCTCAAAGGTCTCACTAAATATTAAAACATCGTCAATGTAGGCAGTACAAAACTCATCGAGATAGCCTTTGAGCGTATCATTGATATAATTCTGAAATGAGCTAGGTGCATTTGCAAGTCCAAATGGCATCACTAGGTATTCATAAAGGCCCAACCTGGAACGAAAGGCAGTCAGGTATTCGTCGCCCTTGGCTATGCGCAAACGATTAAACGCTGAAATCACATCTAGTTTTGTAAAGAACTTGGCCTTTCCAAGCAGTGTCAAAGTTTCATTAATTCTCGGAATGGGATAGCGATTTTTAATAGTTATATCGTTAAGAGCCCGGTAGTCCACGCAAAAACGAAGCCCACCACCAGGTTTTTTGACAAAAAGTACTGGGGAAGATGCTGGAGATGAGCTTGGCCTGATAAAACCTTTATCTAAATTTTCCTTGATGTATTTCCTTAAGACCTGTAGTTCTTCTCGAGACATTCCATACAGTGGCCCCCAGGGGGGTTCGGAACCCGGCTTTAGTATAATCCGATGATCGCTCGGCCTAGATGGAGGAAGTTTGTCCGCGTCGTCTTTCGAAAATACTTTCAAATAACCATGGTATTCTTTTGGTAGCTTCTCAGCTGGATCAACTCGAGGTTTATCCCGTAAGGCCTCTCGAATATCTTCTAGAGTAATTGCTGATACAATTAGGTCTTCTTTGGCAACTAATTCTTCGAAATTTTGTGCGTCATAGGTTTCTGCTGTTCTCTCAACTCTATTCATTTCCTTGGTTTCGCGTCTCTGTGCAACAACAACAGGAGAAACTGCTTTGATGCAAACTGGAAGTGATGTGGAATGCTTGCGACAACAAGTTTGATTGAAGACAAGCGATTCTTCAAGCCAGTTTATCTCCGGATTGTGTTGCTGCAGCCACGGGAGTCCCAATACTATATCGAAATATGCTAGGGTTGTTACAAAAAGTACCATCGTCTCAGTGTGACCAGATATTTCAAGTTTAGTTTTGGCTACATGAGTGATTCGACCTGCAGAAGACTCAGATCCATCAAAAACTCGGAGGTAGCGCGGTCGCGTCAAGGGTACAAGATCAAGATTGTTCGTATGCGCAAACTTGGTATCCACAAATCCGTAAGCAGAGGCACCGCTGTCAAGAAGTGCAAGAGATTGGACTGGCTGAAAATATCTATTTCTGACCAAACATTCTAATGCAAAATGGCCAGTCTTTTCCCATGATTCCTTTCCAACAGCTACCGAGGATATTGACAAGATTTGGCTAGAACTCTGTGGGCGACTTACGAAAGAGCTCTTAAGTTTTCCCGGCCCATTCTCAATGGTGGGAATCTCAGCTGAGTGACTGTTTTTCTTCGAGCGCGCCCGTTCACAAGATTTCGCCAGGTGCCCTCCTTGACCGCAATAGAAACATAACCCAAGCCTTTGGCGTTGGCATTTCTCTTCTTGAGTAAGGGGTCCTTGACTAGCAATTCTAGCGGCTGATGAGTTCATAGTATCTCCCAGGTTCTCACAACTTAAACGACGATTGGTGAGGGCAGCATACGGTGACTTTTTGGACAGAATTTTTCGCCACAAATTATTTCGCGCAGCCTCACTTTCATAAGACCGTTGGAAATTCTCAATATCTTGGAGCCTTGAAATCGCCTCATCAAAATCGAGTGAGTCAATGTTTCTTTCGTAAATTAACGCTTTCTTAAGTTCTAAATTCATATTATGGAGGACAAGATCTTTTAGCTGATTATATTCATAGCTTGTGTACCCAGCAATAGCGGCATCGCGGCGAATCTCAACAATCCAAGAAGCAAAAGACTTATTTTGTTGTTTGTTTGAGTATAATCTTGACTTGGCATTCCGAATTCGATTAGGATCGTCAAAGATCTTGGTCAAGGTCTCCATCATCACTTCACAAGTCGAAAACAAAATAACTCCATCTTTTATCCAGCTATGTATATGAGCTTGACAATCAGGGCTGAGTCGTGAGTAGACATAAACCATTTTAGATTGTTCAGAAGGGAAATGGTCGGCATTTGCATTAAGTTTCAAGAGTAATGATTCTTTCCAAGTGAAGAAGTCTTTCTTAAAGCCATAGAAAACTGTAGGGTGAGGAATTTTGCTAGATCTGAAGGGAGTCGAAAATAGGGCCGTCTTTAGAAGAGATGCAATATTTTTGTAATTATTTTTAGATACGATCCTCGAATCTTTCTTCAGAAACTCGATCTCTTTCCTAACAGCTTCCAGTTCGACTTCTGCTTTGTCTCTTAACCGATATAAATTCATTATTGCTCCATAAATTAATTCCGGATTGGAATCCACTCCATCAACAAATTGTTCAATAGTTTCAATATCTTCAAATTTCATGGGAAATTCGTCACCATATCCAGATGACGACATGTTTAGAGAGATTATGGTAATGTCAAGGGTACTAGAGGTGTTCGCATTCCCAGGTTCATGAGTTCGATAATTCAAGGGTTCGACAGTTCAAGAGTTCGACATAAGATAATATTCAATAATTCTAAAGAGTTCCTAAAAATACAAGACCATAATCTACCGAACTAGAGTTATCCCAAAAACCCATTATATACTCCTCTCTATTGTTCTCGAAATTTCCAGTATACTCTGATACAGAATAGAATGGAGTAGTATAGAAAAGCATGGACAAGTACAGATCGGAACAGAACGAAGTAGAATAGAACAGAAAATAATAGAACAGATTAAGGTAGAATAGAACAGAATAGCACACATATCATCGTACATAGTTCCTATTGATTTAGAATAGGCCCTTGGTCCGTGACAGACATAAAATACTCCAAATTTTTGTGATCAGAGATAACTATTACAGGATGTATTGTGCTTTGAAGCTCTGGGCGCCAGTGTTCAAAAGCGGTGACTACTGCTAGGAGTTCTTTGTCGTAAATTTCATAGTTAATTTGGGATGGCTGTAAGCGACCTGAGAAGAAAGCTACCGGATGAAGAATTTCCTCATCGTCGTACTGGGACAAGATACCACCGTGAGCCCAGTCGCTTGAGTCGACTTCAACAATGCACTGGCGATCTGTTGAAAGAGATAGAGTATCACTTAAAGCAGAGCGAAGAAGAGTGAATTAATTATATGTTTTATATATAAAAAGATGTCAATCAAGACCATAAAAACGACGTGATGATATATTTAGTAAAAATCAGTGAGTTATAGTAGGCAATCATTTACGCTGTATTCCCTTGTCATAGAAGTAGAGCCACACTAGTATCTATTCGTGCAAATCTTACAGGGGAGATGGGGCCAGAGTGTAAATAGTGGATGTAGGGATTGCGTTGGGAACCCTTACGTAATGAAGGGAATCGTTACTAATAGGATTATACTTCATTTTCCAACACTCCTCCTGACCGACGCAACCAAGTAAAATTGAAGTTCATGAGCCCGTGAGTAATTTAGCGCAAATAGGCCCAGCTTTAGAAAAAGATAGAGGCTTGGTGAGTATATCAGCAAGCATATCTTTTGTCGGAATATATTGTATACTTATAGTACCATTTTGAACACATTCCCTTGTAAAATGGTAGGCCACATCAATATGTTTTGCCTTTGACGAGTTCGTTCCATTGGCGAGGGCTAAGGCGCTTTGATTATCAGTGTAAATTGTCATTCCATTTGGACTGATAAATTCGTCCGCAACTTGAAGCTCTCTTAGAAGCTTACCAACCCAAATCGCTTGCTTAGATGCTTCAAATAATGCAATATATTCTGCTTCCATTGTTGAAGTTGCAACTGACTTTTGTTTTTTCGATTGCCAGCAAATAGGGCCTCCTCCGAGCATCAAAACGTAATCACTCACAGATCGACGGGTGTGAATATCAGAGGCATAGTCAGAATCTGAAAACATTTTTAAGGTACGTTCTTGATCAAGTGTTGAAGTATTAGGTCCGAACTTGTATGTGATACAGTGGTTTTTTGTAAACTTCAGATACCTATGAACACGACACACACCATTCCAATGTCGCATGTATGGGGATGAGTTAAATATGGCCAGTTGAGACGTCGCAAAACAGATATCTGGTCGAGTACTATTAGAAGCGTATCCTAACCCCCCTACTGCACTTGGATAGGCAGAGTCGTCTGCTTTTTGTTCTCCATCTTCAGCTGGTATGATGGAGTCGTACCCCTCAAGAGGAGAATTTACGCCTTTAGCGTCTTCTAGCCCAAGTGATTCAATCTTACTTGTGATGTAGTCTGTTTGTGAGATAGTTAGAGATCTGCAAGATCTATCTCGGGTTATTTTCCATCCAATGACAGTACCAATTTCAGAAAGGTCCTTGATCGGAAAAATGGAGGAAAGTTGCTGTTTGATCATGTTGACATCAGTAATTTCTTCTCCACAGATCACCAAGTCATCAACATACACACCTATTACTATTACACTCTTATTGTGAATGTAAATACAAGGGTCGCTGGTTGATCTCCTGAAATTGAGAGTTTTAAGTTGGAGATCGAGTTTATCATACCATACTTTACCAGACTGCTTGAGGCCATACAGAGATTTATTTAGTTTCACGTATTTACCACCTTTAATTCCCTCTGGTGTTCTCATGTATACATCTTCAGAGAGATCTCCCTCCAGATACGCAGTTTTCACATCAACCTGGTGAATCTCCCAGTCGCGGAACGTAGCAACTGCTAAAATTACCCGAAGAGAATCCATATGAATTGTTGGGGAATATGTATCAAAATAATCGACCCCTTGCAGTTGACTAAAGCCCTGGGCAACCAATCTGGCTTTGAACCTTCCATCGCTCTTTACTGAGAATACCCACCTTGAACCAATAGGTCGTCTTTCATGGGGGACATGTGTTATAGGGGTGAAAACGTTTTTGATTGCCAATGAATTAAGTTCTTCGTTTATTGCTTCTCGCCATTTTTCTTTGTCATTCCCGATTAGTGCTTCTTTAAAAGTCCTAGGTATGAAAGTTTTCTCTTCCGCAATTTGAGCTCGTGGTTGCCACGCCGAACGGGGCAATATAGGCTTTCGGATTCGTTTACTCCTCCTAAGGGTGATAGGGTTAGAGATAGGCACCGAGCCCGATGTTTCTGGTAGATCAGTTAGATTGGCAGGGGGAGGTTGATGACGTTCAGACGGCCGGAGAAAAGGGGAAGGGAGTGATTCTTCAGAATCTTCTGAAGGATCATGAGGTAAATTAGTTTCAATTCTTGAATCAGTGGAGTGCATTTCTGCGTCAGAATCAACTTCGGAATCAGAGTCGGAGTCATGTGAGCAGCTAGTTTCTCTTTCTTGGGGACTTCTTCCTCAGTAGCTATTTCAGGAATTCTATCAAAGTGAATGTCTTGTTGCTCTGATGTTTTACCCCAATCCCAGAAAGTATCTTCGAGAAACCTAACGTTAGCTGAGACTATGATTTTATTACGACCCTCCTTGAAAGGAATGTAAATTTGATACTGTGTTGTAGACTCACAATATCCTACAAATATTCCTTTCAGTGAAGTCGGAGAAAGTTTATTTCTATGTGGGTCCGAAGTTTGAATTAGAACATAGCAGAGACATCCCCATACTCTTAAATGTAAAACTACAGGAATCGAGCCAGTCATTAGTTCGTGAGGGGTTCTGACTTCAGGTTGCGTAGGCAGACGATTTCGAATATAACATGCAGAGCTGATAGCAAGATCCCAGAAACGTAGAGGTAAATTTGCATGGTGTAGCATACATCTAGCCATAGTCACAAGTGTTCTGTTCAACCTTTCAGAAACACCGTTTTGGTGCTGTGTGTATGGGGCGCTCATTTGTTGCAAAATACCGTTAAATTCTACTTTCTTGTATTCACTACCTCCATCAAAGCGCATCGCTTTAATCTTTCGCCCAGTCTGAAGCTCTTTTTCTTCCCTGTATAATTGAAACTTTTCGGGGACTTCTACCAAACTTTTTAAAGTATAAACCTTACTTTCGCGAGTTGCTGTTATAATGGAAGTTGTGTAGAGAAGCTTAAGCTGTTAGGCTTCTGTTTAATATCACCTAGTGAAGCGAGTTGGGAGATTGAAGAGTCTGAAAACTATAGTGGAGAGTTGTTAATTAAACCCACTTAGTATCAGAGTGCTACTTAAACTAATTATTACAACTAAGCGAGGGACACGATTACTAGCTTATTGTGGATAATTGGGAGGCTGGTCAATGTATGAGTCATCATGAACCTGGCTAGAGAACTTATACCTTTCTACGTTCCATGTTAATGATACCCTTCATTACCATATAGCACCAATTTCAACACCCCTTCTCACTTTGTACCAAAGATATTGGTGCACAAGTGCATCAGTCTTGGTTTTGGTAGACCTTTTGTACAGATGTCCGCAAGATTATCAGCTGACGGAATATGTAGTAAGGTGAGCGTTCCATCTTCAACTCGCTCTCTAGTGAAATGATAAGCGATGTCAATATGCTTTGTTGCATCATTGAGCTTTGGATTATGTGCTAGATCAATCGCGGAATTATTATCAGTTGACAGAGAAGCAGGTATATTTCTATCCAATATTTGGTGAAGTCCTCGTACAATCCAGAGGAATTGCTTAGTTGCGTACGACAGTGCCATATACTCAGCTTCACAAGTGGAGTGAGCAACAGTACGTTGTTTGCGAGACTTCCAGCAGATTGTGGATTGACCAAGTTGGAATAAATAACCAGAGAAACTTCTGCGTGTATCGAGACAATTTCCGTATGATGCGTACAGTATCCATTGAGAACCAGGGGAGATTCAAATTTGTATAACAAACCGACATCTTTTGTCCCCTTGATATATCGTAGAACTCGCTTGGCAGCACCTAGATGAGTGACAGATGGATCTGAGTTAAATTGAGAGAGGTGAGAGATTGCATATGCAAGATCAGGTCTAGTGGCAGATATGATATACATTATAGATCCGATTATTTGCTGATACAGAGTAGTATTGGCCCTAGGCTCTCCATTTTGCGCAGCCTTTAGCGGTTGGTTACACTCTATAGGCGTGGAGACCGTATTACAATCTTGCATCGAAAATCTATCCAGGACTCTATTTATGTATGCAGACTGCGATAGAGTGATACCTACATTTGAGTACTCGATCTGAATTCCAAGTAGCCAGTGAAGAGTTCCCATATCCTTGACCTTAAATTCGGTCTTGAAGTGGTTCACTAAATCTTCGATGACCTCATCTTGTTCTCCAATCAGTACTATGTCGTCCACGTAAACTGCAATGATCATTTTACCTGTGTTGTGGATGAATACACAGGGATCAAATAGGGAAGGAGCAAGACCATAAGGAATGATATATTCAGCCAACCTGAAGAACCATTCCCGAGGTGATTGCTTGAGTCCGTATATACACCTTTTAAGTTTAGCAACATGATCTCCTTGCCTGTACCCTTCAGGAAGTTCCATGTAAATATCCTCATTCAAGACTCCATAAAGAAATGCAGTTTTAATGTCGAGCTGTCTCGTTTTCCATTTCTTAGATGCTGCAATCGCCAAGATTAACCGTAATGAATCAAGTCGTACAACTGGAGCAAAGGTTTCGTCATAGTCAAGCCCTTGGATCTGTGAGAATCCCTTGGCCACGTAACGTGCTTTGTATCGTTCAACTTCCCCATGTGCGTCTCTTTTTATTTTGCACACCCATTTACCATTGACAACTTTTCGTCCTGTAGGCCGAGGAACAACATCCCAAACGTCGTTATCTTTAAGGGATGCTATCTCCTCATCAAATGCCTTTTCCCAGTAAGCCCAGTTAGGTGATGACTTGGCAACACTGTAGGAGCTGGGCTCAGATTCATCATGAATATTTAACAAGGCTAACTCATTTCCATTGCCACAAGTTGAAATCTGCGATGCGGGTTGAGGAAGATCACGAGAAGCTTTCCACCATTCCCCCGTTATCGTGTCTTCATATGTCCGAGGACGTATCGTGCGCTTTGGTCTGGAGTTGACGGATGTTCTTGAATCTTCATTTGATGGGTCGGGCGGATTTGACAAAGCTGCTGTTGGTTGGGGCTCGATCTGAACAGTAGTTGGAATCGACGACGGTTCTTGCAATGACGGCTCTCTTAAATTGGACTGAACAGCCAGACATGGATCTTGATTTTGATGAATATTTCGAATATCTTGTTCTTGTCCAACATTTGGAGGATTTGACAAACTGGTCAACATCAAGGATGATGTTGATAAGTCTGGTTGATTTATGGTATGTGGATAGAATCAAAAGTTTTCTCAGAGACGGAATTATCAACATGGTAAGGTAGGAATTCCACGTCGCCTGATATAACTATCTGTTTCCTTTGAGACACAAATATTCGATAGTGGTGATCAACTTCGGTGTATCCAACGAACAAACCTTTCTCTGCCCTTGGTAGAAGCTTGCTTCCAGATGGTCGCTTCGCCATGGGGACATGCACGTAGCATTCTCTTCCAAAGGGTTGAAGGTGTAGAATGGATGGTTTTCTCTCATGGAAAGCTTCATATGGGGTCTGTCCATTTACAGAGCCATGTGTAGTACGATTTTTAGTGTAAACAAATGTTTGCGCTGCTTCAGCCCACAACCGTTTATCTTTGACTGTGATCAACATTGCACGAACTCCTTCAGCAATTGATCTGTTGAGTCTTTCGGCTACACCATTTGATTCCGGAGAATAGGGAGGAGTCAAGTGGTGACTTATCCCCTTCTGAGCGAGATATTTGGATAGTGATTCATTGACATATTCGCCGCCATTATCTGTCCTAAGAAACTTGATTTTGCAATCGTACTGAGTTTCCAAGGCCGTAATAAAATCTATGATAGCTTGTGCTGCATCAGATTTATATCTTAGGGATCGGATAGTAGTGCATCGAGTTGCATCGTCTATGAAACTTATGTAATAAAGCGCGTTGCCATAAGATGGAACAGGGAATGGACCTGCAAGATCTGAATGAATATATTCACCTTTATGTTTTGCTCGGAAAATAGATGGGGGTGGTTTATGGTGTACCGACTTCGAAGACATGCAAGCATCACAGTAAAAGTTTTCTGGTGGACTTGGTATAATACCAGAGTTTTGGATGAGCTTATCTGTCTTAGACATCATTGAAGGTGCTGAATGACAGAGAGCCTCATGCCAAAATTCAAAGGTAGAGCATGCAGTTTCATAACTATTGGCCATTTCCTTGATCACGGGTAACGGGCCATCGTAGTAAGCTTCCAACCATATTTTATTATTTTTATATATCTTCATCGTAGTACCATTATCTTGGAGCATGTATCCTTTGGATCTAGCCTTTTTCCAAGAAAACAGTGGTAGGGATAATTTGGGCACGTATAGTACATCATCAATTTTAAAAGTAGAAATATTTCCATTTGATAGTATACAATTTAATAGCACTGTTCCTTTTCCTTCAATCGATATCTTTTCATTTGAGCTTGACATTACATGACCCGCGCAAACTGAAAGTCGTTCGAATCGTTCTGGATAAGGACACATATGAGCTGTTGCACAGGTATCAAAATAGAAAGGATGATGACTTACCCCTTGAGGTCCACTGACAGCAGCATTTGCTCGTTCTTGGATATCCTTGGAGCCCTTATCTATGGATGAGTTTCTTTCTCGGAGCCTGACACAAGCGTTCCAAACATGTCCTCTATACTCCAACGGAAAGTGTCTCCTACAGAAGGAACATTCTTTCGGTTTAGAATCTTTAGGATGTTTAGATTTAATGACTTTATAGGGTCTTGATGCTTTGGAAGTGTCATTTTTCGGCCTCCTGTGATGCGTGACATGGGCTGAGTGAGAAGAGGATTGAATTGGAAATTCATGATCAAGATCTAGAAGACGCTGCTTAACTTCAGTGTAGGATAAATTATCCTTTGTCACCAAATTGTCAACGATATTCTTGTGATGTCGACTCAGACATGCCAGTATCATATCCCTCTTTATCTCATCATCATCCAAAAAATCAGCAATCTTTTGACGACTGAGACTAGAAGATTCTCGGGCTAAAGATGTAGTCCGAAAGTATTCGTTCTCATAAATGTCAATGAAAGAAGTCATCGTACCACTGGGATCGTATGTGCTCGAGAGCGACATCAAAGATCCAAGTTGATGAACCAATGTGAACTTATTGGTCCGATGAAATTCGGCACTCAAGTGGTTCCACATCAGATGGGGGTCTTGTAGTTTGAGAATTTTTCTCAGTATACTTGGAGACACCACCAAGATATATATATTAACAGCAATTGTAGACAATTCGCTGTATGCTTCCTGCTCTTCAAGGCAAGCATCTTCCTTTGGTTTCTTTCCATTCACAACGAGTTCAAAGAGCTTCTGACCTCTCCAGATTGCCTCCATCGTGATTGCCCATGACTCGTAGTTATCGTGTCCGACGAGTTGGGTGACATTAGAGAACGACATATTTCGAAGCGTGCAATTTAGTCGCTTTGCAAAGAATCTTTCGTTATCTTTATCAGATGTGGAGGAAATTGGGTTCGAAGGTAAGTTTGCCATTTTTCTGTTGAACTGTTAGATGATTGATTGGATAATAAAGAAAAGGGAAATTCTAGGATATTAATGCTTTTCTTTGGGCACCGGGCTCATAACCTGTTATAATGGAAGTTGTGTAGAGAAGCTTAAGCTGTTAGGCTTCTGTTTAATATCACCTAGTGAAGCGAGTTGGGAGATTGAAGAGTCTGAAAACTATAGTGGAGAGTTGTTAATTAAACCCACTTAGTATCAGAGTGCTACTTAAACTAATTATTACAACTAAGCGAGGGACACGATTACTAGCTTATTGTGGATAATTGGGAGGCTGGTCAATGTATGAGTCATCATGAACCTGGCTAGAGAACTTATACCTTTCTACGTTCCATGTTAATGATACCCTTCATTACCATATAGCACCAATTTCAACAGTTGCATCATCAGTGAAAGACACAAAATAAAGACTTCCAAGTAAGCCATTTGTCCTACATTTCCCCCACGTGTCAGAATGAACCAATTCAAGAGGGTTAAGTTTCCTCTGTACCTGATCTCTGTTGATTTTTTCCTCTTGTTTGCATGAGTTACAAGTATGACAGTCATTGAAGGACGTAGATTTGAGCTTAAGGTCTGTTGGCTTCTTGTTTTTAGGGTCGAGATCTAGGTCTGAATTGGAAATGTTTTTCAAGACGTGGGCACTTACATGTGCAAAACGGTGATGCAATAAATTTTCTATTGTGCATTTGTTGCCTTCTGACACGAGAGCATTAGGATTGTTGCTAAGGAATTGAGAGTGAGCTGAACCTTCCATATTGAAACAAAAAAGTCCATTTTTAGGACGTGCATTCATAACAATTGTGCCGTTAGATGAATAGACTCCTAGTCCATACTCGTTAGTCTTAATTTTATAGCCTCTAGAAATTAACTGAGAGCCTGAGACAAGATTCTTTGCACAAGATGGTAGGTACCAGACATCAGTAAGTTTGACAGTTCTAGTTTGATGTCTATTATTTGCATAATTTACCTCAAAACTTACTGAGCCAGACCAAGAAACTGGTTCCACACGTCCAGATGCCGTTTCAATGGACTTCCTCACAGGTACCATCGACGTGAATAGTGATGAGTCACAGAAAATATGATGAGTTGCGCCGGTGTCAAGAATGACATCGTTAGAAGATAAAGTTGAACATGACAGAACGTACTCATGATCCTGCCGATCTTTATTATTCGACCGGCTACCTCCAAATCTTCTCTTGAGTGACATTATTGTCTCTGCCTTCTGTGGGTTTTTAGATGCCCATTTCGATCCCTCTGGAGTGTCTATCCATTTAAAACATGTTTCACGGATGTGGTTATTCCTCCCACAGAAAGAACAGATCTTCATTGTCATGCCTTTTCCGGAATTAGCTAAATTAGCAACAGCTTTCTCGTTATACTCCAGATAGTTTCTCTGGCTGTCCCTTAACAAATTCACCGCCTCGAGGAATGTCACATGAGAATTTAATTTCATAAATGATACTGCTCCATTATGGAAGCCGTTACATTCAGTTTCAAAATGATCTAGGAGGCGGTTCCTTTTCGATAGATCAGAAGGGCGCTTGGATGGGTCTAATGATGCAATCTTAGATTGCAGTTTTGTCAACTCGGTTGCGCACTCGTCGACGTCAGCGCCTGAATTGAAGTTAAGTCTCCAAAAATCTTTTATCAGCCCATCTATGTAAACTTCGCTGTTAGGCTGGTAGTAGGCTGCAATTGCGTTCCACATTTGAAATGCCGTAGGTAAGGCTTCAATGATGTAGTAAACATCCTCTGGAACTAGCTGGAGGAGCGCTGACTTTATGTCGTTGTCGACAAGTTGCTGAGGGGACATTTCAGAAGTAGACTTTTCATCGACGGGAATTAGATCGGGTACTTTCCTCAGAATATATTCTTGGGCATTATAAGTGTTTAAACTCAATTTAAATATCCGACACCATCTTAGATACGTCTCCTTACTGAGCTCGGGAGCATTCTTACAATGCTTGAGAATCTTGGCAGTAGACATGACGAAAGGTTCCAGTGATAGAATATGCGATGATGAGCGTTAAGGTGTGAGATTAAAGGTTGAGCAGAAAATGGTCCTGTCTCGAAAAGGAGTAAAAAATAGAATGAGCAGAAATGGTTCTGTCTCGTGTAAAAGAGCTGATGTAGTCGTAGCACAGTTGGTTAGAGCTTTGGTCTCATAATCTGTTGAAAGAGATAGAGTATCACTTAAAGCAGAGCGAAGAAGAGTGAATTAATTATATGTTTTATATATAAAAAGATGTCAATCAAGACCATAAAAACGACGTGATGATATATTTAGTAAAAATCAGTGAGTTATAGTAGGCAATCATTTACGCTGTATTCCCTTGTCATAGAAGTAGAGCCACACTAGTATCTATTCGTGCAAATCTTACAGGGGAGATGGGGCCAGAGTGTAAATAGTGGATGTAGGGATTGCGTTGGGAACCCTTACGTAATGAAGGGAATCGTTACTAATAGGATTATACTTCATTTTCCAACACGATCAGGGTCAAAGTGTCTCAGAATAGGTGACTTGGTGAAAGCTCCCTTTAAAGAAACAAATGCTTTCTCGCATTCTGTGGACCACTGCCATAATGTACTTTTCTTGGTTAGTTCAGTTAGTGGAAGTGCTACACGAGAGAATTCCTTGATGAAGCGACGGTAAAAGTTAGCGAACCCGAGGAAAGCCTGAACATCTTTGACACATGACGGGGTCTTCCAGAGTTTGACACACTCAATTTTGACTGGGTCCATTTCAATGCCTCGACAGGAAATAATTAGTCCTAAATATTTTACCTCTGTAGCTTCAAATTTGCATTTCTTGATATCCAATTGAAGCCCTGTAGTTTGAAGCTTGTCTAGAGCCAAGTTAACGTGGCTTCGATGTTCCTCTAGCGTGTTACTGTATATTAGGACATCGTCCAAATATGCTGTACAGAATACGTCAAGATGTTCCTGGAGCGTGCTATTAATATAATTCTGAAAAGTACTTGGGGCATTAGTTAGACCAAACGGCATTACTAGTGACTCAAATAACCCATAGCGGGTGCGAAACGCGGTTTTCTACTCATCCCCCTTCGCTATTCTAATCCTATTAAATGCCGAGATCACATCAAGTTTAGTGAAATAGCGGGCTTTAGATAATCGGTCGAGAGTTTCTGTGATGAGAGGAATAGGGTATCTATTTTTGACAGTAATAGCGTTTAACGCGCGATAATCCATGCAGAGTCGCAGTCCCCCATCAGACTTTTTTACGAATAATATTTGGGAGGCTGCAGGAGAAGAGCTTGCTTGAATAAAACCTTTCGAAAGATTATCGTGTAACCATTCACGAAGGGCTCCAAGTTCTTCGCGGGACATACCATAGAGTTTTCCAAAAGGGGGCTGAGAACCATCCTTAAGCATTATTTTACGGTCGATCGGGCGATATGGAGGTAGCTCACGGGATTCCAGTTTAGAGAAAGCCGTAGTTTGGTGATGGAGCCACTGAGGTAATCCGACTTGAATTTCTTTGGCCTCATCTTCGATTAGAGCTTGATCTATAGCGTAGAGAGATAAAGTGAAAACTTCGGTAGAATCCTGATTTACTAGATGATTGAAAGGGGTAGCACCTATCATTTTAATGTCAAGGTGGTCGATATGTGTCTCTCGATCGGGTATATTGAGAGATGAGACAAGGTTGACAGCGTTCAGTCCTTTTATCGCTTTGATAATTACATGGCCCGAATGACTGGGCTTGAGTGGCATGATACAAGATTTTGAGCAATAAGGTGACGAAAAATACATAGAGTTGGTCGACCAATTGATGCTAGGGTTGTGTCGAGATAGCCATCCATGACCCAATATAATAGGGAATAGGCCTAACTTAGTGACAAATAGGCGGGAAACTTCGGTATGGTTGGATATAGATAGTTTGACCATCACGAAATGAGTCACCATACCTGCTGACGAGCTTCTGCCGTCCACAACTCGTAGGGTGCGTGGATTTTCCAGTTTAATTAATTTTAAAGAGTGTAATTGCACGAATGAGATGTCAATGAAACCATAACCATTACCACCGGAATCAATAAATGCACATGAGTTTACTATCTTATTATCAGATATAAGTTGACAAGAAAATACAAGTGAGTTTAATTTTTTCAAGGATGGTTCGGATAATGATGATATAATTAATTCTGATTTCATTATCATACATTCAGAGCGACCAGGACCGTGACAATGATCCTGATCTAATCTTTTAACTGTTGTTCTGGATCTCTTGGAATATTTGGCTCCATGTAGAGCTGGTTGACCATACCTCTATTCCTAGTGTTGCAGCCAATTGCCTGATGACCTGATTTCCCACATCTCATGCATAATCCCAGTTCAAATCTCCTGAAACGTTCCTCTCGTGTGAGTCGGCCATCCGGACCCAAATGTGACATATTAAATTTGTCCAGTATCATGGGATCACCTCCAGAAGATGTATTGCTAGCCTCAAAGGCTATAGGGGGTCGGGGAGCTGGCTTTCGAATGAAGGCCGGACTAGGCCCTCGAAATTCTGAGCCTTGGTCTCGGTAATTAGGTCTAGGTGCACTATGATTCGTACCACGATCTAAGTAGTGAGCCGGGCGTTCAAGATCAAGTCGAACCACACAATCTCTGCACAGGTTAACATATTCATCAAAGTCATAATTCTTGTGAATGTCCTGGTGTTGTCCGATACATATTCGCAATTCGCTCGACACTCCATTGCGCATATATGAGATTAAAGTCTTAGGATCTGTTATGCCGGAAAGATTGTGAAGGCATTGAAATTCCGACAAGAAAGTACCGAAAGATTGACTAGATTGGCGTAAACGACTCAGAGAGTCCCGAGCTTCTTCCTCTTCGTTTGGGTTCCGGTAGGAAACATCTAGAACATCCCATACCGAGCGGAGAGACTCAAAAATAAACAAGCCGTCCTCGGACAAATATCGATCCAGGAAAGATTTTGGCCCTGGTCCCAAATTTTGGTAGATCAATGATATCTGAGACTGAAGTGAATTATACCTGTCTTTATTTTGGGCCAGAGCTATCTTAATCTGTCGCTGGAATGAAGGATACTGAGCCTTATCTCGGCCGGTAAACTTCTCATTGATACGGAAAAGTTCAGATTGTGGGGTTCCCACTGGCCCAATCCTTTGATTGTCCAAGAGTTGTGATTGAAGAGTCTCCACCAGACCTTCAGATTCCTTCAGTTTGTAATTATTCACTGCCGAAGCCTGCAATAACTTTGTGTGCGTGGCTCTCAGTTCCAAGAGTTCTTGCCTTAGTTCGGAGTTTATAGCAAGGATTTCGGTTCTCTGTTGCTCTATTTGAGATATATTTTTCTTTAAGCTCTGGGTTTCGACCTGAAGATTAGAGCCTGTTTCGAAAATTTCTGTCATTAATTTTTTTCGAGTAGCTTCATCCACTTTTGGGAGATGAGAGAGAAAGTCTGATGCGCAGGTGAATGTGATGGGAGAGTCGGTCATGGTGAGTCAAGGTTTTTAGAGGTGCAACGTGATGTTACGAGGCGAGAGAGTATTCAAGATAGAAGTCACGGTCAAGATATGAACAAGATACGTAAAATGGAACGTAGACAAGATAGGATGCAAACAAGATACGGAAATCTAACAAAACGTCGCACGCCCTCTAAAGACGTGAACGAGGACTACTTAAGGGTCTCCTCGGACTAGCTCGACGCTAGTGTCAATAACAACACCAGTCCTTTCCATTCCTGTACAATTGGGTTACTATGGCAACTAGACCCCCCGACCGCTGCTTAGGCACATTTTCACCCTTTTATGGAGAGTCATGATAAGAACCATGACACCACCGATGGTTTCAGCATGAAAACGCCATTCTAACCTGCATATGCGGAGAAGAGAAGTCCCCCAACCACTTTTTCTATTGCCACCTCGGGAAATACTACGCTCAGCTCCACAGAGCACACAATTCTAATCCCAGCGTTTCTTGGGCTCATGCTTTGGTGGATGGAGTTAATGCATTCAATAACTAGGTTGGTGTCACAGATTTCTTCGAAAAGGCACAACGAAAAGTCTGATTCGAACAAAATCACGATCTGATGTAAACAATTTTCTCCTTTTACTTTATATTTTGTAAAATCTTTTCTTAATTTAGTACCAACTGCATAGCATGAGATTCATTGGACGAACGACCTTCATATACACTATAATCTTCGAGCGCAGGATGATAATATCCTGGCTATCATTTACTTTGTTGGGTCTATGTAGGCGCCAACACGTCTGGTAGTTTAATTTAGACTGGGCTAACCGGTACGTGAGGAGCTCACGTGCTGTGCGCGGGCACGACCTTAAATATTATAAATAAATAAAAACTTCTCGAACACTGGAACTGCTTCTTGCTGCACGGTCAGGGCATGGGGACTTTGCAGACTACCACCACCGTTTCCAACACCTCGAAGCTCTATTGACCTGTAGCTGCGGATGAAAAAGGTCACCTGACAACTTCTTATTTTGTCGACTAGGGTGCAGCCAATCACAACTGCAAGGTGGACCTCGACATCCCAACCTTGGATTCCCCTGGGTTCTCATCTCTCCAGAAGGGGCTATTGCTTTCAGCAAGTGGGTTCACAAGACTAAGTTTTTTGAAGAGACCAATTCTCACTCCTAGCTGTTACACTCGCAATATACGAAGTATTTAGCGGGACTCAATTGCGTACTAGTAGCTCTGTCTGTACTGGTAGTAGATAATTTCTCCTCTCTAGCATATAGATTTTCATTTTAGTTCTGTCTGCAGTATAGTTAACAGAAGACCCAGAGGAAGGGTGCTTTTGGTGTAAGTTTAGTTTGGGGCACCTGGCAGGAGGGCCAGGGCCCAGTTAGTTTATGCCGGGATCTTAGGAGCGTCGGCACGTCGGTTGGTTTTTCTAGACTGAGCTAACCAGCATGTGACCTTGGGAAACGTGTTGCGCGCTGGCACGACGTATTATTATTATTATTATTAAATCATTTTATTGTCCTGTCTGAGTCTAAGACTATGTAGGACATGCAGGTCCTCTCTGCCTACAGGCCAAGGATACCTATGCCAGTAGTATATCCCCTCCTATGCCTCCCATACAGCTCCCCTGAAACAGTACCACCCCTCACAATGGCACGACGTAAAATAGTATACAAAACAAAACAATTAAAAACTTCCTCTAGCTCAGGAATAACCCCAGAACTGGAAAGCTTAAATCGGCGGACATTTGGAGCGCTCATCGCATCTCGTTCCGGGCACGCAGATTTCGCCCTTTATCGTCGACATTTTGCACATGAAGGTGCCCTTATGACTTGCTCCTGTGGCGAAGAAAAAAGCCCTGATCACTTCTTCTTCTACAGTATAGGAACAAACCGTGCTCGTCCTCGGGGTAGAACTCGTCATCCTTGCCACAGCATCAAATGGGTACTTAGCACGCCTGAAGGTGTCCTCGCCTTCGAAAAATGGGTCGAGCTGACAAAATTCTTCCACAAAAACCAAAGAGCCCATTAGATATTTCCAAGTGAAATTTTACAATAGGTTGTGAGGTTAATGTTATATGGAACTATGTATTCCTATTTTCTTGTTCTGCAGGTATAATTTAAAACTACTTGTAAAAAAAATTAAGTGAACTTCCTGGTAGAGGGAAATTTGCTACATTTGTATTGGAAAGTAGAGTGGCAGTCGGCTGTTTGTTTGTTCATTGACGTGCTACGTACATTGATTCCCATCGCACTCCTACTGGAGCTTAAGCACGAGTGGGGCCGGGTTGGATCAGGTTGACTACCATTAAGTACATCTACCTCGTCCCACATAAATGACCGGACCACCTCAGACTTTACCCATGTGTTGATTCATTTCAAGCCCAACTGTCCATAGTTGTAAGGGTTTAATGAATTCAGATGTACTTGAAAGACAATAACTCGTTAGGAATTAATAACTTCTTCCTTGGGAAGACAATCTACCACGTACTCTCCCATCTGTTATAAGCTCTGCGTAGACTAGTCTTAACTCCCTCCATTGGCCCCCTGAGAATCATCCTTTCTCCCTGGCTCTCTTCCTTGTCCACTTGAGAATCATCCTTTTTCCCTGGCACGACTCTTCTCTTGTATCATACTCCCCATCTGGTATGTAGCCCCTCGGAGACGGACTGGTCCTAGTGACCAGTCCCAATCCGGGCAAAGCCCGTCACAATAGTACCCTCTTTTGACGCGCCGAAGCGCAAATTTCTCCTCAGCCTCGGCCACCACGCGCCCGAGCCCTCGAAACCTTTGCGATCTATAACTTTTCCCTTTCATTCAGTCCAAGCTTTGGCTCATCTCATCCTGGGGTCGCTGTCTTAATTGGAGGCCTCATCCGGTCGCCCACCAAGGCCTTCTCAGTTTATGTTCCCTATCTTTCCCCCATACAGCATCCCTTTGTCTTGGAGATTTGACTTTTGGAGGTGTGGGATTGCTTCGGTAGGTGGTGAGATGATTATGGAGAGGGCCGCGAGATGAGTTTGGCAGGAAATGACTTTCCGGAGAAAAATATTAAGAACTTGAAGGTGTCGGTTGTTGTGATACGAACATCAGACATGTTATAGCCTGTCTGCTATTCGTATCTGGTGTGTAGATGGTTGATTTCATTGAGTTGTTGTCACAGATCAACTATAGAAAGCAGGGAGCATTTGTATGGATGATGGTATATTAACAATTCAACTATGTAGAACTAAGTTACAGACACTTAGCCAGGTATTTATACAGATTACTACGTCCCAAGCCCTTCCATCTAAGGTCAGTTCATTTCTAGATAATTCCAGTTGCAACTCTGAGAATCTTGTTTCTAGTAGCTTCGACAATGGTTCTGGTATGTTCTGCAAGACTTTGCGCCGGCCCAACCCCCCGATAGTTGTACGCCAGTACTTGCCAGTACTAGCTACAGGAAATTACCGGCTTTGCAGCCGTTACAGTTGTGCAGTCATGAAATCTCTGCAAGTCAGATTTTCGACCAAAAATAAGCCAACACCGCTCCTCCCGATTGCCAACTCGACGAAAACTCTCAAATTCACCCTTTGTTGTGACTGAATCTCGGCTCTGGGAGAATATTTCACCACCAGGTTTGCAGAGGACACCACTGACAGGTGTTCAGCCTTCGTCCTCCTGGCGGACAGCTGTTTGATTTTTTTTTTTTAAATTTTAGATCCTAAGCTAAAGCTATTTTTTCCGCAATGGGTCATGGATCGGTGGAGCCGGCAGTATTCCCTGTAATCTTTCCTACAGCCTCACTCGTTCCAACCTCGTGAATTGCTGCTAAAAGTGCAGCTGATTAAACAGAAACAAAAAAAGAAAAACCTCGAAACTCAAATTAACTCCTAAAGCCAGAAGATTCCTTAATATCGGACCCAAGTAATGCGCTCCTCACATATTCCATCGTCCGTCACACCTTCCAAATGACAAATTTACTCAGTCTCTGCTGAGAGTAAACGATGAGCTAGTAGGCACCTTTGATACAGCCAGTATCCCGCTATTGGTTAGTAAAGCCCTGAAAGAGACATCTTCGAGGTTGCTTGTTAAAATCTAGACATATCAGACCGAACTGCACCCAGTGCAGAGTAGAGGAAGACTACTCATCTTTGATCGCTACCAGCTTTGGTGAGGTCTCGGTTGGTAATGATCTCGGTGATGTGAATGTTATTCCATCACGTAATCAGAACATAGATAGACAATTAGATGTAGATTAGACGAAACACTTTCAACTAATTAAATATAAGTTCAGTAAAACCAAAAACCTCACTGATCCTAACCTTTTATCTCTGATCCTTAAATCCCCAATATCTTACGATTCGTAAAGTATTGACTTGACAGTCAACGTTCATTTCTATCATTCCAGATAAACCTCTAGAACTTTAATATTGCTGACTCCTCAAACTTCTTAAGATTCTAGCGTTGCTAAACCTGTTACCTCGGCCATCGAGACATCCTTCACCGCGGCGATGATCGCATCCTCGGCCCTTTTGGCTGCAGCCCGAGCTCGCGCCACATCCACGAACTTCCCATGTTCGATTTGGCGAATCCGCGCGAGCTGCTCTTTGGTCACCGAACCGGATTTTTTGGGACTGGCTTGGCAGGCCCGAGAATCCGATCGGTGAGGTCCCCCACAGTTACGACACTTAGTGAGGGCCTTGCACTCGACTTCCGAGTGCATGTTTGATCTATAATTCCAGCAGGCTGGAGCGCGGGAGCAACCAGGAGATGCGTGGAAGCCCAAACAGCTTTTGCACTGTTCGATTGGTCGTCGAGGCTAGATCTTTGAAGCTGCTCCAGACTCCTCGAGAATGCGGAAGCCCGCGCGAGGGGCGGAATCCCGGGCAAAAAAGACTTGCAAATTTCTGTACGGTGCTCCAGGACGGCATGTACCGTGCGGTCGCACCTGGATTGGCAACTAATGTGTTTGGCAGTAGACATCCAATAAGATCAACTCTTCACTGACCGTATGGTTACCGTCGGGTGTTTTTATTGTCACAGGAACATTTGCGATCCAAAAGGCGACAAGGTCGGAGGCTTCTTCTAGCTTCGCATTAAAGTCTGATAACTTCGGTGCGGAATCTAGGAGCCTTTCCCGTATATTTTCGTTCCCTGCACGAATCGCTAAGCCAGTTCTGACACAGTGCAAAGAGCAGGCGCTGCTCAAGGAGCAATTCAGCTCATCCCGTGTTTGTTGCCGTATGCCGCTTAGTGAAAGCTTGCGCCACGGGTGCTCCTTTTCCAGGCGAAGTAACAGTCACTTATCGACTTTCGCCTTTGGAGCTTCTTTCTTTTGGGCTTTTGCCGCAGGTCGCGGCACAGCATTTACTATAGGGACTGCTTTTTGTTGCAGTCTGTTTCTGGCCACCGTGACCCAGGTGCTTTTTACAGGTAGCACTGGGACAGTGGAAATTGATATGCTCCTGGCGTCGGGAGCCCTTGGGACGGGGTTCACCGGGCTAGGAGGAAGGACGGGGGCCGAGCCCGTGGCATGTCTTGTGCAATGGTGGCGGGTAGGTAGACTCTCATCGAGTCTACGAATTGTCTATTTGACCCGTTGGTCATAGAGAGAAGGGTTGCTTCGGCGTTAGAGATAGCGGCGGAGCAGAGGGCCAGATTTGCCGCTGTTTCGGCGGCGCGTCGTCGTTCGGCTTCGACAATAGGTCGAAGTTCCGGAGGGCAGTCTGCTTTCGTGGCAGCTTTGGGCTGCGACGTTGATTTTGATGCTGCTTTGGGTGCAGCGTTCTCCAAAGGAATTGACGAGGTCGGAGGAGGTTTGGACGATTCTCCAATCCCGTGGGGGATGGAGACTTGTTGAGGAATTTCCTCAACAATTTCGACTGACCCGATCATGTCAGTATCGGGCTCAGTGACGGCGGGAGAGGCTTTTTCCTTCCCTTTCGAAACGGCCTGACCCATCTCCGCGCATTTCGAAGACTGGGCAAGGCCAGGTAATTGTTCGAGATCCCTCGGGTGGACTCTCGTAGTGTTCAACGTGGCGTCGGGACACTTTTTGCGAACTGAAGGCATTGTAAAAATGCCTGAGCTCGATCACAAATCGAAGATGAATGCGACGAGGTCGAGAGGGTGGAAAAAGGGAAAAAGGGAATTTTCGAATATCTCGAATATCTCGAATTGTGCGTTTTGTTTTTTTTTTGCTAATTTCTGGTCCTAAGCTAACGCTTTCTTATCCACAATGGGTCAAGGACCGGTGGAGCCGGCAAGGATCACTGCGTACAGGCCCAACTCATTCCAACCGGATGAACTTCTACTGAAATTGTAGAAGTTAACAGCAAAACTAAAATCAAAAACATAAATCAAAAACTGAAATCAAATTTGGAAGAATTACTGTTTGGTCCGGATCCCGCGCTTCTCGCCCGTTCCCCTTCCTGCCACATCCTCCAAGTGACTTTTTCCTATCTCCGCTGAGAGCGAAAGATTAGTTCGCAGATTACCTGAATTCAGCTGGTATCCTGCTATATATTTTGAAGCTTTTTGTAGACTTCACCGAGGGTTGCTGTACCCTCAAACTTCTTCTTCGGATTCCAGGATTCCGAAACCCGATCCCTCGGCCATTGAGACGTCCTTCGTTGAGGCCATCGTTGCCTCTTCGGCCCTTTTGGCTGCAGCCCTAAATCGAGCCACTTTCGCGTACTCCCCTTGCTGGATCTGGCGGATCCGCGCGAGCTGCTCTTTTGGCACCGGTCCGGACTTGCTGGGTCTGGCTAAGCAGGCCCGAGAATCCGATCGGTGAGGTCCCCACAGTTTCGACACCGGGTGAGAGCCTTGCACTCTGATTCTGAGTGCATGTTAGATCCGCAATTACAGCAAGCTGGAGCGCGGGAACAACCACGAGTGGCGTGAAATTCAAGACACCGTTTGCATTGTTCGATTTTGCGACGAGGTCGGAAGAGCTTTGCAGCTCCAGAGTCGTCGAAAAGGCGGAATCCGGGTCGAGGAGCGGATTCTCGGGGAAAGAGCGCTTGCCAATTTGAGTAGGGCGCCCCTGGTTTGCTAGTCCCATGAGGACGAACCAGAAAGGGAACCAGCTTGGTCACTCGCGTGACTTCGTCGGCAACCATCTTTGCTGTCACGGCAATGGGGCCAGCAAGTGTTCGAATTGTCTCCGGAACGGTGGCAATTTGCATGGCAACCAGATTTGATGCTAGTTCCAGGTGTATTTCTAGATCTCTCCGCAGTGCAGAAGAATCCAAGAGCTCCTTTCGAGAAGCTTTGTTCTTTGCTGTAATCGCAAAGCCGGTCTTTACCCGCTGAACCAACGTAATATCGTTAGCAGCAGTTCCCAGCGCCAGAGACACAGCTGACCTAATGCCAGCTGGAGAGAGGAGACGGTGGGGGTGGAAGTAGTCGAGGCGCAGAAAAAGTCGTGAATCGATTTTTGTCCTCGGGTTGGCACTCTTTGCTTTGGGGGCGGGCGGTGCTACCTTTTTTGTCGACTGCCCAGCGCTGCGGTCTAGGCCTCCCCGAGCTACGGTAGCCCAAGTTGTCTTAGGGGCCGGAGCCTGGGTTGTTGGAGGGTTAGGAACCCTTATTTCTGGTGCCCTCGGCGGAATAGGGTTGGCGGGGCGAGCAGGAAGAACTGGTGGTGTGCTTCCTGGGCCAGATTGTACGAACTGGCCGCTCGAAGGTAGACTTTGATTCCGTCTACGAATTCTTTATTATCGCCAATCGAAAGAGGCGAAAGTGCTGCTTCGACACTGCTTATTGCAGTCGAGCAGATTGCGAGTCGGGCGTTTATTTGCGTCATGCGACGCTTTTCGGCCTCCATCACAGATTGCAGCTCTGGTGAAAATTCAATTGCTGATGTCGATGCTGCGCCTTTAGAGGCTGGCATAGCATTGTTTCCTGCAGATGATTCTGCACCTTCGGTTGTTTTTTCTCGAACAACTTCCTTTCCTTTCCTGGAGCTGCTGGCCTCGGGGGCCAGCTCGGCGGGTTTCGCGGTCTGTTGACCATATTTTTCTGCTCTGATCGGATCAGAATCAGTCATCTCTTGATCGGGAAGGGTGGAAGACTTCCCTGGGACGAAGGCCTCACTCGCAAATAGGCTTGATAATTTTTGCGCGAGGCCAGTAGGTTTAGAACACGTTTGTGTCCGTTCAAAGCCGACAGAAATCGTCGACTTTGGTCGCTTGCTTTTCATCGGAGGCATTTTGGGACGCCTTTCGATGGTCATCAATTCGAGAGGTCAAGCACAGGAGTAACCATAAGAAGGGAAAATGGGAAAAGGGAATTTCTCGATTTGTGCGTTTTGTTTGTTTATTAACAAGCTAGGTAAAGTAACTCCCGTAGGACTCCTACTGGAGCTTGAGCACGAGTGGGGCCGGACTGGATCAGGTTAACTACCGTAAAGTACAATTGCCTCGTCCCACCTAAATGACCGGACCACCTCAGACTTCACCCATGCGTTGAATCATACCAAGCCTGACCGTCAATAAACCCGCTGTATAAACGCCGTAGCGCAAATATCTCCTCAGCCTCGGCCATCATACACCCGAGCCCTTGACATTATCATTGACTCCAAAATATAATTGTGATCCCAGATCTTATTGTTGCTCTAGCAATGCGCCCTCATATTGTATAGTTGGGTTATTGCCGTCATAGGGGATGTTTGTAATCCCCTAAGTGTATCTTTCTTCTTTGTACACGTCCTGTTTCCATCATAACCTTCCTCCTTGAGGCGTGTGTTGGTAGGTGATGTGACGGTTGTAGAGGTGGGTCGCAGTTGTAGAATAGACTGACAAATGCTTCGTCGTAAATATATGTGGAGTTTCAGTTATGTTATTTTTTTGAGTACCACCCCCAGATAGGCCAAGGTCCATCAGTGAATTATATGTTGGTAGTGATGAGTTCTATTAGTCTTTCTTACGGTCGTAAAAACTCCATCGATTGGTTTATCGACCAAAATACCAAGTACAACTCCTTCAAGTCGAAAACTCATCAAATGAAGTTCATTCTATTGTAAGGTTATGGATCGTAGAGGAATGCTGGAATGGCATAGGGAGGTGAAGGATATATGCCGAACAACGAAGCAGTTGAATAGAGCTTAATGGTGAAGCTTGGTAGGGTGACACGAAGAGGGTATGAATAGACCTTCAGAGATATTCAGTAAATGTAATGAACTGAGGATTTCTGAAGGAGAAGAACACTACACATATATACAGGAATTAGTCCTACTGAGACGAATTTAGAAATGAGCCAGGATATGCGCCCATGTCCCAGTATGGCGACGTTATCATGGTGAAGGTATGTCTTGACCACCAGTAGACCCCCAAACTAGCTGAGTGTAAGCCAGAATCATGCATATACCATAATTTCCAACATATCTTGTGTTAAGCGCCAAGACTAATTAATACTACAGAAAATAGATGTGGCGCAGTAATAAATGATACGAATAACGGAAACAAAAACGAGATAGTACATGACTAGTGTAACAGATGCAGGACTGTTAGAATTACAACACATTCCACCTTTATTCATGACTGAATCTCGGCTATTGAAGAATATTTTACTCCTACTTTCGTAGAGGACACCAGTGAAAGGTTTTCAGCCTTCGTCCCATTCGAAATCTGTGAGTCCCAGTGTGCCGATTTGTGACCTCTTCCCTCGCTAGTCCCCCACCCCGGCTGCCTGCCCTTCTTCAAGTTGTGAAACTTCTTTGATCAAGATACGAACTTCGTAGATTATGTCTTAATTTCCTCATCGCCGCTGTAAATGGCATCGTACTTTTGGAGGGGGAGATGGCTGATTTTCGACGAGAAAATTTCTGCATGCAACCAGTATGAAAATTTATTTCGTCAGTGAGGAGTGTCAATTTTTAGTATGATTGAGTTAAAGGACGCACGTGAGAAAGGTTGGTACGAAATTTACGAGAATACATCAATTTTCGACACCATTACATGTGCTTTCGTCTTTTCATTCAGGTGCCATTTCTCCAGGCTTTCCAAGATGTGCAAAGAATAATGCTCGATGATATTGTCACTACTGGAAGTTGAAGAATTCGTCTTTGCAGGCCACCTAATTACATACTTGGTATAGCGCAACGTTGGGAAGGCCACGTTTGGCTTGTAAGTCATGTGATATGACTACGTATAAATACGCAATTGCCTCCCTCCTTTTCACCATATCAATCCACCAGTCATCAACTTGTTTCACACTACATCACTACACCAATTGACCTCCACATCACCTTACAACATGTCTAAATTCCAAGAGATTTTCACATATTATGCAACCAACTCTATTGATTATATTCTCCAGAAATACAGAAATGAGCACAGCAAAAGCACCAGCTCTGAAGAGGGTAAATTTTAATCCCAAGCTCTGGTACTTTCAGCTAATAGAATAGTTCTAATCCGACTGTATCATGATTTATGCCAATACGTTCGCCCATTACAAGGTAAACAAAATATGAAAGAACTTATCGACTTATTTTCAAACGTCATGGCCGCCATTGCCAGAAGCGAAGATCTCATTTTATTTGAACAACTTGTTAATGACATTCTTAGCAACAAAAATGAGCGTGATATATTACAATCAGCCATTGATCTTGGAATAAAGTTTCTATCAACATCTACCTTAGGACCGATGGCCAGCAGGACAACATACCGAAGAAACCTTATGGAAGGATCTAATATCCACATGACAGCCGACAACTTGGAAATGTTTTTGAAAAATAACCTACAAGATAATGTTTTTTGCGAGATCCCTAACTTCTGGGACTGTTTCTTTCTAGAAAAGGATTGGACAGACCAGGCCTCTCGCATATGGGAAAGTTATGAAAAATATGAGATCGCTGAGTATAAAAAACGATCGAAAGATTTAGAAAAAATAAAAAGCGCAAAAGGTGTCGAGGATCAGAAACGTCATGACAGTGACAAGGAAGAGAAGATCCTTGAAGGAGGCATGACTGAAGGTGAAATATGGGACTGGCTCAATTTCTTTGAGGAGAATTTCTTAAATCAGCTCAAAAGCCGCTCAACAAGATCCACAAAATACCCCATAGTCATCGAAAACAAGGGCTCCCTTCTACGAGGGCGGTATTGTCGTACAAACAAGACGCAACGTGCCCAGGAGAACACGGGTACTACTCAGATTGACTTCTTGATTAAAAGTATTGATTTAGAGAATGATGATGTTGACTGGAGAAACATGAATGTCGGGGCGGAATTCACGATATCATGCAGTGCAGCTATGAGGAAGAAAAAGTTCCTACAACTATCGAGATGTGTTCGGGAAGCATATTGCGCTCAGCCCCTGCGGCGATTTATGCATGGATTTCAGATGTATAAAGAAGAATTCGAACTCTGGGTCTTTGATCGCTCGGGCGCTTACAGCTCAGGCAGAATGAGTATTACAGATTGCAAAGGGATTTTCGTGCGAGCGATATGCTCGTATTTATTGATGAGCGATGAAGAACTCGGTCGTGACATGTCACTCCTACGGAATGATGGAAAATCGATCGCAAGTTTCAAAGGAAGTGACGATAACTCAGATCAAATATTTGAGATCAGACCTACCCCTGTCATACAGTCACCGAATATTGTCACTCGAGGGACAACCTGCTACGAAACGAGGGACCAATCAACGATGATCAAGTACTCGTGGAGCAGGTCTGCGGATAATGCGGAAGTTGGATTTATGAAGGATGCACTTCCAGTACCAGGTGTTGTGAAGTACATAGCATCACAGTTTATTTACCAGACAAACAGTCACCTGGGAAGCCTCAATCTTTCCGACGCCAAACCCTGGGATCTAAAGGCCGACGAGCATAATATATCCCGAGGTTCTAGTTACCATACCATGGCTCTACCGTCCTTGGAAAGAAATCGGTTTCTCTTCAGGATTGCAATGACACCATGTGGCAGAAAAATCGATACAGATGGGTCGATTCTTGATTTTGTAGTCGGAATTAGAGATGCGATCAAGGCTCACCAGGGGCTTGTCGATATCAGTATCCTGCATGGAGACATCTCGGAAGGAAATATAATCCTGAAAGATCCAACTACAGATGATGACTCCCGTGGTATGTTGATTGACTTTGATTGTTCCGTGAAGTTGAAGGGAAACGTCGCCGAAGATGAAGAATTATTCTTAACAGGCACGGTTAAGTTCATGGCAATTGAAAGATTGGAATACGCTCTAAAATCAAAGTTTATCCGACGAACTTATCGTCATGATCTAGAATCATTCTTCTATGTGTTTCTTGTGGGATGCATAGAGTACGAATCAGTAACTGAGGGGATGCCTAAAAATTTGAACGTATGGTGTGAGGGTCAAATTGAAAATTGCCTCTCGACTAAATGTGGTCACGTCTCAAATCTCAAATTACTTCTCGGTATGTTCACGCCCAGTTTCATGGGACTAAAGGAACTAGCCAAGAGCTTGCGAACAATTCTGTTTCAGGATGGAATCTTTTACGAAACACCTGAAGATCGTGAATCACTCTACAGGAGAATGATCCTGGCTTTTGACAAAACCATTGAAGACATAAGAGGTAAGATTTATTTATGACTGGATAAAATCAATGATTCTTCTATCTCGAGATTTGCTGACAAACTGTTCACTTTTAGCTGGGAGAATCGAGAATCTAACCTTCACAGCACGCCGGTATCAGGCCGTCCCTCGACCTGCTCGTCGCCGAAATTTTGTTGGAGATATTCCCCTTAGGTAGAAATAAAACCATTCGATATTCAGTCAAAACCGTAGACCAATTATTGTGTATCAAGCACATTTATGCTCCGGATGTTGTAAAAAATGAGTTTTTGAAATTTAGATTTACATTCATTTGAATCAATGAGACATGGCTATGGTTGTTGCAGTACCATTTTTATTGAGCTCTAATAACTAACTCTCTATTTATCACGAAATCCATCAAATAAAAAGATTAAAGTGGTTGATTAAACATCTCTTCCAGCGTCCTGATCGGTCAATAAATACAGAACCACGTAGACGGAAATCCGCTTCGGTCAGGGAAAAAGCTCTTGACAAAAATGTCGCCAATTTCCTATCCCCCCCCCTTTCTCACTGGGTATTAATATGCATTATAGCAATAATGACACTTTGATTATTGATTCAAGCGACTGCCGAAATGAAAATAGTTACCTAATTTTTAGTCACGTTTGTATCAATTTGGCCTTTTTTGGTTTATTTTAATTAAATCTTACATGCTACTTAACTCTAAGACTATAAAAAAAGCTTTGTGGTATTTAGATACATATCCAAACTGTGCTACCAAGAAGTTTAATCATAATTTTCTCCTCAAATTGCAATGAACAATTTGAGTGCTTCGTGGTCTACTTCATAGCCACAAATTTTCTAGATTATAGTATTCTGTAGATTTATTCCAGACGAGCACAAGCCCTACACTCAGAGATTTTGATACTGAGAAGACTAGATTCCCCCACGACTGTATTCGACGATAACTCAGTTTGACATTTAGACTACTCATTTAGAGATTTTGTGAGCTGATTCAACTCGAGATCTTGTGCTAGGGACTTTCTCACTTCCCTAAATCGTTCAAATCCACCAAAGGGAAAACATGTAAAATCTTTGGTTACCCTAACTTGCCTTATTCATCTTGTATGTAGCCATAGTACGAGATATGGCCTTATAGTCCTCCCTCTCTCAAGTGCGGATGGGGTCCATGGTACGCAGACTCTAATTCAGGAATAAAACGACCAGGAGGGGGACCAAAACATCCTCAACTGTTGCCAGTATGTAAAGTGTTAGTCGCTCTATCTAAAATCGTTGCCTCTGCGCCCACAGGTACCCTGAAGCCGAAAACTCTCGAAAAATGTGAGTCACAGCACGCCCATTTGTGTAAAAGGTTTAATGAATTCAGAAGTACTTGAAAGACTTTAACTCAATAGGAATTGATAATTTTTCCTTGGAAAGCTAATCTACCAACGACGGCTTCTGTCCTTTATGTCCTCTGCAGCGTCGCGTCTAAACTCCCCTCCTAGCCTACCTGAGAATACTCCATTCTCCCCGGTTAACCTCTTTCCTGGGACATCCTCACCCCTTAGTACGTACTCTCTTAGGTCCTTCCTCATGCGCAACCTTGCAAATCATCCTTATGCAACACTGAGACTCGTTCTTGTGCGCAACCATGCATTCATCCTTATGCGACCATTTTGCATCTCTGTAAGCGCCGCTTCGCTAGCGCTTAACAGTCTAGCAGGAGTGGTCCTTGTGACCAGTCCCAATCCGGGCACAACCCGTCACAATTTCTGACTTTTTCACTAATTCCTCCCACGTCCCAGCTGTTTAACCTCCCTCGAGATGTGAAGCCCCATGATAGCAATGGTTCCCTATTGACTNGTATACAAAACAAAACAATTAAAAACTTCCTCTACTCAGGAATAACCCCAGAACTGGAAAGCTTAAATCGGCGGACATTTGGAGCGCTCATCGCATCTCGTTCCGGGCACGCAGATTTCGCCCTTTATCGTCGACATTTTGCACATGAAGGTGCCCTTATGACTTGCTCCTGTGGCGAAGAAAAAAGCCCTGATCACTTCTTCTTCTACAGTATAGGAACAAACCGTGCTCGTCCTCGGGTAGAACTCGTCATCCTTGCCACAGCATCAAATGGGTACTTAGCACGCCTGAAGGTGTCCTCGCCTTCGAAAAATGGGTCGAGCTGACAAAATTCTTCCACAAAAACCAAAGAGCCCATTAGATATTTCAAGTGAAATTTTACAATAGGTTGTGAGGTTAATGTTATATGGAACTATGTATTCCTATTTTCTTGTTCTGCAGGTATAATTTAAAACTACTTGTAAAAAAAATTAAGTGAACTTCCTGGTAGAGGGAAATTTGCTACATTTGTATTGGAAAGTAGAGTGGCAGTCGGCTGTTTGTTTGTTCATTGACGTGCTACGTACATTGATTCCCATCGCACTCCTACTGGAGCTTAAGCACGAGTGGGGCCGGGTTGGATCAGGTTGACTACCATTAAGTACATCTACCTCGTCCCACATAAATGACCGACCACCTCAGACTTTACCCATGTGTTTGATTCATTTCAAGCCCAACTGTCCATAGTTGTAAGGGTTTAATGAATTCAGATGTACTTGAAAGACAATAACTCGTTAGGAATTAATAACTTCTTCCTTGGGAAGACAATCTACCACGTACTCTCCCATCTGTTATAAGCTCTGCGTAGACTAGTCTTAACTCCCTCCATTGGCCCCCTGAGAATCATCCTTTCTCCCTGGCTCTCTTCCTTGTCCACTTGAGAATCATCCTTTTTCCCTGGCACGACTCTTCTCTTGTATCATACTCCCCATCTGGTATGTAGCCCCTCGGAGACGGACTGGTCCTAGTGACCAGTCCCAATCCGGGCAAAGCCCGTCACAATAGTACCCTCTTTTGACGCGCCGAAGCGCAAATTTCTCCTCAGCCTCGCCACCACGCGCCCGAGCCCTCGAAACCTTTGCGATCTATAACTTTTCCCTTTCATTCAGTCCAAGCTTTGGCTCATCTCATCCTGGGGTCGCTGTCTTAATTGGAGGCCTCATCCGGTCGCCCACCAAGGCCTTCTCAGTTTATGTTCCCTATCTTTCCCCCATACAGCATCCCTTTGTCTTGGAGATTTGACTTTTGGAGGTGTGGGATTGCTTCGGTAGGTGGTGAGATGATTATGGAGAGGGCCGCGAGATGAGTTTGGCAGGAAATGACTTTCCGGAGAAAAATATTAAGAACTTGAAGGTGTCGGTTGTTGTGATACGAACATCAGACATGTTATAGCCTGTCTGCTATTCGTATCTGGTGTGTAGATGGTTGATTTCATTGAGTTGTTGTCACAGATCAACTATAGAAAGCAGGGAGCATTTGTATGGATGATGGTATATTAACAATTCAACTATGTAGAACTAAGTTACAGACACTTAGCCAGGTATTTATACAGATTACTACGTCCCAAGCCCTTCCATCTAAGGTCAGTTCATTTCTAGATAATTCCAGTTGCAACTCTGAGAATCTTGTTTCTAGTAGCTTCGACAATGGTTCTGGTATGTTCTGCAAGACTTTGCGCCGGCCCAACCCCCCGATAGTTGTACGCCAGTACTTGCCAGTACTAGCTACAGGAAATTACCGGCTTTGCAGCCGTTACAGTTGTGCAGTCATGAAATCTCTGCAAGTCAGATTTTCGACCAAAAATAAGCCAACACCGCTCCTCCCGATTGCCAACTCGACGAAAACTCTCAAATTCACCCTTTGTTGTGACTGAATCTCGGCTCTGGGAGAATATTTCACCACCAGGTTTGCAGAGGACACCACTGACAGGTGTTCAGCCTTCGTCCTCCTGGCGGACAGCTGTTTGATTTTTTTTTTTTAAATTTTAGATCCTAAGCTAAAGCTATTTTTTCCGCAATGGGTCATGGATCGGTGGAGCCGGCAGTATTCCCTGTAATCTTTCCTACAGCCTCACTCGTTCCAACCTCGTGAATTGCTGCTAAAAGTGCAGCTGATTAAACAGAAACAAAAAAAGAAAAACCTCGAAACTCAAATTAACTCCTAAAGCCAGAAGATTCCTTAATATCGGACCCAAGTAATGCGCTCCTCACATATTCCATCGTCCGTCACACCTTCCAAATGACAAATTTACTCAGTCTCTGCTGAGAGTAAACGATGAGCTAGTAGGCACCTTTGATACAGCCAGTATCCCGCTATTGGTTAGTAAAGCCCTGAAAGAGACATCTTCGAGGTTGCTTGTTAAAATCTAGACATATCAGACCGAACTGCACCCAGTGCAGAGTAGAGGAAGACTACTCATCTTTGATCGCTACCAGCTTTGGTGAGGTCTCGGTTGGTAATGATCTCGGTGATGTGAATGTTATTCCATCACGTAATCAGAACATAGATAGACAATTAGATGTAGATTAGACGAAACACTTTCAACTAATTAAATATAAGTTCAGTAAAACCAAAAACCTCACTGATCCTAACCTTTTATCTCTGATCCTTAAATCCCCAATATCTTACGATTCGTAAAGTATTGACTTGACAGTCAACGTTCATTTCTATCATTCCAGATAAACCTCTAGAACTTTAATATTGCTGACTCCTCAAACTTCTTAAGATTCTAGCGTTGCTAAACCTGTTACCTCGGCCATCGAGACATCCTTCACCGCGGCGATGATCGCATCCTCGCCCTTTTGGCTGCAGCCCGAGCTCGCGCACATCCACGAACTTCCCATGTTCGATTTGGCGAATCCGCGCGAGCTGCTCTTTGGTCACCGAACCGGATTTTTTGGGACTGGCTTGGCAGGCCCGAGAATCCGATCGGTGAGGTCCCCACAGTTACGACACTTAGTGAGGGCCTTGCACTCGACTTCCGAGTGCATGTTTGATCTATAATTCCAGCAGGCTGGAGCGCGGAGCAACCAGGAGATGCGTGGAAGCCCAAACAGCTTTTGCACTGTTCGATTGGTCGTCGAGGCTAGATCTTTGAAGCTGCTCCAGACTCCTCGAGAATGCGGAAGCCCGCGCGAGGGGCGGAATCCCGGGCAAAAAAGACTTGCAAATTTCTGTACGGTGCTCCAGGACGGCATGTACCGTGCGGTCGCACCTGGATTGGCAACTAATGTGTTTGGCAGTAGACATCCAATAAGATCAACTCTTCACTGACCGTATGGTTACCGTCGGGTGTTTTTATTGTCACAGGAACATTTGCGATCCAAAAGGCGACAAGGTCGGAGGCTTCTTCTAGCTTCGCATTAAAGTCTGATAACTTCGGTGCGGAATCTAGGAGCCTTTCCCGTATATTTTCGTTCCCTGCACGAATCGCTAAGCCAGTTCTGACACAGTGCAAAGAGCAGGCGCTGCTCAAGGAGCAATTCAGCTCATCCCGTGTTTGTTGCCGTATGCCGCTTAGTGAAAGCTTGCGCCACGGGTGCTCCTTTTCCAGGCGAAGTAACAGTCACTTATCGACTTTCGCCTTTGGAGCTTCTTTCTTTTGGGCTTTTGCCGCAGGTCGCGGCACAGCATTTACTATAGGGACTGCTTTTTGTTGCAGTCTGTTTCTGGCCACCGTGACCCAGGTGCTTTTTACAGGTAGCACTGGGACAGTGGAAATTGATATGCTCCTGGCGTCGGGAGCCCTTGGGACGGGGTTCACCGGGCTAGGAGGAAGGACGGGGGCCGAGCCCGTGGCATGTCTTGTGCAATGGTGGCGGGTAGGTAGACTCTCATCGAGTCTACGAATTGTCTATTTGACCCGTTGGTCATAGAGAGAAGGGTTGCTTCGGCGTTAGAGATAGCGGCGGAGCAGAGGGCCAGATTTGCCGCTGTTTCGGCGGCGCGTCGTCGTTCGGCTTCGACAATAGGTCGAAGTTCCGGAGGGCAGTCTGCTTTCGTGGCAGCTTTGGGCTGCGACGTTGATTTTGATGCTGCTTTGGGTGCAGCGTTCTCCAAAGGAATTGACGAGGTCGGAGGAGGTTTGGACGATTCTCCAATCCCGTGGGGATGGAGACTTGTTGAGGAATTTCCTCAACAATTTCGACTGACCCGATCATGTCAGTATCGGGCTCAGTGACGGCGGAGAGGCTTTTTCCTTCCCTTTCGAAACGGCCTGACCCATCTCCGCGCATTTCGAAGACTGGGCAAGGCCAGGTAATTGTTCGAGATCCCTCGGGTGGACTCTCGTAGTGTTCAACGTGGCGTCGGGACACTTTTTGCGAACTGAAGGCATTGTAAAAATGCCTGAGCTCGATCACAAATCGAAGATGAATGCGACGAGGTCGAGAGGGGTGGAAAAAGGGAAAAAGGGAATTTTCGAATATCTCGAATATCTCGAATTGTGCGTTTTGTTTTTTTTTTGCTAATTTCTGGTCCTAAGCTAACGCTTTCTTATCCACAATGGGTCAAGGACCGGTGGAGCCGGCAAGGATCACTGCGTACAGGCCCAACTCATTCCAACCGGATGAACTTCTACTGAAATTGTAGAAGTTAACAGCAAAACTAAAATCAAAAACATAAATCAAAAACTGAAATCAAATTTGGAAGAATTACTGTTTGGTCCGGATCCCGCGCTTCTCGCCCGTTCCCCTTCCTGCCACATCCTCCAAGTGACTTTTTCCTATCTCCGCTGAGAGCGAAAGATTAGTTCGCAGATTACCTGAATTCAGCTGGTATCCTGCTATATATTTTGAAGCTTTTTGTAGACTTCACCGAGGGTTGCTGTACCCTCAAACTTCTTCTTCGGATTCCAGGATTCCGAAACCCGATCCCTCGGCCATTGAGACGTCCTTCGTTGAGGCCATCGTTGCCTCTTCGGCCCTTTTGGCTGCAGCCCTAAATCGAGCCACTTTCGCGTACTCCCCTTGCTGGATCTGGCGGATCCGCGCGAGCTGCTCTTTTGGCACCGGTCCGGACTTGCTGGGTCTGGCTAAGCAGGCCCGAGAATCCGATCGGTGAGGTCCCCCACAGTTTCGACACCGGGTGAGAGCCTTGCACTCTGATTCTGAGTGCATGTTAGATCCGCAATTACAGCAAGCTGGAGCGCGGGAACAACCACGAGTGGCGTGAAATTCAAGACACCGTTTGCATTGTTCGATTTTGCGACGAGGTCGGAAGAGCTTTGCAGCTCCAGAGTCGTCGAAAAGGCGGAATCCGGGTCGAGGAGCGGATTCTCGGGGAAAGAGCGCTTGCCAATTTGAGTAGGGCGCCCCTGGTTTGCTAGTCCCATGAGGACGAACCAGAAAGGGAACCAGCTTGGTCACTCGCGTGACTTCGTCGGCAACCATCTTTGCTGTCACGGCAATGGGGCCAGCAAGTGTTCGAATTGTCTCCGGAACGGTGGCAATTTGCATGGCAACCAGATTTGATGCTAGTTCCAGGTGTATTTCTAGATCTCTCCGCAGTGCAGAAGAATCCAAGAGCTCCTTTCGAGAAGCTTTGTTCTTTGCTGTAATCGCAAAGCCGGTCTTTACCCGCTGAACCAACGTAATATCGTTAGCAGCAGTTCCCAGCGCCAGAGACACAGCTGACCTAATGCCAGCTGGAGAGAGGAGACGGTGGGGTGGAAGTAGTCGAGGCGCAGAAAAAGTCGTGAATCGATTTTTGTCCTCGGGTTGGCACTCTTTGCTTTGGGGGCGGGCGGTGCTACCTTTTTTGTCGACTGCCCAGCGCTGCGGTCTAGGCCTCCCCGAGCTACGGTAGCCCAAGTTGTCTTAGGGGCCGGAGCCTGGGTTGTTGGAGGGTTAGGAACCCTTATTTCTGGTGCCCTCGGCGGAATAGGGTTGGCGGGGCGAGCAGGAAGAACTGGTGGTGTGCTTCCTGGGCCAGATTGTACGAACTGGCCGCTCGAAGGTAGACTTTGATTCCGTCTACGAATTCTTTATTATCGCCAATCGAAAGAGGCGAAAGTGCTGCTTCGACACTGCTTATTGCAGTCGAGCAGATTGCGAGTCGGGCGTTTATTTGCGTCATGCGACGCTTTTCGGCCTCCATCACAGATTGCAGCTCTGGTGAAAATTCAATTGCTGATGTCGATGCTGCGCCTTTAGAGGCTGGCATAGCATTGTTTCCTGCAGATGATTCTGCACCTTCGGTTGTTTTTTCTCGAACAACTTCCTTTCCTTTCCTGGAGCTGCTGGCCTCGGGGCCAGCTCGGCGGGTTTCGCGGTCTGTTGACCATATTTTTCTGCTCTGATCGGATCAGAATCAGTCATCTCTTGATCGGAAGGGTGGAAGACTTCCCTGGGACGAAGGCCTCACTCGCAAATAGGCTTGATAATTTTTGCGCGAGGCCAGTAGGTTTAGAACACGTTTGTGTCCGTTCAAAGCCGACAGAAATCGTCGACTTTGGTCGCTTGCTTTTCATCGGAGGCATTTTGGGACGCCTTTCGATGGTCATCAATTCGAGAGGTCAAGCACAGGAGTAACCATAAGAAGGGAAAATGGGAAAAGGGAATTTCTCGATTTGTGCGTTTTGTTTGTTTATTAACAAGCTAGGTAAAGTAACTCCCGTAGGACTCCTACTGGAGCTTGAGCACGAGTGGGGCCGGACTGGATCAGGTTAACTACCGTAAAGTACAATTGCCTCGTCCCACCTAAATGACCGGACCACCTCAGACTTCACCCATGCGTTGAATCATACCAAGCCTGACCGTCAATAAACCCGCTGTATAAACGCCGTAGCGCAAATATCTCCTCAGCCTCGGCCATCATACACCCGAGCCCTTGACATTATCATTGACTCCAAAATATAATTGTGATCCCAGATCTTATTGTTGCTCTAGCAATGCGCCCTCATATTGTATAGTTGGGTTATTGCCGTCATAGGGGATGTTTGTAATCCCCTAAGTGTATCTTTCTTCTTTGTACACGTCCTGTTTCCATCATAACCTTCCTCCTTGAGGCGTGTGTTGGTAGGTGATGTGACGGTTGTAGAGGTGGGTCGCAGTTGTAGAATAGACTGACAAATGCTTCGTCGTAAATATATGTGGAGTTTCAGTTATGTTATTTTTTTGAGTACCACCCCCAGATAGGCCAAGGTCCATCAGTGAATTATATGTTGGTAGTGATGAGTTCTATTAGTCTTTCTTACGGTCGTAAAAACTCCATCGATTGGTTTATCGACCAAAATACCAAGTACAACTCCTTCAAGTCGAAAACTCATCAAATGAAGTTCATTCTATTGTAAGGTTATGGATCGTAGAGGAATGCTGGAATGGCATAGGGAGGTGAAGGATATATGCCGAACAACGAAGCAGTTGAATAGAGCTTAATGGTGAAGCTTGGTAGGGTGACACGAAGAGGGTATGAATAGACCTTCAGAGATATTCAGTAAATGTAATGAACTGAGGATTTCTGAAGGAGAAGAACACTACACATATATACAGGAATTAGTCCTACTGAGACGAATTTAGAAATGAGCCAGGATATGCGCCCATGTCCCAGTATGGCGACGTTATCATGGTGAAGGTATGTCTTGACCACCAGTAGACCCCCAAACTAGCTGAGTGTAAGCCAGAATCATGCATATACCATAATTTCCAACATATCTTGTGTTAAGCGCCAAGACTAATTAATACTACAGAAAATAGATGTGGCGCAGTAATAAATGATACGAATAACGGAAACAAAAACGAGATAGTACATGACTAGTGTAACAGATGCAGGACTGTTAGAATTACAACACATTCCACCTTTATTCATGACTGAATCTCGGCTATTGAAGAATATTTTACTCCTACTTTCGTAGAGGACACCAGTGAAAGGTTTTCAGCCTTCGTCCCATTCGAAATCTGTGAGTCCCAGTGTGCCGATTTGTGACCTCTTCCCTCGCTAGTCCCCCACCCCGGCTGCCTGCCCTTCTTCAAGTTGTGAAACTTCTTTGATCAAGATACGAACTTCGTAGATTATGTCTTAATTTCCTCATCGCCGCTGTAAATGGCATCGTACTTTTGGAGGGGGAGATGGCTGATTTTCGACGAGAAAATTTCTGCATGCAACCAGTATGAAAATTTATTTCGTCAGTGAGGAGTGTCAATTTTTAGTATGATTGAGTTAAAGGACGCACGTGAGAAAGGTTGGTACGAAATTTACGAGAATACATCAATTTTCGACACCATTACATGTGCTTTCGTCTTTTCATTCAGGTGCCATTTCTCCAGGCTTTCCAAGATGTGCAAAGAATAATGCTCGATGATATTGTCACTACTGGAAGTTGAAGAATTCGTCTTTGCAGGCCACCTAATTACATACTTGGTATAGCGCAACGTTGGGAAGGCCACGTTTGGCTTGTAAGTCATGTGATATGACTACGTATAAATACGCAATTGCCTCCCTCCTTTTCACCATATCAATCCACCAGTCATCAACTTGTTTCACACTACATCACTACACCAATTGACCTCCACATCACCTTACAACATGTCTAAATTCCAAGAGATTTTCACATATTATGCAACCAACTCTATTGATTATATTCTCCAGAAATACAGAAATGAGCACAGCAAAAGCACCAGCTCTGAAGAGGGTAAATTTTAATCCCAAGCTCTGGTACTTTCAGCTAATAGAATAGTTCTAATCCGACTGTATCATGATTTATGCCAATACGTTCGCCCATTACAAGGTAAACAAAATATGAAAGAACTTATCGACTTATTTTCAAACGTCATGGCCGCCATTGCCAGAAGCGAAGATCTCATTTTATTTGAACAACTTGTTAATGACATTCTTAGCAACAAAAATGAGCGTGATATATTACAATCAGCCATTGATCTTGGAATAAAGTTTCTATCAACATCTACCTTAGGACCGATGGCCAGCAGGACAACATACCGAAGAAACCTTATGGAAGGATCTAATATCCACATGACAGCCGACAACTTGGAAATGTTTTTGAAAAATAACCTACAAGATAATGTTTTTTGCGAGATCCCTAACTTCTGGGACTGTTTCTTTCTAGAAAAGGATTGGACAGACCAGGCCTCTCGCATATGGGAAAGTTATGAAAAATATGAGATCGCTGAGTATAAAAAACGATCGAAAGATTTAGAAAAAATAAAAAGCGCAAAAGGTGTCGAGGATCAGAAACGTCATGACAGTGACAAGGAAGAGAAGATCCTTGAAGGAGGCATGACTGAAGGTGAAATATGGGACTGGCTCAATTTCTTTGAGGAGAATTTCTTAAATCAGCTCAAAAGCCGCTCAACAAGATCCACAAAATACCCCATAGTCATCGAAAACAAGGGCTCCCTTCTACGAGGGCGGTATTGTCGTACAAACAAGACGCAACGTGCCCAGGAGAACACGGGTACTACTCAGATTGACTTCTTGATTAAAAGTATTGATTTAGAGAATGATGATGTTGACTGGAGAAACATGAATGTCGGGGCGGAATTCACGATATCATGCAGTGCAGCTATGAGGAAGAAAAAGTTCCTACAACTATCGAGATGTGTTCGGGAAGCATATTGCGCTCAGCCCCTGCGGCGATTTATGCATGGATTTCAGATGTATAAAGAAGAATTCGAACTCTGGGTCTTTGATCGCTCGGGCGCTTACAGCTCAGGCAGAATGAGTATTACAGATTGCAAAGGGATTTTCGTGCGAGCGATATGCTCGTATTTATTGATGAGCGATGAAGAACTCGGTCGTGACATGTCACTCCTACGGAATGATGGAAAATCGATCGCAAGTTTCAAAGGAAGTGACGATAACTCAGATCAAATATTTGAGATCAGACCTACCCCTGTCATACAGTCACCGAATATTGTCACTCGAGGGACAACCTGCTACGAAACGAGGGACCAATCAACGATGATCAAGTACTCGTGGAGCAGGTCTGCGGATAATGCGGAAGTTGGATTTATGAAGGATGCACTTCCAGTACCAGGTGTTGTGAAGTACATAGCATCACAGTTTATTTACCAGACAAACAGTCACCTGGGAAGCCTCAATCTTTCCGACGCCAAACCCTGGGATCTAAAGGCCGACGAGCATAATATATCCCGAGGTTCTAGTTACCATACCATGGCTCTACCGTCCTTGGAAAGAAATCGGTTTCTCTTCAGGATTGCAATGACACCATGTGGCAGAAAAATCGATACAGATGGGTCGATTCTTGATTTTGTAGTCGGAATTAGAGATGCGATCAAGGCTCACCAGGGGCTTGTCGATATCAGTATCCTGCATGGAGACATCTCGGAAGGAAATATAATCCTGAAAGATCCAACTACAGATGATGACTCCCGTGGTATGTTGATTGACTTTGATTGTTCCGTGAAGTTGAAGGGAAACGTCGCCGAAGATGAAGAATTATTCTTAACAGGCACGGTTAAGTTCATGGCAATTGAAAGATTGGAATACGCTCTAAAATCAAAGTTTATCCGACGAACTTATCGTCATGATCTAGAATCATTCTTCTATGTGTTTCTTGTGGGATGCATAGAGTACGAATCAGTAACTGAGGGGATGCCTAAAAATTTGAACGTATGGTGTGAGGGTCAAATTGAAAATTGCCTCTCGACTAAATGTGGTCACGTCTCAAATCTCAAATTACTTCTCGGTATGTTCACGCCCAGTTTCATGGGACTAAAGGAACTAGCCAAGAGCTTGCGAACAATTCTGTTTCAGGATGGAATCTTTTACGAAACACCTGAAGATCGTGAATCACTCTACAGGAGAATGATCCTGGCTTTTGACAAAACCATTGAAGACATAAGAGGTAAGATTTATTTATGACTGGATAAAATCAATGATTCTTCTATCTCGAGATTTGCTGACAAACTGTTCACTTTTAGCTGGGAGAATCGAGAATCTAACCTTCACAGCACGCCGGTATCAGGCCGTCCCTCGACCTGCTCGTCGCCGAAATTTTGTTGGAGATATTCCCCTTAGGTAGAAATAAAACCATTCGATATTCAGTCAAAACCGTAGACCAATTATTGTGTATCAAGCACATTTATGCTCCGGATGTTGTAAAAAATGAGTTTTTGAAATTTAGATTTACATTCATTTGAATCAATGAGACATGGCTATGGTTGTTGCAGTACCATTTTTATTGAGCTCTAATAACTAACTCTCTATTTATCACGAAATCCATCAAATAAAAAGATTAAAGTGGTTGATTAAACATCTCTTCCAGCGTCCTGATCGGTCAATAAATACAGAACCACGTAGACGGAAATCCGCTTCGGTCAGGGAAAAAGCTCTTGACAAAAATGTCGCCAATTTCCTATCCCCCCCCCTTTCTCACTGGGTATTAATATGCATTATAGCAATAATGACACTTTGATTATTGATTCAAGCGACTGCCGAAATGAAAATAGTTACCTAATTTTTAGTCACGTTTGTATCAATTTGGCCTTTTTTGGTTTATTTTAATTAAATCTTACATGCTACTTAACTCTAAGACTATAAAAAAAGCTTTGTGGTATTTAGATACATATCCAAACTGTGCTACCAAGAAGTTTAATCATAATTTTCTCCTCAAATTGCAATGAACAATTTGAGTGCTTCGTGGTCTACTTCATAGCCACAAATTTTCTAGATTATAGTATTCTGTAGATTTATTCCAGACGAGCACAAGCCCTACACTCAGAGATTTTGATACTGAGAAGACTAGATTCCCCCACGACTGTATTCGACGATAACTCAGTTTGACATTTAGACTACTCATTTAGAGATTTTGTGAGCTGATTCAACTCGAGATCTTGTGCTAGGGACTTTCTCACTTCCCTAAATCGTTCAAATCCACCAAAGGGAAAACATGTAAAATCTTTGGTTACCCTAACTTGCCTTATTCATCTTGTATGTAGCCATAGTACGAGATATGGCCTTATAGTCCTCCCTCTCTCAAGTGCGGATGGGGTCCATGGTACGCAGACTCTAATTCAGGAATAAAACGACCAGGAGGGGGACCAAAACATCCTCAACTGTTGCCAGTATGTAAAGTGTTAGTCGCTCTATCTAAAATCGTTGCCTCTGCGCCCACAGGTACCCTGAAGCCGAAAACTCTCGAAAAATGTGAGTCACAGCACGCCCATTTGTGTAAAAGGTTTAATGAATTCAGAAGTACTTGAAAGACTTTAACTCAATAGGAATTGATAATTTTTCCTTGGAAAGCTAATCTACCAACGACGGCTTCTGTCCTTTATGTCCTCTGCAGCGTCGCGTCTAAACTCCCCTCCTAGCCTACCTGAGAATACTCCATTCTCCCCGGTTAACCTCTTTCCTGGGACATCCTCACCCCTTAGTACGTACTCTCTTAGGTCCTTCCTCATGCGCAACCTTGCAAATCATCCTTATGCAACACTGAGACTCGTTCTTGTGCGCAACCATGCATTCATCCTTATGCGACCATTTTGCATCTCTGTAAGCGCCGCTTCGCTAGCGCTTAACAGTCTAGCAGGAGTGGTCCTTGTGACCAGTCCCAATCCGGGCACAACCCGTCACAATTTCTGACTTTTTCACTAATTCCTCCCACGTCCCAGCTGTTTAACCTCCCTCGAGATGTGAAGCCCCATGATAGCAATGGTTCCCTATTGACTGTGTTTCGAGCTTTGGTTCTTATGACTTAGTTTCTTCCACGCCGGTAAATATAGCATACTAATTTTATGGTGAGAAATGGCCGAATTCTTTTAGCAAAATGCCTGATTGCGATTTGAGTAATAATTATGGTTATGAGCAATGTCGAAGTCATATTGCGGATTTCTTTTTATTTTTTATTTATAGGGCCAGGCTTACACCCTCCATCCAGTGGACATGACACGTATGGAGATCATCTAGAATACAAGTTCCTCCATTCTCCAGCAAAGCCTATCCGGTGCCTGACTTTTCTTACTACGTACCTCACGCTTTTTACATCAGGTCGAATAGGTAGCAACGCATTCACCATGATCCTCAGACCATGTATTGAGGGAAAACTTTCGTGGGAAAACCTCAATAATTCATCCTGTACTCTTTCACGACGAGCAGCCATAGTCCCCCCTTAAACAGGCCTTGTAGGAATCCAACCTACCACTTCTAGAAAGTACATCCAGCACCCGACCAACTGTGCCAACAGCCTGTTGAAAATCACATATCATTCTTCCCAAATTCTCCCCTGCATTGCGCTCAACCCCCATTTGAAATGGCTGAAATTCCGATATCGAGAGCTCAAAACCGAGGCATCTGTGCCCCAGCTTTTGTCGTACATTGTTCGTTGTCTGAGTGAGGCTTCTTCGTTCGCGCCGTCTTTGGGATGTGTCGAAAAGTTGAGAATGTTAATGTCGCGGTCGAGATCCTCGTCTAAAATGAGGCCGAGCAATTGCCCAGTCCTGCACACAATGTTAGTAAATTTGTTTTTTATTTTATTTTATTAAGTGTTGGTCCTAAGCTAAAGCTCTTTATCCACAATGGGTCATGGATCGGTGGAGCCGGCAGGGCTCCCTGTAATCTTTCCTACAGCCTATCTTTTTTTTTAAATCATTTATTGTGTTTTCAGCTATCTAGCTATGACACATGACCGGTACTATGTATACATATAGGATGACTCTTTTGACGTTAGAGACACTCATACTCTGGATTTCATTCGCAAATACCACTATGAGGTATGTTTGCTTACACAAACAGTCGATCCTCCTCTGTAAGTACCCACCAAAGGGAAATTTAAAACCTTTGATTATCCAAGCATGCCTTCATCATCCGTGCATACCAGCGCCGCGAGAAATGTAGTTAAGTTTTGCCGGATTCGAACCAGCGGTCTCTTGTCTCGGGTGGGATATGTGTCATAGCTATCCAGACCTTACTTGAGAAACCGGCCAAGATGATGTACCACCGCACCATCCAACCACGGCGGTGTTTAAAGTGTCGCCCGCACTCTCGCAACCGAAGTCTTGGCGCACGCACAAAGCTAAATTCGAAAAGTCGTTGTCAAAATTCTAAAATTCACGCCCGTCGAGATCGTTTCCACCCTCTGCATCATCTTATGAACTCGTCCTAATCCCTCTCACGCCAATCTCAAAGAACTGTCACCCAGGTTTGTGCGCCACGCTTTGATTCCTCCTTCGGGTATGAATATCGGCGTGGGCGTGTACGTGGTGGTCAATTGAGGCCAGAGAAAGTCGACGAGATGTGTGAGCTTTTTTTTTTTTGCATCAGATTTTAATTGCGTATGCAGCTATCTAGCTATGACACAATATCAGAGAAAATATATAGAAAAGATGACTCAATTTACAGTAAGAGCACTCGTGCCTCAGATTTCATTTGCAAGTACCACTGCGAAGTTATGGTAGCTTTTTCTTCACCCCAAGTCAACCCTCATCCGTGAATACCCACCCAGGGAAACGTCTCAAAAACCCTGGGTTATCCAGACATGCCTTCATCATCCTCTGAATTTCTTCCGCGCGAAATGTAGTCTTCGGTGTCTCCTTCCCAAGTGGAGTAGGTACCCAGGCTACTCAAACTATACCAGAGAACACCACCAGGAGGCGGACCACGGCACCTTCCATCGTTTGCGTGTTGTTATAGTGTCCGCTGCACTCTCGCAAGCGAAGTCTTGGCGCGCACAAAGCTCAATTCGTAACACTCCTTGCCAAAATTCAAAATTACACGCCCGTCGAGATTATATCCACCCTCCGTATCATCTTGTAAACTTGTCCCAATCCCTCTCACATCCGTCTCAAAGAACTGCCTTCCAGATTTGTGCGCCACGCTTTGCTTCCTCCGTCGGGTATAAATATCGGCGTGGGCGTGTATTTGGCGGCTAGCTGAGGCCAGAGAATAGTTGATGAGAGGTGGGGTCATTGAAATGAGGATATACTTGGTCGTACTTGTAAACTTGATGAGACTTAAGTAGGAGTCGAACTCGTTGGGAGCGAAGATTTGACATGACGGAGAATTTTGAATCATTGCCTCGTGGGCCAACTTGTCCGGTATTGCGAAATTTGACTGAACTTGGCTCTGGGAAAATATTTCACTCCCAGGTTCGTAGAGGGCACCACGTACAGGTGTCAGTCTTGCCCTCCGCAAGTCTTACTATGGCGGTGACAAGGCGGCCTTTTCTTCACCGCTGTCGAGGGGGGCTATTCTCAACACCTGTCAGTGGTGTCCCCTACGAACCTCCAGCTCTCACTGTAGAGTCTGCAGAGCCAAGATTGAGTAACAACCTCCTCACTTCGATGAGGATTCCCAGTCGCCTTCGCGGTCTGTATCGTCTTCATTTCTCATCACATCCCCCTATCACCGTTATCATGAAGCTAACCACGATCAGATCAGATGTTAGGGTCGAAGCCCTTCTCGTCACCAACCCTTGATCATGGAGTAAAAGCCATCCGATGAGTTTCCGGAGCGAACCCAGCACCCGATACGGAGATGGTGGATCGGATCAAGATGGCCTCGAATGCTACAAAGAAGGGAGATATAGATGAATATGCGCACCTCATGTGGTCCCAGTGTCTAGGCCTCGCCTGGCTGGGGCTGCAGGTTTTTTGAGACTTTTTCCCGCGCACGCAGTTTCCATTGCTACCATTTTGATTTTTTTTGGGTAGAAGGTTCCGTGGAAAAGGTGGCTGAATTCCATGGGTAAATACTGAGCTGAATGGCTATTCATCACGGGCAATATATCAATGATCTTACAAGTAACAAGAGAGGACAGGAGCACTGTACAAGGTGTGGCCTGGGCCAGAGAGGAGCCCAATGTGCTAGATAGTTGAAGACTCAAGTAGTACAATAAACAAACCACTCTTCACCGCTGTCGAACTATGCCATCCGTGAAACTCACCCAAGGAAAACCTCTCAAAAAAGCGTGGTTATCCAGACATGCCACCATCATCAATGTAGCTTACTTCAGTAAGGTGAGGTCTGCTGAAGTCGAACCAGCGATCTTCTGTCTCAAGTGGGATAGATGTTCAGGCTATCCAGACCCTACTTAGAAGACCGGCCCGGATGGTGTACCACTACACCATCCGACCTCCATTTTGAGACGTATGGGGGTAGCACCGTTTGAATAAATTGGAGACACTAAGGGAGAGCGCTGCCTAAAGTACAGGTAATCCCTGTTATTATGTGGAATTATTCAGCCAATCAGACAAGCTGTATTAGATGATATAGAGATCTTTACAATATGTAGTTGTTGTAGTGATATCATACACAGTTACATGTGGATGATATGAAAGGTATGTAAACTATTCTACAGCATATGATAGAATATCTTACATTACAACATGTAATGTTCTGCTAGCAAGGAGACAGATGTGCAACAGGTATAAATAGGAGTATTCTTCTTCACGTAGATGGCAATTTTCGGGAAAGGAGCCTAATCAAGCAAAAAAATATCATAGTCCACTTCATAAAAGTGTCAAGCACAACATATTGATAAAGCTACTGTTTGTATGCAATTCCTCTCCTCATATTCACAAAACTCCCGGCCGGTGGGCAGAAAGTCATTGGAAATACAGCTACTTGCATTTACTTGTATACACCAATGTGGTTGCCTGCATCTTGCCGGAACTAATTTTTCAAAATCGGGCAGGAATCAATAATTCCGACCCATTAAGACACAACGTTTGAGACTGTTTATAAATTATTATTCGTTGGCAAGTCCAGTGTTTGGTTTGTTCGTGTTGTCTCTTGCGTGCCCTAATCTTATGGGTCGGAGGATAAGATTTTTCATGTCAGGAATCTCGATTAATTCTGCAGTCGGCTCCGTTCCTAGTAACCTTTATCCCTTGTAATCACTGTGTTTATCTTTATCTCAGAACCACATTTCGTTAACCATGCGAACAAGTTGTCTTCAACCTTTTCAAACATTTGATATTCCAAAAACCCTTCCATCCTCCAGCATAATAACTAATATCCCCTGATAAAGTCATAAACCTTTGAGGATAACAATCATAGATATAAACTCTAGTATATAGGGAAGTTGCAAATCAGAAATATCCAGCGAGCCTGGCGCATTTTAGCTACATTTAACCTGCAGAATTAATGTCGATGCATAAAACACGGTTCTCCATTTGTCGCTGCCATCAGTCGTTGGTTACACTCGATGGGCGTGGAGACCGAATTGCAGTCTTGCATAGAAAATCGATTCAGGACTCTATCTATGTATACGGTTTGCGACAAGCTGATTCCAGCATTACAGTACTCAATTTGAATTCCAAGTAGCCAGTGAAGTGTTGCCAAATCTTTGACCTTGAATTCGGCTTTAAGCGGGTTAACAGTTTCATTCAGTAGCGAATCTTGTTTTCCAAATAGTACGATATCATCCACATCTACCGCTAAGAATTATTCACCTGTATTGTGGATAAAGACACAGGGATCGAAGGGTAATGAAGAAAACCCGAGGGGAATGATAAATTCAGCCAACCTGAAAAACCATTGCTGTGGTGATTGCTTCAATTCGTATATACATCTATTTAGTTTTGCAACATGGCCCTCTTGCCTGTACCCTTCAGGAAGTTCCATGTAGATTTCTTCATTCAAGATCCCATATAAAAATGCGGTTTTTATGTCAAGTTGTCTTGGTCTCCAATTTTTCGAGGCAGAAATTGCTAAGAGTATTCTTAAATAATCAAATCGCACGGCTAGAGCGAGTGTTTCATCGTTATCTACTCCTTGGATCTGTGAGAATCCTTTTGCGATGTAACTCTCAAGGGCGAGGTTAGGGCAGTGTTCCACAGGGTGCGTATGTGGTCTAACGGAGATCTAGGTGGTAGATGAAGGTGATGAGTGGGTCGAAGGGATGACTGGTCTTCTCTAGGAAGAGACAAATAGGTAGATAGTAGCGATAGAGGCTACACGTGGGTCTTGCTGATGAAGAGCTGGAAAGAGATAAATGGTCTTCCCGAAGAAGAGATGGATAAACAAATGTATTGTTGAGGTAATTGAAGAAGACGTTGCGTGAAGAATAATGCTTCTTTACACCGAGTATTTATATACATAAAATTACCAAATAGCACGTAACACACAGCCTCTATGTCAAACTGTTGGTGTCACAAACCATCACTGGGATGTCGTGTCGCACCCAGGCAACCGAGTTATGACGTGCATACAATAACACAATTTAGGTATTGTAATGGTTACAGTGTTGTGATAGCAACAGTTGCCATTCAGAGTACTAGTTAGTTACTGTGTTATGGCTGTAATCTACTACACCCTTGGTTATAGTATTGAAGCTCGTGTACTTAAGGAAGCTCTAGGACTGGATGTGTACTGTAGCTTTTTGTCTTGTAAATTACTCATGTTTTAGAATCTAATTATTAATCTAAATATCTCGTCCTCATTATCAGCTTCTGTCTTCGTCTCCGTCCTCGTCTTCGTCCTCGTCCGTGACAGCTGGTATAAATGTCTTGACCTCCCTTTCCAATGTTAGTCATAGATTAGTCATCGTTCATGAGTATTAGTATCTTTTGTAGAATAGGAGAATAGACAAGATCCACCAACACAACGGCAGAAACGTGACATACAGTTTACGTTCTTTGCACCGTGTTTAAGTATCCCGACACAAACCATCTGCTACACATCACCTAATGAAACTAGCCTACTCTTATCAGTCTTCCTTGCTGGTTTTAAAAGTGCATTGAACTATTATTTGTGTTATAGCCTAGCCGTCTGCATGACGTTTCATATTACGCCATGCAATAACGATCCATGAAAAGTACTTGGATGTAGGACAAAGAAGGGAGAAAGACAAGCTTTAGTCAAATGGACTGGGATGGCGCTACCAGAGTAGATATCACTCACAAATCTACAAGATGCGGAGCGCTCGATGTTTAGGAGAAAAAGTGGGGCTCAGCAGAGACAAATAATGGGCCAGCATCAAGAAAAGAGAAGAGGGGGTAATTGAGGGGGTAATGTCACGGTTTGACTGTTGTATGAGCTTAGGTGGATACCTAAGCATAATACTTAAATTGTTTACAATAAGGTTGCACGAGGAGGGGAAGATGGAACTAGACGAAACAATAATACTAATCAGGACGCAAGATCGCTGTTACAACTAAGTAACACCCAACGATACATGGCTAGTTAGCGAATATGATGTCTAGAGGAAAGCCATCAGCTAGTAGATACACGCAGCGGATCAGTCATTATAAGTACCTGTTAGTTGTAGCTAGAGTTCTCTTCTCTCCTCATATAGTTTAATAAATCGACTTATTCATCACCAACTCGGTTTCCATCACACTCTAACATCCACCGAAACCTGAGCAGGGCCCAAAGTAGTATTGCAATACAGATGAGAAGTGAGCACATCGGCCTCAACTCTTATCTTTATAGAAGAAAGGTCCCTGGAGTGGCAAATCCAAAGTGCCGGTGTGGATATCCGTGACAAAACGTGAAACATATGGTCATGGCTTGTCCTCAATGGGCTAAGGGAAGAGGAGAGGTGCTGCAACGGGCAAAAGATAGGTCTTTCGAAGCTATGATGAACAGCCCAGAAGACATGAATAGAATTACAGAATGGATACTTACAAACTGCTGGCTCCAACAGTTCCGGTTGGCAGAAGAAGTTGAGACAGCAGTCAGCGAAAGGATCGAGCGATCGGGAAAAGGATAGGACTGTTACAGGCTGTGGCCTCGTTTATCTGGAACCGGAGTTTATCCGGCTCTGAATAGGCGTTGTACCTATTTTGGGAAAAGCCTCGACCCTGCTTAGTAAAGTCTCACAAGTGACGTGTCGCGTAATGTTCATATTAGCCAAATTCTTTCGTAGCTATGACTTTCTTCTCTAGATAGAAAATAAACTCATTTTTAACATACAATTGCGAGAAGCTAGCGTACCGTTCTTTTACATATTTTCTTTCTCTTCTTTACACAACTAGTGCAAGTATTGGCTTATACCTCTCCTAGCTGTCCGGTTTTTTTAATTGCATGAATACACGCTTTTATCAAGTTCCCTCTCCAGAATCATCTTTATCGGACGACGAATCAGTTACAATTCAAGATTTTTATTCGCTTTCCTCGTCTGACGCATTCCCATTAATCGCTAAATCCGTTGAAGAGAATATGACGGATAATATGGATACAGATGCTCCTGACAATGTCAAGGGCAAGGGCAGGGCTAATCAATTCATTTCACAGCAAACAACAAATGTCACGCTATCCTTGAATAGTGATCAGCTACAACGGCTATTGGCAATAATCGACACAAGTGACGTCAGTCAGGGAAAGACTTTACGACCTAATCCACACACTGATAAGAAAAAAGCGTCAAGTTGGCCGGAATGGGACGGTTCTAGAGAGATGTACCCGACATACATAATTCAGCTTACAGCGAAAATTGAAGCAGACTGGGACCTGTTGGGAGGCCACAAAGCGGTATGCATGGATATGATGAATACCATCCCCAAGAATCTCCGAAGTCGTGTCTCTCACTGGTACATAACAGGAGGACCAGACAACAATTGGGACTATAAACTCTACATAGAACATTTTAATGACAATTTTGAAGACAAAACGTCAGTTCGGACTGCTAATGAGAAGTTATCAAGGATGAGGCAAGGAAAACATCAGACTTTCGCCTCGTATTAAAACGATTTTGAGCACATGCTAACGCAAGCGAGAGGTATTGTCGGAATATTTCCTATGGATTCTTTATTTGTAGTATCTCAATAACGATAATTGCATTTATTCGTGTCTATCTTTCTTTGTGACGGAGCGCCAGGGCCTTAGTGACCTTGAACACTCGTCACATGATACATGCTTCTAAAGCTATTACTAATCATTACCTATTTGTTATTACATCTTCATAATCATCATTACCGCCCAAACTCCAGTATCCTTGCTTTATACACATCCAAATAAAACTTGTGTCCTATTATTTGACACTGGCAAAACAGATAAATAAATGAAAACAAATTAAAGTTCCTTTTTATAATTGATGTTTTTGAAAATATAATCTGCAATGGGAAATATATTAAACCCTTTCCACCCATTCGTTTTCCTCGACTATAACAGTGTTAAGATCGATAAGACGTTTCAAAGCATTGCAGCAATCTGACTTTGTCATCGCATCTGCTGGATTACTATCGCCCTTGATCCAGCGTACTTGAGCTATTTCCCGTCTTTGGTAAGATTGACGGAGGCACATTACATCAACCATTAATCTCTTTTCACGGGTTGTACCCAGCTTTACTAAGCACTCATATAGAGACTTAGAATCTGTACATAGAATTAGTGGCACTTTTATGTGTAGAATCTTATCAAGAGTTGATTTGATGGCTGCGCCATAATCAAATCCATGCACCATTCCATACAGTTCCGCTGCTAGTACGCTTCTTGTTACTCTCTTACATTTTATAGAAGACCAGTGTAGAATGTTTGCTTTATTATGACGGTCTTTGAGCACAATTACGAAGCCGATTTGAGAGGAAAAGTCATTGTTGTTGGCAAAAGAAGAATCTGTAAAGACAAGTAGTTGCAGAGAGTTTTTGTCCAGTGGCACAAACTTTAGCCCTCTGTTCTGATTTTTGATTTGCCACAAAACCCTTTTATTTAGCTTCTTAATGCTATTGTTGTCGGGATCCATGGTTTGAGCAGCATAAGAAAGATCGAAAGAGGCTTCTGGCTGACACACACTCGCAATATATGCTCCTTGCGCTCGTTGCGAAATAAATTGATCTTTTGTCGAGACGCTAGTTCTGGACTTATTTCTAGAACCGTAAATATCAATTGGCTCACTGTGAACAGGTTTTAAATTTCTGCATTGAAGCTCCTGCGTTAAGTTAATAGAGCGCGAGCCACTATCTCTGCTGATGTGTCCGCCGTTGAAATTAATGGGCGCGGATTCAGTAAGTATTTTCCGTTCTTTCGCTGCAAATTTAGCCTTGTCGAGTTGAAGTTGTTCTTCGCCAGCGAATAATTTATCGGCTATAAATAGGGTATCATCAGTCTGTATTCCAACAACACCAAAACCTTCATCACATTCGTTTCTGTAGAGGAGACAAGGGTCGAATGTCGATTGTTTTAAGGATAATCTTTCAGTATGGTGCTGATGATAAGTGAAGAACCAATGATTTCCTGCTTCTGGCACGCCATACAACGGTTTGATAACCTTTAAAATAGCCCCCCTGCCTCCTAACTCTATGGGTGCCCGTATGTAGAAGTCGCGACTTAGATTTGTTTCTGATTGGACATAGGCTTGAGTTATGTCTCTAAGATACAAGTCCACTGGAAGCATTGCTGCAAGAGAAAGAATGATTCGTTGACTGACTCTTTGGATAGTCGGAGCCTGAGTAAGAACAAAGTGTTTATTTTCGTCTTTGTAAGCTTGTACAACCAGACGAGATTTTCGAAGGCTTTATCTGTACCTTGATGTTTTATTTCATCAACAAACCTTGAAGAAAAAATTCTTATCCCAGGTGGGATATCGGAGGGTTTAACTTTGATGAACACCCCTCTTTCGAGTAAACCGTCTATTTCTTTTTGTCTTGATTTTTGGAAAGAAGTAGCCTGAAAAGGTTCTGTATCGTTGACAAAAGCAGATAAGCTTGGCTCGTCACAAAATCGGGCAGGTGGTCTGCGGGTTCTTTGGATACGGGCTGGCATGTCATTTGCTTCATTTACACCATGTTCTCTTTCTTTAGTTTGTTCTTGCAAACTTGAAGGATCGTCAATAGAGTTACGGAAGTAAGGTTTTACCGAGGTTGATCGAAAGCTTGTTGGGCCTGAGGGTAACTGAACTTTGCATGTTTCCTTTTCTATATTTATTAATTTGAAAGGACCATGCCACTCCCCAAGATGGCCTGTATTTCCTTCTCTCCACACTAGGACATCAGAGTTAGCAGGCAAGTTATGAACCGGTTCAACGTTTGGTCCATTTCTTTCATTCAAAGCACTGTTTACTTGATTTTCTGCCCGAAATTTTCTTATCTCATTCGTAGCTTTTTGGATAGCCATTGAGCGTTGAATTACTGAAGGATTGGGAGGGTCTAACGTTGTCATTCGCGGGTATGCTCCAAAAACTAGGAGAGTTGGAACTAGGCCATTGGGTCCAGCAGTGTCATTGATGGCTTTTATTGCCATTTGGAGCATAAATTCCTTACTAATCTTGGCTCCAGCTAGTTCTTGAGAGATTATTTTATACACTCGTCGTATGAGAGAGTGATAGCGCTCCACTATGCCAATAGACCAATGCGCCTCGACAGGTACGTTTTTGACAGAAATTGCCATTGAAGCAGCGCTTTGGTGAAACTCTTTTGCAGTGAAGTTGGTGCCGGCATCTGTGACAATATAGTCAGGAGGTCCAATGTACACATCTATCCAGCAGGCTCTTATTGCATCCCAAATATGCTTTGCGGAGATATTCTGGAGCCATCGGGCAGCCTGGAATCTGGTTTCTTCGTCGACAACATGAAGGACTGGGTTATTGTCAATATACATTATGTCGACAAAGATAGAGTGGTTGAATTGGATGTCGTCATCCTGCAGCTTGAACTTGAAGCGTCGAGGTGGTCCCTTGTGCTTTTGGCAATAGTCACAAAATTTAGTTAAGTGGTCTATATGTTCCTTTTGTATGTCGTTATGACCGGATCTTTGTAAGACAGTATAGAGGCGTTGTGCCGAAGGGTGGCCGAAACGCCGGTGTAATCTTCGTAATTCCGTATCGGTAAGGAAACAAGGGTTCATGAAAAAGGAAGAAGATATTAATGATTGTAAGAAAATTCCCCATAATAGAAAAGCATGTCCAAAACGCCGTATTACTTTAACCTTTTTACTAGGTGTTATTAACTGGTTTTGAATATTATCATAATAAACGCCTAAGTTATCCATATCTGAAAGAGCGAGTAGGAAAGGAGTGTCAGCTTTAACAATGTGGAATTCTATGACTCCAATAGGCGTATCCAATTTGATAGCTCCTATTGAGGAACTGCTTCCAATGCCGAATTGAACGTTTACGGCGCCTGCTTTTGTGGTGTCAATTGTGATATTGGCAATTCTTTGGAGTGCCTGAAATTGCTTAAGTCCACCAGTGGAGTATTTTGAGGCACCCGTATCAATGATAATTCCATAAAAACAAGAGCTATTGTACCTTGAGGAGGCTAAATAATTACATGGATCATCTTCGGTGACAATTGCTGGGGTAGTTGGATCATTTCCGGTGATTGCATATTGGAAGGAGAGATCGGCGAGGTTTAACGCAGTTTCTCTTGGGTTCAGGATAGTCCCAAAGGAGGTTATAAAAGATTCATTGTAAAGTACGTCGAGTTTATCAGTCTCGGCGGGTGGAGTCGTATCTAGAACTAGCATTTCAATTTGGTTATCAAGTTCAGATTCGCTAGTGCTAAGATCTTCTGGATCGCCTTCATATTGTGCAAGTAGCTGGTCTGTACGATCATTGATTCGACTCATCATCTGTTTTTGGAAGCCTTTCTTTGCCGATTCTTGCTCTGACACAGTATGATTTCGAGACCAGCAACCAGGGCGTTTACAAACATAACATCTTTTCTGAGACGACCCGAGTGATTTATGAGACCTCCAATGAGAATTTGAGCGCGAGGTTTCAGCATTTCTTTGGCTGTTTTCTTTATAGTAACGGCGGTCCGTGAACAATTGGGATGTTTGGGCGCCTTCATTTAGCTCAACAGTTGAAATAGATGATTGGAGATCGTTGAAAAGTCCCATTAGGGTACTACTTGGTTTAAAGCATGCAAGCTGGCAGGCAGGGAAGCTGCGACAGGCATTAATTAGCTTTGTATGAAGATGTTTTTCTGATCTATATTCTATATCGAAGCTAAGTTGCAAGTGACGAAGTTTGGTAAAAAGCATTTGTAAACATTCCAAGGTCGACTTCCCTTTATCTATATTTTCAGTTATGACCAAGCGGAGAGTAAGCGATTCCCATCTAGCAATCTTGGTTCTATTGGTTTCTGGACCTTCAAAATAATCTCTAGTTGCAGTGCATAGCTCGTCGAAGTTTGATTGGTGTCCATTGGATGTTACAGAAAAATAGTGTGTTAGTGCCGAGCCACTGAGCATTATTGAATATGCTTTTGCGTATAGGAGCTCGGGTACATCGGCCTTCTCGCACAGTTCCATAAAAAATATTTAACTTGTAATCAAAGCTATCGCCTTCACCCTGATATTTGAGCTCCGGCCCGTACATTTTTGCCAAGTTTGATAACTCTCTACCATAGCCAGTGATGGGATATGCTGAAAGCTCTGAGGGTTTCTTTTGAGGGGTTTGATCTGTAGATGGATGAATAGATTGAGACCTTTTTGGTACTTCCTGAGTTGACATCCGCGGGTTTCCCAACTTGGTTTGAACGGAATAGTTTTGAGAATTTTTCATGACATTGATAATCTTAACCGAGTCAAAAGTTTCATTGGAGTTCATTATGTCTTCCCTAGTCCATTCTGTGGGGCTTTCTTCTGATAATGTATTGAATAGGGAAACTGCCATAGTTGTATGCCTGTCCCATTTGACCCAGACACCGTGAGAACGTAGGTATGTTCTGAGTGATCGCAACACTGTCCTTGAAGCAGCCTGGAAATCATCAAGGGTTTTATCGCTGAATTCATCTTGATATGCTTCCCAAAGATTATCGTCTTTGAAATTGTACGTTGAAAATTCCTTGAGAGTCTTCTTGATAAAATTATCGATTTCTTCCTGTTTGGAAAGCGAGGAAGTTTCTGGTTTCATGTTTGAAATTCCTGACATTTTCTTAGGAGTACAAACCTAACAAAAACTTGGGTTTTTCGGAATAGAAATGGTTAAAATTCTGGGTGGAGTGTAAGCGTGATGGACGCAAATCGAGGGCCTTGGTTAATAAGGGGTCGATTTCTTGAATAATAGCTTAAAATTGAGGGCCTTTCTCAGGGGTCAATTAAAATCTATATTCCTTAGCAAATACAATATGAACTGAGGCCTTTAACAGGGACTGAACAAATTGTATCTCTCTTCACAGGTATTCTGATCTGAATTCGAAGACTGATCAGTGTCGGAATATTTCCTATGGATTCTTTATTTGTAGTATCTCAATAACGATAATTGCATTTATTCGTGTCTATCTTTCTTTGTGACGGAGCGCCAGGGCCTTAGTGACCTTGAACACTCGTCACATGATACATGCTTCTAAAGCTATTACTAATCATTACCTATTTGTTATTACATCTTCATAATCATCATTACCGCCCAAACTCCAGTATCCTTGCTTTATACACATCCAAATAAAACTTGTGTCCTATTATTCGACAGGTATCAACTGGGAAGGCTATATGAAGATAAATGGCCTCAGTCTTGGATTAAACGAGAGTCTAACGAAGCTTTTGATGCCATGTAATCTCTCTGAGACTAACTATACTCTTTTTGTTCGACAGGTGCGAAATATGGCTAGTAAGCTCGAATCACAGGAGGATTATACACCTAAGCATGGCCCTAGACAAACAAAGACATGGTGTCACGGCGTAGAATAGGCACAAGTGAAAGTACAGCTTGTATGGCGATTATTCAATCTGTCGAGCGAATATTAAGCTGGAGAAGAATAGAAAGGAACAGAATCTAATTACAAAAAGCCCTGAGGCTATTCCTATTCGGGCGGGTTTCCACTAAATTGCCGCGCACGTGCTTCTTCCCGCATCAGCCATTAATCTCACCTCCTCCATCCACGTAATCGTATATCATGACGGAGCGGAATGCCGTGCCGTGACACATGGTACATTAGCAGACTGGGTGTCGTCCCTCATAATCCTGGCCTCAATTACCAAGCACCAGCACATTCACCATCACAGGATAGAGCAACTACTGTGGACATGGATGGCGACACCCCAATGTCAAGGGTAAGTGGACTAAGCACTGGTCAGCTTGCAGCAATAATAAATGCTGTAAACTCAAAAAACAGTGAAAAGAGCAAAGCTATCAGGAACAAGCCACCTGCTCCGTGGAAGACACCAGAAGAGTTTGCAGCCCTCCGTGCTGCGGGTAAATGCACTCGCTGTGAAGAGAAGGGTCACTACTTCAAGAAATGTCCTAATTTTACATGGGCCAAGAGACCTTCTGATATGAATGCGGTCTTCACTAAAATACCAAATAATTCTAAGTCCAGATTGATGGAATCAGACGAGGATGAAGATGAATTTGGAAATAACGTTTCGGGAAACGAGTAAACCCTGGGCATAGTCGGGCTCAGGGGGTGACTAAATCTTTGGTTGACGATATAAGTGTAATTGTAAAGAATTTGGATAGTTCCCCGTTTTTATTAGAGATAATGCTCAATAAATGCTTTTATGTTGATGCTCTAATGGACACGGGATGTTTATGCTATGCTGCTTTCAGTCACTCGTTTGTCAAACGCCATAAGTTACCGCAAATATCTATTAAAACCAGGGAATTGCGACTCGCAAAAAAAGATTCCCAGCGAAGGGTCATAAATAAACTTACTTACGTAGACACAGACTTAGATGGCAGGCGCGAAAAAATCTATGGGTACGTCATCGAGGATTTATCTTATGATATGATTTTAGGTGACCCATGGATGAGAGCCAATGCCGTGGTTTACGATGCTCGCCGACGCGCTATTTGTTTTGGTTCGAAAGGTGGTCTCATTGTGAAAGCTAAAGGATGGGAAGATCGGATGAGCCAAAGCAGTAAAGCAAAGATAAATTATCTCAAAGTAAAATTAGGAAGCGCTCACCAGGTTCTTGGTTCCCAATTCGCGGCAATAGCTACGAGAGTACGTGGTAAAAAGGATCAAGAAACGAAATTGTTTGCAGCATCAATGTTTAATATAAATAAGGCTCTTGAGACTAAAAGAAAACAGACACCTGATGAAATTAAGGCTGGTTTACCACTAGAAGTTCGTGACAACGCTCAGTACTTTACCGAGGACGAGAATCATGAGCTACCACCGCATCGACCTGGCGTCGACACTAAGATCGAATTGATTAAGGATGAACAGGGCAGGGAAAAAGAAATTCCGTTTGGCCCTTTGTACGATATGTCAAGAGCAGAGTTACTTGTGCTCAGGAAAACGTTGACAGATCATCTTGACCGAAATTGGATCCGGGCTAGCTCTTCATCCGGTGGAGCCCCAGTCTTGTTTGCAAAGAAATCCGGCGGGGGACTACGATTTTGTGTGGACTATCGAGCACTAAATTCAATCACAGTAAAAGATAGGTACCCGATCCCACTGATAAAAGAAACTCTACGGCAGTTAACAAAAGCGACCTGGGTTTCAAAGGTAGATGTACGCGCTGCATTTCACAAGCTAAGAGTGCGTGAAGGAGATGAAAAAAAAACAGTATTTCGCACGCGCTTTGGCTCATTCGAATGGCTAGTTACACCATTTGGCCTAACCGGTGCTCCAAGCGCCTTCCAAAGATATATTAATAGTGTCTTAGGTGAATTTCTAGGTGACTTTTGCTCAGCATATCTTGATGATGTACTCATTTATACGACTGGAGATGTCGTAGATCATTGGAGCAAAGTGAACATGATCATACAAAGGCTCGGACTCGCAGGTCTTAAAATGGACCCCCAAAAAAGTGAATTTGCAGTTAAGCAGACAAAATACCTTGGCTTTATCGTATGCTTAGGAGAAGGAATCAAGGTCGATCCTGAGAAAGTAAAGGCTATTACTAGTTGGCAAGCACCAGTAAGCACGAAAGGGATTCGTAGTTTTATAGGCTTTGCAAATTTCTATAGAGATTTCATACCTAATTTTGGACGAATTGCAGCACCACTGTTAAGCTTAACCAAAAAGCATGCTCAATTTCAGTGGGAAGCCCCTCAACAAAAGGCATTTGAAGAATTAAAACAGCGCTTCATAAAATCCCCGATCTTAGCCATATGGGACGATGAAAAAGAGACCGTACTCGAAGCAGATAGTTCAGGTTACGTATTGGGTGGTTGTTTATCACAAAAGGACGAAAAAGGGCAATTAAAGCCGATCGCATACCTATCAAAGAAATTGACTTCGGCAGAAGTTAATTATGACATCCATGACAAAGAAATGCTATCCATTATTCGTTGTATGGAGGAATGGCGGGGTATGCTAATTGGACTAAGTAAACCTTTCACAGTCCTATCGGACCACAAGAATCTCAGACATTTTATGACTATACGTACACTTAACGAGCGCCAAATGCGTTGGTCCCAGTTCCTATCAAATTTCAATTTCATTATAAAATTCAGACCGGGAAATCAAGCAGCAAGGCCAGACGCACTGTCAAGACGCGAGCAAGATATGCCACAAGGCTCGGACGATTATAGAATTAAAAATAGAGACGTACAGTTAATAAAAGATTCTTGGGTATCAGGCGTAGCTACCAGAAATCGACCCAAGCAAGTCGAGAAAAATAACACGAATATTATTCCCAAAGGCTCAAGTATATTTGAAGAGGAAAATTTTCAAACTCTGTGGGATAAAGCATTACGCGAAGATAAGGATATTTCCACTCTTTACAAAAGTTTTGAAAAGGGAGAAAGAAGCCTTCCACCAACTCTCAAACATCTGAAGATATCTTTGGCAGAATGTAGCTTTGATACTAGAGGAGCGCTCAGATTTAGAGATAGAGTTTGGATCTCTAACTATGAGCCGCTTCAAACAGCTTTAATTCAGAAAACACACGATTCACAAGTTACAGGGCACCCGGGACGAGACAGCACATTGGCAATTTTGAGCCGTAATTTTTTTTGGCCAGGTATTTCAAAATGTGTGAGAAGGTTTTGTCGTAACTGCGATGTTTGCGGCCGGAGTCATGTTTGGAGAGAGAGTAAAAAGGGGTTACTGAGACCACTACCAGTACCTGATAGGTAAATAGCGAGCTCGGCATCGATTTCATGACCGATCTACCGGCAAAAACGGCAAATGAACCACGGTATCTAATGGTCGTGGTGGATCGTTTAAAGGGAGGTGTTGCGCTTGAAGATATGACAAGTATGAAAGCCGAACACTGTGCAAGTGTATTTCTTAGATTGCATGTCAGACACCATGGATTTCCTAACTACATTACATCAGACAGAGGTTCTAACTGGGTTGGAGATTTCTGGACAGAATTATGCAGATTAACAGGTGTAAAGCAGCGTTTATCAACGGCATTTCACCCACAAACAGATGGGGCTACGGAGAGGATGAACCAAGAAGTTCTTGGATATTTAAGAGCTTTTATAACTTACGCCCAATTCGATTGGAAAGAACTCTTACCCTGTGCAATGCTTGCGATTAATAATAGAACCGTGTCTTCCCTCGGCATGAGCCCTTTCTTCGTGGAACATGGATACAACATTGAACCAATTCAACTGGTAAATCCAAAAGATAAGCCATCAGCACCTGATAACGAGCACAAAACTTTGTTAAAAGAATTCACGAGGCAGAAGAGCTAGCACAGGCTTCGATGGCTTCGTCACAACAAAGAATGGAAGAATATGCAAATAGAAAACGTTCTGAGGCTGAAATATACAAGGTGGGAGATAGAGTTTGGTTAAACTTGAAGAACATACAAACTCCTCAACTATCTAAAAAGCTCTCTTGGATCAACGCAAAGTATCAAGTCATTAAAATAATCGACTCCCATTCAGTAGAACTAAATACACCTTCAGGGATTTGGCCGCGTTTTCACGTAGAATTGCTTAAAAGAGCAGCGACAGACCCCCTACCATCACAAATAATAGACGATGTACAGCCGCCACCGATTCAACATGATATGCAAAATGATGTAAACGATTATGCTTTTGAGAACGCCAATATACAAGTCGTTGAAAAAATTTTGCGTTCAGAAAAAACTAAGGTTGGACGAGGTCATTGGCGTTTACTCCTGGTGAAATGGAGAGGATTTGCAGAGCCGACATGGGAGCCCCGTGAAAATTTACAGGAAACTGAAGCGCTGGATATATTTGAAGCAAAATACGGTAAAGGAGATAATACTGGAGAAGACGCTGGCGCAATCTGTTGAAAGAGATAGAGTATCACTTAAAGCAGAGCGAAGAAGAGTGAATTAATTATATGTTTTATATATAAAAAGATGTCAATCAAGACCATAAAAACGACGTGATGATATATTTAGTAAAAATCAGTGAGTTATATTAGGCAATCATTTACGCTGTATTCCCTTGTCATAGAAGTAGAGCCACACTAGTATCTATTCGTGCAAATCTTACAGGGGAGATGGGGCCAGAGTGTAAATAGTGGATGTAGGGATTGCGTTGGGAACCCTTACGTAATGAAGGGAATCGTTACTAATAGGATTATACTTCATTTTCCAACACAATCATAGGTCGCCGCAAACTGACCAAAAGTTCTCTGTTGGCGAAGTCAAAAACTATAAATATTCGGCAATAACGTTCTACCATGGGTACGAGGGTGGGTAATGTTACAGGCTGTGGCCTCGTTTATCTGGAACCGGAGTTTATCCGGCTCTGAATAGGCGTTGTACCTATTTTGGGAAAAGCCTCGACCCTGCTTAGTAAAGTCTCACAAGTGACGTGTCGCGTAATGTTCATATTAGCCAAATCCTTTCGTAGCTATGACTTTCTTCTCTAGATAGAAAATAAACTCATTTTTAACATACAATTGCGAGAAGCTAGCGTACCGTTCTTTTACAAGGACAGTATTCACACTGGACGTACAGTGTAAACGCACTTCCTGTAGGAAACCTCTGAAAACAAATAGACACGAGATAGACAGTTGTGGGGGGTTTTTACCGAGTTTGCTTTCGTCCTGTGTAAATATGATAGCTAGATGTACCTGCATGGGTCCATAGGGTGCCTGAACGGGCTAAATGAAATCAAATTCAAATACCATTTTTCTTTTTCATTCTAATCAATATATTTCTTAATTGAATTGTGGGATCCCCATTAGTGGTTCACCAGGAGGTAAAAAAGAGCAAGCAAGCTGCAGTCTTGGATCTCATTGAGGTTTCCCCTAAGCTTTGCTGAGGAAGGGAAAGTGAATACCGCAAATCTATCACCTTCTCCCCTTTCTGTTGTTAGCTTACCTAGTACAGAAATTTATCAATGAAGTAAGTGTTGAAATTGGTGCTATATGGTAATGAAGGGTATCATTAACATGGAACGTAGAAAGGGATAAGTTCTCTAGCCAGGTTCATGATGACTCTTCCATTGACCAGCCTCCCAATTATCCACAATAAGCCAGTAATTGTGTCCCTCGCTTAGTTGTAATAATTAGTTTAAGTAGCACTCTGATACTAAGTGGGTTTAATCAACAACTCTCCACTATAGTTTTCAGACTCTTCAATCTCCCAACTCGCTTCACTAGGTGATATTAAACAGAAGCCTAACAGCTTAAGCTTCTCTACACAACTTCCATTATAACAGTAAGTTTGGGCGTCTTCTGTCCTACTAAGGATTTGTGTTGTAAAGACGTCTAGCAATAAATCGAGCCAATCAGAACCATTGGCGTTCGAAGATCTTGGAAAGCTATATTTTCCACGCTGCACCCTAGCATCAACGTCATGTATTTGAGAAAAAGAAGCTAGGTTTGGAATCAGTGATGGAGGCCAAATATCGTCGCACGCCGCATATTAAGGCTTGCCACGGAGGGTAAGACGGAACACCTGTACATGGTATCCTCTACAAACCTGTGAGTGAAATATTCTCCCAGAGCCAAGCTCAGTCAAATTTTGCAATATCCAATAGTGTTGTATTATCCATGTCACTTACCATGGTATATGCATAAGGTCACGTCATAGTATATGCACGTGACTCTGAAACTAAACCGTGGGGTGTTTAGTGTGTAATGCATGTGTGGGTGTTATGGACCAAACTAGAACTCGATAGAATAGGGATAATGGAATCAGCGAGAGACTGATGGACTGAGGGAGAATGAGATGGTCGTTTCTCGTAGGAGAGAAATGATATCACAAGAGAATATTCTAGCACTAGGCTGTAAACAACACAGTAAGTCTGGAGCAGAATATAAGGAGGTCTCAACCTCCGTTCACTCATTTGTAACTAAGTTTCCTTAATATACAATTCAAGTCTTACATACAAAGAGAACACACGCGACAGTGATAATAGAGACCTACTGCAAGTTGTTGGAAATATAGCTTCCTGCATTTCTTTCTATCAACCAATGTGGTTGCATGCATCTTGCCTGAACTATATTTCTGAGTTCAGGCAGGAGCCCATACTTTTGATCCAATCAGACTCAACGTTTGAGTCCGCTTGAATCCAATTCTTCCCGAACAAATCCAGTCATTGGTTTGTTCGTATTTTCTATGGCATGACCCAGTATTCTGAGTCAGTGGATAATTCTTTTCTGGTCTGGGATGTCACTTTTCTGCAGTCGAGTCGGTTCCGGGTAACCTTTCTTCCTTTTAAATCCACTGTATATATCGTAATACCTGTAGTCTGTTAGTCAATGAAGCAAACTGAACTTCTTCTCCGTTCTCAGGCAATTCTTACTCCGAAGTTCTCTCCATACTCTAACAGATTATGAGACCAAGTTAGCTCAACTTTGGACTTAATACTTCTTTCTTCGCCTGGCTGCTTCAACTTCTATAACTTCCTTTTCCTCACACTCACCTCTACCACATCTTCTCAATCTTCTACAACCAGAATGGCATTTAACCAGATCATCAAATCGGTTCGTTCTCTCCCTACTTTGGACAAGTCTACCTACACTCGCTGGGCTAGCCTATTTCGAATGATTCTCGTACAATTTAATGCGGAGTCCGTTATATGCGACCCTTCCGAAGCCGTCGCCGATACTAAGAAGAAAGGCGAAAATAAAGATGTGGACTTGGACGAAATTGACCGTTGTGTCAGATTTGCTCTTCTTTCGGCCGTACCTGATGATTCTTATCATTTGGTTGAAAATAAAAATACTTCCAGGGAAATGTGGATTGCTCTTGAGGATTTCTTCAAACCCGAGTGTGAGGTTACTCCTACTTCCTTGCTCAAGGATTTCTTCCGATTCACTATGCCTGATGGTACTAGTGTGGATCGGTTTTCTGAAGAGCTCACAAAACGTCAACGCAGAATTGCTGCTGCAGACCCTTCTTTCTTCCCCTCTGATACTCATATGAGGGATTACTTACTTGACTACTTTGACTATTGTTGCAATGGTCAATTCTCTGGATCGGTCACTTCTTTGAGACGAGATAAGTCCTGCACATTCTCTCAGGCAGTAAACTCTCTCCGGTCGACAGAAGCAACAATTAAAAGTCGACAGTCCGGTCCATCTGCAGCATTTCTTTCTACTCCTGCGAAGCTTCAATCCATCCCTGATCCTACTTCTTCTTCTCCCTCATCCTACTCTCCCAATAAGGACAAAACATGCGCGCACTGTCACCGTAAGGGTCACACCAGGGACACTTGTTTCCTCTGGATTTCTACGCCTGACGGCACAAAGTGGGCCGCCAAGCATCCAGAGAAAGCCGCTATAGTGCGAGCTATGTTTCAAAAATTCGGGAATAAAGGCTCTTCCAAGGATAAAAAGGGAAAGTCTATTAAACTTGACGGTGCCTGGATGATGGAGGAACATATTCTCACTTCTGATGGATCAGGGAAATGCAATGACGTTGTTCTTGATACTGGTGCAACGCACCATATCTTTCATGACAAAAGCTTGTTCTCTTCTATTTCTCCAGTTGACAAGCGTGTCCAAACTGCTTCTGGTCAATTACTTTCTATTTCTGGAATCGGCTCTGTGGAAATTTCTTTGGGAAATTATCTCGATTCGTCTTGTTCTCGTACTTTGAAGCTAGAAAACGTCTGGTATCTTCCTTCCTGTACAAAAAATCTTGTTTCTGGCTCTCAAATTCTTTCTGCAGGTTACAAAATGCGGTCTTCTAACAGTGGGATTGGCATATTTGAAGCTAAAGGTCGTCTCACTGCAACCGCTCGTTTAAGGAATGGCTTATTTCATTTCAATGTAATTTCTCCTCCTGCTGTTCTTAGTTCTTCTCGTCCTAGATTTTCTAGTCCTCTTTCTACTCAACCCGAGGACCCCACGCTCCCTTCGAATATCAACCAGGGACTACTCACAATTGTATCTAACATGGACGCTAATCGCCTTTTACACCATCGCTTTGCTCACGTCAGCCCCCAGATTCTCTCAAAGGTCGATATTTCACTAGTTAAACTACCTAATTTAAAATCACAGGAATTGTCGAAACTAAATATCTGTCCTAAATCTCTGGGTAACTGCGACGTCTGTCTTTCTTGCAAACAGGTTGAGAAGATTAATCGCGGTCCATGCAATAAGTCAGATCAAACACTACAGCTTGTGCATTCTGACACTTGGGGAAAGTGTCGACATGTGGGAATCTCCGGAAGTTCTTTCTTTGTCAGTTTTACTGACGACTTCTCTCGTTTTAGCGAAATTTTTCTACTCAAAGGTCTAAATGAAGTACCAGGTCATTTCTCTATCTATAGGGATTCTATAGAACTTCTGACTGGTCATAAAATCAAGGCTCTTCGGACTGATGGTGGTAGCGAGTACAAGCTAATAAATTTTGGTGGAATAACACGCCAAATTTCAGCTCCCTATACTCAACATCAGAATGGTGTTTCTGAACGCTTAAACAGGACCCTAGTAACTATGGCTAGGTGCATGCTATCACATGCTCATCTTCCTGTTCGATTCTGGGACGCTGCTATCTCGACAGCTTGCTACATCCGAAACCGACTTCCTCTCCTTGAAGGCAAGAAAACACCTTTCGAGTTACTGCGCGGTTCCAAGCCAACTATCTCACATTTTCGTGTGTGGGGCTGCGTTTGCTATTCTTTAATCAATGAAAAAGATCCTCAAAGATCTAAACTCTCCCCAACTTCGCTACGGGGCATCTTTATTGGTTATTGCGAATCTTCCACGCAATACCGTATCTACGTTCCTTCAAAGGCCGGAAGAAATAAAATCATTATTTCGGCCAACGTTCGTTTTCTTGAAGACACTTTCTGGGATTGGGGCCAAACTTCATCTGAGCAATTCGGCGAGATCGAAGGTCCCTCGATGACAATCCTACCTCTTCTCATTCCGAAAATTCTTACGACAGCTCTGACTCAGACTCAGGCGTGTCACCCTTTCCTGATCCTTCTTTTCTCCCTTCTTCTTCTCGTCCCTTGGATCCCCAAGCGACCACTGATCAGGAAAATTCTTTCTCTGGTGTCAACATACCTACTGCAACTTTGGAGCAAAATTCTTCTCATGTTGACCCGCCTACTTTTCGGAATACACTTTCTCAGGATCAAATACTTTCTCGCCAGACTGCTCGTCATCATTCTATTACTGAGCCAGATTCTTCTTTTTCTACGTCTGTGCAACCCGATCCATCTTCTTCGACTCCAACTCCTTATTCTTCTGCAGAAATTTCTCAGGGTGTTAATCAAATCCAGACTACCCCTGGTTCTATTACTTCTAAATTCCTCCGCTCAGGAGGAGCAATAGGATTTCTAAACCTATTGAGCCACGATCTGCATGGCAACCCAAGTCTCCTATTCTTTACGTTGGTGGAGATACTTCGATCCCACAATCTTACTCTGAAGCCATCAACGGACCTGATAAGGCCATGTGGGAAATGGCAATTCAGGAGGAGCTTGATTCTCTCTCCCAAAAGGGAGTATTTACTTCAGTAACCCATGTTCCTCATAAGAGGAGAGCTATTGGCTCGCGATGGGTTTTCACCGTCAAATCTGATGGTAGGTTCAAGGCCCGACTAGTTGCTCAAGGCTTTAACCAAATTCCTGGTGTCGATTATTTCGATACCTATTCACCAACTCTGCGTTTAGATTCTCTCCGAATACTACTCGCAATTTCTACTTACCGCGATTGGGAAATTCACCAAATTGACATCAAAACAGCCTATCTCGAGGGCGACATTCAAGAGTCTATATACATGAAATCGCCTCAGGGATGGAACGTGAGCGGTTTTCTTAAGATCAACAAGGCCCTATATGGATTAAAACAGTCTGGAAAAGCATGGTATGATAAATTAGACTCTAAACTTCTTTCTCTTGAGTTCGAAAAGTCTACCTGTGATCACTGTGTTTACATCCACAAAATATACCAGATGGTAATAGGTGTATATGTTGACGACTTGATAATTTGCGGCAAGCAACTTGATGATGTTAAAATTGTTAAGGCCAAACTTTCTTCTTTCTTTCCTGTCAAAGATCTTGGTGAGATCGACAGTATCATTGGTGGAAAATTCTTCACGAGCGCCCAACTCGTACTCTTCATATATCACAGTCCAGCTACTTACTAGACAAGATTAATTCTCTTGGGCTTGGTGATTCAAAATCTTTTTCTTCTCCTCTTGATGGGTATGGTGATATTCTTCCGCAGGCAGAGGGAGAACCACTGGCCGATGATTCCACCTATGCAAGCGCTGTAGGCAGCCTTGAATATGCTTCTATTGGGACTCGACCAGATATTTCTTTTGCCACCTCCCAACTTGGCGCTTATAACTCAAGTCCAGTACAGCGTCACTGGAACAGTGTTTGTAGAGTATTTCGATACATTAAAGGCTCTTCAAATTACTGTATTACTTACAGCTTCGGTCCCCCATCACATATTCTAACCACAAATCAAGCGGCATCCTTATATTCCGACTCGGATTATGCTTCAGATGTCACCACCCGTCGTTCAGTAAGCGGGTTTATTCTAATGCTTGGTGGTGGTCCTGTGTGTTGGCAATCGCGAAAACAAAAATCGGTATCTACCTCAACCACTGAAGCTGAATACGTTGCCTTGTCTGCGGCTGCTAAACAGCCGATTTGGTTTTCTAGGTTTCTGAAGGAGCTACATGTTAGCGAGCTCAAACACGATGATGGTATTCTCACCTTTTCTGATAATCAGGGTGCACTTGCAATTGCGAAAGGGACAAATTCTTCTAAAACTAAGCACATTGATGTTGATTATCACTTTGCTAGGGAATGTATTCTTAATGGACACATAAAGGTGTCTTACATATCTACAACTTCTATGCTGGCGGATATTCTAACTAAACCTCTTCCGCAGCAAAAAGCTAAACCACTGATTGAAAGGATTTTCCAGATGGGATAGCATTCTCGCATTCACCGCATTGATCAGGAGGAGTGTTGGAAATATAGCTTCCTGCATTTCTTTCTATCGACCAATGGGGTTGCATGCATCTTGCCTGAACTATATTTTTGAGTTCAGGCAGGAGCCCATACTTCTGATCAAATCAGACTCAACGTTTGAGTCTGCTTGAATCCAATTCTTCCCGAAAAAATCCAGTCATTGGTTTGTTCGTATTTTCTATGGCATGACCCAGTATTCTGAGTCAGTGGATAATTTTTTTCTGGTCTGGGATGTCACTTTTCTGCAGTTGAGTCGGTTCCGGGTAACCTTTCTTCCTTGTAAATCCACTGTATATATCGTAATACCTGTAGTCTATTAGTCAATTAAGCAAATTGAACTTCTTCTCCGTTCTCAGGCAATTCTTACTCCGAAGTTCTCTCCATACTCTAACATAACCGTGACATCTGGATCTCTGGTCTGGCTGAGGTCTTGGCGGTCTTTTTGTATTTCCTAGTGCCGACATTCGGGCACACGGAAGCGCGGATCCTCAAAGGGTGTCGGTCATCAAGGGTCTTAAGCCTTGCTGAAAGCCGGAGACAGTTTCCCTCAAGTATAACCTTTGCCGGCGGGATTCCTCCTTCTCTGTGAAAGACTACATTTGGTGTTGTCCTCATCACTGGGAGTGCAGCCCGTAATCCCATCAGGTTAGCTCGGTCAATCAAGCTGCAGAGGTTGGAGGTAGATGACTTGACCATTCCTCGTATCGTTGGGCGTTTAGACCCTGGCCACCAGACATCAGATCCAAAAGTTGCTAGCGAGACAACGCACATGTCTACTGCCTTAGCCAATGGCCTGGGGGCTGCTCCTCGAAAGGTAGAGTTGAAGCGGCGCATATGCTGGGCAACTTTTACCGCTTTACCGCACCATGTAGTTACATGGTGTTTAAAATTGAGTCGTGGATCCAGATTCACGCCTAGCCAGCGAATATTTTCCGCAGGCTCGATAAGGGTTCCGTTGACGTGGACACCAACTGCTTCCTCTCGACGTTGTCCCGGAAATTGAATGACTTCGGATTTTTCTGTGTCAAAGTCGACGGCATTATTCCGCGCCCATTCGAGAAGATGATCTGTCTCTTTTTGTACAGCAGCGGCAGATTCAGCAATTGTGCATCCAAACCCTAGAATACCGATGTCGTCGGCGTAGCTAAACCTCAATCCCGGGGTACCACTTTTCATTGGCTCTGCCATATACAGAAGGAAAAGTAATGGCGAGATTGGTGATCCCTGTGGGACTTCACAGACCAGCTCTCTCTGGGTGGTGACTCCGCCGAAGAAACGCACTTGTACCTTCCGATGTGTGAGGAATGAAGTCTTCCACCGGAGTATTGAGTCTGGCCATCCCTTGGCTTGCATGCGCCTAGCCAAGCGGTTGTGGAGCACTGCATCGAACGCTCCTTGGACGTCTAATGTGACGAATGTCGAGGCCCATCCCTTGGAGCGTGCTTCTTCGACGTCATGGACTACGCTGGAAACCAGGTCCGTTGCCGATCGCTTCGGGAGCGCACCGAATTGTTGACGGCCAACCACATCACAGGTGATTGCTAGGTGCGCCATTCGCTTGGCAAGAAGCCTTTCCAACCATTTACCTATACATGAGAGGAGGGCTATAGGTCTCCAGCCTTTGATCGTGGTTGAGTCCCTATTAGGCTTTTCCAGTAGTACCACTTCCGCTAGCTTGAAGCAAGATGGATGAGTGCCCAGTCGTATACAGACTCTAAAGAGCTGCAAAATACACGGTCCGATCGTCTTCCAGCAAGCTTCGAGGAGCTCGACCGTAACTCCGTCTGCCCCAGGTGCTGTCTTCCCACAGCCGATTGTGCAAGTGCGCATTTCTTCGTTTGAGATTTCACCTTCCCAAGGTATTCGATTATCGCTTGGAGTGTTGCATGGCGGAAGGTCGTCCGATTGTTGATGGTGTGCAAGAAGGGCGTCTCGGAGAATGGTAGCTCGCTCTAACAGGTCGGTGATGTAGGATCTGTTATAGTTGAGCGGTGGAGGAGGTCTAACCTGTCTGTGGTTGGCCGAGCGCATCAGTTTGAATATGTCTGCCGGTGATGTCATCGCTTCGACTTGACATGTCTGATGTTCCTTCTTAGCGGCTGTGATAGTCGCACGGAGCTTCTTCGCACAGATAGCTCGCTGTGTTGGTGACAATGCGGCTCGATATTCTGAGTGTACGGATTTGCACATAGGAGTCCACCACAACGCCGATTTGTCGCTTTCTTTTCTGGCCCGGGTTCCTGTCGCTTTGATGGCCTCCGAAAGATGGAAGCTTATTTCTTGGGCGTACTCGTCCACTTTCTCTGTTGTGCTCAAATCTAAGGGCGGATGTACCCATTTTGCAGCGGCACGCACAAAATTGGGCAGATTTTTCTTGGGCACTCTGATCTTCGGTGGAGCCGGGTTCCCGATGAAGGTTGCGGAAGGTATGATTCCACGGATCGGAAGATGGTCGCTTGTCATACATTCCTCCCTATCGACCCAAGCACGGGCTCCAGATATGTTGTTCCAAGAGAGATCAAGAGTATTGCCAGCTTTATGAGTCGGCTCTCCAATTATAAGACAAGAGAGGTTGTGGTCTTCCGCCCACCTCTCTATCTCATCACCCTGTCCATAAGGCCGAGTTGCTCCTGGCTGCCAGGCAGCATGCACTGAGTTGAAGTCCCCGGCTGCAATGGACCTCGCGGACGGTTTCTAGTCAACGAGCGTGCGGACTGCAGTCGGGTTGTTAGGGGCCTTATACACGTTGAGAAATGTGATTCCATTGACCAGTACCCAGCAGTAGTCCCCTGTAAGCCTGTTACAAGGGAAAATCTGCTCTGCCAATATCACCTTTTCGTTTTTTCGAGTGTAAGTCACTGCCCTCGGTCTGACATCCACACCTCTGTACGGTGTATGACAGAGGTAACCTGAGTGTAACTTGGTTTCGTTCGTATTTTGGTCCAACAAGGTTCTTGGATCAACACAACATCCACGCCTAGCTCGTAAGCTCGAGATAGCGCAATGTTGTGGGTTGTGCCACCCCTGCCTACGTTTATTGACATAAATCTTAGTGTAGGAGGGGGGCGAGAAGGGGCCCGTAGGGTGCCCTTCACAAAGCTTCTTCAGGGTTCAAGGCCCCAAAGCCTGAACCCTCAGCCATTGCTGTGTCTGTCGAGGAAGTGTCCTTACCAACAGCTGGAGAAGTTGGTCGGGTCGCTCTTGCGGCCTTGGTAGCAGCTTTTGCTCGAGCTACGGCCTGGTATTCACGTTGGCCAGCTTATCGAATCGTCACAAGTTGGTACTTAGTAGCTGGGCCAGACCTGTTGGGGCGAGCAAGACAGTCTCGACTGCCAGATTGATGGGGGCCTCCGCAGTTTCGATATTTAGCGGCAGCTTTACACTCGAATGCCGAGTGCATGGTGGATCCGCAGTTCCAACAGGCGGGTGCGCGGGAGCATCTACGGGTGGCGTGGAATCCGAGACATCTTCTACATTGCTGTATAGGGGGTCGAGTTTGTTGGATCGTGGCTATCCCCGTGTCGTCGAAGAGCCTGAAGCCAGGCTTGGGACAGGCCTCCCTGGGGAATAAAGCCACCAATGATCTATAGGGGGTGCCCGGCTTGGTTTTTCCTTGGATCCTTACTTTGTTTGGGGTGTATTTGGTAACTCTAAGGATCTCCGCAGCCAGCATTTCGGCAGTGACTTCTATTCTTCCTTCTAAACCATATACTGCGACTGGAACCGTTGCGATCCGGAGGGAAATAAGGTCGCTTGGTAGTTCTAGTTTTGCCTCCACTTGTGTGAAGGTGCTGGAGGCCTCCAGCAGTCGAGTTTTGGCATCCGGGTTTTTGGCACAGATGGCAAAGCCAGTGGGAACGCGTTGCACCTGGTCGACATCAGCAGGGGTGCAATTTGTTTGTTTAGCGATAGCTTTGCGAGCGCCAGCTGGAGAGAGCTGTCTCCACTCATGGTTTGCATCCAGACGCAGGAAGATTCGGTCGTCTTTCACTGCTGTTGTTGATGCTGCCGGCTTCTTCTCTGGCTTCCTGGTAGATGGGGCAGCAGAAACCGAGGTGATATTTGCAGGAGCCTGTGCGCCTGACTTTTGGTGTCCTGCTCTGGTGACAGTGGCCCAGGTGCTTCTGGGTGGGATAGGTGCAGCCGCCTTTGTTATGTTCCGAGGAATGGCTACTGGGATGGCGGTTGTGGGGGGAGTTGCGACAATTGGTCGTTGGGGCAGGACCGGCGGAGCGGTATTTGGACCGGCTGCCACGAATGGCGCAATTGCTGCTTGCAAGTAGACTTTGATGGAGTCTACAAAATTTTTGTCTTCACGGATGGAGAGCGGTTGAAGAGCTGCCTTGACACTGCTAATAGCCGTCGAGCATATTGTGAATTGCGCGGCTTTTTGTCTTGCCCTGCGCTCCTCCTCTTCGATCGCTGCCAGCAATTCTGGGGTGAATATTTTTTCTCTACCTGCTGCTTCTGGTGCTGTAGGCGGTTGGGCCAGCGAAGAGTTTTCGGCTCCTGCTGCCTTGGTTGTGGGTATGTCGGCCTCTTTTGCAGGCCTCACTTCTACCGGTCGCGGTAGTGCTGGAACCGTAGCGCGCTTCTCGGGTGTGGCGACGGTTTTTGTGTTGGGTGTCACAGTCTAAGCATAGGTAGTGAGGCAACCTTATGGTCAGAGGTATTCTATTTTCAATCTATGGTGAACTACAGATTGAAGAGGATAATAACAGTTACTTTATACATGATTATTACCCCGGCCAATGACACAGTTTTCTATCCGTATATCCGTATCTCTTCTCGTATCCCTTTGTCGTGCCCTATTCTTGGAGGTGTTTGCCAAGTTGTAAGACCCTGCTTCCAAGAATAGTCCCTGCCTAGTTTCATGCTAAGCCTGCGTTAGACAGCGCAGGCTACAGTGTTGAAAATATGGAGTACAGAGATAAGTCAGGTGACGATTAATTGAAGTAATTGATGAAGGGTTTGGTTGTTGAGTATTCTATTATTTCTTTGTTGGGATACACTTTGTCGATGCTACTAGGCTCGATAATAAGTAGTCCCGACCGACTGGTGTTTGGCGAACGGAGATTGCGTATACCCTGTGCTAGCGTTGTTTACTGCTGTTAATAGGAGATCCCGCACGGGCTATCTATTGGGATTAAAAGGAGTCTGGTATCTGTGTTTAGTAGAGTAGTCGAATTGACATCCTTTTATCCTTCATTATTGCATAAGCTTCCCTCTACCAATAAGTCCACGAACTAAGTAGTGGGTTATACATTTCAATAGGTTATGAGACTCGGTGTCACATGCATTGAAGTATTAAAAGGAAAAGACTCCTGGGACTGTGAGTAATTCAATCCCAGACCCGACTTCTCCGGTGCAACGCAAAAGCACAAGCAGTCCATTTTATCAACCTTTTCTCGGGTGCGTCAAGCACAAGATTAGGTGCGCGTTCGACGAATAAAAAAAAAATCAACCCCAAGGCATCCGACCTTACAGAAAATGTCGGAAGAAACCAGCTGGGGTATACCTATTCTGAATGGAAAGAACCATGACTCTTGGTTTCGCCACTATCAGGTTAAACTAAGAGGTAGAGGGGTGTACTACGTGGTCACGAAAACGTTGGATGAAGCGTGTCCAATTGTATCTTCCATCGGAAATACTCAAAAAATCGTTGATCCTACACTTCACAACGAAAAAAGGGAGAAGTACTTTCGAGATGAGGGAACCGCAATCGATCTAATGTTCAAATCCCTTTCTCTCGATGACCAAGCCTTGTACGACGAATACGATTCTGCCTTCAGTCTTTGGGCTTATTTACGCTCTAAATACCAGCAGGTTGATTCGACCACGGCAAATGACTACATGACGCTCATTCAGAATTTCTCATTCGACGACATGACTTTAATTCAAGGATGGGATAAACTAAAGGAATACCGGCGCAAGTTATGCGCAGCTGATATTAGATCAAAAAACTCATATCAAGATGAAGCCCTTCTTTTAATTTTGATTTGTTCTCTTCCCACTGAGTATGTCGCAACAATTGATACCCTTGATGCAATGACAGATCTTTCAGTATAAGAAAAGTTAAAGCGGCTTCAAACCAAGGAGAGTCGCCTAGTAGCTAGCCAGCGTAATGAAAATGCGTTTCCTAGCTATTCTACAACTAAAAATGGGCATATCTCATCGAAAGGCTCGCGCACAACCTTAGAGTCCAGTGAAGGTTCAGGATACTCTTCACCATGCTACTTATGTGGAAGGAGACATTTTATCAAAGCATGTCCGTTCATGGAGATCGCACAAGATGCCGTACATGAGTATATCAGAAAATCCAAATCAACTCACAGTTCATCAAAGAATAAAAAATCAGGACAATCGCTTTCTCGAAACCGTTCTCCATCACAAATTCGACCCTCAGGTAACGTGGAGAAGAGAGTTGGATTCAAGAATAATGATAAGGCGTATGAAGCCTGTGCTTACTCTGATCTGGAACCTGAAGATGATTTGGATTTTGATTTGGATAGTCTGACTCACGAACATGCTCAGATCTCTAGAGCACTTATCAGTAAGGCTATTCCATCCACTTGGGCCAGTGATACCGGCGCCTCTGCACACATGTCTGACAATATTTCTCTATTCAGGTCGCTAAAACAAATTCCACGGCGCACTATAATGGTTGGAGGAGGAAGATTATATTCAAGAATGAAGGGCGATGTGAAGATGACATTTGAAGATGGATCTTTTATGTACCTACAAGATGTGCTTTATGTACCATTATTAGGAATAAACTTGATGTCGAGTAGACAAGTCTGCCGTAATGGAGGTATGAAAGGTCCTTTTGATGAGAAACACATGTATTTCAGAAAAAACAATCGCACAATGATAACCGCCACTATGCGTAATGGGCTTTATATTGTATCACACATCGACAATGATGATCATGACCTAGCTTTTAACTCGACGAATCTCGAGCAAATTATCGATGAAATGATTGTTGACGAGGAAATTTTGGAAGATAATGAGCTTACAAGCAAGGAAAAAGAAAGATACATCCTATATCATAGACGATTTGCTCATCTTGGTCCCCAAAAGCTCAGGAACTTACACCTAGTCACAAATCTCTCACGTCCGATCAAAGTTCCTAGTTCTAGAGAAGAGCGCGTTTGTGAGACTTGCTTATTAACGAAGATGAGAAATCGTACTTCTAAGAAACTATCGCCTTGGAAACCAACAAAATTAGCCTTAATCCATTTTGATATAGCCGGTCCATTTCCACCATCCATTCGAGGAAATAAATATTTTATAATGATACTGGATAACTTTTCTAGAAAGTTATGGGCTTTATGTTGTAAAACAAAGGGTGAGGCATTTTCAGCTCTTGACCAGTGGAAAACTACTGGGCAGTTACAATCAGGTGAAATAATAAAAGCTGTACGTTCTGATAATGCAGCTGAACTTCAGAAAGTTATCTCCAAATGGTCACTAGAACAAGGAACTCGTTCAGAACCAACTACAATTGCAACATCCAGTCAAAATGGGCCTGCGGAACGAAATATCCAAACATGCGAAAACAGCATGAGAGCAATGCTTAAAGATGCAAATTTGCCACTTGAATTTTGGGATGAAGCTGTAGAAACTGATGTGTATATACGAAACCGCACCCAAACAGGCCCTGTCATTGATGGAATACAAGTGAGCCCCGAGGAGGCCTTTACTGGTATTCGACCAGACATAAGCCATATTGCAGTTTGGGGAAGTAAATGTATCTCATACATCAATCCTCACACCATAGCCAAAGGACAAAGAACAGATAAACTAGTGGATAGAGGACGAGTCGGTGTATTTATGGGATATAGTGATACAACTAATAAACAATTACGTGTCTATAACCCCGAACTTGGATATACATCAAGGACTAGTAGGCTCAACGTTATGGAAAATATTAAAGGTGGCACAGTGGAACTAAGATTTCGTAACTGCACTACAGGCCCTCAAGGCACTGCAAATGATTTTGATGATCGTAAGCCCCGCGGTAGACCTAAAAATGATGTGGATACTCCATCTGTTGCTATTAACGCCAATTTACAACACCCCAGACCGACTCAGCATTCATCAGATTCAGTTTTTCTCGAAACAGGAAATCCAACTCTTGATACTATAGTAATGGATGTACCAATTCAAGAAACGCCAACTCTAGATAAATCAATCATGAAAACAGAAGAAAAAAGGTGTAAGAAAGGTGAAAAGGGTAAAGATAATACAGAATCAGAATCTATTGGTCAGCCAATATTAATCCAATCTGTTGTAGATATAGAGGCAGGTGAAAGCCCTATTACGCAACTAGAAGCCACAGATTTGATCGGTCAGGAACCTAGCGTATCTGAAATTAAATTTCCTACTACAGCAGATCATATAATCTCGGATCAAAAATCTTCGAATGATTTCTATGTTACTGACAGCAATCAGCAGGTATTGTCAGAAATCTCTCACGTACCAAATATTGCACCGACACAGGCAAATGAAGTAGATACCGAATCCGAAAAGCCTGCAAAGAGTGGCCATTTACTGAATTCATCCCGATCTAAAGCTACGAATACCAGAGAATTTACTGCCCCAGACCTTGACCACATGTTTATTGATGCCCAGTTTCCACCATCCGCAAAGTCCTTATTAAATAATGAGACTTGTCCTGGACAGCCACGCTATTTCACAAGATCAAAACGTAAGAAAAATGAAAGCGGTAATCTGATAGATGAAGATGAAGAACGTCAGAAAAAGATTGCAAGGGCATTTGCTGCAAAAGTCCTCGAAGAAAATGATGAACTAAATCTATTGGAGTATTCATATCCAGCTGCAATTATTGCTGGTATAAATATACCAAAAACATATTCTCAGGCTATTAATGACCCAGCTTACAGCAAAGAGTGGAAGTCAGCCATTGCGCAAGAGATAGCTAGCCTAGGTCAAAATGGTACTTGGAAGGAAGTTGTTCCACCGCCTGATGCAAACATGGTTTCTACGAAATGGGTCTTCACTATCAAACTAAATACGGATGGATCTATTGAGAGATTTAAGGCAAGATTAGTTGCCCGTGGATTCAGCCAGATTCAAGGTAAGGATTATACGGAAACTTTTGCCCCAACTGTTCGGATGGACACTCTGCGCATATTTCTCGCCAGGGTGGCAAGAGAAAATTTAGAGTGCAACCACTATGACATTAAAAACGCATTCACGGAATCTCATCTAAAAGAAAAAATATATCTATCCCCACCGAAAGGCGTACCAGTTAGGAAGGGTCATGCTTTACAGGCATTGCGCAACTTATATGGACTTAAACAAGCTGCAAGAGACTGGAACATGCTCTGCAAAACCCATCTAGTACAATGGGGTTTTGTTCAAAGCCTTGCAGATCCATGCTTATTCATCCAAAAAGAGAGACACATTGTGAGGGTCCGAAGAGAGCACAAACTAGGAGATGACGAAGTCGAATCAAATAGATACTCAAATTAGGATTATAATATAAAGGATTCTAAACTAAGGAAGAGAAGGGAAAGGAAGCATCTACAGATCTATAACTGCACATAATTTACACCTGGCCCGTGCGTTCCATACTGGGTAACTCCTTATAATACAGACCTATCATTATGTCATTGCACCCCTACTCATTACTATGATGCAGGGCTGTCACACACATAGAGTTACTTGTATATGTCAATGATATTGCTGCAGCTGCCAGATCAACTGATGAGCTAGACTGGTTCTTCAGTAAGCTCTCTTCTCGTTTCAATGCCAAGAATCTGGGGGAGATTGAAAAGATACTTGGAATGAGGGTAACGAGAAAGCGTACAGAACGAACTATCTTGATCAATCAAGAGCAATATTTGAGGTCGGTGCTTGAAAGATTTGGAATGACAGCAGACAAATTTAAAGCGAAGAAAATTCCAGCATCCGACTATGAGTTAATTCGTCCCGCAAGTAAAGAGGACAAGAGAATCGATGTCACTGAATATCAACAAGGCATCGGAAGCTTAATGTTCGCTATGGTGTTAACGCGACCGGATATGGCTTTCGTTCTTGGAAAGCTATCTCAATTTATGACTGATCCAGTAGAGCATCATGGTCATGCGCTAAAAGAATTGTTTCGCTATCTGCGATCAACTGTCGCCCAGAAACTACGTTACGGACCTGCGGGGAGCGCATAAACATTTCGTGATTTATTCTGATGCCGACTGGGCAAGTGATAGGTCTGACCGAAAAAGTGTATCTGGAAGTGTAGCAATGTTTTACGGTGGCCCTATCTCCTGGTCTAGTAAAAAACAACGATCAGTAGCCACATCCACTTTTGAATCTGAATACGTGGCACTCTCTGCTTGTGCAAAACAAGGCCAGTGGATTGCCCAAATATTCAGAGACTTGGGATGTCCTGACTATATTGGACCAAATCCTCAGAAAGTTCATATGTTAGGCGATAATCAAGGGGCGCTTGCTCTTGTCAAAAACCCCCATCTCCATGAGCGATCGAAGCATATTGACATCTGTTATCATCATACCAGAGATCTAGCGGTGTCACAGGGCAGGTTTACTAAGTGCGTGGCAAAGTATTATATTTGAGTTGTGCGATGAGAAGAGGAAAGACTATCTAGCTACACGAAGGCCTGTAGAGGCTCAGTTATCGCTTAACCTTAAAAGACGCCAACTACCATCTCACTACCGTGACAGTACTTCCCCCTCCACATAGTTTGGTCCCCAAACGCTTATGAATTTTTATCAGGAATATGTAAAGCAACGATTTTTTATTTCTTGATCTCTAATTTAGAACGTCGTAATCTTTTGGAACGACGTAATCCAGAGTCCGCTTCTGCTTTAGAATTAAGTAGCTTATTTATTCCATTAGGGGGCCCTGGTTTTTCTGGATTTTGAAGATGGAAATTTCGAAGAGCTTTTTCGCAACCTTTAAGATCGGCCTGAGGTTGCCAGGTAGGATTTTTGTCATACTTCCACTTAATGAGATAAGTAAGCCCCGATTTTTCAATATCATCAGCATGAACATCTAATATTTTTTCGAACTCCCATTTATCCATGATATTTCCATCATCGTCCCTCTCGGCAACTCGACCCGCAACAATTCGATTTTCAAGATTATTGATAATTGATTGACCATTAATTACAGGTTCTTTCCATGGCCTTACCAATGAAGTGTGAAAACTTTTGTTAATATGAATGTGGTCTGGCAAATCAACAATTACTGCGCCATTGTATACTTTGAGGATTCGATAAGGTCCGTCCCATTTATCGTCCCATTTCTTCTTTGGTCTATTAGTCCTCAAGTTCTTCAAACTAATCATCACTTTGTCTCCAGGTTGATATATTGGAGATTCTGATCTTCGTGTATTTGCATTGTTTTCATAACGGTCTCGTGACTGCCTTGTAAGGGCATGTAGTTTTCCAAGTATACGATCAAACCGCTCTGCTATCATGTCGGCACTGTGACGGCTTGTGAGCCGATAATTCCTGTAGCCTTCGATGGCTATCGAAGGCAACCTTCATGTTCTATCACTCGTAGGATTCTCAGCTAACTAAAATGGATACGTAATCGCCACTGAGACTACGTAAAGGATAGTGCCAAGGATATCGGAAGCGTTACCTGTGTGGCAGAACAAACCTTAAGCTAGTATTATTGCCACTGTGAACGTAGTCTATATTTAGATTCCTCTGGATGTGTATAAGTAGCACGGGAGACTTGCAGGTAGTTTACTTCTCCATAGATGAATTATAGCTTTACCTTTCAATCATACAAATGCCCATTTGCTTTCTATATTGGAACTGTGACATATAATTCATCTATCTACAGTTACGAAAGATACGAAGACGATAGATACGACGATAGATACGACGATAGATACGACGATAGATACGACGATAGATACGACGATAGATTCGACGATAGATTCGACGATAGATACGACGACGAGAGATATTGCGTCGAGAGATACGACGATAGACACGACGACGAAAGATACGACGAGAGATACAGCGTACAATCTTAAAATCACGAAAAATGCAATCGTTTCAAGTTCCAAAAGCAAAAATTTTGAAAGCGCAATGGAAATCAGCAACAAAAATTGAGGAACTTCGTCAAGAAAACAGGTGTTTTAGGTGTGAAAAACGAGGCTGCTATGCCAGAGTCTGCCCTCTTCTTCCATCGGGAGGAGTTTTTCACGAAAAGGACGTTGCTCGTCCGGTGAAAGCGACGTTGGGACCTAACGGCAGGCCTCTACGAGCTTTATGGAAAACAGCAGACCAAATTGACAGGCTTAAAATGGAATGCAGATGTTTTAGATGTGAGCGACAAGGGTGCAGTACTAATGATTGTATTCTACTTCCGGCAATAAATCCTAAGTTCAAAAAGCCAACAACTATCCTCGAAAATAAAGCGGAATCAGAAGAAGAGAGGGAGAAGAGAAGGGACTACGCATCCATATCATCACTCACGTCATCGAGCGATGCTCCGACAAGAGCGGCCACGAATATAGAACAGGAATTTAATTTGAACACAAAACCGTTTCTCGTTAATGTGCTGATCAACGACATAACCATGGTACAAGCATTGATAGACAATGGATGTCTATGTTCCGGGATTATTGAGGACTCATTAGTAACAAAACTATGTTTACCTCGAAAGTCAATTTCTCCACGATTTCTTCAGACTGTGGAGAGCTCTTCGAAGGGGAAACCAATGGTGAAGGATATAACATACATTTCAATTGATCTTGACGGAAATGTTACAAAAAAACTTTGGCTATATGTAGTTCCTTCCAGTACACACCAGCTAATTCTTGGAAAAAAATGGTTGGAAGATCAGGATGCAGTGATACACTCTAAGGAGCAACGTTTAGAGCTCAAGAAATGCGGTGCATCTGTTTATAGCGTAAAACGTTGGCGCCAGAAGTTTCTGGGTGTTAAGGAACCTAGGGTAGCCACGATAGAGTTATTGTCATCAATGATCAGAACTGTTCCTGTCTGCAAGGCCTCAATAGAGGATATAAACAAAGCACTCCGGACGAAACCATGCCTAACGACAAAGGAAGCTAGAGCACGCCTACCGGACCCAGTAAAAGAATTTGCCCACCTCTTTGCAGACGATAAAGGAGCAAACGACTTGCCACACCCGCGGAACAACTTAGATCATGCCATAAATCTACGCCACGAAAATGGGAAGGCTCTGCAGCCTCCATGGGGGCCTTTGTACAGTATGTCGAGAGAAGAGCTTCTTGTCCTACGGAAAACACTGACAGAACTGCTCGCCAAGGGTTGGATTAGACCAAGCAGTTCGGCAGCCGCATCACCAGTACTTTTTGCAAAGAAGCCAAATGGGGGTTTACGATTTTGTGTGGATTACCGTGGACTTAACGCAATTACAGTACCGGATCGCTACCCACTTCCCCTGTTTAAAGAAACCCTACGACAGTTATCCAAGGCTCGTTATTTTACAAAGCTAGATGTAAAATCAGCTTTCCATCGCGTGAGAGTTCGTGAAGGGGATGAATGGATGACAGCATTTCGCTGCCGACTAGGGTTATTCGAATGGTTGGTTACGCCCTTTGGTCTAATTAACGCACCGGCATCTTTTCAAAGATATATTAACGAACATCTACGAGAGCATCTTGATCTAGATGCGACAGCTTATGTTGATGATATCCTGGCTTACACAGACGGTAGTGAGGAAGGACACTGGGAGACAGTTCGTAGTATACTTCGAAAACTTGAAAAGGCTGGACTCTTTCTCGACATTGACAAGTGTGAATTTCTACAGAAACAGGTCAAATACCTAGGGTTTATCGTGAAGGCTGGTGAGGGTGTGGCTGTTGATCCTACTAAAGTCAAGGCTATTTTAGAATGGAATGCGCCAACAAATGTGAAAGGTGTGAGGTCATTTCTTGGCTTTGCTAATTTCTATCGGTGCTTTGTTGAAGGATTTTCGGATATTGCCGCGCCCTTGACTAACTTGACGAAAAATAATGTCGGGTGGAAATGGGGACGTGAAGAAAATGAAGCGTTTGAAAAGCTAAAGCAAGTTTTTGCGTCAGAACCTGTTCTAGCTCAGTGGGACCCAGATCGCGAAACAATTGTAGAAGCTGATAGTTCGGGATACGCGATAGGTGGTTGTCTTTCGCAAACTGACAATCAAGGACGGGTTAGGCCGGTGGCCTATTTTTCGAAGAGGTTAACAAGCGCAGAAGCAAATTATCCAATTCACGACAAGGAGATGCATTCAATAGTAGCTTGTTTGCGAGAATGGAAGCCGGAACTGATGTCAGTTGCTAAACCATTTACAATCTTCAGCGACCACAAGAACTTGGAATATTTCGCTACTAAACGTCTCCTCAACGAGCGACAAGTTAGATATAATGATGTTTTACAGCAGTTTCGGTATATTTTTAAGTGGCGACCAGGACATGATTGTGAGCGACCGGATGCTTTGTCAAGACGAGATCAAGACAAACCTACTGGATTTAGTGACGATCGGACAAGGGGACGCGTAATTCAGCTCTTACCCAGTGTGGACGTACTTCCAGCTGTTGTAGGACCCGAGGGGGTGAAGATAATCTGCAAGATCAGGCTGCTTTGGCCCGGTTATTTGAGGATGATGAGGTGCAGGCATTGTGGAAGATTGGTGTTGAAATTGATACAGATTGGAGACGTGCCCGTGATGCGGTGCGAATAGGGGAACGCGGATTTCCACCCGATCTAGCCTACAAGCTGTCAGCTAACATAGCAGAGTGTAGTGTAGCAGCAGATGGGGTTCTTCGAGGGAGGGAAAATAGAATTTGGGTGCCTAATTACGAACCCTTGAAGACGGCTATAATGCAACGTATACACGATAGCCAATTGTCGGGACATCCAGGAAAAGATAACATGGTCAGCATGATATTACGTCGTTGGTTCTGGCCCAAGTTGAGGGAATCGGTTCGACAGTTTATCCGAAATTGCGATGTATGTGGACGAACAACGGTGTGGCGCGAATCGAAAGCGGGCTTTCTACGATCACTCCCTATTCCCGAACGAATTGGTAGCGATTTAACGATTGATTTTGTGACAGATTTACCACCATCTGAAGGCTACACAAATTTAATGGTCATTACGGATCGCCTTTCAAAGGACATATTTATCTTTGGTACTGATTCAATGACTTCGGAGAATTGTGCAGATATCTTTGTTGACCGTTACTATCGTTATTATGGATTCCCACGCTACTTGACAAGCGACAGGGGTAGTGACTGGACAAGCCATTTCTGGAAAACATTTTGTCAAATCACTGGCATTAAGCAGCGCCTTACAACCTCCTATCACCCACAATCAAATGCGAGCGAACGGGCAAACCAGGAGATTTATAAATACTTACGAGTATTCACATGCTACGCACAGGACAATTGGGTGAGCCTCCTTCCAATGGCTCAACTTGCACTAAACTCACGTCCAAATTCTGCGATTGGAGGAATGAGTCCTTTCTTTTTGCGACATGGTTACGAGCTGGACCCCCTCATGGAACCGACACCAATTAGAGATGAAAAATCTCGTCATCCAGGTCGAGTGGCAGCTATTAATTACCTACAACGATTGAGAGATGCGCAAGACCTGGCGCAAGCCGCAATGATGTCTGCCCAACAGCGAAACGAGCAAAACGCGAATAAAATTCGTCGACAACCTGAAAGATTTGAAGTCGGAGATAAAGTATGGCTAGATTTACGTCACATAAAAACGCCGCAGCTCTCTAAAAAGCTCGCCTGGCAACACGCAAAGTACGAGGTTACAGCGGTCCCTGACGCACTAACTGTGGAGTTAAACGTCCCTGGTAACATACATAAACGATTTCACGTCGAATTAATCAAAAGAGCAGGCAACGACCCACTTCCAAGTCAAGTCCGTGATGATGCACAAAATCCTCCTTTAATTGATGACCTCGAAGAATCCGAGTATGAAGTAGAAGCCATCATACGAGCCAGGACAATTCGCCGTGGAAGAGGCGAATATAGGCAAGCTCTAGTGAAATGGACTGGTTGGGCTGATCCAACATGGGAGCCACTGGAGTATATTAAAGATACGGTGGCATTAGAAGAGTTTGAGGCTACATACGGCTCAATTGAGAAGAATGACGGTCCTTCGAAAGAAACTGCTGGGACATATATTGGTCCAGCAGAATCCCATACAAAATTGCAACAGAAAGAAAAAAAAAAAAAAAAAAAACAGATTAGAGGGGGGATTGTGACGGCTTGTGAGCCGATAATTCCTGTAGCCTTCGATGGCTATCGAAGGCAACCTTCATGTTCTATCACTCGTAGGATTCTCAGCTAACTAAAATGGATACGTAATCGCCACTGAGACTACGTAAAGGATAGTGCCAAGGATATCGGAAGCGTTACCTGTGTGGCAGAACAAACCTTAAGCTAGTATTATTGCCACTGTGAACGTAGTCTATATTTAGATTCCTCTGGATGTGTATAAGTAGCACGGGAGACTTGCAGGTAGTTTACTTCTCCATAGATGAATTATAGCTTTACCTTTCAATCATACAAATGCCCATTTGCTTTCTATATTGGAACTGTGACAGGCACGCAAGTACTCTTTTTTGACGCTATCAGTTAAATTGGGGGGTCGAGGATCCGGAGGCTCAATCCCAAGGCGAGGATTATATCTGTAATTGGCATAAAATGGTGAAACTCCTGTTGTCTCACTTGCCTGATTATTAGAGGCAAATTCTGCTAGAGGCAGCCAATCGACCCAATCATCTTGTGTAAAATTCGAAAAAGCTCGAAGGTATTGATTCATAGCCGAATTTACAATCTCAGTTTGGCCATCGGTTTGTGGGTGAAAAGCTGAGCTAGGTTTCAGTGATACAGATAGACGCCTGTTCAGCCTGCGCCAAAATTCAGAAACAAAAGCAGAGCCACGATCAGAAATAATTGAATCAGGTGCACCATGCAGCTTATATATATTTTGTACAAAACAGTTAACGAGTTCACTTGCGTCCAGAGATGTGACAGGGATGAAATGCCGCATTTTTGAAAGTCGGTCAACAACTACAAGGATATGAAGGTATGTCCTTCCATTGCGCTTACATGGTGGGAGATCTACGACATGGTCAATAGAAATATCGGCCCACATACGAAGAGGAATTTCGAGAGGCTTCAAGAAGCCAGGTGGTGAAGTGCGGGGAGTTTTTGTGCGAAAACAGAGGGCGCATCCTCTTACAAAATCAGCCACAAATTGACTCATCCGCGGCCACCAGTAAGTACGCTGGACAAGATCTAGAGTTTTGACACGACCAGGATGACCTGCAGGACCAGATGAATGAGTGCGATAAACAATTTCAAGACGTAATTCTTCATTATCAGGGATAAAAAGTCGATTACGGAAGTAAATCAGTCCATCAATTAATTTAAACTCAATCTTGTCCTTTCGAAGCGTGCGAGAGATGGAAACCGGCCAGCACCTATTAGATGAGGATTTTAGGCACTCTACCATAGATAGAGCTGTCTGGTTAGTTATATAAGCTTGACTTATTAAATCAGACAAAGTCAGCTCAGGAGTCAACAACTTGATAAAATCAACATTATCGGGAACCATATTTTTATATTCTGAGACAGGATTACCCACTAGACTAGCTTTATGTTTACTTAATGGTATTAGCGGGCGAAAGCGATTCTGAAGTCGTTCATCTGATGCATCTTTTGGCTTCAGACCTGGTAGGCGACTTAATGTGTCAGGAAGCAATGCTTTAGATCCGGGGCGGTACGTAATCTTAAAATTAAATTGCGATAGGAATTCTGACCATCGAACCTGGCGTTGATTTAGTTGTTTTGCGGTGTGAAACGTCTGAAGGTTTTTGTGATCAGTGATAATCTCAAATGATTCATGCGTGCTTGACAACTCAGGGCGCCATTCATCAAGCGCTTTGACAATAGCGAGCAGTTCTTTATCATAGATGTCATAATTCGACTCGGCTGGATTATGTTTGGATGAGAAAAATGCTACAGGATGAGAAATATTATCGTTCCCTATCTGGATAAGGACAGCGCCGGATGCCCAGTTAGAAGCGTCCGTTTCCACTATAGTGCGCCTCTGATGATCGAAATGAGCCATTGTTGGTGCCTGGGTAAACAAAATTTTGAGATTTGTGAAAGCATCTATCTGATCCTTTTCCCAGACCCATGGCACATTTTTTCGCAGTAGACGAGTTAAAGGCTCGACTTCTCCTGAATAATTCCTAATAAACCGTCTATAGAAGTTCGCGAAGCCCAAAAATTGCTGTAATTCCTTGATTGTTGTGGGATCTTTCCAGCTAACTACCGCTTTAATTTTTTCAGGATCCATACTAAGTCCCTCAGTGGAGATTACTAGGCCCAGGTACTTGGTCTTCTTGGTGTAAAATTCTGATTTATTAATGTCAATTTGTAGACCAGCTTCACCAAGCCGACGAATTATTTCACCAACGTGTTTTGTATGTTCTTCTCGGTCCTTGAGTATATCAAGACATCATCAAGATACGCGGTACAGTAGTCATCAAGAGCATCATGAAGGATATGATTGATATAATTTTGAAAGGTGGCAGGGGCGTTACACAAACCAAATGGTGTGACAAGCATTTCGTAAAGTCCAAAACGAGAAGTAAATGCAGTCATCCACTCGTGGCCCTCTGCAATTCGAACACGATTGAAAGCGGCAATTACATCAAGCTTTGTAAAGAATTCAGCTGCAGATATTGAATCTAATGTTTCCCGAATCAAAGGAAGCGGATACCGGTTTTTCACAGTGACTAAATTGAGACCACGATAATCTTGGCAGATGCGCACCCCACCACTAGGTTTGGGTACAAGTAGAAGGGGAGCAGCAGCAGGGGAAGCTGATTCACGTATGAATCCCTTTTCTAACATCTCGTCAATCCATTTTTTGATGCAACGAAGTTCGCCAGGAGAGAATGGCCTATTTTTATAGAATGGGGGTTGTTTTCCTGGTAAAAGTTCGATTTTATGATCCCATGGACGATGCGGAGGTAGAATTTTAGCATTTTTTGGTAAAAAATGTTCAATATATTGGTGTAATTCTGGAGGTAGAAGACCTTTGATCTCGGTTACCGAAGGTTCATGCTTTTCTTGAAGAAATCTATCTACATCAACTTGTTCTACTTTTCTTCGTAAGAGATGCGTAGAACTTTCCATGTCATTGTCAGGGATAGTTTCGATTTTATGAACAGGACAATCTTCCACAGTGGCTTGGTGTAATCTTGGTGCAGTTGGAGAGGGTAAAGTCTGAATTTTTAGCGTGTCTTGAAGTAGTTCAGGGGTTTTGGTGCCTGGTAAAAGTCGGGTGCTGAGATTGTCCATGGGAGACATTGACGTTGACAGAATTGTGAGCCAAAATTAACTGTCATAGCATTCCAATCACAAAGGGGATTGTGAAGCTGAAGCCATGGCATACCTAAGATTATTGGATTGCACGCACCCAGACTTGTTACATAGAGCACAATTATTTCTGAGTGCAGGCCCAGGTGCATTCGAATAGTGAAATAATCAGTAACAGTAGCCTGGGTATTCCCATCAGCTAGGCGAACGTAGCGGGGGTTGACAAGTTTCTTGGTTGAGATCTTGAAGCGCTTTACGACTAACTCAGCATCTGCAAATGCGAAGGCTGTACAGCCGCTGTCAATTAAACTAGATGTATGGAACATTGTAGAGTCACTAGTGCGCGGGTCTGAGAGTTGAGTTTCAAGCAGCATTGAATTTTTAGAGCTAGTAGAGCGTAGTTCTAAAGGTGAGTTATCTAACAACACTGCTCGGATTGATTCATCCTCTTCACCATACCAATCGTACCTCTGATCGCGACTTAGATCAGAGGTTTGCCTTTTAACTGATCTATTTTTCCAGATGTATTTCGGCCTCCAACAGGGGTTTCATGGTCAGAACTAGTATCAGTTACATATCCAGCATTTTCAACTATGGCACGCAAATGAGATTGCGCTGGTTGCTGGGAGAGTTGCTGCGGCATTAGTTGTGGGTACATGGGAGGATAGTAAGGCATGGGCATTTGTGTATGCGACGGTAAAAACTGAGGATTTACAAAAGGGGCACGTGAATTACTGCTCTGAGGTCGAAAGTTTGAGCGATTCTCTGTGTCTTGAAGATTTTTCCTATTGTGAACTGATGTATAATTGGCACGTTTCGGCATCGGAATCGGGTTAAACTTTCGATGGTGGTCTCGGGCAATATGGCCACTCTGACCACAGGCTAGGCAAAGACCTTGGCTGCGCCGGCGCTGTCTTTCACTATCAGAAATCTGCAATCGGCTAATATCCATTGGGTCATCGTGGGGATTGGGTCCGAAAGCAGCATTTGAAATATCTGATGAGAATTCGGCCGGTTCATTGAACTTTTCCTTCGTATTTAAGCCGCGAGAGTGATTGAGAGAATCATAGTGAGACTCTTGGAGCTGATTTCGCGCGATGTTGTCGCATCTAACTACCCATCTGTCAAAATCTTCATCGCTTGGATTGTCTACCTGAGACCGGAGTATCCTCTTGATGTCGGCACCAATGAATTGACGCCATCTGTCAACTTTTTCCCGAGGACCTAGTTTAGCACGGGTTGAAAGTCTTATAAATTCGGCTTTCCATTCACCGTATGGTCGAGTACCATTTCTAGGGGTGTCTTGAAAATAACTGTCCAATGTATTTCTTGCAAGTGTTGCCGAATTAAAAAGAATATATCGACTGTCGAGGTCAGTCCAAAGCGCATTCTCATTCTGCCATTGCCATTGCGAGGAGTCACTCAAACTAGCAGTGATAGACTTGTGACCGTCACAAACTGCATCCCAAGCATGGCCATCCATTAAGCCACAAATATACAAAATCTTAGATGCCTCTGTGGGGAAACATGCAGAGTCAACAGAGATTATTCCTTGCACTTGTGTCTTGAATGTCTCGTATTTTTCCTGGCGCTGAACAGGGTTCTTCTCGTTGTTCGATGCTGTGAACTTATCTGGGTCTTTTTGAGTTCTACGAGCAGTTGGAACTTTAGCATTTATACCTTCCCCTATTGCGTGGTTCTGGGCATTTTGAAGCAAGGCAAATTGAAGCTGAGTTTCTGCTGCAAGTTTCTTTCCCAGAGAATCTGATAACTCGACACGAGTAGTTGTGAGTGTAGCTCTATCTGCTTCGAGTTGAGCGCGAAGAACATCTTTCTCGTTTTCTGCAGCTAAACGAGCATTGCGTGCCTTTGCACTCCGCGAACGCTCTTCATTGTACGCCGTCTCATTTTCACTTGCTTTAAGGCTAAGCTTCTCAAATCCATCTTCAAATGCAAGGAGCATGGCGAAAATAGCCTTTGCAGTGTCATCCAAATTAGGATTTGGGAGTACATTCAAAATTTCCGCTAATTTTGAGGGAGAAAAGGGCCTATTCACAAGAGTGTGAGTAAAATCGTATTCAGCGAGAACTCCAGATAAATTTGGGAAGCGGGAAGTAAAAGATTCACTGATTCTCTGTCCGAGTCCATTGTTTGCAGTAGTCATTCTGGAGATCTGCGGCTAGATTTTTTATAAAATTAGAGGCAAAAAGAGAAAAATGAACTTATTAATCTTCTGGTCTGAGGCTGGATTGAAAGGACTTATCGAGGTTGTGCTGGAAGATACTTTCTTAAATCTATTCACCGGGTCGCGAATCAGGCGGGTTGCTGGGTATGTAAATTTGCCGTGTAACGAAGAAAGCGAAAATTTTCGGGCTGGTATTTGCAACGGGGTGTAAAAAAAGATCGCACAAAATGTCACAGGGCAGGTTTACTAAGTGCGTGGCAAAGTATTATATTTGAGTTGTGCGATGAGAAGAGGAAAGACTATCTAGCTACACGAAGGCCTGTAGAGGCTCAGTTATCGCTTAACCTTAAAAGACGCCAACTACCATCTCACTACCGTGACAAGCAGAGAGAGGGAAACTTGATGTTGCATACATCCCTACCATAGATATGGTCGCAGATGGTATGACAAAGCCCCTGTTAAGGATTAATTTCGAAAAATTTAAGTCACAGCTGGGAGTTGTTATGTAGTATAACTAGAGTCATCGTGACTTGCTCTGTGGGGGAGTGTTGAAAATATGGAGTACAGAGATAAGTCAGGTGACAATTCATTGAAGTAATTGATGAAGGGTTTGGTTGTTGAGTATTCTATTATTTCTGTGTTGGGATACACATTGTCGATCCTACTAGGCTCGATAATAAGTAGTCCCGACCGACTGGTGTTTGGCGAACGGAGATTGCATATACCCTGTGCTAGCGTTGTTTACTGCTGTTAATAGGAGATCCCGCACGGGCTATCTATTGGGATTAAAAGGAGTCTGGTGTCTGTGTTTAGAAGAGTAGTCGAATTGACATCCTTTTATCCTTCATTATTGCATAAGCTTCCCTCTACCAACAACTCCACGAACTAAGTAGTGGGTTATACATTTCAGTATACAGGCAATTACCGGCTTACAAGCCGTCACATTGGGTTCGGTATGCTCTAAGACTATATCCGTGTCTTCTGGGCTGGAGGAAGCCCATCTTGAATCTGCGATGGTCTTCAACTTCTCGACTTCTGCGTCCAACATCTCTACCTCGGGGGTATTGCCACCCTTAGTTATGAGCGCAGCCTCAATGATGTTTAAGTTGAAATCGGAGGCCTCTACTCCTCTCTCCGATAATTTTTGTTTTGCAATAGTCCTTATGGATTCATGCAATTTGTATGGTTTGTTGACGCAATCTTTGGCAGTGCCACTCATCGCGTTTTTGTGCGATTTACGCGTCGGAGGCATTTGAAAATGCCGCCGATGGCAAACAATTGCAATTCGATTCGATAATAGATGGGTGAGATGGGTAAAAAAGGTGGAAATGGGCAAATTGGGTGTTTGTTTTTTTTTTTTTTTTATTGAACATCGGCCCTAAGCTAAAGCTATTTTATCCACAATGGATCAAGGACCAGCGGATCCGGCAGGGTTCCCTGTAATTTTTTCCTACAGCCTAACTCGTTCCAACCTCGTGAATTGCTACCAAAAGTGCAGCTGATTGAACAAGAACGAAAAATCACAAAAATCAAAACAACTCCGAACATCAGAAGATTCCTCTATATTGGACACAATCAATGTGCTCCCTACACATTCCCTCGTCTGTCACACCTTCCAAATAACAAATTTGCCCATTCTCCGCTGAGAGCAAAAGATGGGTTAGCAGGTACCTTTGATTCGGCCAGTATCCTGCTACTGGTTAGTAGATGCCCCAAAAGGGGACATCGTCGAGGTCGCTGTATCCTCAAACTTCTTCTTCAGATCCCAGAGCTGCGAAACCTGTTGCCTTGGCCATCGAGACATCCTTTGCCGCGGCGATGATAGCCTCTTCGGCCCTTTTGGCTGCAGCCCTAGCTCGTGCCACCTTCGCGAACTTCCCTTGTTCAATTTGGCGGATCCGCGCGAGCTGCTCTTTGGTCACCGGTCTAGATTTTCTGGGTCTGACTTTGCAGTCCCGAGAATCCAATCGGTGGGGTCCCCCACAGTTGCGACACTTTGTGAGGGCCTTGCACTCATCTTCGGAGTGCATATTTGATCCGCAGTTCCAGCAAGCTGGAGCGCGGGAGCAGCCACGTGTGGCGTGGAAGCCCAAACAGCGTTTGCACTGTTCAATTTGTCGACGAGGCTTGAGAATGGTCGCCACTCCAGACTCGCCGAGAATACGGAAGCCTGCGCAAGGGGCGGAGTCCCGGGCAAAAAGGGCTTTCCAATTTCTGTACGGTGCACCAGGATGGCATGTCCCGTGCGGTCGCACCTGGGTTGGATATTGATGCATTTTTCAGTAGATCTCATATGAGATCCTTCCCGCATCGACCGTTTCAACACCGCCGAGTGCTCTCATGGTAACTGGAACATTCGCGATCCGAAAGGCGACAAGGTTGGAGGCTTCCTCAAGTTTGGCGTTGAAGTCCGACAACTTCGGTGTGGCCTCTAGGAGCTCTTCCCTTATTTTTCCATTCCCTGTCAGAATAGCAAAGCCGGTTCTGACGCGGTGAACAGAGTAGGCGTCACTCAAGGTGCACTCCAGCCTGCTCTGAATTTGTTGTCTTATGCCGAAAGTCGAAAGCTGACGCCACGGGTGCTCCTTATCTAGGCGAAGGAAAAGTTGTCGGTCGACTTTTGCCTTGGGAACTTCTTTGTTTTGGGCTTTGGCCGCAGGTCGTGGCACAGCCTTCGCAGTAGGGACTGCTTTTTGTCGCAGTCCGTTTCTGGCCACCGTGGCCCAGGTGCTTTTTACAGGCAACACTGGAACGGCGGGAATTATTGTGCTCCTGGCGTCTGGAGCCCTTGGGGTGGGGTTCGCAGGGCGAGGAGGGAGGACGGGTGGTGTGAAGGCCGGGCCCGTAGCCATGTATTGCGCAATGGCGGCGCGTAGGTGTTATGATAACGAGGTCATGAGGGGACAGATGAATACCTGAAATGGATGCAGATGATTATGGATGCGCGGATATAATTGATGTGGCTGTAGTGAGAAGATGTGTTGGAATGGACAGTAGTGAGATGGTTGATTCACTATCTAACTGCGGAAGTATTGCTTCCTTATATATACATTCAGTACCCCAGTCCTGATCACGCACTCACCACAGGTGCTTCCTACTTCTGTCACAGTAACCACTTCCATAGCCCCTGACAATATCTCCTGTCATAACATACTATTGACACTGGTTGCTAGTGTGGAACTTCCGGGATTGCAGAGCTACACACCGTCGTCACATTGTATGCTGTTGCCACTCGGTAGCCATCAGAGTGATGAGCACCTCAGTCTAAATGCATTAGTCCACCAGGCAACGCTCGGACATAAGGATGTTGCCAGAGTGATTAGATACTTAGCTGTGCTATCAGTGCCCTAATCTCACCTAGCTTACTGCGGTCGAGTGTCCGAGTGCCGCAATGATGGAAGCCCGATGAGGCTCGATTGGAGCTGACCCGAGGTATTCACAACAGTAGGTAGACTCTCATCGAGTCTACGAATTGTCTATTTGACCCGTTTGTCAAAGGGAGAAGGGTTGCTTCAACGCCAGAGATAGCGGCGGAGCAGAGGGCCAGATTTGCCGCTGTTTTGGCGGCGCGTTGTTGTTCAACTTCGACAATCGGTCGGAGTTCGAGGGGACACTCTGCTTTCATGGCAGCTTTTGGTTGCGACGTTGATTTTGGCGCTGCTTTGTCTGCAGCGTTTTCTGACGGTTTTGATGTGGTCGGGGGAGATTTTGACGATTCTCCAATCCCGTGGGGGATGGAGGCTTGTTGAGGAATTTCCTCAACAATTTCGACTGACCCGATCATGTCAGTATCGGGCCCAGTGACGGCAGGAGAGGCTTTTTCCTTCCCTTTCGAAACAGCCTGACCCATCTCCACGCATTTCGAAGACTGGGCAAGGCCAGGTAATTGTTCGAGAGCCCTCGGGTGGACTCTCGTGGTGTCCAACGTGGCTTTGGGACGCTTTTTGCGAACTGAAGGCATTGTAAAAATGCCTGAGCTCGATCACACTTCGAAGATGAATGCGACGAGGTCAAGAGGGGTGGAAAAAGGGAAAAAGGGAATTTTCGAATTTTCGAATATCTCGAATTGTGCATTTTGTTTGTTTATTAACATGCTAGGTAAAGTAACTCCTGTCGCACTCCTACTGGAGCTTGAGCACGAGTGGGGCCGGACTGGATCAGGTTAACTACCGTAAAGTACAATTGCCTCGTCCCACCTAAATGACCGGAACCATGCCAAAACGCATCAATGTTTTGAATCATGACAGATTCAGCAGCCCAGAATTGAAAACAAAACAAAAGAGAACTTCCACGCAATATCCCCATCCCCATCCCCCCGGTGTGGTTTCTACTTCTTGTAACACTTAGTTACTATTAACAACTGGAGAAATCTTTCCTAACCCTTTTCAGCCAGCATCTCCCGTTCACTAAGTGGTGGTTCATGCTTCGAGTTTCTCCATTGCTGTAGAGCAGTCCGAAATTCGGAAAAATGTCAAGGAAGTTTTTCTCTTCTGCACACACATTTTTAGTTTTCATATTTGTGGCCAAATCTTTCGTGGTATTTTCAGAAATTGCGATGTCCCGTCCTTGCTGCAACAAGGCGGTGATGCGCCAACCTCGGATGTGCTAGCTCCGGTGGTCATTTCCATTTCATCTGGAGGTCCAATTCTTCGGAGCAGCTGGGTCTATGATATAGCCACCAGAATTCTACTGCTTCTACACATCTTTGCTTGACAAACCAAGTGAGGGCTGCGAAAGTGTTCTCCGGTTTGTTCCTAATTTCTGAGGGAGATGCGACTGTTTCATCCGGTAGGTTCCTGAGGGCTTCCTTAGCCAGTCTGTCTGCACCTTTATTCCCCAAGACCTCAGAGTGGGATGGTATCCTTCGGATTTCAACTGATCTGGCTTCTCGTGCGTGTCTTGTGAAAATTTCGACTGCAGCCTGGGAAGATTTGGATTGAACGGTTCTGTGAGCTCTCACAGCTGTGGAGTTGTCGAGCGGCAGTGTCATGGCGAGACTAGATAATGTTGAAAGGTTAAGGATCGAGAGAGCGGAATGCTGGAGCATTTGAGGAGAGTGAAGAGTTATCGCCAAACAAAGAAGCAGGTGATTAGAGATTTATGGAATAAATCTTGGTAGGTTGACACGAAGTAGGTATGAATATGACCTTCAGAGATATTCAGTAAACGTAATGAACTGAAGATTTCTGAAGGATAAGGACACTAGATATATACAGGAATTAGCCCTAGTGGGACGAATGCAGAAAATAACTAGGATATGCGCCCTAATTCCACTATGGCGATATTATCAAGGTGTGGGTGTGTCTTTACTACCAGTAGGCCCCCAAGCTAACTAAGTGTAAGACAGACCTTGCATGTTTGTCAACAGATCGAAATGAAAACGAGACAGTGCATGGCCAGGGTTACAGGTGCAGGACTGTTAATAATTACAACAGATAATGCGCTAACTCGGATCGATATGGTTGAGGTTTAAGTTTGAGTTAAGATGAGAAATTACTTAAGTCTCACTTTAATTGTATTAGATAGCTACTTGTAGTTAATGAAGCTGGAGCTACAATAAAGTAGTTCTCCAGCTTCACAGCCTTACAATATTAGGAAAGCACTCATCTCGCAATCCCACCTCCTTCTCGTCTTAGTACTTCGTCGTCTCTCTGTCTCTCTGGTATTCACCACCTGGCATCTCCAAACCCTCGGCTAACGGCGATCTTGATCTAACCCACGGCATGCCATAACAAGCACCTCTATCAGACAGTCTCCTGCTTTTCTCATGGCTCTTTTCAGGGATCTTTGGGCTTAGAGATCTCGGCATTGTAAACTTCCGACCCTAGCAATGGACCGGAGTCACTTCCAATCACCTGACCTCCTTTGTATTATTGAAGCTTTGTCGTTTAGTGATAGAGATGAGATAGAGGTTTATGGGTCACAATGTATAACATAAATGAGAGTGGATGTGAGAGTTATATCTATTAATGTTTGTACTAGTTAGGGTTGTTTTTTCCTTGTGTTTGATGTACAGGAGGGATGTCTACATCTACAAGTGGGCCAAATCGCTTAGGTTTGGCTTGCGGCTTTCGCCGTTCCTTTCCTCCTCCCCCGCATGGCATCACGTGCTATACAACTACTGCTTACCATGAAGTCCGAGGATGAAAAGCTTTAGATTACAACATGTATAAGGTTTAACCCCACCCGCAAACAATGGATGGTACTTTTCGGTATAGTTTGAGTAGCCTGGGCACCTACTCCAACTGTGAAGGAGACGCCTGAGACCACATTTTGCGCAGAGAAAATTCGGTGGATGATGAAGGCATGTCTGGATAACCCAGGGTTTTTGACGTTCCCCTGGGTTGGTATTCACGGATGAGGGTGTGCCGGCAAAGATGAATTCTTCACCTTCCAGTGGTGCCGGTGTAATTGCTCAGTATGCTCTGCATATCTGGGATAGCCAAGAAGAATCGCATCCGAATCGAAGTCGAAAGCAACCTCAAGCATGTCTCCATTTGACAACTTCTCGACAATGCCTTTCTTACCATCCTCATTTCAGTCCTCAACCTTCTTTTGACCACGCCTCATCTCGCCTCAACAACCAATAAAGAAGTTACTCCAATTGCAAACAGGAGCTTGCCCCATTAATTACCGGCCATCACCGACTACAAATTTACGACGCTACGTATACCCGCAAGGAGTAAATTAAGTCATAATATACAAAGCTCGGGTCATGGTTTATGGGGGACTGATGCTCTAATGGGGTTATACATCTTGAGGAAGGACAGGTGGCTGAGATGTGGTGCGAGAGGGGGAACAGGTCTTTGAAGATCATGCTGGGACTGACATTTTAAAGGGGTTCTCAACTTTGGAACGTTTGTGGGCGCCAAGAACGAGATTTCGGCTAATTAGCCAGGAGGGCTTCATTTGTCAATGAGTCAACAGCACTCCCCAGCGCCCTGGACGGAACAAAAGAAGTTGGGCTAAGCTACTATACAGCAATCACGCTCTGTCAAGACTTTTCCGACATTTCAGCACGACCTTAGGAATGGAGTTGGACGGAGGCTAGAAAGTCAGAGGGTGAATTTCCCGAGGTACACACAAGTCTGCAGCGCCAAGCTGGCCGGCATCTTCGAACGCTTCAGAAGGGTCACTATGTCTTCGGATTTAGTCCTAATGTCGGTATTAGGAGAGCTCTGCACCCAGTGTTTTTTGCGATTTTTCCCGGCTACCATACACCCGCAAATAGTCAGCATTTCGTTGGCTGGAGACGGGAGATAATGAAGGGCAAAGGGCTCCTCTAAGTGTATGATCGAAAGAGGAATTGTGAGGGGTGGTACTGTTTGAATGGAGCTGTATGGGAGGCATAGGAGGGGATCAACTAATGTCCTACATAGTCTTAGACTCAGACAGGACAATAAAATGATTTTATAAATAAAAAATAAATAAGCCAACAATGGAAGGTACTGTGGTCTGCCTCCTGGTGGTGTTCTCCGGTATAGTGTGACGGGCTCTGCCTGGATTGGGACTGGTAATTGGACCACTCCATCTACAAGGTAGGGTGGTGGCAGAGCAACGCTCCTGGGTAGACGAAAGGAGACTCTAAGGGGGTATGAAAGGGTGTACGATACAAGGAAGAGAGCCAGGGAGAAAGGATAATTCTCAGGGGCCAAGGAAGAGAGCCAGGGAGATAGGATTAATTCTCATATGGCTAAAGGGGGGAATTAATACTAGCGTACGCGGAAGGCATAAAGGACAGGATACGATACGGTAGTTTAGCTTTCTCCTCGGAAAAATTATTCATTTCCATTGCATTATTGACTTCAAGTACTTCTGAATTCCTTAAACCCTTTACATATAGTTTGAGTAGCCTGGGAACTTACTCCACTTTGGAAGGAAATGCCTAAGACCACATTTCGCGCCGAGAAAAGTGAATGGATGATGGAGGCATGTCTGGATAACCCAGGGTTTTTGACGTTCCCCTGAGTGGGTATTCACGGATGAGGGTTGACTTGGGGTGAAGAAAAAGCCGCCATAACTTTGCAGTGGTACTTGCAAATGAAATCCGAGGCATGAGTGCTCTTATTGTAAATTGAGTCATCTATTCTGTATATTTTCTCCGATATTGTTTTGTTTGTTTTCTATTTTTAAGTCCTAGGATATACCCGTTTTCCCCTGAGGGTCAAAGACAGGGGTTTACAGCTAAGATCATATCTATGACATGCCCAACTTGTTCCCACCACGTGAACCGCTACTCAAATTGTAGCTAGTTAAATTACATGCAGCCATATACAAAATAGAAATCACAACATAACTCCAGGATCCAAAACTTTGAGCTCCAACTAAATATCAGCACTTGTGGTTGGGAAGTAAAACTTCTCGCCTTGTTCCCCTTCCGATCGAGTCGTGTTACATGACTAATTTATATGGACCTCGCTGAGAGCAGAGGTCCAGCCTGCAGCTGATCACCCATAACATCGGGTTTTCTGTGCAAAATTTTTGAATGCTTCGAGGCACTTGGGTCCTAGAAGTTCATGTATAAAGTTGTTGTGGGACTTTAGACCTCGTATTCGACGTGTTTCGTGAGAGTGGAGCCGACAGTGGATAAAGTGGGTTGGGCTAGTCTCTTTCCCACACGCGCACTCACTAGGTGCGTCTGGATTGTTGAATCGGCGATGATAAGCCGCGAAATTGCCGTGGCCCGTACGGGCTGCGATTAGTTCGCGTAGAAGATGCCTTGATAGGGCTAGTTCTGGGGGCTTGCGCCGTTTCATGAGCAGATCTAGCTTTCGATACCGAACAGGGCACGCTTTATCCCACCAATCGTTGAGCAAAGCCTGTAGCCGGTTATACATGAGACGGCGAAGGTATGCCTGTTGAAATACAGGGTTAATCCTGGTAATAAGGATTAACATGTGTCCTTTATGATTAGACCCACTACTGTAGTATTTAGATAGCTAAGCTCCCCGAGCCCTTAATAGAAATTAGTTGAACCAGTATATTCTTTTTACAGGTTATAGAGTCCGGTGATTACGCTGCTAGCGCAATTTCGAAGATATACTTTATTAAACTCACAACGAAATTCCACCATGTCTACAAAGTCATCGAAGTATGGTGGTACGAAGCTCACTGGAGAAGACAGTTTTGACAACTGGAAGAACGATTTGGAAGACAGTCTGGTTGTTGACGGCCAAATCGACCTGATCGAAACGAAACGTGTACCTGATAAGAACCTTGAGAGGGAGATTGATGCAGCGGCTCGATCTGCAACAAGGTTATTACATGCGCAGGTATCCCTCAAAATTAGTCAGAGTGTCGATGAGAACCATCGATCGATAATTGGTGCTTTTAAGCATCCACAAGATAAGTACAACGCCTTAATATCGAAATACGAAGGAAACAATGAGACAAGATATCATCGTCTGGTTACAAGATTTACAGATATCACAGAGGGGAAATCAATGGGTATCCACGAAAAGGTCGAACTGATGAGAAAACTGCGAGCACAAGTTTTGAAGATTAAACCGAAAAACGATATTCCTGAGTGGCTCATGATACATACCTTGAAGCTGAGCGTTGACGCAGAGCAATATGAGACAACGCTCCAAGTAATCAACCAAAGCACTGTGGAGCTAGAATTCGAGGACATAATCTCCCGATTGGCGTCCAGGGAGACTGAGCTGACTTCTGATTTTGCAACAGCTAACTGGGCAGGGAGAAGACAAGGGGGCTACCAAGTGAGAGGCAAGAGGGAACCCCGCGGCACTGACACTACTAACACCGCTGGCTTCGGCTTAACTCCAAAAATCTCTACGAATGCTAATCTGCTAGCTGGAGGAGGTTGTTTCTCTTGTGGAGGGCCGCACTTCCAGAATCAATGCCCAGTATGGTTGAAAACGTCGGCAGGAAAAGCTTGGGTGGTTGCCCAAGCGCCTAGAAAGGAGAACGCGAAAGTAGCAAGGGCCATGGATAGTGATTCGGAATCTAATGCTTCCCTCTGCTTTATGGTCCAAAATAGTGATGTGAAACGTGTGATTTGGTGGCTTGATACGTGTGCTTCCACTCACATTGCAAATCGTAAAGATGTTTTCGTAGAAGAGATCTTAAGCCCTTCGAATACCTGCGTTGCCGCCGCAAATGGAGGAAGCATTTATTCTAAAGGATCAGGAACTGTCAGGATCCATTGGCAGAATAGGGAAGGAAAAGAAAGAATGACAACGGTGAAAAATGTTGAATACATACCAGAATGTACAAACAATCTGATTTCCGTTGGAAAACTCGAAGATGAAGGTGTTTCCTTGACGGTAGACTCACCTAACAAGAGTATCAGTTTGATAAAGAAGAACAAAGTGGCTTTAGAAGGAAAACGAAAAGGCAGAATGTGGAGAGTGCGCCCATTACCTAGAGACATATCAAATAAAGTATATAAAGCATCACCGCCAACTCCAACCCTGATAAGGAAGAATGTCACATTCGCACCTAATTTGGAGGTTACTTTGGATGAAGCCAATTCGAAAATCAAACCAAGCATGGCTCAAGTGGAGCTGCTGCATGCCCGTTTAGGCCACCCAGGAAAGCAACAGGAGGCAGGGTTAAGAAAAATCATGACAGATTTACCTGAACATTCCTTTTGCCCACCCTTCTGCAACGCTTGCACACAGGGAAAAATGACGAGGAATCCGTCAAAAGAGAAAATGAGATCGGTATCTGCACCGCTTGAAAGGGTCCATATGGATCTATGGGGGCCGATCAGTCAACATTCATTACAAGGGAATCGATACATGCTATCAATCACAGATCAACATACCGGTATGATCTGGGTGTATTTTCTGATAAACAAATCACAAGCTAAGGGCAAAGTTCGTGAATGGATTGACACCGTAGAATCTCAAAGACGCCGTTGGGGTATTAGCGAAAGAGTTAAAGCCATTCGTTTTGATCGTGGAAGAGAATTCTTGAATACGGAGCTGATGAAGTGGTGTGATGGCCGTGATGTTGCAATAGAGCCAACAGTCGGATATCATCCAGAAGGTGATGGGTTCGCGGAGCGCAGTATGCGCACAATAATGGAAAAGGCAAATACGATGAGATTTGGGATGAAAATGGAGCCGGAATTCTGGCAACTTGCCGCCAAACACTCAGTTTATGTTCACAACCGTCAGCAGGTCAAGGATATGGAGCTTTCGCCTTGGGAACAATGGAGTGGGAAGAAGCCAAGTGTGTCGCAATGGAAGGTATTTGGATGCCCAGCGTGGGTATATATTCCAAGAGAAAAGAGAAAGAAATTGGATCCAAGGGCCTGGGAAGGTGTTTTTGTTGGTTTGAAGGAAGAGTCGGAAAAGATCTTTCTAATTTGGAGTTCAAAGGATAAAAGAGTGATGGAAGCGCGTTTCGTAAAATTCGATCAGACTGGCAATGGCGTAACTGATGGCGATCTTATTCCTTGGGAGCAGCTAGATGAGGAATCGAAAATGGGGGATAACGAGGCTAATGATGATGAAGATGAGTCTGGCGATGATTTGGATGAAGATTGCGAAAATAATGACGTAGTGGGTGATGAGTGCATAATTGAGGATGAGGTTGTGGGCTTGCCCGAAGATCAAAATGCTTCAGCCAATGATAGCGACGATTCTATATTAAGCGAGCTCACAGACCTCGTCAGCCCGACGATAATCTCAAACGAGGAAGAGTGTACAAATTCCATGCCCCAAACCTCAATACGTCAACCAACGCAACAACAAACAGCCGCGGAAAAAAGGGAGATCAAAGCACAATTGAAACGGCTACGACAAGATGAAATCGCTAAGAATCCGCGGCGCGCAGGCAGCAAACGAGAGGTGATGGTAGAAGACGACGTGATCAGGTCAACATGATGAAAAACGAGCCAGGTATTCACGAAGGGGTGATTTACAAAGAACTTACATTTAAACAGGCAATGGAGCTTCCAGACAATGAAGAATGGCTTAAGGCTTTTGAAATTGAGATCGATAACATCATTCGAAACAAGACGCTTTCCAAGCCAATCGATGCATTACCAGATGGGGTAGAAGCAATATCAGCAAGGATAGTATTTGATGCCAAAACTAACGAAGACGGTAAGATTATCAAATATAAAGCTCGATTGGTAGCAAGAGGATTTTCGCAGATCCACGGCATTGATTATGAAGAGACTTTTTCGCCAGCAATTGGTATGGAAGGATTACGAATAATTGTGGCAATTGCAGCGAAACATGGTTGGAGAATCCATCAAATGGACGTTGTTGCAGCGTTTCTAGCAGCAGACTTGACAGAAGATATATTTCTAGAGGTCCCAAGAGAAGCACGACATTACTTCGGAAGATTTGTAAAAGTGTTAAAGAGTCTTTATGGTTTGAAGCAGGCGGCACGATTATGGTACTTGTTATTGTCAGGATTTCTCGAAGGCATAGGATTCACAGCATCCACAACTGATCCGACAATATTGATTCAAAAGGCTACTGGCGTGGTGGTAGGAGTCCATGTCGACGATATGCTTATAACAGGGGCTAATGAGAAAGCCATTGATACTGTGAAAGCTCAATTAAAAAGCCGATTCGAAATGAAGGATCTTGGTGATGCGGAGAACGTGCTAGGAATTCGCATCAAACGCCAACCAAATGGTGCAATTTCTATTGATCAAGAAAAGTATGCGAGGGGAATAATACAAGAATACCTATACGAGGACTCGCTACTTTATGCTACACCAATGGAGAAAGGAGCTGTCAATAACTTAAAGGATAATCCGGGACGCGAATTGAACGGAGAGGAGAAGAAGAAATACGTTCAACTCTTGGGTAAACTTATGTGGCTTAACAATACACGCTTTGATATTGTATTTGCTGTCACGAGAATGGCATCGTTTGCGACAGAAGCAAGCTGGAACCATTGGAAAGCCCTTCTAAGAATTGTCGGATACATTTCTGGCACAGTCACATTTGGTACCACATATGGGAATAAGGATCGTAGGGGAGATCCTCCCATTGACTACTATACTCTTAATCATGGTGTTGAAGTATATTCTGGGTCAGCTCAATTGAATGACGAGATGGGCTATGCTGACGCAGATTATGCCGATGACCAACGGGATAGAAAAAGTATACTTGGGTGTGTTTTGATGCTAAATGGAGGCATAGTCCACTGCTCGAGTAGAAAAATGCATTCCGTAGCCAGATCAACAACTGAGGCTGAGTATATTGGAGGTAGTGAGGCGGCCAAGAAGGTTATCTGGTTAAGAAGACTGGTCGCAGAAATTGAAGGTAAGGGCTCTGCAGGTAGTGCCGCGCCGATGTTGTTAGGAGACAACAAATCAGCGATTCAACTTGCTTCAGGAGTATCAAACACATCGAAAATCAAGCACATTGATATTGCGTTCCATCATATCCTCGACGAAGTAAAAAAAGGTACGATTTTAATACGGTGGGTTCCAGGGGAGCGGCAATTAGCCGACGGAATGACAAAGGCATTGGATAGGGTTAAATTTGAGGCCAATCGACGAGCAATAGGAATTTCAAGCGTGATCTCAAACCTCTGAATAGCTACACTTTTAGCTATTTGCAAGTTTTAGGGGAGTGTTGAAATACAGGGTTAATCCTGGTAATAAGGATTAACATGTGTCCTTTATGATTAGACCCACTACTGTAGTATTTAGATAGCTAAGCTCCCCGAGCCCTTAATAGAAATTAGTTGAACCAGTATATTCTTTTTACAATGCCAACGAAATGGTTTCTGGTTGGTTGTCCGGACTGGGCAGCATTCGTAAGCCGAGGCGCGCAGTTGCGTCTGCTTCTTCGTTCCCTTGTATTCCAGAATGACTGGGGATCCACTTAATCGTCACAGCAGCTGACGCTGAGAGTATGCGAAACTGATGTACCTCTTCGAGGCTGGTTGGAGAGATGCCCGTCTCAAGTGCTTTTATAGCATGTTGACTATCCAGAAAAATATTCACTCGCCGAATCGTCTCCCCTAGCTGCTGTTGCGCTTCTTTAAGTCTCAACGACGCCTCAAGAGCCTTCAGCGCCCCTGTGATTTCTGCGTCCAAGACCTCTCCTCTGTGTCGGATACCAGTCTCCTTGAGAAGAGTTTTACCATATCTCTTCACAACAAAACCCCAAGCTGAACGTCCGTTTCCCTCTGAAGAGCCGTCTGAATAGGCGCAAATTTCCGATGCGGGCACGTTGTCTATCCAAAGTTTGCTTGCTTCTTTTCCTTCTGACTTGGTCATGTATTTAGCAGAGTAGGATGGCGGCGGCAGAGGCATCGAAGCTTCTGCATCCGGAAGTTGTCGATAGGCTCGCTGTGCACGAGTCCTTTGTCTATCTACATGTTCAAATCTTCGAGGTTTTTTCTTGTACTTTCGAGTCCCAACGTTTGGGCACATCGCAGCACGAGATCTCAGCGGTGCTGATCATCGAGGGTTTTTATTCGGGCTGAAAATCGTAGTCGGTTTGCCTCTAGAATAATATTTGCGGGAGGATTCCTCCTTCCCTGTGCAGGACCACATTCGGAGTAGTCCGCAGAACCGAAGTGCAGATCGGAGACCCATCATGTTGGCCTTATCGATCATAGTGCAAAGTCTCGCGGTAGCTGGCGTTGCTATTCCTACTCTTGTTGGGCGTTTGAGGCCGGGCCACCAGACTTCCGCTCCAAAAGTCGCGACTGAAACAATACAACTATTTACTGCTCGTATCAGCGCTCCTGGTGCGGCCCTCGAAAAGTAGAATTGAAGCGTCGCATAAGATGTGCGACTTTCATTGCTTTTCCGGACCACGTCATCACATGATGTTTGAAGTTAAGACGCGGATCGAGGTAAACTCCAAGCCAGCGAACTTGTTCAGCTGGTTCTATGAGAGTGCCGTTTACGTGGATGCCAACAGCTGCCTCGCGATGCCGTGGTGGAAATTGTACTACCTCTGACTTTTCTGTGTCGAATTGGACAGCATTTTTCTGAGCCCACTCCAGCAGGTGATCGACTTCTTTCTGGGCAGCTGCAGCAGACTCAGCAGTGGTGCGGCCAAATCCAAGAATGCCGATGTCGTCAGCGTAGCTAAACCTTAGGTTAGGAGTACCACTCCGCATTGGCTCTGCCATGTACAGGAGAAAGAGAAGAGGCGAGATCGGCGAGCCCTGTGGGACCCCGCAAACTAGCTGTCGCTTTGTCGTGACTCCTTCCGAGTGTCGGACCTGGACCATTTGTTGTGCAAGGAACGAAGTTGTCCACTTTAGAACTGAGTATGGCCATCCTTGTTCTTGCATTCTTCTCACTAGACGGTTATGAAGAACTGCATCGAACGCACCTTGTACGTCTAAGGTGACGAAAGTGGCCGCCCACCCTTCTGTGCGCGCCTCCTCGACATCGTGTACTACACAGGAGACTAGGTCTGTTGCTGAGCGCCTCGAGAGTGCGCCGAATTGTTGCCGACCAACTACATCACAAATCACTGCTAAGTGCGCCATCCGTTTTGCCAGAAGTCTTTCAAGTCCTTTACCAAGGCAAGAAAGAAGGGCAATTGGTCTCCATCCTTTGACAGTTGTTGGGTCCCTTTTAGGCTTCTGTACAAGTACTACTTCGGCCAATTTGAAACAAGTCGGATGCGTACCGAGCTGTATGCAAGCTCTGAAGAGCTTGACTATACAGGGTCCAATTGTCTTCCAGCAGGCCACTAGCAGCTGTACGGAGACTCCGTCTGCTCCCGGAGCCGTGTTTCCACAGCCGATGGTACAAGCTCGGACTTCTTCCTCGGAGATGTCATCCTTCCATGGTATACGGTTGTTACTCGTGGCGATGCAAGGCGGCAGGTCGTCCGATGTTTGGTGTCTTCCAGGAGACAGTCACGGAGAACTGTGGCTCGCTCTAGTGGATCAGAGATGAGAGCTCCATTGTGATTGAGGGTGGTGGGATGTTTGTCTGTCTAGGCCCAGCCATTCTCATCAGCTTAAAAACATCGTTCGGCGTGTTCATTCTTTCCACCTGCTGTGCTTGATGTTCTTTTTTGGCAGCTCTAATGACTGATCGGAGCTTTTTAGCATACACTGCACGTTGGAGGGGTGATTCTGCCGCTCGATATTCAGCCCGTGCTTCCTTGCACGCCGGGGTCCACCACGGGGCTGATTTACCGCCGTTTGCTCTGGGTCGAGTTCCTGTTGCATTGATGGCAGTCTTAAGCTTTAAACAAAGTTCCTGGGCATAGTCTTCGACCTTTTCGATTGTATCTAAAACTGGTAGTAGACGGACTAATTTAGTAACAGCTCGTGCAAAGTCAGGTAGTCTTTCCTTCGTCACTCGAATCTTGCCCAAGTTTGGTCTCAATGTTGCGGACTGGACCGGGATTATTCCTCGGATAGGAAGGTGGTCGCTGGTGACACATTCATCATGGTCAACCCATGCACGGCTGCCATTAATGTTGGTCCAGACAAGGTCCAGGGTATTTCCAGCTTGATGCGTGGGTTCTCCAACAATGAGGCAGGTTAGATTGTGATCTTCTGCCCATCTTTCAATAATTTCACCTTGCCCGTAGGGGCTAGTGACTCCTGGTTGCCAGGCACAGTACACCGAATTGAAATCACCCGCAGCGACTAAGTTCGGCGGCGGGGTCCAGTTGATAAGTGGCTGTACGGCTGATGTGTCTCTGGGTGCCTTGTACACATTGAGGAAAGTGACTCCATTAACAAGCACCCAGCAATAGTCGCCCGTCAGCTTAGCACAGGGGAAGAATTGCCTCGCTGATATTGTCCTTTCATCTTTCCGGGTGTAGGTCACAGCCCTTGGCCTGACCTTTACGCCACCATGAGGTAAATGGCAAATGTATCCAGGATGCAACATTGTCTCTTCTTTTCCACCGAGGTTCTTGNAAGGTGTTTCCTTGACGGTAGACTCACCTAACAAGAGTATCAGTTTGATAAAGAAGAACAAAGTGGCTTTAGAAGGAAAACGAAAAGGCAGAATGTGGAGAGTGCGCCCATTACCTAGAGACATATCAAATAAAGTATATAAAGCATCACCGCCAACTCCAACCCTGATAAGGAAGAATGTCACATTCGCACCTAATTTGGAGGTTACTTTGGATGAAGCCAATTCGAAAATCAAACCAAGCATGGCTCAAGTGGAGCTGCTGCATGCCCGTTTAGGCCACCAGGAAAGCAACAGGAGGCAGGGTTAAGAAAAATCATGACAGATTTACCTGAACATTCCTTTTGCCCACCCTTCTGCAACGCTTGCACACAGGGAAAAATGACGAGGAATCCGTCAAAAGAGAAAATGAGATCGGTATCTGCACCGCTTGAAAGGGTCCATATGGATCTATGGGGGCCGATCAGTCAACATTCATTACAAGGGAATCGATACATGCTATCAATCACAGATCAACATACCGGTATGATCTGGGTGTATTTTCTGATAAACAAATCACAAGCTAAGGGCAAAGTTCGTGAATGGATTGACACCGTAGAATCTCAAAGACGCCGTTGGGGTATTAGCGAAAGAGTTAAAGCCATTCGTTTTGATCGTGGAAGAGAATTCTTGAATACGGAGCTGATGAAGTGGTGTGATGGCCGTGATGTTGCAATAGAGCCAACAGTCGGATATCATCCAGAAGGTGATGGGTTCGCGGAGCGCAGTATGCGCACAATAATGGAAAAGGCAAATACGATGAGATTTGGGATGAAAATGGAGCCGGAATTCTGGCAACTTGCCGCCAAACACTCAGTTTATGTTCACAACCGTCAGCAGGTCAAGGATATGGGCTTTCGCCTTGGGAACAATGGAGTGGGAAGAAGCCAAGTGTGTCGCAATGGAAGGTATTTGGATGCCCAGCGTGGGTATATATTCCAAGAGAAAAGAGAAAGAAATTGGATCCAAGGCCTGGGAAGGTGTTTTGTTGGTTTGAAGGAAGAGTCGGAAAAGATCTTTCTAATTTGGAGTTCAAAGGATAAAAGAGTGATGGAAGCGCGTTTCGTAAAATTCGATCAGACTGGCAATGGCGTAACTGATGGCGATCTTATTCCTTGGGAGCAGCTAGATGAGGAATCGAAAATGGGGGATAACGAGGCTAATGATGATGAAGATGAGTCTGGCGATGATTTGGATGAAGATTGCGAAAATTATGGCGTAGTGGGTGATGAGTGCATAATTGAGGATGAGGTTGTGGGCTTGCCCGAAGATCAAAATGCTTCAGCCAATGATAGCGACGATTCTATATTAAGCGAGCTCACAGACCTCGTCAGCCCGACGATAATCTCAAACGAGGAAGAGTGTACAAATTCCATGCCCCAAACCTCAATACGTCAACCAACGCAACAACAAACAGCCGCGGAAAAAAGGGAGATCAAAGCACAATTGAATCGGCTACGACAAGATGAAATCGCTAGAGAATCCGCGGCGCGCAGGCAGCAAACGAGAGGTGATGGTAGAAGACGACGTGATCAGGTCAACATGATGAAAAACGAGCCAGGTATTCACGAAGGGGTGATTTACAAAGAACTTACATTTAAACAGGCAATGGAGCTTCCAGACAATGAAGAATGGCTTAAGGCTTTTGAAATTGAGATCGATAACATCATTCGAAACAAGACGCTTTCCAAGCCAATCGATGCATTACCAGATGGGGTAGAAGCAATATCAGCAAGGATAGTATTTGATGCCAAAACTAACGAAGACGGTAAGATTATCAAATATAAAGCTCGATTGGTAGCAAGAGGATTTTCGCAGATCCACGGCATTGATTATGAAGAGACTTTTTCGCCAGCAATTGGTATGGAAGGATTACGAATAATTGTGGCAATTGCAGCGAAACATGGTTGGAGAATCCATCAAATGGACGTTGTTGCAGTGTTTCTAGCAGCAGACTTGACAGAAGATATATTTCTAGAGGTCCCAAGAGAAGCACGACATTACTTCGGAAGATTTGTAAAAGTGTTAAAGAGTCTTTATGGTTTGAAGCAGGCGGCACGATTATGGTACTTGTTATTGTCAGGATTTCTCGAAGGCATAGGATTCACAGCATCCACAACTGATCCGACAATATTGATTCAAAAGGCTACTGGCGTGGTGGTAGGAGTCCATGTCGACGATATGCTTATAACAGGGGCTAATGAGAAAGCCATTGATACTGTGAAAGCTCAATTAAAAAGCCGATTCGAAATGAAGGATCTTGGTGATGCGGAGAACGTGCTAGGAATTCGCATCAAACGCCAACCAAATGGTGCAATTTCTATTGATCAAGAAAAGTATGCGAGGGGAATAATACAAGAATACCTATACGAGGACTCGCTACTTTATGCTACACCAATGGAGAAAGGAGCTGTCAATAACTTAAAGGATAATCCGGGACGCGAATTGAACGGAGAGGAAAGAAGAAATACGTTCAACTCTTGGGTAAACTTATGTGGCTTAACAATACACGCTTTGATATTGTATTTGCTGTCACGAGAATGGCATCGTTTGCGACAGAAGCAAGCTGGAACCATTGGAAAGCCCTTCTAAGAATTGTCGGATACATTTCTGGCACAGTCACATTTGGTACCACATATGGGAATAAGGATCGTAGGGGAGATCCTCCCATTGACTACTATACTCTTAATCATGGTGTTGAAGTATATTCTGGGTCAGCTCAATTGAATGACAGATGGGCTATGCTGACGCAGATTATGCCGATGACCAACGGGATAGAAAATATACTTGGGTGTGTTTTGATGCTAAATGGAGGCATAGTCCACTGCTCGAGTAGAAAAATGCATTCCGTAGCCAGATCAACAACTGAGGCTGAGTATATTGGAGGTAGTGAGGCGGCCAAGAAGGTTATCTGGTTAAGAAGACTGGTCGCAGAAATTGAAGGTAAGGGCTCTGCAGGTAGTGCCGCGCCGATGTTGTTAGGAGACAACAAATCAGCGATTCAACTTGCTTCAGGAGTATCAAACACATCGAAAATCAAGCACATTGATATTGCGTTCCATCATATCCTCGACGAAGTAAAAAAAGGTACGATTTTAATACGGTGGGTTCCAGGGGAGCGGCAATTAGCCGACGGAATGACAAAGGCATTGGATAGGGTTAAATTTGAGGCCAATCGACGAGCAATAGGAATTTCAAGCGTGATCTCAAACCTCTGAATAGCTACACTTTTAGCTATTTGCAAGTTTTAGGGGAGTGTTGAAATACAGGGTTAATCCTGGTAATAAGGATTAACATGTGTCCTTTATGATTAGACCCACTACTGTAGTATTTAGATAGCTAAGCTCCCCGAGCCCTTAATAGAAATTAGTTGAACCAGTATATTCTTTTTACAATGCCAACGAAATGGTTTCTGGTTGGTTGTCCGGACTGGGCAGCATTCGTAAGCCGAGGCGCGCAGTTGCGTCTGCTTCTTCGTTCCCTTGTATTCCAGAATGACTGGGGATCCACTTAATCGTCACAGCAGCTGACGCTGAGAGTATGCGAAACTGATGTACCTCTTCGAGGCTGGTTGGAGAGATGCCCGTCTCAAGTGCTTTTATAGCATGTTGACTATCCAGAAAAATATTCACTCGCCGAATCGTCTCCCCTAGCTGCTGTTGCGCTTCTTTAAGTCTCAACGCGCCTCAAGAGCCTTCAGCGCCCCTGTGATTTCTGCGTCCAAGACCTCTCCTCCGTGTCGGATACCATTCTCCTTGAGAAGAGTTTTACCATATCTCTTCACAACAAAACCCCAAGCTGAACGTCCGTTTCCCTCTGAAGAGCCGTCTGAATAGGCGCAAATTTCCGATGCGGGCACGTTGTCTATCCAAAGTTTGCTTGCTTCTTTTCCTTCTGACTTGGTCATGTATTTAGCAGAGTAGGATGGCGGCGGCAGAGGCATCGAAGCTTCTGCATCCGGAAGTTGTCGATAGGCTCGCTGTGCACGAGTCCTTTGTCTATCTACATGTTCAAATCTTCGAGGTTTTTTCTTGTACTTTCGAGTCCCAACGTTTGGGCACATCGCAGCACGAGATCTCAGCGGGTGCTGATCATCGAGGGTTTTTATTCGGGCTGAAAATCGTAGTCGGTTTGCCTCTAGAATAATATTTGCGGGAGGGATTCCTCCTTCCCTGTGCAGGACCACATTCGGAGTAGTCCGCAGAACCGGAAGTGCAGATCGGAGACCCATCATGTTGGCCTTATCGATCATAGTGCAAAGTCTCGCGGTAGCTGGCGTTGCTATTCCTGCTCTTGTTGGGCGTTTGAGGCCGGGCCACCAGACTTCCGCTCCAAAAGTCGCGATTGAAACAATACAACTATTTACTGCTCGTATCAGCGCTCCTGGTGCGGCCCCTCGAAAAGTAGAATTGAAGCGTCGCATAAGATGTGCGACTTTCATTGCTTTTCCGGACCACGTCATCACATGATGTTTGAAGTTAAGACGCGGATCGAGGTAAACTCCAAGCCAGCGAACTTGTTCAGCTGGTTCTATGAGAGTGCCGTTTACGTGGATGCCAACAGCTGCCTCGCGATGCCGTGGTGGAAATTGTACTACCTCTGACTTTTCTGTGTCGAATTGGACAGCATTTTTCTGAGCCCACTCCAGCAGGTGATCGACTTCTTTCTGGGCAGCTGCAGCAGACTCAGCAGTGGTGCGGCCAAATCCAAGAATGCCGATGTCGTCAGCGTAGCTAAACCTTAGATTAGGAGTACCACTCTGCATTGGCTCTGCCATGTACAGAAGAAAGAGAAGAGGCGAGATCGGCGAGCCCTGTGGGACCCCGCAAACTAGCTGTCGCTTTGTCGTGACTCCTTCCGAGTGTCGGACCTGGACCATTCGTTGTGCAAGGAACGAAGTTGTCCACTTTAGAACTGAGTCTGGCCATCCTTGTTCTTGCATTCTTCTCACTAGACGGTTATGAAGAACTGCATCGAACGCACCTTGTACGTCTAAGGTGACGAAAGTGGCCGCCCACCCTTGTGTGCGCGCCTCCTCGACATCGTGTACTACACAGGAGACTAGGTCTGTTGCTGAGCGCCTCGAGAGTGCGCCGAATTGTTGCCGACCAACTACATCACAAATCACTGCTAAGTGCGCCATCCGTTTTGCCAGAAGTCTTTCAAGTCCTTTACCAAGGCAAGAAAGAAGGGCAATTGGTCTCCATCCTTTGACAGTTGTTGGGTCCCTTTTAGGCTTCTGTACAAGTACTACTTCGGCCAATTTGAAACAAGTCGGATGCGTACCGAGCTGTATGCAAGCTCTGAAGAGCTTGACTATACAGGGTCCAATTGTCTTCCAGCAGGCCACTAGCAGCTGTACGGAGACTCCGTCTGCTCCCGGAGCCGTGTTTCCACAGCCGATGGTACAAGCTCGGACTTCTTCCTCGGAGATGTCATCCTTCCATGGTATACGGTTGTTACTCGTGGCGATGCAAGGCGGCAGGTCGTCCGATGTTTGGTGTCTTCCAGGAGACAGTCACGGAGAACTGTGGCTCGCTCTAGTGGATCAGAGATGAGAGCTCCATTGTGATTGAGGGGTGGTGGGATGTTTGTCTGTCTAGGCCCAGCCATTCTCATCAGCTTAAAAACATCGTTCGGCGTGTTCATTCTTTCCACCTGCTGTGCTTGATGTTCTTTTTTGGCAGCTCTAATGACTGATCGGAGCTTTTTAGCATACACTGCACGTTGGAGGGGTGATTCTGCCGCTCGATATTCAGCCCGTGCTTCCTTGCACGCCGGGGTCCACCACGGGGCTGATTTACCGCCGTTTGCTCTGGGTCGAGTTCCTGTTGCATTGATGGCAGTCTTAAGCTTTAAACAAAGTTCCTGGGCATAGTCTTCGACCTTTTCGATTGTATCTAAAACTGGTGGTAGACGGACTAATTTAGTAACAGCTCGTGCAAAGTCAGGTAGTCTTTCCTTCGTCACTCGAATCTTGCCCAAGTTTGGTCTCAATGTTGCGGACTGGACCGGGATTATTCCTCGGATAGGAAGGTGGTCGCTGGTGACACATTCATCATGGTCAACCCATGCACGGCTGCCATTAATGTTGGTCCAGACAAGGTCCAGGGTATTTCCAGCTTGATGCGTGGGTTCTCCAACAATGAGGCAGGTTAGATTGTGATCTTCTGCCCATCTTTCAATCATTTCACCTTGCCCGTAGGGGCTAGTGACTCCTGGTTGCCAGGCACAGTACACCGAATTGAAATCACCCGCAGCGACTGAGTTCGGCGGCGGGGTCCAGTTGATAAGTGGCTGTACGGCTGATGTGTCTCTGGGTGCCTTGTACACATTGAGGAAAGTGACTCCATTAACAAGCACCCAGCAATAGTCGCCCGTCAGCTTAGCACAGGGGAAGAATTGCCTCGCTGATATTGTCCTTTCATCTTTCCGGGTGTAGGTCACAGCCCTTGGCCTGACCTTTACGCCACCATGAGGTAAATGGCAAATGTATCCAGGATGCAACATTGTCTCTTCTTTCCACCGAGGTTCTTGAATTAGGACTACGTCGATATTCAGCTCGAATGCTCGGGCAAGTGCAATATTCTGTGTCGGACCTCCTCTACCTACGTTTATTGATATGAAACTTAGAGTAGGAGGGAGGCGAAAAGGGGCCCGTGGGGCGCCCTTTATGAGTGATTTTTCGGGACGACCGCCTCTGTGACCTCAGTCACGTTTGGCGTCTCATCCGTCATTAGAACTTCGTAGCTGTTATTGGAGCTGTAGTTCGGCGTAGCTGTTTTGGCCATCTCAGTGGCGGCTTTGATGTCAGCCTCTGCTCGTCGAACGGCGGTTTTCGCCCGGATCACGCGGCATATTCGCATTGGCTAGCGTACCTGATCTTTTCGAGGGCTTCCCTAGAAGCCATTCCGGACTTATTAGGGCGGGCCAGACAGTTTCGGCTGTCTGATCTGTGAGGACCCCCGCAATTGCGGCACTTGGTATGTCCTTGGCATTCCGAAGTGGAGTGCATTGTTGAGGTGCAGTTCCAGCACACTGGGGCGCGCGAGCAACTCTGGGTCCCGTGATATAGGAGACATCGCTTACATTGGCTAACAGTTTGGCGTGGCTGATGGCGAACAGCGATTCCCGAGTCGTCAAATAGTCGGAAGCCTGGTCTAGGGACGGACGCTCTTTCAAAATGAGCTACCCATGTCTGGTATGGGGCTCCCACTCTCCCTTTTCCATGAGGGCGGACCCTTACCGGAACCTTTGAAGTGACCCTAGCGATTTCTTCGGCCACCATCTCTTCGGTGACAACTACTTTACCTAGGAGTGTGTGAATTGCGACGGGAATTGTCGCAATACGAAGGGCCACTAAATCTGAGGCCTTCTCCAGGATTGCGTCTACCTGGACGAAAGACTCAGCAGAGTCCAGAAGGAGCTGTCGTACCTCCAGGTTTTTGGCTCGAAGTGCGAAGCCAGTCGGAACACGGTATACATGTTCAATATTCTGCGGGGTAGCTCGAGCAATTTTGCTGTCGCATCTCGGACACCGGCCGGCGAGAGTGCGCGCCAAGAATGTTCTTTTCCGAGTCGAAGAAACAAACGATCATCTTTGGGGCCAGTTTTCTTAGCTTTTGTCGGAGGTCTCGTTGGTGTCGGGGGTTTGTTATGGACCCGCACATCTTTCACAGGTGCTGCTGGCATGTGGAGGCCAGTTCGGGTAACTGTTGCCCAGGTAGGTTTAACCTGGGTCACCTTGACCTGGGTCGCTTTTTGTAGCAGCTCTGGCTGCTTTTCAATCGTTTGTTTCACGATCTTTCCGCCATGATTCTGGCAGTTTGGTTGTGGGGGGAGGTTGGGAAGGACTGTTCCTGGTCCCGACATCATGAATTGAGCAATTGCAGCTCGGAGGTAGACTTTCATGGAGTCTATAAATTGAACGCTTGACCCTTTGGATAGAGGCGAGAGCGCATTCTCCACACCATTGATAGCAGCGGTGCATATTGTGAGATTAGTTGCGGTCTGGGCCGCTCGCTGTTCTTCGGCTTCAAGTATGGCTCGAAGCTCGGGAGGACAAGTCGCAGTGTTCTTGGAGTTGCTATTGCTGCAAGAAGTTTGATTATTTCCACTTGTCCTCGGAATGGTGTTCTGAGGAGCTGTGGCGGACGTGACTTCGTCGGCCTTTTTTGAGTTGGCAATAGCTGTCCGATTAATGTCCGGCACAGCAATCTTCCTCGTGTCTGTAATAACGGGGGCCTCTGGGACCTGACCGTCTTCGGGTTCACTGACATTCCATCGTGAGCTCTCAAGCCCCTCCATGATATATCGGTCAATAACCGCATCACCCATTTCAACATCGGGGTTTGTGGAGTTAGAATCTTCTTCAAAGGCTCTTATCCTTTCGGTCATTTCCGACTCCATTTTTCGCTCGTCTATCGAGCTCAATGGTATGTTCTTTTTTGCCAAGCGCTTTTTCAGCCTGGTATTCGCTCTATCAATTGTTCTTTGATGGCGAGTAGGTCGCGATGATTTGGCAGGCCCCGGAGACATATTGGAGATCCGGGGTCTTGCTACTGTGAGAATTCGAATTAGTGTAATTGTATGCGAGTCGGAGGGGAACGGTAATGGTAATGGGGTATCTTATTGATTTTCTCACGAATATTCAGGAATTCTAGCTCCGATATTGTGTCATAGCTAGTTAGCTGCATACGCAATTAAAATTTGATGCAAAAAAAAAAATAACTACGTACTAGCTTTAAGTGAGGCTTTGGAAGATTATGTCATGGTATGCCCCTCCAACTCTAATTGTCAGAGTTTTCCCGGATGTTTTCTCCTTGAACCCTCTTCAAGGATGCCTGGCCAAAATAAGTTCCTTCACCTTGATAGTAACCACCTGGGGCAGAAATTTTCCCCTGAAAGTATCTTATTTGCATTGTCGGGACACATCACATGCATTTCCATAGCTAGTAGCTTGATACGCCGAGATTAGTCAGATTTTTCGATTTTGGAAAAAAACAATATAGACAAAGACTCGTTGATGTCTGATCGAAATTGGCGATTGCCAACACCAATATCAAACCATTTTCGAACCTAGTCGCCTACTGGATAGCCAATGTGCCAGTGAAGGTGTTGGAAATATCGCGTAATGGAATGGGTGCAATATTTATATGTTCGGATTAGGTCCTGACCAACGAAGTCTAGCCCAATTGTGCTATGTTGCAGGCCACTGTTCCAATTATTCATGGGGTCATAATTGTTGAAAGAGATAGAGTATCACTTAAAGCAGAGCGAAGAAGAGTGAATTAATAATTTGTTTATATGTAAAAAGATGTCAATAAAGACCATAAAAAACGACGTGATGATATATATTAGTAAAAATCAGTAAGTGATTGTAGGCGATCATTTACGCTATATTCCCTTGTCATAGAAGTAGAGCCACACTAGTACCTGTTCGTGCAAATCTTACAGGGGAGATGGGACTAGAGTGTAAATAGTGGATGTAGGGATTGCGTTGGGAACCCTTACGTAATGAAGGTAATCGTTACTAATAGTATTATACTTCATTTTCCAACAATAATCAAGGCTATGATTATTTTAGCTTTGGTGTGTTGGAAATATCGCGCAATGAAATGGGCGCAATATTCATGGAACGAAAGTAGAAGTTAACTAAAAGAGTGTCATGTTCGGATTAAAGCTAAAAGTATGGAAAGTGTGCGCTACAAGTACAAGTGTAAGCGACACGTAGCCTAAGCCACACCATAAACGAGTGTGGCGCCATCTAGGCATAGAAAACCCCCAATAACCTCCTTGTGCCCACGCCATACAGCCGCTCGTATATCTAATAGGTAGCCTGAAGCACTACCATATTACCCATTCCAACCTCTTAAACACACACAAGATCGTGTCGGGAACCTAGACGAAATGGAGGGCCCATACGTCCACAACACTCCGTGTCTCCATTTCCAACACTCCTCCTGACCGACAAGATCGACCAACTCAGGTGAAACCATAGTATCCAGCAACCCGACTCAAGCAACATATGTGTGGCGGGAAAACATTACGTCCGGAGGGGAACACCTTTAAGTATGAGTGGCCTTAGAAGAAATCCCAACGAGGGACGGCGAGGAGACTGGAAGAGGTCCCGAGAGGCGGAAGAGAAAGGGGCAGCTGGCTGTATAATTGTGCCTCGAACGGCATTGGCGGAAGAAAGAATGGCAACAAGAAAATAGGTCGATTGGTGAAAGTGCCAGCTTGAAGAAAAGTAAATCCGAAATATAAGAACAAGTGGTTGAAGTGCCAACTTGTTAGAGAATGTATCCGAAGGAAGGTATTCGGTAAGTGATGTCGAGTGGTAAATGCTCCAACCCGACAGAGAAAGAAAGCTTCCAAGTATAATAAATACAAGTCGGTATTGTGGCCGGCTTGAGTGAAAGTAGAAAATAAAATAAGTCGACCCGTAAATATCCCATCAAACTTTGTGTGCAAGAAATACCCCATAATCCAAAGTAGTCGAATTACAATGCCTCCTTTTCTATTCACTGCCTTCAACAGTCCTTAACTGAGACTGAAGAAGGGTATCACGGCTCCTCCAAATTAAAGTACCCCTCAACCAAAAACTCTTCTGCGAAACCAGACAGAAGGCACACACGGTTGAGAACTCGGGGAGATTTGGAGGGAGAAAGATGCCGAGAAAGTGCCACGGCTCCTCCAACGAAGAATATCCCTAGACCAAGAAACTCTTCTGCTACAACAGACAGAAGGTATAAATAGGCGAAAAGTTGGGAACGTATGGAGGGAGAATTGCGCCGGGAAAGTGTGAAAGACTTCGGTGGGCGATAATCGGCAAAGAAAGTGGACGTGAGGGTTCTGCAGGATTGATCGATCGATGGACTGTTACATCGTATCGGAGATGGGGCGGAATCGAGAGAATTGAATCCGAACGAGAAAATTTGACGACTATACTCAGTTAGTTAGAGTCATATTGGTCTCATAATCTGTTGGAAATATCGCGCAATGAAATGGGCGCAATATTCATGGAACGAAAGTAGAAGTTAACTAAAAGAGTGTCATGTTCGGATTAAAGCTAAAAGTATGGAAAGTGTGCGCTACAAGTACAAGTGTAAGCGACACGTAGCCTAAGCCACACCATAAACGAGTGTGGCGCCATCTAGGCATAGAAAACCCCCAATAACCTCCTTGTGCCCACGCCATACAGCCGCTCGTATATCTAATAGGTAGCCTGAAGCACTACCATATTACCCATTCCAACCTCTTAAACACACACAAGATCGTGTCGGGAACCTAGACGAAATGGAGGGCCCATACGTCCACAACACTCCGTGTCTCCATTTCCAACATGGTGTCAGTTATTTGATTGATACCTGAGCATGTCTTATAGTAGTAAAGCATGCGACTCAAGTTGCAAATACGCATTAAACCTCAACCCCAAAATGATGATACAAATCAAGTTTTATATGCTGGGTCCTGTATGGCTAGTGTGGATGGAAAATGGGGAATCTACCTGTAGATAAAGACGCTATAGTCCTCTGATAGTTGGGAACAAGTCTTCAACTAAATAATATCAGAATCAATCCTAGCCTCTCATTAAGCAATCTCATGAATTATCTCCGTGTCTGTCATTACAGACCAATATACAAAGTCGACAATCAAGTTTAAAGTTGATAAGAAGTTCATCCAATTCTTGACCATAAGCAGATGTTACAGTCTGCCGAAGAATGAACAGGGTTGGAGGTGATCACGCTCAGATTGTTCTAACTTGAGAGGTGATAGGTTTGGAAGATAGAGATGCAGCGCAGAGCACCTTTTTTTTGCATCAAATTACAATTGCGGATGCAGCTATCTAGTTAAGACACAATATCAAAGAAAAGAACATCATACATGACTCCATACAAAGGTAGAGCACTCATGCCTCGGATTTCATTTGCAAGTACCACTGCGAAGTTATGGTAGCTTTTTCTTCACCCCAAGTCAACCCTCATCCGTGAATACCCACCCAGGGAAACGTCTCAAAAACCCTGGGTTATCCAGACATACCTTAATTATCCACTGAATTTCCTCCGCGCGTAATGTGATCTGAAATGTCTCCTTCCCAAGTGGAGTAGGTGCCCAGGCTACTCAAACCATACCGGAGAGTACCACTAGGAGGCGGACCACGGCACTTTCCATACTTGGCTTGATTTTGTCGTGTCAGCTGCACTCTCGCAAGCGAAATCTTGGCGCACACAAAGTTCAATTCGTAAAAGTCATTGCCAAAATTCAACACTTCAAGCCCTTCGAGGTTTTTTTTTTCATTTTTTTTAAATCATTTAATGTGTATGCAGCTATTAAGCTATGACACATGACCGGTACTATATATACATGTAGGATGACTCTTTTCATGTTCGAGAAACTCATACTCTGGATTTCATTTGCAAATACCACTACGAGGTATGTTTGCTTACACAAACAGTCGACCCTCCTCTGTAAGTACCCACCAAAGTGAAATTTAAAACCTTTGATTATCCAAGCATGCCCTCATCATCCATGCATATGAGCGCCGCGAGAAATGTAGTTAAGTTTTGCCGGATTCGAACCAGCGGTCTCCTGTCTTGGGTGGCATATGTTTCCCAGCTATCCAGACCTTACTTGAGAAACCGGCCAAGATGATGTACCACCGCACCATCCAGCCACGGCTGTCACAGGGCGGGGATACGAAGAACGAATTAAAAATTACACATGAGTTGTGCGATGAGAAGGGAAGAGACTATCTAGCTACACGAAGGTCTTTAGAGGCTCAGTTATCGCTTAATCTCAAACCACGCCAACTACCATTCTACTACCGTGACAACGGCGGTGTTTATAGTGTCGCCCGCACTCTCGCAAGCGAAGTCTTGGCGCACGCACAAAGCTCAATTCGAAAACTCGTTGTCAAAATTCTAAAATTCACGTCCGTCGAGATCATTTCCACCATCTGCAGCACCTTGTGAGCTTGTCCTAATCTCTCTCACGTCCATCCCAAAGAACTGTCTCCCAGGTTTGTGCGCCACGCTTTGCTTCCTCCGTCGGGTGTAAATATCGGCGTGGGCGTGTACGTGGTGGACAATTGAGGCCAGAGAAAGTCGACAAGAGGTGTGATCATTGAAATAAGGATGTACTAAGTCGTACCTGCAAACTTGATGAAGTTTTGGTGGTGATTGATCTCGTCAGGTGGGAAAATTTGATTAGGTGGAGAGTCTTGAATCATTGCCTCATCGGCCAACTTGTTCGGTGTTGCGAAATTTGACTGAACTTGGCTCTGGGAGAATATTTCACTCCCGGGTTCGTATAGAGCACCGCGTACAGGTGTTCAGTCTTGCCCTCCTAGCTTGCGTTGTATGATCGGGCTACAAATCGTTGACTTGATCCCCGTTCAAAGATAAATAAATCACTGCTAATTAATTATTTGAACATATTCTGTTAGACATTCGGAAGTATCGAAGGTTTATTTGGTGTTTGGATCACATTTGGATACATTTGGATACATTGGGTCCAATAATAGACTACTTTAAATTAGCTAGTTGAACGCACGGTCCACCTAGAGAAGTGATAACTTCTGGGGACCGATGCTCGGAAGAAAAGAATTAAGTTGTTTCTACTGAGTTGTTGATACCCGTAAATATTCCTCACCTGCTACAGGACATGTTCCCCAGTTTCCTGAATATATTTATTTTGGATCTTCGTAATTAAGCAAAATACAAGGCTGCTAGTGATAAATACTCACGATAGAGATATCTTGATCCTGAACGCATGATTATTTGAATCATCAATGAGTTACAACTAAAAAGTGTATAATAGGAGACTTATTTATAACATTCATCCCGAAGATTGCAATTATCCTGACTGAAAGTCTTTCATAAATTTTTTTTGTAGTTTCTGTACTAATGCGTAAAGTCATCGCGTATTTTTACTGATCACCATTTTCTCTGACATCTTCATGTTCAGCAAGGAACCTTTCTGCTTCTAAGGCTGCAATACATCCCGAACCTAATAATTGTGTGAGTTGGAAGTTGAAAATATTAGAAATTGGGGGTGGCAACTACTTACCGGCACTTGTGATAGCTTGTCTATATCTTTTATCTTGTACATCACCTGCAGCAAATACACCCTCCACATTAGTGTAGCTCGTACCGGGCTTTGTGATAATATAGCCCTCTTCATCAGTAGCCAGCTGCCCTTTTACCAAAGCCGTAGCAGGATCATGCCCAACGGCATAAAATAGACCATTTGCCTCGATTGTCTCTTGTGTACCAGTTTGAACATCTTTAATTATCAGACGATCCATCAGACCTTTTTCATTGCCCATGACTTCTACACCAACAGAATTAAATTTGACCGTAACTTTATTGTTGTTAAGTAAGCGATTGGCCATCGTCTTTGAGGCTCGCAATTTTTCTTTTCGTACTAGCACTGTGACATGCGAACCGTATTTGGTGAGGAAAATAGCTTCTTCTGCAGCCGAGTCACCTCCACCAATAACCACTAACGGTTTGTTCCGAAATATGGGTACAGCACCATCGCAAACAGCGCAAGCTGAGATACCGCTTTGCCAGTATTTCTGCTCACCAGAAAGGCCAAGACGACGAGCAGAGGCACCGGTTGCAATAATAAGGGCGTCTGCCGTACTAACCTCTTCATTAAACTCAGTCCAATAGCGAAAAGGACGTTGGGAGAGATCGACGCGCGATACTGTTTCAGTGATGATACGAGTGCCAAAACGCTCGGATTGGTTACGCATGGCATCCTATGAGAAGATTCCAGTCAGCTAGATAGCTATATTTGAGCGTAGGAGGTCCACCATGAGTGCTGGACCGGTGATACCAGTAGGAAAGCCCGGATAGTTTTCGACATCAGTCGTCGTAGTTAACTGTCCACCGGGAGCAATTCCATTAGCAAGGAAACCCTCATATAAAACCGCTAATCTCATTAATTAGTCTGATAGTGAATCTATTCGCTGTAAGAGAATTACGTTTCAATTCAGCTCGCGCGAGATATATAGCTGCCGTATGTGCAGCCGGGCCAGATCCAATTACTATTAACACCAGTTAGAACATGTGAAAGTACTGCGTATAGTTAGGCGCCTGTAATATAGAGCAACTCACTCACAACTTTATGATGCATTTTGCTGTTATTATGCATAGAAGAGGAACAAGGTACTGAGTTGTTTTCCTTGGCTAGATTTTGCTGGGAACCCATCAATGCTGCAATAGAGAGAAATTGTGGACGTCTGAGGATGAAGGAAAACAGTTTGACGGAATATGAAGCAAGTCGATTGTGAAAGATTTCGGCAACAAATGTTTGCTAATTTAGGGTGTTTTACCCAGCATCGATAGTAAGCGCAGTAATACCATTTATTGCAAACCTAGCCAAGGGCATCCCCCTTGTTCAAATCCTTGGACCATACTGTAGTTCGATATTATATCCGTATCAAAGGAAGCATATACGAACACAGCTAAATCGCTTTAAAGATAGAGATAATACTTGATTCAAGGGTTCCAATCATTGGAGATTTGTTCAATAAGTCTTAAGTTGCGAAGGACGGTGACTGTTCGCCCATGGTTTAATCCCCGACCCATGGGAACTCCGTGGGGGAACTAAAACTCAACGTCTATCAATAGAGTCCCCTACGATCTCCAGCCCTCACTGCAGAATCTGCAAATCCAAGATTGAGTAACACCTTTGCGCCTTTGAGCTGAGTTAAACCTCCCCTCCTTCAAAGATACGCTTCCGATAATACCTAAGATAGTCTCGACGATGATAATGATGCTGGGAGTGAGGAAAGAAAATGTTGAGCTACGGTCATTCTAGGTTTATGCGAATTGACTCACAACAGGACTCGGGCCGGAGTAGTTACTACTGATACATGATGTGTGTCAAGGAAAATATCTTTTTGTTCGGATTTTACATGAGTCATACTTTTAATCGGATTCATATTCATGTTTCCGAAGATATACTAATCTTATCTGACCTGAGCACGTTTTGGTATGTTTATGTGGTAGCATTATTGCCAACGAGTTATCTAGTATGGTTTCAAATGAGGAAGAGCTATGTATTTTAGATACTCGATAGCCAGAGAATTAGAGAAGCAACCATTCGATGGTTTTTTACCTTCTACTCCCATTCCCAAAATAGTCCAACAGATAATGCGGCAGTAAACACTACAATGGTGGTCAGAGAAGCCGTCGTTATATCACAGCTTGTGCTACCCACCGTCGGGAAAACAAAAAGCCCACGAAAGCAAAGTAAAAGACCCTTCCGCCCTCAAGAAAAGCAGAATTCAACTCGTCAAAAATATCGTCGCTTCTAATCTATACTTCCGAATCTACTAGCCAGGAGGGCGTCTCAAATACATGAGTTACTCGACAACCCCACGTCCGTAACGACTTTTGGATGCTAGGCTAGGCTCCTTCACAACAGTCATTCCAGACCAATACTTTTCTGACATCCTTTCACGATCTTCGGTTTATCCTGCGGCATGAATCAGGAAAAGAGGACGGAGGAGGTTGGGAAGGTTGAGAGACACTCTTAGGTATACAGTCAAACCCCTGTTAAGATGTTGGAATTTACCATATTTCTTACAATAATTGGCATTCCTTGCAAGTATGAACAACTTTCCTACATACTCTATAATACATGCTATATTCTACATTTTAACTTCTTTTTGCTAATAAGCTATTCTCTCATACATTTGCATGTGCGGGGTAGTATGATACTAGATGCAAATGCAGTTAGAAACATAGTCATGTTTACTTTGCGACAAATAAGATGGCGTTAATGGTGCGGGGTCAGTACTGCTTTATTCCCCGCATAATTGTTTCGTGGTCAGCTGTGCTGATGACTTTTTACTGTAATAATTGTTGTTTGCATACCCACTTTAACTCTAGGATATGCACACATAAATACGCGTCTTACATGTAACTTAGAACTTTAATGGAAACAATATTCTTTGAGCTTTACTTTCTGCTCGTCTTACTCGGAAATCGCAACATAAGACGATCCTCGTTAAGACGATATTGCCGTTAATACGATATTTTTTTCCGGAACGGAATAAGTTCCCATACATTTACCGATTACACGATTATCGTTCTTCAACCTCTGAATATCGTCTTAACCAGGGTTTTTTTATTGGATTGGTGCTGATAATGCCGCCAAAAATGGAATCTCTGTAGAGCAACGACGTGCTATGCGACGATGGGCGAACCGCCAGGTCCCAAAACCAACACAAAAATAGTGCATTGAGTGGTTCTTCGCTGAGTACGGCCATCGATTAAGATAGTCCACAGTCTCTGAGTCCTTGAGCAAGGTATTATTCAGAACTTCAAAGTATTCTACAGACAATACTGGCTCCGCTTTGTTCTACAAGCAATTGAAGAGGGTACAGATCCACAATCAAGTGTCAATATTCGACTAGCAATTCGCTGGATGTTACGAAGTTGGAATAACGAAGTTACATATACAACGATTCATAATTGTTTTCGTAAACCGACTCTTATTTCCAAGCCAATTGCTCTTCCTACGTCTGTACTTCTGAATGGACTTTCTGAATTGCTTAATGGGGTAGTCAAAGCAGGAGACATACGAGATTCAATGGCAATAGAGAATTTTCTTAATCCAATTGAGGAGTAAGAGGAAGGGAATATGATGCTTGACGAGGCAATGATCTTACAAGAGGTGATAGGTGAATATTTGAGAACAAATCAAGACGAAGAAGATGAGGTAGAACAAGACGAACAGCCTTTACGGACAGCAAAAGAGGCCGAAATGGCTCTGAAAGAGTTGATTGAGTATGCTGAGAGTCAAGATTCTCTTAACTCAAGCTGTTTGAGGGTACTAGGGCGATTAGAGACAGCAATTGGGAGTATAAAAGAGGCATCAAAAGTATGAAGTAGCCTAGATAGCTGGATTACGTAATCATATCCCTTAAAAAGATATCCTCTGTAAGACGATATTTTTCACGGCCCCGATTACATCGTCTTAACAGGTATTTGACTGTACACGGGTCTGCTGCGCCCGGCTGGCCGGCTTCTTCGTCATAGGAGAGCCCCGCACCCAGTGGACCTTGAGAGTTTTCCCTGCAGCTACACACCCGCAAATGGTCATCGTTTCGTTGGCTGGAGAGGGGAGATAATGACGGGATAACGGCTCCTCTTAGTGTATACTCGAATGAAGGCGTGTGAGGGTATCACTGCTGGAGAGAAGTCGTGAAGGGGGCATGGATACTCCCGGTCTGTAGCCAGAAATTTTTTTAAAATACTTATTGTATTCAGCTACATAACTATGACAAACTAGTCAGAAAGGATCCACATGTCCTTATAGTTTAGTTTAGTTTAGATTAGATCAGATTATTTCTAGTGCCAGGCTTTCACACTCCATCCAGTGGACATGACACGTATGGAGGACGTCTAGAATACAAGTTCCTCCATTTTCCAGCAAAGCCCATCCGGTGCCTGACTTTTCCTGCTACGTGCCTCACGCTTGTTACATCAGGTCGAATAGGTAGGAACGCATTCACCATGATCCTCAGACCATACATTGAGGGAAAACCTTCGTGGGAAAACCTCAATAATTCCTCTTGTACTCTTTCAAGACGAACAGCCGTAGTCCCCCCTTAAACAGGCCGTGTAGGAATCCAACCTACCACTTCTAGAAAGCACATCCAGCACCCGACCAACTGTGCCAACAGCCTGTTGAAAATCACATATCATTCTTCTCAAATTCTCCCCTGCACTGCGCTCAACCCCCATTTGAGAGGGCTGAAATTCCGAAATCGAGAGCTCAAAACCGAGGCATCGGTGCCCCAGCTTTTGTCGTACATTGATCGTTGTCTGTGTGAGGCGTCTTAGTTTGCGCCTTCTTTGGAATGTGTCGAAAAGTTGAGAATGTTGATGTCGCGGTCGAGGTGCCTGTCTAAAATGAGGCCGAGCAAGTGCCCAGTCCTGCACACAGTGTTAGTAAGGTTGAAAGCGAAAGGAATTTTACCTTTGATTTTGGGAGGTTGTTGGTGAGACGTAAAGTCCTCCCAGTCACACTCAATCGGGAAGTTGTTGAAAGACTGAATAGAAGAGACCCAAACTTTTGATCTATCGTGCCGTGAACGGAACCTAGCCCATGTGTCAACCGAAATCGACTGGGCCACGCTCAGCAAGCTGCCGTTGCTTTTGTTGTTGCACGTTTTGACTTAACCTTTTAGTTTAGTTTAGTTTATTTATTTTTTATTTATTTATCTTTATTTAACGTCTGGCGGATCACGCGTCAAGCGAGTAACCCTATTAAGTTCCTACTGAGACAAAAGACGCCAGGATTTAATCTCTGGGCTTCTACATGTTTTAAAGGAAGGCAAAAAAACAAAATTAAACTATTTAACATATAAAGGAGGTGCATTCACATAGCTACTTCCCGCAGTTTGTTAGGCTCTTATTTGTGGTGGTAAGATACTTGCTCGGTATTGAAATGTATAACCCACTACTTAGTTCGTGGAGTTGTTGGTAGAGGGAAGCTTATGCAATAATGAAGGATAAAAGGATGTCAATTTGACTACTCTTCTAAACACAGACACCAGACTCCTTTTAATCCCAATAGATAGCCCGTGCGGGATCTCCTATTAACAGCAGTAAACAACGCTAGCACAGGGTATACGCAATCTCCGTTCGCCAAACACCAGTCGGTCGGGACTACTTATTATCGAGCCTAGTAGGATCGACAATGTGTATCCCAACACAGAAATAATAGAATACTCAACAACCAAACCCTTCATCAAAACAATTCGAGAAGCCCCCAATTTGCCCATTCCCACCCTTTTATCCATCTCACCCTTTGAGGAACGAATCGAATCGAAATTGTTTGCCATCGGCGGCATTTCTAAAATGCCTCCGACGCGTAAAACGCACAAAAACGCGATCAGCGGAATCACCAAAGATCGCGTCATCAAACCCTACCAATGGACTCCAGCCATTCAAAACCACGCGAGAAACATGCTGACAAGAAAAGGACTCGAGTCCAATCTTCAAAATATGAACACCATCGCGGCTGCGCTCCAAGCGAAGGAGAACGATGTCCCCGAGGTAGATATGGTGGGCGCAGAAGTCGAGAAGCTAAAAACCCTCGCCGATTCAGTTTGGGCATCCTCCAGCCCAGAAGATGCAGAGCAAGTCTTGGATCCCACCGGATCCCCCAGAAAAACCGTCGTCGCACCCGAGAAGCGCGCTACGGTTCCAGCACTACCGCGACCGGTAGAAGTGAGACCCACGAAAGAGGCCGACATACCCACAGCCAAGGCAGCAGGAGCCGAAAACTCTTCGCTGGACCAACCGCCTACAGCACCACAAGCAGCAGGCAGAGAAAAAATATTCCCCCCAGAATTGCTGGCAGCGATCGAAGCGGAGGAGCGCAGGGCAAGGCAAAAAGCTGCGCAATTCCATATATGCTCGACAGCGATTAGCAGTGTCGAGACAGCCCTTTCACCGCTCTCCACCGGTGAAAATAAAATTTTTGTAGACTCCATCAAAGTCTACCTAAAGGCAGCCATCGCGCAATTCGTGGCGGTCGGGCCGAGCACCGCTCCGCCAGTCCTGCCCAAACGACCAATTGTCGCAAATCCCCTCGCGACCGCCATCCCAGTAGCTGTTCCTCGGAATATTTCAAAGGCTGCAGCACCTCTCCCGCTCAGAAGCACCTGGGCTACTGTCACCAGAGCAGGACACCAAAAGTCAGGCGCACAAGCCCCTGCAAACATCACCTCGGTTTCGGCTGCCCCATCTGCCAGGAAACCAGAGAAGAAGCCGGCAGCATCAACAACAGCATCGAAAGATGACCGAATCTTTCTGCGTCTTGATGCAAACCACGAGTGGAGACAGCTCTCTCCAGCTGGCGTCCGCAAGCCGTCGCTAAACAAACAAATTGCACCCCTGCTGATGTCGACCAGGTGCAACGCGTTCCCACTGGCTTTGCCATCCGTGCCAAAAACCCGGATGCAAAAACTCGACTGCTGGAGGCCTCCAGCTCCTTCACACAAGTGGAGGCAAAACTAGAACCACCAAGTGATCTAGTTTCCCTCCGGATCGCAACGGTTCCAGTCGCCGTGTTCGGCTTAGAAGGACGAGTCGAAGTCACTGCCGAAATGGTGGCCGCCGAAATCCTTAGAGTAACCAGTTGCACTCCAGACCGAGTAAGGATACACGGAAAAACTAAGCTCGGCGCTCCCTACAGATCCTGGTCGGCCTTGTTTCCCAGGAACGCTAGCCCAAAGCCTGGATTCCGACTCTTCGACGACTCAGGAATAGCAACCATCCAACGAAACCGCCCTCCCATACAGCAATGTAGGCGATGTCTCGGTTTCCACGCCACCCGTGGGTGTTCTCGCGCGCCAGCCTGCTGGAACTGCGGATCCACCATGCACTCGGCATTCGAGTGTAAAGCAGCCTCTAAATGTCGAAACTGCGAGGCCCCCATCAATCTGGCAGTCGAGACTGTCTTGCTCGTCCCAACAGGTCTGGCCCAGCTACTAAGGACCAACTTGTGACGATCCGACAAGCTGGCCAACGGGAATATCAGGCAGTTGCCAGGGCCAAAGCTGCAACTAAGGCCGCAGAGGCTGCTACAGCTGCCGCAAGAGCGACCCGACCAGCTTCTCCAGCTTTTGGTAAGGACACATCTTCGACAGACACAGCAATGGCTGAGGGTTCGGGCTTTGGTACCTTGAACCCTGAAGAAGCTTTGTGAAGGGCTCCCTACGGGCCCCTTCTCGCCCCCCTCCTACACTAAGATTTATATCAATAAACGTAGGCAGGGGTGGCACAACCCACAACATTGCGCTCTCTCGAGCTTATGAGCTAGGCGTAGATGTTGTGCTAATTCAAGAACCGCGATGGAATTTGAGATCAAAAGAAACCATATCACACCCAGGGTATATCTGTCATATACCGTATGGAGGTGTAGATGTCAGACCGAGGGCTGTGACATACACTCGAAAGGCCAAAAATGCAATATTAGCGGAACAGTTATTTCCTTGTTCCACACCCACTGGTGATTACTGCTGGGTAAAGGTCAATGGAATCACATTTCTCAACGTGTATAAGGCCCCTAAAGACTCGACTGCTGTTCGCCGCTTTTCGACTGGAAACCTTCTGCGAATCCATTGCAGCCGGGGACTTCAACTCAGTGCATGCTGCCTGGCAGCCAGGAGTAACTCGGCCATATGGACAGGGTGATGAGATAGAAAGGTGGGCAGAAAGCCACAATCTCTCTTGCCTTATAATTGGAGAGCCGACCCATAAAGCTGGCAATACTCTGGATCTCGCCTGGACTAACATATCTGGAGCCCGCGCTTGGGTCGATCGGGAGGAGTGTATGACCAGCGACCATCTTCCGATCCGCGGAATCGTACCTGCAGCAACCGTTACAAGGGACACGGCTCCAGCAAAGATCAAGGTACCCAAGGGAAATCTGCCAAAGTTTGCGCGGGCCATTGCAAAATGGGTACATCCGCCCTCAGATTTGAGTACGATAGAGAAAGTGGATGCATACGCTCAGGAGATATGCTTCCATCTCACGGAGGCCATTAAAGCAACTGGAACCCGGGTCAGAAAGGAAAGCGGAAAATCTGCACCATGGTGGACTCCTAGGTGCAAATCCGCACACGCCGAATACCGAGCCTCATCATCACTCTCACAGCGGGCTATCTGTGCGAAGAAGCTACGTGAGACTATACAGCCGCCAAGAAGGAGCACCAGACATGCCAAGTCGAAGCGATGACATCTCCGGCAGACATATTCAAGCTGATGCGCTCGGCCAACCATAGACAGGTCAGACCTCCTCCGCCGCTCAACTATAACGGTTCCGTTATCACCGACCCGTCTGAGCGAGCCACAGTTCTCCGTGATGCTCTTCTTACACGTCACCAAGCATCGGACGATCTTCCTACGTGCACTGCACCCAGTAATAACCGGATACCCTGGGAAGATGACATATCGGACAACGAGGTGCGACTTTGTACCATTGGCTGTACTAAGGCAGCCCCAGGAGCAGATGGAGTCACAGTTGAACTTCTTGAGGCCTGCTGGAAGACAATCGGACCGTATGTTACGCAGCTCTTTAAAGCTTGCATACGGCTCGGCACGCATCCATCTTGCTTCAAACTTGCAGAAGTGGTACTATTGGAAAAGCCAAATCGGGATCCAACTTCAATCAAAGGTTGGAGACCAATCGCTCTACTCTCGTGCCTAGGCAAAGGATTAGAAAGACTCCTGGCCAAGCGAATGGCGCACCTCGCAATCATTTATGATGTGGTGGGCCATCAACAATTCGGTGCGCTCCCAAAGCGATCTGCAACGGACCTGGTCTCCTGCGTAGTCCATGACGTCGAAGAAGCACGCTCCCAGGGATGGGCCTCGACATTCGTGACCTTAGACGTCCAAGGAGCGTTCGATGCAGTGCTCCACAATCGCTTGGTTAGACGCATGCAAGCCCAGGGATGGCCAGACTCGATCCTCCGATGGACGACTTCATTCCTCACACATCGGAAGGTACAAGTGCGTTTCTCCGGTGGAGTCACCACACAGAAAGAGCTGGTCTGCGGAGTCCCCCAGGATCACCAATTTCGCCATTACTATTCCTTCTGTACATGGCGGAGCCGATGCAAAGTGGCAACCCAGGATCGAGTTTAGCTATGCCGACGATATTGGAATTCTGGGGTTTGGACGCACAGTAGCTGAATCTGCCGGCGCTGCACAAAGAGAGGTAGACCATCTTCTCGAGTGGCAGGGAAAAATGCTGTTGCCTTCGAAACGCAAAAGTCTGAAGTCATCCAATTCCCAGGACGACGCCGAGAAGAAGCAGTTGGGGTTCACGTAAATGGAAATCTCATCGAGCCCGCTGATCACATTCGCTGGCTTGGCGTACATTTGGATCCGCGACTCAATTTCAAACACCACGTAACCACCTGGTGCGGCAAAGCGATGAAAGCTGCACAGCAAATGCGCCGCTTCAACTCTACCTCTCGGGGAGCAGCCCCCGGGCCGTTAGTCGGCGCAGTAGACATGTGCATTGTCTCTCTAGCAACTTTTGGATCTGATGTCTGGTGGCCAGGGTCCAAACGCCCAACCACACGAGGAATGGTCACGTCACCTACCTCAAACCTCTGCAGCATGATTGACAAAGCTAACCTGATGGGATTGCGGGCTGCACTGCCAGTGATGAGGACAACGCCAAACGTAGTCGTTCACAGAGAAGGAGGAATCCCGCCGGCAAAGGTCATACTTGAGGGAAACCGACTCCGACTTTCGGCAAGGCTTAAGACCCTTGATGATAGACACCCGTTGAGGATCCGCGCTTCCGTGTGCCCGAATGTCGGCACTCGAAAGTACAAAAAGACCGCCAAACTCTCTGCCAGACCAGAGATTCAAATGTCACGGTTACAGCGTGCTTATCGAGAGCTCCCGGAAGCAGAGGCCCCGAGGCCCTGGCGCCGGTAGTCTACCCTAAAAAGTCAGGCTCAAGGCTGACGGAACGCAATGACTGCGTTGGATGGATCAATAACGTGACAGGAACTGACATCTGCGCATACTCAGATGGTTCATCAGAAGGACACGGACGCTCTGCCTGGGGTTTCGTTCTGAAAAAGGATGGGAAAGACATCGGCAAAGGAAGTGGCATCAAGCACGGGGGAGAGGTGCTTGATGCAGAGATAATAGGAGCAAGGAAGGCTCTGGAAGCCGCACTGGAGTTCTTGGATAACGAAATGTCTTGGAAAGTAGGAGGGTCGCAGCAAATCCACGTGTTTCTAGACAGCCAGCAGGCTGTGAGCGCACTAACGACGGGTTCATCCTCAACTAGCCTAGAAGATGTACGCAGCTTTCGTGCATTAAGTAACGTGGCAAAAGTGTTGGTAAAATGGGTGCCAGGGCACGCAGGGATACAAGGAAATGAAGAGGCAGACACCATTGCCCGTGCCACCCTTCGAGAGCTACCTAGCCAGGATACTCCACCAGGATCATGTACTCTGGCATATCTTCGTGGTCTCATGAATCACCGGCGGCAAAAATTGCTGGAAGACTGGTGGATAGAGGCTTGTCCGCCTAAATACCGCCAACTTAACCTACAGGTTCGGCGACGCAAACCACCCGAACTGTCTCTCTCTAGGCACCTGCTCCGAGAATTAATTGCAGCCCGAACGGGTCACGGCAATTTTGCGGCATACCATCGCCGTTTCAACAACCCATACGCACCCATGGAGTGCTCTTGCGGGAAGGAAACTACTCCAACCCACTTCATCCACTGTAGCCGCCACGCACAACACACGCGTAGGCTCAGAAAGTCAATGTCCCACGTTGAATTTATCAAAAAGCTTCTCGGGCCCAAATGCCACAAAAGCTTCAAAACATTTGCGCAGGAAACCGGCTGTTTTGATAGACGACCTGCTCACTCATCCACTGCTCTCAGCGGGGATCAGATTAACTAGTCATTGCCACAACGCATGACACGAAAGGGAACGAGGCGAGAAGTGTCGTTTCTCTGAGGAAAGATTGTAGCTATTTGGATTTAGGGAAAAGGATTGATTTTTAATCTAGGAGTTGGAGTAGGTGGTGTCCGCGTCGTAATTTACTTTCTACTATTTCTGTAGCAAGTCCAGCGGTTGGAATGAGTTGGGCCTGTAAGCAGTGATCCCCGCCGGCTCCACCAGTCTTGTACCTATAGTGGACCTAGAGCTTTAGCTTAGGACTTTAATATAAAAAAAAAAAAAAAAAAAAAAAACCCTTCATCAATTACTTCAATTAATTGTCACCTGACTTATCTCTGTACTCCATATTTTCAACACTCCCCCACAGAGCAAGTCACGATGACTCTAGTTATACTACATAACAACTCCCAGCTGTGACTTAAATTTTTCGAAATTAATCCTTAACAGGGGCTTTGTCATACCATCTGCGACCATATCTATGGTAGGGATGTATGCAACATCAAGTTTCCCTCTCTCCGCTAGATCTCTGGTATGATGATAACAGATGTCGATATGCTTCGATCGCTCATGGAGATGGGGGTTTTTGACAAGAGCAAGCGCCCCTTGATTATCGCCTAACATATGAACTTTCTGAGGATTTGGTCCAATATAGTCAGGACATCCCAAGTCTCTGAATATTTGGGCAATCCACTGGCCTTGTTTTGCACAAGCAGAGAGTGCCACGTATTCAGATTCAAAAGTGGATGTGGCTACTGATCGTTGTTTTTTACTAGACCAGGAGATAGGGCCACCGTAAAACATTGCTACACTTCCAGATACACTTTTTCGGTCAGACCTATCACTTGCCCAGTCGGCATCAGAATAAATCACGAAATGTTTATGCGCTCCCCGCAGGTCCGTAACGTAGTTTCTGGGCGACAGTTGATCGCAGATAGCGAAACAATTCTTTTAGCGCATGACCATGATGCTCTACTGGATCAGTCATAAATTGAGATAGCTTTCCAAGAACGAAAGCGATATCCGGTCGCGTTAACACCATAGCGAACATTAAGCTTCCGATGCCTTGTTGATATTCAGTGACATCGATTCTCTTGTCCTCTTTACTTGCGGGACGAATTAACTCATAGTCGGATGCTGGAATTTTCTTCGCTTTAAATTTATCTGCCGTCATTCCAAATCTTTCAAGTACCGACCTCAAATATTGCTCTTGATCGATCAAGATAGTTCGTTCTGTACGCTTTCTCGTTACCCTCATTCCAAGTATCTTTTCAATCTCCCCCAGATTCTTGGAATTGAAACGAGAAGAGAGCTTACTGAAGAACCAGTCTAGCTCATCAGTTGATCTGGCAGCTGCAGCAATATCATCGACATATACAAGTAACTCAATCTGCCTCTCTTTTTGGATAAATAAACATGGGTCGGCAAGGCTTTGGACAAATCCCCATTGTACTAGATGGGTTTTGCAGAGCAAATTCCAGTCTCTTGCAGCTTGTTTTAGTCCGTATAAGCTGCGCAATGCTTGTAACGCATGGCCCTTTTTAACAGGTACGCCTTTCGGTGGGGATAGATATATTTTTTCTTTTAAATGAGATTCCGTGAATGCGTTCTTAATATCGTAGTGGTTACACTCTAAATTTTCTTTTGCCACCCTGGCAAGAAAGATACGAAGAGTGTCCATTTGAACAGTTGGGGCAAACGTTTCCGTGTAATCTTTACCTTGAATCTGGCTAAATCCGCGGGCCACTAATCTTGCCTTGAATCTTTCAATAGATCCATCCGTTGTTAATTTAATAGTAAAAACCCATTTGGTAGAAACCATATTTGCATCAGGCGGTGGAACAACTTCCTTCCAAGTACCATTTTGACCTAGGCTAGCTATCTCTTGCGCGATGGCTAACTTCCACTCTTTGCTGTAATTTGGGTCATTAATAGCCTGAGAATATGTTTTTGGTATATTTATACCAGCAATAATTGCAGCTGGATATGAATACTCCAATAGATTTAGTTCATCATTTTCTTCGAGGACTTTTGCAGCAAATGCCCTTGCAATCTTTTTATGACGTTCTTCATCTTCATCCATCAGATTATCGCTTTCATTTTTCTTACGTTTTGATCTTGTGAAATAGCGTGTCTGTTCAGGACAAGTCTCAGTGTTTAATAAGGACTTTGCGGATGGTGGAAACGGGGCATCATTAAACATATGGTCAAGGTCTGGGGCAGTAAATTCTCTGATATTCGTACCTTTGGATCGGGATGAATTCAGTAAATGGCCACTCTTTGCAGGTTTCTCGGATTCGGTATCTACTTCATTTGCCTGTGTCGGTGCAATATTTGGTACGTGAGAGATTTCTGACAATACCTGCTGATTGCTGTCAGTAACATAGAAATCATTCGAAGATTTTTGATCCGAGATTATATGATCTGCTGTAGTAGGAAATTTAATTTCAGATACGCTAGGTTCCTGACCGATCAAATCTGTGGCTTCTAGTTGCGTAATAGGGCTTTCACCTGCCTCTATATCTACAACAGATTGGATTAATATTGGCTGATTATTAGATTCTGATTCCGTATTATCTTTACCCTTTTCACCTATCTTACGCCTTTTTTCTTCTGTTTTCATGATTGATTTATCTAGAGCTGGCGTTTCTAGAATTGGTACATCCATTACTTTAGTATGAAGAGTTGGATTTCCTGTTTCGAGAAAAACTGAATCTGATGAATGCTGAGTCGGTCTGGAGTGTTGTAAGTTGGCGTTAATAGCAACAGATGGAGTATCCACATCATTTTTAGGTCTACCGCGGGGCTTACGATCATCAAAATCATTTGCAGTGCCTTGAGGGCCTGTAGTGCAGTTACGAAATCTTAGTTCCACTGTGCCACCTTTAATATTTTCCATAACGTTGAGCCTACTAGTCCTTGATGTATATCCAAGTTCGGGGTTATAGACACGTAATTGTTTATTAGTTGTATCACTATATCCCATAAATACACCGACTCGTCCTCTATCCACTAGTTTATCTGTTCTTTGTCCTTTGGCTATGGTGTGAGGATTGATGTATGAGATACATTTACTTCCCCAAACTGCAATATGGCTTATGTCTGGTCGAATACCAGTAAAGGCCTCCTCGGGGCTCACTTGTATTCCATCAATGACAGGGCCTGTTTGGGTGCGGTTTCGTATATACACATCAGTTTCTACAGCTTCATCCCAAAATTCAAGTGGCAAATTTGCATCTTTAAGCATTGCTCTCATGCTGTTTTCGCATGTTTGGATATTTCGTTCCGCAGGCCCATTTTGACTGGATGTTGCAATTGTAGTTGGTTCTGAACGAGTTCCTTGTTCTAGTGACCATTTGGAGATAACTTTCTGAAGTTCAGCTGCATTATCAGAACGTACAGCTTTTATTATTTCACCTGATTGTAACTGCCAGTAGTTTTCCACTGGTCAAGAGCTGAAAATGCCTCACCCTTTGTTTTACAACATAAAGCCCATAACTTTCTAGAAAAGTTATCCAGTATCATTATAAAATATTTATTTCCTCGAATGGATGGTGGAAATGGACCGGCTATATCAAAATGGATTAAGGCTAATTTTGTTGGTTTCCAAGGCGATAGTTTCTTAGAAGTACGATTTCTCATCTTCGTTAATAAGCAAGTCTCACAAACGCGCTCTTCTCTAGAACTAGGAACTTTGATCGGACGTGAGAGATTTGTGACTAGGTGTAAGTTCCTGAGCTTTTGGGGACCAAGATGAGCAAATCGTCTATGATATAGGATGTATCTTTCTTTTTCCTTGCTTGTAAGCTCATTATCTTCCAAAATTTCCTCGTCAACAATCATTTCATCGATAATTTGCTCGAGATTTGTCGAGTTAAAAGCTAGGTCATGATCATCATTGTCGATGTGTGATACAATATAAAGCCCATTACGCATAGTGGCGGTTATCATTGTGCGATTGTTTTTTCTGAAATACATGTGTTTCTCATCAAAAGGACCTTTCATACCTCCATTACGGCAGACTTGTCTACTCGACATCAAGTTTATTCCTAATAATGGTACATAAAGCACATCTTGTAGGTACATAAAAGATCCATCTTCACATGTCATCTTCACATCGCCCTTCATTCTTGAATATAATCTTCCTCCTCCAACCATTATAGTGCGCCGTGGAATTTGTTTTAGCGACCTGAAAAGAGAAATATTGTCAGACATGTGTGCAGAGGCGCCGGTATCACTGGCCCAAGTGGATGGAATAGCCTTACTGATAAGTGCTCTAGAGATCTGAGCATGTTCGTGAGTCAGACTATCCAAATCAAAATCCAAATCATCTTCAGGTTCCAGATCAGAGTAAGCACAGGCTTCATACGCCTTATCATTGTTCTTGAATCCAACTCTCTTCTCCACGTTACCTGAGGGTCGAATTTGTGATGGAGAACGGTTTCGAGAAAGCGATTGTCCTGATTTTTTATTCTTTGATGAACTGTGAGTTGATTTGGATTTTCTGATATACTCATGTACGGCATCTTGTGCGATCTCCATGAACGGACATGCTTTGATAAAATGTCTCCTTCCGCATAAGTAACATGGTGGAGAATATCCTGAACCTTCACTGGACTCTAAGGTTGTGCGCGAGCCTTTCGATGAGATCTGCCCGTTTTTAGTTGTAGGATAGCTAGAAAACGCGTTTTCATTACGCTGGCTAGCTATTAGGCGACTCTCCTTGGTTTGAAGCCGCTTTAACTTTTCTTCTACTGAAAGATCTGTCATTGCATCAAGGGTATCAATTGTTGCGACATACTCAGTGGGAAGAGAACGAATCAAAATTAAAAGGAGGGCTTCATCTTGATACGCGTTTTTTGATCTAATATCAGCTGCGCATAACTTGCGCCGGTATTCCTTTAGTTTATCCCATCCTTGAATTAAAGTCATGTCGTCGAATGAGAAATTCTGAATGAGCGCCATGTAGTCATTTGCCGTGGTCGAATCAACCTGCTGGTATTTAGAGCGTAAATAAGCCCAAAGACTGAAGGCAGAATCGTATTCGTCGTACAAGGCTTGGTCATCGAGAGAAAGGGATTTGAACATTAGGTCGATTGCGGTTCCCTCATCTCGAAAGTACTTCTCCCTTTTTTCGTTGTGGAGTGTAGGATCAACTATGTTTTGATTATTTCCGATGGAAGTTACAATTGGACACGCTTCGTCCAACGTTTTCGTGACCACGTAGTACACCCCTCTACCTCTTAGTTTGACCTGATAGTGGCGAAACCAAGAGTCATGGTTCTTTCCATTCAGAATAGGTATACCCCAGCTAGTTTCTTCCGACATTTTCTGTAAGGTCGGATGCCTTGGGGTTGATTTCTTGTGTTGTGTCTTGTTAGACGCGTTCCTTATCTTGTGCTAAAGGCACCTGAGAAAAGGTTGAAGGACTGACTGCTTGTGCTTTCGTATTGCACCGGAGAAGTCGGCTCAGGGATTGAATTATTCACGGTCCCTGGAGTCGTTTCCTTTTATTACTTCAATGCATGTGACACCGAGTCTCATAACGTATTGAAATGTATAACCCACTACTTAGTTCGTGGAGTTGTTGGTAGAGGGAAGCTTATGCAATAATGAAGGATAAAAGGATGTCAATTTGACTACTCTTCTAAACACAGACACCAGACTCCTTTTAATCCCAATAGATAGCCCGTGCGGGATCTCCTATTAACAGCAGTAAACAACGCTAGCACAGGGTATACGCAATCTCCGTTCGCCAAACACCAGTCGGTCGGGACTACTTATTATCGAGCCTAGTAGGATCGACAATGTGTATCCCAACATAGAAATAATAGAAAGCTCAACACCCAAACCCCTCATCAATTACTTCCATTAATCATCACCTGACTTATCTCTGTACTCCATATTTTCAACACTCGGCGCCATTCTCTGCGCAGGTCAACCCACACTCCCTGTTGACCTCCACTACCGGAAAAATAAATTAGAAAAAACAAAAGGAGTCTAAATTGCTTATCTTCCTTCCTTTGTTTGCTGGTTTTTTTTTTTTTGCGACACTTGAATCCTCAAGATTATGGGCAGATATCTGTGAAGAATCGGGTTTCCTGTAGCCATTCTCCAAATCTTTGACCTCCTTCATATGTGCCAAGAATGAACGGGATCATTTCCGAAGGCGGACCCTGCATTAGTCGTGATCTTCTTTTCGCTATATGACAGAAAAAGCAATGTAGTGGGGCCTTACAACGGCCACATCGGCAGTAATTTGATGCATTTTCATGATTGAACCGCTCGTGATAGTCAGCGAAGTCGCCGTGCCCAGATCTAGCTGCTAGAATTCGACCTAGAGTGGCGCGCGGAAGGGCAAGTTCTTTTGGCCTAGTGGGTGCTGATATTATTCCTAGCTTTTCGTAGCCTAGGTGCTGGGGAAGGAGATTTCTCCAGAGGTTGCGAGAGGCTTGCGTTGTTGACTCTTTTGCCCAGCGCTTTAGCCCAGCATATGTGAAAGCGAGGTCATCTGGAGTTGGTAACTGGCAGCCATCTTTCGCTGCTTTGTCCACGGCTTCATTTCCAACTATCAATGCGTGACTCGGAACCCATCGGACCCGGATTTGGCCCCGTCTAGTGTGGGCCAGCCGAGAGCGGTCTTGCCATTTGGGATTTAAGGTGAGGAACTCGTCAAATTGCGCTTGTGAGGACCCTGAAAAGGGGAATAACAGTCCAGTGGCAACTTCCAGATTATCTAGACAAATCCATAGATCTGTCGCGAATTTGGCAGTTGGGAGTGCTAGTGCGGACTTTGCCCCCTCTAGGGCACCTTTTACTTCCGCATCGAAAACTTCGGCGCCTTTTCCAAGGGCAAGACTTTGATGCAAGACTTGTACGCCTCCTTGGTATCCGATGAAGCCAGCGCCGCTCAAGCCGTTTAGTTGCTTAGAGCCATCTGAGTAGATAATGATGTCTCCGAAGGGGATAGTCGTAAGAAAGTCAAGGAAGGACTGTTTGTTTTCCTCTGTAGTGGTGCTGTTCGGTCCAGCCACCCGGGATTGTGCAGCTTCACGGCTCTCACGTGGATTCCAGGGAGGAATAGCGATTGCATTGATTTGCTCTGATCTGGGGAGTGAAAGTACACGTCGGGCAAATCGAGAGGTAGCACGCTGTGAGCTGAGAACTCTGTTAGCACGGCGTAAGAGCGGGTGTCGAGGATCCAGACGGCGTAGTCGGACGGTGGCTGCAAGTTCACGGCCATCAAGGGCTATTTCCGGCTGCTGTAGCCCTGATTCGCGATGAAGTATCGCTGTTGGTGTGGTGCGATACACTGGAAGTGTCGCGCGGGCAGAGGCAAGCACGACCTTGGAGAGCTGCTGTAGTAGGGAATCTACACGGTTTGATATGCGTCCCGTGGGACCTTGTCTAGATCTGCCTGGCCACCAGGATTCTGAGGCGTAGTAAAAGATGGGGAGGACACATGAATCTACTGCACGACGCAGTAGATGAGGAGGAGCCCCTCTTGTTGTATTACCAAGGGATGACAGAGCATTGCTAACCTTGAGGGCCTTTGAGGCGAGGGTTCGAGCGTGCCACTTAAAGGAAAGCTTTTTATCAAAGGGTACTCCAAGCCAGCGAGTGTATGGGCGAGTAGTATTTTCAGAGACGGTAATAGCGCCAGCACTTACCATGGGAGTATTTGTGGGTTGTTGGTCGAGTCGGCAGCGAGAGAAATGTTGAAGCTCATACTTGTCTTCGTCAAATTTCAAGCCCTGATCTATGCCCCATTCCATGGCTTCCTGGAGGCTGAGTGAAAGAGATTCGGAATTTTCCTGGAGGGATGGAGAGGTGGGAAGGAAGGCGATATTGTCTGCGTATCCAAATCTTGTTTTGGCGGTTCCTATGTGGAGAAGAGGTGCAAGATATAGCATGAACAGAATAGGTGATGCTGGCGAGCCTTGTGGGAGGCCACAGGAGACATCAAATTCGGGACCGGTAGAGCCATCTAGACGAATCTTGGCCACGCGATTGGAGGCGAAAGAGGCCACCCACTTTACCAAATTATCAGGCCATCCTTGGTCTCTAAGTCGATGGACTAGTCGGCCAGGAAGTACGCTATCAAAAGCACCCCTCACATCAAGCGTCAGGAGGGAGGCAGTGAGCTTACTATTCAGTGCTGTTTCGATGTCATGTACTAGACAGGTCGTCAAATCTTTGGCCGAGCGGAGAGGGAGAGCACCAAAGTGTTGTGAGGCTGTTATCTTTGCTCTGATAGCTGTCCAAGAGAGGCGGCGTGCGATCACTCGTTCAAGGCCTTTCCCCAGGGTCAAAAGGAGAGCAATGGGTCGGTATGAGCGTGGGCTAGATCTATCTGTCTTGTTGGGCTTGTTTAACATAACCAGCACAGCGGTCTTGAAGCAAGCAGGGTGGTGTCCAGCCTGGAGGCAGCCTCTAAAAAGATCGCAGACCCGAGTTTCGATTAGTGGCCAGCCAATTTTTAGGATTGCCGTTGGAATTTCGTCCTCCCCGGGTGCCGTATTGCCTGATCTAACGACCGAGTCCTTGATTTCGGTCAGGGTTAGGTCTGGGAAAGGAAGGCTAGTGACGCCGACTGATGGTGTATCTAATGGAACATCTATTGCATCAGAGGCATTTCGCAATAGGTTCCGAACTAGTACTTCTCGCTTGTCTTGAAGTGTGTTTGCAGGTGAGGCACCGGGGTTGGTTGGATCTTTGAGCGGTGGGGTGCGAAAGGATTCTACTGTTCGGTGCCAGTTAACGATCCCAAACACGTCTTTTGCTGTATTAGCATGACTTATCTTGTCCTGAAAAAACTTTCGCTTTGCCCTGCGTACTGCAGCGCGCAGTAGCTTTTTCCTGGCGATGATATCATTTTGATTAGCCGAGCTTCTTCTAGCCGTTCGGTAGGCCTGTGCAGCGTTTCTGCAGTCGTTATTCCACCAAGGTTGCCCGGTCCCCTTTCCAAGGGCTCGCTGCGCAGATGCTCTATAGGCATTCTGGAGGGCCTTACAGATGCCTTTAGCGAAGAAATCTAGAGAATTAGGCTTTGGGTTTACGGGGAGGTTTTCTAGCCCTGCGATCTCCAGTTCGAGAAGGGAAAGTGTAAGGATTCTGGAGAAATGCCTTAGGCAGGATTTATGGGTTCCTTGTTTAGTCCCACTAGGCTTTCTTATCAAGCAAAGACAGTTATGTAGTTTTCATTTCCGAGACTGAGATCTCTACGCTTTGTTTTCTGTCTTTAGGAATAGTTACATAATTCTAATTACATCTCACTCTCGTCCTCTGCCACCCATAGTGACCTACCGTCACCTCCGGCCACTTTACCTAGAACGACTCCCCGCTTTCCCATTTACCACTTCTCTAGAAAGCCCTCCGCGATCCCACTGTGACGGTCTTAAAGTGGCGTTTTATTCAAACTGAACTCAGAGCTAGATACAAATGAAAATCTTAAAGTAACGAGAAGAGACATGACTGAAAGCCGCCTATTTATTTACAAGACTATGATCTCGTTCCCTCATTTCATACCATTCTCAAAATAGATCATGACCTGTCCTCCGACAAACACCAGCATCTCCGTCTATTTTAATTTAGCTTCATTTTAATGTTAGCAATTTTAGTTATTAAAATAGTTATGATGCATGTGGCTTAGATGACTCACGACTGGTGTTCGAGTCGTCCTGTCTGCAATCTACATTTGTCATTTAAGAATAGATTTGCATGAACTGAGCCAAGGCCTATACTTGGGTCTATTGAGTCGTGGAGGGGTTCATGACATGTATGGTGTTTAACATGGTTGGAAGAGTTCAAGCCTTATTTGTTAGGCAGCAGCCTAATGATAACCAGGTATGAGCCTGTGACACCCACAAGGCGTTCTTCCTCAGTACATCGTTCGCTACGCCCTTTCCTCCGCCTCGAGTCTTGCGCCTAGTGAACCTGCGCCTGACATTACAAAGCGTCTATATAAAATAATTAAATAAATCCCGTACTCCCATGTCTAATTCGTTCTCGCCACCAAAAGAGTACACGGATGCCACTGAAGCTGAGGTCACAATGCTTCCTCCTAAGCTATGGAGTATTGCCTATCTAAACGCCCCTGGTGTTCTGACACTTGCAATTAAGATCGACTCTTTGCGCGTTGCGGAAGTATATGCGACAGCCTCGAGTTTTTCCCTCAACTCTACTGTTGTTACTCCGCCTCCCTCTCAAACCCCGACTCCTATACACCGCCCCTCGGCTCCCTCGATTACACCCTTTAACGGTGAATCAGCCAACTTAAGGTCTTTCTGCTCCCAATTGCAGAACCAATTTATAGATCAAGCCGAATGTTTTCCAAATGAAGGCTCGAAAGTGCGATATGCCTATCGTTGTCTTGGACCTGAGGCCCTGTCCAAAATGCGAACTGCGTTCCGTTGTTACGAGAACCCAACAATACCCTCGGAGATAAATTCAATAGATCAATTTTATGATGCTCTCCGGCAACGATGTCAAGATCCAGGCCTAACGGAAAGGGCTAGTCGAACGGTGGAAACTCTATACCAGCAAGATATGAATTTTCATGATTTTATATCTGTTTTCGAAGACAACCTCGCCGACTCGACCTATTCCGACTATGATAAGTCTCAATGGAAGGCAATGCTTGAACGCCGATTGTCCAAGGAGCTAAGAACATTGTTAAATTCAGCCAGTGATGCTCCCACGGAATATCACGAATTTGTGAACTATCTGCGAAAGAAGGACGCAAACATACAGGTAATCAATGCGCCTGTACAAGCCTTCTATCGTCCGCGACAATTCGCCACTCCTGCTCCTGCTCCTGCCCCTCTCCGAACTCCCCTCATGCCTGCAGCGTTCGAATCCACTATATCTCAGGGTGGATCAAGAATGGATCTAGATTCTGTTTCCCAGCAAAGACAGCCCGGAGGCCGCTTAACCCAACAGGCGAAAGCTGCTCGAAGGCTACTCGGCCGGTGCATACGTTGTAATAGGTCCGGCCATGCCACTCTGAATTGCCCGCTCCCAGCACGTACTGTGGCATGCACAGAGCCACAACTAAATAGGCCAGGAACAGTTAAAAGATTAACTCCAACGACAAGTCGCCCGTTGGAGTCGTATTCAGTAGTACGCTTGGGCTGTTCTGAAATTTCATCTTCTCGTCATATGTATATAAATGCTAGGACAAAAAATGAAAATTTAGTTGCTCTCGTCGACACTGGCGCCTCCGGTTTTGCCTTTGTATCTTCTCAAACCGCTCAGAACCTCAAACTCACCCTCCAAACTTTGAAATCGCCAATTGCTATCTTAGGTTTCGAAGGTAAACTAAGTTCGAAGGTGTCAAATTTTGTAGAGCTCCCTCTTAGCCTTGGTAACCACCAAGAAACCGTAACAGCGTATGTCGTCCCAAACTGTAAGCACGATATTGTACTCGGTCTACCCTGGTTAGAAAAGCACTGTCCCTATGTTGATTGGAAGAACCATTCAATTACCTTTGGTGAACCATGTCTAGAGTCTTCTTGCTGTCTCTTCGAGACGAAAATTCCCTACCATAACACAGCAGATCAGACTCTCAAACATGTGAATAAGCCGGGACCTACAATAAAACGCCCACTACATGCTTCCAACAGTCAAACTCAACCCAGGCAAATATCTGCTGATGCTTTCACCCTGGCCAGTCAGCAACCAGGAAGCAGCACCTTCGCTCTCAGCCTCCGAGACCTTGACCTACTGCTAGAAGACTCAACACAACGCCTCCCCAGCTTACGTATAGGAAACGCGTCCATGATTGTTCCAAAAGACGCTGATCCAAAAGACTTTTTGCCACCTCAGTATCATGAGTATCTTGATGTCTTCGACCGAAAACAGGCAAATTCCTTGCCACCCCATCGTTCTTGGGACCACGCCATTGATCTACACCCTGGGAAACAACCCCCTGTTTCCCGCCCATATTCAATGAGCCAGCCTGAGCTAAAAGCCCTCCGTGACTACCTTGACAAAGAACTTGCCAAGGGATTCATTCGCATCTCGCGGTCCCCAGCAGCAGCCCCTGTACTTTTCGTCAAGAAACAAAATGGAGACCTTCGATTCTGCATTGACTATCGCGGACTAAATGCTATCACGGTCAGAAATCGTCACTCCCTTCCTCTAATTTCTGAAACCTTAAGTCAACTGTCTCGAGCAAAATATTACACTAAACTTGACGTGATTTCGGCATTCAATAAACTTAGAATAAAGGATGGTGATGAATGGAAAGCGGCCTTTACTTGTCGTTATGGACTTTTCGAGCCTCTAGTGCTGCCCTTCGGTCTCTGCAATGGCCCCGCTTCTTTTCAGGCATATATTAATCACGCTCTTCGAGGTCTATTAGATCAATTCTGCACGGCGTACATGGACGATATACTGATTTACTCTGATAACTTAGCAGATCATCGACGCCATGTCAAAACTATACTCAATCGACTTCGCGAAAATGGCCTGCAGGTAGATATATCCAAGTGTAGTTTCGAAGTGACTGAGGTCACCTATTTGGGACTTATTGTCTCCACTAAGGGTATTTGTATGGACCCAAAGAAGGTCGCATGTGTCCAGGAATGGCCAACTCCCCGATCGGCGCGCGACATCCAATGTTTTTTGGGGTTTGCAAATTTTTACCGCCGCTTCATCCCGGAGTTTTCTCGGTTAGCCGCCCCTCTCACAAACCTAACCAAAAAGGATGTTCAATTTAAATGGGACGACCAATGCGACTCTGCCTTTTTTCGAATCAAAGAAGCTTTTAAGGATGAGACTATGCTAGCCCACTTTGACCCCCGACGCCAGACTGTCATGGAAACCGACGCTTCTGACTTCGTAACCGCAGCAGTCCTCTCCCAATATGATGACACAGGTATACTACGCCCCGTTGCCTTCATGTCAAAAAAAATGTTGCCAGCCGAATGTAACTACGAGATATTCGATAAAGAACTTCTAGCTATTGTCAACGCATTCGAGACATGGACGGCTGAACTTGGTTCGGTGGAAGCATCGACGCTGGTCCTTACTGACCATAAAAATCTTGAGTATTTCACCACTACAAAAAAATTAAACCGCAGACAGGTCCGGTGGAATGAATTACTCGCAGATTTCGATTTTAAGATTGTTTTCAGACCCGGTATACTAGGAGGCAAGCCTGACGCTCTAACTAGAATCCACGCAGACAAACCAGCCGATAGCAATGATGTTCGAAATATTCATCAGCACCAAACACTCCTTAAGCCATCTCAAATTGTTCGCTGCATAGAAACAAGCCCCATACCCATACTCGGATCAACAAATACTGTGGAGCCTACCCCTGCATTAGCTACACTAATTGAAAATTGGGAGCAACATTGCAACGAAGATAACTACTGTCAGCAGATTCGATCTGCGCTTAATGACTCCTCTGCAAAGCGCTCGGATATTCAATTGGCCTCCTGTACCTTAACCCCTCATTCATTCTCTCTTAATGAAAGGGAGTATGTCCCACATGTACTTCGCGAAATTCTGCTTAAACAGCTTCATGAGTCTCCTCTACATGGACATCGCGGAGCAGCCGCTCTCTATGGTATGTTAAGCCGTCAATACTGGTGGCCTAAATGTCACCACGACTCAGTTAAATACGCTCGAGGGTGCCAAGCTTGCCAAAGAAATAACCCGGCCACCCAAAAACCTTATGGTTTTCTGCAGCCCCTACCTGCTCCAGAGGCTTCCTTCCGTCACTTGACTCTAGACTTTGTTGGACCCCTGCCAATGTGCCAAATTAGAGGGTTTAATTACCGTTTTATCATGCAAGTTGTAGATCGTCTCACAAAACGGGTATGGATAATGCCCATAGAAGGTCCATCCGCTCATGAGACGGCCGAAGTGTTCCTTAATAATGTCATTCGTTTTGCGGGCCTCCCTGACTCTCTAACCTCAGATCAGGACCGCGCTTTTATTGATAAAACTTGGAAAGAAATATGCTCCCGACTTGAGATTACCCATAAATTATCTACTTCATATCACCCTCAGACAGATGGCCAAACAGAACGTGCCAACAAAACCTTAGAAGTTTACTTGCGGCATTACGTCAACTACTATCAGGACAACTGGGCAAAGCATTTACCCCTAGCCGAGTTCTGTTGCAATAATAATGTGAACGCGTCCACCGGGCTAACGCCATTTTACGCTTCCTTCGGTCATCACCCTCGACTTGATTTCCGACCTGAGTCAGAGTTTCCCAAGTCTCGTGGACCTCCTGAATTTATAGCACGAATGAAATCTCTAGTCCAACATTGTAATGAAAAGATCACGCTGGCACAGGCCTTCCAGTCTACCTACGCAAATGAAAAGCGCCTCCCTGCACCAAGATACAAAGTAGGCGATCTCGTATACCTCTCGTTAAAAAATCTGGCTCTTACAAGACCATCAAAAAAACTAGATCATATCCGGGCTGGACCGTGGAAGATCTTAGCGATGAAGACCCCCCTAGTTGCAAAGCTAGATCTGCCATTCCAATTTAAAATTGACAATAACTTTCATGTTAGTCTCCTTCGCCCAGCCTCTATGGGATTTCCTTCACAACAAAACGTAATTCCACCGCCCCTTGAAATATCTGACTCAGGTCATGAGGTTCATGAAGTAGAAGCCATTTTGGATTCGCAAATGCACCGAAAGAAATTGCAATACCTGGTGCGCTGGACTGGTGACAACGATACTACTTTGGGAACCTCACGAACACCTAGACGGTTGCCCTGATCTTCTCCAGGACTTCCATAAATCTTACCCAAATGCACCACGCTTGCAGGAGCTCGCGACTCAAAATGAAGGGGGGGGGGGTAATGTAAGGATTCTGGAGAAATGCCTTAGGCAGGGTTTATGGGTTCCTTGTTTAGTCCCACTAGGCTTTCTTATCAAGCGAAGACAGTTATGTAGTTTTCATTTCCGAGACTGAGATCTCTACGCTTTGTTTTCTGTCTTTAGGAATAGTTACATAATTCTAATTACATCTCACTCTCGTCCTCTGCCACCCATAGTGACCTACCGTCACCTCCGGCCACTTTACCTAGAACGACTCCCCGCTTTCCCATTTACCACTTCTCTAGAAAGCCCTCCGCGATCCCACAAGGCGTTCTTCCTCAGTACATCGTTCGCTACGCCCTTTCCTCCGCCTCGAGTCTTGCGCCTAGTGAACCTGCGCCTGACAGAAAGGAAAAGTTTTTCGTCGAGCGTGCTGATTTTGATGCGGGATATTGGCTCCTGGAAGCGGCTATCCCACGGAATTAAAGATGCAATGGGAAGATGGTCAGATGTGACGTCCAGCTCCGGTTCTATTGAAGATTCCGCTCCCGAGAGCATCAGCGGGTTGGAGGCAAATGCAAGGTCTAACACGCTACCGCGGCTATGCGTTGGAATATCCAATTGAGAGATTAAAGTAAGATTGAGACTATCTATCCACCTGATAAACGGTTCCGCTAGTGGACTGTTAGTTGAGGATGATGCTTGCCACCGCATATGCCTGAGGTTTAAGTCTCCAGCGAGGAAAATTCGGTTATAATTACTTGAGAAGGTGAGATCAAGGAGGGCTCTAACGGCCTCACCCCCATTTTTTGAGCCGGCGGGGGTATTGTAAACATTCACTACTAGAAGTTTTGCTCCAGATGGTGCAGTAACTTCCAAGAAAAGGAGATCTCTCGCAGCTGTGCTCATTAGAGGGAGGGGCCGTTGTTGACATACTTGTAGTCCCGCCCCTTTGCGTATATACGTGAGCACTCGAGGCCGGGATGACCAGTCATCCGTGGGGGTAAAGCACTCATAGTTGGGATTAAATTTGGTGATGCGGCGCTGTCGGTCAGTGAAGATATAGGGCTCTTGAATGAGAACGATGTCAAATCTTTCTTCATTCGCAAAGGTAAGTGCAAGCTCATGTGAAGAGGCTCCCCTACAGACGTTGATCTGTAGAAGCCGTAGCGGCCCTATAGACCTGTGCCGTCTAGACTTCATTTTCGACGTCTAGGACAGAGTAGCGATTCCCAAGGAAGACCGTGGGACGTGAGGGTGGAGGAGAGGTGGTCCGAACAAGCTGGGTCGAGCTCGGGGATCCTTCAAGCATTAGTGGGCCGGAATGCATGTTAGAGGGGTTTGTCGCATGTTTGTAGGTGAGAGTTTGGCCCGAAGGAGTGTCAGTCATTTCCTCGTCTACTATAGCGGGAGTGGTGCGGTCACGGATGCAGCCAACAGTAGTGCATAGACCCATTCTTGCTGCAGCAGATGTACTGCGGATTTGGGCTACTTGCCCCTTTGTCAGCTTTATACCAGTTGACCGGGGTCTGAGTAGGCACTCTGGTGCATCGGCTGGATGTGGACCATGGCAGTGGATGCATCGGGGTGGGCAGGGATGTTGGTGCGGTCCACATGGAGTGTGGGTTTCCTCTGTATGCTCAACTGTGCCACAGAGACGGCAGCGTGGAGCGCGAGCGCATATACGCTGGTTATGCCATTGAATACATCTGCCACATTGAGCGATATTAATTTTCTTGGACAGTTTGCGGCAGTTGATGCCCATCCCAAAAATATGAAATCTTTGTGGGAGGTGAGAGCCTATAGGGAAGCGAGCAATAAATCTAGCGGAAGGATCGTAAGGGGATGCAATACTCCCTTTGGTTTCGACTACAATTGTAGGATTAAAACCTTTTTCTTCTTTAAGCTCCTTGAGGACGAGCTCTGAGGTGATTGGCTCCTTGACGAGTCTATTATTGTCGTCTAAAGTGGTGAATTTGCGAGGTACAGACGTAATAAGATAACTGTCCAGGATTTGAGCTTTTTCGATGCCCAGAACACCTGGGAATCTCCCTTCCCCGATGCCCTGGACGAAAAGATCTTCCAGCCTTGGTAAAGCCGCTTCTGAAGAGGGACAGAGTGCCAGGCCGGATGGAATATGCTGCACTTCTTTCAACAGGGCGGAGTTCTCTCCAAGGAAATTCCGGAGTTGAATGAGAAGGGAGTACGCTGATACTAGGCGTTCAGTTGCATTTTCATCAAGGCGTAGGAACAATCAGTCGTCTAAAGGCAGTGATTTGGCCTGTTTTTGGGGCTTAGCAGGTTTTGGCTTCTGGGGGGTACTTAATGCAGCATTGCCTTTCGGTTTTCCTGCAACGTGCGCATAGGAATGCCTCGCATGGGCAGCTGGTTTTGGCTGAGATATAGGAAGACGATCAGTTGTTGCAGGAATTGGTACACCACGCACATGGCTTTCGAAGAATTCTTGTGCAACAGCTTGCATACGTGTCAGGAAATTGTTAAAGGATTTCTGTAAATGAGGAGGGATTGTTGGGGCAGCGGTGCCACGAGTGACGTTATCTAATGCTGCAGCCACGCCGCCAAATAAAAGAGTTGCTTCCTGCGTTCTAGTGTTGGCTGTGGAGGTTGCTTCAATGAGGGTCTCTGTCAATGTCTTTGATGCCCCTACCGATAACGGGGGAATAGGAGGGGGAGGGGGATCTGGAATTTTTCGCAATGTATGTATGGATGTCTGGAGCCGTGATATCAATTGTGTTGTGCGCTTTATGAATGTTTGTTTTTTTAGTTTAGTTTAGTTTAGTTTTGTAAAAGTGCAAGGGAAATAATAATTGTGTAAACTGTTGAATTATAAGAGCGTTGGTCAAACATAATTATTGCTGTATCTTAACATAACGGAGTTAGGTTGTGATTATTATTTACATAGGAGTAAAAAAGGGTAAGGCGTTTGGGGATCTTATATACCCTGTATTAGTAGTTCAATATCCGCGTGTAGATGAGCCTAGTAGGTGAACGTTAGTACGAGCTAGGCTGCAGCATTCTTAGGGAATGCTGAGACTGGAGAAAGAATACACGTTTTGTTTAACCCTATACTTTATCGAATCTACTTCCAGCCACACTGTTCTATCCATCCAAAGGAATCATAATCTAATATAAACCTTAATCCTTGCATGTCCCATGTAAGACCTAATAAGCGAGCGACGCTAAATGGGTTGATTTATGGGGGGAACACTCTACACTTGTGATGTTGTTACGGGCCCAAGGGTGTGAATTCCCTACACAGTACTTAGGGGTTCCACATTTCATGTTGATCTTAGGAGGCGCTAAGTCCCCCTTTGTAAAATATCCATGTATCATAAATCCTTCGCGACCGCGTCGTGTTTAGTACTTTTGTTATTATCATTTTAGAGAATCAGAATAGACTTCGATAACTTCGTTTGATTGATCAATCACGACTCCATTTCGTGACATATTCTGATTCTCTAATTATATTCAGTCACACCTGCGACGTCTCGCGGTATCGACAACTCTCTCTGATTATCTCTTAGTCCTACCTGCGACGTCTCGCGGTACCGGCCCTCTTCCATCACCTCCATCCTACTCAGGCCCAATTTATGAGCCTTGAAGATATTGTCTCAGGTCTGAGGGACTTCCAGCTCGCCGTTACACCGCCAGCACCACAGCCTGCCGAAACCTCGCAAGCACCCCAGACTCAAAAAACCATGACAGGAAACAAATCAGAATCCACTAAACCCACTATCAACTGGCCAAAATGGTCGGGAGACCCCGTAGATTTCCCTGCCTTTCAAATTAGCCTTGAAGGAGTGGCAGAGGAAGGCATTAATCACAAATCCTTTTGCTATTCTGTCTTCTCTCAATCCCTCCCCGCTGAAGCCCAGCGACGAGTAGCACCATGGATGAAAACTCAAAAAATAGCAAATGACTGGAGCAGTGAGAGGCTGATATCCCACCTGGAAGATTTGTTCACCGACAAAGATGCGGCGACAAGAGCCCAAACGAAAATTAATGCCCTTCATCAAGGACCTCGACAAACTTTCGCTAAGTTTAGATCTGTTTTCGAGCAGCTCTGTTCTGAAGCCGACCACCTTGCGCCAATCGGTGCATCAAAGGTTAATGCTATGAAATGTGCCCTTGCATCTCACCTTCGAAAAGGCATAGCCTACCGTCAGGGAGTCTCCGAGACAAATTATGAGAGCTTCGTCAGGGAAGTCCAAAGCCTCGCTAAAGAGTTGGAGTCCATACCCAGCTTTCGAGCTATCCGTGGGTCTGACAAAGAGTATTTTTCCTTTGATAACACACCGCAAGCTACTCAATCGACTGTAGATATCGATCAGTCAACCTACCGAACTAATCAATCATCTTCAAGCAGAGCATACCAGCCTGCAGTTCGATATGACCAAGATGGCGACGTTCAGATGGCTGATATCAGCTCGCTCCAAGGCCAGATTCAGGCTCAAACAAATGCGATATTAGCGGTGCTGAAAGGCACAAAATACAAACCGTCAAGCAGCAATGTGCGAAAAAATGATCAACGCCCATTCCCACCGGAAATATCCCAGGCCGAAAGAAATCGGCGCATTGATAGTAATCAATGCGAAAGGTGTGGTAAGTCACCCTCTCATCGATGGGGTGACTGTAAGTACCGGAATTTTCGCGAAAATCCCACACCGAGAGGTTACAGCTCCTCTCGCCGGGCGGGAGTAAATTGGATAGCAAAGGAAACCCCTGCAAATGAGTTTGCTTCGGACTCGGAAAACTGATAGCCTCTGAACAAAGTCGTGTTCAGAGGCCAGTGGTGTATGATTCTTTTGGTGTGAATCTGAAGAAGGAGCCATCAGCTAAGGAAATTCTTGTGGCAAAAAATAGGATGGATAGTAAGCCCTTTTTAGTAGAATCGTTTATAAATGATTATTTCTTTCTGCCAGCCCTATTCGACTCAGGTTGTCTTCCTTACGCTGCCTTCAGTGAAAACATCGTCAAGAAACATAAACTTCCACGCATTCCGGTAGAACATAGAAACCTTCAGCTTGCAAAGAATGATCAGAACTCCCATAAAATTAGTCAAATAACGTATGTTACCCTTGATATTAATGGCCGACGAGAACGGTTGTGGGGTTACATTATTGAAGGCCTATATTATGATTTAATCCTTGGTAAAGGATGGGCCGAAAGAAACAAAGTAATATATGATGCCAAAGACCACGCACTCTATTTTCAGGAAGGAAATAAGCGATCGAGAATACTAGAAAAAGGCTGGATGGAGAGCGAGCGCACCAAAAATAAGACCAAATATATTCGAGAAGGAAAGCTCGTTTCTGCTCTTATATTCTCTGTTTTCACAAAGAAGGCACAAAAGAGTCAGCAGGGCCTTATATTAGCGTCTGTTTCAATTTCAGATATCAACAAAGCATTACAGAAGTTGAATAAAGAACGAGGGAAACCTACCATCGAATCGATCGGTAAAAAACTTCCCAGACAGCTTACTGGATTTGAAACCATGTTTTTGGAGGATGAATCTAGTGAGCTGCCTCCCCACCGAATCGGTCATGACATGGAAATAAATTTGGAAAAAGATGAAAATGAGAATGAGAAAAAGCCGCCTTACGGGCCTCTTTACGAAATGTCAAGAGAAGAACTGCTAGTCCTCCGTAAAACTCTCGCTGACCTCCTCGACAAAGGTTGGATACGAGCAAGCTCTTCACCAGCCAGCTCACCCGTGCTCTTCGCAAGAAAACCAGGAGGTGGTTTACGTTTTTGTGTGGACTATCGTGGCCTGAACGCGATAACGAAAAAAGATCGCTACCCGCTACCACTAATTCGAGAGACATTACGGCAATTAACTAAAGCCCGTTGGTTTACTAAAGTAGACGTTCGTACTGCCTTCCACCGTCTACGTATCAAAGAAGGGGACGAATGGAAAACTGCTTTCCGCTCGCGGCAGGGCCTATTTGAATGGCTAGTCTGCCCATTTGGATTATGTGGAGCGCCAGCAACATTCCAGCGTTTCATTAATAGCACCCTACGAGAATATCTAGACCTTTTTTGCTCTGCGTATGTCGACGATGTCATAATCTATTCGGACGGAGACTTAGAAGATCATTACGAGAAAGTATCTAAAGTATTGAATGCGCTAAATAAAGCGGGCTTACGGCTAGACCTAGAAAAATGTGCTTTCGGCGTGACAAAAATAAAATACTTAGGCTTCATCATTGAGGCTGGGGTTGGTGTTAAGGTAGACCCAGACAAAGTGCTGGCAATTTCTGAATGGGAGGAGCCAAAAAACGTCTCAGAGGTGCGCTCATTTCTTGGATTCTCCAATTTTTACCGAGAATTTATTCCTCGTTTTTCCTCTTTATGCGAACCATTGAATTACCTTACTAAACGGGCGTAATTTGGCAATGGAACAAGCCACAAAAGGATGCGTTTGAGCGGCTCAAAGAACTACTAATAAGCGCACCAGTTCTCACAATGTTTGACCCAGAAGCCGAAACCATATTGGAAGCGGACTCCTCAGGTTATGCTGTCGGAGGAGTCTTGTCACAAGTGGATGAAAAAAGCCGCCTTCGACCCGTAGGCTTCTTCTCTAGAAAGTTGTCGCCCGCAGAGGCTAACTATGAAATCTACGACAAAGAAATGTTATCTATCATTGCCACCATGAGGCACTTTAGAGGGGAGCTCAGGAGTGTTAGTAAGCCTTTTGTCGTTCTCTCTGATCATCGCAACCTACAGTATTTTATGACAACACGTCAGCTTTCAGAACGCCAAGTTCGATGGGCAGAAGAGCTTGCGGGCTTTGACTTCAAAATAAAATTCAGACCCGGTTCTAATTCAGCAAAGCCCGATCTTCTTTCTAGAAAGGCCGAATTTAAACCTAAAGATTTAAGCGATAAAGTTTTTCAAAATAGGGAATTCCAACTTTTAAAAAACAGTTGGTTATCGCCGAAAAATGAAAAAGAGGAGCTATTATCCTCTCTAGGCCTCTCAGCAGTAGTCACTAGGCAACAAGCCAGACCACCAGAAGCACCAAAATTTGAAGCCCTATCCAAACCTATCGACCAATCGCCTAGTCTCTCCATCTCCCCACCGGTCCACCAAAAGGTGGCCAATTATTCGAAGAACTTGAAATACAAAAACTCTGGAACAAAGGAATAGAAAAGGATCCTTCTTTTCTTGATGTTTATAAAAGCCTCGAAAGAGGCGATCGTGCACTACCGCACTCTATTGGAACCTCAGTGCAAATGACGGACTGTTCCTTTGACGAGAAACATGCTTTAGCTTATCGAGGAGCATTGTGGATCCCAAATTGGGAACCTCTTCGCACTACCTTAATCCAGAAAGTACATGATTCCCATATGACAGGTCATCCAGGACGGGAAATAACACTTTCCATACTTTCACGAAGTTTTTTTTGGCCTCAGCAATATAAAGATGTTCGAAGGTTTGTGAGAAATTGCCACGTCTGCGGAAGATCTAAAGTTTGGCGACAGTCATCCAGGGGCTTGCTACGGCCACTGCCAGTACCAGAACGATTCCACAGCGAATTGGCCATAGACTTCATGACCGATTTACCGTCAACTAATAAAAAAGAAAGATTCCTGATGGTCATATACGATCGGCTTCTCGGTAGTGCTACATTGGAGGCTATGGAAACAATGGAAGCGGAGGCTTGTGCGGAAAAATTTGTTCTAAGCCACTGGCGTTACCATGGTTTTCCAAACTCTCTAACATCAGATAGAGGCTCTAACTGGGTCGGTCACTTCTGGAAAAAGCTGTGTCAGTGTGTAGGTATCCAACAACGATTGTCAACAGCATTTCATCCTCAAACAGATGGAAGTACCGAGAGAATGAATCAAGAAGTGCTAACCTACTTGAGAGCTTACATCTCTTATGCCCAAAATGACTGGGCGACACTACTCCCGTCCGCAATGGTTGCTATAAATAATAGGACCAGCTCACGAACCGGCTTCAGTCCATTTTTTTTGACTCACGGTTATCATCTCGAGCCTATAAAACGACGCTACTCACCATCCAGCTCAGGTATAAACCCAAAAGCAAGAGCTAACGCCTTCATAAATCGTCTACACGAAGGTCAAGAACTTGCAAAAGCTGCAATGGCAACAGCACAGCAAATCATGGAGCACAATGCTAATAAGGGACGAAGACCGGCTGAAAAGCTAAAAGTGGGAGATAAAGTATGGTTGAATTTGAGAAATGTCACCACCCCGCAGCTCAAGAAAAAATTGTCTTGGATAAATGCCAAATATAAAATAACGCGGGAGATAGGCCCTGATGTCTACGAACTAGATGTGCCAAGTAATATTCACCCCAGATTCTTTGTGGACTTACTCCGTCGAGACTCTGATGATCCACTACCCTCCCAAATTACTGATGATAGTCAACCTCCACCTCTTCTTGACGGAAAGCACCCGTTATATGCTGTAGAAAAAGTTCTCAGAGCTGAATCATTTCGAGGAAAAAGATTTGTCTGCGTCAAATATAAAGATTACAAGGAAACCTCCTGGGAACCTCGAGAAAATCTTGTCTTCACTGATGCTTTTAAAAGCTTCATCGAGCAATACGGTGACGGAGACAACGTTGGAGATCCCAACACAGGCAGTTACACTGGTTCTAGAGGTAAAAAGAAGCCATCTCTACAAAACAAAAAATAACAATATAATTTTAATTGTAGGCACACCTTCACCGCGGAGGAGGGAGGTGATGTTACGGGCCCAAGGGTGTGAATTCCCTACACAGTACTTAGGGGTTCCACATTTCATGTTGATCTTAGGAGGCGCTAAGTCCCCCTTTGTAAAATATCCATGTATCATAAATCCTTCGCGACCGCGTCGTGTTTAGTACTTTTGTTATTATCATTTTAGAGAATCAGAATAGACTTCGATAACTTCGTTTGATTGATCAATCACGACTCCATTTCGTGACAGATGTGTGTGCAATTTTTGTATTAGATTTCTAAATACCGAGTTAGGGTAATATAACTTCACCTTTATAGGAAGGACTTTTATAAGTTTAAATTTAACATTGTACCTGTCTACAGAACTACCCGACGCTCTAACGCGCATTACAACACCTAGAAATTAAACACATGTCCTTATATAGTCAAAGTGATATGGCCAGGCATCTGCGTGTCCAGGTGACCTGGCACCTAGAAGTGGATCACAGCACAAATAGGTCCGGGGTGAATTAATTACGTAACGTCGGTCTAGTTTAGCGTATCGTAGTCTATGTAGGAGTTTGGGACGTGATGATTAAATAAACATCTTACGTCTAACTTAACGAACTCCACAGGCATCCAGTGATACTAATTACAGGCATGCTTTGAGTTCCAAGTCACCGTAAGCCACTTCGCAACGTATACGATCGAACGCACACATCCTTGAAAAAGGTTCAAGTAGAAGGTTCAAATAGAAAGTTCATGGAGAAGTTTTCCGGGGAAACTATGACAATTAGAGTTGGAGGGGCTCACCATGACATAATCTACCAGAGCCTCAGCTAAAATCTAGCACGGAGTTAGCTGTACTTGAGGAAGCTGGAGTTAACCTAAAGTAGTTCAGCTTCTCAATCTTATATCTTCATAGTCAGATATTCCCGAACATCTTACTACTTTTCTTGACCTCTTGTCCGGAGGGCAAGACTGAACACCTGTACGTGGTGTCCTCTGCGAACCTGGGAGTGATATATTCTCCCAGAGCCAAGTTCAGTCAAATTTCGCAACACCGAACAAGTTGGCCGATGAGGCAATGATTCAAGACTCTCCACCTAATCAAATTTTCCCACCTGACGAGATCAATCACCACCAAAATTTCATCAAGTTTGCAGGTACGACTTAGTACATCCTTATTTCAATGATCACACCTCTTGTCGACTTTCTCTGGCCTCAATTGTCCACCACGTACACGCCCACGCCGATATTTACACCCGACGGAGGAAGCAAAGCGTGGCGCACAAACCTGGGAGACAGTTCTTTGGGATGGACGTGAGAGAGATTAGGACAAGCTCACAAGGTGCTGCAGATGGTGGAAACGATCTCGACGGACGTGAATTTTAGAATTTTGACGACTTTTCGAATTGAGCTTTGTGCGTGCGCCAAGACTTCCGTTGCGAGAGTGCGGGCGACACTATAAACACCGCCGTGGCTGGATGGTGCGGTGGTACATCATCTTGGCCGGTTTCTCAAGTAAGGTCTGGATAGCTGGGAAACATATGCCACCCAAGACAGGAGACCGCTGGTTCGAATCCGGCAAAACTTAACTACATTTCTCGCGGCGCTCATATGCATGGATGATGAGGGCATGCTTGGATAATCAAAGGTTTTAAATTTCACTTTGGTGGGTACTTACAGAGGAGGGTCGACTGTTTGTGTAAGCAAACATACCTCGTAGTGGTATTTGCAAATGAAATCCAGAGTATGAGTTTCTCGAACATGAAAAGAGTCATCCTACATGTATATATAGTACCGGTCATGTGTCATAGCTTAATAGCTGCATACACATTAAATGATTTAAAGAAAAAAGAAGAGAGTTAGATACATTCTAGAATTGTTCAACTTTGGTACAGCAGATAGATTATTGTGTAGCAACTTAATTACAGAAGTGTAGCTTCTGCGCATAACAAATTCCACAGTCTCGCGATACGCGCCTAGTATACTAATCTCTACCTTCAGGTGATGATTACGGCTTGGTCTGAAATTCCTTATTTAAACAAGTACTCTTTTACGTCAGGTAGTTTATGTAGACTGAGCTGGCCAGCATGAATCTTTGAGGTTGTTTGTGAGATAGCACGACGTTAAATAATAATAATAATACTTATAATAGAAAAAACATCGAGACAATAGACATCATCATTTGATCAAAAGCGGCACCACGTTCCATTAACGTTATTTTATCATTTTGTTAATTGCTACTATCTTAATTGATCCATATCTCATTTCCCAATTTTTTGATGTTGCGGTTCGGCATGGCAGATTGAGGATCCAGAAATATGGTTTTCACGGCACCACCAAAACTACCAACGGACAGCGGAACAGCCGCAATTATGGCTGTAGAGTCTGTCGCCATCTCTACAGGCGTAGACATGGATAACCTTAAATCAATTGGGTATTATTTAAACAAGGTTCGCGACAAACTGGTGAATTCAGGTACAAACATATCTGCGGCACCGATGGTGGAGATAGATGAGGCTCTTGACGCCTCCAAAGCCCACACTCAGATGTTACAATCGAAGATATCGGCACAGCCAATGGAGGAAAGGATGCTTGTCCTAGAGAAGGCAATTACGAAGAGTGTCGAGGAGCCAGCGCGCAAGGTGGTTCCTCAGTCGGCACAAACAATGGGAGGGCGACCAACTTACGCCTCGGTCGTTGCACCTCCCGCAACTAAAGCGGCTGTTCGAATAAGTGTAGAAGGAGCAGATAAAATGCAGCCAGCAGAGCTGCTTAACAAAGCAAAAATACATATCGAGGGGGCATACGCCGTAAGGCAGTTAAGGAGTAACGACACTGAGGTGTTCGTGCAGTCGATCTCACAGCGAGACGCTGCCCTGAACATGGCTCAGCCAAAGGAGTTTTGCGTCTTGAAGTAGGATTATCCTCTTGAAATTTTGGGAGTCCCGTTGGGGACAATGATACAAGGAGGAAAGAATGCCAACAACGGCAGAATTATTAATCAAATCACGGCGGAGACTAACATTCGGATTCCTGGAATCAAAATCAACCGGTTACGATGGCTTTACGACGGAAAGGAGCACCAATGGATGAACAAGAACGGCCATACTCGAGGGTCGGTGATCGCGAGCCTGCCGACAGAGACTCTTCAACGCGAGGTGATACGAAACGGTATTGTTCTCAATTCAATGCTGTACACGGCCCAGCTCTGGTCACCCCGGGCACAAGTCAAGCAGTGTTTCAACTGCAGCCAATGGGGGCATACTCAAGCCTCGTGCAATAGGGCGAAAAGATGTGGTGAGTGTGCGGGCACTCACCAGACCAGAGACTGCCTGAGGAAGTCGGTACTTTGCTGCAATTGGGGCAAAGCCCATAAATCGTGGTAGAAGGGGGTGTGTCCTAACTTCGCGTCCTACAAGGCAAGTGTGCAGAGGGTACGATATGAACTTTCGGAAAGAACGGCGGAACTTAGGAGAGAGGAATTCATACCAACAGCAATTATACCAACAACAGCGGCAAAAATAACCGACAACCAAGGGTTCACACTCGTGTCCCACCAAAAGCCAGAGGTCGGAAAGAGAGGGCCAGGGCGCCCGCGAAAACATATCGAGGCCACAGGCCCACCACCTCCACTTACAACACCATCGAGGTCGAGCTTCAGACCATAGTCATCTCTTTTCAGCACGCGAGGGCAGGGAAAGGATGGCGAGGTCCAATACAATTTTAGCTAGTCCTGTCTCGAACTTATGGCACATTGCACTTCATATAGGTAAAGAAGGACTATAGATGAAATAAAAATTAAATCGGCGGAGGGGGTTTTTACCGCAAGGTTTCCTCCTCATGCAAATATATAGATACGTTCATAGCCGCCTACATGGGCCCATAGGGTGCCAAATCGGGTTAAATGAAATCAAAATCAAAAAGAATGTGGCCCCATTGTGAGGGAACGAAACAATGGCATTGAAGCAAAGTTGGGTTATTCCAAGTGGCGATCATTTGTATTTGGGACCTGGAACATGCAATAAGATCAAGGTGTAGATCATTAGCAAAAGCGCTTGGACTCATGTTTCCCATGTAAAGCAAGCTGTATATAGGTCCTCTCCACCTTGAACCTCTTTCTAGATCTGTAGTAAATCTTTTCGTCTTACGGTTTATCGACCACGATCATTCATCCTTTGACACCCATAAATAAAACTCCATAAAGATGAATACTTCAGCTTTCCTGTATTCCAATAGATGTCTATCCTATCACTAATTCCCCCTCCTACGCCTCACTTTCAGCTTCTCTTAAACAGTACCAATCCTAACAAGCTCTCGTTTGATCATACTTTTAGAGAAGCCTTTGCCCTTCATTGTATCACCTCTCAAATCAACGAAATAGTGGCTATCTGCGGGTATTTGGCGACCGGGGAATTTTGTAAAGACCACTGGGTGCATGACTCCCCTATCACCGACATCAGGACTTAGTCTTATGTCATTCAAATAGACCTAGACAGGATGTTTGAGAAAAGGAGTTATTCATCGTGACCGTCAAGTTACGTCTCATCGATATGTATATACATCACAACCTCCAAACTCCGATCTCACCCTTTGTCCTTAATCTAGACTACTTCACTTTTGAATGCTTTGACAATCCCGACCCCATGTCAGGAAGTAATGACATTAGATCTCTTTCGTTGGAGTTCCCAAGGCTAACTAGGCCTCCGGTCAATACCATGTCCCTTCCAGGCTTTCCACTAACTCCAATACAAAACTCAATTGAATACTGCTTTCCAAATTCACCAGAATAAACAACCATAAATTCACTAACATGTAACCCAAACAAGAGGGAATTCTGCTCAACATCTTAAGACATAGCCTAATCTGGAGGACGAAAGCTGAACACCTGTCAGTGGTGTCCTCTACGAACCTAGGAGTGAAATATTCTTCCAAAGCCGAGATTCAGTCACGAACAAGGGTGGGATGATTTTTATTTGATGGATTTTCGGCTTGAACGAGTTTTACTCGGTATTTTGGTCGAAAAATCAGTCCACAGAGATTTCACGACCGCAAGAAAGTCGAACAAAAACTCATCACTACCAACATACGATTCACGGATGGACCAAGGTCTGTCTGTGGGTCGTATTCAAACATCCGACATTTCTCTAGCTTCCCATATATTTGCAACGAAGCATTTCTCAATCGGTCCTATACCTGCGACCCACCTCCATACTCGTCAGATCGCCTACCTAAACACGCCCTAATGAGGAAAGTCATGATGGAAACGGGACGTGTATAAAGGAGGAAGAAAAGGGAAGATACACCGAGGGGATTACAAAAATCCCCAATGACGACAACAACCCAACGGTACGATATGAAAGTGCAAGGCTAGAGCAACGATGAGATATTGGACGGCAATTATATTTTGGAGTCAATGAGGATGTCAAGGGCTCGGGCGCGTGGTGGCTGAGGCTGAGGAGAAGTTTGCGCTTCGGCGCGTCAGAAGAGGGTTCTCTGGACGGTTGGGCTTGACATGATTCAACACATGGGTGAAGTCTGAGGTGGGACAAGGTAGATGTACTCAATAATAGTTAACCTGATCCAGCCCGGCCCCACTCGTGCTTAAGCTCCAGTAGGAGTGCGACGGGAACCAATGTGCCTAGCACGCAAATGAACAAAACAAAACAAAAACATAGCCTAATCTTCTAAAGCGTTCTAAAGCTGAGAAAATAAAAAAAAGCCAATGATTGAAGGTGCTATGGTCAGTCTGCTGGTGGTTGTCTCTAGTGTAGTTTAAGTTGCCTGGGCACCTACCCTCTTGGGAAGGAGATACTTCAGACCACATTTCGCACGAGGAAACATTAATGAATTATGGAGACATATCTGGATGACTTGGGAGTTTTGAGACGCTACCCTTGATTGGTATTCATGGATGAGGGTTGACTTGGGGTGAAGAAAAAGCCACCATAACTTTGCAGTGGTGCTTACAAATAAAATCCGAGGTTTGAATGCCCTTCTTTTTTATTGAGACATTTGTTCTGTAAATTTTACTGATATTGTGCCATAGCTATATAAATGCAAACGCAAATAAAATCTGTCACAAAAATAATGCCTATGTTGCAGAAGTTTCTTTCGTTTCTTCTAGGTTCCTGGATTCGTCAATATTCAACAGAAATGTTCGCCTTCGCATGGCTCTGCATACCAAGGTCGGACCAGGAATATCATGTATTTTGAGGTAGTTAATCTGATTCTCATATAGCCTTAGACTAAGAAAGAATAACAACAATAACTAACCTGATCTTAGCTCCACTCGGAATCTTGATGTTACCAATTCCATAGCATTTAAGTAAACAATACTATCCAGTATTTTAAAGGATGCATTCGTTTTCAAGCAGTTAGAGACTAATACATGAATAGTAGGTGATGCCTGCGAAGCAAGAATCGGATTTTGCTCCTTCATATTGTTTTGAATAATATCATTAATCTTATTGCTGAGAAGTTGGTGACTTGCGCAAGACCGCAAAAGACTTCAAGTTATTAAATAGATCTCTTGACGATTGTAGCGGTGAATAAACAATTATTATTTTCTAAGTGTAATCCAGTATATACAGAACATAAGCTTATGGATAAATGTAGTTATACCTGACAACGCCATACGCTAAAGATGGATATCCGGAACTCCTCGATTTTTCCATGACCTAGAGCTCATCCAACATAGGTTTTTTGAATAACCATTTCCTTGGTTTCACGGGTAGTCCAATATAGCTATCCCAAGCTCTTGGTACTTCCATTTTCAAGATTTGCCACCTAATTCTATTTGTTAGTATAGAATATATAAAATTAAATGTTGTACGGTAGGAATCTAGATTCATAGCTTACAATTTTCCTGGAAATTTAAACCAACTTTGTATAACATATTTCATAACTCTCCAGAAGATATCAAGCTCTAACGTAAGTTGCTCAAATATTGTCGCGTTATTAGGCAATTGACGCCTCTGAAGATGGTCACTTTTATCTTCTTCATCAGAGCCATCAATAGTTGAATCTAAGATTTCAAGTTTATCATAATATATCTTCCTTCTTGGCTGAGACAATATAATATCCTGTTTCTCTTCTGCTAGTCCCGATTCTCTTCCTTCAACCGTAAGCTTAAAATTTTTGATTGCTTCAAGAGAAGTTGATATTCGAGCTAGTGTGTTAAAGAGTGCCACTATCTCTGTTCTCTTTAACTGCGGCACATCATTCGAGTTATTGTCGGTCTCAAATAACACTTTTAAAGCTGTTCCATAGCCAGCAATCTGCAGTTTTCCCCATAGCCGACATTTATCACATCCCACGCAGTCCATAATGCGGCTAATATTCCGGAAGCGATGCCGGAAATCTTGCTTCAAACTTGGACCTTCCCCATTGACAAACATGAGACTTTCATCAAAGATTTGAGGCGTAGTGGATACTACATTCATAAGAGACTGGAGCTTGGTTTTGGTGAGTAGATCTTGTGAAGCATCGGCCGAGCAGAAAACATAATTCTTGAGGCTAGGGCCTAGCTTTGTTATAGCTCGTAGTACAAGGGCATAATTAAAGTAAAGATTGGAGATTCTGTCGGGGTGATCATGCAATCTTTCCTTGTAGCATTGAGGATTTGCAGCCCATTCCCCACTGGTCTGGTTCAGATATTCGGAGCAAATATGTGAAGTTATGGATGTGTGCATACCAGAAATTATCCTGTAAAAAACACGTTTTTCTAGGCACTCATTATCATATTCAAACACGCTTTCCACTGAAAAGCGGGTGGATCCTGGATGCTTATTCTTTTTTCTTCCAGATTTCAGAGGGATGGAATTAAACATATTTTTCGCTGGCTGTCTTGTGAAGGATGAGTATCCAAGAGAGTTCGACCTGGGAAATGATGACTTTGAGAAGCAGTTCTCACGGTAGATGGAGTCCCATATTTGCCTGGCTCCATCACCGGAATACCCAGTAAATCTTTCCGGATTGTCAACGAGACTCACATAATCTCCCTTAATACCACATGTCTCATCTTCTCGAATACAATAGTCTCGATCATTATATTCCTCATCATCTTCAATCACGCAGCTCTCCCTTACATGGGTCCCGAGCATACTACCTAATGGATTTAGCACCTTCTTTCTGTCTTTCAGTTGACTCCCGGGATGTACTACTCGAGGGCCTTCAAGCTTTCCTAGTTCCTCTGCCCTCCACACCATTGGGATCTGAGATTCGTCTTTCAGGGTGCTGACAGCGCACGCAGCATTGCCACACATACCATCGTCATCACTCCAAAATGGGCATTCTTTCCCGAATAAAACCAAGCGATAATGAGAAAAAAAGTCTGTATTGCTGGTTATATCGACAACTATACTTCGGAGCCGGTCATTGAGGTCATCTAGTGTAGTATAAGAGGCACAGGCATCAGATACTATAGCTCTTGGAGATATCTAGCACGATGAAAATTAGCCTCGGCTTGGTAAGTTTTGCAAAAATTGACGCACTGCACAGTCGTCGGGTCCTTGGGTGTAAAGTTTTGAAGCAGCGCCGTATTTGTCGCAACTTGATACCGTGATAAATGACAGTAGAGCGAGATTTCGTAAGGGAAGGGCGACCTTCATTGAATATAAGAGTTAATTGGCCTGGCTTAACTTGGCCTTATACAGGGTCGGTCACTCAATAATTCTGCCAATGAGAGGAAGAAGATAAGTTATGTTTTGGGATAGTTTGTACGAAATTTATGGAGTCTCTCCAGGTTTCGCGAGATCACAGCTACAGATATAAAGTCAGGGTAGCAGGAAGAATTTTGTTAAGGAGTATTGCCTATTTCACTTAGGTCTTCAATAGCATTACTTGTCCTTAATGACCCCCGCCAGGTTAAGTAGTCTTGGCAACTGGCCCATTCCTCAAAAATCTTGCGCTATCTTAGATACATAAGTTACAACCGATGTATTAAATTGTAATTTACCCGTGGTTGTTTGAGGCAGATTAGTTTCATCTGAACTATAGATTCAAGGGTGTAGCGTCAATTATACTAGACCTCAAGTAACTCCTCTCCGACTTCCTGCATTCTTCTTGCGAGACGCAAAATCGCATAAAATTTTACAATGCGCCTTCATAATCTCTGTAGTAGCCCTACAAAATGATCATACATTCGTCTGTCGTGCCCTAGCCTAGCGCGACCATGTTAGGATACTACGCTAATCCTGTTTTCGTATTTGAAGCAATCATTCTGTAGCCACAGAGTCTAATGTTTCAGGGAGTTGAAACTTAACATGGCTATAGAAAACATCGTGATTCGAAGGCATTTGCCTCCCAAGAAATTGTCTACCCATAAAATATTTAGTGCATAGTGACCCTGTATCTATTGATCAGGTGGAACATAATTGATTGGCCTCCTGAAAACTCGTTTAGCTTCCTGTGCTGGTAAAATTATGTTTCGGACCTACTTGAAAAGAAGTATGTGTGGCTCGGGCTCGTGAACTTCATAGTGTTCCCATCCAAGACTCTGATGACATCGTAAACAATTCACCATCTAATGGTTCTACACATGCTACTCACCTGAGTAATTCCCAACGCCCTCCACTCTTGTTCCCAAAGAAGCTTAAGTGTGCCTTTCTGCGAGTCATGGTACTCCTTCGGTATTTGCTTTAGCATATTCTTTGGTAGGAGAACATGTCTATACTCGTATTCATTGTCCGAATATCTGATTTGTAATTAGCCACCCGAAATAATTAGAAGACACGGACAGAGCACCCGCTTGAGAAGAGTTGGACTACCTGGAGGAATAATGAATCAAGTCGATAAATTCTTTCAATCGCGCTTTTTCGGATTCCGAAACAGGCCTTGGAGTCTTATTACGTCTATGGTAATCCGGATCGGGCACTGCCAATTGCTGTGCCATAGGCCATGTTGCCATTTTTATAAGCAGGCAAGTTGATGTAAGTTGTGAGGTGCACTAAACCAAACGAATCCCTTCCACGAGCACCTTAAGAGTTGAGCCAGGCCGATGTACCGTTATTCCAGGGTGTATTTAGAGTATGTGGAGCTCCCTACAGGATAAGACGGATATGTTACAGATACCTGGTCGCTACTATGTGCACAGAACAACGCGGATAGGCTTATTGATGGTTATTTCGTGTCAAAAGGTGAGTTGGTGACGAACACAGGAGTAAATACCCAAATTTTTATTTGATCTGTTGACCAGGTTATGATCTACCAGTTGAACAAAAGTCAAACAGTGTTAGTTGCGAGGTTTGTGTATTTAAGCTCAATATTTGAATCCAGCGCACTCTACTGGGTTGCTAGTGGCAGGATAAAAGAAAATAAAGCCCATGTCATCCAACGCGATATCAAACTAGGCATCTTAGGACTAGCCAGATTTTGGTATTTAATCATGTGATCATAACGTGACTAGCCGAGGATTTAGAGTCTGCTGATAACACTAAATCAAACGATAATATATTCGGACATTTCGTCGCTGTTGTCAAGTCTAAGAGGTTGTGGTCGTAAATCTGGATTTTCTGTCTTCACAATTGGGGGAGATCAAACAACTTTTACCATCAGTTTCTGCTATTTTTCGGAACAGTATTATTGCAAGAATTCCCAAATCTCAACCAGGTCGAGCGTTCAACCGCGTCGGTCCGCGCCCACTGCAGCTGAAAATCGCAGCGCCAACTACGTATCACTGTGCTACATAAAATCGAACTTGGGGTTAGGTCAATGGTCAATCAAAATAGGGTATGATGTGTAAAAGGGCTATCGATGAGGGAATTACTGGGCTGGAGTTGGATGAGCGTGGCGCCAAGAGAAGAAAGCTCCCAATTGTAGGTGACTTCCTTAGCTTTTCAGGTTACAGGCCAGTAAATGATGCGGTGAACTAGATCCGGGAATGTGACCGCCGGGCGCTCACTGCGTTGTGCCGATGGTTTTCATCGTGACGCATCACTCAAAACCTCAATTAAACAAAGCAGCAAGGCTGACAACTTAAATAGCACGAAAACACGGACTTATGTACCAGTGAGACAGTCGAATCTACTTCTCAACATGGCTTCGAACTTCTGGATATACTAAAAAGAACAACAGATAAAAAGTATGTTCTACCAGTTCATTGGGTCTCCTAGTAAATTACTTTTCACCATAAATTGCAGCTATTCCAATATCAATATATGCAAGCTATCCTTTATTAAATTTAATATCAGCTAATTTGGTCGGATCCCCATTACTGATAAAACCATTTAGTGGTCGTCTTGTCGCAACCGACTTCCTTACACTTCCCAGCCGGAAATTATTTCCAGATTACTACGACGTAACTAAAATACCTATAGCGTTAGACACCATCGAATCCAAACTAAAAAGTCGTGACTTTAAAAATCTGTCAAGTCTCGAAAATTACTTCAAGCGCATGGTTCTTAATGCAAAAGAATACAATGAAAAGGGCTCGATAATACACGAGGATTCTGAACGGCTCAGGAAGACTGTCAGTAATTACATGAACAAACACAATCCAGTATACAATCAAGTACCTATCCCAGCTGCACTTGTTCCGCCCATTCCCGGAGAAAACTGTGAGATCAATCCAAACCTACGAGAGGGGCAAGAACAAGACGAAAAATCTAACAAAAAGTCACACCGATCCATAAAAAATTTACAACCAGCGAGACACAGCACATTGACCCTAACCAGGCCCCGATCTTCTGGGTCCATGTTTGAAGGTCTGACTTTTCAACAAGCTCAAGAACGAATTATAGATGACATAATTTCCAAGAGGGGATCCGAGGAGTAAGATATATTTATTTCATCCTAATTTTGCTAACTCAGAATAGAAATGACCCTGTTACATTCGAGCCGTTCATCACATTGCCGTCACGGAAGGAATACAAAGATTACTACAACATTATAACACATCCTGTAGCACTGAAAGATCTCCAAAGAGCTGTCAGAGGTATCAGGTTAAAGACACCCGGTATCTCTGAATTTAAGACATGGTCGGCCTTTGAAGGGGAAGCATCATATATATGGAAGAACGCATTTCTTTACAATGAAGATAATAGTGAGATTTTTAAGCTTGCTCGGGAGATGCAGCTTTACTTCAACAAGTTACTCAATAAAGCTAAGGCTGTAGTGCCTGAGCCTGTCAGTACTAAAATAAAGCTTCGAATGCATGAACCCACCAAAATTACTTTAAAGTTAGGCCGAAGAACTAGCCCTGTCGAAGCAACTGTAACTCGTCCCCCAACACAACTCCCAACCAGTCAAGCAAGCCTAAAATCCTCTCCTCATAGCGTATATGAAGCTGGACCATCTTCCTCACAAACATGTCAGCCTAAACCAGGTCAGAATATACCTATCTCTGCTGCTTGTCCCACACACCCACCTGCCTCAACGCTGGTTAAGAATGAAGAAAACAGCCGTAATCTCCAAACTCTACCCCAAGATCGGGCTTTGAGTACTCCGATACCTGTGAAAATACAGCCGCTCATTCCGTCAGTTCCAACGATCCAGTCTACAAAAACAAATATTCATCCACTAAATAATAAGTCACCGACTCCTGTCTTGTTGGAGTCCAAGATAAGACGAACCAGAAAAAGTAAATCTTATCCCATAGTGTCTGATTCTTACTAATCATTATAGATGCTGCTAATGCTATGTTTACAAACTTGAGCATAGCTACCCATCCTGGTCTTAACATATCTCGTCATTTTCATTTAGATCTACCTCCTTCTGCATCTATGGCTCAGCAATCGGTTGTCATAAATTTGCCCACTACCCACTATTATCTCCAGATCAAACCATGCATTGCTGGATTCATGATGCAGCGTCAGCATAAGCTTTTTGTAACTGCAGGCACTACAAGGCTGCACGCCATGCCTACCGTTCCTGGCCATGCTGTTGAACCAAGGTTCCCTCTTTTTGAAGCACGTCTTCATCCAGGCGTTAATAGAATTGAAATAGAGCTCGTCGCAGCGACTCCAAAGTGTTCGAACGGCCCTAGTGAAATTGATATGGAGAAAATCACAGTTTTTGTTAACCTGATGAAAGCTTAGCACGTAATAAACACCGGCGTTAAGTTTTGTTAAGCGGGGGGGCTGATGTCCATGTTTTCACTGTACAATTAAGTCTATGTCAATATATTATTAATTCAATTATTTTGACTATCTTCTGAGTCGAAGTTGCGCAAACTTTCAGGCCAGTAATTATGTCAAATAATCGAGAGCTGCAAATATTTAATCAGCTCAAATTCGCTAAAATTAGCCAGATGTCTCTATAGCTTAACGTGGCGGGAGTGCCTTTAACTAGCCCTAGCAATGGCCGTATAAGCAGTTCGACTTGATATGATATAAATTTTCTTGTGTTATTTAAGTTAATTTATGTCCAATATTTCAGGTTTTACTCTAACCCAGAAAAAAACTAGACACCAAATACTCGTCTTGATACGCAGATCTGTTTATGTCTGTTATGGCTTTTTTCAATTCATTTTGTATTCAGCTATTTAGCTTTGGTAACTTATATAACATCTATTTAACCCAAATTATAATCTCCAAATGAACTCCCCTCCTTTGTGCTATTGCCTCGTTTCCATTAGATTTTGTCCTGATTAATCTCCTTTGTGTAAAGATATACACTTTGAAGTTTTCAAATATGCAAGTAATTCTTGTTCTAAATATTATTGGTAATGTGAATGGTTCTATATTTTTAAAAGATTCTTTTCTTAAACATTTTATATTGTAGTATCAAGTGTTGCATTGTTTGCTTTTGATTGGAGCAAAAATTGCAGCTCTCATCTTTGGTCTTGCCGATCTTGAATAACTATGCCCTCAGATTTTCAATACCTGTCCTTCCTTGAAAATATGAGTATTCTAATATTCTGCTATATCCCTGAAAATTCATCGGTGCTGTTGTAAACTTTGATGTAGATAAATGAGCTTGGATCCTGTAGAATTTTCCCAAACCAGAGTTCTTTCTTCTTGTCAAGGCTCTCTTGGGACTTGGTTACTTAACTTGGAAATGGTTGGTGGGAAATCTTGGATACTTGATAATAAAGACAATATATTGAAAAACATCATTTTTGCCAGAAAGCTGCGCAGCGCTCCACGCTGCCCGTATCATCAATTTGACATCGTGATTATTATTTTTACATCTTCATTACCCTCCTCTCATCTTTTCGCTTTCCGTGCTCCAACATGGCGAGTGTGGGTGCTGGTGTGGGTAAATCCAGCGGTTTCGACGCGTCGCAAAATGCGACAACGGCATCATCAAACAACGGCAGCGGAGCGCAGATAGCTCCAAAGGATCCTAACTTGGAAACGATAGGGAAACTATTAAAAAAGGTTAGACTAATTGTGATGGGAGAGATGGATGAGGAGGACTTACCCTCAATGGAGGATGTGAACGAGGCCGTGAAGGCCTTCAACGCACACAAAAGGGCCTGGACGGAAATGTTCCAGAAGAAGTCTCCTATTGAGGAGAGGATGATGGCACTCGAGGAGGTAGTTAAGAAAAGCCTCGCGGATCCCGCTCGTGTTTCTGCTCCTGCAGTGAACTCGGGCGCGCCAACACTAAGGAGCTACGCGTCGGTCGTGGCTCCGCAAATGACGAAAACGGCGGTAAGAATAAGAATCGATGGAGCACAGAACCTGCAGCCGGATCAGCTGCTATCAAAGGCTAAACAACACATCGAAGGAGCCTTCGCAATTCGTCAGATGCGAAGCCACGACACCGAGGTGTATGTCCAGTCGGCGTCCCAGAGAGACGCGGCATTAAACATGCGCGAACCACCAGAATTTAAGATTTTACGGCAAGATTTTCCAGTCGAGGTTTTCGGAGTCCCACTGAGGACAAGAATCGAGGGCGGCAGAGATGCCGACAACTACGCCATCATCAGGGAGATTGAAACGGCGACAAAGGCTCGCATTCCAGGCCTCACAATTAACAGAATAAGATGGCTACACGATGGAAAGGAGTACCAAAGGTCAAAGAAAAATGGCCAAAACAGGGGATCAATTGTGGTAAGCCTCCCGTCAGAGGCCATGCAAACGGAAGTGGTCCGAAACGGCCTTGTGATAAACGCCATGCTCTTCACCGCGCAGGTCTGGTCACCACGGGCACAGCCAAAGCAGTGTTTCAACTGCAGCCAGTGGGGACACACCCAGGCGTCATGTGGAAAGGCAGCCAGGTGCGGTGAGTGCGCTGGCGCTCACCAAACTCGGGACTGTCCGAGGAAAAGGGTTTCTTGCGCCAACTGCGGCAAGGAACATCGTTCATGGCAGAAAGCAGCGTGTCGGACCTACCAGGTCTACAAGGGAAGTGTAGAGAAGGCTCGGATGGAGCTATTATCAAGAACGGCGGACATATGGAATGAGAAACCAATGATGGCACCGATACGAACAGTCAGAACGACTGATGATCAGGGTTTTACTTTGGTTACCAGTAAGAAGACTGAAGCACCCAAGAGAAGGCCGGGACGACCACGCAAGGTAGTCGAAGCCCCAGTGGCACCAACCACCCCCGCTCCAATTCCACCTCCAACCATACCATCTCTTCGAACACTTCGACGACCAACGCCGGGCGAGGAGGTACCTTCTCTTTTCAATTTCCCATCACGATAGTCTGATCGAAGGGGGAGTTAACGAAAACTGCGGAAAGTTTATGAAGTTATGGTTGAAAGGAACGTCCTCGGCATGAAGCCGGGTCGGTTCAGAGTGGCAGGACATCGGGTTTTGTTTCGTTAAAAGCTTTTTCCCTTACCAAAGCGGCTTACCGTCTTCATGGTTCTGTAAATAGATACCGCATAGGACGTTAAACTAGAGAAATGAAATGAAAGACAATATATTAACAGAAGACTAGGTTCTTGATTCTTGGATATCTAGGTAATAGTACAAGACTGAAAGCTGGAGAGCTTTCGACATGAAGATACCTCAGCTACTTATACTTCGACACTATCTACTACAGACTACAGTAATCTAGTTCCAGCCCGATTCCTGTCGAACTCCTGAGAGTGACCTAGAATCTGATCGAAGCTCAGTGAGCTGGTAAGAGTACACAATACCATCCCGAAACATCTAGAAACTAATTGCTAGAATAGCTTAGAATGCCATCGAAGTAGCTCAACACCATGAATCATCTCCACATCAGTCAGTCTGTGACACTTCTCTCTTCCTCCCGAAAGATCTCAGACGACCAATCTTTAGCCCAGGCTTCCAGCATAAGCTCTTTTGCCCTTTTTTTGAGGAATACATGTGATATAAATCTATTCCTTCTCAGCACTTCCTTTTTACTGGCTTCTTTGGCTAAGTTATCAACAAGCTGATTACCTACTTTCCCAACATATCCAGGGCACCAGGAGAGTTTGATTGAGCAATTCTCTGCCTCTTGTCTGACTTAGTGTGAAAACTAATTTTGTTTGGTCTGAATTCTAATTAGACTAGCCTGACTGTTGAAATTGGTGCTATATGGTAATGAAAGGTATTATTAACATGGAACATAGAAAGGTATAAGTTCTCTAGCCAGGTTCATGATGACTCATACATTGACCAGCCTCCCAATTATCCACAATAAGCCAGTAATCGTGTCCCTCGCTTAGTTGTAATAATTAGTTTAAGTAGCACTCTGATACTAAGTGGGTTTAATCAACAACTCTCCACTATAGTTTTCAGACTCTTCAATCTCCCAACTCGCTTCACTAGGTGATATTAAACAGAAGCCTAACAGCTTAAGCTTCTCTACACAACTTCCATTATAACACTGACTGCCACTGAAGATGTAATAGTGGCCATGTGGTGAGATATTTTTGAGGTGTTTGATTGCTTCGAGGATACAGAATATTCTGTATCTGTGATACTCATTGTCACAAACCATCTCTGGGATGTCGCGTTGCACCCAGTCAACCGAGTCATGACGTACATTCAATAACATAATTTAGGAATTGTAATGGTTACAGTGTTGTGATAGCAACAGTTGCCACTCGAAGTATTAGTTAGTTGCTATGTGAGAACTGTGGACTATTACACCCTTGGTTATAGCGTTGGTGCTCATGTACTTAAAGAAACCCTGGGACTGGATTTAGACTGTAGCTTTTTGTCTTGTAAATTACGCATGTTTTAGAATCTAATTATTAATCTAAATATCTCGTCCTCATTATCAGCTTCTGTCTTCGTCTCCGTCCTCGTCTTCGTCCTCGTCCTTGTTTCTGTCTTCGTCTTCGTCTCCGTCCTCGTCTTCGTCCTCGTCCTTGTTTCTGTCTTCGTCTTCGTCTTCGTCCTCGTCTTCGTCCTCCGTGACACTCATAGTTTTACCAAGGTTAAAGGAAACGCATTTTATCTCACTTGTGACTGGAAGAAAGATAAAAAATCCAATACTGCTGCCTTCCCCTTGCGTGAGAGAACCATCAATGTAGAGAATGGTCGTGGTTGAAGATATTGTATCAGTTAGCATTTTCTGTCCTAGAGCAGCTTGTTCCTTGGGCAGTGGTGACATATCAATGGTGATTCGAGTTTGAAGCCATAGGGTGGCACAGCTGGCATCAAACTGTTCGAGGTTAGTGTATTTAATGAATGACTGCAAAAGTTGGCCAATTCTTATTAGTTGGGTTAGTTCTTTATCCAAGTATTCAAAAACACCAAGATCCACCATAGTTGAAAATGATAGCTCGTCCTGGAGTGGGGAGATTAATTTTTTTTTACGAAGCGAATTTGTTGTAGTTTTAGAATTCGAAGAGCATAGTTAAATGTCTGCTTCAGTTGTCTAAGTTTGGTGGGGAGGATAGCTGCCTCAACTTCCAAGGTCTTGATTGGACTATTGCAATAAGCTTCAGTAATCACGATTAATGCCTGATTTTGGAGCCTTTGGCACTTGGCACTCCATGAGCCACAACCTCTTTTCCTAGACCAGGGCACTGAGCCATAGCCCAGGACAGGGAGGACATAACTTGGATAAAGTTGTTGTAGAGTATGGAATGGTAGTCCTTTTGTGTTGGAAGCAAGTTGCTTAACCCTCTTCAGTACACCATGTGCTAGCTGGAGTTGTGAGTGATTATTTATTGTACTACTTGAGTCATAGAATATCTAGCACATTGGGCTCCTCTCTGACCCAGGCCACACCTTGTACAGTGCTCCTTGCCTCTTCTGTTTCTCGAAAGATCATTGATATATTGCCCTTGATGAATAGCCATTCAGCTCAGTATTTACCCATGGAATTCAGCCATCTTTTCCACGGAATCTTCTACCCAAAAAATAAAAATGGTAGCAATGGAAACTGCGTGCGCGAGAAAAAGTCTCAAAAAACCTGCAGCCCCAGCCAGGCGAGGCCTAGACACCGGGACCATACGAGGTGCGCATATTCATATATATCTCCCTTCTTTGTAACAGTCGAGGCCGACTTGATCCAATCCACCATCTCCGTATCGGGTGCTGGGTACGCTCCGGAAACTCATCGGATGGCTTTTCCTCCATGATCAAGGGTTGATGATGAGTAGGGCTCCGACCCTACCATCTGATCTGATGGTGATTAGCTTCATGATAATGGTGATAGGGGGATGTGCTTATGGATGAAGACGATACAGACCGCGAAAGCGATTGGGAATCCTCATCGAAGTGAGGACTTTGTTACTCAATCTCGGCTCTGCAGACTCTACAGTGAGAGCTGGAGGTTCGTAGGGGACACCACTGACAGGTGTTGAGAATAGTCCCCCTAGCTGGAGTTGTTTCTCTACATGAATCTTAAAATTCATTTTCCTATCAAACCAGATCCCTAGCCATCTTACTACATCTTTTGGGTTTAAGACAGTTTGGTTGTCAAGAATGATTTAGTTGGTAAGTAATACTTTGTGGTGTGAAAAGTGAATCATTTCAGTCTTTTCCATCTCGAATGTGACTGACTGTTTACTTTCCATTTCCATTAGTCCCTTGAGGATTTGTCGTAGTAAGTTGGTATTTTTCTTGATTGAAGTCGGGGCAACTGAGATGGACATGTCATTCATGTATGAGGGTCGAAGGTGATTCACTTCCTGTTGTGGGGGAAAGTGCAACCTGATGGATATTAAAAAGAGAATTGGTCAAGTTGGGCTTCCTTGAGGTGAGCCTGTGACCGGAAAAACCTCACTTAGTTGGCCATTGAATTGAAGCCTCATGATTGTTTGACTCAAAGAGGATTGCACCCATGAAATTAGTGAAATGGGAAGCTGCAATCTTTGCATGGCTGATACTAGGACTCTTTGCTGTAGTCTATCATATGCCCCGAGAATATCAAGGAGAACTGTTGAGACTATTCTGTGCTCAAGTCTGTGCTGCTCTAAAAAATACTACATAATAAGTGCTGTGTGTTACAGCCCTGTATTCCTGACCTTAGAGCACTCTGATTCTATAGTTCTTTTCAGGTATTGTACAGTAATTCTATATGTGTACGGACTAGTTGTATATTATGTATATTTGTGAATCATAAGATACTCTTCTTCTCTTCTTTCCTTAATTTAGAATCTTATGAATTATATTTCTGATTTGAGTCCTTATTTGATTCGACTTGGTCACCTAGTAACCTGTGCTCTCTTCCGGTTGTTACACTGTGTCAACAGCAGATACCTGCTTGTGTCTGCCCATTTGGGTCTCATGTAAAATATTGTTAGAATTGTTGGCAATGAATGCAAGTCTGTTGGCAAATATTCTCTCTAACAGCTTGGAAAGACATGGGAGAAGAGAGATTGGTTGATAAGCTTTAGGATTACTAAAGTCCTTATTTCTCTTTGGAATGATCATTCCCACTACCTGTCTCCATCTTAGGGGATAGTATCCACTGTTGAAAAGGGTAGTGTAAGCCTGAAAAAAAAATTTAAGCATGGCTGTGATTGCTGCTTTTGTTGTGGTCCAATCAACCTGGTCAAGACCTGGGGCTGTTAACTTGTCAGGTACTGTCATGGAAGGCTTTCTTAGCTGAGATTGACAAGCTCTAATCTTGTTGAATGAAATTGTCAAATAGGAAGGAAAGTGTTCCTATGTATCTACAAAATATATATTTACAGTGGGTCACTGTTTTGATTAAGCGAGTTCATGTGACTTATGCGCATTGTCAATTCCCTGACAGGAATTGCATTGATAATCTCCCCCATGATTAAGGTTGGCCAATCCCATATTTTTGGATCAGTTTTGTAGCTGTTATTGTCACAGTTCCAATATAGAAAGCAAATTGGCATTTGTATGATTGAAAGGTAAAGCTATAATTCATCTATAGAGAAGTTAACTACCTGCAAGTCTCCTGTGCTACTTATACACATCCAGAGCTATCTAAATCTAGCCTACATTTGTTAAAGTTATGAGCTTGAGCAAATTTGGAGGTTAGAGCAGAATCAGTGTCGCCGGTTAGACCAATACAGTAAGTCTTGGATGAAGTTGTAGAAGGAAGAATTGACTGGAAACAAGTGTATTGAGATGTATGGTTCTGAGTAAAACTGAGATGATAAGAGTGAGATTGCGTGTGCGCATGTCTTATCAACTGTGGTTTTTGACCAGTATTGTAAGCAGACGTAAGTTTATTATGCCAGGGTGCAGTTCATAGGCAAGATGCAGATCTATAACAGAGATATTGAACTTAGTGATTGCGTAGATGGGGGCATTGAAGAAGATACTAGAATAGCCTCATGTGTAACAGCTGCAAAGCCGGTAATTTCCTGTAGTCAGTACTGGCCAGTACAGACGTACAACTACCGGGTATTGGGCCCTGTAGAACATACTAGAACCACTGGCGAAGGAGCTAGAAAATGTTTGACAGGATTAGGATTGAGAAGGAACCTTGGAGAAGCTGCTAGAAATGACATCCTTGCAGTAACAACTGGAATTATCTAGAAGTAACCTGGCCTTAGAGGGAAGATCTTAGAAGCCAACGAGTCTGTACATATATGTGGCTTAGTATGTAGATGTTGGCAAAACACGAAGTAATACAAATTCGGTGCCGTCACAAAGTCAGCTGTCCGTCACGAAGACGGTGAATAATGTCAATTGACTGGTATCTCGAAATACATAAAACGTTGTCTCTTGTCTTTCTTTCTCCCTCTGCCCTTTCTTCCTCTACTCCAAGCGCCTCGCTAATGAGCTAAATCATATCCCTGTCAGCGTCCTAACGACAACCTGAACACCGCAATTACATAGAACAATTCATAACGCCCAAATATAATCCTTTTACCGACAGTAGAACTTAGCTCTCCATAGTTGAATTGTTAATATACCATAACCCATACAAATGCTCTCTGCTTTCTATAGCTGACCCGTGACATCATGCACTAGTTGGGGGTGACAAGGGATTGTTACCGCACGTCAAGGAGGTTGTATAAGATATTATATTGCTATCAAGAGGTACGCTTGTAAAGGCAATAAAAGACGAAGAGAGGAGGTAGCTACTCTCGACCCTCTCTAAGATATCTCCCTCGGCTGTGCTCAGTCATCCAACGTGATGCCAAGGCGCGCTAACCCGTATCCCCACACGCACGCAATACAGTTCTCACGGATTGTGACATTACCCCCCCTCCTGAAGAACTGCGACCGCGCAGTTGCAGTCATAGCGTGATTGTCTTCCAATTCGGAGTAGTTGTTGATACCATTGTTGTACGCCTCTAGCCACTTCGGGAGTAGTCTAGGTGGTCCCCTGGCTGTTGGGTAGCGTATATGGAATCTTTTGATCATATGAGGTGCGTTCATAGCGTTGGAGCAGGGGTACCATTCGAGGTCTTTGCCAGCGCCCTTCCATCGAATCTGGTACTGGAGAGTGTTGCGATAGACTCGGGAGCTTAATATCCCCTCAATTTCCCATTCGTCTTGCTCAGGGAGTAGTTGAATTAGTGCTGGGGCTTGTCGAACTTGTCCTGGTAGTGGGTCCTGTACGAACTTCCGCAGCAAATGGGAGTGAAATACAGGATGGATATTTCATTCTTCTGGTAACTTCAACTCCTAGCTCTCCCCAACCTTCTTTAGTACTTCAACAGGGCCATACCACTTGTCTGAAAGCTTACGTGAAGGTCTGCTCATTTTCCAGTTTGCGGTAGAGACTAGAACCATGTCTCCAACTTCCCAATCGACTTCCCGACAGCTACGATTAGCTAACCGCTCCATCTTCTCCTGTTGAATCTTAAGCGAGGATTTAGCGAATTCCATTGCATCATTCATACGAGTTGCTACACAGAGAGCATCTTTTCGATTCAAGGTCTCCGTGGCAGTAGCAGGAGGCTCAGGGTTATGTAAGTCCCAGGATTCATGCGCCTCGTAGCTATTGAGTAGTTGGAATGGTGACAAGTTGCCAAGAGATTCGTGAGGTAGCGTAAGCTGAGCAATATCCATAATCGGTAAGATAGAGCTCCAATTGTCTTGGTAGTAGGTACAGAATGGACGAAGTTTCTGCTTGATATACTGATTCATGATTTCCGTCTGGCCATCGACGTTGGGGTTATATGATGTAGTCAACTTGACCTTGGTGCCGAGAATACGACAATATTCGTTCCAGAAACTTGATACAAACTGAGGTCCACTGTCGGAGACTATGGAGTCTGGCATCCCAAAGTGACGACTCCAGTGGACAGCGAATTGCGTCGCCATCTCCTTTGCCGTGATGGTCTTGTGGCAGGGGATCGAGACTGGTTTCTTTGATAGTCTGTCCATGATCACGAAAGCAGCGTCAAAACCGTTCTCATCTAGCGGTAGCTCCGTGAAATCCATGGTCAAATTCTGGTAAGGTCGCGTGGGGATTGGTAGGGGGTGGAGGAAACCAGGAGTCTTATCTTTCCTCGCCTTCATACGAGCACAGCTGCAGTTAGAGATATAACGGGTGATATTGGCCGTCATTCCAGCCCAGTGATATTTGCGGCCTAAGAGGAGCTTGACCTTACTGTTCCCAGCATGCGCAACTTGAGGTTGAGCGTGAACGTGACGGATTAAAGTCGTACGGAGCTCTGGTGGTTCCAGAGGAACCTCCAACCGCCCATGGAAGAAGAGCTTACCGCTAGCCAGCGTGTACACGGGATGATGCTGCCGAGCCTTCTCGCGTAGAGTTTCAAGCTCCTCCGATTCCTTGTTCGCTGTAAAGACTTGGTCAATGATATCGTAGTTTTCGATATCGTAAGCAGCTGTCGACGTAGCGTCAGGGGCCTCTCCAACTAGAAACTGTTCTTCAGGGAGCTCTAGTGGTACTGTTACAGGCTTAGGGCCTTGTAGGATTAGAATCGGACTTATCTGATTCCGCTTGTAACAATTGCTCACGTGACCATTGGATAGTCAGGCTTGAAGTGACTTATGTAAGACTTAGTAGATACTCAATTGTGTAGCTCGTGTAGTTCTTTTGTTATACAGAATATAAACCTTTATTTTTGGATTCACCTATGCGAACAGCTATCATGATCAGTCCTTTTACAGGTACTAAATCGACTGGTGAGACAGTCTCACGGGTGCCAAGCGGTGAGATTTTCACATAATCATGGTCAACAATTTGCAGGTCAGCTAGTTGCGTCTGTGCCATTTCCTGGAGAATCTTGTTACTGATCTTATCGTTGGGAATCATCTATTGGTTGCGTAGAGCACGCTTCTTAGCTTCCAATGGTGAGAGGTCTTGATCTCTACGGGAAAGTGTATCTGCCAGGGTGTTTATAACTCCTGTTCGGTACATGATCTCAAAGTGGAATTGGGCGAAGAACTCCGCCCACCGTGCTTGTCGAGCGTTGAGATCTTTTGTTGACATAAAGTAGACCAAGGCGCGGTGATCGGTATAGATGTGAACCGTCTTTTGCGCACCCAGCAACTCAGGTTTGTACTGTTGGAAAGAGCGGAAAATCGCAAGTAGCTCTTAATCGTGGATCGGGTAATCCAGCTCTGCGTCTATCATGGTTTTAGAGAAGAAACCAACTGGGTGGAACATTCCGTCGTCTTGAAGCTGTGAAAGCACGCCAGCCACTACCCCATCGGAAGAGTCAGTTTCGAGTCTAGTTTGCTTGAATGGATCGTAGTGACACAAGATAGGAGCCGTCTGTAGGGCGTGCCGGAGACGCTCCCATGCCTCCTTGCAAGCTCCACCGAAGTGGAAGGGGACGTCTTTCCCAGTCAGTAATGTGAGTGGTCGGCAAATACTGCTGTAGTCTTTGATAAATCGACGGTAGAAGTTACAGAAACTGTTACGGCGTGCGCTAGGGATACTGGAGATCGCCGTCTGCCGAAGGTAATGTACTAATAATTATTCAGATTATAATTGCTAACAAAGGATACTCAGATATAATCCAACCGGCGAGGTGCCAGGTGGTCAAAGGTCGGAGAACTACAGGAGAGTCGAGACACAAAGTCAAGCAGTCGAGTTGCCGAGCCAGCGATCAAGGCTGATAGATCAGGGTGAACACAAGTACGAGTATGTAAATACGAAATTGAAGACTGAGAATATCGGACTGTGAGGATCTAAAAGTATGATATTATATAGGTGCTAGATTTCGAGATCAAAGATCAAAAGAATGAAAGATTGAGAAGCTGGAGAACTACTATGTGGTAGCTCCAGCTTCCTTATATCTAACTCGAGACAGTACTTGACTCAACTAATACTATGGCAAATATAGTCATGACGCCAGCCCCTCCACCTCTAACTGTCAGAGTTTGCTCGGAAACCTTCTCCTATCCACTATTCCTGAGAATCTTCTCCTTGAAACCTCTTCAAGGATGCCTGGCCATAACAGAAACCTAGGTAGCTTTGTACACCGCGAACGTTGCTAGCATATTCCCAATCCTTGATAACCTCAATTTTCTCGGGGTCTACCTCAATCCCGGTGGTACCAATGATGAAGCCCAAGAATTTCGTACGTGTCACGCCGAATTCAGACTTCCTGATGTCTGCCTGGAGGCCGTGGTCTCGCAATATCTCCAATATTTTTTGTACGTGAAGGTCATGCTCCGCTTCTGAATCTGAGTAGATCAAGATATTGTCAATGTAAGCTGAGCAGAAGTCGTCTAGGTATTCCATTAAGATATCGTTGATAAAACGTTGAAAGGTGGCAGGGCCATTAGTCAAGCCAAATGGGAGTACTTTGTACTTATATGTTCCGTAACAAGTGCGGAAGGTAGTGAAGTCCTCCGAATCTTTTGACATACGTATTTTGTGAAATGCCTGCTGAATATCGACTTTGGTGAAGATCTTTGCTTTAGAGATTCTAGCCATCATTTCATCAATCAAGGGAATAGGATAGGGATCTTTCTGGGTAAGCTCGTTCAGCTTTCGGAAATCGACACAAAATCGAAGCCCACCGCCAGACTTCTTTGCCATAAGGATAGGTGTTGTGAATACCTCGGGTCAGCTCCAATCGAGCCTCATCGGGCTTCCATCATTGCGGCACTCGGACACTCGGCCGCAGTAAGCTAGGTGAGATTAGGGCACTGATAGCACAGCTAAGTACCTAATCACTCTGGCAACATCCTTATGTCCGAGCGTTGCCTGGTGGACCAATGCATTTAGACTGAGGTGCTCATCACTCTGATGGCTACCGAGTGGCAACAGCATACAATGTGACGACGGTGTGTAGCTCTGCAATCCCGGAAGTTCCACACTAGCAACCAGTGTCAATAGTATGTTATGACAGGAGATATTGTCAGGGGCTATGGAAGTGGTTACTGTGACAGAAGTAGGAAGCACCTGCGGTGAGTGCGTGATCAGGACTGGGGTACTGAATGTATATATAAGGAAGCAATACTTCCGCAGTTAGATAGTGAATCAACCATCTCACTACTGTCCATTCCAACACATCTTCTCACTACAGCCACACCAATTATATCCGCGCATCCATAATCATCTGCATCCATTTCAGGTATTCATCTGTCCCCTCATGACCTCGTTATTATAACAGGTTGGAGCGTTAGCACAACTAAGTGATACCTGGCATTGCGTGGCTGGGTAGCAAGTATAATGCCTATGGATAAGTCATCAGTCTATAGATCTACAAAGATCAACTCTTATAAGTACCTGTTAGTAGTAGCTAGAGTTCTCTTTTCTTCTTATATAGTTTAATAAATCAATTTATTCATTATCAACTCGGTTTCTGTCACAGATGGTAATGATAAGACATGACTGTATGAATATTGGCGTTGGTAGGGTATCTATGGGAGAAGTATACGGATATTATTCACGTGGTGTCAGTGCAGCGTTGGGGTTTACTTCCGTTCTGTATTCATGATAGAGATAGATAGATATACGTTTTTTAGATAAATAACTCTGTTACCCACTCTTTGTGCTAGCACATAATCTTGAACCGGTGATAAACCGACAATGACTGTCTATGATAAGATCATTCACCTAAGGTAGCAATGCCTTTAGGTGATAAGATAATGGTCAGACCCAGTGGACTCCCTATACTTCCAGTCTTGCCACTTTAGTCGTTTAAATCCTGCAACAAATGATAGATTAATTATTGAAGTGCTCTTTGAATTGACTCTATGGGAAGTACCTCCATCGTTCTCAATTACAGATGAGTGTCACGGTTTCGAGGGACAAGCGCTGGGGCAACTATGTGGTCAATGGTAGTAAATAATAATTCTAAGGAGAGAACTCCCACTACATCTATCTAGTCATATATATACGTGAAAGCCTCCTCGCCACCGAGGCTAATCCCTCTCCTCTTCCTATGCTATGGGGCTCTCCTAGTGTTCGGACTATACCTATAATACAGCACTATCGCGTTGTGGCGCGGAAGGATTGAACTCGGTCTCGTATATTTCCCGTTAGTGTAAGCCTATTAACATGTGTTGCAGTGCCGTACTGCCGTGCCGCACTGCCGAGTTCGATGCCACATGCATGCCATGCCAATGCCGACGCAAAGGTATTGTATTGGGTGGCGTCGCACATTAGCGCATTAGTAGTGGTTAATAGCGCCACTCGAATCAGGCCTAAGTTAACCAACATAGGCTACAGGGACCAATCGGCTTACCAGCCGTTACAATGAGCAGTTGATTAGTTGAGTATTAGTCTGTTCTAGATGTTGAGTCGAGGAATTAGCTAGAAGGTTAGTTGATTGAATAAGTGGGTTCCAAAATGGATGATGTAGATTGAAGTCACCAAGTAAGAATGGCTTGCCAAGCTTGAGTTACAAATCGAAGAAACGCTGGATGCCATGAACAAGGACGGAGACTAGGACGAGGACAAAGACAGAGGCTGATAGTTAAGGCGAGATATTCAGATAAATGATTAAATTCTAAAACATAGGTAATTTACAAGACAAAAAGCTGCAGTCTAAATCCAGTCCTAGAGATTCTGTTATGGTGTGCCAAGGGATTAGTCAGGGGCTAGCTTAGTAAACTAGCCGAACCATGTACATAGATTATAGAGGACTCACATCTGGCTAAATTGAATAAACACAAGTCTGCACACATTAGTTCATTGCTTCCAACTCACACAATTGTTCTCCTCTCAAATCGCTAGTCATCCTTATTTGTCCACTAAGATATCCTCCGCACGCTCATAATCATAACAGTTTCCTTAAGTACATGAGCATCAATACTATAACCAAGGGTTTAATAGTCCACAGTTCTCACATAGCAACTAACTAGTACTCCGAATGACAACTGTTTCTATTACAACAATATAACCATTACAATTCCTAAATTATGTTATTGTTTGTACGTCATAACTTGGTTGACTGGGTGCAATGCGACATCCCAGAGATGGTTTGTTACACTGGTCAGTGTAAGGGCTTGAAGTAGAATTGTATTCGAATTGTACTGTATGCTGTGTATAGAAGATATTAAACTAAAGAAGGAAGATGGAAGAGGAAAAGTCTTCCTTATATACATTAGAAAGTGGTCTGTGCTGTTACCAGACTACACCCAAATAGAGCAACTAAATAGTCACCTGATTGGTATCAGCTCAGATCAGTCACCCAAGCCCAAGCCTTGGCTATCTTAGGCTCTAGCCTATGACAGACAGTGTGGTGTTTGAATGAAGGTGAGAGTGGCTTCTCATTGTAAATGTGAATAATATAAAAGGCCTCCTTTGGAAGATCAACTACCAGGATTTGAAATTCTGGGTCTGATACCAAGTCATAACTAGGCATAAACTGGATCTGTGTAAGGATTCCTCTTCCCATCCTTACTTCAGTTCATAATTTTAGCATTCCTTCTATGTTATTATGACAACAGATTAGTTCTTGGCACTTGTTATTATGTTGGTACTAGTTTAGGGCCTATGCTACAATGAGCTAGTGTAAGGAAGCCAGTATATGTAGGACGGCTTGGTCTGAAGACATAGAGTTCTCTACGCTCAGTTTTCTGTCATACCCAACACCTTCGGATTACCTCTTGTACTTTTAGTTACCACTAGTACCCACTCAAACCTTTAGACCTTTTAGCTATTTATGTTGCCCATCTTTCAAACCTTTGGTTCCTCCTAGTTATTTCCAGTAGACCTTCAGTCATCTCTTACGACCCATCTGACCTCTTCTCACCCTGCAATTCCGCTTCAGGTCAAACGCCTACGCTCCAATCTGACACCCCCTCAACAGAAGTTCCAAACTCCTCTATGGTTGCATCTGATATATAACCATGCTCATTGAATTGAACATGAGAAGACCTTATTATCTTCTTTCCGCTTCTTGATGGCACGTATAGTCAATAGATGCTATTCCCTTCATATCCGACCAAAATACCAACCTCAGCTCCAAAGGCTAATTTGGCTGCGTGAGCTCTCTTTTCTTTTGGAATTTGGATATATGCTTTGCACCCAAGTACTCTGATATGGTCTATGGACGGTTTATTGTCATCTGTGGGGTAGATATGATCCATGAACATTTCGAATGGTGTTTTTTCAGACACGCAATTGGCTATTCAATTTGTGATATGAGCCATGGTGCGTATTATTTCTTGCCAAGGGAATTCAGGTATAGCCTGATCCACCATGACGGTCAGTAGCTTATCTAGTATCACACAGTTGGACCTTCCACTGCCCCCATTTTGATACGACAAATAAGGCAATGTTACTTCAAGGTGAGTACCCAATTCCATTATTAGATTACTCAACTTGGAGCCTCCGAACTCCAATCCTCTATCCAGAATGAACCTCTTAATTATACAATCATATTGAGTTCTTGTTTCAACAATGAAGTTCTTGACATTTTCAAAGGCTCCTCTCTTCTCTGAATGAGTTATAACCCATCTCATGTTGGTGGCAAAATCAGTAAAAATTGTGGGGTACTTTTGATTCATAATTCCTTCAGGAATCACTTTTATCACGTCAATACCCACTGCATCAAATATTTTCTTAGGCTTGGCTCTAGCCTCTTTGCTGACAGGACAAATTGGCTTAGTTAATTCACATGCCTTGCACAACTCACCAGGATGGATGTTGACCTCATCAATACGGTCTATGTACTTCATTCCACGAGTGAGTTGACCAGTACTTCTGACATTCTCGATGCTAATGTGTCCTAGATGACAATGCATTAGCTTTAAGTCGGGTTTTATATCCGAAAGCCCCGCTGGGTACGCCACGTTTTTGTACTTCTCTACAGCTTCTTTTATAAAGCAGCGTGAATAGGTATATAACAAAGTAGACGCATTTGATGTCTTCACATATCTGTTGTGGATTGTGCAGCCTGCTCTGGGTAGTTTCTTTCCACTGACTAAATTATTGGGAAAGCCTGGGACGTAAAGACACTGTTTTAACTCCATTACACGGTGCCTTCCTCCTTCTAGTGCAACAGTCAGTTGTACTGTTCCATGACCTTTTGGTGTGACACTTCCTCCGCCACATTGTATTGGTCTTAAGACAACCTTCTCCTCATAGTGAGTGAATCTGTCCAGAGAGTTAGCTATATGCTCATCTGACCCCGTATTGTTAAGCCATTGGTTGTTACAGTGAGTTTTTTGTATTGCATAGGTGGAGGAGGGGCTCTGACCATCTGAGAAACTGCTAGATGCGACGTGGCTGAAGGCGCTGAATGCGGGTATTCCAAAGTTTGTAGTTGAATTGTTATCCGAATCATCATCTGTGGCTTCTTTAGCCTTTCCTTTGCCCTTAGCCTCACGTTTCTTAAGCTTTTCGGCGTTTTTCTGGTTCAGCTAATTCTGACGTGTTAGTCATTTTTTCCCATTTTTAGCCTCCCAATCCTGACAAAGCGATTTATTGTGCTTGTAGCACTTGCCATTCTTGCAATATAGGCAATTAAACTTGTTGCCGCCTTCATTAGCCTTACCTCTTCCTTTCGCCATCATACTAGTGCTAGAGGAGCTTATCTCGAAATTACGTGCCTCATCTAGGAGGTCAGCAATTAAATAGTCGAGTGAGGGAGCTATGGCGGTGTTTCGAGCCTGGTATCTCTGTCTTTCGGTCCAAACTGGAAGCTTTCTAGCCACTCTAGCAATAAAGAACATTCCATTCCATCTCTCTGGTATAGAATTAGAGAGAGAGGAGATATTTCGACCCTTTTGGTGAACTCAGAAATATAATGGTTGAGGTCAATGAAGTCTTCAAATCTTATACTTGACCAATCAATTATGGCTCAATACTCAAGATTCCAACCTTTTCCCTCATACTGTTCTTACAGACTTGTCCAAATCTGGAGTGCTGAAGTTTTGCCATCAACCATGCCGTGAATATTTGGGGCTGTGTTGATCATAATGGCTAGTTTCATCCTAGCATCTCCAGCAAGCCACTGCTTTCTCATTTCAAATGCATCTTTACTCGAAAATATTTCTTTGATGGACACATGTGGGGGTTCTTCCACTTAATCACACATGTAGTCCTCCAGATTGTTGGCTAGAGAAATGTTCTCCATGTTGTTCTTCCATTGCTCGTAGTTTTCCTCCCCCTTCAACTTGAAATATGGAGGCAATTGGAGTGTACCGACATTTCCCGTCGTACTTGAGGAAGCCTTGGGTTGACTCCACACAGGCTTTATTCTTGACGTAAGCTTCTCCTCGATCTTCGGGGCTATCTTGGAACTTTCGGAATTTTCAATAGACATTGCACATTTTCGAATAATAAAACAAGGTTTAGTTTCAGAAATCTTTTGACATATTAGCTTTTGCTACCGGACTCAGAACCTGTTGCAATTTATGCGAGAGTAGAGTGAAGAGTATACTGCATACCAGCTATTAATTCGGCTGCGTGTGGATACTTGATCTCGAGATCAGATTCCTGATAATATAATTTAATATGGAATTTATTGTGTGTATTGTAACTACAACTTTGTACTGTTGATGATACTATAATCTAAACACTTTACAATTACAGAAAATGTGGAATACTAAGCGAGACACGTGATACAATTACAGAGCTATCACATGACTTTCAACAGATTTGATTTGAATTCAAGCCGTATTTCACGGATCCGCAATTGGAATTTTAATACTAATATAACATTGTGATAAGATGAAGGGGTAGTTAACTATTATTGTGATAACGAGGTTATGAGAAGTCTAAGAATGGTCGCAATGGATGTAACAGTCAACTTGGGTAGATATAGGATAGCGCTTTAAGTCTAACGTGAAGAAGAAGGATATGTATTGTAGATCTGCTATATTGATGACTATTGAAGATAGGAGTAGAAAAGGTTGACCATGTACAGAGTTCTAGCAGCAAGTATTTATACACAAAAATGGTACACAAACTATACCCTCTATAGCAATAACTCCCAACCATTCAGCCATTCAACAATTATATCATTAGATATACCTCCGTCATATGATCATATTATCATGTATGGCTGAGATACTGGTGTTGTCATTTGCTGTATGTTAATGACGTATCATTGACACAGGATTGCCTGTCCTTTCGGTTACACTTGCCTAATACTAGCCATTTCAAGTTATGTGATGTATAAGTGGGCCTGATCACAACAACTATAAACATCAATTTAATAATAGCTTCCCGTATACAATTAGTCATGTAAAAAGTCATGTAATTTTAGAATTTAGAATAATTGGGGCTATCGAAAAGGCTACGTTGTTCATAGACACGTGACTACAAATTCTGTACTTAGTTTCACCTCGGTAGTTACTTGAATGAATGCGCTCTACAACCTCAATGACAGAGGGGTCATTATTTCCTTAATATGTAAGGATATACAAGAGAGTCATGAAGAGAAGGACAAGAACACGGCCATTAATGCGAAGATATTGGCAAGAACTGATTACGATTAATTCCGGCTGGCAAATGCTTCTACTCTTGTATATAATAGTTCAGCATGAGAGAGCTTTACTCCTCACGCAACGTCTTCTTTATTTACCCATTACAATACATTTGTTTACCCATCTCTTCTTCGGGAAGACCATCTATCCATTCTCCAGTCTTCATCAGCAAGACCCACGTGTAACATCTACTGCAACTAGTTGCCCATTCATCTCTTCCTAGAGAAGATCTGGCATCACTTTGACCCATTAAATATCCTCATTTACCACCTAGACCTTCACTAGGCTATACAACGCACCCCGTGGAACAATGTCAACCCCTCATCCTTGAGACCGTATCAAGCTTGCGCCCCACACCCACGAGGCGTGAAACGGGTATGTGATTCATGTGGGCTCACTGCTACCTACATGAAGGGCTTTTTTTGCCAGAGAATCTATAGTAAAATAGACAGATGATGAAAATGAAAAAAAGGCGTCCGAACAAATCTGTCTTGCGCCTTGTCCTAATTTTCCCAGCAACTAACCAAAGGAAAAATATGTAAGATCCCTAGGAGTGCCTAGGCTTCCTACAAACCAGGTATGACTTGACTTGAATACATTTCGTATCAGGCTTACGCTATACACCCAACAGGCGTGATACGGGTCTGTGCTCCCTGGAGACACATTAAAACCTAAGTACAAAGTTTGCCTGTCAAATCTATACGCAGTAATATATAAATAAAAGATAAATTTCGAGAAAAAATAAGCGCCCTACGCCTTTTCTCCTTCCTCACATCCCTTTGTCCTGAGAGAAAAAAAATCGGCAGGACTTAATCCTCCCGGTTTGGGCTCTGCCTCTCGTAACACTTAGTTACTTTGAAGAACTAGAGAAAATTTTCCCCACCTTTTTCTGCCAGCATCTCCTGTCCTCTCGGTGGTGGTTCGTACTTTGAGTTCCTCTATTGCTGTAGAGCAATCCGACATTCGGCAAAATGCCAGGGACGTTTTTCTATTCCGCAAACGCATTTACAATTTCCAAATTCACGGTAGTTCCTGAAGTCGCCATGCCGCGTCCTCGCTGCGACTAGGCGGTTATGCGCCCATCTCGATAGTGCTAACTCCGGTGGTCGTTTTCGTTTCATTCGGAGATCCAACTCCTCATATCGGCTAGGTCTATGTTTCATCCACCAGGATTCTATAACTTCTTCACATCTTTGCTTGGCATAACGAGTGAGGGCTGCGAGGGTGTACTTAAGTCCGTCCCACGTTTCTGAGGGAGATGTGGCCGTTTCAGCCGGGAGTTCTTGAGAGCTTCCTTAGCCAGTCTGTCTGCCTCAACATTCCCCGTAATCCCAGGGTGGGTTGGTATCCACCAGATTTCAACTGATCTGTATTGTCGTACAAGCTTTTTGAAGATTTCCACTACATCCTGAGAGGATTTCGTTTGGCCTGTTTGTGGAGCTCTTACTGCCGTAGAATTATCGAGGAGCACCTTTATTGATTAGCCACCGGCTTTTCCTATCGCTTCGTCGAGAGCCTTTTGAGCGCCAAAGATGTCAGCATCGTAAACCTCCGCCCCTGCAAACCAGGTATGAGAAAAGGATCCATTCATTATACAGGCTATCATGTGACTTTAAATCATTGAATGGTACACGTATTGACGCGCTCATTCTGGTACTGGTTCGCGGATCAGCACAAGCTATATTTTACGGGGATTGTGGTCCTTGTGTCAGTTATGCCGGTTTTGGGTATAATTCTAGGGGTGTTGGCCTATTGTAATGCCTGTATTTCTGATGGCAAGATTAGTTGCAATGTTATGAATGTGGGAGTGTTGTGTTGTTGTTTTATTAAGTTCCTACACTAAAGCTCCAAGTCCAATATGAGTACATGACTGGTGTTCACAGCCAGGACTACATCTAAGACATACCCAGCTTGAATCAACCGCATGAGCCATCATAAAACCAGCAGTCAGTAAAAAATATGCGCCGCCACGAACTCCTTCCCCCAAACCCGACAAAACTATAATTTGCAAAGAAATTAGCACTGAAAGCAATACTCCTCTCCCCGATTTCCGTTGGGTTAGATTTAGTTTCCTGACAAGTTATAATGGATTTCCACTGAGAGTAGAAGATAGGTGTACTAGAGAATACCCAAAAAATTGGTATCCTGAGCAAATTTTTTGAAGTTCACGAAGCACTTTGATTCTAGTAGTTTGTGTACAAGGGCACTATGTAACAATGACCCTCTTATTCGACGCGTGGTTTTTGCGTTGAGTCGACAATCTATAAAATGCGAAGAGGTGATTTACTACCCACAGGTGCATTTTGTTACAGCGTCTAGATTATTGAAGCGACGATGATGCGCCGCGAAATTGCCGTGGACCGTACGGACAGCAATGAGATTTTGTGAAAATTGTCTACAATCCCCCTACTCTGTTGATTCGTGACGGCGAAGTAGGAGATCATGCTTGCGATAACGTGGTGCTAGTGTTGTGTTATGTTGCCTGTTGTTGCTTTTAATCAAGCAAGGCTGACATGTAGCCACAGCTTCAGGGCGGCTGTGAATTTCAAACCTCCTACATTTGGTGACCTTACTGAGTATTATGATTATTTGCACAATCACTACAACGTATCATCTCCTGTTTCTCACATTATCTCCAATTGGGCTTCTTGGCCAAGAATACTATTCAGTGAGAAGTTTATTCTGGCAAACTTGCGACTGATGATAAAACATTTGCAACTGTTGACAACCGCTCGAACCCGAAGTTCTCCTTTCAACCTAGAATACGACATCGTAAAAATTTTGACTGGCCTTTCGAAATTTTACTTGAGCTGAAGGCTCTGAAAGACGGATGATATTATCGTGAATTTGAGCCTTGTTGCGCCAGGGCAACTGGACGACGCAACTTGACAAATTTTAACACTCATATTCAGATTCAACTGGTACAATTATTTTCTCCGGTATGCCAGCTCTTCTCCTTGGAACTGAGATGCCTGAAACTGCGCCTCCAAACTCCCGGGAGTATGGGTTCGTAGTCTCTCACCAGAAAGTGGAGTTAGATATAGACTTCTCGACACAGAGCTTATCCGGTCTTTGTGAAATAACAATAATCCCGCAGACGAAAGATCTCAGAGTAATCAGGTTCGATGCTCGCCAATGTTCAATAGTAGATCCGGGGGTGACCATCAACAACATACCCGCCAGCCACATTCATGATGATCCAATGAAAAAGATGGAAATTCCTAACTACTTAGAATGGGGTGTAGAGCAGTGGGGAATGCAAAAAGATCGACTAAGAACGTTGACAGACGACAAGAAGGGTGATAAATCGCTCGCAATCTTTATACCAAAGAAGGTCCCAATAGAGGAAGTTGATCCGTCAACTGAGAAAGCTGTTCTTGGACTCGCGCAAAGGAATACCACCACATTATATACACGTAATACAACGAATACTCCAGAATTAGGTACCTTTTCTACAGCGCCAGTCTTAACGCCAAAGATAGCTGCTGAACAATCTGCAAGATTCCAACCGTTAATTGTAACTATACCTTTCACCATAAAAAGATTTCGGGACGGACTACACTTCGTTGGACTAGGAGAAAGTGATGCAAGATATCCCCATGTCTACACGCGACACTCTTTGAACTCGGGAACTGCTTCGTGTGTATTTCCATGCATAGATAACCCTGCCATGAGGTGCACATGGGATATATCAATTAAATTTTCACGATACCTCGGAGATGCGCTCAAGCGGAAGCAATCTCCCAAGGCCTATAAAAGTCCTCAACATCCTTCAAATAAAAAGGAGATTTCTAATTCAGTTATCAATCATACGACTGAAGAGTATGAAATTCCATTAAGTGAGGATGAAAAATTATTTGAAATGACAGTAATTTGTTCCGGAGAACTCATAAATGAGACTACAGATGTAAAAGATAGTTCAAAAAAGATTTTATCATTTCTTTGCAGTAATGTCGTTGCTCCTCAACACATTGGATTTGCTATTGGGCCTTTTGAGACTGTAGATCTATCTGATTTTCGGGAAAATGAGGATGATGATAAGCTTGGCCAAGCGCAAGTAGTTCCAGTATTAGGCTATTGTTTGCCAGGCCGGAGTGACGAACTTCGACACACATGTGCACCATTGGCACACGCTCTTGATTGGATTCAACTAAATTTCGGCTCATATCCATTTACAGAGTATAGACTTGTCTTTGTAGATGACCAAATTGAAGATACAGAGCACACTGCGTCTCTATCTCTTTGTAGTTCACGCCTCATCTTTGGAGAGGACATTATAGATCCGGAGATGGAAAATGTTAGAAAGCTCGTGCACGCCATTTCAAACCAGTGGATTGGAGTTAGTATCGTACCAAATCAGCGGTGCGATAGATGGGCTACGATTGGACTCGCATATTTCATGACTGACCTTTTTGTTAGAAAGCTCTGTGGCAATAATGAATATGTATTTCGCCAGAAACAGATGAATGATCTTTGCGTCCAGGAAGATTATAAACGACCATCGCTTTATGCTTTAGGAGAAATTTTACACATTGGATCATTCGAGTCTAAATTTATGGCTCTCAAAGCACCACTCGTTCTATCGATTTTAGATAGGCGAATTATTAAAGCATCTGGCTCGATTGGTCTTCTTCGAGTGATTTCTAAAATTATTGTCACATCTAATACTGGAACATCAGCCGATAGCATCATATCAACAGAAAGTTTTAGAAAAATTACTGAGAAAATTACAAAGTACCGTCAAACGGAATCATTTTGGAACCAGTGGGTTTTCGGGGCAGGATGTCCAAAATTTGCCATAACTCAGAAGTTTAATAAAAAGAGATTGTGCGTGGAGATGACTATTACTCAAACGCAAGACAAAAGAATTGAGAAATCTCAAAAATTAGAGCGTGGATCATTTATGAGAGAATTCAAAGAAGACATGAAAGGTGTTGATTCGGGAGAACTGCAACCAGTATTTACTGGTCCACTCACAATCCGGATCCATGAAGCAGATGGCACGCCGTACGAGCATATCATTGAGCTCCGGGAAGGCCATGCAAAAATTGAAATTCCCTACAACACTAAATATAAACGTCTGAAACGCAACCGGCTCCAGAAAGAGCGTGCAGCTGCTGCTGAACATGCGGGTGACGGGGGGGAAGAAGCCCTCTACTATTGCTTGGGTGACCTGCTAACATCTCCCAATGAAATGCGGGAATGGGGACTTACTGATTGGGATTCTGAACAAGAGGCTAGCATGGCACAAGAATCCTACGAGTGGTTACGAGTCGATGCAGACCACGAATGGATATGTGAGAAAAGCTTTACCAACATGAGAGCTTACATGTATGTCTCTCAACTTCAGCAAGATAGGGATATAGTAGCCCAATACGAGTCGATGATATATCTTAGACCTCTGACATCACATCCCTTAGTATCGACCTTTTTACTCCGCACCTTAATAGATAGGCGATATTTCTACGGGATCCGTGTAATGGGCGCAGAGTTTCTCAAGACGCATGCGACAAAAGTCCACAATTGGGTCGGCCTCTACCAGCTGCAGAAAGTTTATCAAGAATTCTTCTGCTACCCTGGGACCAAAATGTCTCGTATCAATGATTTTTCTGACAAACGTTCTTACAATGTTGAAAAAGCTATTGCGCGATCTCTTTCACAGATCCGGGCTAAAGACGGAACATGCCCCAAGGAAGCGCGTCGCTTCCTTCTCGACATGCTTCGTTTTAACGACAACACGAACAATGAGTTCTCCGACCATTTTAAAGTTGCAAATTTACTCTGTGCATTAGCTGACTCTTTAGTCCCCACGGAAGCCGAGCCTGATGTAATGAATAGCGGTTCTCAGCCACACACTGATGTACCTATGGAAAATATAAGCATGGCAAATGGAACTCTAGATGTAACGATGAATTTTATCGATACAGAGCCAGAAGATTTCAAGAATGAGGTCATTGAGGAGTTAGATAGGTATAGACGAATGGACGAGTGGATTAATTCATATCACAACATCTTGACTGTCACTGTATTAGATTGCAAACAGAAACTAATGAAAGCTAAAGTTATCCAATCCGATCCAATCGAGTTTGCTCAATATTTGCATGACGGTACCTCTGATTTTATCCGCATAAAGGCTGCAGAGGCATTAGTCGATTTGGGATTCATGAGTAACAAATTTGTTTTAAAATTACTTCTCAATGTCTTAAGTACCGACCTCTCTCCCTATATCCGCAAAAATCTCTTCGAAATTGTCTGCCTTGGTCTTGCAACTATTGCGTTTGGTGATCAAATGTTGAATGATCCAGACTCACAAAGGTCAACGAACAATTATAGTAATGTCAAGCAAAAAACAACAAATGGAGATTTGACAGGTGTAATTAAATCAGAGGGATCTATGGATGTTAATGGCGACTTAATCATAGAAGAAAATGTCTCTTTAGAAGAGAGAAAGGTAGCAATCTCACGAACATCGAGTTTGGAAGGGGCGTTGATTGCTTTGAGGATTGAAATGAAAGAAAATATGGAACTTCGGAAAGCACTCTGGGAGGCTATCTGTTCGCCTGTGATTGGTTTACACGAACAACTGGACTTACTCGACTTGTGCAGCATTCTCTGTGATCCAAAAACATCAATGACTGTCAAGCTAAAGTGTCCAAAGTTCTGGGAAGCGATAAATCTAGGAAAAGTTTGTCATTCCCCTTATTATAGTCGAAGAAATTAACTCATAATTAAATAGGGCATTCTTCATTTCAAACTCACGAAAAAGATGCGTACTTGCCCCTTGAAACCCCTTGTGTTCGGAGAAAGCCTCAAGCCCCAGGTCCTGCCTACTCCTGTTCGTCTCTCAATTTCTGCTAGCTCAGCGCTAAGGACTCCTCTCGCAAGCAACCCCGCTTTAGCTTCAATGAAGTCGGCTTCCGTTGTGATTAAAGCACCTGCGAATGTAGTTTCTACACCTACAACAACAGCAAATTCTCCACCAATAGCTTTTAGGTCGCAGAACAAATCAGCCACAACCATATCACTCCGGCCATCCAGTTCAAATAAAATACCTTCGAAGAGGGACCTTGAGTCAAATGAAACGCTGGACGAGCGTCCTCACAAGGTTGTTAAGCTCAAGCCTATTAATATGCAGAGAGTAGCGTTGATTCAATCGCGCCCCCCAAATCCAGCCGAATTCCGAAGCAAACCAATATCTAAGGGCACAAATTCGGCACCAAAATATTCTAGACATGGTATGAGCCCTAAACCAAAAGTTCATTCCTCATCTCCAGGCTTGATCTCGCAATCATCATCCACGCCGTCAATCGCAAGATCTCGCAAACCACTCCCAGAGGCTCGAGAGGCTAGAAAACCTTTGCCGGGCGTACCAGCTGGTCACAAACAGTCATCCGCAGGAAATCCAAATAGAACCCCTTTGCCAACCTCTTTCTCGGCAGAACCTGCTCCAGCAAAGAAAGGGTTCATCCTTAAGCTCAAAACGGGGGGTTACAAGGGGGTTCCATCAAACAATCCTCAATAGCAAATTCATTTCCTCTTCTATGATGGTTTTTATTACTGGCCCGCATTAATTCGGAATTTAGCGAGAAGGCGCATAACTTAACATGGAATACAAGTTTGTTGGTAAGAATGGGGTTTCTTTTGGATCGCTCTCGTAAGATGGCGTATTTGGTTTTTCTGCGTATTCTAAGTTATCGGGTTGAATCTGTACCTGAATTAGATCCTAATGTGATCGTATCGGCTGCGTTCATAAAGAAGTTATTCGATGTAGTCTCCAAAATATTGGTGTTGGAGATAGATTATTTCGCTTGCAGCGAGTCATGAGTTGAACTGGCAATATAACCTAGCAGATTTACGTACAATCCCGTTGGCCTCCATAATATTTCATTCGCTTCTCAATATGCTAGATTAGTAATTCAATAAGATGATTCAGTTAGTCTTTCCAATATTATCTGGAAGATGATTCCTCCCCAAATATCCTGTTCTGAGCGTTTTGAGACTGGTCTTTGAATGATTGACAAACGTTTGTGCCCTGCTCAGGCTTCTTGGACGATTCACGCTCGTTTTGGTCTAGGTTTTGTTGCTGTTGCGAGCGCTCTTCTTCCTGTTGTTGATTGGCGGCCTCGCAAGCTCTGGCATCTTCGTAAATCGCTATATCTTCAGTTGTGAGCATGATAGCTGTCGGCTTGCGACGGAGCATGTTTTTATTTGTTCGTAGGGTAAAATTGATTTTAGAATGGTGATAAGGCAATGATAATTATCAGTTGGCTGTAAAAGGTGTACCCTGACATCTATTTCAAGACTATTTTAGTGTGGTAATGGCCTTGCAGCGAGCTTCGCTTGAATTGGCGAGGCTGTGATAAATATGGAGCTCGAAGATATTATGGACTGTCCATACCCATGATTTCGTACCGATACACTCAGACTCGAGCTCAACATGTTTAAATGGCATCTCAGGCCAACTTTAGAGCACAGAGGACCCGTCGCTCGAGACCTTCGTAATTTAGTGGAAGGAATTTCTGCCAGTCTGAGGGCTTTTTCGCAGTCCGCGGATCGATCTGCAGAAGATGGTAAACAAGCTGACCCCAAGACTTCGCAAAATTTTGGTCCCGACTGATGCTGACCACAAGGAAATCCGGCGAATCTCAGAACATTGGCAGCCTTGAAAGAAATCGCGCCGAACGAGGCATCGAAGACCAGGCTATCCGTTCCGATGCGAGAAAGGACGACGACACCGTCCTCAAATGTCCGACGCATAGAAATCTCCAGCTCCGTCAAGGTTGCCGGACAGGTGCCGCGAAAGGCATCACTCGTGCGCCGCAGCCCGTCTTTTGGGAGCGGCCTCGGCCTTTCAAGCACTCGTAGTGGTGACAGTGTCCGAGGCAGGACGAACTTTGCCCTACGGACTAATCGGGCACAGGGCGGCAGCGCTGGTGCTCGAGGCGGAAGGGGTACTGCTCGAACAGGGCGCGGCCGACGGACGGCGCGCGCGCCACGGAAAAAGAAGAAGTGGGATGACGATGTCGATGAGCCATACGATGAGACCGAAATCTCCTACTTGGACCAACGCGACGGTGGCTTCAATGCCCCCTATAACCCAGATACAGGCGTAGAGAACCTCGCACGCCACCGCCCGCCCGTCATATCCAACCAGATCGGGCTCGCCGATTCCCTGCGCTACCGTCTCGCAGTCGCGACGGACAATGTCTCGCCGCAATACCGATTCAGCTCACAGCACCTAATGCGTGTGGAACGGGGGTTTGGTACAATTTTTGAAGACCCAGGGCAAAGAGCTCTCATCCAGGAGCAAAAAGACAAGCTTGACCAGGAACGTGCAGAGAAGAAAGGCGTTCCTTACACTCGCGAGGATCTCGGTATCCTTCCTCAAAAGACACAAGACGATGTTTTAAAGCAGTGGGTGGCAGGACACTACGAAGCTCCGACAGTTATCGCTCCCGATGATCCCTTCAGCTACGTGCGCAACTATGCAAAACGGAATGAGACTTGGCTACCATCCGACGCTCGGAAGTTTGAAGCTAAATTGCTCTCGCTCTTATCAAATTAAATAAAGAATTTTAACCTTTGAGGAGTGTGTCAAAAAAGTTGGTGTGGATCAATGAAACATGCATATTCTGTAGATGTATCTAATATTATCATACAACGTTTGGGGAATATCTTACATCTTTCCCAGGGCGTTTCTTGCCGCATTCACCATAGCTTTTACATCGAGACCTCCCTTTTCGACAATCTTCTCCATTTCCTTCTGGGCCTTCTTAATATCATCGGGCCTGGCCAGCTTCTTCAACTCGATATTCCTCAATGATTTTTGCATTACACCCCTTTCCTTACGTATTCCAGCGGCTGCTAGATCACCAGCCTTGCTCATGGCGTCCATAGCCAAGTCGCGTGAGTCCTTTGTTGAGGGAGGTATGGGCACATTCAGGTGTAGTGGCTCCTGCGCATCTATTTGCGGCTGTAGATTTAGATTTTGTGAGGTCTGAATAGCTGACATGATTGGTTTAATGTGCTACTCGAGAGAGCTTGAATGTTAGCGAGAATGTGCCAGGGATGTTTGCACGAAATCATATGTTTTGAAATGCCAGATTACTTGGGCAACATTAGGCCGTGCCATCCAAGTCACGGCGGTAATAGTTGGGAGACTTACCGCTTTTTCGCCGACCATGATGATTAGGCTTCGGCCACTCTTGGGAACGATCTGAGCAAGGTCGGATAGACGTTCTGTCTTCTTGCCATCACGGGACACCGAGACGCGCAGCGCCCCTAGCACGTCGGGGTTGAAGCGTCCACCATTTCGGTGCTGGGCGAGATCAGCCTCGAGCTTTGCCTGGCATTTGGCAATACCGCTAAGAAGAGTGGTAAAGTCGTGTGGATCTGATCCAGCAGTGGGAAGAGCTGCACGAGCTTCTTCAGCAGCGTCACGGTCCGCCCTACTTTTCTTCTTGAGTAGGCGTGGGATATAGTGGAATGCGCGTGAGGATGGCGTAGCCGTGGGGATCCGTGACCCTAAGGGCCAAGGATGTGAGCTGTAAGAAGATTTCCTCGATTAGTTAGTGTCCTGTGACCGTCTGAATGCAGGCCGTGTAGACACTTACAGCAAGGCGGTTACCGAGCGATGCATTCGAATGTAGTTACATGTTCCTCTCGACGCGACGATTCGGGCTGGAAACCGCGCTGACATTGTGCTGATCGCGATGTTGCCCCTAATCGAGGCTGGCCAGCCCATTTGATGGCATTGTTTAAGCGAATGCTCAGCCCTTCACGAGGATGCATGCGTGTGGCCAGCAGCGAAGCTTCGCCCTCGACGGGACTCCCACCCGCGACCCTACCATCGAATCCCATTCGCATTTCCTTACAAACAACATGCCGCGGACTGTACCACTAGACTTCTTTGATCTACCGGCGGAAATCCGTTGCCAGATCTACCGCCACGCGGTAAAAAAATCGGACTCCCCTATACTACTTACGGCGCAACAAGGAGAGTTCCACAACCTGAGCATCCCCTCCAATTTGTTCCTTACCTGCAGCCTCATCTACCACGAAGTGCGCCCACTATATTATTCCTTCAATAGTTTCATCATAACCCTGGATCGAATCAATGATAACTTTCAATACCTCCTGCAACCCCAATGCCGGGAAGGTCTTCGCATGATACGAGAACTGCGAGTAGTCATTAGGCGCTGGGGGAAAAAGGATTTTTTCATACACAATTTCATACCACTCATGGAAGACTGTATCCTGAATGGTAATTTAAGAGAGCTAGAGGTTATATTCAAGGAGAACTGGGTATCCAAATTTAAAAGAGGCGGCGGCAAAGATGGGAAGACTTGGAAATCTCTGAAAAAATTACTACTGGATCCTTCCTTGCAAAAAGTAAGATTGCTTTCTTGGGAAGGACTGGGAACCGAACACCTATCAAGAGAATTGGTACACATGACTAATGTGAGATGGCTTCTGGACGATCCGGATATGAAAAATATTGCGGGAACAAATGTAAACAGTAATTCACGAAATGCATCACGATTTCAAAATCAATAAGTTAATATAAAGAATAAACTTCCATACAAGTATAGATATGGCCACAAAAAGGCTTGAAATTATAAAAGAAGCCCAAATCAAGGGAATTTCTCCTGTCCTACATGATCTGCGTGCAATCGGTGAGAGATATCTTACCAATAATACATTTCGTCCGGCAGATGATACCGTGTGACTTTTGATAGTCCCACATTGTGGATCGAGTCATTCTTTTTAATAGGAGATAATCAAATCCTTCACTCCCCAGTTTTTATCCTCCTTCACACTATTTTGTTTACCCCTCACAGTCAATTTACCTAGCTGCCATGGCTTTTGTTACTGCCCGTTTCAGTGCGAGTTCCTTCTTTTTCAAGTCGTCCGATGTGGAATCTTCGATCTCCAATTGAGCCATAGCATCGCTGAGGGCTGATTCAATCTTCTCTTTGTTTCCTCGCTTTAGCTTGAGGGACATCGTCGGGTCAGATACTATCTCCTCAACTCTTGATATGTATGATTCAAGTTGTTGTCTGGCTTCAAACTTTTTGCTGAACGCTTCGTCGCTGTTTTTAAATTTTTCGGCATCTACTTTGATTAGTTTGTTTCTATAGTATAAGGATATCCATTTACCATTTATCATGCTTTCTATCTCGCTGGATGACAGCTTGCCCACTGAATTTGATATAGTGATGTTGGCACTGCGCCCCGAAGTCTTCTCTGTAGCTGTAACCTTAAGAATACCGTTGACATCCACCTCAAATACTACTTCGAGCACCGCATCGCCAGCTTTCATGGGTGGGATAGGAGCGAGAGTGAATTCTCCAAGAGATGTATTATCTTCACAGTTGACACGCTCACCTTGAAAAACGGGAAATTGCACAGTTTGTTGGTTGTCAGCAACAGTTGTGAAAGTTCTTTTTTTAATCGTCGGAACAGTCTGCCCGCGGGGTACAACAGGTGCAAATATGTTACCTTCCATAGCGACACCAAGTGAAAGTGGCACAACATCAAGTAAAAGTAAGTCAGCTGTGTCGGAAGAAGTAGCTTTTCCGGAAAGGATACCGGCCTGGACTGCAGCTCCGTAGGCAACTGCCTCATCAGGGTTGATGGACTTTTCGAGTTTTTTCCCGTCAAAGAAGTCGCTCAAAAGTTTTTGTATCCGGGGAATACGAGTAGAACCTCCGACTAGAACGATTTCATCCACTTTACTTTTGTCAAGGCTAGCATCTTTCAACACCTGAGCTACCGGGTCCAAAGTTCCATTGAAAGCCTTAGAATTTAAGTCCTCAAAGCGTGCTCGAGTAATTTGGGCGTTAAAGTCTTCTCCGTCAAACAGCGAATCAATCTCTACCGTAGTTTGTGCTCCATTGGAAAGCGTTCTCTTTGCGCGTTCACATGCTGTGCGTAAACGGCGAAGTGCGCGAGGATCGTTCGACATGTCTTTCTTAGTCTTGCGTTGGAATTCTTTTTTAAAATGTTCCAGAAGATTTGTATCGAAATCTTGACCACCCAAATGTGTGTCACCCGCAGTAGCTTTTACAGTGAACACACCCCCCTGAATGTTGAGCAGGGAGACATCGAAAGTTCCACCACCGAGATCATAAATAAGTACATTTCTCTCCTTACTTGATTTTCCTGCTCCTAAGCCGTAAGCGATGGCTGCAGCCGTGGGCTCATTTATAATTCGGAGGACGTGGAGACCAGCGATAGCTCCGGCGTCTTTAGTAGCTTGTCGTTGATTGTCATTGAAATACGCCGGGACTGTAATGACAGCTTTTGTTACTTTCTTTCCCAGCTTGACTTCTGCAACTTCTTTCATCTAGATGATAGTCAGGATTTTAGAGATTTTTTATTGAAGTGATTTCAAGATACCTTTGATAAAACCATAGATGAGACTTCTTGCGGAGAGAAGACTTTAGTCTCACCCAAATATTCAACTTCTACCATTGGACTTCCATCCTGGTCAATGACTTTGAATGGCCAAGAGGCAACATCTTTCTTTACTGTCGGGTCGTCAAACCGTCTTCCAATTAACCGTCTAAGATTCTGGTCAGTGACTTCGATTAGTATATACATTAAAATCCTAACTTGATATCAAAGATGGTGTTGCGTGGGTTCATCGCAGCCTGGTTTTTTGCGGCTTCACCGATCAACCTCTCCTTGTCTGTAAATGAGATGAATGAAGGTGTTGTAAAACTCCCTTGTTTAGGTTAGAATGAAATTCAGACATGGCTGACATAGTCATTTAATACCTTGCTCATTTGCAATGATTTCAACATTAGTCCCTTCATAAGTTGCCACTATTTTAGATTAGAAAGATGTATTTTTTCATATATTTTAGAGACTTCTAGATCTGTGGCTGTTGAGAAGTCGCTTTCCAGCTGAACTTACCGCAGGAATACGTGGTACCTAAAAGATAAGTTAGTGTCAAGGTCTAGATAGAGGTTCTGTTTAGACTTTTCATTAGCCCGCTGAGAGTTGCATACCTAGGTCGATACCAATCGCACCATCGTAGATTTCGGTTGCCATCTTGGAGCGATAAAGATGAGGGTGAAAGTAAGCCGAAGAGGATAGATTCCTGTGGTAGAATACTCACGCTTGAATTATGAAATTAAAAATATGGTACGTAGGAAAAATTATTTAGCTCACAGTCGCTTAATTCGATGTCGGAGCCCTAAGGCAACAAATATTCATTCACCGATGTCGCTAGATACACTAGTCTTCTTTATCACAAACCCTACTCGGCACAAACCGGCCCAAATCAGGAATTTTCTTAATACAACAGCACATGAGAAATCGACAACCCTTGCAGTATTTTGTGACTCTAATATATAAAACTCGATAGGGTATGACAGTTCAACGCCCGTCAGTGGTGCCTAAAAGCATAATGCTATCACCAAAGAGTTTGTAGAGCTCAGGTAAAGATCGACATCATCAATCATGGCTTACATTTATGATGACTCAACAACATTATTTATTAGCTAATGCGAAAAAATGTTATACTAGATTACTTATACTGTCGATCCTGTGGAAAGATTTCCTCGGCATATTAGCAAGATCCCAGATCTTTTAGAAGGCGCGTGCAAGAAAAGGAGCATGTAGGCTAAGAAAAGTGGTTGTGTCTCTCCTATTCTAACACGCTTGTAGCCACTAAAAGACCAGTCTCTGGGACACTTTTGAAGGGAGGCTTCATTTTTGGATGATCCTTTTTTTTAAATCATTTAATGTGTATTCAGCTATCTAGCTATGACACATGACCGGTACTATGTATACATATAGGATGACTCTTTTGACGTTAGAGACACTCATACTCTGGATTTCATTTGCAAATACCACTATGAGGTATGTTTGCTTATACAAACAGTCGACCTTCCTCCGTGAATACCCACCAAAGGGAAATTTAAAACCTTTGATTATCCAAGTATGCCTCCACCATCCATGCATACTAGCGCAGCAAGAAATGTAGTATAGTTTTGCCCTATTCGAACCAGCGGTCTCCTATCTCGGGTGAGATTTGTGTCCTAGCTATCCAGACCTTACTTGAGAAACCGGCCAAGATGATGTACCACTGCACCATCCAGCCATGGCGCTGTTTATAGTGTTGCCTGCACTGTCGCTCCTAGCTCCGTGCTGCGGTGGGAAATGGGTGGTGGATTGTAGACATTATGCACCCCAACTTTTTTCTTGGTTCGTTTGAAGACTGATAATGTCACGGACACGGAGAGTGACTAGAACAAAGACGAAGGTAGAGATTGACAAGGTAATCGACGAGATATTCAGGTTAATGATGATATTCTAAAAGATCAATAATTTACAAGACAAAAAGCTACAGTACATATGCCGCCTTAAATTTCTCCCAAGTACACGAGCTTTGATGCTATAATCAAGTGTCTAAGAGTCTACAGTTCTAAAATAGCAACAGACTAGTGCGTCGAATGGCAACTGTTGCCATCTTAACACTGTAAGCATTACCATTCCACAATTATGTTATTATGTGTACGTCATGACTCGGTTGGCTCGTCGCGGCGCGACATGCCAGAGGTAGTATGTAACAGATGGATGTGGTATCGCCACTTATGTCTTCGGGTTCATCCTCGATCCTCCATTTTTCTGTGGCTAGCTTCTTGCTAACATAAATGCAAGTTCTGCTTTTGGTTTTTTTAGGATTGCAGATGGCAACCCGGATGTTTGATGGTGGAGGGATTGATTGCGTTCCGCCATGGTGCCTGAATTGCTACTACGTGATGTTTATCGGGGCCCCGTTTTTGGAGGAGATGATGCTGTGCCTTATCTTTACTTTTATTCACGTTATACTGGATGATGTTCTGGATTTGTGTTCCTTTCACTGGGTTATGTTACACAGCGCTGCATCGCTTCCCTCTGCATGATTTTCCCGTGTTGCAGTCCAGCATTCGACTTGGATTGATGAAGTCATCGAACTAAAGGTCATTGTCAACAGCACTGGGGGTTGTTGAAGCTTTGTCGTTGGGTGATGGGTATGAGGTAGAGGTTTATGGGTCACCATGTATGAGATAACTGAGGTGTGGATGTTTGGAGTTCCTTACTATTATTACTGTACTAGTTAGGCTTGTTTTTTTCTCTGTACAAAAACAATGCTTTCATCTAGAACTGGGCCAAATCTCTTGGGTTTGACTAGCGGCTTTCGCCATTCTGTTCCTCCTCCCCCGCACAGCATCACATGCTATACATCTACCGCTCACCATGAAGTCCAAGGATAAAAAACGTCAGATCATAACAGGGGTCTTTCGTGGTCTTCCAGGGCCTCGGCGGGCGATGACCTTTTTGTTACATCAGATTTGAACTGCGTATGCAGCTATCTAACTATGACATAATATAGAAGAAAATGTACTGAAAAGTTGACTCAATATACAAGAAGACCGCTCATGCCTCGGATTTCATATGCAAGTACGACTGCGAAGTTATGGCGGCTTTTTCTTCACCCCAAGTCAACCCTCATCCGTGACTACCCACGCAGGGGAACGTCTCAAAAATCCAAAGCTATCTAGACATCTCTTTATCGTCCACTGAATTTTCTCCGCGCGAAATGTGGTCTTGGGCGTCTCCTTCCCAAATGAAGTAGATTTCCAGACTACTCAAACCATAACAAAGAACACCACCAGGAGGCGGACCAGAGCAATTTCCGTTGTTAACTTAAGTTAATAGTGTCCGCTGCAGTCTCACAATCGAAGCCTTGGCGCGCACAAAGCTCACTTCATGAAACTCCTTGCCAAAATTCAAAATTAAACGCCTGTAGTAATTGTATCCATCCCAAGAACTGTCTCCCAGATTTGTGCGCCACGCTTTGATTTCTCCCTCAGATATAAATATTGGCGTGGGCGTGTACGTGGTGGTCAATTGAGGCCATAGAAAGTCGACGAGAGTTGTGGTCATTGGAGTGAGGATCTATTAAGTCATGTCTGCAAACATGATGAGGTTTTGGTGGAGATGAATCTCGTTGGGTGTGAGAAATAGATTTGGTGGAGAGTCTTGAATCATTGCCTCATGGGCCAACTTGTTCGGTGTTGCGAAATTTGATTGAACTTGGCTCTGGGAGAATATTTCACTCCCAGATTCGTGGAGGGTAGCGCGTACAGGTGTTCAGTCTTGGCCTCCAGTGCCAAATTACGCTCGTATTGGAAGTTTGGAACTGCCCGTGTTTGAAAGATTGTCGGTAACTAGCCTACACCTGAATAATGCGAACACGGCTAGAGGACAGCTTCTGGTGTTCGGAATATTTGGATCATGTATATAAATAGGGCGTTAGATGTAGAAATACATTAGTTCTTCACCTAATAAATAAACTTACCTTTCGACATACAAACGCCCAGGCTTTATATACCGGAAGCGTTACAGCATTGAATTTTTCCTTTGCCGCTTCTGGCTTTATCGCTGGTCATGTAGGTAGCAATGAGCTTTTCGTGTCCATCTACCCGTGTCACGACTGAAAAGATATTGGATCCGTCCTGCCATGTGAAAGATTCCCATTTCAGATTCAAACCAACGATTATGTCGCCAGCAAAGTTGAATTCTTCGCCTTCAGCCTGTGCTAGTGTCAACACCTAGTATGTTCGCATTTCTGGGATATCCAAGAGGAGTCGCAGTCCCTCCCTTCAGGATCCCTACTCATCCACGCGTGTACCAGTCGACTTCGTCTCATTGCCCCCATCCTCAGCACCTCTTTCACGACTGTATTAGAGAGGAAGAGTAAAGGGTTCAACTGATCAAAAGTATCTTAGTGGTGGCAACATTGCTTACAATAAGCCGTTGGCAGAAGTGGTCAAGTGCTGGTTGGGCCTTCTAGAGGCAGCAGGCTAAACTCCTACATGGCAGATTTTGGACATAATCTCGACTGATAATCGAAAATGAGCACGGAAGGAATGGCCAAAGTAGTCCTGATGAGAGTTTTCCCATATGGCTTCTGGCCTTGGGATCACCGTGCATACTTTCCCACCTATTCAACTCGATGAAACTAGCCGTCTCATAGGCTGGTATTGGAAAAAGTCGGGCACTGGCTGGGCACGGCTGTAGCTTGGAGGATTTTGTATTCCACATATTCTATATACATCCGATATCCCTACGTCGCAGGTAGCTGGGTGCCTGCCTTATTATAGGCCAAATTTATATAATTAAAGGAAAGGATAACTTAGGTAATAGCGACTTCATCCCTATTTCTCTCCGAATCCTAGGGCTGCAGACACTAGTCGTGATTGACTTGATCTCGAAATATAAACATGCGCCATATGTGGAATAACCTACTGTTCTAAATACGGAACGCAAGCACTGACCGAAGCAGACAAGCCAAGTACGTATGGATAGTCTCCTATTTTGACCAGAAATTCCCCTGCCTGACTTCGTTAGTTATTCTTACTCATCGACACTACGAGATAGTGGCCTGGCCTACATCAGACGATAAATAATAGTTCCCCCTCCCTCAATGCCCATGTACATAATTATAATATGATACATTACACGCATCAATGAACCCGTGTTTTATACAAATTTTATCGCTGTAGGAAAAGATATAACGAGAACTAGCGTGTGGATTTGAAGGGAATCAAGGCTAGTGCAGCTTCGCCTAATCAGATAAATCGAGACTGTGATCGGGCAAAGGGGATTAACGAGCAAGGAAAGACAAGGTCAGAGTCTACACTGATATTTGATGTCATCAAACGCTTTTCATCCTCGGACTTCATGGTGAGCGGTAGTTGTATCGCATGAGATACCGTGCGGGGAGAAGGAACAGAATGGCGAAAGCCGCTAGCCAAACCCAAGAGATTTGGCTCAGTTCTAGATGAAAGCATTGTTTTTGTACAGAGAAAAGAACAAGCCAACTAGTACATTAATAATAGTAAGGAGCTCCAAACATCCACACCTCAGTTATCTCATACATGGTGACCCATAAACCTCTACCTCATACCCATCACCCAACGACAAAGCTTCAACAGGCTATAGCCCGGACAGCACATAAACAACAGCCAAAATGTCTCCCTCGACTTGGGCAAATATCGATCATACCCAAATCTCACTCAATCTCGTTCGACTTCCAATATCGACCGGTGGTGAAAATTATCGCAGATGGGTTGGCAGTTTGGAGATAACGTTCGACGCAATCGGATTACTTGATTTCTTACGATAGGAGACACCAATAAAATTTGAAATACGACCAGGTGACTTTGAAAAGTGGCAAAATGCCAGCAAACAGCTTCGGGGCCGCCTCCTGAACGCTGGTGATGAAACGTTGCAGACCGTTATGTTGACTGCCAAACGGCAAAAGAGGCATGGGATCAATTCAAAGCACGATTCGATCGAGAAACTGCAAGTTCCACCATTTCCCTACTCAGGGCCATCACTGATCTCACATAACGTGACGGAGACGACACATCGAAATCCCTTTCAACCTTTATTGATGCCTGGAACCGCCTCGGAAATCGCTCTCTACAATCTACTACCTCTCTCACCAAGGCATTCAAAGCCGTGACCTGGTCGGAAGTGGTAAAAGGTGCCTTTCTGCTGTCCTCCTCGCCCAAGCCCATGGAGAATGTCATTGATAAGCTCGTGACAGTAGTAACAGTGTAAGCGCTCTTCTTCAGGTCAAATCCACCATGGCGTAGAACCAAATCACGAAGTTAGGTGGATTTTCACTGCATGGTTATGTAAATTAGAGAGTTTGATAGACACCTGCATGGGCCCATAAGGTGCCAAGTCTGACCAAATGAAATGAATAGAAAATGATTTCTTCAACCTTAGAACGGACATATCTTGTCTACGACTAAAACTTGCAAAACTGCTTATTTTTCACAGTTATGTTTATTTATTTTACAATACTTAACGTCGTGCCCGCGCACAGCACGTGAGCTCCTCACGCGCCGGTTAGCTCAGTCTAAATAAAGCTATTTTTTTTTTTTTTGCATCAGATTTTAATTGCGTATGCAGCTAACTAGCTATGACACAATATCGGAGAAAATGTACAGAATAGATGACTCAATTTACAATAAGTGCACTCATGCCTCAGATTTCATTTGCAAGTACCACTGCGAAGTTATGGCGGCTTTTTCTTCACCCCAAGTCAACCCTCATCCGTGAATACCCACCCAGGGGAACGTCTCAAAAACCCTGAGTTATCCAGACATGCCTTCATCATCCACTGAACTTTCTCCGCGCGAAATGTAGTCTTCGGTGTCTCCTTCCCAAGTGGAGTAGGTGCCTAGGCTACTCAAACCATACTAGAGAACACCACCAGGAGGCGGACCACAGCACCATCCATCGTTTGCGTATTTTTATAGTGTCCGCTGCACTCTCGCAAGCGAAGTCTTGGCGCGCACACAGCTCAATTCGTAAAACTCTGCCAAAATTCAAAATTACACGCCCGTCGAGATTATATCCATCTTCAGCATCATCTTGTAAGCTTGTCCCAATCCCTCTCACATCCGTCCCAGAGAACTGTCTCCCAGATTTGTGCGCCACGCTTTGCTTCCTCCGTCGGGTATAAATATCGGCGTGGGCGTGTATTTGGCGGCTAGCTGAGGCCAGAGAATAGTTGATGAGAGGTGTGGTCATTGGAACGAGGATGTACTAAGTCGTACTTGTAGACTTGATGAGACTATGGTTGGAGTTGAACTCGTTGGGAGCGAAAATTTGACATGGCGAAGTATTTTGAATCATTGCCTCATGGGCCAACTTGTTCGGTATTGCGAAATTTGACTGAACTTGGCTCTGGGAGAATATTTCACTCCCAGGTTCGTAGAAGGCACCACGTACAGGTGTCAGTCTTGCCCTCCTAAATAAAGCTACCCGACGTGCTGGCGCCCGACCAAACCCAACAAAGCAAATGAAAGCGAGGATCTCATCATCCTGCGCTTGAAGATTAAATTATACACGGTTACCGGTCACCCATCAACTCTCATGTATTCAGATTGTCTTGAATGAAGAATAGATGAAATAAACGATATGGAAGGGGGAACTTGGCTAAATCACATGACTCCCTTTCGCTCAGACTTGTCGTGCTTCTCCAAAGAAATTTGTGGCACGCGGCCAGCTAGTAAATGCGTCAACTGCCTCCGCGGAAGCGAGAGCCCAAGATATGCTGGGACTAGGATTCTGTGCTCTGTGGAGCTGTGCCTGGTACTGCCCAAGGTGGCAATAGAAAAAGTGGTCGCGGCACTTTCCTTCTCCGCACGAGCAGGTTAGAATGGCGTTTTCGTGCTGAAAGCGTCGGTGGTAGTCTGCGAAATCGCCATGTCCAGACCGTGCAGCTAATAGATGTCCTAGTGTGCGTCGCCCTAGACAGGCGAGCTCAGCTGTAATCTTAGTATTAGGACCAATTCCTAATTATTTATATCTAGATGGAGAATTTTCTGCCCAATAAAGTGCAACAGAAGCCTCGTACTGGGCTTTGACTTCCCTTCTTGCCCTCGCATTAGAGAATACCGAGTGTAGAGCTGGAGCCGCACAAGCAGCTTTGGCAAGCGCGTCGGCTGCTTCGTTTCCCAGAATACCTGCGTGGCCCGGGCACCATCGGATGGCCACTTCCCCAGGCGTTGTGTTTTGGCCGCGTGACCTTCTTTTCCAGTTTGCTGCAAGCTTGCAAAAGAGAAAGATTTTCGCTGAGCTAGACGCTGTGGGAACATCAGAGAGAAGACGGAGGGCGTTTACAGTTATGTTAGAATAACACATTAACTAGTCATGTGATATAAATCACATGACCCGATTGGCATACAAGGATTGACCTCTAGCTGTTCTTTATAGTATGAGATTAGATGTAGAGAAAAATCATCGACAAAATAAAATATATCACAGCCTTACCTACTCCAGTAGAAACATGATATCACCCTGTAATCCCAACTAGTTAAAATGACATTTCTCATATTTGGCATGGATAATGGTTAAAAAGGTCATATCCATGTATATTTTATCTAGATCAACTAAAAAATCTTTTAACCCGTTAAATTCTAGCTCAGTAACCTAGGCTTCTTCTAATCCGCAATTATGTTAGGTTGTAGGTGCAGCTAAAATATTCTTGGTCCTGATGAAGCCTGTGGTAAATTGTCTACCTTGCTTACTACTAAATGACTGGACGAAGAAAATACTCAAGATCAGAATATACTTGCGCAATATATACGTCAATCTCTGCATTAATCGGTAGATCTCCATGGAGTTCATGTAATAATTCTATTAACCTCCTGGGCAAAATATCGGTTCTTGTGAGCAACTCTCCATCGACATGAATTGCGTAATTTAGTCCAGCCACACCAACTCCAAGAATATCTTCGATTAATCTTTCCTGAAGACATCGTTTCAATATATCACCATCAATGTGCATCGAGAATTTCGGTTTAGTGTTCTGTTGTAGAAGATCAAGATCACCCTCATCTTGAAATGTAAATCTACAAACTTTTGGTGACCTCAGGGCTAAATCAGTAAGAAGCCTTAAAAATTTCCATGACAAAAAATCTAGGACTGTAAAGTGAATGAGCGATCCTGTTATCGAGAGACCTAACAGTTCGGATTTTCCCATACGACACCTTGATTCGTCTGCTTCGGCAGAGTTTTCACAAGTCAAAGATATTTTATCGAAAGCTTTTCTAGGCGTCCGTAGCGGATCCCAGAGCGGACGACATTTGCCATAACGGAATCGAAGTATTGACTGTGGGAGCTGCGCTTCAAATACTGTCTCTAATGTGTCCATAATTGTATTGCGTGTTGGCTTTAGACCGACTACTTTGCAAATTTTATCAGAAATAATATGAATCGGATCTTGATATCTTGAGTTGTAGATTATGTTATTCAAAGATGGCCGGCTTATTGGGTCACCGTGAGTTCGCTGGATTTTTAACGTTCCATTATCTGTTGTTACAAGCCTAAGGATCTCAAGAGAATGCGATGACGTAAGCGCGTATATTGTGCCATCCTCGTACACAAGATTAACCACAGGTGAAGGAAGCTCATACTCAGCCTTACGCTTGAATTTCTTTTCTGCGAGATCTAAAATATCACAGAAAAGCTTTCTTCCAGCACACCACAGAATTCCTTCTGGATAACCCACCACTGAATACACAGGATCGGGTGCCCAGAACTTATATCGAGTATAAAAACTAATTTTAGATCTTCCTCTTGACCGATCTTTTTCCGCTCCTGATTCAAATAAGTAACTTTGAATCTCGCTATGAATAGTACTGAGATCGTTAACAGAAATTATTAAGACACGTCCCAAGCTTGTTGATGCAATGATAAAATTCCATTTTCTTCCATCTTTTACGTATATCCACTCTGATATTCTAAAAACTCTTTCGTTCAAATGTCCAAGTCCTGATATGAAGTCCACAGGCTTTTTTGTAGTTTGATCAATTGGGTATGATAGATCATTGCCAGTTTCTGGATCTATTAGAAGTATGGTCGATTTATTTTCTACCAATGCTGCCGTTATAAGGACTTTCAAAGTATTAGAATACATAATACGAGTAGGACTTCCGGCCAGTTTCATTTGACGAGGAATCATTTTTGAATTTGGATAAAGAGAAGCAATTATAATATGAGAACCAGTTGTTAAAAGACAGTCTCGAGTTCTAGTATCAAGTCGAAATGGCGGTTGACTAGCTATAGAGTTAATCTTCGGCTGTTGAATTCCAGGTTGTAGGGCGTCAGTAAGCCATATTCGATTTATTTCAAAGATATTGTTGATATTGGAGAATTTCGATGGGGTCACTTTTGGTACGATTGCATAGAGACATGAATCACAAATTACGAAATACCCATAGCTTGAGTGCTCATCTTTTGTGATGACAACCGAAGTTACCCCAACTTGCTCACAGCGTGAAGCGATAATCTTTAGTTGCCGATCAAGTTCCATCATAATAAGCAAGCCGTCTCGAGTGCCACAGAGTAGTAGGAAATTTCCATATTCCATTGTTTGGAAGTGTGTACTAATAATAGCTTCCGTTTTAAACTCAGAAATGATAGAATGCGAAATTTGAGGGAACATTTTTGTTTCCATATCAAGAGGCAAGAAGTGAATAACGTTTTTTTCTTCGTTTCTTTCGCTTATTAAAGCGTAATTAACGCCCAAAATTAAGCATCGAGCCAAGCTTGTAACATTTGATGTTTTTTTCAGAGTTACCACTCTCAGATTTGGCACAGTGTTAGGTGAAATCTCAGTGAAACTCTTAAACTGTACACTATTAAATTCAAACATATTGACGTAGACTAGATTGGACGGTCGAATGAATGTAGTGAATACAACAAATCTTTCATCTATAACGGCATGATTTATTGTTGATACATATCCTTCTATTTCGTCTCCCTGGCAAGCGTTAAATAAGTTTTTATTTGTATAGATATGCCTTTATTTTAGTCAGCGTGGTCTTGATCTGGATTGATAGAGTCTCTTGACCTCCCTGTGCTTTTCTTATCTACCATTATTGACTTTTCTGTTACCTGAATAGTCCATTCACCTCTTTGAAATACTGCTATAGTTCTATGATTGAGATCAAAATTCGTTGAATCTTCATCAAGTTCTGTGATAGCAGAGCCGTCACTGGCTAGACGCAGTACTGATGATGAATCATCTAATGCTAGCAGGAATAAGGTTTCATTTGACATGTCATCACTAGAAGATCCTATGTTATGAAAGACCCAACTTTGATTTATAGCTGTGTCATATTCTGTTATCAGACCAATTTTCGCTTCAAGACCGAAGCGAAATTCAGCTATGGCGCTGCTATTTCCTTTGCCAATACACGAAAATATCCTGTCCGGACGTGAAAACTTAGTAGCAACTCTATCAAACTTACTTTCTGGATCTGAAAATTTCGAGTCCTCATGCGAGTTCACTATGACAAAATCCTGTGCAGGGGTCCAGTTTTGTATTGGTTCGTGTAGCTGGATGGCTTCTCTCGCCCGAAGCTACAGCCGAGGTTAATGTCCGAATACTGCAAATTACAAATTTAAGTATTTTTTTTAGGATAAGAGACTAACCAAATATGTTCCACCTGCGCAGGAGGCCCCTCCTGTTATGATCATATCACCACTTTTGGTTCGGTCAAGACCATCAAAGCCAAGACAAGCTACTGCCGGACCACAGTTTCCTCCTAATTCACCCACTTTGTTATCAGAAGCAATCAAGCCCTCAATTTCAGCGTCTACTTCAATGTACGTAACCAAGCCATCTTCTCGAATTAAAAAAATATCATCTCTTAAAGCGACATGCCGAGGTGAGCGTGGGGGTCGTGCCCATGCTGACCAAAGAGGTAAACCTCTACCATGAAAACAGGAAAGTGGTGGGTGAATAGTCATCTCATAATCTGAGATAGAAGGGCTACCTTCAAGCATGTCTTGATATACCGATAGACGATTCTCGAATACAAGAATAAAAGATGTTCTCATCCGAAGAGGGATCAGAAGCAATGGTAATTTGTGCTGATTTTGCACAGTATTTCCCCATCGGCTGTGGGGACGTACTTCAGAAAGATCAGATCCTATTTTCCAACGGTAAAAAAACATCCGTGTTTTCCCTTTACACGCCGTGAGGACGAGCAGTACTACATAACCACTATTTTCTACTTCTGAGTGTAAAAAGTCCATTTTAACTATTGCTCCATCGATAAATATGCGAAACTCGGAAGCGATAAATTGTAGTTTTGAGCTCAAGTTAAATTGTTTTTTTAACGTTTCTCTTGAGTTGAGCACACAAATAGTGAAAGTCCCTTCAGAACATCCCATAGCCATATAGTTGGAGCTAGGATCGACAGCAAGATATATGCCAGCCTGTAATTTTTGCATAGGTCTGAGAAATCTGTGCCGATTAGATATGATACTTAATTTTCCTTCATCGTCAGTTTGGATAGTCATGAATTGTATATCTCCATTGCATAAATAAAGGATCAAACTTTGAGGAGGCAGTTGTCGCAGGCGAGGGGTTTTGTTTTTGTTTGTTGAGTTCGAAAAACTTCCATCATCTTCAGATTTAGCACTGGCATCAAATTCTAAGTCATCTTTGTATTCTTTGAGAGACCCAATAACCTGCGCATTACGGATACGGGATCCAAATCTTTGCTCGTAAATTAAATCGTATAAGTAGCCATCAGAATGTAGCTCTCTGATTTGAACAAAATCATCCTACGTGAATTAGCCAAGCATTCCGATTTTTTATGTGATATTTCTCTGATGTATGGCGAGTGAACTAAATTTTGGCTTAACAAAGTAGTCTAATATTTTTTTGCGGGGTATATTATCATTGTAGAGTAAAATAATCTCGTAGAGAAATCAACTCACGCCGATAAATGCTAGATCATATGATATCGAGTTTCGTAGATTAGCTATTAAAATGAAATTCACCAAGGGACTCGCCACGACAGTTTGCGTTAAGATTCCTAACTTTGGCTCACTATGTAGGCAAAGGATTCTTCTGTCTTTGAGTGACGAATCTTCTTGCTGATTTGAATAGTGGTGGGTATCATTTGTGGCCGTCGCATTTGATGTCAAGCCTTCGTTAGTTGATGCTGTGGAGTCAAGGGCCATGAAGGAAAACGGCATATTTATTTACAGATAATGGAGGATAGAACAACGCCAGAACCACAGTTCATCCAGCCTTGAGATTTTTGATAATGCTGCATTGATCCTTTAGACATACGTCTCGGAAGAGTATATAAGAGGGATTAATAGACACTATCAGAGCGACACTTAAGGGCTTAGGTTTAAGAGACGTAACTTGTGTCACGAAGACGCATAGCAATAAAAATTCGCCTTCTGTTACAAGGATTTGTTATGCAGAAGTTTAAACGGCTGGCGAGTAGATTCCCAATGGTGAGGACTGTTTTGTCCCATCTTACTTTCAGCTGCGGCGGGGCACATGAGGATGAACAATTGACAGCTTAACGCTTCATTAATTCACAACCTGAATATTAAAGAATTATGCGCTGCGTTTTGGTGGTCATAAGTGCAGCTAGTTTTTGATATAGCGTCTGCATACGACTCATGCTGATCCGTATGATATCGACGCCCTGGATCACGCATAACCTAACCAGTGTATCGCTTAGACGAGATTTCTTGTCAATTTTGTAGTATACATATGTGAGACGCGTATGGCTTATCAACACAAATGCAGTTGAGTTTTCGAGTTGTCTCAATTAAAAATGAAATCGAATGAATTTATTGAAGATACGGATGAAAAAATCGCTCTGGATCTAGAAATACCTTTTCCACTTGGTGTAACTGAGAAACTGCTCACCAAACGTGAAAACATTTTGTGGGCTTGCAAAAGCAATTGTCTGCAGGCTGTCAGAGACTTAGCAACAACCGAAGGTGGATTAGTCACTGATAGTTTACGGCGCAAGGCATGTTAGTGCAGTTCCTAATCATCTTTGAATATCATTTAATCAACGTTACGTAGGGCCTCTCTTGCTCGGTCTTAAGACCGATGGCAACGAGGTTCAAAAAGAGGACCTAAATAACATCAGCTGGAAGGATTTACCACCTCATCCTGATGAGGATCAGGTCAAACTTGATGTGAATAGATCATTTATTTATTATCCTATAGGTTAGTAGAATATAGGTTCAAAACTTCAATGTGCTAATTCGAACATCTCCTCCCAGGCCTATCTTCAAAGGAACTACAATTGCGAAAAGAACAACTATCAGATTTAATAATAGAAATATTGCGACGCTCACCTTATCTTTCGTACTTCCAAGGGTATCATGATATATGTCAAGTGTTCATGCTAGTCCTTGACTCCAAAATATGCGCGCCAGCCATTTCTCGGCTATCCATTTTGAGGATTAGAGATTTTATGTTGCCTACATTTTTTCATACACTAGAACAACTTCTTTTAATACCGTCTGTCCTACATTCAATCAACCCCAAGCTCTGGAAGCATTTGTCTACTACAAAGCCATATTTTGCGCTCTCTGCAACGCTCACTATGTTTGCCCATGAATTGCAAGATTATGATGAAGTTACCCGATTATTTGATGTTCTACTCGCACGAGAGGCCGTATTTTCTATATACATGTATGCTCAGATAATTTTACAGCGCTCCGAGGAACTATTTCGAATCCCTGCTGATGAACCTGATATTTTGCACTCCACCCTTTCTAAGCTTCCACGTCCTCTGGCAATTGACAATCTGATCGAAAATACCGTTAAGTTACTCGAAAAACATCCGCCAGAGTCATTAAAGGAATGGCACTCCATTTCTAGTTACAGTGTCTTAAAGACTGCACGATGGCCGGATCAAATACTACAGCATACTCTCGATGATGGTGCTGAGTTTTTCAGAAAGCAAGCCAGGGAGCAAAGACGGGCAGAAACCACAGAGATGCTACGCAAAATGATATGGAAATATCGGAAACCAGTCTTAACAATCTGTATCTCTATTAGTGTTGGATTTTTAGCTATTTGGATAAGAATATCCCTTGATAAAAATTATCTCTCTATGATAATGTGAATGAAACTCAACAATTGTCAGAGGTAAACAGCATCTGACACTTTGAATAAATGATTCGCAAACCAAGCTACGCATTATAACCTAACTCATCGCACAAAAATTACAGGTATAATACTATGAATACGCTCCAGAAATATTATACTAATTTAAATCTTAAAATGTAGCAGCAAAGTTATTTATTGACAAAATGGCGGATTGGAGATCATATAGAAACTCGAGTAACTATGTCAGTAACTCATAAACTATACTGAAATATATTTTACATGGTAAGATTTAAATAAACGCTAGAATCAAGGTTTCCGATTAAACATAAATTTGACCAAGAAAAATATGTAGTGCGCAAGTGTAATTTGAAAAGTTTGATTAGCATAATTGTATTTTAAATACCTCTAGGCTGAATATTCTACATGATATCAAATTTATCTGTTTACTTCACTCTTGTAGGAGTTGTAAAGGCTCTCAATTTCTGGAAAATTTACATAGAAATAATCACGAGAAGAGGAAATGGCGGGAAGGCAGCTCTAATTTATAAATGAAAGAAGTAGATTGATTATATGATGAGAGTATCTGGAGGCGGACAGGGACTATATGCTAACGTGCACGTACACTTGTACTCACGCTATCGTACCTAGGGCCAGATTGAGGCGAGGCCGTAACTGAAATACTAAGAATTAATCATTGGTTAAAATTCGAGACCTAAATTTAATATGATTAGTCAGGATGCGCCGTGTAAAAAGAAAGCATATAAACTGATGCTACACCAGTGTGAGGTTGTTGTTTATGAATAAGATTAGGTCCTTAGTTAGTGCTCCGGAGCCACCGAGGGCACAAGACTGGCGGAGCTGGCGGGGTTCTCTACTTACATGCCCTGCTCATTCCAACCGCGGGACCATCTGCACAAATAGTAGAAGGTAAATTGCAACAAAGACACCACTTACTCCATCTCCCAATGCGAAACTCTCTCTTCTTCCCTGAGATCCGAGTACATACAACTTTTCCTCGGGGAAACGACACTTCTCGCCCCGTCCTATTCCGTGTTACGTATTGTGGTAATAACTAGTTTATCCGATCTCCGCTGAGAGCAATGGTTGAGTGAGCAGGTCGTATATCGAAATAGCCGGTTTCCTGCGGAAATATTTTGTAGCATTGGTGGCATCTGGGCCTGAGGAGCTTTTTGAGGGAGTCAATGTGACACATTGTCTCACTGAGCCTCCGCGTGTGTTGTGCGTGATTTCTATAGCAGATGAAGTGGGTTAGAATGGTTTGCTTACCGCAAGTGCACTCTATAGCAGCGTGTGGGGGGGGGGGTTTCATTTTATTGTCCTGTCTGAGTATATGACTATGTAGCACATGCTGTTCCTCTCTACCTACAAGCCAAGGATACCTGTACCGAGAGTATATCCCCTCCTATGCCTCCCATACAGCTCCCACTAAACAGTACAATCGCTCACAAATCCTCATTCAATTATACACTTGGAGGCGCCCATTGTCCTTCATTATCTCCTCTCTCCAGCCGTCACAGGATTGGTACTTCGATGTTTTCTCAGAGAGAAGGGAAAGAAAGATGATTGTCCTCTCTATCCTCCATCATCTTACTTCTGTTTAAGTACAAGTTCGCTCGTCTTCTTTCAGTGAGTTTGCACGGCCCAGACCACGTAATCTTCCCATCCCGTCTTACAAACAGTGCTTGTTATCTAATCTTAAACACAAGATAAAAACATGATGAGCGCTAATATCGCAAACAGTAAAGTGCAGGCACAAGCAATTGAAATGTAAAATTCCTGTTGATTAGCTAAATGCAAACATACAATGAATGACTGCAGGGGGATAATAATAGACACAATGTGTAACGCACGGATGATTGCGTGTGCCTCCTTATCAGCCTTATTCAGCCTCATATGCGGGTCTCGATTAGTTCGACACCAGCCAACGAAACAATGGTCATATGCGCGTGTATGATAGCCGGGAAAAATCGCGAAAACCATTGGAAGCGGAGCTTTCCTAGTACCAACATTAGGACTAAATCCGAAGACATAGTGACCCTTCTGAAGCGTTCGAAGATGCCGGCCAGCTTGGCGCTGCAGACTTGTGTGTACCTCGGGTAATTCACCCTCTGCCTTTCTAGCCTCCTTCCAACTCCTTCCTCAAGGTCGTGCAGGAATATCAGAAAAGTCTTGATAGGTTGTGATTGCTTTATGGCAGCTTATCCCAGCTTCTTTTGTGACGTCCAGGGCCCTCAGCAGTGCTGTTGACTCAAAGACAAAAGAAGTCCTCCTGGCTAACCAGCCGAAATATTGGCCTTGGCGCCCACAAACGCTCCAAGGTTGAAACCACTCAAAATTGTCAGTCCCGGCATAGTCTTCAGAGACCTATTCCCCCTCTCGCTCCACATCTCAGCCGCCTATCGTTCCTCAAGATGTAGAGCCCCATTAGAGAATCAGCCCCCCATAAACCATGACACGAGCTTTCATTCATTTCTCTAGTTTAAAATCCTAGGCGGTATCTATGTACAGAACCATGAAGACAGTAAGCCGCTTTGGTGAGGGAAAGAGTTCCCAACAAACAAAACCCGATGTCCTGCCACTCTGAACCGACCCGGCTCAATGTTGAAGCCGTTCCTTTCAACCGCAAATTTATAAACTTTCCTTGAAATTCATTAACTCCCCTTTCGATCGGACTAACATTATGAAAATTAAAACTAAAAAGGCACCTCCTTGCTCGGCTTTGGTCTCCAAAGTGTTCGAAGAGTTGGTCCCGATGGTGGTGCTGTTGTGGCGGGGATGGTTGGTGCCACTGGGGCTTCGACTACCTTACGTGGTCGTCCCGGCCCTCTTTTAAATCCTTCAGCCTTCTTACTGTCGACCAAAGTGAATTCCTGCTCATCAGTTGGTCCGACTGTTCGTGTTGGCGCCACCGTAGGTTTTTCATTCCATATTAACGCTGTTCTCGATAGCATCTCTATCCGAGCCTTCGCCAAACTACCCTTGTAGACTTGATAGGTTCGACATGCTGCTTTCTGCCATAAACGGTGTTCCTTGCCATAGCTCGCACAAGAAATCCTTTTCTTCGGACAGTTCCGAGTTTGGTGAATGCCTGCGTACTCACCACACATAGCTGTCTTTCCATACAACGTCTGTTTATATCCCCACTGGCTGCAGTTGTAACACTGCTTTGGCTGGGCCCGTGGTGACCATACCTGCGCGGTAAAGAGCATGGCGTTAATTACAAGGCAGTTTCGGACCACTTCTGTCTGCATTGCCTCCGATGGGAGGCTAACCACTATTGATCCTCGAGTGAGGCCATTTTTCTTTGACCGCTGGTGTTCCTTTCCGTCGTATAACCACCTTATACGACGTATGACTAAGCCTTGAATTCGTGCTTTCGTTACCGTCTCAATCTCCCTGTTGATGGCGTAGTTGTTGGCACCACTGCCGCCTTCAATTCTTGTCCGCAGTGGGACCTCGGAAACCTCGACTGGAAAGTCTTGCCGCAAGATTTTAAATTCCGTTGGTTGTCGCATGATTAGCGCCGCCTTTCTCTGAGACGCCGACTGGACAAATACCTCGGTGTCGTTGCTTCGCATCTGCCGAATTGCAAATGCGCCTTGGATAGCAGCTCTTGTGGCTGCAAGCTTTAGGCGCCATCGATTCTTATTCGTACCGCTGTATTCGTTATTTGCGGAGCCACGACAGACGCGTAACTCCTTGGTGGCGGTGTGCCCGAAACCACTGCTGGAGCAGCTTTTCGAGCAGGATCCGCGAGGCTTTTCTTGACGACTTCCTCTAGAGCCATCATCCTCTCCTCGATAGGAGACCTCTTCTGGGATATTTCCGTCTAGGCTCTTTTGTGTGTGTTGAAGGCCTTCACGGCCTCGCTCACGTCCACCATTGAGGGTAAGTCCTCCTCATCCATCTCTCCTATGACTATTTGTCTAAGCTGTTTTAGTAGTTTCCCCAGGACTTCTGGGTTTCTATCCTTTGGAGATGTCTGCGCCCCGCTGCTGTTGTTTTTTTTTTTGCTAATTTGTGGTCCTAAGCTAACGCTTTTTTATCCACAATGGGTCAAGGACCGGTGGAGCCGGCAAGGATCACTGCGTACAGGTCCAACTCATTCCAACCGCATGAACTTCTACTGAAATTGTAGAAGTTAACAGCAAAACTAAAATCAAAAATATAAATCAAAAACTGAAATCAAATTTGGAAGAATTACTGTTTGGTCCGGATCCCGCGCTTCTCGCCCGTTCCATTTCCTGCCACATCCTCCAAGTGACTTTTTCCTATCTCCGCTGAGAGCGAAAGATTAGTTCGCAGATAACCTGAGTTCAGCTGGTATCCTGCTATATATTTTGAAGCTTTTTGTAGACTTCACCAAGGGTTGCTGTACCCTCAAACTTCTTATTCGGATTCCAGGATTCCGAAACCCGATCCCTCGGCCATCGAGACATTCTTCGTTGAGGCCATCGTTGCCTCTTCGGCCCTTTTGGCTGCAGCCCTAAATCGAGCCACTTTCGCGTACTCCCCTTGCTGGATCTGGCGGATCCGCGCGAGCTGCTCTTTTGGCACCGGTCCGGACTTGCTGGGTCTGGCTAAGCAGGCCCGGGAATACGATCGGTGAGGTCCCCCACAGTTTCGACACCGGGTGAAGGCCTTGCACTCTGATTCTGAGTGCATATTAGATCCGCATTTCCAGCAAGCTGGAGCGCGGGAACAACCGCGGGTGGCGTGAAATTTAAGACACCGTTTGCATTGTTCGATTTTGCGACGAGGTCGGAAGAGCTTTGCAGCTCCAGAGTCGTCGAAAAGGCGGAATCCGGGTCGAGGAGCGGATTCTCGGGGAAAGAGCGCTTGCCAATTTGAGTAGGGCGCCCCTGGTTTGCTAATCCCATGAGGACGAACCAGAAAGGGAACCAACTGGGTCACTCGCGTGACTTTGTCGGTTTCATGGATCATTGTGGCAAAGCGTAAGATGATACTTCATGCAGAGTTCTAGGCTAAAACACAACGAGTTGTGTAACGAACTTCTAAACCGAGGAGGGAGGACTCGAAACATAGGCTAGTTTTACAAAGTGCTGTGTAGTAAATCGTTCGGGATTGAGATAATGTTCTATGTGGTTATCTGGTTATTTTATGTATATAAATACTCGGCGTGGAGAAGTATTCTTCTTCACGCAACGTCTTCTGATTACACTTATACCTTATACTCATAAATTCATCTCTTCTTTAGGAAGACCGCTGTCCTTTGCACATTGTAACACACGTTCTCACCATATTTCATCACCACAGAATTATTCATTCTTCCAAAGACCCCACAACTCGTACCCTACGGAACATTGATAACACAACTCCCTGAGAGTCGGCAACCATCTTTGCTGTCACGGCAATGGGGCCAGCAAGTGTTCGAATTGTCTCCGGAACGGTGGTAATTTGCATGGCAACCAGATTTGATGCTGGATCCAGGTGTATTTCTGGATCTCTCCGCAGTGTGGAGGAATCTAAGAGCTCCTTTCGAGAAGCTTCGTTCTTTGCTGTAATAGCAAAGCGGGTCTTTACCCGCTGAACCAACGTAATATCATTAGCAGCGGTTCCCAGCGCCAGAGACACAGCTGACCTAATGCCAGCTGGGGAGAGGAGACGGTGGGGGTGGAAGTAGTCGAGGCGCAGGAAAAGTCATGAATCAACTTTTGTCCTCGGATTGACACTCTTTGCTTTGGGGGCGGGCGGTACTGCCTTTTTTGTCGACTGCCCAGCGCTGCGGGCTAGGCCTCCCCGAGCTACGGTAGCCCAAGCTGTCTTTGGGGCCAGAGCCTGGGTTGTTGGAGGGTTAGGAACCCCTATTTCTGGTGCCCTCGGCAGAAGAGGGTTGGCGGGGTGAGCAGGGAGAGCTGGTTGTGTGCTCCCTGGGCCAGATTGTACGAACTGGCCGATGGCCGCTCGAAGATAGACTTTGATTCTGTCTACAAATTTTTAATTATCGCCAATCAAAAGAGGCGAAAGTGCTGCTTTGACACTGCTGATTGCAGTCGAGCAGATTGCAAGTCGGGCGTTTATTTGCGTCGTGCAACGCTTTTCGGCCTCCATCACTGATTGCAGCTCTGGTGGAAATTCAATTGCTGATGTCGATGCTGCGCCTTTAGACGCTGGCACAGCATTGTTTCCTGCAGATGATTCTGCACATTCGGTTGTCTTTTCTCTGACGACCTCCTTTCCTTTCCTAGAGCTGTGTCAGGATTGCCTCCTGTATAATCTATATATGTGGAGATAACCGGATTCTAGTGGTCTATGATTCTGGTCTAGCCTTTTGGCCGAGTGGTTATGCAACTATCTCATGCATAATGTAGGATGGCGCCCTTTAGCCTGAAAACCACCTCTTTGACCCTTGTCTGTGCCCTGATGTCTACATGCTGCTCTGATAAGCTGCTCGCCAAAGGGGTCAGCTCGATGGGGATGGTGGTCTTGGGACCAATTGTAACTGTCCTAATGGGCTCAGAATCAGTCATCTCTTTGTCAGGAAGATTTGTAGATTTCCCTGGGACAAAGGCCTCACTCGCAAATAGGCTTGATAGTTTTTGCGCGAGGCCAGTAGGTTTTGGACACAATGGTGTCTGTTCAAAGCCAACTGAAGTTGTCGGCTTTGGGCGATTTTTTCTCACCGGAGGCATTTTAAATACCTCGCGGCGGTTAACAATTCGAGAAGTCAAGCACAGAAGTGATCATAGGAATGGAAAGAGGGAAAAAATGAATTTTCGAATTTTCGAATTTCTCGATTTGTGCGTTTTGTTTGTTCATTAACGTGCTAGGTGAAGTAACTACCGTCGCAATCCTACTGGAGCTTGAGCACAAGTGGGGTCAGGACGGATCAGGTTAACTACCGTAAAGTAAAAATGCCTCGTCCCACCTAAATGACCGGAACCATGCCAAAACGCATCTATGTGTTGAATCATGACAAATTCAGCAGCCCAGAATTGAAAACAAAACAAAAACTTTCACGCAAAATCCCGCATTTCAAAATAAAAACTTAAATAATCTTCCTTCCGTCGTTCCGCCTCAGCCAACACGCGCCCGAGCCACGATTTCTATTCCCTTTTTCCATGCCAACCACCTAGGCTTTTGATCTATCACCTCCGAGTCATAGGTATCCCTGCCATCCCCCGACTAGCTTCCGCGTAAATTCCGATCTCCTGGACGTAATCCCTGAACAGCTGCCATCCCCTTGATCCGAGCATCGTTTCTATAGCTGCTGCCCTTCGCTTTCCGCTTTTCAGCCGCCATGTTGCCAGTGCTTTTCGACACTGGAAAAGGTGACCAATTTATTTTTCCCTTCCACACTTGCAGTCAAGTGTAGCGTCAGTGTGGTTGAAGCAGCGGTGATATGCCGCAAAGTCTCCATGTCCAGTCCGGGCAGCAATCAAGCGTGCGAAGACCGCTCTAGCTGTTGTATTTTTGAGGCCATTGTTGTTAAAAGTAGTTTGTATATCACCAGGGGCTAGTCTTAGCTTCTGTGAGATCGGTGGTTTAAATGACTAATATGGACTAGCTCAATTAGCTGTAGTCAAGAAAAATTCTCCTGTAAACTTTCCTTGTGTTTATAGTTATTTTTGTATTAATAAATGACAACAGCTTGTATGCTTCCAATCCAGAATTTTAATAGGTTATGAGCCCGGTTGAACAGGAAAGCTGATTGTCATTGCTGTTCACCACAATTTGAAGTGGATCCTGGATTTTACGAAAAGCGTGGCTTTTCATCCTTGAAAGATCCCTTTACAACAATTTTGAACCGTCGTAAAATAAATAAATCACAATGTTTGAAGATTCAGTGACCATGAGGCGACCAGTAGAGACGCTAACAAAATCAAACTGGCGTCAAGTTTTCACGGGCCTACAACTCTGGTTAGAATCCAAGGGTCTATTTTATGTTTATGAAAATATTAGAGAAGATTATTGTTCATGGCAGACCTTTCAATGCTAAGTCCCACCCGTCGTCGAGAAGGAGAAAGCCTCAAAGGAAAAGGAGGTTGAAAATTTGACTGCTCATATGGATAATCTAAATATCAACAAAAAGAGCTCGTTAAACATCGAGAAAGCAACCCAATGGGATAAAGACGCCTCTGCGGTTATGTACTGGCTACGACAGTGCTGCTCAAATGATACAGATATCATTGAGGAGCAAGGGAACCCGCGCCAATCTTGGAAGGCCTTGTGCAGAAAGTACTCCAAGGTTAAACCAGGAGATCTACGACAGCTTGAAAGGGAGATACATCATTTGATCGAAGCTCTCAGGCTTCTGGTAAATTTCCTGAAGACTGTTTTGCTCTGTTGAAGGTATTATCGACTTTCTAAATATTGATCGTTGATTCTGTTTATTGGTCTGTAATGACAGACACGGAAATAATTCATAAGATTGCTTAATGAGAGGCTAGGATTGATTCCGATTTTATTTTGGTAGAAGACTTGTCCCAAATATCAGAGGGCTACAGCATCTTTATCTATCTACAGGTAAAATCCCCCATATCCCATTCATACTAGCCATACAGGACCTAGCATATTAAACTTGATATGTATCATCATTTTGGGGTTGAGGTTTACCGTGTACTTGCTACTTGAGTCACGTGTCTGACTACTATGAGACACGCTCAGGTATCAACCTTATAACCCATACCAAAACCAAACTACTTTACCACCCTGAATATGACCCACTGAATAGTTGTAACAGTAGCCTGCAACCTAGCACGATTAGGCTAGAGCTCGTTGACTAAGACCTAATCCGAACAAGGTATTACATCGTCGATTCCTTTTACAGGAACCCGAAAAGAAGGAGTCACTTAGCAATAACAATCTTTTTGGTTATTTATTAGATAGCCTCACAGAAACCGAGTAGAAGTTGACAAAATACACTATTAATGCCCAGTCTTACCTAGACTGTGAAGATAAGCTGGAGATCCTACAGCAACTTTGGGAAAATACACCGTCTCTTCAAGCCGCTTCGTGGGAAGAGGCTTTCATAGCAAAAAATCGGTGGCAAAGGTCTCGTACCCAGGACCGGTCTCGATCCCCAAAAAATCGTGCCAGAGGCTCACGGTGTTTTCAGTACCTCTCTGAGGAACACCGAATAGATGTTTGCCCATACAAGGAAACTGCAAAGGAAGTAGCCAAATAATGGGCAGTTCAGCAGCGCCTTAATGATGAAAGGCTCCTGCATACATTTCACTCAAAGTAAAAGTCAAAATTCCAGCCCATGCCAAAACATTTGGCTTCAAAAGAACGAAATTTTCACTTCGAAAAACCTCGAAGTGCGAGAGTGGCCCAGGCATATTCTGCCAAAGATATTGACAACAATTGCTCCGAGGATGAAAATGAGGAAGTAGCATTGGACACTGAGCATGAAGATGGCGATATTTCAGAGGAGGGATTGATGGCCTTTGGAGAAAGACATCCTCGCAGTGAGCAGCGTCATCCCTTAACCCCCACTATATGGCACCCAGATACCGCCGCTTCATCTCATATGACTGTCAACCCTAAGCTCTTTAAGGGTCCACTCCGTCCAATACGCAGAACAATCCGAGTCGGAGGAGGAAAGCTATTCTGTCGTGAAATTGGTGACACATGGATGGTGACCAAAAGGGGTATTGCTGTCTTAAAGATTGTCTACTGGTACCCGGGCTAGGTGCAAATCTTATGTCAGTTAGGAAATATTGCGCAACTTTAGGATTAAAAGGATATTTTGACCAGGAAAAGATGTACTTACTCGAAAGCAATAAAACTGTTCTTTCTGCATCTCATAAAAATGGTGTATACTGTGTCGATTTTATTCTATCAGCCGGCAGAAATGAATTTGCATTTAGTAGTCAACATGTGTCTCCTGATAACATGAACATATCTAACCAAATTTCTAATCTAGCAAATGGTGATGAGTGTAATGGCTGTTGAGCCGAAGGATTCCTGTAGCCTACGCTGGCTAGCGTAGGCAATGACACAAAGCGAATATTTGGGAGAGGTCTCGGAAGCCACGGAGTTTAGAATATTCTCAGTGAACCTTCTGGAAACATACTGAAGGTTCATGAGGATGACAGGTCTACCGAGTACCTTCAAGGTAGTTGTCGAATAGTCTCAGTCATTCAGGTTACAGGGAGAATCTTCTCGAAAGGCAATAGTTCAGAATGTATATATATGTAGTCTTTAGCTTCAGGAATTCTCTCCTCAGAGAATTATAATAAATATACTGTACCTACAAGATCGCTCATGCACCTTGTACTGAAACCGTGACAATGAGTTAATGTTCGGAAATAACTCTAAAGATACAACTTTTATCTCCAGTCCTGTGACGGGCTTTGCCCGGATTGGGACTGGTCACTAGGACCACTCCGTCTACAAGGTAGGGTAGGGGCAGAGCAACGCTCCTGGATAGACGAAAGGGGACTCTAAGGGGATATTAAGCGGAGTACGATACAAGGAAGAGAGCCAGGGAGAAAGGATGATTCTCAGGGGCCAAGGAATATAGCCGGGAGAAAGGACTATTCTCAGGGGCCAAGGAAGAGAGCCGGAAGAAAGGATTAATTCTTATATGGCTAAAGGGGGGAATTAATACTAGCGTACGCGGAAGACATAAAGGACAGGATACAATACGGTAGTTTAGCTTTCCCCAAGAGAAAAATTATTCATTTCCATTGCGTTATCGACTTCAAGTACTTCTGAATTCCTTAAATCTTTTACAAGTCCTCTCAATTCTCAGCAAATCCATAATTTTCACAGATCACTAATTAGAAATTTAAATACTAATATTAATTTGTGACAAGATGAAGGGGTAGTTAATTATAACTGTCGGTATATCACGGTAATAAATGTGCTAGTACAATAGGTTCTGAATTTCAGAGGGGTCAGTTGTTCTTGATTCTTTTCTCTATCTCTAAGCTATCTAGTGAGAGTTACCCTATGTATTTGCCAAGGCACTAATGCGATCAACATCCGTGCACGATGGCCTACGCTTCAGAACGATCAGAGGGATCTTTTTTTTTTTTTTTTTTTTTTTTTTTAAATCATTTAATGTGTTTTCAGCTATCTAGCTATGACACATGACCGGTACTATGTATACATATAGGATGACTCTTTTGACGTTAGAGACACTCATACTCTGAATTTCATTCGCAAATACCACTATGAGGTATGTTTGCTTACACAAACAGTCAACCCTCCTCCGTAAGTACCCATCAAAGGGAATTTAAAACCTTTGATTATCCAAGCATGCCTTCATCATCCATGCATACCAGCGCCGCGAGAAATGTAGTTAAGTTTTGCCGGATTCGAACCAGCGGTCTCCTGTCTTGGGTGGGATATGTGTCCTAGCTATCCAGACCTTACTTGAGAAACCAGCCAAGATGATGTACCACCGCACCATCCAACCATGGCGGTGTTTATAGTGTCGCCCGCACTCTCGCAAGCGGAGTCTTGGCGCACGCACAAAGCTCAATTCGAAAACTCGTTGTCAAAATTCTAAAATTCACGCCCGTCGAGATAATTTACACCATCTGCAGCACCTTGTGAGCTTGTCCTAATCTCTCTCACGCCCATCCCAAAGAACTGTCTCCCAGGTTTGTGCGCCACGCTTTGCTTCCTCCGTCGGGTATAAATATCGGCGTGGGCGTGTACGTGGTGGTGAATTGAGGCCGGAGAAAGTCGACGAGAGGTGTAATCATTGAAAAAAGGATGTACTGAGTCGTACTTGCAAACTTGATGAGGTTTTGGTGGTGATTGATCTCGTCAGGTGTGAAAATTTGATTAGGTGGAGAGTCTTGAATCATTGCCTCATGGGCCAACTTGTTCGGTATTGCGAAATTTGACTGAACTTGGCTCTGGGAGAATATTTCACTCCCAGGTTCGTAGAAGGCACCGCGTACAGGTGTCAGTCTTGCCCTCCGATCAGAGGGATCTAAACATTACTGCTACTTAGTAGGTGATATGATTGTCTCTAAATAACCATATTTTCCAACATTCGCAACTCTCTAAAAGAGACAATCATTTCTATTTATGAAACTAAATTAAAATAGTAGAAGTCTTTCAAAGTTAGAGAGTAATTGTTTCTGAAGTTTAGTCCGGTAGCTTTCTCACGTTCTCCTATCCACCCATCCTTGTAATCTACATTCTAGTTTGTTTGTTTCGAAAAGTCGTTGTAAAGCTGTTGTCGGCTTGTGTTTAGTCATAGCGTCAGCTGGATTGTCTTTCCCATGGATCCAGCGGATCTCAGCCAATTCTCTACGCTCATAGGACTCGCGGACGGCCATAATGTCAATCATGAGGCGTTTTTCTTTGGTGGTGCCGAGTTTCACGAGGCATTTGTACAGACTAAGACTATCGGTGCAGATGATGAGGGGTACTGTAGGTAGACCGAGCTGGGCAACTATCTGATTGAGGGTTGTGCAAAGTGGGATAGCAATATCTATGCCTTGTGTCATAGCATAGAGTTCGGAGGCAAGCACAGAACGTGTGACTCGCTTGCACTTCGTAGAGCTCCAATGAATTAAAATGCCCTGGAACGTGAAGGCGTTCTTATCGCGCGTTTCATTTCCAAGAGCTATTACAAACCCAATTTGTGATGTTAGATCTTTATTATTAGCAAGAGATCCGTCCACCCAAGCATATAAAGCCAGACCATCATCTAGATTTAAATCCACATATTTCAATCCGGCACTGGGATTATTCTTTTGAGTTTGAAGGGCAATGTTTAGATCCTTGATTTCTTCGTTCCCTGGTTCCTGGAATTGTGCCGCTTGAGAGAGCCTAAACGAAACGAGCGGTTGACAAAAAGAGGCAAGCCATGCTCCAAGTGCTCGCATTCTCTTGTAGGTCAAGAATCGGCCGGAATCTTCGGGGTCAATGAGATCAATTTTGTTACCTTGGCCGTTTGGTTGAATAAGTAGAGTGTCGTCCTTCAGGGAAATAATAAGGCCATTGAAATGTAGGGATTCGTTCTCCGTAAGACGACTAATATTCTTAGCTTTGAGTTTGGCTTCTTTAAGTTTGGTATCTTCAAGCTTGACAAAATCTTCTGTTCCAATAAAAAGTGTGTCATCTACTTGCATTCCAGTGACACCAAATTCGTTTCCATTGGATGTAATTAGCAAGCAAGAATCAAAGCATGAGGGTTTCATATTGAGCATTTCCTTCAGATGCTTAAAGTAGGTACCAAACCAGTGGTTACCAGCCTCTGGTATACCATATAGCGGCTTGAGATTTCGCATGATAATCCCTGGATCTAGATTTAAAGCTCTGACGACTTCTGGAGCAGGCCGACAGAGAATATCTCTTGTTAAAGAAGTTTTGGATTGCGTGTAAGCTTGCGAGATATCTCGAAGAAATATGACGTGATTAAACTTTCTTCTGAGGGGAATAGCAAGTGCTAGGATTAGTCGCACACTTGCTCGCTGCACAGTTGGAGATTGTGTTAATATCATGGATTTGTCTTTGTTGTTGTACGCTTGAACAACTAGCCTTGATTTTTCGAATGGGGCAATAGTTGTTTTACCCTTGATAGTTGTTGGTACAACGGGGTTCACTTGGTTTAATGCCTTAAAAGTGCTAAAAAACAAGTGGTATATTCTGTCTATCTCTCTTCTGTATCCCTCCTCAAGCATTAATATCTAAAGTACAAAATGAAGCTTAGCGCCCTGATTATATCACGTGATGCGCTGACCAATACTTTTGGAAGTAAATGTTTAATACAAGCCCTTTATCCCTACGCCATTCACCTGTGAACCGACACTGGCAAACTTTTTTTTTTTTTTTTTCAGTTATTCAACCTCGTTGACGCTTCACGTTGGACCCAGCCCTGAACTTTAACATCAATATTATTTGTACTCACGAGATTTTTCAAAGCACCATTAGAAGCTGACTTTGTCATAGAGTCAGCAGGATTACTATCTCCTGTAATCCAACGAATTTCTGATAGTTCTCGCCGCTCATATGACTGCCGGATGGCCATGATATCGATCATCAACCTCTTTTCCTTCGTGGTGCCTAATTTGACCATGCATTCGTATAATGAGAATGAATCAGTACAGATGACAACTGGGATTTGGTTTATGTTCAGCTGCTTGGTAATCATATTTAAAGTAGTCGAAATCGAAATGGCCATATCAATTCCTGCTACCATCCCGTACAGCTCCGAAGCTAGTACAGCACGGGTAACCCTCTTGCATTTAGTAGAGCTCCAGTGTAGAATGTTGGCCTGTAGTCTGAATTTCCCTATTCCCAGAGCTTCATTTCCCAGAACGATCACATAACCAATTTGAGAGCTTAGGTCATGGTTGTTGGCAAAAGAACCGTCGACAAAAACAAAAATCTTAGCAGACTCCAAATCCAGAGGTATGTAGTGGAGTCCACGGTCTAGATTCTTCATCTGCCATTCAAGGCGCTTGTTGAGAGCTTTGACGTCTTCTTTTCCGGGATTTTGATGTTGTGCGGCTATCGAACAATCAAAAGCAGCTTCTGGTTGGCAAATGCTAGCAATATAAGCGCCACGAGCTCTCTGTTTAAGGTAGGTCTCTTTGAAGTCGTCTGAGTTGGGGTTAATTTGATGAAGACGTTTTCCTTGTCCTTTCTGAGTAAGATTAAGGCCATCTCCATTTTTATCAATCACTAATTTACAACCATTAAACATCAGTGGATTATCATGCGTTAGCTTCTCGATAGGCTTGGCGAGAAATTCTGCTTTCTCAAGTTCAAGGCCCTCTTTCTTAACGAATTTCTCATCTTGTCACGGCACGGCATTCCGCTCCGTCATGATATACGATTACGTGGATGGAGGAGGTGAGATTAATGGCTGATGCGGGAAGAAGCACGTGCGCGGCAATTTAGTGGAAACCCGCCCGAATAGGAATAGCCTCAGGGCTTTTTGTAATTAGATTCTGTTCCTTTCTATTCTTCTCCAGCTTAGTATTCGCTCGACAGATTGAATAATTGCCATACAAGCTGTACTTTCACTTGTGCCTATTCTACGCCGTGACATAATACTAAGCTCCCCAAACTACTCAACGCGACCTCTGTAGAGAGGTAAAACACTAATTCCAGACTCAGTAATCTGTGGACAGCGTTTCGCTCACGATTATCTGGACAGTCATCGACTAATTGCCTCGCTAATAAAGGACATTAGAAAATGCCAGGAGATTGGCCGAAGGAAGATTTCACAACCTCGGTGTACGCCACCCGCGCACCTGGGGAAGAGGAGGACCAAACTACAAAGATTGATGTGCCATGGTATCAGCAAGTCACGTTTGAAATGTTGGACAAAGATTATATCAAGAGAAACGAACGCCGCGCTGCCGAAGTCAAGAAGGAGACTGATCAAGAACGTCACGAATATACCCTCAAGACTATGTGTACCGCTCTAGCTGATCGCGCCAACAACATCAGCAACTACCTTCGAGATACACTGGACCAAAAGGCAGAGGCAGAGAAATTGGCACAATCCTGGGCGGAGGAAGCTGAGCGCTGGAAGGGGGCATTTGCAGAGGTCACTCTAGATCTCAAAGCCAAGGATAAGGGTAAGCAGAAGGAGGAATCCAAGTCGGTGCGAGGATCTGCTACCTATAACACTTTTGAGAAAGACGCCGCCGGCTGTGAGGCCTCAGAGACGCCACCAAGCAACAAAGAGGTCCGTGACCCACAGGCTAAGCGACTCCGTTACCGCCAGAAGATTGAGAACCCACCCACCTTCACTGGTTCTCATAATCCTACTTTCGAAAACTGGGAACACGCTGTTAAGCGCAAGTTGAACGGCGATTCGATCTACTTCGATGATGAAAACCACAAGATTAATTACCTCTTGGGGTTTATTGGTGGTGACGCACAGGAATTTATCAAACCCTACCTCGAGCCAGAAAGCGTCAACCACATCACTGTTGCGATGTCCATCGTCGAAGTTATGCGAGGAGCCTACGGCAAGACCCGAGGACAGAAGCGCTCCGAAGCTCGTGCCAACTTCAAGAAACTCCGACAAGGGGATGACAGCTTCTCAGCCTTCTTCACTAAGTTCTTGACCTTCGCTTCTCAATTACAACTTAGAGACGAAGACCGCATGGATGAACTTCGTGAAAAGATGAGTCCCAAGCTGCAAAATGTTATCGCCGGATTGGATTTTGAATCCACCTTGGAGATGTCTCAACACTGCTTGAAGATCGAACCACACCTGAAATTAGCGCGCAAATCGGAGGATCAAGCCGCTCGCTACCAACAACGCAAGGACAGGTATAAGAAGCCACTTCTCCCGCCGGAACACACCCGTACTGCACCTCCAAGAGCATCTGGTCCGCCAAAGCCAAAAGTCTTGGCCCGAAACGCTGGTGTCTGCTTCCATTGCCACAAGACTGGTCACTACGCTAACGCGTGTCCTACTGTTAAAGTCAACGAGGTGGATGCGAAGAAGAAGGAGGAAGCTGAAGTATTTGGATCGGAATTCACCATGAGCTCCGATGAGGGAAAAGATTGTCTCTAGGAGAAGTCGCCTTCCTAGAGAATAACACGTATCGAGTAAATGGCATTGATTTGGAAAATTTGTTTGGCGGAAGGCCACTAGTTATAGATTGTTCTCTTGAAACTAAAAACAATTCGCAATTTCCAATCTCTGCCCTCATTGATACCGGCGCTAATGGATATGCCTTCGCAGATCGTAAACAACTGCGTGATTGGTACCGAAATAGTAAGATTAAGATGACGCGCTACAATCTCCGTCATCCACTCCCTATCAGAGGCTTCGACGGCGGGTCCTCCCGACCTCTACGCCATGCCTATGTGATGACACTGACTATAGATTCGCACCGAGTCAACATGCCGTTCTTTGCTACCACACTTGGTAACAAGAACAATGTGATCCTCGGTCGACAGTGGCTGGCCTATCATGACGTACTCCCAGACTGCGTGCGACACCGGCTGTGGTGGCCAGAAGATCGCAATGATCATCAGTGGGACGCTAACCGCCGTGACCGACTGATTGAACTGCCCCCTCTAGAAATCAACAAACCTCCTGCTAAAAAATCTCCACGTTTTATTCCGAAGCAGATATTGAAACGCCCTGAAATGGTAGCAGAAGCGCCGGCGACCCCTTCAATTATTCTGACTCCCCGGCCTACACTGCAGGAGCGACAAGAAGTCTACGATAAGAAAAAAGAGGATCTTGGTCTAGACGAAATGGACACACCTACGCTTTCAGCCGTCGAGGTTGGGACAATTGAAGGGGAAGACCAATGCTGGTTCGTAGAAATGGAAACCGCTTGCGACGGTACCGATATTGCGCATATTGCGGAGCTCACTGAAGAAGAAGAGAGGACACAATTGTTGGCCCAATTACCTCCTGAATATCATGACCTTGCCCATGTCTTCTCCAAAAGACGCGCAAATGAATTGCCGCCGCATAGGGAGTTCGACCATAAGATTAATCTGGATAGCGAGCCTGAGCTCAAGCAAGCTCCCCTCTATAAAATGAATCAGAAAGAGCTAGATACCGTACACGCTTACATCGAGGAGAACTTGGCGAACGGGTTCATCGAACCCAGCGATTCTCCATTCAATTCCCCGGTCTTGTTTGTCAAGAAAAAGAATGGTGACCTTCGATTTTGTGTAGACTACCGGAAATTAAACGCACACACGCGGAAAGATCGCTATCCTCTGCCCCTCATTGGTGAGACATTAGCCAAGATGGCTGGTTCTAAGAAATTCACCATTCTAGATGTCATCCATGCGTTCAACCGTATCCGGATGCATCCAGACTCCGTGGGATGGACTACGTTTCGTACTCGATTCGGTCAATACCGTTACCGCGTGTTACCTTTTGGTCTGTCAGGTGGCCCGGCCACTTTCCAAAGATATATCAATTCGGTCCTAGGCAATCTGCTTGCACGTTACGTTTCCGCATATATGGATGATGTATGCGTCCACTCTAAAGATAAAAGTAAACACGTCGCAGAAGTACGCGAGGTCCTTCAACGTTTGGACAGAGCTGGACTGCAGGTGGACATTAAGAAGTGCCGCTTTAATCAAAAATCTGTTAATTTTCTGGGCTTCATTGTTAACACTTCCGGACTCCTGCCAGACCCGAAGAAGCTGGAAAGTATTCGCGCATGGGAGAGACCTACTAGCAAGACTGCCATTCAATCCTTCTTGGGGTTCTGCAACTATTACCGTAACTTTATTGAGAATTTCTCCCGGATTGCTAAGCCGTTGTACAACCTGACGGCAATTCCAAAAGGCCAGTTGTTCCAATGGACCGAGCAAGCTGAAGAAGCGTTCCTTGCCCTGAAAGAGAAATTGGTTAGCCCACCCATCTTACTGTACTTTGATCAGAAAAAGCCTTCACGTGTAGAGACCGATTGTTCGGATTTAGCAACAGGAGGAGTACTCAGTCAATTGCAGGAGGATGGCGTGTGGCATCCTGTGGCTTTTCACTCCCGAACCTTGACTGGTCCGGAGGCAAACTATGAGATCCACGATAAGGAGCTGTTGGCTATCATCCAATGCTTGAAGGAATGGCGCGCAGAGCTCACCAGCGCCTGGGAGCCTTTCGTGATTCTGACTGATCACCGAGTTCTGGAATACTTTGGTCAGAAGCAGCTGCTCAACGATAGGCAAATCCGATGGGCAGAGGTGCTATCGCAATTCAGTTTCGACCTTCAGTACCGGCCAGGCAAGGAAAATATCCTGGCGGACGCGTTATCTCGCAAGAAAGAACTTACCCCTACACAAAAAGCCGCAAAAGAACTGGAACGTACGAAAATCCTCCTCCCTCAAAAGAAAGTTATGTTGCCGCATGACAGCAAGGTTTTAGCGCCCATCGACGAGGATCTGGATACTATTGATCGTACGTTTATGGCCAACCGAGCGGATCCCGATCTCGAGGATCTACGCCGGCAAGCACGACAGCGGGAAGAGCCTTATTCTTTGGAACCTACCGGGTTGGTGCTTCATAAGGGACGCGTGGTGGTGTCAGCCAAAGACAATCTCCGTACTCAAGTGTTGAAGATGATCCACGAATCTACATCCACCGCTCATCCAGGACGAAACAAAATGAGGAAACTAATTGGCGACCGGTACTGGTGGCCACGATACGCAGCAGACATCGAGCGTTATGTGAAGAACTGTCATGTCTGCCGACGATCGCATAAGCCTAGAGATAAGACACCGGGCTTACTACAGCCTTTAGCCATCCCAGAACGTACATGGGATGATATATCGATGGATTTCCACGATGTAGGGGTACCAGACAAACGAGGGTTTAATAACATTTGGGTAGTTGTTGATAGATTGTCTAAACGCCAAATCTCCATCCCAACCACTAAAAGTGCTACAGCAAAGACTGCTGCAGACTTGTTTTACCGTTACGTCTGGCGATTCCGTGGCGCACCGAAGACCATTACCAGCGACCGCGGTCCGCAATTCATTTCGGATTTCATGGACGAGCTATCAAGGTTAGCGCGCGTGAAACTTAAGCTATCTACGGCAGAACATCCGCAGACAGACGGTCAGACCGAAATTATCAACCAGATCATTGATCAGCGACTGCGACCATTTGTTAATTTCCACCAAGACGATTGGGCGGAGCTGCTTCCCGCTCTAGATGCTGCTGCGGCAGCTATTCCAAATGAATCTACGGGATTGTCGCCATCAATGATTGACTATGGTTACGAAATGCGTTTAGAATTTGACTGGAATCAGCGACTGGAACCACGAACCCCTCGAGAGAAGCTGAATCGGGACGAGGCCGCGGAGTGGCTTAAACGGATCAGCAGCGCGTTGGATTATGCTAAGGAGAGCATTAAACGCTCACAGGAACAACAGCGTGTTCAAGCCAATAAACATCGCCGAGAAGTAGACTTTGACGTTGGAGATAAAGTATATATCCGGCGCGGTGCTTGGAGAACTACGAGACCGTCGGATAAGTTGGAAAATCCAATGGTGGGACCATATCGGATCATTGCCAAAGAAGGGCATTCATTCCGCGTACAACTACCAGCCTCTTGGAAAATACACCCTGTATTTTCACCAGACCGACTGCGCAAAGATCCAGATAACCCGTTGCCCGGCCAGGCCAATCCAGAACCGCCGGCAGAAGAGGTCAATGGGGAGTTAGAATGGGAGATCGAGAAGGTGTTGGACGCGCGGCTGTATCGCAATCGGCTACAGTACAAGGTCCAATGGGAAGGCTGGGACGCAGACGAGGAATGGTATCCGGCTGCCAACTTTCGGAACGCACCCCTCATATTAGAAAGGTTCCACAATGAGCACCCCGAATTGCCAGGGCCACCACGACGCCTCGCTACGTGGTTGGACGATGCCGCACATGATAGATTTAGTGAGGAACATCCGGAAGATAACATGGTGACCAACCAAGGTCGTGACAACCGACGCCGCCGCCGAAATTAGTCGATTTGGGACAATCGAAGGCTGAGGAGGGGGTGATGTCACGGCACGGCATTCCGCTCCGTCATGATATACGATTACGTGGATGGAGGAGGTGAGATTAATGGCTGATGCGGGAAGAAGCACGTGCGCGGCAATTTAGTGGAAACCCGCCCGAATAGGAATAGCCTCAGGGCTTTTTGTAATTAGATTCTGTTCCTTTCTATTCTTCTCCAGCTTAGTATTCGCTCGACAGATTGAATAATCGCCATACAAGCTGTACTTTCACTTGTGCCTATTCTACGCCGTGACACATCTCCTAGGATGAGGGTGTCATTGGTTTGCATGCCTACAACACCAAACGGCCCTTGCTGATTCTCAGTTACTAGAAGATATGGATCATATGTTGAATTTTTCATCTCTAGTTTGGTTTGATGATGGCTGTGGTAGGTGCCATACCAGTGGGTTCCTGATTCTGGGATTCCATATAGAGGCTTAAGGATCTTTAGAATGTCTTGCGGACGAAATTCATCGCGCATTTGCTTAGGAGGAGTTGCGTAAATGGGGCGTACAAGCTTAGTCTTTGATTGTACATAGGCTTGGGTGATATCTCGCAGAAAAAGTGAGATAACACATGGGGATAGTGAAGGAGCCAATGCCACAATTATACGCTGGCTCACCCGTTGGATTGTTGGTGATTGGGTCAAAATTTCCTTCTTGCCATGATCATTATACGCTTGAATTACTAAACGTGACTTCTCGTATGGCATTGAAGTTTCCTTACCCTTCACTTCATCAACCATCCTAGAACCAAAGATTCGTCTATCGCGAAGCTCTTCATTGTCTCGACATACAAGTTCATAGACTCCCCGCACCATTAATCCATCCATTTCTTTTCTACGCGATAAGATAAATGGTTTTCCAGGAGCTGTGATAATCCCCTTTTCTCTGAGTTCCAAAGAAAATTCTCGATCCCTGTTTTCCTTTTCCGAAAGAAATGCTTCAACTTGTTCCAAATTTATATCTTCTATAGTATCTCTGTATGGAGATCCGAAAATCCCATCATTTATAAAAGCTGAAGTTTTGGGTTTGGATCCAGGATCTTTGGGTTGTAGGTTTCTCTGACTGCGTCGAAGCTGTTGGAAAACTGGCTGTGGAGCATTGTTCTCTGGTGGATATTCTCTATTGTTTTCCTGGCCAACAATATCTTCTGGCTGAATTTAATCATCGATCGAGCAAGGATCTCTAAGGAACGGCTTGACCCTTGTACTCCTGAAATTGACATAACGCCCATTCATGTCAACTTGTATTGTTTCACCATCCATCCATACCAGTTTATACGGCGTTTTATCCCAGCCGCGTCCTTCCCTGTAAACAATAACCTCCGAACCAGGGGGAAGATCATGTAGGTGCTTAGTAAGTGGACCGTTTCGCAAATTTAATGCATCAGCTACTTTCCGTGCAGCGTGACACTTTCTCACTTCTACCATCGCTTTCTTAACAGCAGTAGCCCGAGCAATAATTGAAGCAGACGGAGCATCTGAATTACTAATGCGTGGGTAGGCCCCAAAAACAAGAACAGTAGGAACCAGCCCGTTCGGACCTGCAGTGTCATTGATTGCCTTGAGCGCCATCTGCAACTTCATTTCCTTTGATAGGCCCAAGCCTTCTGCGCTGATGATCTGGTAAGCTCGCTTAAGCGGTATATGGTATCTTTCTACCTGGCCAATCGCATTATGAGCCTCCACCGGCTTCTGTATGGGTTCCACATTCATCATCCTGGCATTATCGCGGAACTCTTGAGCGCTGAAATTTGTTCCTGGATCATGAGCAATATAAGCAGGGGGACCTAAATATGTATCAATCCATGCCTCCCTTAAAGTGTCCCATGCATGTTTAGCTGACATATTCTTCAAAAACCTCCCACCCTGGAAACTAGTTGCCTCGTCAACTATGTGTAGAACCTGACCATCGTGGAGAGAAAGCACGTCAACAAGCAGCGTGTGGTTAAAATCGATATCATCCTTCAGAGTGAACTTAAATCGGCCAGGGGCTTTTCCATGAGTCTGACACTGCTCACATTACCTAGTCAATCGCTCGAGATCCTCAAATCTAGTGTCATTGCCGGAACGCTGAAGTACTTTGTGAAGACGTCCTACTGAAGGGTGACCAAAACGTCGGTGTAGGCGGCGAAGTTCCACTTCGGTAAGGTGGCAAGTGGCAACAGCATTATTTTTGGGCCCTTGAGCGAGGTATGTGAAAGCCTTAGTCGTATTTAACAGCATCCATGGGTGGCCGTATGCCCTGATAATTGGTATACGTTTCTCTCCTTGGATGAGAACATTTTCTAGGTTGTCAAGTTTAACCCACAAATCATCCATGTCTTTGAGAGAAAGAAGAAATGGAGTATCGGCAGTTACGACGTGAAATGTGATTATCCCGAGTGGTGTAGTAACATCTGCAGTCCCAAGAGAGGTCGTACTACCTATACCAAATTGAAGCTTAGTTTCCCCTGCCCTGGATTCATTAAGCTCTATGTTCTGAATGCTTCGAAGAGCAAGGAACTGTTCATGACCAGCCGTAGATCGATAACTGGCACCTGTGTCAACCATAATCCCCATAAATACGCCTGTTGAATATCGACTAGAAAGAAATATGTCGATTATTGTAGTCGATGATGTGATCTCCGTTTTAGGTGTTACCTTATAACTAGCACAAAATGCATGGGTTATGGATTGTCGTTCAAGGTCTTCAATCAGTTGTTCGCCGTCAACATCACCAAAACACTCTGTAGTATATGTTCTAGACATATGGCTGGCAGATAAATCAAGATTCTTATTGTCTTCAAGTTCGAATTCATCGATGAATTGTTCATAATCTGCTGAATTATCGGGATCCAAACCTTCATATTCGTTGATGAACTGTTGAATCTTACTGTCATTCCATGGAGTAGCTTTGAACCTTTGGAATGAGATCTTTCGCTCTTCATCGCTATGGTTTGTACTCCAGCAACCAGCCTTTTTGCAGACAAAGCATTTCTTAGTTGTTGCAGGTTTTCCCGAGCTTTTCGATAGACTTTCGTTTCTAGTACTCTTGCCTTTGTACTTGCGATCGACGTAGAATGCATTACAGTTGTCATGTATGTCCATACCTTTTGAGACGAAATTCTGCTGGGTTCTATTTTGAGTGTGTATGGCAAGAGCGTTTCTAATCTCTTCAGAGGCTCCTTGAAAAGTAGGAAATCTCCGAAAAAGTGCTATATTGCACTCGGGCACATTACGACAGGCCCTATAGAGCTTATCCCGAATCATTAGGTCAGTCTGAAATTCTGGCCGCAAGATTGCCTGGTCTCTGAGAAGTTGATCTCTCATTAGATCGAAACACTGTAAGATTGTCATACCAGGGTTTCTCAACGTATAATCTTTCAGGGTTGTATCTTCCCAATCAATTGTCTTCCGTTCTTGGCGTTGCTCTGTCTCAAAATAGCTTTTCAAGTCTTGAATCATCTCCGAAAAATTACATCGGTTACCGGAAACTTTGTTGAAAAAATAATCCCTAGCCTCACCTGTGAGCATAATCGGAAATGCTCTGTGGTAGTCTAAAGGGTCCACATTTGCGTTGTGGCACATAGCGTAGAAGATTCGCAGCTTTTTATCAAGAACATCATCCGCGCCACTATACCTGTCCTCCTTTAGATAGGACTTTTGCAAGTTTTGAATGTTAAAAGATGAACCTTGGAGCGATCCACTTTGTGCATTAATCTTTTGTGTATATGATGGCTTCTGTTGACTTTCTGGAATAATAGGAGCTGGGTTGAGGTTATTTCGTACGTCACCGCTTATTCTAGATGCAGGAAATTTTATATTTGGACTCTGCTGCATGAGAAATGGTTGAGGTAATGGCATCTCATTTGGGGATTGTAAGTCCATCTTGCTTGAAGGCCATGGCATCTTTCTCTCTTCTTCCTTTCTTAAGTATGCGTAACTTCCTGGGAGATCTGGATTCCTTCGCGAGTTAAATTTTCCTGAAGTAATCATCTTCGCTAGATCTTCCGGTGGCCATTCTGTAGGTTCCCTTTCATCCAACAACTTTGTCAACCCTTCAGCCACAGCGTCATTTCTGTTTATATAAACTCCATTATCTCGTAGATAACTTCGTAAAATTCCTCTTGTATATTTAGACATCTTGTTGAAGTCTTCTTGCTGCCATTTTGCAAATTCTGCCCGAAAATCCTCCCAAAGCCCTTCATCTCGGTGATCTAGCTTTTTAAAGTAAGCAATTTGATCTTCTATGTAGCTATCATAGTCTTCACTTGGGACGTCTGGGGTGTCTTCGTTGATAAATCGCGCCGTCATTTTTGCCGGTTGGATTTAGAAGTGCAATCTTGAAATAATTAAAAATGCGTGATGGAACGCGGAGCCAATTGTTCTTCTAACTAAAAAAGTCTTCCTGAATGAATCCAAGATATACTTATAGCTGTAAAGGCGGTACTATTGAGTCCTTCAGTTAGCACAGTGAAAGCCTATGAATAGGGCCACTGTCTCTTCGTCACCTTGCTGTCTGCGGTCGATACTGAACGAAAATAAAATCGATATTGATCAACCACTGATCAGTGTTGGTACAACGGGGTTCACTTGGTTTAATGCCTTAAAAGTGCTAAAAAACAAGTGGTATATTCTGTCTATCTCTCTTCTGTATCCCTCCTCAAGCATTAATATCTAAAGTACAAAATGAAGCTTAGCGCCCTGATTATATCACGTGATGCGCTGACCAATACTTTTGGAAGTAAATGTTTAATACAAGCCCTTTATCCCTACGCCATTCACCTGTGAACCGACTATAGTATTAACCATTCTCGAGTTAAAGATTCGCTTGTCAACCATACCTTCATCAAACTGCTTAAATTCAAATACACCAGATTTCATCAGGCCTTCAATTTCCTGTTTTGTTGACGCCTCAAAAGGTTCACCAGGAGTGTGGATTAAACCTGCTGCCCTGAGATTCATCGAAAGTTGTAAGGCTTCCTGCTCTTGTGGCGACATAAAAACTTGAGATGAATCATTCTCCATTCCTGTCCATTTACAGCACTGGTATTTAAATTGATGGCGTCCATTAAACCGTCCTTCTCTCTGACTTCGACGAAGTAACGGTGTATGGAGTTGCGCATTAGGAAGAGATCGGGGCTGATTTGATAGTTGAATACCAAGACTTTGATTGGATAAACCGCACTGTGACTTTTGATCGTCCTGTTTTGTATCTGGCTGTTGGCAGATATTGTTTGGATCATCATCCTTATCAAACCATTTACCAACAGAAGTGGAACGGAAATTACAGTGCTTGCCATTGATATTAACTGTAATTGTTTCTTTATTTTTGTCAATCAAATTCCACGGTCCAGTCCACAATCCCTTTTTGTTATTGCCTTCACGCCATACTCGCACTTGACCTCCGATTGGGACATTTTCAAGATGAGAATGGCTAGGCCCGTTACGCATGTTGGCAGCTTGTTGGACCATCTGATTAGCGCGGTATCTTCTAAGCTCAGCCATAGCTTTCCTGATACTATCCGCTCTCTGGATGGTAGTCGGTGAGGGTGCATCATCCCATGTTAGACGCGGATAGGCCCCAAAAACACAAAGGGTGGGAATAAGGCCATCAGGGCCGGCAGTATCATTACATGCCTTTACAGCCATGGATAGAAGGGTGTCACGGTCGATTGCTTGTCCTGTGAATTGCTCTTTGAATATCTTGAAAGCTCGCGGTAATGGTTTGTGAGCTCTCTCAACTTTTCCCACAGAATTATGAGCCTCTACAGGGATTTCCTTAACCTCAATTTTGCTTTCAGAGCAGTTCTTTCGAAAACTTGAGGAAGAAAAATTCTTGCCCGCATCGTGTACGAGATATTCCGGCGGTCCAACGTAGACATTTATCCAGCATCTCTGGATGGCATTCCAAACTTCTTCTGCACTCTCTCTTTCAGCACCTTTGAGCCATTCAGCTGCAGAAAATGAGGTGGCGTCATCTACAACGTGCACAGCTGGTCCGTCTTCGAGCCAGAGTATATCCACGTATATGGTATGATTGAACTCTTTATCCTGTCTGAGAGAAAATTTGAAGTGAAGAGGCTTGTTGCCGCTTAATTGACAATCCCGACAAAACTTTGTAAGACGTTCAATTAATTTAAATTCAGCTTCATGACCGGCACGTCGAAGAATTTTCCACAGTCTGGTTGCCGATGGGTGCCTGAACCTACGGTGGATTGTGCGAAGTTGTTGCTCTGTAAAGTAGCAAGTTGGCGACTCATCTTCAGTGTAGATAAATAATGATTGTATATGGCCCAAGGTCATCCAGATGTGACCATATTTCCAAATGAGATTTGCTGCAACTTTGCCGTTTTTCACTATTGTATTTTACACAGTATTGACAGTGCAATTTAACCGGTCCATATCTTTGAGACTAAGTAAAAACGGAATATTACAAGGTATCACATGAAATTCTACGCTACCAATTGGCGTATCAAGGGAAACCGTGCCGATTGACGCAAACATCCCTTTTCCAATTCCAGTAATTTTAGCCACACCAGCCTTTGAATTATCAACCTGTAAACACTTTCGTAAGCGTTGGAGTGCTTTAACTTAACCGATTACAGCTGTTGAATGACCAGCGGCTCCTGTATCAACCAACTGACCGTGGAAGTATCTATTGTCATATCTCTCTTCTTTTCTGCCAAGTGTTTGGACATCATCAAATGCTAGAATATTCCCAGAATTTATAGTTTTTGAATAAGGAACATCTGTGTTTGAAAAATCTAGCAAGTCAGGGGGCTCTGCTCTTAAAATATATCCCCGTACTCCTGTTCTTGTGTCGTCATTTATACATATGGGTGGAAATCTAGGTGCCGTAAAAAAATGCTCTGCCATTTGTTCATTGAGATAGGTGATAGACTCTTTGCCACCAATTTCTTTAATGAGACCAGTAAATGCTGGATCATTATCATCGGGCCACTCGTTGTCTGAAATTTGGACTTCCTCAAATTCGGCATCACATTCTGCCATCATGGCATCGAACTCATCTTCATCTGCTGTTCCTTCAAAATTAACTATAAACTGCCGTACTCTATTTTGATTCTTTGCTGGGAAGTTTTGCTTGATACAATCATATGACCTTTGCCGTTTGTCAGAAGTATGATTAGTTGACCAACAGTTTGGCTTTTTACACACAAGACAGCGTTTAATCCACTTTGTCGGTAACTTAGATCCATTCCTCGCAATAAAAGGTGTGTTTGAAGACACCCTAACATTGAATCTTCTGCCTTTGTGGTTGCTCTCAACAGTGTTATAATGTCGATCAGTCATAAGCACTGAATTTTGGGCTGGTATTGTTCGCATAAAACTTCCTGTTGGACTTGTGAATTCAAGCTGGGCTATTTGGGCTCTAATCTTATTGCAAACGCCTTGGGCATCAGGTGGGGGTTCCAAGAGCACTAGTCGAAGTTCAGCACATCCGTAGCAGGCGCTGATAATCCTCTGTCGCAGGGAGAAATCTCCTTGATGGTTTGCTAGTCCCCTTTGGACACGTCGAGTTTCGGTGTTGAGCCATTCAAATGTCTCTGAAAGCGTCTGCCCAGGGCTCTGCCGTAGGAGAAGGGTAAGATCCATCCCATTCCAGATATTTTCTCGTCTTATGCGCCAAGGTTCTGTTTCATAATGATTTTTCATAAGATTGCACCGCTCTTCAAATGTCATCTCAAATTTGTTAAGGGTCCCATCTAGATAGACATCTCTTGCAGGTAAGATAAACATATTTGTTAGTGCACTTGCTGTCACGGATCATGTATAAAAGCAATGAGCATTTGTATAGAAGATGGTAGTTTATATTTCGACTAATGGTGAGCTATCTAGGGAGTCGGACAGTTATTTATACAATCTTTTTCCTACTATCCTTGGCCTTCATCCCAGGAGTAATCATGGCTTACTGACCTAGATCCTTCTAGTAACTTCTCATCTCGTCCCTGGAAGGTTCCTTCTTCATTGCTAGAAGATTCCCACTCTTTCTAGGTGAAGCTCGATCATCTCTGCTCTAGTCTCGAATGTTCCACCAGAAAGATATGCCAGGTAAGCATATCTAAGAATCTACTAGAATATTCCTGATCATACTTCATAGGAGCCAAGGACTGTCTGCGCTAGCCAGCGTAGACTACAGGCATTAGTCGGTTTACTAACCGTCACACTTGCGTAGTGTTTTGGCTCGACGCAGGCGTTATTACAATTATCTAGGAATATCATCAGCTTGTAGTCAAAACTATCAGTTCCATCCTTATATTTGTCAGTTTCCTTGTAAAGCCTAATAAGGGATTCCAGTTGCCTATTCTTGGGTTGAGGGCGATATTCCTCGGCATGATCATTAATTGGAAGTGAAGTAGCCGATGGTTGCTTGTCAATGGCATCATCTTGTTTTTCCAATTCCTCAAATATTTTAGCCTCATTATCTTCATATCTGATCTTGCCATTTTCTCTCTTTAAATCCCTCGTGTCATATAGCATCTCTTTACTCTTTTGCTTTGGGCCGTTATAGTTGGGGTCGTGTGGATTGCAAATGCTATCAATATTAAAGCGGGCACCAGACATAGGATTAGCCCAAGAGTCGTATTCTTCTATCGACAAATCGTGATACTTTTCGATTTCGAGTGGTTCCATAAGTTGTTTGGCAATGCTACCTTTTCCTTTATCATGAACTCTAACCATAAAAACACCATGTTCGATCAGATACTTTCGTAGGGTTGAGTTAGTTACACTATCAATTTGTGTGAAATCTTGTTCTGTCCATCCTTCGAAGCAATTAGTATAAAGCTCCCAGAGCTCCCAGTCACGGAAGTTATGTATGTTCCAGGCATCTATTAGATCGTAAATGTACTCAGCAAGTTCTGTGGGTGAAGCCTTGGACAGTTCCTCAATCATCGAGGGCGGAAGTTTGGGAGTCATATTGTCGTCTTTATCGAGAAGGTGACCGGTTGGTGTATCCTCAAAAAGATGTGGTGGTCGCGTAATTGACACGTGAAATGTTCCTTGGATTAGGACGTATCTGATCCAATTCTAATTTCAAGGCTTGACACGTAGTCAGGGTTGACTTGCGTTCCTTCGCTGTATACCTTGCGAATCTGTGAACCGTGTATGCGGATTCACTGATCAGTGTCGGTATATCACGGTAATAAATGTGCTAGCACAATAGGTTCTGAATTTCAGAGGGGTCAGTTGTTCTTGATTCTTTTCTCTATCTCTAAGCTATCTAGTGAGAGTTACCCTATGTATTTGCCAAGGCACTAATGCAATCAACATCCGTGCACGATGGCCTACGCTTCAGAACGATCAGAGGGATCTAAACATTACTGCTACTTAGTAGGTGATATGATTGTCTCTAAATAACCATATTTCCAACAATAACCATCAATTTAATAATAGCTTCCCCTATACAATTAGTCATGTACAAATTCATGTAAGGATATACAAGAGAGTCATGAAGAGTAGGACAAGAACACAGCCAATAATGCAAAGATATTTGCAAGAATTGATTACGATTAATTCCGGCTGGTAAATGCTTCTACTCTTCTATATAATAGTTCAGCGTGAGAGAGCTTTACTCCTCACGCAACGTCTTCTTTACTCATCCATTACTATACATTTGTTTACCTATCTCTTCTTTGGGAAGACCATCTATCCATTCTCCAGCTCTTCATCAGCAAGACCTCCATTGCCGAGTCTTCATCAGCAAGACCCACGTGTAACATCTACTGCAACTAGTTGCCCATTCATCTCTTCCTAGAGAAGACCTGTCATCACTTTGACCCATTAAATATCCTCATTTACCACCTAGACCTTCTGTTGAAAGTCATGTGATAGCTCTGTAATTGTATCACGTGTCTCGCTTAGTATTCCACACTTTCTGTAATTGTAAAGTGTTTAGATTGTAGAATTATCAACAGTATAAGAGTTGTAGTTATATTACACACAATAAATTCTATATTAAATTATATTATCAGGAATCTGATTTCGAGATCAAGTATCCACACGCAGCTGAATTAATAGCTGGTATGCAGTATACTCTTAACTCCACTGTTGCATAAATTACAACACCTTCACTAGGCTATACAACGCACCCCGTGGAACACTGTCAAACCCTTATACTTGAGAATAATCTACCTACGGTACGCAGCCAGGACCAACCAGTCTGGAATAAAAAGGAAATGATTCATCAGAACAGGCTCCAAAAATTTACTCTCATGCATTGACAACTTGGTCATATTTTCTAAAAAGCTTTCACCCAATCAAGCAAAACGTCTCGCAATTCCCAGTGTCGATATTGCAGGAACTTTCTCTACTTCTATTTGAGGTAGCAGTTACTTTGCAGAAGTAATTGATAGTTGGAGTCGAAAAGTTTGGATAATACCTATTGCCAAGAGGTCGGATCTTCCCCCAAAAATAAACGAACTCTCTATTGTTCTCAAAAGATAGTCTGGTGAACAAATATTAGCCAGTAAAAGTGATGGTGCACCAGAAATCCTAAAGCTGTTCGGAGAATTGAAATCAAAATAGGGAATAGTTCCGCAGACTACGGCTCCATATAGCTCTAACCAAATTAGAATGGCTTAAAGGGCAATCCAAGTGAGTGAGAAAGAGGCTCGTGCATTGTTAGAGGATTCAAATATGCCAGTGGAATTTTGGGACTATGCAGTTGAGTCAGGAGCTTACGTACATAATTATCTTCAGCGTGGACCATGGATTGAAAATTATATAGAAGGAAAAATTGTATACCGACAAATTAGCCCCGAGGGTGCGTGGACCGGCACTTATAGTCAAGACATAGATCATTTAAGAGTATGGGGATGTCAGGCTATACCATACATCGACATAAGATCTATGCTAGGACATGCTAGAACAGATAAACTTGTTCCAAAAGGGAGAAAAGCTGTTTTTGTTGGCTATGTTGACGAGACAACCAAGCAATAGAAGATGTGGGCTCCTGACTTACAAAGAGTTGTTGTGGTCAAAAGGGCAGAGTTTTTTGAAGACAAGTGTGGAGGATTGCTGGACCTTAATCTTCGCTTAGAGCTATCAAACAGAAGACTAATTTCTGGAAATGGAACCCCGAATTACATGCCAGAACGTAATCCATGCGGGAGGCCAGCAAACTACTTAGTTTTGCCACGTCAGTTGAAAAGAAGATATACTGGAGTTGAACATCTAGAAAATAAACTAGATTCCGAAGAGGATATAAGCTCTTGGTGCCAAAAGAAACCTCAATTTTCTGAGTTATTTTCTCCAACCACCTTAGATCACAAATCTCCACCTCTAGCAATAAATCTAGAAAATTTGAATAAAAAGCATGAAGAAGGCTTGTCACTGTCTAAAGTAACTACACTTGCCCATGAAGTCTTATCACGAAAACTTCTGACACCAGAAAGAGCTCAAAATAAGAAAATAAAGAAGAATTTGCCCTCTAAGACTCAACAAAATTTTGAGAAAATAGAGAACAATACAATAGAAAAACAATTGGCCCAAGAAAATAAGCCATTAGCTCAAAAGAATAGGTCGTTCATCTGTGCTAAAAACGTATTAACACATAATCTGAATAATAATTGAGGAAGAATCACGCGCAGCATGAAAAGAGAATTGAAATAGTTCCGGATATTGGAAGAGTTAAATATTAGCCTTGAGGTTGATTTAGAGATATGATGAATGTTTTTTTATACAAAGAAGTTTACTGATATTTAATGGATAGTTAATTGTAAAGAAATTGCTATATTTCTATCTGTGTAGCGAGAAGTCCCTCTATATACATGAAAGCGGGGTTTTCAGCACACTAGTGTGTGTTGTAATTAAGTATCAAACTATGGATAGTTTGGAAGCAATCAATGTCAGATTTAGAGTTAAGGTGTTAGGTTTACAAAGCTTGGAGTTACTTGTTTCGGACAAAGGTATTTCGCTTGGTCTAAAGTAATAAGAACTCTATATCTTCTGACTAGAGATGTTTCGTTCTAAACCATGAGAAACTTAGTTCATGGAGACAAGTAGGGGACAGATCGAGCATTGCCATTTTGTGGACATACATAATCTAGATAGTAATAGACAGAAGAAGGGCAGCCAGGAATCAATAGACACTTTTTACATTTTACACTTTACATTTATTCAATTGACTCGAAGAGTTTAACATTAAGGCAGCAACATGACTGCAGTAGACAAAGAGTTCGTATTAGAATAATACGCACTAGCGCCATGAGATATTATTAACCCATATCATCACTCACTGGCATGATTAGTAATTAGCCAATAGATGCCTGACAGCATACATTGGCTTCAGGATCTCCAACAACCTTCCCATTTAGGTTAGATAAGGAAGTATGTTGGAACTTACACTAGTTTGCAGAAAACTCCGCTTTCATGTATATAAAGGGACTTCTCGCTACACAGATAGAAATATAGTAATTTATTTACAATTAACTATCCATTAAATATCAGTAAACTTCAAATTGTGCAACACCAAAAGCAACAGCAGCTTGCTGAGCGTGGCCCAGTCGAATTCGGATGACACATGGACTAGTTTCCGTTCTCGACACAATAGATCAAAAGTTTGGGTCTCTTCTATTCAGTCTTCTAACAACTTCCCGATTGAGTTTGACTGGGAGGACTTTACAACTCACCAACAACCTCCCAAAATAAAAGATAAAATTCCTTTCGCTTTCAACCTTACTAACATTGTGTGCAGGACTGGGCAATTGCTGGGCCTCATTTTAGACACGCACCTCGACCGCGACATCAACATTCTCAACCTTTCAACACAATCCAAAGAAGGCGCGGGCAAAGAAGCCTCACATAGACAACAAACAATGTACGACAAAAGCTGGGGCATCGATGCCTCGGTTTTGAGCTCTCGATTTCGGAATTTCAGCCCTCTCAAATGAGGGTTGAGCGCAATGCAGGGGAGAATTTGGGAAGAATGATATGTGATTTTCAACAGGCTGTTGGCACAGTTGGTCGGGTGCTGGATGTCCTTTCTAGAAGTGGTGGGTTGGATTCCTACACGGCCTGTTCAAGGGGGGACTATGGCTGCTCGTCGCGAAAGAGTACAGGAGGAATTATTGAGGTTTTCCTACGAAGGTTTTCCCTCAATACATGGTCTGTGTAAGGGGGCGGATCGGATGTAAGAAGATGGATTGGATGTGAGAAGACGGATCAGATGTAAGAAGATGGATCGGAAGGAGATATCAGATTGTAGGTTAAGCTAAATTTACAAGAACGTTGCACGACCTCAAATAGGTGCGCGCAGCTCTTAATTTATACACGAATTATAGACTACTTCCAGCGGAATATGACGAGCTTCCAATAACCCCTTATTCCCCTAAACTATTACAGATAACACCTGATAAACCACCTGTTCTGATCTGCACTCAATTATACTATTGAGCCATACTCATTACATCAAGTTGGGCAATCAAGATCGTCCATAAACTGATGATCCTACCTAGCTGAATAGGAACACTGACAGTCTGAGGATCATGGTGAATGCGTTCCTACCTATTCGACCTGATGTAACAAGCGTGAGGCACGTAGCAAGAAAAGTCAGACACTGGATGGGCTTTGCTGGAAAATGGAGGAACTTGTATTCTAGATGTCCTCCATACGTGTCATGTCCACTGGATGGAGGGTGTAAGCCTGGCACAAGAAATAATAATAATATCAGTAAACTTCTTTGTATAGAAAACACATTCATCATATCTCTAAATCAACCTCAAGGCTAGTATTTAACTCTTCCAATATCCGTGTTACGGCCTTGTATTCCTAACCTTCGGGGCCTCTGATGCTATTGTTCTTTTCGGGTATTGTAGTGTGACCCTATATGCGCACGGACCAGTTGTATATTATGTATATATGTATATCTCTAGATACCTCTTTTTATCTTCTTTCCCTAGTTTAGAATCTTATGAATAATATTCCAGATCTTTGTCTTTATCTGATTCGACTTGTTTATCTGCTAACCTGTGCTCCCTTCTGGTTGTCACAATCCGGAACTATTTCAATTGTGTGAACTCCACTGTACTTCCTAATCTAACCTAAATGGGAAGGTTGTTGGAGATCCTGAAGCCAATGTATGCTGTCAGGCATCTATTGGCTAATTACTATTCATGCCAGTGAGTGATGATGTGGGTTAATCATATCTCATGGCGCTAGTGCGTATTATTCTAATATGAACTATTTGTCTACTGCAGTCATGTTGCTGCCTTAATTACAACACTTCCCCTCAGGAATGCATCATACTATAGCCGAGATCTGTTGATGATTTGGTTTAGCCAATTGTATAGTCAATATATCTGCTAAATTATTCTCAGAAGCCACGCATACCAAGTTGAACGTATTACCAATATGTTCTTGTAAAAAATGAAATCTTATACCAATATGTTTTGAGCGTTGGGATACTTTCTGATTTTTTAGCCAGATGGACTGCTCCATTTGAGTCCACATGTAAGATCGGATCATAGCAGAGTTTTAGTTCACTCAAGGCATTTTGCATCTAAATCATTTGACAAGCTGCATCTGACATAGCCATATATTTGGCTTCTGTTGTCGAGAGTGCAGTAGTTCTTTGTTTCTTGGAGCACCAGCTGACACTTGCTTTCCCTAGCCGAAAGATATATCCTGAACAAGATTTTCGATCATCCATGAAGTTACCATATGAGGAGTCAGAGAATCTGTGAAGAATATAGTTGTTAGCTTGTGGAAAGTTAAGTGTCCAGTCAGTTGTGCCTTTGAGGTAACTTAGTACCCTTTTTGCTGCTGCTAGATGGATTTGGTTGGGACATGAAGAAAATTGAGAGAGTAGTGTAACCGCATGTGCAAGGTCAGGTCGCGTACCAATGCAGGCATACATTAAGGAACTTATTATAGATTGGTAAATGGTAGGATCATCTAATTTTTCCTCTGGTTGACCCTTTCGAAGTTGGATTGTTGGAATTTGCCCCATTTCTTACGATAATCGGCATTCCTTGTAAATATGAACAACTATCCTGCATGATACATTTTAGTTTCTTTTTGCTGATAATCTTTTCTCTCATGCACTTGTATGTGCTGGGTATTATGATACCGGGTTCAAATGCAGCGAGAGAAATTTTCACACATACTTTGCGGCTAATGGGATGGCGTTAATGGTGCGGGGTTCAATTCTATCCCACTTCACTGCATAATGGTTGTGTGGTCAGCTGTGCTGAAAATTTCTCACTGTAATAATTGTTGTTTGCATACCCACTTTTCTTCTAGGATATGCGCACATAAATTCTCGTTTTACATGTAACTTAGAACTTTAATGGAAACAATATTCTTTGAGCTTTACTTTCTGCTTGTCTTACTCGGAAATCGCAACATGGATGCCAGGTTCGAGTGGTGTACCAACAGGGTGACAATCCTGCATTCCGAATCTTTGTAGAATTTTAATGATGTACGCCCTTTGGCTTAACAATATGCCTTGGTTTGTGATATTGACCTGAATTCCGAGTATATAGTGAGCAATGCCTAAATTTGTACATTCAAATGTCAAACGCAGAGTTTTCTCTAGCTCATTTATAGTACTGTTATTTGGACCGAAGATCAGAATGTCATCAACGTAAATTGCGAGAAAGATTTGTTTTTCGAAATTTGTGAAGATGCATGGGTCGAAATTAGTTGAAGCAAATCCACCTTTGTTTAGTACACTTGATAATGTATTGTACCATACAAGAGGGGATTGCTTTAACCCGTAGATTGACTTTTGTAGAAGATAACATTTACCAGATTCCTTAAACCCTTCAGGAATTTCCATGTATATCTCCTGATCTAGTTTTCCGTACAAGAAGGCAGATTTTACATCAAGTTGCCTTGGTTTCCACCTTTTATGGGATGCTAAGGCAAGTAAAAGGCGCAATGAATCGTATCGAGCGACAGGAGCATATGTGTCATCAAAATCTGTACCAGGTTGCTGAGAGAACCCTTTAGGAACAAGACGAGCTTTGTAACGTTCGATGGAACCATTGGCTTTGTGCTTGATTTTAAACACCCATTTAGATCCTACCACATTACGATTGTTGGGTCGAGGCACGACTGTCCAGGTATTGTTTCTGTTGAGTGCATCCATTTCTTCTTCAATGGCTCTCCTCCACAATTCATTATTGTCCGATTTCATAGCCTGCTTAAATGTCGCTGGCTCAAACATAACCGCATTTGCTTGATACCATTGAGTATTGGGCACCATATCCGGGCCAGGATTAGTTTGACGCTTTTCTCTAGTGCTTCTGCAAGGTAAGTTGTTATGAAATTTATCACTTCTAAATGATTCTTCTGTTTCCAAGTTAATGGATGGAACAGGAGGCACACCTAAAAGTATAAAGTTCTCATGTGGCTTTTTCGGAGCGTTAGGAGTGGTCGAATTTATCGCGGCTGGGAATGGAGTGGAAGGCAGCGGTTGTGGTTGAGCTCGAGGAGTTTGAATAAAATTTCCAGGCATGATTTTTGAAGTTGGTGATGAAGGGCAAGTATGAATTGGACTTGAAGCAGATGTTGCTTCAGCATTTGAAGAAGGAATGTCTGATGGTAATATTGGTTGTGAAAATTCGACGGTAACTTCCCCTAGCTTTGAGGCCAAGAATTTCATTTGTCAAGTGATTTGAACAACTCTTTTACTTGGTACGTAAATTCGGAATATGTTAGACGAGTTTGTGTAACCTACGAATATTCCTTCTAGTGCTCTTGGGTGGAGCTTGGAACCGCTCGGTCTGGTTTTAGCTGGTATGTGAATGTAGACCTTTGTACAGAAGGCGTGAAGGTGTGTTATTGATGGAGGTAAGGCTCCATTTAATAACTCGAACGGTGACTTAAAGTCAATTGTCCGATGAGGCGTTCGGTTATACAAGTATACCGAGGTGGCAATGGCCTCTGCCCAGAGAAATTTTGGATGATCAAGAAGCATTGCTCTGGCTTTGGTGACAATTGTTTGATTGAATCTTTCGGCCGTACCATTGGATTCGTGTTTGTATGGAGGCGATTTTTCATGATTGATACCGTTGTCTGTAAAGAATTTTTGTACTCTTGTATCAATATATTCTCCTCCATTGCCTGAAAAGAATGTTTTGATAGTAAGATTTTGTTGGTTTTGTATTCTTATTACAAAGTTGCCGGTTTCTTGATGTGCTTGGCTTTTATCACGAAGGAATGATATTCAGGCGTATCTTGAGTAATTGTTGATGAATGTAATGTAATACCTTTTTCCTCTGCATCAACTAACAGGGTCATTTCTATCAATATATATCTTTTTATAACTATATTGAACTTTTTAATAATCTCTTTTTCAACCTAAACTGGTATTTATTCTTTCTTATCTCCGTCGCAAACTACTGTCCATAGCTTTGCCCCTCGGAAAGCAATGTGCCAAGCTTTAGACCATCTTCTAAAATTTGACTGTCCTTAAAGGATGGGTAAAGTGGCCTTTGGATTTCTGATGCCGACAGTAGAGTTGATTGATATTATTTAGATTTTCTAACAACAGAAGATGGTGCAAACCCGGGCTCATAATCAATTAGAATAGTTCCGGAGATTTTAAAAATGACATACCAAGTATGAGGATGAGTAAGAGTTATGATGAATATGTTCTCTATACAAAGAATTTTACTGATATTTAATGGATAGTTAATTGTAAAGTAATTGCTGTATTCTATCTGTGTAGCAAGAAGTCCCTCTATATACATGAAAGCGGGGTTTTCTGCACACTAGTGTAAATTCCAACATACTTCCTTATCTAACCTAAATGGGAAAGTTGTTGGAGATCCTGAAGCCAATGTATGCTGTAAGGCATCTATTGGCTAATTACTATTCATGCCAATGAGTGATGATGTGGGTTAATCATATCTCATGGCGCCAGTGCATATTATTCTAATATGAACTCTTTGTCTACTGCAGTCATGTTGCTGCCTTAATTACAACATGTCCCTGATGTCAATCAACTTTTAGAAGGATTTGCTGCAAAGTCTGCATCAGAGTATGCCTCGAGGATTGGTCTACCACTTATTTTGGTGAAAGTAATTCCTTTATCTGGTTCCTTTGCTGTAAACCGCAAGACACGAAGCGCTGCTTGAAGATGATCAGTAGATGGGTTCGCCAGAAATTGTGCAAGATGATTGACAGAAAATGCGATGTCCGGACAAGTGTTATTTGCTAAATATTGAAGCCCGCCAATGATCAAGTTGTAATTGGTTTTGACTTCCAGCTTGCACTGTGAGCTATTATGTTCTAGTAGTTGTTCGAGTGGTGAATATACTGGCTTACAATCTTCTAAACCATGCCGCGTAAGTAGAACCCGAGCATATTGTCCTTGTGAGAGTTTGAGGGTCTTGTGATGTGATTAACTAATGTTTATTCCAAGGAACAGATCTATGCTCACTACTTTAAGTTTATACTTCTTGTGTAGTGAGTCCATTAGAGTATTAATTTTCCTGCGGCTGGGTCCCATCACTTGGAAATTGTCAACATATAATAATACAAACAGGTCTTTCTGCTTGTTGGTATAGAGGCAAACGTCAGATATTGTTGGGTAAAGGCCCAAATTTGCCAGAGTGGTTCTTGCATCATCATACCACAAGGCTGCAGCTTGTTGAAGCCCATACAATCCTTTGCGTAGCAAAATTACATGTTCTTTCTTTTCAAATCCCTTTGGCATCTCCATATAGAGATCAATCTTTAGCTCAGGATTCAGAAAATCTGTTGGTACATTGCCTTGGCTACGATGCCAGCCAAACTGATGCGCCAAGACGGGCATGATTCTTCCTGTCTCCTGCCTTGGAGTTGGTGCAAATGTTTCTTGATAATCAATTCCGGGTTGTTGTGTAATACCTATTGCAGTGCAACAGGCTTTCCATTTATCGATTTTTCCATTTGCCAGAAATTTCTTTTTATACACCCATTTGCATTTCATTGGTTTGCGACCCTGCGGTAACTTGCTTTCATTAATTATATGAATTGCACCTGTTTCTTTCAAAGATTGAAACTCTATTAGCATTGCTCTTCTCCATTCATTGGCTTCGGGACTAGTTATAGCTTCTTCCCAGGTTTTAGGATCAGTGGACTGGAGTACAGCTTTACCATGGTGTAGACGGTAATAATCTACTTTCTTGACTTGTCTAACTCGTTTTGTGAGCATAAGATCTCCTTCCAATGAATGATGTCGCTTTTTTCCTGCCAGAGGAACTGGATCCCAACCTGTCATGACAAAGTCATATTCAGGCATTACGGGCTTTGTGACAGGACAAGCTCCCCCTGTTTCTCTGGCTGTGATACCAACTTTGTATCTGTAGTGACTTCATCATCATCATCAAAATACTCTTTATCCAAATCGTCAGTATTCTGATTATTGCTTTCTGATTGTTCGGAGAAGTCCGGTTCAATTTGGTTGACCTCGTCCCAAGTTGTGACATTTGGAGAGTCAAGCTGGTTTTGATAGTTAACAAATGATGATGGGACGTTTGGTTGCTGCGTATCTACAATAGATGCTGGAACTTCTGGTTTCTCGAGTGGAACTGCTGGAGGAGTATTAATGGAGCGATCATTTCCTGCGCTTTTAATTTCCTCTGCTGGCTATCATGGCTTGAAATTGTATGAAATTGGCTGGATATTTTCGGAAGGCTTGTACAGTGCTTAGCCTGAGTATGCTCCGTAAGGGCTGAAAGGTCATTGGTCCAACAATCAGTTGTTTGCTGCCTTTCTCTGGAATTGATCTTATCTCCAAACATGACTTCCTCATTGAAAGTGGCATGAGGTGTAAAACTTTCAATCCATTTCCATCCTTTTATTGAGGTTTCATGTGGATGATAAATTAAAAAGTTTTTATCAGTGTTTGTTTGGAAAGCAACAAATCAGCCCTTCTCAGCTCTCGGCTCAAACTTACGTGGTTTTGGGTTAAGAAGTTTATAAGCATGGCACCAAAATTGTGGTAGAAGTCTTAGATCAATTTTGACAGGGTGTGGCTGCTTCAAACCTTGGAGGAAGTCTATGATTTGTACCATTTATCACGGTAGTAGCGTGGTAGTTGGCATGGTTTAAGTTTAAGCGACAACTGAGCCTCTAAAGACCTTCATGTAGCTAGATAGACTCTTCCTTTCTCATCGCACAACTCATGTGTAATATAGACCTCGCACTTTGTACCATTGCACTGTGACACCATTTTTTTCCGCAAACAGTACAGTCTATTAACAACAAAACATGCATGCTGCATTGCCAATGGCCAGTATTATGGAGGCATACCAGCATCAATTAGTATAGATCGTACTATCCTTAGGATCACCTTATTGGCAGCTTCTGATACACCGTTCTGTTCAGGGGTATATGGCGCTGAAATTTCTGTATGTATGCCTTTCTCTTAACAAAAAGTTTTTGTTTTGGAAAACTCAGACCCTCTGTCCCTGAAAACTGTACGAATCCTTTTGCCAAATTGGTGATGCATAGATTCCACCCATTGAACAAGTGTTTGGGCGATTAGATCTTTGGAGCTTGTAGTTAATACCCAACGCATGCTTGTCTTAGCGTTAGTGATTATAACTGCATATAGGCTGCCATTGACTGAAATTGGTAGTTTACCTACTGTGTCAACAAATACCTCATCGAGAGGTTCATTTGGAATGGGCCTTGGTTTGCGTGAGACGTAGCGTTGTGCGTTGCTGAGATGACATGTCTCACATGTACTGAGATCACTAGTATCAAACCCTTTTAATCCTATAGCAAACTCTGCTGTTTTCTTCAAAATACTTTGGCCTTTGTGACCTAGTTGTTGATGCCATCTCTGAGTATTAGTTGCTTTGAGTATTCTAGCTACACCTGGTGCCACAATAATTTTCTCACTCACTCCTCGAGTTTTCCCGAGTGGATTAATGTAGTAAACATCATTCTTACAAACGAGACTTGCTACTGGCAAGTCAGGCTTATTCTGACAATGATGAAAGAGAATCCCTTTTTCATAGTTGGGGTAGATACCCGCGAGTCTTTGTAGCCTTCCTGCTGAGATGATGTTGGTGAAAGAAGCAGGTGAGTAGAGATAGTTTCGTAGCCTTAAGGTCAAGTTTCCAATTTTGATAATGGCGTTACTCTGATACTCTCAAGGAGTCTAATATAGCGATAGTTCCACAGGGTACGAAATGAGATCGTAAATGGAATGGGGATCATACGACAATAACTTAGGCTGAGGTATCACTGAGAGGAGTGAAGGAGACAAAAGAAGTGAGGCAGTGTAATGGTCTTCCCAAAGAAGAGATGAAGTTAGAAGAAGAAGCATATATATTTTTCAGAAGACGTTGCGTGAGGTCTGAATATTCTAATACTAACTCTCTTATATACATAGCCCAATCCAGTTAACCATGACACTTTCCATAATATCATGAGTTTCATGATGTCATACTTTCGGTGATATCATACTCTCAGTGACTTAAGAATATCGCATGCTATTGATTAATTGGCGTCATAAACACCCAAGTAAGATTATTCCGATCTAGATGATGTCATGACAGGGAGAATTCTAGAGTATTAATCGACGAAGATATGACGTACGAAGATAGTACATCTTCGCTCCTACCTTCAATACTTCATCATGATGGTTTAGTCTGTGAAAGATACGCAAGTGAGGTAGTTACTACTGCTTGATCAAACTGGAATGGGCTGGAACGTTTCTGCAGGCCATTAAATGCACTCTTCACAGAGACAAAATGGCGTGATACACCCGAATCATACATGAAAATGTTTTTATTTTGAAGAGCGTACAATGCTACCTCGTTAGTATCTGTATCGGTTTAGCTGTTATTACTTGAATCTTCATCAAGGTCTACCCCAGACATAACCTTTGCATTTCTTTTACTGTGAGTCCTTAACTCTGGATGCTTTCTGAAACAATCTTTATTCCGATGCTTGTGTCTACATTTCTTACACCAAGCTTCTGGGTCCATTATGTGGGAACCGCTTGCAGCCATTACAACAGCTGGGGGATTACTTTGAGACGCTAGCTTCCGATTGGCACCGACTGTTCTCAGCGAGGATATCATCGTGTTTAAGTCTACAGGTTGATCATTAGTACTGATAGCCTTTGTGTCACGCCATGTGCCGAGCCATTCAACATTGATTGTCCCGAGGAGAAATATTCCGGGTGCTGTTGTTTCGTGAATTTTGAGCTTCGATGAATCTGCAGTGCCATTCATAGACTCAGCTGAGTTGTTGACACTTTGATATAGGGTCGTAAAATTCGTACAATAGTCCTCAATTGTTGTTGTGAATTTATAATCTACGAATTCATGTAGGGCGGCTATGTAAGGTGCAGTTGCAGACTCCTTCCGTGTGCATGAAACACTGTCATATAGCTCTTTGGCAGTCATTCTTTGATGATTTTGAGGCCATATCTTTTTGCTTAGTCGCTCAAGTACAATGTTCTTCACCTCGACTTCTTCCAGCTTCCATTCTGAGACAGCTTGAAGATAGGTTTTCCATCTTTTGTCCCAATTGTCTATAGATTCCTGGTCTTTCTTCACTGGTTGTTCTGGTTTCAGATTTGGGTCAATCTCTTCTTTATAATGATAGACATGACCAAGTACTCGCCTTCTTGCAAGTCTAGCTTGCAGGCATGAATCCCATATGCTAAATGATTCATCGTCGCCGAGAACAACAAATGTGTAGTCCTTTCCAATGGTATGCTTATCTTCGTTGGTTCTGAAAGAGCCCGGGCTCAAAACCTGTTATAATTACGAGGTCAGATGGATAAGTATAGTGGTAGGATAGCATGTGTAAAGATGAATGTGGAATGATGTTCTTGGTGGTGGGCGAATGTATTTAGACTATCTGAGTATGAAATGGATATCTAAAGATGAACGCATAGTCTACCTAAGAGGTAAATGGACCTGATATTATACATGTACAATTTACTTTACAGCCATGCCCACTGATTGTCTAATGTACTCATGTAATGCGTATTAACATTGTTTGATCATTAAGCTCTTGATAATTAGCACGACTCACATTTGAGTCATGCATTAATATGAGCTTGCATAAATAAAGTCATGTTGTTTCATCACTGAATCTTACCTATGAAGCCTTTGCTTCCTTGCGCAGACTAGGATTACAACAGTAATTACGTGTAATTGGGTTGAAATTTGCGGATGGCATTGGGCAGTGTGAGGGCTTTTCGAATGAAGATTTAAGCGGTTGGTTGTTGAGATTATTTTCATCTGTGGCTGGGTTTTCGTCTGGACTGTGGGCATGTCTGCGAGAGTGTTTAATGATTTTGGATTTTTCAATCCCGCGAAAAAAAAATTTGGGTAATGATGACATTGCAGAATGATGTAAGAAGAGATTGAAAGAGTTCTCAGGTGCTGAAGTCGAAGAGCTTTATTGTTACGACGCGCTGATTGTGGCAATCAATAACACAAGGTTTAAAAAGTATTAAAAAGTAATGACAAAGCTCCGTCTACGAATTACATATAGTATTTAAGCGAGTAGTAATGAAAATGTCATCAGTTTTTTTGCATTAGATTTTAATTGCTTATGCAGCTAACTAGCTATGACAATATATCAGAGAAAATGTACAGAAAAGATGACTCAATGTACAACAAGGGCACTCATGCTTCGGATTTCATTTGCAAGTACCACTGCAAAGTTATGGTGGTTTTTTCTTCATCCCAAGTCAACCCTCATCCGTGAATACCCACCCAGGGGAACGTCTCAAAAATCCGAAGCTGTCTAGACATCTCTTCATCATCCACTGAATTTTCTCCGCGCGTAATGTGATCTGGAGTGTCTCCTTCCCAAGTGGAGTAGGTGCCCAGGCTACTCAAACTATACCGGAGAACACCACCAGGAGGCGGACCACGGCATCTTCCACCGTTGACTCGAGTTTAAAGTGTCAGCTGCACTCTTGCAAGCGAAGTCTTGGCGCGCACAAAGCTCAATTCATGATAATCCTTGCCAAAATTCAGAATTACACGCCCGTCGAGATTGTATCCATCCCCTGTGTCATCTTGTAAACTTATCCCAATCCCTCTCACATCCGTCTCAAAGAACTGTCTTCCAGATTTGTGCGCCACTCTTTGTTTCCTCCGTCGAGTATAAATATCGGCGTGGGCGTGTATTTGGCGGCTAGCTGAGGCCATAGAATAGTTGATGAGAGGTGTGGTCATTGAAACTAGGATGTACTAAGACGTACTTGTAAACTTGATAAGACTTGGATAGGAGTCAAACTCGCTGGGAGCGAAAATTTGACATGGCGAAGTATTTTGAATCAATGTCTCGAGGGCCAACTTCTTTGGTATTGCGAAATTTGGAATTTGACTGAACTTAGCTCTGGGAGTATTTTTCACTCCCGGGTTCGTAGAGGATACTACGTACAGGTGTTCAGTCTTGCCCTCCGGAATTTAAGTTATGGGAGTTTGTGGGAGTTTTTATTTTATTTCTTTTAACTAGCTACTGGTTGTGTAGTGGTTCACGCGGTGAGACCGAGTTTGGCATGTGGGAAGCATAATCTCGGCCGTGTACACCGGTCCGTGACTTCTTGGAGATATAGATTATAGCTTAGGACCTAAAATCATAAATAAAAAGACCTCATCGAAGTAAGGACTTTATTATTCAATCTCGGCTCTGCAGACTCTACAGTGATAGCTGGAGGCTCGTAGGAGACTTAAGCCTGGGAAATCTATATTTAAAGATAGACTTATCTTAATATACTAAGCTAAATTAACAGAATATTAAATATTGTTAATCCACACTTAAAAGGAGTTCGGTGTCCCATACAGCTATCTACAGAAGTCTAGTCCGAAATTGTATAGTTGTTCCTCGATATGTCTCCATGAAATTCTTAACAATTTCTAACAAGAATTCATCTTTGCCGGCAGATTCACATGCTTCATACACCACGTTAGTGAATCAATGTTGAAGACCATTATAAGCCTTGGCTAGGAATATCGATGTTGTTGATTTGATAATGTCGCGCTCTGACACATCGGCCTTAATGACGGGGATATTGATAACCCTTACACCTCCAAAATTCATGGGATCCATGAGAGACTAGATTAACTACACCTTAATCCTAAGGCAGCAAGTCAGGAACAGTATTATTAAATTATTAAATCATTTTATTGTCCTGTCTGAGTCTAAGACTATGTAGGACATGCAGGTCCTCTCTGCCTACAGGCCAGGGATACCTATACCAGTAGTATATCCCCTCCTATGCCTCCCATACAGCTCCCCTCAAACAGTACCACCCCTCACAAGTCCTCATTCGATCATACACTTAGAGGAGCCCTTTGCCCTTCATTATCTCCCCTCTCCAACCAACGAAACGATGGCCATTTGCGGGTGTATGGCAGCCGGGAAAAATCGCAAAAACCACTGGGTGCGGGGGCTCTCCTAATACCGACATTAGGACTAAATCCGAAGACATAGTGCCCCTTCTGAAGCGTTCGGGAGAGGCCGGCCAGCTGGGCGCTGCAGACTTGTGTGTACCTCGGGAAATTCGCACTCTGCCTTTCTAGCCTCCTTCCAACTCCTTCCCTAAGGTCGTGCTGGAATGTCAGAAAAGTCTTGACAGAGCGTGATTGCTGTATGGTAGCTTAGCCTAACTTCTTTTGTGCCGTCCAGGGCGCTGGGGAGTGCCGTTGACTCATCGACAAAAGAAGCCCTCCTGGCTAATTAGCCGAAATCTCGGTCTTGGCGCCCACAAACGTTCCAAAGTTGAAAACCCCTCGAAAATGTCAGTCCCAGCATCGTCTTCAGAGACCTATTCCCCCTCTCGCACCACATCTCAGCCGCCTATCCTTCCTCAAGATGTAGAACTCCATTAGAGCATCAGTCCCCCATAAACCATGACCCGAGCTTTGTATATTATGACTTGATTTCCTCCTTGCGGGTATACGTAGCGTCGTAAATTTGTAGTCGGTGATGGCCGGTAATTAATGGGGCAAGCTCCTGTTTGCAATTGGAGTAACTTCTTTATTAGTTGTTGAGGCGAGATGAGGCGTGGTCAAAAGAAGGTTGATGACTGAGATGAGGATGGTAAGAAAGGCATTGTCGAGAAGTTGTCAAATGGAGACATGCTTGAGGTTGCTTTCGACTTCGATTCGGATGCGATTCTTCTTGGCTATCCCAGATATGCAGAGCATACTGAGCGATTACACCGGCACCACTGGAAGGTGAAGAATTCGTCTTTGCCGGCGGAACAGTATTAATTGGCCTACTGAAATGTGGAGTGGCGCACAAGTATAGGTTATTGATTAATCGACTGTCAGAAATGGGATGGGTAGGGAGAAGGTCTGGTTATCCCACTAGTCACATGTGCCATGACACCACTTAGTCATACTAATTGCTGCGAGTGTCATACTCAGCTAGACATAAAATCCGGCGGTCAGAAGTGAATCTGTAAGCAAGCCCAACCAATTAGTATTTTATGTATGCTTTCTAACATGTATAGTTTGCTCACTTATTTCTCATTTTATGTGGTTTAATGATTCATCTCATAAAGAGATTGTTCAACTCGTCGTAATTCAGATATTTTCAGAAAATAGGATTGACGAAGAGGCAGTAATCACTCCAGACCAAGCAGGAAAAACATCATGAGTGATAAAGACTGATTGACGAACCAACGAGACAAATCTAGGGTCATCACCACTGCATGTAAACTGAGAAAATTCGACAACACTTATCAATAAAAGATGGTGATCTCCAAATTACCCATTGTACAACAACGTTTATATAGGATTTGTGAGTGGTTTATCGTGCTAATTGAGTATATGACTATCTAGCACATTGGGCTCCTCTCTAACCCTGGCCACACCCTGTACACTGCTCTAATCCTATTTTATATCGGATCAGCAAGTATTCAGAGATGGTTCTCGGTCGTTTCTCATGCGATTGATCGAGAACGTCGCAAGTTATGGTATCCGTGATCGATACCGTGCCGCATCTTGCACATAAGCAAACTACTGATAACCGTAAATAATTGTGATAAGCAAGAAACATAATGTGTAGCTAATGTTTTTTTTCAATTTAATGTCCCAAGATAAATCATAAGCCTGCCTTGAAATTAAATGGACGTTAGGGTATATATTCCTGTTAATTTTCTGCAATCTACTATAATAATCTTCAAATGTAACCGTCGAGTCTGCACAACTTGGATCGAGTCTATCATTAGCTAGAAGAGTAGGGATCTGCAGCAAATAATGATTAGCCTATTTGAATGCTTCAGAAAGGTAGTTATGTCAAGATTTCTAATCGCGGTGTCGGAGCAAGATGAGTCCTACACTCAATCATCTCTCACAGTGCTTTCAAGCTTCAATATACTCGTAAATGGCTTTTGGTATGTCGGTGGGGCTGGGGATTGATGAGAGCACAAGGCTTCTCTGAGTGTATGACCGGACGTAGACTTGTGAGAGGTAATACCATTATAGAGGAGATTAAATGGAGATAAAGAAAATATATCGTCAAGATTATGAAAATCCTTGACTTGTAGGCATAGAAGACCTTCATGTCCTACATAGTCCTAGGTCGAAGTAAGACAATTCAACGTTGATTCCAGACGGGGTTATACCTAGATACACATGTTTCACCTACTTTCGAAATTTGCCGGGCTATGTCGGCGCGACTTATTTTGGCACGCTAGTAATTGCGCCGTCCGTATCGACTCCCGTAACCCCACATGTTAGCCCCAATTCACCCCGCCTTGGTGACTTGGTCTACTATTACACACCTAACACAAAGTCGATTACCAATCTTTACCAGTCGAGCCTTGACAGCATCTAGCCTTTCACTCGGTTGAGAAGCTTCTTAATTTTTGGAGATCATTTCAGACTAGTTTTCGTACTCGATCACTTCAACGGCCTTTGGATACTTTCAGGCTAGTGTTATCGAAACTAGGCTCACGTTTCTTCAATAATAATCAAAATAAAAAAAAGAGCTGCTTAGGAACAGGCATCCATAGGCTTCGAGGTTCCAATACAAAAATGTCGTATACTCGCAGTCCCAACGTATTGGACTATATAGCAAATCTCAACACGATACCCTCGGCGCAGGAGATGAAGTCAAATAGTCCCGAGAACTTTAACATGAAGGAAGATCTAGCAATGTTTTCGAATGCACAATTCTTTAATTTTGACCTTGGTCACGATTCCGATCTACAACAGACGACCTTTGAGCCACCAGTAGATCTAACAGTTCCTCTTCAAGGTATGAGAGATTTCTTTAGTTTCTAAAAAGCTGATGAGCTTGGCCAAACTTCTCTGTTTATTTTCATGTCGATCTATTTCAGTGCGATTATGTAGATTCGCAATTAGTGATTAGAATCTTGTTCAAATTTTTAACTTTAAAAACTATGATTTCCTTTATACTCAATGTAATTTATGGAGAAATAGCAGAATGGTTGCGCTTGAGTTTGATCACCATAAAATTACATCCTCTACAAATGCGGCTCAGATCCGGTCATAAAGCGTGATGAAGCTTCTTTTCATTTGGTTCTGTGTAGAAAAATCTTTGTCTACTATTTCAATCGTTTTCTTACATCAACAAAAGAAAGTGCTAACACAAGAGAAAAATTAGGCGATTTTCAATTCGATGACTTCAACAATTATGCCCCAGTACTTGAATCCTCAAAAAGAGTTAGCGATAGTGTTTCCAATACTGTCAATTCTACCATAGCACAGTATCAGACAGCTTCATCACTGATCAATCCTTCTCCATCAGTCGCCGATAAAGTCAAAGCATTCAGCGTTACATCGACTTCATCAACCAACGAAGTTATAGAGACCTCTCGTCAAGCAGCAGAGGAAGACAAACGTCGACGCAATACTGCAGCTAGTGCTCGTTTTCGTGTCAAGAAAAAGCAACGCGAGCAGGCACTCGAAAAAAGCGCCAAAGAAATGTGTGACAAAGTATCTAAGCTTGAAGAGCGTATCAATGTACTCGAGACTGAAAATAAATGGTTAAAAGATTTAATTACTGAAAAAAATAATGGAATAGAGCGCGATATATGGGCAGATTTTGAAGGTTTTTGGAAAAAATACACCGAGCAACGAATAGCGAGTAGGCGTGCTGGTGCCATCATCGAGCAAAATCCCACAGGTGAAAGAGCCAGACAACAACATGGTGTTGTGTGATGAACTAAAAAAGGTACACAATAGGCCCTGTTTTGGCTACATTAAAAAATACGGCATGCCATTGAAGAGGAAACAGTGTAGCGCTGTAACATTTATCTGCTATCTGGCAGTTTAATTCCGGACTCAACCAGCGGTCCAAACAAAAATAAACTCAGTACTACATATGATTGGATGCTAGTTCGGTCAAATTGACTGAACTATTGACAAGACTCAAGGCCAAGAAAAGATTCACCCTTGAACCTGTGCTATACCCATAAAAGTTGTTGGTAGGATGAGATTTGTGTAATTGTCATGACTCAATTTGAAGCCAAGACATTGTGTGGGCGCTGGTACTGCTAAGAGCGGAATAGTATTTTCCGTAAGGTTTCGGATTATTCGACCGGTCCGACTTCTCTTGGCATCGTTATTAAATTTCGCCCGATATGATTTCTTGCATTCCGGTGACGTAATGATGGAATGGGATCATTGGGTAAACTTGGAATCTTACCAACGTAATCTATGTTAATAGCCTCTTCAAGAACTTGAAACCCAAAGAATTGAACGCATCGTCTCTCCGCACGGTGAAGAAGAGTCAAAAATCTAATATCGCATGCTAATCTGACGACTATTAATAAATTTCGATTAGGGTGGCAACTTCCTGCTGCGTTAATATATTTCACTCAGATTCTTACGAAATAAGTTAAGCCGAATTAGGTGTGGGAAACCAGAGTTAATTGTCCTTTTACACGTGCCTAGACTCACGGTTTGCACACAAGACTACTTTATGCATGGCGGAGTAGAGAAGAGTAGTGGTGTGGGCTCAAGTGTTCAGAAAGAGGGGTAGTGTAGGCTCCGTGCGTCGAAGGTACGGTTTCCGGCTACCTGGACAGCTGTCATCATCCGTGCAGAAGCAAACTCTCTCTGGCTACACTATTATGCTATATCCTCTAGAACATCAGCCTTACCATGGCCTCTGTGATACGATCGTAATCTCAACCGCGAACAAATAGATAACCTTGTACAGCTTTTCAGTTAATCCTAATTTCTTCTCAGTATTTCGTAGAAGTATGCTTGAGGTTGTGAAGAAGTATATTGCAAGCCATGTGCTTTAGAATTCTCATACCCCTTCGATTTTATACTGAGCCCGTATTTGATGATGTACCGCCAATCTATCAAACCAAGTTGCGGGAACCCAACAGCATGATGAGGGCTAAGAAGGAGGGTTTTTTCACGACTATAAACGACATGGACAGGGTTATCATGCACGATGTAGCACTAAGTTACCCACAGCGTGGCTGGCTCTAATCCCAAATAGTTTGAGCCCGGCCACATGACACTGAGCATGTGTAGTTAAAGGTTTGCATACAAGTGATATAAATTATTAAGGGTGATGGTGAAGGCTGGCAGCCCCGATCACTAAGCGAAAATCTCCATCTTCAAGAACGGGGTGCGATAACTGGGTCGTTGAGGCAAAACATGCGTTGAGAATTAGTCCAGGCTGCCTCTGTGATAGTGAACAACGGTAAATCTTTGATGCTGGCAATGGCGGCGGCAATCTTGGGAATACAGCACGGTTCGTTGCGGCCCTTGACGCAGGCACCCTCCTGCCACTTTTCTTTTTTAAGCCAGCGTGTTAAATCGGGCTCCTGTAATCCATCGATATCTGCGAGAGCACGCGCGCCGGCATGACTCGGTCGAAGCTCACACCACGGGCCGTCTGTCTCGAGGTGGAGACGGTCAAGCGGCACAGCGCGCGCGACGGCACAGTTGGCCTCAGTCTTCAGCGAGCAGCCGTTGAGGCCAATATGCCAGCCGTGTGCAACCAACTCTTCCATTTCGGCGAGGGTGCCGGTGAAGCTATGGACGACACCGCGGCGTGGTAGTTGCGACTCGCGCGGGCACAGCGCCGCCATGAAATCAGCGTGGGCCGCGCGCGAGTGCAGGAAGAGAGGTAGCTGTAGGGCGACGGCCAGGTCGAGCTGGCGGGCGAAGACTGTGTTTTGCGTTTCCTTCGGGCTGAGCGCAAGGCGATCGTAGTCGAGACCGATTTCGCCGAAGGCCACGGCATGGCCTGAATTTTGCGCCGTGCGCGCCAGTGTCTCGAGTGCGTGTAGCTGTTCCGAGGCAGGGGTGGGGCCAAGGATGAATTGCTGGCTGCTGCACGGGTGTATTCCAACCGTAGCATAGCAGGTTCCTGGATAGGCCTTGGCGAGCGCGACGGCCGCATGGCTTGAGGCGAGGTCAGAACCCGTCACGATGAGATGATGGCAATGGACACGCTTGCTGCGCTCGATGACGGCGGCGAGGTCGGCGGGATGGCGCGGAGTGCCATTGTAGATGCCCTGATAAACGGGGTCGGTGAGATTTATCCCAATCTAGCACGTCAGAGGCAAGGTGGTTAGCCCTCGTTCGTCTACGTGCCATTCTTTGCACAGGCGCTCTAGCACGGGGAGCTAACTCACATCGATATACCGAGGCAATCCGGAAGCTTGTGGACATGCCGCGCTCATTTTTGCTCTGGTTAGGGCTGACCCTGCAACTCCTAGAGCACGAAGGACTGACAAGCCGCCTTTCTGTCTCGACCGATCACGCCACGTCCTTTGCCGAACTCTATTCACGAGCATGCAGAGTTACGCTGAGCAGCCAAATCGGCGTCGTACTTGTCTGAGGTGGCGCGCGAATCAAAGGTCGTTGAAGTGGAACTGGCGTGGTAGGTTGTAGATGACGTCGATTCGCCTCGCTCCTCCGGCCAGACGCTTTACTCGGTCGCGCGCGTGACCCAATGGAATCGGGATTATTGCATTGTTTTTGCATCGCCCAGAGCACGACCTTTATTATGCATCAGAACTTGTGGCGCATAATTATCGTACAAAATATTAGTAAATTAAAGCCTTTTGGGAAGCTGTTGCAGTCCTTCGAAGCCTGAGGCTTGGGAGGGACTTCGATTTTACTCCATTTAGGCTGGCGCAACCCAGGGCGAAGCGAAGCGTGAGCATGGAGTCGATCTTCAAGGACTTTGGCCAGATCAATCATGACACTGACGAGATTACTCAAGTCCTCTCCCAACGGCGCTAATTATCATCAAGCTGGTCGATTGTTTGATCAGTCGGGTGATGGAGCTGGGCTCCATCTCCAGTCCGACGGAGAATACAGCCACGATATTTCCACCTACAAACTTGACTTGTAGCATAGGAGGATCCAGATATTAGCTGATTAATGTGCCGGCTGTGGCGGGAAGATCCATCGTGACTATCGCTTACAAACTTATTAGTCCTGCAAATGTTTCGCAAGACATGATAATTAGATGCAATGGGCTCAGTTGTTAAATGCTCCCGCCGGCTATCCGACAAACTACAGTCAAATTTAAGCAAAGTGGTCGCTAGGAAATTCAGAGGAGCCAGTTGGTCGGGGAATTTTGTCATGTAGAGACATGGTTCATTCGTGAGTTGATATTGCTCAAACAATCATGACTTTGTCTCAGTGATAGGAGAAACGTCATTGACGAGTTACTAGAACCCTAGTGAAGATCCTAAACGCACAACTGAGACTACGAGAATTTTACTGAGTAGGTAAGTATTCTGATGAATCTAGGTCTGGAGGGACACAATATGGTTGCTCGGCTCGAGGTATATGAAGCTGAGAATATCAAGTATAATAAAGAATAGATAGAAATCTATCCCAATCACGATCATCATCTCAATTCATGTCACCATCAATAGCTGCAAAGGACAGTCTAACAATTTCCTTGTATATTTCGACCTAGAATCGATGTCTCTACTCAATAAATTACTCGCTTAGTACGAAAGAAGGGTTCTTCAGAGAAGGTTGTCGGCCTCAGTTCTGTGCACCTGTTGCCAACTTTTGACACACCAACTAGCCGGCTGAGAAAGTGAAAGTGAGGAAACATATCAGATTCTCTCGACGCCATCCACAACATCCAAATTTGCTCTGGCCATAATCGCCTGGCACTTTACAGATGACGACGGCTGGATACCTATTCGAGCTGTCTTCTATGAACATGGAGGTAAAATGTTCCCTTAGCCGAAATCCAATCAGGAAAAAGGTTGGAGTCGAGAGTTTCTGTCCAGATGGCGATCAGTAGGAGAATGGTTGGATGGTGCGGTGGTACATCGTCTTCGCCGGTCTTCCAAGTAGAGTCTGGATAGCTTGGACCCAGATCCCACTCGAGACAGTAGATTGCTAGTTTGAATCCGGCTAAACGCAACCACTGTTCTCGCAGCGCTGGTATGTATGACTGACGAAGGCATGCTTGGATAATCAGAGGTTTAATTTCCCTTTGGTGGGTACTTACGGAGGAGGGTCGACTATTTGTGTAAGCAAACATACCTCGTAGTGGTATTTGCAAATGAAATCCAGAGTATGGGGGTTGTTAAATGTGACAGAAACCGAGTTGGTGATGAGTAAATCGATTTATTAAACTGTATAAGGAGAAAAGAGAACTCTGGCTACTACTAACAGATACTTGTAAGAGTTGATCTTCGTGGGTCTATAGACCGATGACTTATCCATTGGCATTATACTTGCTACCCAGCCACGCAATGCCAGGTATCACTTTTTGTTTTTTGTTTTGTTGTGTTTATTGTAATTACGCCCTCAGGGCTCCTAACATGCAATGAGCAAGGCAGTCTAGGTGCTTGAACATGAAACACCTACACGTGACATGAATGCCAATCTAGTCTTGGCATTACTCAGCAAACACCCACACCCTATGTATATAGAGCTCGCTGTAGTTACTCCTATTTCTCCTTCCATAGCCAATCTATCTTACATTCCCAAGGCTGCCTCTCTACCAATTTTATACCTCGTGATTATTGTCCTATAAAGTCTATGACTATGTAAGGACATGTAGGTCCTTTCTGCCTACAGGCCGGGAGTATGTATGCCTCGGGTAGTGAACTCCCTCCTATTGTCGCCGGATCAATTGGTGTTGGTATACAGCAGAGCAAGTCCAGAATAAATCAGTTAATTAATGAAATCTAGAGAAAGAAGATTTCCTACTTCTCGCTGTATACATAAGGAATTGTAATTGTCAGCGCCGATCATAACAATCTATGTTGCTAAGCAACCATATCCAGACCGCAACATTGGTAGCCCCCGTAGCTGGCTAGGCCCTATATTCCATCCCTACCGTACTGGCGCAGACAGTACAAACACAAGGGGTTAATCCCGTAACACCTATGCCTCTTTCGCGACTTCTTTCCAGCAGAATTCCCCCACAGGTCTTCATTCGAGTACACACTAAGAGGAGCTGTTATCCCGTCATTATCTCCCCTCTCCAGCCAACAAAACGATGGCCATTTGCGGGTGTGTAGCTGCAGGGAGTAGTCTCAAAAACCACTGGGTGCGGGGCTCTCCTATGACGAAGAAGCCGGCCAGCCGGGTGCACCAGACCTATATCCAGGCATCACTTAGTTGTGCTAACGCTCCAACCTTCTGATTAGTAGTGCCGTTTCGTTCAGCTTCATCTACCCCCCCGCATACAGCCTTATTGTAAACATCCTCAATATTACGCTCAGGTTATTTGCCCAAGCTCAAATAACGGTCAAACCGTAACATTAAAGTTTTGGAGATATCTGGAATGGTAGAAGTGAACGTTGGCGATCAAGTCAATACTGTATGAATCGTAAGATATCGGGGATTCCAGGATCAGGGATAAAAGATGAGGATCAGTGAGGTTTTTGGTTTTAATGAACTTATATGTTTGCTAAAGGTATTTCAGTTTAATCTACATCTAATTATCTATCTATGTTCTACCTCGCTTAGGTAGAAACATGGTGTAGAGGAGAATATTGGATCACGTGATAACCTGAACATACATATTTATTTAGTTAGTCCACTTAATGAAATCCTCCGATCATAGGACAATCCTCTGTCAAGTATTCGATTGGGAAGCCGAGACACCTGTACCAGGTAAGCTCCAGTTTGCTGCATGTAACTGGGAAATGTTTCAAGACTTCGTGACAAATCGGCTTGCAACACCTCCCTCCCATATCATTGAAGAAGAGGCCGCAACCATTGTCGACATCATTGCAGGAGCTCTCCTCGCTGCCTGTCCAAGAGAACGCAAACAAGCAACAAAAGCTGGCTGGTGGGGTAAGGAGTGCACTCAAGCCCATTTAAACTTTTGCAGAGCCCGTCGCGCGGGACTATCAGCAACTTCTGAACGACGTGCCTTTGGAAAAGTAGTGAGGAAATCAAAGCGGGAATTCTGGCACAACAAAGTAGAACAAGTCTCCAACCTTAAAGAGGCCTATCAAGTCACGCGCTGGCATAAAAGAGAGGCGCAATACCATACTCCCCCCCTAGAGGGACCATCGGGCCCGATATTCCATCCAGCAGAGAAGGCGCAGCTCTTCAAGGAAGCACTTCTTAGCCGTCATCTTAATCAAGCAGATCTTGATGATGCAATCCCTACAGTGGCAAAAAGATCTATTGCCTGGCCTCCGCTGACAGATGTAGAGATCTACAACTCGTGCTGCACTGTCCCGACATCCGCTCCTGGACCTGACAATATTACCGCAACAGTACTTCGGCGCGCCTGGCCAATAATCGGTCCTAGAATAATCTCCTTATTCGCCAATGTGATGAGTGGGGGATACACCCTAGCGCGTTTAAGAAGGCTAATGTTGTTATAATACCAAAGTCTGGAAACCGCAATCGAGCTCTCCCAACATCATACCGCCCGATCGCTCTTCTATCGTGCCTTGGTAAGGGATTGGAGAGACTTGTGGCGCGTCGACTTTCATTCCTAGCGCTGAGATATCAGATTCTTTCCCGGGATCAGTGTAGCGCAGTCCCTCGGAGATCAGCTACCGATCTCACCACTGCATTGTCTTGCGATATTCAGGACGCCTGGGCCAAGAAACATGTAGCCGGTATGGTTACTGTAGATGTTAAAGGCGCATTTGATGGAATTCAAAAAGGCCGCCTGTGTCACTGCCTACGGAGTCAAGGGTGGCCCTTCAATGTAGTACAATGGGTGTCCTCTTTTATGTCCGAACGAGAAGCCTCAATCACGCTGGATGGAACTATATCTCCGGTGTTCAAGATACACTGCGGACTCCCTCAAGGGTCCCCAGCTTCACCTATCTTATTTTTACTGGCAATTGAAGGTATGCTCCATCTCTCCCCAAAGCGTTTCGGCTATGCAGACGACGTTGCATTTATAGCGTCCGCACCGACTCTCGCCCGCTGTGGAGAGCTACTTCAGACGCAGTTAGACATGACCCTCGCCTGGGGACTTGAGAACGGCATCGCTCTCGAAGTCTCAAAAACGGAGCTACAATATTTTCACCGAAAACATGGATCTCCACTAGAGCCCAGCGTATATGCAGATGGAGTAGAGATCACACCAAATACCCACACGCGCTGGCTTGGAGTCATCTTTGATCGGAGCCTCGGGTTTAGAGAACATGTGCGACAAGCCTGTGGAAGATCCTTGGCTATTACAAGCCACATTAAAAGTCTTTCGAGAGTCACTCGAGGAATGAGCCCTCTTCTTTTGAGACAAGCGCTCCAAGGAGCAGCTTTTGCGACCTTGCTCTACGGGGCTGAGACATGGTATTCCAAAGGAACTCCGAAAGGACTGGTCCGTCGGATCCAACAACGAATGAATGATGCTGCCCGCGCAGCACTGCCTGTATACCGTACCACACCAGTGGCTGTTCTTCTGCGCGAAACAGGTTGGGGGCCCGCAAAGGCCTGGCTTGAGCGCATACACGATCGCCTCGCCCTCCGCACTGCGGCAGCAGATCCCAGACACCCTCTTCGTAGACGGTGGAATTCCTCGAGAATGTGCGGGTCCGACAAAGGATCTCCCCGGAGCTATCAGAAGATAATATCCCCCCTCCTTGGGAAGCTGGACGTGATGAATGTTTGGAAAAGATAGGCGCTGTTGGCCGAACAGCGGGAGTCGATTCCTTCACTCAATGGTACGCCAGACAACCCATGATGGATCTTTTTGTTTTCTCTGACGGTGCTTTGATTGAGAATCAAGCAGGAGCCGGATACTCAATTAGACGCGGCACGAACCATGAAATTGCCCGCGGAAATATACCTCTAGGTACCTCTGCAGAAGTGTACGATGCGGAAATCACTGGAGCAACAGAAGGTCTAGCAGCTGCCCTCCTTAATCCCATGGCCTTTTATGCAACCAACTTAACCATATGTCTAGATAACCAAGAAGCAGCTCTTCGACTCCTCTTGTTAACACCTACTGCAACAAGCTCCCGCCGGATTGCAAAATTCCGGCAGCTAGCAGCTAGCTGGACGAAAAGAAAACGAGCATCCTGTACTAAAGCAGGATCAGTCAATGTTAGATGGTGCCCCGGACACTCTGGAATCCCTGGAAATGAAGCAGCAGATGCTCTAGCGAAATCGGCTTGTCTAATGAGTGCGCCATCCCTACCTCCATCCATAGCAAGAGCAAAAAGAGAAATTTCTCTGTTATATAACGCCTCTACTACCACTTACTGGGCTCAGGAAGGCTCAATTAGATATAAAGAACTAGGGATTGGCCCTAGTCTAGGAATATCCCCAGAACTGAAAGGACTAAGCAGGCGTGCACTTGGGGCGCTAATTGCAGCTCGCTCCGGACACGGAGATTTCGCACAGTATCATCGGCGTTTCACACACGAAGATGCCTTAATGACTTGCTCCTGTGGCGAAGAAAAAAGTCCGGACCACTTCTTTCACTGCAGCATAGGAAGAAGCTGGGCTCGCCTCAGTGGTGGGCCCCGACATCCCAGCCCTGGTATTATATGGGTTCTTGGCACGCCCAAAGGCGCACTCGCCTTCGGAAAATGGGTTGAGCTGACGAAGCTCTACGACAAAATCCAACAAGTGAATTAGATATTTCCCTTGAGATTTATGATATTGCGTGAAATTAATGTTAGATGGAGGGTTTTATTACTGCTAATAATTTCTTTTGTATTCTGACCTTTCTTTTTTGGAAGTTCCCCTCACTATTTCGCAGTCTATGGTGTAATTTCAAAATACTTATAAATAAGAAGTAAAGTCCCGGGTAGAGGGAAATTTGCTACATTTAAATTGGAAAGCAGAGTGGCGGACAGCTGGTCGGACTCTTTTGTAGTTTCTAGGTGCTGTAGGGCGCGTTAGAGCGTCGGGTAGTTCTGTAGGGACTGGGCCGTCCAGCACGTGACTAAGGTCACGAGCTGTAGATAGGCACGACGTTGCATTTAAACTAAACTAAACTAAACTAAACTAAGTACTGCATTTATCGCGGCGCAAAACATGTGATTGATCAAGGCTCTGTTCCTCTAGGTCAATCAGCAGAAGTATACGATGCAGAAGTCGTCGGAGCTATGGAAGGCCTCGCAGCTGCAATTAGAAGCCCAATGGCATACTACGCCACCAACATCACTGTCTGTCTCGACAACCAAGAGGCAGCGTCTCGTTTACTCCTTGGACCGCCGACACCAACAAGCTCGACTCGGATCGCAAAATTTCGGGATCTCGCAAGATCCTGGCCTTCAAGGAACCGTGCCAGATACACTGAGCCAGGAAGGGTCTCTGTACGCTGGTGCCCAGGGCATTCAGGAATCCCTGGAAATGAAAAGGCAGATGCTCTCGCAAAAGCGGCTTGTATCATAATCGCCCCCAATCTGGCCCCTTCCATTGCCAGAGCGAGGAGAATTGTCAATCTTCGCTACGAGGCCTCTGCGTCGGAATACTGGTCGCAAAATGCCCCTGACCGGTATAGAGCGCTCAGAATCGGGCCAAGCTCCCGCATCACCCCAGAGCTCGCTAGCATGGATCGACGGTCCCTCAGCCTCCTTCTCGCTGCGCGTTCTGGCCATGGTGATTTTGCAGCATACCACCGTCGTTTTGCACACAGTAGCGCACCTTTAACATGCTCCTGTGGACAAGATAAATCGCCGGAGCATTTCATGACCTGTCAACACGGCCTACTACAGGCACGGCTTCGTGGAGCCAATGGCCCCCGTCCCCTAGACGCTCGCTGGATTTTAAGCTCACCAAAAGGAGCCATCTTGTTCCGAGACTGGCTTATGTCCACCCCATTTTTTCGAAGAGTTTCAAATGTACCAGTAATGGGAGAATCTCTGTCTGCACCTACATTTGTAGGACAGCCTTGATTACTTAGACACCAACGCTGTCTAAATACGAACATCTACATGTAGTTTAATTCACGTTTTTAATTATATAATTTATATCAATTTTAGAAGAGTCTCACTGATCTAGCGGATATGCAGATCCGGAGCAGCGGGGTCTTTATCGGGTTTTTGTTATGGGAATGCCGGTGCGTCGGGTAGCCCTTAATAGGCTGAGCTAACCGGCATGGGGCTTTAAAGCACTGTTTTGTTTTGTTTATTTTGACCTAAGCTAAAGCTATGTTTTCCACATTGGGTCAAGGACAGGTGGAGCCGGTAAGGATCACTGTATACAGGCCCAACTCATTCCAACCGCGTGAACTCCCACATAAATGGTGGTGTTAACAGCAAAACTTAAATCAAAAACTAAAATCAAAAACTTAAATCAAAAAACTAAAATCAAATTTAGAAGAAATCCCAATTAGGTCTGGATCCCGCGCTTCTCGCCCGTTCCCATTCCTGTCACATCTTCCAAGTGACAAATTCTGATCTTCGCTGAGAGCAGAAGATGAGCTCGCAGGCACCCTTCATCCAGTCGGTGTCCTACTATTAACGTGTTGAAGTCTTGTCGACTTCACTGAGGCTCGCAGTAGCCTTAAACCTCCTCTTCGGAATCTAGAATTCCAAATCCCGATCCGTCCGACATGCAGACGTCGTTCTTCGCGCCGTAAATTTCCTCGATGGTTTTTTCGGCTGCAGCTTTGATGCGAGCATAATCTGCATGATTTTTCTGCTCGAGCTTGCGAATTATCGCAAGCTGCTCTTTTTTCACCGGGCCGGATTTGTTGGGTCTGGCTTTGCAGGACCGCGAGTCCGATCGATGAGGTCCCCCACAGTTTCGACACCGTGTGGGGGCTTTGCACTCCGCTTCCGAGTGCATTTTTGATCCGCAATTCCAGCAGGCCGGAGCGCGGGAGCAACCGCGTGAGGCATGGAAGCCAAGACATCGATTGCACTGAACTATTTTTCGACGAGGTTGGAAGAGCTTTGCAGCTCCGGAGTCATCGAAGAGGCGAAATCCAGGTCGGGGCGTGGATTCGCGAGGGAAGAGCGCCTGCCAGTTCTGGTAGGGCGCTCCAGGTTTGCAGGTCCCATGAGGACGAACAAGAAAAGGAACTAATTTGGTCACTCGCGTGACTTCATCGGCAACCATCTTTGCTGTCACGGCGATGGGGCCATCGAGAGTTCGAATTGTCTCCGGGACGGTGGCAATTTGTATGGCAACCAGATTTGATGCTGATTCCAGTTTGATTCCAGATACGCTCCGTGATGTGGAGGAATCCAGGAGCTCTTTCCGAGCGAGTTCATTCTTTGCTGTTAGTGCAAAGCCTGTTTGTACCCGCTGAACCAACGTGATATCGTTGGCTACGGTACCAAGTGCCTCTGAGACAGCTGATCTTACGCCAGCTGGTGCGAGGAGTCGGTGGGGGTGGTTGCGGGCGAGGCGTAGAAACAGTCGTGTGTCGGCTGCTGTCCTCGTATTGGCTCCCTTTGCTTTTTGGGCGGGCGGGACTGCCTTTTTTGTCGATGGCCCAGCGCTGCTTACTAGGCCTGCCCGAGCTACGGTGGCCCAAGTTGTCTTTGGGGCCGGAGCCTGGATTTTCGTAGGGTTAGGTACCCTAATTTCTGGCGCCCTCAGTGAGAGAGGGTTGGCGGGGCGAGCAGGAAGGACTGGTGGTGTACTTCCTGGACCGGACTGAACGAATTGGCCAATGGCTGCTCGTAGGTAGACTTTTATACCGTCTACGAATTCTTTATTATCGCCGATCGAAAGAGGCGAAAGTGCTGCTTCAACACTGCTTATGGCAGTCGAGCAGATGGCGAGGCGGGCTGTAATTTGCGTCGTGCGACGCTTTTCGGCCTCCATTACTGATTGCAGCTCCGGAGGATATTCCGGTGCTGATGTTGAAGCTGTGCCTTTGGAAGATGGCACAGCGAATTTTCTTGCAGACGTTTCTGCATGTTCTGTCGTCTTCTCTCGGACGACTTCCTTCCCTTTCCTTGAGGTGCTTGTCTCTGGGGCAAGCTCGATCGGGGTGTGGGTCTCGGGACCAATTTTTGCTGACCTGACGGGCTCAGAATCAGTCATCTCTTTGTCGGGAAGGTTTGGAGACTTCCCTTCGATGAAGGCCTCACTCGCAAACATGCTTGATAGTTTTTGCGCGAGGCCTGGTGTTTTTGCGGGAGCCCTCGGGCGGACTCTCGCATTGTCCAACATTGCGTTGGGGAGCTTTTTTCGAACAGGTGGCATGATAAAAATGCCAGCGACTCGATTACAATTTATTGATAGAATGCGACGAGCGCGAGAGGGAGGGAGAGGGGGAAAAGGTGAAGATTCGAAAATTCGAATTTCAAAAATTGCGGTGTGTTGTGAGCTGGCACGACGTTAAATGAAAAAACAAAACAAAACAAACTTAATGAAATCTATTAGATTATGATTCCTTTAGATGGATAGAACAGTGTGGCTGGAAGTAGATTCGATAAAGTATAGGGTTAAACAAACGTGTGTTCTTACTACAGTCTCAGCATTCCCTAAGAATGCTGCAGCCTAGCTCGTACTAACGTTCCCCTACTAGGCTCATCTACACGTGGATATGGAACTACTAATACAGGGTATATAAGATCTCCAAACGCCTTACCCTTTTTTACTCCTATGTAAATAATAATCACAACCTAACTCTGTTATGTTAAGATGCAGCGATAATTATGTTTGACCAACGCTCTTATAATTCAACAAAATCTTCACATATAATCATAATTTGCATCAACAAGATACAGAACGTATCTCTACTCCTTTCCAGATATTCCCTCCAATTAGATTCCTCTAATTTGATCCCTAATAAGTGCATCTTAGTTTGGTCATTGTGACTGTGATGGCCAAATCACAACAACCACCTCCTCTGGCCCAGCGCGTTGCTAAGGGTCGAGCTACTTGGGTTCAAACCTTTCATAACAAGTTTTGGTCAGCCGTTGAAGAGGCTGATCCTCTAATCCAGTCCTTCGTGCGCGAGCAAATGGACGCGTTTCTCCTTGCAGCCGCTTCCGGTCACCATATGTAATACAACAGCCAAAGCATACCAGCACGAACTCCTATTCCAGCAGCAAAGCAACCACAGAGTTGGAAATCGACCGCCGCAGGCCCTCCCACCACTCTCCCTCCGGCGCCGTCTTCGTCTCGACTTAACACAACGTCCCGCCCTTCTTGTACGCCTGTTCCGAAAAATAGCTGCAATCACCAAGGGCCAAAAAGCTATCTTCCGCCTCTCTGAGGAAGCTCAACCCCTCAGAGCAGACAACTACAGTCAAGTCTGCTTTCATTCAAATTGTTCCCGGACTTAAGGATGTAATCGCCTCTGTTTCTCGCCGCTCACATGGTTTCTCCGTCGCTTTCTTGTCTGATGCATCGCTAAAAATTGCGATGGAAAATGCCGATTCCATAAAGGCGTCTCTCTCAGGTACTCTAATTCAACTTTAGGACAGCATTGGATATGTTGTTAAGCATATCCTACGCACTATCTGGAATCCAATCTCTAACCTGATTCCCACCACGCTTGATGACGTTAAGAACATCGCACAGGCATAGACAGGCGTCGCTCTGTCTAGCGCCCAATGGTCTTTACATGAAGATCGCCATGATTCTCTACACACGGTGGTTATATTCTTCCCAAAAGAGGTGTCCACTTTTCGAATTGTTGACAGCGCTCCTTCAAGATGCTATATCCCTAACCCGAAGGTTATTTAGTGCGATGCTTGCTTTAGGTTTCATCAATCTTCTCGCTGTCGTACTCAAGCGTTGTGCGCTTGTTGCGGTGCCCTTCGTCACCAAGGAGAATACCGCCACTTTTGTTGGTGCATTAACTGCCTGGGGCCACATTCTGCAGATGACTCTAACTGTCCTCTCCGACCTCGCCCTTTTAAGGACAAGTTTATTCATTCTTTAGAGAAAGCAACTACGGAACTCAGTTCACGTTACCATAATAATCTCCGGAAAGGGCGTCGCGCAGAGGCTGCGGCTGCCGCCAACTCCACAACCTCAAACTCTCCTGGCAGACTCGGTGCACCAAATATCTCGACAGAAACCCCCTCCGTCCCTTCTCAACGCACGCCTTCTGCTAGCCAGACCAGGTTCACTCCTCTTGCTTCTACTTTGGATGGGTCCATGGAAGTAGACCTGGACCAGCAAATCTCCAACAATCCCTCCAACAGTACTTCCCATGACCTATAGAGTCTATTTCAGGAGTACCCCTGCCTTGCCTCTATTTCCTCCAAGCAAATGTTGGGCGTGGTGGATCTTCTCACCTCATTCTTTTACAAGCTGCATTTCAGGGAAAATACGATGTGATCTTTGTCCAAGAGCCCTGGACAGAAACAATAAACCAAAATAACGTAACCAAGTCCCATCCGGCCTACGTTATTTTCACTCCTCCTAATTGTTATTGGAAAAGTTCACGCCCGCGCATTCTCACCTATGTCCGAAAGAAATCTAACCTCCGACCTATCCAACTGGATTGTGGAATCTCACCCAATATCATCGCCCTCCATCTCCGGTACTCTCCTTCTCTAGAGATCATAAATGTATACCGCCGACCTCAAGCTCGAATGCCTGAGAGCCTCGGCGCACTCTTAAGTTAGTCGCTTAAACTGAATACCATAATTGTGGGAGATTTTAACCTTAACTGCAAATTATGAGAGCCCAAAGTTACCTGGCTGTCTGGTGTCAGTAGCTTTGTTGAATGGATTGACAACTATTCTTTGAGGTCAGCATTGCCTTACGGAGCTCCCATCCATCGGTCAGTCCGTGACATCGACCCAGTACTTGTTGTAATTATTAACAGTCCTGCACCTGAAACCCTTGCCATGCACTGTCTCGTTTTCATTTCAATCTGTTGACAAACATGCAAGGTCTGTCTTACACTTAGTTAGCTTGGGGGCCTACTGGTAGTAAAGACACACCCACACCTTGATAATGTTGCCATAGTGGAATTAGGGCGCATATCCTAGTTATTTTCTACATTCGTCCCACTAGGGCTAATTCCTGTATATATCTAGTGGCCTTATCCTTCAGAAATCTTCAGTTCATTACGTTTACTGAATATCTCTGAAGGTCATATTCATACCTGCTTCGTGTCAACCTACCAAGATTTATTTCATAAATCTCTATTCACCTGCTTCTTTGTTCGGCGATAACTCTTCACTCTCCTCCATCGCTCCAGCATTCAGCTCTCACGATCCTTAACCTTTCAACAGTACTTACAAATATGGAAGGACTTCTAGCCCGTGTGGATCTGGAGATACATTCAACCTCCGACCACGAGACAATGTCCGGCTTCGTCCAGCTCTTGTCATCACAAAGGCGACACCAAATGCTGAAGCTGCCCAGATTTAACGACAAGAACGCCGAGGTATTTCTTCTAGCCCTCTCTGCAGCCGCACTAACTAGCCTTTCCCTTAAAGACCCAACACCCCAGCGCCTAGACGTGGTTACATCGTCGGGCATCGCTGCTCTCTCAGCAATTTTGCTTGCAGCTAACCCGCCGAGGCCTGCACGTGTCCCTTGCAAAGATTATGTTAGGCTCGTTAGCTAGATCAGAGGACACGGGTCGGAACGGGACGGAGTCGGGGTATAAGGTAAAGCTTATAATCGGATCAATCTAAAGTCTAGAATAATTACAAGACAAAAAGCTACAGAACAAATCCAGTCCTAGACATTCCTTAAGTACTCAAGACTGGCTACTACAATCAGGGGTATGATAGTCTACAGCTATAACATAGCAACTAATAACTATGTTGATTAGTAACTGTTGCTATCACAACATTGTAACTGTCAGGCGCAGGTTCATTAGGCGCAAGACTCGAGGCGTAGGAGAAGGCGTAGCGTACGATGTACTGAGGAAGGACGCCTGGTGGGAACGCGAAGGGCTTTCTAGAGAAGTGGTAAATGGGAAAGCGGGGAGTTGTTCTAGGTAAAGTGGCCGGAGGTGACGGTAGGTCACTATGGGTGGCAGAGGACGAGAGTGAGATGTAATTAGAATTATGTAACTATTCCTAAAGACAGAAAACAAAGCGTGGAGATCTCAGTCTCGGAAATGAAAACTACATAACTGTCCTTGCTTGATAAGAAAGCCTAGTGGGACTAAACAAGGAACCCATAAACCCTGCCTAAGGCATTTCTCCAGAATCCTAACAGTAACCATTGCAACGCATTAACTATGTTACTAGGCAAGCTCCTGACTTGGTTGACCAGATTAACGTAACATCTCAGTATTATCCTAGGGCACAATAGTAGTAACAAGCAGGCCGTTTTCTTCGTGGGAAACCCGGTCTGTGACAGATTACTGGAATTGCGAATGCTCTGACCAACACCATCAGTATCTCGAAGCTTGCAATAGCGGCAATCGAGATCTCATTAGCAATGCACACAAGAATTTTTGAAAATATTTTAGACGAGCCAAATGCAAACACAAGCGGTTAAAGTTGGATAGCATATCTCCGACCTTGGAGGCTTATAAAGTTGTTGGATGGCAGAAGTCATCTAGTCAAATTGGCCCTCCTCCCATTCAATTTCAAGGTGTTATATATAGTACCCCAACCAACCAGGCAGATATATTCTTTCGAACTAAGCTTTCCCGCGCAATTTGTCAACCTGATATACCTAGAAATACACCCACCTTCTCACTGCGTACAATCCCTGCACCTCTCTCTGTGGACAAAGATGAAGTGAGCCGCTGTCTTCTGGAAGTTTTGTCAACTATTCCGGGACATGACCACCTCTCTATCTCAGCTCTACGCCTGATGTGGGAAGTAGATATATGACGCTCGTGGATTGTTCACCTTTACAGTCTCTGCCTGGAAAATGGTCAGCATACCAGCATTTTCTACCGTGCCAAAGTGGTGGTCATTCCTTGTCAGATTGGAGAAAAGGCGTACGGACTGAAGCGTAATTGTAGTGGAATAGAGGTTAGATAGACTGCGAGAGATGATTGAAGGTCTACTCGAGATCACATAGAGAAACTAAAGGGTTGAATTTGGTAGTATAATTATCTAGAGAGACTAAAGGTTCGAGCGAATACTGGTGTTGACTAATGGTTCTAAAGGCGACCGGAGATGATCGGGAGGTGTTGGGTATGACAGAAAACTAAGCGTGAAGAACTCTGAAGCTACAGACTAAGCCATCATATATACCTACTTTCCTTCCACTAGCTCATCATAACATAGACATTAACCTAATATCAACATGATCCCATATTTAAAGGATTATACTGTTGTCATAACAACATGAGAAGAAGGGTAAAATTATATGGCGAAGGAAGAATCGGAAGAATCGGAAGGATCGGGAGGATCGGAAGAGGAATCCTTACATTCCTAAACTACACAAGGACGATCTCACCAATCCTGCCAATTGGCGACCAATTTCGCTTTGCCCAGTTCTCGGGAAAAGAGCTGGAAGGCCTTCTTGCGAGACGCTTTGCCTTCTGGGCCTTGTCAGATTGCATTATCTCCCCGATGCATTTCGGAGTGCTACCTGGAAGGTCTGCCATGGATCTTGTTGAATGTTTGGTTTACAATGTCGAAAAAGCATGGGAGACAAAGCAGGTGTGCACTCTTGCCACCCTGTCACAGGCTCATGCCTGGTTATCATCAGGCTGCTGCCTAATAAATAAGGCTTGAACTCTTCCAGCCATCTTAAACATCATACATGTCATGAACCCCCAGACTACTACCAACGGTTTCAGCACGAAAACACCATTCTAACCTGCTCATGCAGAGAAAAAAAGTCCCCCGACCACTTTTTCTATTGCCACCTTGGGCAGTACCAGGCACAGCTCCACAGAGCACAGAATCCTAGTCCCAGCATATCTTGGGCTCTCGCTTCCGTGGAGGGAGTTCACGCATTTAATAGCTGGGTGCGGGTCACAAATTTCTTTGGAAAAGCACAACAAGTCTGACCGAAAGGGAATCATGTGATTTAACCAAGTTCCCCCTTCCATATTGTTTATTTAATTTTTTCTTCATTCAATACAATCTGAATACATGAGAGTTGATGGGTGACCGGTAAACATGTATAATTTAATCTTCAAGCGCAGGATGATAAGATCCTGGCTTTCATTTGCTATGTTGGGTTTGTGTAGGCGCCAACACGTCGGGTAGTTTTATTTAGACTAAGCTAACCGGCACGTGAGGAGCTCACGTGCTGTGCGCGGGCACGACGTTAAGTATTATAAATAAATAAATAAATGTCATGAACCCCTCCACAACTCATTAGACCAAAGTATAGGCCTTGGCCCAGTTCATGCAAATCTATTCTTAAATGAAAAATTTAGATTGCAGACAGGACGACTCAACCACTAGTCGTGAGTCATCTAAGCCACATGCATCATAACTATTTTAATAACTAAAATTGCTAACATTAAAATGAAGCTGAATTAAAATAGACGGAGATGCTGGTGTTTGTCGGAGGACAGGTCATGATCTATTTTGAGAATGGTGTGAAATGAGGGAACGAGATCATAGTCTTGTAAATAAATAGGAGGCTTTCAGTCATGTCTCTGCTTGTTACTTTAAGATTTTCATTTGTATCTAGCTCTGAGTTCAGTTTGAATAAAACGCCACTTTAAGACTGTCACACACCCTTGATATCCAAAGTGCTTTTGATAGCATTCATCTTGGCCGTCTTCGCGCTCGTCTCCGCGAACAGGGATGGCTTTTACCATAAGTGAATTGAGCTGCTTCTTTTGCTTCTTGCAGGAAGGCTCGTCTCAGAGTGGATGATTTTGTTGGTGACTTCTTGGATATTGTTAGACTCTTCGAGTCAATTGAATAAATGTAAAATGTAAAAAGTGTCTATTGATTCCTGGCTGCCAATTTTCTGTCTATTACTATCTAGATTATGTATGTTCAGAAAATGGCAATGCTCGATCTGGCCCCTACTTGTCCCCATGAACTAAGTTTCTCATGATTTAGAACGAAACATCTCTAGTCAGAAGATATAGAGTTCTTATTACTATAGACCAAGCAAAATACCTTTGTCCGAAACAAGTAACTCCAAGCTTTATAAACCTAATACCTTAGCTCTAAATCTAACATAAATCGCTTCCAAACTATCCATAGTTTGATAGATATCCCGCATTGCTTACCCCAGAGATCCCCTGCTTCCCCTATATTGTTTCTCCTCTTTCTCAAGCCATTATTTAAACTCGGGCTTCCTACATTTGGATATGTAGACGACGTAGCAATCCTCTCGGTCGCAAAAACTCTTACCAATAATTCTCATCTGACCACCAACAGGGTCGGAAGAATCACCCCTTGGTGCGAGCAGAATGAACTCTCTCTGGCAGAAAACAAGACTAAAATCCTTCATCTTCACAGATCTTGTCAACCTTCTCCTCCGGTCATCATCAATGGCGTCACAAGAAATACAAACTCTACTCTAAGATGACTGTGTGTCTTCCTCTACACCAAGCTCTCTTTCAAACAACATGTTCAAGAATGGAGTGCTAAAACGCAACTGATTAGCGCCCATGCACGACAGCTTGGAAATACCAACCGTGCTGTAACAACAACTTTTCTGCACACTGCAGCCCTAGCTGCAGCGCTACTGGTCTTCTTGTATGGTGCTGAGGTCTAGTGGCGCGGTCACACTTATCTCTGCCAAGCACGTTCAACTTCAACCCAATCTCAACACCTAGTAGACATGATCTCTCGAGCTATAGTCAACCGGGCCAGAGCAATTCTACCAGTTTACAGAACTACTCCTACTGCTGCTGTTACGGTTTGACCGTTATTTGAGCTTAGGCAAATAACCTAAGCGTAATATTGAGGATGTTTACAATAAGGCTGTATGCGGGGGGGGTAGATGAAGCTGAACAAAACGGCACTACTAATCAGGAGGTTGGAGCGTTAGCACAACTAAGTGATGCCTGGCATTGCGTGGCTGGGTAGCAAGTATAATTCCTATGAATAAGTCATCAGTCTATAGACCCACGAAGATCAACTCTTACAAGTACCTGTTAGTTATCACAGGTGGGTCTCATTGGAACGGAGTCACGAGCAGATCGGAGATACGAGAGGGCGAAGTACGGGTAGGAATATATTAATAAGACGTTGCACAATCTATCCTAGAGTGCAACTACTTAGATACTTATACTTCAATCCTGCGCTAGCATCAATCATACAACTAAGCAAGATAATTGTGCGTCATGTGACTTATAGGTCAGTTCATAAGCGAGAACCACAGGTACCATGATAGTAGGTCCCCTTCTAAGCCTGTTGTCTCAACAGCATCTGGAAATAATCCTTCGTTTAAGCAGTATAAGAGTTTGTTTTTGCTTCAGTTTTAGCATCCATTAATTCCTTCAGAGTGGGCTTGAGGCGACGTGGAAATTTCTTGTGATATTCTGTCAATGATTCTGATAGGTGTCCTGTTACCAAATCTGACAAAGGTTGCCATGAATTTTCAAACTGGCCTGTATACTTAACACAATATTCAAATCCTCGAGATTTTGAACGCCTGGACCCTAGAATTGCGTCAACCTCATATAAATCCTTGCCAAATTCATCGATTTCTATGGGTGGATTTGGTTCATTTGTTTGACTAGGGATTGGGTTATTAGGATCCGGTCGAAGAAGGCTTGTGTGAAAGATGGGGTGTATGGATTTAAGATTTTCGGGGAGAAGTAGTTCATAGCTGTGACTACCTATCACTCTAACAATGGTGAATGGTCCCAGATTTTTCCAATCTAACTTCCTACTAGGTCTTTTAGTTTTTATATTCTTTGCATTGACAAAGACTTTATCTCCAATCTGGAAGGATGGCGGGGGAGAGCGGTATTTATTTGCATGTATCTCATAAAAGGCTTGAGATACCTTCATATTCTCACGAAGGAATATATTGAGATTATGCATCTGGTTAATAAAATCATTAGCCCGCTCCTGTTGTACTTGAAGGTACTCGGAAGTTAATGGTGGAGTAAGATTCCGAGGAGGGGTTATTGCAGATCTCGGATGTTGTGCTGTATTTGCGAAAAATGGGGTTATCTTTGTGGATTCAGACTCAGAATTGTTAGCATTAAACTCCGCTGAAGGTAGCCATTGAACCCAATCGTCTTGCTGATAATTACAATAGGCCCGGAGGTGACACTCTAGAATTGCGTTAGACCTCTCGGTTTGGCCATTTGTTTCAGGGTGCCACGCAGTTGAAAGTAGAATTTTAGTCCCTGTCTGCTCGCATACAGCGTGCCAGAATTTTGCAACAAATTGAGGCCCCCTATCTGATACTACTGACTCGGGAAAACCATACTGTTTCCAAATATGTTTATAAAACAGCTGTGCAGTCCCTACGGCGTCTATACTAGACCCACAAGGGATAAAGTGGCGAGCTTTGGTAAGCCTGCAACAGACAACCATGATGAAATCGTACCCATCGGATTTTGGTAAAGGTCCTATAAAATCTACGGAAATATCTCGCCAGCGACGTTGAGGTACCGGGAGTTGTTTGAGCAATCCCTGGTACTTAAAACGGGAAGGAGTGATTTGCTTACAGACATGACAATTATTGGTGTATTGAGAGATAAACTGTAGCATATTTGGCCACCAATAATCTCGAGATATTTCTGCAAAGACTTTGTTTCTTCCATGGTGACCTCCATTGGGATGATCATGGCAGTACTTGAGCAATAAGAGCTTCAGCCTCAATTTGTCAGGAACATAAATCAAATTATCATAGTAAAGTCTATCATCCTTGAGGCTACAACGGGAAAGGTCTAAATGCTTAGAGCGATATGGTCCAGGTCCCTTGAGAATCTTGATATAACTCTGGAGTATAGAATCTTCACAATACCCTTTGGCGAAAAGGATTTCGATTTGATGGGATATTGTTGGGGAGTCAAGTGTTGCACTAGCGAGATCAAGTTTAGATTTCCTTCTCTGAATGATCATAGGGTCGATATAATGAGACTTAAGTACTGTCTGTTGCTGTTGACATAGGCGTTCATCTCCATATGTAACCGGAATATCCTCAGATCGACGTGTGAGAGCGTCAGGCTTGCCACCAAGTTTCCCTGGACGGTAACTAATCACGAAATTAAACCTCGAGAGGAATTCAGACCATCTAGCTTGACGTCTGTTTAGATTTTAGTTGACATAAAGTATTCTAGGTTCTTGTGATCGCTTATGACTGAGATGGGTTTAATCGTACCCTGGAGCTCGGGACGCCAATACTCAAAAGCAGGTACAATAGCCAGAAGTTCCTTATCGTAAATTTCGTAATTTACTTGTGATGAAGATAAACGGCCAGAAAAGTATGCAATAGGATGGAGTATATTCTCATTGTCAAACTGAGACAGAATCCCCCCGTGGGCCCAGTCACTTGAAACCACTTCTACTATGCAGCGGCGGTCTGGATCAAAGTGGCGAAGAATAGGAGCCATGATAAACGAATTTTTGAGAGAATTAAATGCTGAATTGCACGCTTCGGACCAGTGCCAGGGTACATTCTGTTTAGTTAGTTCTATGAGTGGGAGTGCTACGAGAGAGAATCCTTTGATAAAACGCCGGTAAAAATTAGCAAACCCAAGAAATGCTTGCACGTGTTTTAAACACTTTGGAGCTTTCCAAGACTTTATGCATTCAATTTTGACTGGATCCATCTCGATTCCTTTACGGGAAATTATTAGTCCTAGGTATTTAACCTCAGTTGCTTCAAATTTGCATTTTTTAATGTCGAGTTGGAGGCCTGCTGCTCGAAGCTTGTTTAAAACTAAATTTACATGGTGTCGATGCTCTTCGCGTGAGGAGCTATAAACTAGAACATCGTCGAGATAAGCAGTACAGAATATGTCCAAATATTCTTGGAGACTGTTATTTATATAACTCTGGAAGGTGCTCGGGGCATTTGTTAAACCAAAAGGCATGACCAAGGATTCAAAAAGGCCATAACGAGTACGGAAGGCTGTTTTCCACTCGTCTCCTTTTGCGATTCGGATACGATTAAACGCTGCAATCACGTCGAGTTTAGTAAAATATTTGGATTTGGAAAGACGATCCAAGGTTTCTGAAATTAGGGGAATGGGGTAGCGATTTTTTACGGTGATGGCATTAAGCGCTCTATAATCCACACAGAGTCGGAGCCCTCCATCAGCCTTTTTGGCAAATAATACTGGCGAAGCAGCGGGAAAGGAGCTTGTGCGGATAAATTTTTTAGATAGGTTGTCCTGAATCCATTCCTTGAGAGTATTGAGCTCCTCTCTTGACATACCGTATAATCTCCCAAAAGGAGGATTAGAGTCTTTCTTCAGGATGATCCTATGGTCAATAGGACGGTGCGGGGGTAAGACTCGGGATTCGAGTTTAGAGAAAGCTTCAGCCTGATGGTGAAGCCACTTTGGCAGTATGATCTGGGTCTCTTCGGATTCTTTTTTAACTATAGCTTGGTCTAGATCGTGAGTTGAGAGGGAAATGGTTTCTGTGAGTTTTTTTAAGGCCAAGAGACTGAAGGGTGCTGGTCTATTGACTGCGATATCAGTGTGAGACAATTTTACGGGCTTTCGGGGCTTTGACGTGACGTTGATTGCATTTAAGCCTTTGGTAGTGTTGTGATCGCTATGCTTACAAGCTATTGGAATACTCGGAAGACAACAATTTCTTGTACAAAACGGGGAATCAAAGAGGAGTGTACCTGATGACCAGTTGATTGATGAGTTATGACATGACAGCCATCCATAGCCTAGGATTATTGGGTACTGGTTTAGCTTGGTAACAAAAAGTTCTAGAATTTCAGAATGGTTTTTTATAGTTAAACGTAGCTTTACGGAATGTGTCACCATGCCGGCAGATGAATTTCTCCCATCAACAACGCGAAGGATGCGAGGAGCGTGAAGAGGTGTAAGCAGAAGGGAATTTTGATGCACAAAAGCAGCGTCAATAAAACCGAAATCATTTCCTCCAGAGTCAATAAATGCACAAGTTCTAATATTTTTTGATTCAGAAAGAATCTGACATGGTAAAACAAGTGAATTTATCTTCGATTTTGGGTGAAATAGAGTTGAAAGTATTAATGGGTTTATTGAGCTACTAGGTGGACCATAATCGTGACGATGATTATGGCCTAATCTTTTAACTCCTCTAATAAGCTATCATTGTTGAAATAATCCTCCCCTAACTCGGCCCGGCTGATTGCCTGTTCTCTAGTCTTGTTCCTCCTCTGAAGCACGCAGTTATGGGCTCTGTGTCCGGCTTTTCCACATCGCATGCATAGTTGTAATCTGAATCTTCGTTTTCTTTCTTCAGGAGTCAACCGACCATCTTTTCCTAGGCAGGTTATTTCGGCTCTGTCAAGAACCATAGGATCACCTCCTAGCAGACTTATGTTCGGACCGGTAGCTTCTACCACACGGACAGGACGGGGATTTATACTCCGGGGAGTTGAATGATGGGTATAGGACACCGGACGCTCTAGATCTAACCGGATCACACAATCTTTGCAAAGGTCTACAAACTCATCGAATGAATAAGTTTTGTGGATATCCTGGTGTTGCCCGATGCATGTTTGCATCTCATTGGAAACGCCTTTTCGCATGCGAGAGATCGGCATTTTATCGTCTGTAATACCGGATAAATTATGGAGCAGTTGAAATTCGGCAAGAAAGATACCAAAAGGCCCAGAACCCTGTCTAAGCTGATCGAGGGCGTCACGGGCGTCCTCTTCCTCATTAGGGTTTCTATATGAGACATCCAAAACATTCCAAACTTTATCCAAGGATGCGAAGTCGAATAGGCCTTCTTTAGTCAAGTACCAATCCAAAAATGCCTTTGGCCCCGTGCCCAGATTTTGATAAATTAACGATATTTGTGACTGGAGGGTCATATACCTATCGGAGTTTTGTGCGAGAGCTATTCGGATCTGGCGTTGGAAGGATGGATATAACGTCTTATCTTTACCTGAAAATTTCTCATCGATTTTGAACAGTTCTGACCTCACCTGTCCCCCAACTGAGTGCGCAGGGTCGGCAAGATTGGTAGACTGGATTTTAAGCTCTTCATTTAGCTTTTCGGCCTCGGACAGGCGTTACTGGTCAATTGCCGAAGACTTCAATAATTTGACAATTTCCACCTGAGTGGAAGAAAGATCACGCCTAAGCTGTTCATTAATTGCTCTGCTTTCAATGAGCTCGCGCTGAGAATTAGAAATAGAAATTCGGTATTCTTCAACTCGATTTTCTAAGGTTCGTCCCAATGTGAAAACGCTGGTAATTAAGGCTTCACTTGCATCGTCATTTAACGAGCGAAGATCTTTCAAAAAATCTGAGACGGTTTCAAATTGGACAACGGAAGCCATTGGGAGACTATGGGTGATTGTTGGTGCAACTTAATATCACAGGTGGTGTTGGTACAACGGGGTTCACTTGGTTTAATGCCTTAAAAGTGCTAAAAAACAAGTGGTATATTCTGTCTATCTCTCTTCTGTATCCCTCCTCAAGCATTAATATCTAAAGTACAAAATGAAGCTTAGCGCCCTGATTATATCACGTGATGCGCTGACCAATACTTTTGGAAGTAAATGTTTAATACAAGCCCTTTATCCCTACGCCATTCACCTGTGAACCGACACTGGCAAACTTTTTTTTTTTTTTTTTTTCAGTTATTCAACCTCGTTGACGCTTCACGTTGGACCCAGCCCTGAACTTTAACATCAATATTATTTGTACTCACGAGATTTTTCAAAGCACCATTAGAAGCTGACTTTGTCATAGAGTCAGCAGGATTACTATCTCCTGTAATCCAACGAATTTCTGATAGTTCTCACCGCTCATATGACTGCCGGATGGCCATGATATCGATCATCAACCTCTTTTCCTTCGTGGTGCCTAATTTGACCATGCATTTGTATAATGAGAATGAATCAGTACAGATGACAACTGGGATTTGGTTTATGTTCAGCTGCTTGGTAATCATATTTAAAGTAGTCGAAATCGAAATGGCCATATCAATTCCTGCTACCATCCCGTACAACTCCGAAGCTAGTACAGCACGGGTAACCCTCTTGCATTTAGTAGAGCTCCAGTGTAGAATGTTGGCCTGTAGTCTGAATTTCCCTATTCCCAGAGCTTAATTTCCCAGAACGATCACATAACCAATTTGAAAGCTTAGGTCATGGTTGTTGGCAAAAGAACCGTCGACAAAAACAAAAATCTTAGCAGACTCCAAATCCAGAGGTATGTAGTGGAGTCCACGGTCTAGATTCTTCATCTGCCATTCAAGGCGCTTGTTAAGAGCTTTGACGTCTTCTTTTCCGGGATTTTGATGTTGTGCGGCTATCGAACAATCAAAAGCAGCTTCTGGTTGGCAAATGCTAGCAATATAAGCGCCACGAGCTCTCTGTTTAAGGTAGGTCTCTTTGAAGTCGTCTGAGTTGGGGTTAATTTGATGAAGACGTTTTCCTTGTCCTTTCTGAGTAAGATTAAGGCCATCTCCATTTTTATCAATCACTAATTTACAACCATTAAACATCAGTGGATTATCATGCGTTAGCTTCTCGATAGGCTTGGCGAGCAATTCTGCTTTCTCAAGTTCAAGGCCCTCTTTCTTAACGAATTTCTCATCTCCTAGGATGAGGGTGTCATTGGTTTGCATGCCTACAACACCAAACGGCCCTTGCTGATTCTCAGTTACTAGAAGATATGGATCATATGTTGAATTTTTCATCTCTAGTTTGGTTTGATGATGGCTGTGGTAGGTGCCATACCAGTGGGTTCCTGATTCTGGGATTCCATATAGAGGCTTAAGGATCTTTAGAATGTCTTGCGGACGAAATTCATCGCGCATTTGCTTAGGAGGAGTTGCGTAAATGGGGCGTACAAGCTTAGTCTTTGATTGTACATAGGCTTGGGTGATATCTCGCAGAAAAAGTGAGATAACACATGGGGATAGTGAAGGAGCCAATGCCACAATTATACGCTGGCTCACCCGTTGGATTGTTGGTGATTGGGTCAAAATTTCCTTCTTGCCATGATCATTATACGCTTGAATTACTAAACGTGACTTCTCGTATGGCATTGAAGTTTCTTTACCCTTCACTTCATCAACCATCCTAGAACCAAAGATTCGTCTATCGCGAAGCTCTTCATCGTCTCGACATACAAGTTCATAGACTCCCCGCACCATTAATCCATCCATTTCTTTTCTACGCGATAAGATAAATGGTTTTCCAGGAGCTGTGATAATCCCCTTTTCTCTGAGTTCCAAAGAAAATTCTCGATCCCTGTTTTCCTTTTCCGAAAGAAATGCTTCAACTTGTTCCAAATTTATATCTTCTATAGTATCTCTGTATGGAGATCCGAAAATCCCATCATTTATAAAAGCTGAAGTTTTGGGTTCGGATCCAGGATCTTTGGGTTGTAGGTTTCTCTGACTGCGTCGAAGCTGTTGGAAAACTGGCTGTGGAGCATTGTTCTCTGGTGGATATTCTCTATTGTTTTCCTGGCCAACAATATCTTCTGGCTGAATTTAATCATCGATCGAGCAAGGATCTCTAAGGAACGGCTTGACCCTTGTACTCCTGAAATTGACATAACGCCCATTCATGTCAACTTGTATTGTTTCACCATCCATCCATACCAGTTTATACGGCGTTTTATCCCAGCTGCGTCCTTCCCTGTAAACAATAACCTCCGAACCAATGGGAAGATCATGTAGGTGCTTCGTAAGTGGACCGTTTCGCATATTTAATGCATCAGCTACTTTCCGTGCAGCGTGACATTTTCTCACTTCTACCATCGCTTTCTTAACAGCAGTAGCCCGAGCAATAATTGAAGCGGACGGAGCATCTGAATTACTAATGCGTGGGTAGGCCCCAAAAACAAGAACAGTAGGAACCAGCCCGTTCGGACCTGCAGTGTCATTGATTGCCTTGAGCGCCATCTGCAACTTCATTTCCTTTGATAGGCCCAAGCCTTCTGCGCTGATGATCTGGTAAGCTCGCTTAAGCGGTATATGGTATCTTTCTACCTGGCCAATCGCATTATGAGCCTCCACCGGCTTCTGTATGGGTTCCACATTCATCATCCTGGCATTATCGCGGAACTCTTGAGCGCTGAAATTTGTTCCTGGATCATGAGAATATAAGCAGGGGGACCTAAATATGTATCAATCCATGCCTCCCTTAAAGTGTCCCATGCATGTTTAGCTGACATATTCTTCAAAAACCTCCCACCCTGGAAACTAGTTGCCTCGTCAACTATGTGTAGAACCTGACCATCGTGGAGAGAAAGCACGTCAACAAGCAGCGTGTGGTTAAAATCGATATCATCCTTCAGAGTGAACTTAAATCGGCCAGGGGCTTTTCCATGAGTCTGACACTGCTCACAGTACCTAGTCAATCGCTCGAGATCCTCAAATCTAGTGTCATTGCCGGAACGCTGAAGTACTTTGTGAAGACGTCCTACTGAAGGGTGACCAAAACGTCGGTGTAGGCGGCGAAGTTCCACTTCGGTAAGGTGGCAAGTGGCAACAGCATTATTTTTGGGCCCTTGAGCGAGGTATGTGAAAGCCTTAGTCGTATTTAACAGCATCCATGGGTGGCCGTATGCCCTGATAATTGGTATACGTTTCTCTCCTTGGATGAGAACATTTTCTAGGTTGTCAAGTTTAACCCACAAATCATCCATGTCTTTGAGAGAAAGAAGAAATGGAGTATCGGCAGTTACGACGTGAAATGTGATTATCCCGAGTGGTGTAGTAACATCTGCAGTCCCAAGAGAGGCGTACTACCTATACCAAATTGAACCTTAGTTTCCCCTGCCCTGGATTCATTAAGCTCTATGTTCTGAATGCTTCGAAGAGCAAGGAACTGTTCATGACCAGCCGTAGATCGATAACTGGCACCTGTGTCAACCATAATCCCCATAAATACGCCTGTTGAATATCGACTAGAAAGAAATATGTCGATTGTTGTAGTCGATGATGTGATCTCCGTTTTAGGTGTTACCTTATAACTAGCACAAAATGCATGGGTTATGGATTGTCGTTCAAGGTCTTCAATCAGTTGTTCGCCGTCAACATCACCAAAACACTCTGTAGTATATGTTCTAGACATATGGCTGGCAGATAAATCAAGATTCTTATTGTCTTCAAGTTCGAATTCATCGATGAATTGTTCATAATCTGCTGAATTATCGGGATCCAAACCTTCATATTCGTTGATGAACTGTTGAATCTTACTGTCATTCCATGGAGTAGCTTTGAACCTTTGGAATGAGATCTTTCGCTCTTCATCGCTATGGTTTGTACTCCAGCAACCAGCCTTTTTGCAGACAAAGCATTTCTTAGTTGTTGCAGGTTTTCCCGAGCTTTTCGATAGACTTTCGTTTCTAGTACTCTTGCCTTTGTACTTGCGATCGACGTAGAATGCATTACAGTTGTCATGTATGTCCATACCTTTTGAGACGAAATTCTGCTGGGTTCTATTTTGAGTGTGTATGGCAAGAGCGTTTCTAATCTCTTCAGAGGCTCCTTGAAAAGTAGGACATCTCCGAAAAAGTGCTATATTGCACTCGGGCACATTACGACAGGCCCTATAGAGCTTATCCCGAATCATTAGGTCAGTCTGAAATTCTGGCCGCAAGATTGCCTGGTCTCTGAGAAGTTGATCTCTCATTAGATCGAAACACTGTAAGATTGTCATACCAGGGTTTCTCAACGTATAATCTTTCAGGGTTGTATCTTCCCAATCAATTGTCTTCCGTTCTTGGCGTTGCTCTGTCTCAAAATAGCTTTTCAAGTCTTGAATCATCTCCGAAAAATTACATCGGTTACCGGAAACTTTGTTGAAAAAATAATCCCTAGCCTCACCTGTGAGCATAATCGGAAATGCTCTGTGGTAGTCTAAAGGGTCCACATTTGCGTTGTGGCACATAGCGTAGAAGATTCGCAGCTTTTTATCAAGAACATCATCCGCGCCACTATACCTGTCCTCCTTTAGATAGGACTTTTGCAAGTTTTGAATGTTAAAAGATGAACCTTGGAGCGATCCACTTTGTGCATTAATCTTTTGTGTATATGATGGCTTCTGTTGACTTTCTGGAATAATAGGAGCTGGGTTGAGGTTATTTCGTACGTCACCGCTTATTCTAGATGCAGGAAATTTTATATTTGGACTCTGCTGCATGAGAAATGGTTGAGGTAATGGCATCTCATTTGGGGATTGTAAGTCCATCTTGCTTGAAGGCCATGGCATCTTTCTCTCTTCTTCCTTTTGTTGTAATAAAACAGTTCTGCATCAGTATCGGTGCAGGATCTCTGTCTGTGCACTACTACATGTATCTCTTAATTCACTTGTTACCAGATTCCATGTTTAATGTAGTCACATCTGTTTCTTGTTTTAGTCTCGGGGGTTCACTAAAACACAAGGCTAATACGTCATTTGGATAATGCTGCCAAGTTGAGACATTGGCACGTACCTCAACAATTCCCCAACTTTAGTCATACCAAGTTTGATTCCTGTATATAGATGTAGTCTCTCCTACCTCCAGAGATCCTCAGTTCATTGTATTAACTGAATATCTCTGAAGGTAAGTCCTATTACAGTAGTCTCTCCAATATTATAGTTCATTGTATTAACTGAATATCTCTGAAGGCTATATTCATCACTCCTCTCGTCAACTCCACAGCTTTACATCTAAAGCCCCGTTCACCTGTTCCTGTGCTCGAATACCACCCTTTTCTTCCTCTCCAACAGCCCGAAATCCCTCTCGATCTTTAACCTTACAATACCTTTCTTAAGTATGCGTAACTTCCTGGGAGATCTGGATTCCTTCGCGAGTTAAATTTTCCTGAAGTAATCATCTTCGCTAGCTCTTCCGGTGGCCATTCTGTAGGTTCCCTTTCATCCAACAACTTTGTCAACCCTTCAGCCACAGCGTCATTTCTGTTTATATATACTCCATTATCTCGTAGATAACTTCGTAAAATTCCTCTTGTATATTTAGACATCTTGTTGAAGTCTTCTTGCTGCCATTTTGCAAATTCTGCCCGAAAATCCTCCCAAAGCCCTTCATCTCGGTGATCTAGCTTTTTAAAGTAAGCAATTTGATCTTCTATGTAGCTATCATAGTCTTCACTTGGGACGTCTGGGGTGTCTTCGTTGATAAATCGCGCCGTCATTTTTGCCGGTTGGATTTAGAAGTGCAATCTTGAAATAATTAAAAATGCGTGATGGAACGCGGAGCCAATTGTTCTTCTAACTAAAAAAGTCTTCCTGAATGAATCCAAGATATACTTATAGCTGTAAAGGCGGTACTATTGAGTCCTTCAGTTAGCACAGTGAAAGCCTATGAATAGGGCCACTGTCTCTTCGTCACCTTGCTGTCTGCGGTCGATACTGAACGAAAATAAAATTGATATTGATCAACCACTGATCAGTGTTGGTACAACGGGGTTCACTTGGTTTAATGCCTTAAAAGTGCTAAAAAACAAGTGGTATATTCTGTCTATCTCTCTTCTGTATCCCTCCTCAAGCATTAATATCTAAAGTACAAAATGAAGCTTAGCGCCCTGATTATATCACGTGATGCGCTGACCAATACTTTTGGAAGTAAATGTTTAATACAAGCCCTTTATCCCTACGCCATTCACCTGTGAACCGACAGGTGGGTCTCGTTGGAACGGAGTCACGAGCAGATCGGAGATACAAGAGGGCGAAGTACAGGTAGGAATATATTAATAAGACTTTGCACAATCTATCCTAGAGTGCAACTACTTAGATACTTATTGTCGGTAAAAGGATTAGATTTGGGCGTTATGAATTGTTCTATGTAATTGCGGTGTTCAGGTTGTCATTGGGACGCTGACAGGGATATGATTTAGCTCATTAGCGAGGCGCTTGGAGTAGAGGAAGAAAGGGCAGAGGGAGAAGGGAAGAGAGGAGACAACGTTTTATGTGTTTCGAGATACCAGTCAATTGATATTATTCACCGACTTTGTGACGGACAGCTGACTTTGTGACAGCACCCAATTTGTATTACTTCGTGTTTTACCAACACTTATACTTCAATCCTGCGCTAGCATCAATCATACAACTAAGTGTTGGGATATTAAGAAGGGATTATCACGAGAGTAAGATAATATAGACGGTAATATGGTGTGAACGGTTAAAGCAGACGGTCAGCGCACGTAAACTATACCATAAAATAATTAATATTCTTCTATGGGAGAGATAACTACACTGGATCGCGCGAGCATAAAGTGTGCCCTGACAATCACCTTACATAAGCATTATCCAAAGACCCTGTTCTGTGCGAAAGGCCCAGCCTTTTCGCGTAGTCTTCATTATATGCAAGGCTGGGCACGCAGGTCAGCCCAGACAACCAATGGCGGGTAAACCCGTAACATTACTCTCCCTCTTCAAATAATCTTCATTTTTTTTTTTCATTTTTTTTTCTTTTACCTTGACGTGCGCCTTCATTCTCCCCTACGCCATCTCCTTTACCGAATTTGGCTTCAAAAATGTCTAATGCCTCGACGTCCTCTAAATCGGCTCTATCCTCCCAGGTAGGTTCTGCAAATCCTTTCCATTTCACTAAAAGTTGTCTTACCATTCCCCCTCCGCGGCGGATTTTATCAGCTCTTAGAATACGCTCCACAAATTGTTCAGGTTCTGGTTCTAGTTCGCCTTTATTTATCAGGATCGGTGCGGGCTGCGAATCATCTTGCTGTTGCGATGGTAGCGGATCATTACTAGCCCTTCTAAGTAAGTCGACATGGAAACGAGGCCAAATTTTAGATGGCACATCTAACTCAACAACATGTGGCGTAATTATTTTTGTTACTGTATACTTTGCGTTCATCCAAGCCAGCTTCTTTTTTGGTTGTGGTGATTGAACATTCTTCAAGTTAAGCCAAACTTTGTCCCCAAGGCGCAACAGAGGCGAGGGGTTGCGCGATTTGTTTGCTTGTTCTTCCATTAATTTCTGAGCCGATGCCATGGCTGCTGACGCATATTCCTGTGCTTCGCGAATTCTGACCAAGAAATTTTCTGCTCGTCTAGCTGGGTTAGTAAGAGCTCCATGAACAGAAACGTGCTTTTGTTGTACTGGCTCTGCGTGGTACCCGTGTTCCAAGAAAAAAGGACTGACTCCAGATGTAGAGTTATTCCTATTATTGAGAGCCAGCTGAGCTGTAGGTAACATAGAAGGCCATTCAAATTGCGAATAAGTAATAAATGCTCTGAGATAAGCTAGGACTTCTTGGTTCATTCTTTCTGTGGCGCCGTCAGTTTCAGGATGGAATGCTGTTGAAAGCCTCTGATTGATGCGTGTTTCTTTGCAAAGATGTCGCCAGAAATCCCCTACCCAGTTGGATCCTCTATCTGAAGTTAAAGCATTTGGAAATCCATGAAATCGGAAGTGGCAATTGAGAAAACGTTCTGCACAATCTTCCGCGCTCATTGAGTTCATTGCTTCTAGAGTTACACTTTTTAATAACCTATCGGTGATAACCATGAGGAAAGTAGGATCTTTGCCATTCCGTGCTGGTAGTTCCGTCATAAAGTCTATCGACAATTCACTGTGAAATCTTTCTGGTATAGGAAGTGGCAATAGTAAGCCTTGTCTCCTTGATCGCCAAACGTGAGATCGGCCACAAACGTCACAATTCCTGCAAAATCTTCGGACCATTGTGCTCATGTTAGGCCAGTAAAAAGACCGAGAAATAATAGCAAGAGTATTGTCTCGTCCCGGGTGACCGGATATATGGGAATCATGTATCCTTTGTATTAGTGCTGTGCGTAATGGCTCCCAGTCCGGTATCCATAGCCTATTTCTAAAACAAAGTGCTCCTCTTGAATCTATTTGACATTCCGAAAGTGATATTTTCAATCCTAAACTTGCTGGGAATAGCCGATGTTCCTGCCACATTGAGTTGTATAACTGAAGAAATGTAGAGTTATTTTCCTTAACCCCTTGATCCCACAAGTTCTGTAACTCAACATCGTCAAACAATTTCTCTCCTTCAGGGATTTTCTTCAGAATTGATAGCCCAACAGAAGAAATACCTAAATCAATGACAGAAATATTAGGATTTATCCATTCGTTTCGGAGGAGCTGAAATTCTCTTTCTCTCAGTCGCGGATCATCAGTACTCTTTGGAAGATCTTGACTACGGCGTGATAGGGCGTCAGGGCGGCTTGCCAATTTGCCTGATCTGTATTCCAGTCGAAAGTTGAATTGAGATAGGATTTGCGACCATCTTACTTGGCGTTCCGTAAGTTTGCGTGACGTCATAAAATACTGAAGGTTCCTATGATCTGTGAGTATGGTGAAAGGATGTTTTAGTCCTATTAGCTCTGGTCTCCATTCGTTAACACATCAGATAATGGCCAAAAGTTCCTTATTATGTATATCATAATTACATTCAGCAGGTGTCAACTTTTTGAGTAATAAGCTATAGGACGCAGTTTCCTTGAATTATCATATTGTGATAAACAACCTCCTGTTGCCCAGCCTGAGGCATCTGCCTCTAATACCGTAGTGCAGTCATCTCTCCACATGGCTAGAACAGGAGATGAAGTGAACCGAAGTTTCAGATCATCGAACGCCACCTGCTGGATATTATCCCATATAAATGGGGTACCCTTTTTGGTAAGTATTTGCAATGGCTCTGAGATTTGCGCAAAGTCTTCAATAAAGTTGCGATAAAAATTGGCAAATCCTAAGAAACTCCGTACCCCTTTGACATCCTTAGGTGCTTCCCAATTGTTTATGGCTCGGACCTTCTCAGGATCCACCTTGATACCTTCATCACAATTGATAATAAACCCCAAGTATTTAATTTGTTTTACACCAAACTCACATTTCTTGGGATCTAGCTTAAGTTTTGCAAACTTAAGACGCTGAAGAACGCGATTAACTTTGGTCCAGTGGTCTAATATGTCGCCCTCGGTGAAGATTATAACGTCATCTAGGTAAGCGGCACAAAAATCACCCAGATAGTTCCAAGGATTTTGTTTATCCAACGTTGGAAAGCTGCCGGGGCACCTGCCAACCCAAAAGGAGTTACAAGCCATTCATACGCCCCGAAACGAGTTCGGAATGCTGTTTTCCATTCATCTCCTTTGGCAATTCGAAGTCTGTGAAATGCTGAGCGAACGTCCACCTTAGATATCCATTTTGAGCGGGCAGTTAGTCTTAGAGTTTCTCTGATCAGTGGTAATGGGTATCTATCACGCTCTGTTATTGCATTCAATGCTCTGTAGTCCACACAAAACCTCAAGCCGCCACCTGGTTTCTTTACAAACAGTACCGGGGCGCCCCCAGGTGAGCTACTCGCACGTATCCAGTTTTTATCCAATAATTCAGACAGTGTTTTCCGCAAGACAAGGAGTTCTTCTCTAGACATCCCATATAGAGGCCCCCAAGGTAGCTCCTTTTCCCTGCCATGTGCGTCTTTTTGGAGGTTAATTTTAGTATCGAGTCCTAGACGATGGGGGGGAAGAACGTCATTAGAATCAGTGTCATCTTCCAAGAAGAGGTCAGTATGATCTCGAATTTCTGGTGGTAAGTCATTTGTCACCTCTTCGCGAGACATTCTTGCTTTAGGTTGGAGAGCTTGTGTAATATCATTGGTAGATATAGAACCGATCCAGTATTCTTTATAGTTTCTTAGGATCTTGTCAAATGTAGCTCTGTCAATTAATTCAATTTGATTAATTTGAACATATGCCACTCGATTTTGCACAACGATTGGCGAGCTGTGCTCATACCAGCCACTTTCTCTCACTATCATCCCAGTCTTTCTAGATCCAAATCTTAAACAACGTCTCCTGGAAAGGTAAATTACATTATTCTTCTCCATCCAAGGTTTACCAAGAATAATAGGGTACGCAAGTTTAGGCATCACATAGCCCCACAACTTTTCTTGACGTCTATCAATATCAAGTTCTATGCACGCAATTTTCGAAACATTCGCAACATTTTTTCCATCGGCTAGCGTTAACGACCGACCACAAATTTCATGGGTTTTAAGATTATGTTGGCGCACAAGGCTTTCATCAAACACAGAGTAACAGAGACAACCAGTATCAATTAGAGATTTTGTATAGAATGATTTATTAACTAAACAATCAACTAAAAATGGAGAACTGTGCATATTTTTTAATGCTCTTTTTACAATGTTTTTCTCGGATAAGCTCTTGTCGAATACCCTGGGCGCAAACTTCGCTCAGGGTTCTTCGTTTCCCGAATCGGAGTCGTTTGAAAGTGTTTCACTTACAACCCTATCTGAGACCCCTGCAACAGATTTGACACTTTTTCCTGGGCGCTGTGCCGCCCTGAATTTCGTACAGTCTCTTCCTGTGTGTCCTTCCCCCTCGCACCGGGTGCAAACTCCTTTATGAATTAACTTCAGATAATCGTTTTTTGCACGCCATTTGGCGCGGGGCTTCTTGCTAGAGTATTGATGGCTTTTTTGATCGGATCTAGGACCTACATTGGCCAGACTTTTACTGCTATTGTCCACAAGTTTAGCTATTGCTGCGAGGAGGGCATTAGTTCCGCCCATTGTTATATCTCCCTCCGAGTCGACCCGTGATGTTGGAGGAGCGGCAAAAAGGTTCCCTCCTTTAGGATTTCCTATTTTTGTCTTAGTCTGAGATGAGTTCTTTGGACGATAGTCATCAAAGCTCTCCAACTCGGCAGCGATCTCTTTCACTTCTGCTACCCAAGAGTTATAATTCTCCGGGGATGGTAACTTAACACCCAAGAGAGCTCTTCGAAGGCGACGGTTTATTGAAGACTTGAGCTGCATTGTCTGATTGGTTGTAGTATAGGTCATATTACCTCCACTTTGCGCCATCTTGTGCTCAAAATCCTTCAAAAAATCAATAAAATATTGATGTTCACCTTGTTCCATCCGTTGTAAAGTCTCATGCGCAGCTTGTTGGGCCTGTGGATCTTGAAATTCCTTCTGTAAGTGGTCTAGTAAATCTCTCCATTGGAAGTTGTTCTCAGCCTTCCTTTGTTTAAACCAATTCTCTACTCTGGACTTTTTATCATCAGGTAAAGTGTCGATCATATCCATGCAAATTTGTCCGGGAAGCAGGTAGGGTTGCAAATCCATCTCAATTCTTGCTTCTAGTCTATCGATATAGAACCCAAAATCCTCTTGAAGACCATTCCACTTAGGCAGAGTGACATCCCTTCTGGCCTGAGGCGTAACAGGCTGCGTCGTAGTGTGTTCAGCGGCCTTTCCCTTGGCAAGATGAATTAGCTTTTGGAGATCTTCTAAGGTTAAATCTGCAAGTAGTTGCTCATAAGCATTTCCTGTCATGATCGCATCAGGATTTTGGCTCTGAGAATTCGACATGGTAGGCGGATGTGTATTGGATAAATTTTCGTCAATATCTTTGCAGCTCTGGAAGGAAGTGGTAGTAATACTCGAATTTGAGTCGGAAATAGAATCAGGGACCTCGACTTTCATTAATTTTGACCGGTAAATTATAACAGGATCCCTCCGGGCTGCACCCCACAGAGAGATAGTCGAAAAGGGATAGAAGAATATATGTGAACGGTTAAAGCAGACGGTCAGCGCACGTAAACTATACCATAAAATAATTAATATTCTTCTATGGGAGAGATAACTACACTGGATCGCGCGAGCATAAAGTGTGCCCTGACAATCACCTTACATAAGCATTATCCAAAGACCCTGTTCTGTGCGAAAGGCCCAGCCTTTTTGCGTAGTATTCATTATATGCAAGGCTGGGCACGCAGGTCAGCCCAGACAACCAATGGCAGGTAAACCCGTAACATATGGGATATGCAGAGGAATGTATATCGTGAGTACTACAGGTATAGAGTGATCAAGATGTGTTATGTACCAAGGATGTGGACACAAAAATACGTTTGGGTTCGGAGCTGTGGGAGGTCGCAAGTGCTCTCTTATTCTCTATCTACAACGCGTAAATACACGACCAGCGCGCGACTAGTTCTAATTACATAATCACCTTACTTAACCCACTACATCTCTGACACCTTGCACTTGACCAACTAGATGACTAAGCAGCATTTCCTGACACGCCCCCATGCTGCGATATCATAGAGCCTCATTAACTCCCACAACACTTAAGAAGTGTGACCCCTACATCTCTTCTTAAAGAGTTCAGTAGTCCTACAGAATATAATAGAATGAAACTGCATTGTGGTACAAGAGTACTCTTATCCTGGCCCCATCGTATCCTGCTGTGTGAACTTCTATAACATGAACGTCGCCCATACAATTCGTTCTTTAATTAGATAAGCCTAGCTCAGACGATAACTTTACAAACTGGTCCCTGGGTAACTGCTTTGTTAATATATCTGCAATCTGTTCAGTACCTGGTGTAAATGTAACTATCAACCTATTTCTCATCACCATGTCATCTCGTATGTAGAAGTGCCTAATTTCAATGTGTTTAGCTCTTCGATGAAATTTGGTGGTTTTGGCAAGCTCTATTGCAGCCTGATTGTCGAGATATAGAAGCGGAGGCTTCGTTATTTTAACGTTTATATCTTGAGCAATTTTCTCCATCCAGGCGATTTCTTTGGCTCCTTCAATAGCAGACATGATCTCTGCTTCCATTGAGCTCTGAGCTGTGCTTTTCTGACGGTTAGCGTACCAAGTAACTGCGCCCCCATTCCAAATGATCGTTTGCCCTTGGAAGGATTTCTTATCATTTTCGGTCCCCCATGTTGCATCTGTCCATGCTGCCCAGATATTTGTCGTATCGGAAGGTCTGTATCTAATCCCGAGCGATCTTGTACCGTTGAGGTATCTGAGTAGATGCTTTGCCATGCTCAAATGGTTTGAATCGGGATCAGACATAAATCGTGCAAGTTGCCCTACGGCATATGATATATCCGGCCTTGAACCATTGGATATATATAGGACAGATCCAATAATTTGTCGATAGAGGCAGACATCATCATCTTTGAGCGTTTGCTGGATATCATCTTCGGAAGTTGGCTTTAGGACAGTTCCTGCTGGAAGTGGGAGATCCTTTGGTATACTTTTATCCATTCCCAATCGCTGAATGAGTTTTGTTGTATAGGCAGTTTGATGAATGCGAATTGTACGCTTTTTTCTATTTCTTTCCACTTGAATTCCGACGAAAGTGTCAACTTGTCCTAGCGCTTTGCAACTCCATTTATTCATAATATCTAATTTGACGGGATTTAAATTTCCGCGTTTCCCAATGATTAGCATATCATCTACATAAAGAAGTACGAAGACACCTCTACCTATAAACAAATTTGGATCAGAATCTCTGCTCCTTAAGGAAATTCGATTAAAGTGATCTTTAACTTCTTTGAACCAAATATGTGGAGCTTGCTTCAAACCGTATAGCAATTTGTTTAGCTTGAGGTAATTTTCCTTTCGATTGATTCCAGGGTGTTGTAAGGAAAAGAAGTCAGGTATCTCCATGTAAATCTCCTCTTCTAACTTTGGATTTAGAAAGGCTGTATCCACATCAAGCGCTTCAATTTCAAGATCGTCTACTGCAGCCTTGGATAGAAGTATCCGGAGTGTGTTGTACCGTATGACCGACGCGAAAGTTGTCATGTAGAGACATGATTCATTCATGAGTTGATATTATTCAGACGATCATGACTATATCACAACGTCATGTATAGACACGATTCATCGTTTGTACCTGTTGTATCAACCATGACTATGTCTTAGTGATAGGAGAAACATCATTGACTAGTTACTAGAAACCTAGTCAAGATCCTAAACATACAACTGAGACTAGGAGAATTTTACTGAGTAAGTAATTATTCTGATGAATCTAGATCTGGAGGAAGATAATCTGGTTGCTTGGCTCGAGGTATATGAACCTGAGAATATCATGTAATATAGAATATATAGAAATCTATCTCAATCACAATCATCATCTTAATTCATGTCACCATCAATAGCTGCAAAGGACAGTTTAACCATTTCCTTATAAAAGTCTCGAAGTAATCGATACCGTACTGCTGTTCAAATCCACGGACAACGATTCGTGCTTTTCGTCTGTCTAAGCTGCCATCACTTCTGAACTTCTTTCTGAGAACTATTTTGCTGAATATAATTTTCTTTCCAGGCGGTGGAGACCCAGTCAAAATCGTATAAGTATTAGTGGCTTGCAGAGAGCGCAATTCTGATTTGATTGCCTCTTTCCATAATTTGGGATCTTCATGCATGGCCTGTTCAACAGTAATAGATTCAAATGGAGGAGTGGGCACTTGAATCGATGATGACTCACCGGCATTAATATGAACTGCTTGTGCAGATATTGCATTTGCTGTAACAACATGGTTGAACACAGCCTTCGCCACTCTTCTCAGCGGTCTGCCAAATCTTGATTTTGGCAGAGAGCAAGGAGTCTGCCCAATCGATTGTTCGATGGCTTCTCCGATAATCTGAGGAGCACTTTCGTCAAAGTTCATTCGCTCTCCTAGATTCTCTTGCTCTACTACCCTCATGGTGGCCTCTTCCACTACTGCAGTAGGAAGACTAGCATCAACCATGGGTTCGCGTGAGAGCTTCCTCCACGCGTTCTCGTGGCAGCTTCCTTCACGTCTTATTGCGGGAGTCTATAGCTCTACCGAACCTATGTAGGTTTCTTGCTCGACCATTCTAATGGGAGCCTTCTGTATATAGCGTTGATCAGACGCATCTCGAGCCTCTCGCAGGCGAGTTACAGGATTTTGCAATTCAGAGTTATTTTCGCTCGAACTCATTGCCCCAATTGGGTGAATTGCAGCGTACTTCTTACGCGCTTGCTTAACACCTTTCTGTCTAGCTTCTATCAGCTGCGACTGGTACATCTTTGTTCGCTCTAAAGGTACTTGTCTAGGTGTTAGCACATCTAGTCTATCAGGTAGAGTAAAGAGTGATATGTCAATCTTAGGAAACTCATATTCATTGAACTCAACATCAGCAGAGATTGTATCTCTTAGGGTAAGCGTATCAAGTAGCTTCCAAATTTTCGTTGAAGTCATTCCTATCATGATGAATTTTCCCTCCCTAATGTGAGGTTGCCATTTCTGAGGATTTAACTCGGCAGGGTAAAGCACATCTGCTTTGCACCCGAAAACTCTGATATTTGCTAGATCTGCAGGCTTTCCATAATAAGCACTGTAGGGAGTGAATCTTTCTGGGGCGTCATTATCAGCAAAAGGTAGCGCAGATGTGGGAGCCCTGTTCTTGATCCAGGCTGCATGCTCGACAGCGTAATCCCAGAGCTGGTGAGGTAACTGTGCCTCATATATAGACCTTGCTATGACGGCTATAATGCCCATCCATCTTTCAGCTACTCCGTTCATTGAGTGTTTATATGGTGGACTTGGTTCAAACGTTACACCTACTTCTTTCAAGTAGTGTTGAAGGGCAGTACCAAATTCACTCCTACCATTGTCAGCTCTCATGTAGACAATCTTATTGCCAGATTGCAGCTCAGCTTCGGCCTTTATTTGCTTGAATGTGACTAGGACCTCGTTCATTTCCTTCGTCCTTAGTAATCTGACCCAGCACATCCTTGTTGCATCGTCTACCATGAGGAAGAAGAACCGATATCCTCTGACTGAGATAGATTGGATTCCTGAGATATCGCAGTGAACTCGACGAAGAATGGTGTTTGAACGATTGTCAGATTTCTTGTTGAAGTTTTCTTTCATCTTTCCTGCTAAGCATGCTTCACAAGAATTTGATCCAATCGGAATTGATCTTTTCTCACTAGGAACTTTCAGTCCGGTGTATCCTGTTTTCAGAATCTTATCAATATCTTTGATGTTAATATGGCCCATTCTTCTGTGCAGAATGTCCCACTCAGTCTCTGTTTGGTGCGGCATTTGTTGCTGAACTTTTGTGGCTGATGTTGCTTGAGGTATTGATTTGGTTTTAACTTTGGAGACACCATCCTCTCCTTCTGCTTCAAACAAGATTGAGCCGTTCCGTGTTATTTGACAATGGCCATCAGCAAACTTTACATTTATACCTCTCTTGTTGAAGGCCCAGACTGACAGAAGCCGCATTTGACCAAACTCAGGAATAATCCATACTTCTCTTAGTTCAATTTCCTTGTCACTTGTCCTAAAAGATATATTGCCATAGCCTTCGCATTGAATAACTTTTCCATCTGCAATTTGGACAGACTTTGGACTGCTCCATCTTTTAAGCGTAGAGAAGTCGTCCCTCATACCACTAAAATGTTCTGACGCGCCAGAGTCAATTATTGTGAGAATTTCTCTGGGCTTGGTAAGTAAGGCGTGTTTTGTGACAGTTGGGAAAGCTGTTGCATTAGGGTTCAAAAGCCGTGTAAATTTTAGGAGTTTATAAATCCCGCTTGATCAAGCTCTGTATTTTCGGAAATTTTTTATTTTGTGGGCTTTTACTTTTACTTGATATTTTGGATAGAGGTAAACTTTCATCCAGGTTCTGCTCTGAGCAAGCGGTGTGACATGTTCAAGATGATAAGACAGATAGGGTGAATCATTTTCATTTATGTTTCTAACTTGACATATTGAGCATTAGCATCACTCCTAGCTTTATTCATATTCTTGGCCTCTCTGCTTTTAGATTGCTTAATGCGACAATCTCGTTCTACATGTCCTTTTCTGCCACAAAAGAAACACTCCTTTTCGTCAGTTGCCATTCCTCTATATTTTCCTTTTCGGTTAGGCTCTCCGCGGGCTTGATCACGGCGATCAAAGTGCGTTAAATTGCGTCCCCTTTGATATGTACCACGTCCTCTTTTTCTATTGCTGCTGCGTGCAAGATTTGCAGCTTGTGGTTGGGGCGGCTGAGCATGAGAGATGTTGGACTCGCAAGATTGGAGATACGTTATCGTTTCTGCGAGACTTCTACCCATGTTTAGAGCGTGTGATCGAGCCGTTGACCAAATGAAGTTATCTTTAGGGAGAGATGCAATTAGCTGCTCCTTTACATCCTCCTCAGTGATCGATCTAGACGTCATTGATAGTTTGACCCTAAGACTATTGAGACGTAGGACAAGGGACTGGATTGTGTCTACTCTCGGATCAAACTTCATGGAGGCAAACTTGGACCTCAACTCTGCGATTGTTGTTGGATCTTTATTTGGGTCCATTTGAAGGAGGAAATTCCATAATCCGGCAGGGTCGATGTTCCTCAGGAACCCGAGCGACTGCTCCATCAGTTGTGTTTCGATAGAGTTAGATATAATGACTTGGGTGTCGCGGGCTTTAGACAACCATTTCTCTTCCTGTACTTGAAATTCGTTGTCGTTGGTATCGACATCGTGATGTGGTGCGCTTGAGGAGACTGATCGAGTATTTGGACGTAAGGCATGTACATAGTTGTTAGCATTAGGTCTCTTCCATGTACCATCAGCGATACTTAAAACGCCTGCGTTTATCAAGGCGATCTCGCAAGTAATCCGCCACTCTGTATAGGTTCCAAGGCCTAGGATCACAATGTTTCCCCAATTAGATTTGTATAATGGAAGACCATCTTGATTGCGGGTGCCTCTTAGTTCTGCGGTGAGTGAAGACATTGTTGAGGGTTGTTCTGAAACGGAAGCCGATGAATTGTTAAACACCGGTCTCATAACCTGTTGGGATATTAAGAAGGGATTATCACGAGAGTAAGATAATATAGACAGTAATATGGGATATGCAGAGGAATGTATATCGTGAGTACTACAGGTATAGAGTGATCAAGATGTGTTATGTACCAAGGATGTGGACACCTTGCACTTGACCAACTAGATGACTAAGCAGCATTTCCTGACACTAAGCAAGATAATTGTGCGCCATGTGACTTATAGGTCAGGTCATAAGCGAGAACCACAGGTACCATGATATTAGTAGTAGCTAGAGTTCTCTTTTCTCCTTATATAGTTTAATAAATCGATTTATTCATTACCAACTCGGTTTCAGTCACAGCTGCACTCCAGATAGATGTGGCTCAAGCCGGCTCATATTCTACTTGAGGAGATACGCTTCCGCTCCGCTGTTAGGCTAGCTGCCGCGGACGTCTTTCATCCTTCGGTCAGAAGATTAGAAGACCCTTGCGTCCAATCTTGCCTCACCGAAAAATTGAAGCTCGTTTCGCCCTTCCCCCGCCATCAGCTCTTACGTCCCTCTTTTAAAGCTCCGCTACATTGGACTCGAGCAGACTTTTCCGTGCTTGAATTTTCGAGCGTATCAGTGCACTACCACCATGGGATATCCTTATCTTCTCGAACGGCTCAAATCAAAGCGATGGGTCTGCTGGGGCAGGTGCCATTGTTCGCCATAAAGAAATTACTGTAGCTCAAGTGAGAGTGCCCCTCGGCCTCGATTTCGAGGTCTATGACTCAGAAATTATCGGCGCCATGGCAGGGCTTAAGGTCGCTGTAGCTGCCCCTTCAACTCATCTCGCAACCAATATCCACGTCATCCTAGACAATCAAAAGGCAGCTCAACACCTCCTCAACTATTCGCCATCTAAGTCCTCGCAAATGGAAATTTTAGAATTCCGGAATCTCGCATCTAGCTGGCCTACGACGAGAATTCTGCATACCGCATCTCCTGGTAATTTCCAAGTTATGTGGTCTTCCGGTCACATAGGTATTCCAGGTAACAAGCTGGCCAACAAACCGGCCAGAGAGGCGGCTTGTCAACCAGCACCCCCTGCTGCATCCCTTGTCAGAGTCTGCGCCAAGATTATAAGGCAAATATGGAACTTGACCACAGCCTGGTGGCAATCTCACGCTCTTTCTACCTATTGTGAGTTAGGGATACCATTTCCTAAGAAGCCTCCTGAGGAACTACGACTCACTTGCCGATACCTCTGGTATTTAATCCAATGCTGCACTGGAAACAATGACTTTCGTACTTATCACGAAAGGTTTCATCATCTTGACTCCCTTCTGACTTGCACCTGTGGGGCTAACAAGTCAATCACTCATTTAGTTTCTTGCCCCATTGTGCGAGAGAGACTGGCTTCAGCCAGCCATCAACAAAGTATGGGCTCACTCTATTTTCTTCTAAGCACCTCCCCAGGAGCTAAGCGTTTTGCTACCATATTGGAGAAGGTTAGGTTCCTGTCAGAAATCTGCCCACTCCATGATATATGAGCTATTCTTGTGAGGTACCTGCTGCATGGCACTCGCAGTCTCTAGATGTATTTTCATGGCCTCTGCCACTGCACATCACGTTTTGAATTACGTAGTAGTCACTATGTCCCCTCAGGGATTGGGCTTTAGTTGTAACTAGTGCCTGGTAGACATAAAAATAAATAAATAAAAAAACTTAATGAAATCTTCATGCTCTTTGCATATCACATGGTGTCCTGATTACGTGATAGAACAAAATTTCAACCACCAGGATCATTACCAACCGAGACCTTACCAAAGCTGGTAGCAATCAAAGAAGAGTAGTTGTTGCAGTTTACCCGTGTGACAGTTGGGGAAGTTCTCAAGTTGGCTTGAGATGCACGATCAATAGTTTACGATTCTTCTAAGGAAAGAATATGTATGTACAAGAAGGGCTTATTTATACCTGCGCTCTCCTCCAATACGTGGCCCGCATCTATTCCTAAGAGCAGACAGGTGTACCTATGTAGAGTTTAGGTTTCTGCATTGGTGTTAACTCCCGACGCTCGCCCCACCACTCGGCTACCTTTCAATCAGTTTCGCTGTGCCCAAAACAATCCTCTCTGAGCACATCTGAGTACTGTTAACTTTCTCAATAGATGTGTAGTGCAGAAGCATGAAGTTTACATTAAGTGTTCTAACTATGTATATATACTTGTGTTACGTAATAGTTAGTCACGTGGAATATGTTACATATCCATTACAAGATGTTCTGGCACACAGTCCACCACACAGTCCTCTAATTATGTCACTCCCTGTGCTCAAGGCAATCCTCCCCGCAACTGTCCGAGCGTTTGCTAGTTGTCCCAGCAGTAGAGTGAGTTTTCCATTACCTGAAGTCCTAGCAGGTGGAAAGGGTACCTGCATTGGCCAATGCAGGCTACAGGGTTTACTGTTGGTTCACCAGCCATTACAACCCGTTGTTTAAGCTTAGGTGGATACCTAAGCGCATTGTTGAGGACTTTAATGATAAGACTGTTGGTATTGAAGCAATGTCATAGCACAGTGAATATGGGCAATGCGTAGCTGTGCGGTAATTATTTGACCTAAGGAAAAGGTATAAGCAAAGAGACTCATAGAGTGGACTGAATTTTATAAGTACCTTGTAGCTGTAGTTAGATTTCTCTTCTTCATAAAGTTTAAAAAATCGATTTTTTCATCACCAACTTGGTTTCCATCACAGTAGTCTTGGTCTACCGCACACTGCATGCAGTCCAGTCTAGTATGTCTAGATTTTAACAAGTGTCTCTGACACCAAAAGAGTCATCTAATATGTATAAATAGCACCGGTCATTTGTCATAGCCATATGGCTGCATACACACTAAATGAAAAAAAAAGACCAATAGAACTGGTGGTGCCTTGTTTTTTTGTCAAAGGTAGTTCTACAGAGATTGCACAAATGAATAACCCAACTAAATCAATTATCTGCACCTCAAACACCAATTACAGACAGGATTGATTCTTTTATGCTAGTATTGAAAAATCTGACATTCTTTGCTATCTCAACTGTCGGAATACTTCGGTGGTAATTGATATCACAAGCTTGATGTAGCAGTAATAATTATGGTACATATAAAAATGATCAATCTCTCCCCTATCTACCTAGAAGGAAACATCTATAAACCGTAAAACCCCCTGTCTCCTAACACCATTCCCAAACAGGTACCTCATTACTCATTAACACAATTAGTCATTATTTCTAAGGAAATACATATTGATCATTGGATTGTTAAGTCATTAAACATCAACTTTTCCCAGAAGATCATTCCAAAATGAAACCATTTCAACGCTGTCAGGAATGCCTACTGTATATTCTATATATATGGAGATAACCAGGATTTTATGTTCTATGATTCTGGTCTGGCCTTTTGGTTGAGTGGTTATGCACCTATCTCATGCATGATGTAGGATGGCAATCTCTTGCCTGGCATTCCTGTCTTGATACTTGTCTCTAGTCTGCTATCTACATGACGCTTCTGACAAACACTTACCAAATGTTGAACTAATCGAGACCCGCATATGAGGCTGAATAAGGCTGATAAGGAGGCACGCGCAATCATCCGTGCGTTACACATTGTGTCTATTATTATCCCCCTGCAGTCATTCTTTGTTTGTTTGTATTTAGGTTATCATCTGGGATTATATACTATAATTGGTTATGCCTGCATTTTACTGTTTGCAATATTAACGCTCATTATGTTTTATCTTGTATTTAAGATTAGATAACAAACAATGTTTGTAAGACGGGATGGGGAGATTACATGGTCTGGACAATGCAAACTTACTGAAAGAACATGAGCGAACTTGTACTTAAACAGAAGTAAGATCATGGAGGATAGAGCAATCAATCATCTTTCTTTCCCTTCTCTCTGAGAAAATATCGAAGTCCCAATCCTGTGACAGTTATCAGCACCATTTGCATCTATACCAGCATCAAGGTACTTCATCATCTTCATCATCTTCATCATCTTCATCATCTTCATCATCTTCATCATCTTCATCATCTTCATCATCTTCATCATCTTCATCATCTTCATCATCTTCATCATCTTCATCATCTTCATCATCTTCATCATCTCCATCATCTTCATCATCTTCATCATTTCTGTTACAAAACTTCACAATGTATAATACGCAAAAGAATGAGGAAACATTTTCCAAAAAGATATATTTGGTTGATCAATCTACGTGGTTGCCATAGATAAATATCATCAAAGCAAAAGCAACAAGGGGTTCTGGACCCGGAGTTTGGCAATATATTGATCCAAGTAAGACTGTTCAGCCCAATCTTCCTGAATTGCCATTGGAACCTCAGCCAAGAGACGTCAAGCCGACTGCACAAACAATCCTAGACCTCGATGCAGGAGAATTCACAAAATTTCAATATCTAGAGAGCCGTCATGTCATGACAGTTAAAAGTAGGAACGATATCGTTAAGTCCATCCAAGACATTGATAGTTACATTATGGGCAGTATTAACTTTGAAAACGAGCTTTGGACTCGTAATGTGCACTCGACGTGGGGCCTTCTCAGAGCGCTTCAAAAAAGGTTGGCTCCAACTGATCACTCGGTAAAATTTGAGATATTAAACTCATATAACGCACTTAAGAGGTATAATAAAAATCAATCAGTTGACAGATTTTTGTATGAATGGGAAAGGGTATATGGACTTGCCACCACCATTAACTTACCAGATGTATTCGAAGAACGCCCGTTATATGACTTCGCACTAGCACTTGAAGAGATTGATCAATCATATGCGACTAATCTTGAACTAAGAGTAGACGAAAATGTTAGGTTGCGCTCAGTTGATAACTCAATCGAGCCAATTAAGCTAGAAAATGCTATTGAGGAATTCAGGCATTATTTTAACAGACATCAGGCCTCCCGTCGGATATCAATACCTGCTTCGTTTGCAACAACGCACAATGGGGTAAAACCAGCTCATAAAGCTTGTTGTTGTTGTTGTTTTATTCAAGTCCTAAGCTAAAGCTCCAAATCCACTATGAGTACAGGACCGATGTTCACAGCCAGAACTACGTCTAAGACATACCCAGCTTGATTCCACCGCATGAACCACCACAAAACCAGCAGTAAGTTAAAAATATGCGCCGACGCGAACTCCTTGTCCCAAAATTGACAAAAGAAAAAGATGAATTGCAAATAAGTTAGAATGGGAAGCAATACTCCTTGCCTCGATTCCCATTTTGTCAGGATTAGTTTCCTGACGAGTTATATTCGATCTCCACTGAGAGTAGGAGATGGATGCACAGGAGAGTACCCAAAACAATTGGTATCCTGCGCAAATTGTTTGAAGCTCTCGAAGCACTTAGGCCCGAGTAGCTTGTGTAAGAAGGCATTGTGTGACAATGACCCTCTGATTCGACGCGTGGTGTTTGCGTTGAGTCGACAATGTATGAAGTGAGTAGGGGTGGTTGCCTCCCCACAGGTGCACTCTGTGATAGCGTACGGATTGTTGAAGCGACGATGGTACGCCGCGAAATTGCCATGGCCTGTACGGGCTGCAATGAGATGTCGTAGCTGTAGCCTGGAAAGCCCCAGTTCTGGTGGTTTACGACGGCGCATGAGCAGATTTAGCTCACGATACCGTGACGGGCAGGTTTCATTCCACCAGCTGTCGAGCAAAGTCTGTCGCTGTCGATGCAGTTTTTGGTGTAAAAATGCTGTCGTGGTGGTTGCTGGCCCAGTTCCCACGCTGGGAAGCGTTCGTAGGGCGGATTTGGCCGCTGCGTCTGCTTCCTCGTTTCCATGAATTCCCGAGTGTCCTGGTACCCACTTTATTCTTACCTGAACTAGCCCAGATAACTCGCGAAACTTTCGTACTTCCTCGTGGCTGGTCGAGGACCTGCCCGTGCTCAGTGCATTTATCGCATGTCGACTATCCATCAACACATTAATACACTGCGTCGTTCCCTTCGCCAGGCATCCCTTCCCTCTTAGGTGACCCAACGCTGCTTTAAGAGCTTCCTGTGCCCCCATAATCTCTGCATCTAAAGCCTCTCCACCGTGCTTTATGCCACTTCCTTTTTGAAAAGTTGTCCCATCCAGCTTTAGGACATACCCCCAAGCTGAACGCCCGTTTCCTTCTGATGAACCGTCCGAGTACGCACAGATTTCTGACTTTGGCACATTAGTGATCCAAAGTTTACAGGCTTCTACTTGGTCTTTTCTCGAACCAACCTTCGAACCCGGCCGCGATTGATAAAATGGTGAGGCAAGAGGTTCCGCAGCCTCTGCCTCTGGTAGCTGTCTATAAGCACGCTGAGCCCGTGACATTTGAATTTCAGGACGCGCAGATTTTCGATTGTGCTTCTTATATTTTCGCGTACCGACATTTGGGCAAACTGCAGCACGGATCCTGAGCGGATGGCGGTCGTCAAGTGTTTGCATTCTGGCAGAGAGGCGAAGTCGGTTTCCTTCGAGAATGATTTTTCCGGTTGGTATTCCTCCTTCCCTATGTAGTACGGCGTTGGGGGTTGTCCTCATTACCGGTAGTGCTGACCTAAGACCCATTAAGACAGCCTTATCAATCATACTACATAGGCCAGCAGTGGGCGGTGTCACCATCCCTCGTACTGTTGGGCGTCTAAGGCCAGGCCACCAGACATCAGCTCCGTACGTTGCGATTGGGACAATACATGTGTCGATCGCTTTAACCAACGCCCCAGGAGCGGCTCCTCGGTAGGCTGTATTGAAGCGACGCATGTGCTGTGCAATTTTTAACGCTTTGCCACACCAAGTTGTGACGTGGTGTTTGAAGTTTAGTCGAGGATCGAGGTACACACCAAGCCAGCGGACATTTTGCGACGGTTCTATGAGGCTTTCGTTGACATAAATTCCAATCGATGTTTCGCGGTATCGTCCGGGAAATTGGACGACTTCGGACTTGTCAATGTCGAAAGCGACGGCATTATTTCGAGCCCAGTCTAGTAGGTTATTGACCTCATCCTGTGCTGCGGCTGCTGACTCTGCAATCGTCCGGCCAAATCCAAGGATACCGATATCGTCGGCGTAGCTAAACCTCAGACCCGGGGTTCCACTTCGCATGGGCTCTGCCATATATAGAAGGAAGAGAAGTGGCGAAATCGGTGAGCCCTGTGGAACTCCGCACACTAGCTCTCTCTTGGCAGTGACTCCCCAGAGTATCGCACTTGAACCATCCGATTGGCGAGGAAGGAGCTAGTCCATTTGAGAATAGACTCCGGCCATCCCTGCTCCTGCATCCTCCTTACTAATCGATTATGGAGTACCGCGTCGAATGCTCCTTGAACGTCCATCGTTACAAAAGTAGCTGCCCATCCTTGTGAATTTGCCTCTTCGATGTCGTGAACCACACATGAGACCAGATCGGTTGCTGAGCGCTTCGGCAGTGCACCAAACTGTTGCTGGCCGACTACATCATGGATAACTGCAAGGTGTGCCATCCGCTTAGCTAAGAGCCTTTCTAACCCTTTTCCCAAGCATGAGAGAAGAGCGATTGGTCTCCAACCTTTGATTGTCGTTGGGTCTCTATCGTTCTTTTGAAGGAGGACCACCTCGGCTAGTTTGAAACACTTTGGATGGATGCCAAGCAGAATGCAAGCTCGGAACAGTTGGGAAACCCAAGGCCCGATTGTATTCCAACACGCCTCCAGCAGGTTTACGGAGACTCCGTCTGCTCCTGGGGCCGTATTTCCGCAACCAATGGTACAGGCTCGGACTTCTTCATCTGTTACGTCCTCTTCCCATGGTATCCGACTGCTGCTCGCGACTGTACATGGTGACAAGTCGTCTGATGCCTGGTATCGTGCCAGGAGGGAGTCGCGAAGGATCGTGGCCCGTTTTAATGGATCTGTTATCAACGTCCCATTATGATTCAGTGGCGGAGGGATACTAGCCTGTCTGGGGTTATCCATTCTCATTAGCTTGAATACATCAGTCGGCGTAGTAATTGATTCGACCTGTTGGGTTTTGAACTCCTTTTTCGAGGTCTTCACAACTGATCGGAGCTTTTTCGCGCAGAGAGCACGTTGGTGGGGTGCTATCGCGGCTTTGTACTCGGCGTATGCTACCTTGCACGCTGGGGTCCACCACGGAGCAGATCTGCCGCAGCGGGCTTTTGGTCGTGTTCCTACTGCATTGATTGCATTAGTGAGATGGAAACAAATTTCCTCGGCATACTCTTCAACCCTCTCGGTTGTGTCAAGAACTGGTGGTGGTCGGACCCACTGTGCAATTACCTTGGCGTATCTGGGTAGCTTATCCTTTGTGACTCGGAGTTTTGCCTTTTCGGGTCTCATCACTGAGTTGCGAACTGGAATTTGTCCTCGGATAGGGAAGTGATCGCTGGTGACACATCCACCACGATCTACCCAAGCACGGGCGCCGTCAATGTTACTCCAAACTAGATCTAGTGTGTTTCCAGCTCGGTGAGTAGGCTCCCCAATAATATGACAGGTCAAATGGTGTTTGTCTGCCATTTTTCGATCATTTCTCCTTGTCCATGAGGGCGTTCTGTGCCAGGTTGCCAAGCCCAGTATACTGAGTTGAAGTCCCCTGCAGCGACGGAGTTGCGGTGGAGTCCAGTTGATGAGAGGCTGGATAGCTGTCGAGTCATTTGGTGCCTTTAGACGTTGAGAAAAGTGATACCGTTCACCTCAACCCAGCAATAGTCTCCAGTAGACACACCATATGGAAAGATCTGTGTTGCCGATATCTTTTTATCGTCTATCCGGGTATAGGTCACAGCCCTCGGCCTAACATTTTCGCCGCCGTTAGGCAGATGATAGGTATATCTCTGGGTGATCCTTTGTTGTCTTCTTTGGTTTGTTCCACAGAGGTTCTTGAACAAGAACCACGTCGATACCCAGCTCGAATGCTCGGGCAAGCGCAATGTTTTGCGTAGAGCCCCCTCTACCTACGTTTATTGACATAAAGCTTAGAGTAGGAGAGAGGCTTGAAGAGACCCGTGGGGTGCCCTTCACAAAGAATTTTGCTGATTTGATGCCTCATCGACCTCGGCTACAATCGCTGTAGCGTCGGACATGAGAACTTCAAAACAGTTGGTCGATTTGAAACCTAGCTGGTTAGTATTTGACGCTTCTGCGGCTGCTATCATCGCTGCCTCTGCGCGTTTGACTGCTGCTTTGGCTCGAGTGACAGCCGCAAATTCACGTTGGCTTGCCTGCCTTATGGCCTGAAGGTTATCTTTGGAGGCCATTCCAGATTTTGTCGGGCGAGCTAAGCAATCCCTACTGTCTGATCTGTGCGGGCCTCCGCAGTTGCGGCACTTGGTGTGTGCCTTACACTCCGTGGTGGAATGCATGGTGGAAGAGCAGTTCCAGCAAGCTGGGGCGCGCGAGCAGCCTCTAGTGCCATGGAATTGTAAGCATCGCTTGCACTGGCTGATTCCCTGACGGGCTGGTGGCGAACTGCGATTCCAGAGTCATCAAATAGTCGGAATCCGGCCGAGGCGTGGATGCTTTCTCGAAAAGAGGCTACCCATGATTGGTATGGGGCTCCTGGTNATGTTCACAGCCAGAACTACGTCTAAGACATACCCAGCTTGATTCCACCGATGAACCACCACAAAACCAGCAGTAAGTTAAAAATATGCGCCGACGCAACTCCTTGTCCCAAAATTGACAAAAGAAAAAGATGAATTGCAAATAAGTTAGAATGGGAAGCAATACTCCTGCCTCGATTCCCATTTTGTCAGGATTAGTTTCCTGACGAGTTATATTCGATCTCCACTGAGAGTAGGAGATGATGCACAGGAGAGTACCCAAAACAATTGGTATCCTGCGCAATTGTTTGAAGCTCTCGAAGCACTTAGGCCGAGTAGCTTGTGTAAGAAGGCATTGTGTGACAATGACCCTCTGATTCGACGCGTGGTGTTTGCGTTGAGTCGACAATGTATGAAGTGAGTAGGGGTGGTTGCCTCCCCACAGGTGCACTCTGTGATAGCGTACGGATTGTTGAAGCGACGATGGTACGCCGCGAAATTGCCATGGCCCGTACGGGCTGCAATGAGATGTCGTAAGCTGTAGCCTGGAAAGCCCCAGTTCTGGTGGTTTACGACGGCGCATGAGCAGATTTAGCTCACGATACCGTGACGGGCAGGTTTCATTCCACCAGCTGTCGAGCAAAGTCTGTCGCTGTCGATGCATTTTTGGTGTAAAAATGCTGTCGTGGTGGTTGCTGGCCCAGTTCCCACGCTGGGAAGCGTTCGTAGGGCGGATTTGGCCGCTGCGTCTGCTTCCTCGTTTCCATGAATTCCCGAGTGTCCTGGTACCCACTTTATTCTTACCTGAACTAGCCCAGATAACTCGCGAAACTTTCGTACTTCCTCGTGGCTGGTCGAGGACCTGCCCGTGCTCAGTGCATTTATCGCATGTCGACTATCCATCAACACATTAATACACTGCGTCGTTCCCTTCGCCAGGCATCCCTTCCCTCTTAGGTGACCCAACGCTGCTTTAAGAGCTTCCTGTGCCCCCATAATCTCTGCATCTAAAGCCTCTCCACCGTGCTTTATGCCACTTCCTTTTTGAAAAGTTGTCCCATCCAGCTTTAGGACATACCCCCAAGCTGACGTCCGTTTCCTTCTGATGAACCGTCCGAGTACGCACAGATTTCTGACTTTGGCACATTAGTGATCCAAAGTTTACAGGCTTCTACTTGGTCTTTTCTCGAACCAACCTTCGAACCCGGCCGCGATTGATAAAATGGTGAGGCAAGAGGTTCCGCAGCCTCTGCCTCTGGTAGCTGTCTATAAGCACGCTGAGCCCGTGACATTTGAATTTCAGGACGCGCAGATTTTCGATTGTGCTTCTTATATTTTCGCGTACCGACATTTGGGCAAACTGCAGCACGGATCCTGAGCGGATGGCGGTCGTCAAGTGTTTGCATTCTGGCAGAGAGGCGAAGTCGGTTTCCTTCGAGAATGATTTTTCCGGTTGGTATTCCTCCTTCCCTATGTAGTACGGCGTTGGGGTTGTCCTCATTACCGGTAGTGCTGACCTAAGACCCATTAAGACAGCCTTATCAATCATACTACATAGGCCAGCAGTGGGCGGTGTCACCATCCCTCGTACTGTTGGGCGTCTAAGGCCAGGCCACCAGACATCAGCTCCGTACGTTGCGATTGGGACAATACATGTGTCGATCGCTTTAACCAACGCCCCAGGAGCGGCTCCTCGGTAGGCTGTATTGAAGCGACGCATGTGCTGTGCAATTTTTAACGCTTTGCCACACCAAGTTGTGACGTGGTGTTTGAAGTTTAGTCGAGGATCGAGGTACACACCAAGCCAGCGGACATTTTGCGACGGTTCTATGAGGCTTTCGTTGACATAAATTCCAATCGATGTTTCGCGGTATCGTCCGGGAAATTGGACGACTTCGGACTTGTCAATGTCGAAAGCGACGGCATTATTTCGAGCCCAGTCTAGTAGGTTATTGACCTCATCCTGTGCTGCGGCTGCTGACTCTGCAATCGTCCGGCCAAATCCAAGGATACCGATATCGTCGGCGTAGCTAAACCTCAGACCCGGGGTTCCACTTCGCATGGGCTCTGCCATATATAGAAGGAAGAGAAGTGGCGAAATCGGTGAGCCCTGTGGAACTCCGCACACTAGCTCTCTCTTGGCAGTGACTCCCCCAGAGTATCGCACTTGAACCATCCGATTGGCGAGGAAGGAGCTAGTCCATTTGAGAATAGACTCCGGCCATCCCTGCTCCTGCATCCTCCTTACTAATCGATTATGGAGTACCGCGTCGAATGCTCCTTGAACGTCCATCGTTACAAAAGTAGCTGCCCATCCTTGTGAATTTGCCTCTTCGATGTCGTGAACCACACATGAGACCAGATCGGTTGCTGAGCGCTTCGGCAGTGCACCAAACTGTTGCTGGCCGACTACATCATGGATAACTGCAAGGTGTGCCATCCGCTTAGCTAAGAGCCTTTCTAACCCTTTTCCCAAGCATGAGAGAAGAGCGATTGGTCTCCAACCTTTGATTGTCGTTGGGTCTCTATCGTTCTTTTGAAGGAGGACCACCTCGGCTAGTTTGAAACACTTTGGATGGATGCCAAGCAGAATGCAAGCTCGGAACAGTTGGGAAACCCAAGGCCCGATTGTATTCCAACACGCCTCCAGCAGGTTTACGGAGACTCCGTCTGCTCCTGGGGCCGTATTTCCGCAACCAATGGTACAGGCTCGGACTTCTTCATCTGTTACGTCCTCTTCCCATGGTATCCGACTGCTGCTCGCGACTGTACATGGTGACAAGTCGTCTGATGCCTGGTATCGTGCCAGGAGGGAGTCGCGAAGGATCGTGGCCCGTTTTAATGGATCTGTTATCAACGTCCCATTATGATTCAGTGGCGGAGGGATACTAGCCTGTCTGGGGTTATCCATTCTCATTAGCTTGAATACATCAGTCGGCGTAGTAATTGATTCGACCTGTTGGGTTTTGAACTCCTTTTTCGAGGTCTTCACAACTGATCGGAGCTTTTTCGCGCAGAGAGCACGTTGGTGGGGTGCTATCGCGGCTTTGTACTCGGCGTATGCTACCTTGCACGCTGGGGTCCACCACGGAGCAGATCTGCCGCAGCGGGCTTTTGGTCGTGTTCCTACTGCATTGATTGCATTAGTGAGATGGAAACAAATTTCCTCGGCATACTCTTCAACCCTCTCGGTTGTGTCAAGAACTGGTGGTGGTCGGACCCACTGTGCAATTACCTTGGCGTATCTGGGTAGCTTATCCTTTGTGACTCGGAGTTTTGCCTTTTCGGGTCTCATCACTGAGTTGCGAACTGGAATTTGTCCTCGGATAGGGAAGTGATCGCTGGTGACACATCCACCACGATCTACCCAAGCACGGGCGCCGTCAATGTTACTCCAAACTAGATCTAGTGTGTTTCCAGCTCGGTGAGTAGGCTCCCCAATAATATGACAGGTCAAATGGTGTTTGTCTGCCCATTTTTCGATCATTTCTCCTTGTCCATGAGGGCGTTCTGTGCCAGGTTGCCAAGCCCAGTATACTGAGTTGAAGTCCCCTGCAGCGACGGAGTTTGGCGGTGGAGTCCAGTTGATGAGAGGCTGGATAGCTGTCGAGTCATTTGGTGCCTTGTAGACGTTGAGAAAAGTGATACCGTTCACCTCAACCCAGCAATAGTCTCCAGTAGACACACCATAAGGAAAGATCTGTGTTGCCGATATCTTTTTATCGTCTATCCGGGTATAGGTCACAGCCCTCGGCCTAACATTTTCGCCGCCGTTAGGCAGATGATAGGTATATCCTGGGTGATCCTTTGTTGTCTTCTTTGGTTTGTTCCACAGAGGTTCTTGAACAAGAACCACGTCGATACCCAGCTCGAATGCTCGGGCAAGCGCAATGTTTTGCGTAGAGCCCCCTCTACCTACGTTTATTGACATAAAGCTTAGAGTAGGAGAGAGGCTTGAAGAGACCCGTGGGGTGCCCTTCACAAAGAATTTTGCTGATTTGATGCCTCATCGACCTCGGCTACAATCGCTGTAGCGTCGGACATGAGAACTTCAAAACAGTTGGTCGATTTGAAACCTAGCTGGTTAGTATTTGACGCTTCTGCGGCTGCTATCATCGCTGCCTCTGCGCGTTTGACTGCTGCTTTGGCTCGAGTGACAGCCGCAAATTCACGTTGGCTTGCCTGCCTTATGGCCTGAAGGTTATCTTTGGAGGCCATTCCAGATTTTGTCGGGCGAGCTAAGCAATCCCTACTGTCTGATCTGTGCGGGCCTCCGCAGTTGCGGCACTTGGTGTGTGCCTTACACTCCGTGGTGGAATGCATGGTGGAAGAGCAGTTCCAGCAAGCTGGGGCGCGCGAGCAGCCTCTAGTGCCATGGAATTGTAAGCATCGCTTGCACTGGCTGATTCCCTGACGGGGCTGGTGGCGAACTGCGATTCCAGAGTCATCAAATAGTCGGAATCCCGGCCGAGGCGTGGATGCTTTCTCGAAAAGAGCTACCCATGATTGGTATGGGGCTCCTGGTCGGCCTTTTCCATGCGGACGTACTTTGACCGGTACAGTCTTGGTGACCCTGACTATCTCGTCGGTCACCATCTCTTCGGTGATGAGGACTCTGCCCATTATTGTGTTAATGGCGACTGGGACCGTCGCTATTCGAAGGGAAGTCAAGTCCGTGGCTTTCTCCAATATTGCATCCTGCTGAGCGAAGGATCCAGCCAGGCTTAGCATCAGCGTGCGTGCCTCTTGGTTTTCGGCTCTGATTGCGAAGCCAGTTGGCACCCGGTAGACATGCTCGATTTTTGTCTGTGGGAGTTCAAGCATTTTTGAAACAGCTTCCCTAACACCGAACGGTGATAGTGTTCGCCAGGGATGTTCTTTTCCCAAGCGGAGAAACAAACGTTCGTCTTGCATAGCCGGTTTCGTTGGTCCGGTTGAGGGTTTTGCCGTTCGCGTCGAGTTTGTCGCCTTGGGCGTTGACTGTGCGGCTTTGGTTGGAACCGGGATTGACTGTAGGCCATTCCGGGTGATAGAGGCCCAAGTAGTCTTGGGTTGGTGTACTTCGGCTTGAGCCGTTTTGCGCTGTGGCTCACTTTGTTGGCCAACAGTAGATTCTGCAGTCTTTCCAGCCGTAGCCTGGATATCGGGGCGCGGGGGAAGTGATGGGAGAGTTGTTCCTGGTCCCGCGATCATGAAGTGAGCTATTGCAGCTCTGATGTAGACCTTCATGGAGTCTATGAATTGAACACTCGACCCTTTGGATAGGGGGGTGAGAGCATTCTCGACACCGTTGATTGCAGCGGTGCAAATTTTTACATTTTCTGCCGTTTTTGCGGCTCGGCGTTCCTCAGCCTCGATAAGGGCCCTGAGTTCGGGGGGGCATTCCTCCGTCTGCCTGCGTTCATTTCCACTGTGAGGAGTGGGGTTCTGTTCTGCAGTTCCTGGTATGTGTTCCAGGTGGTTTTGGGTAGATGCTGCACCTTTCGCCGTGTTTACATCTACAATCGCTGTCAGCCTTGTATCTGGCACAGCGACTTTCATCAGAGGCAGTGTCTGCTGCCCGGTAGTCGCATTTCCTGGATTTTTGCGGCTCGTCGCGGCCTTACCAGCTCCAGTCGCGTCAGGCCTGGAGTGAATAGAATCAGGAAGTCTTTCCAGATCCTTGAGAATTTTGTTAATGTCGAGACTGTCGACGTCTAACATCTCGTCGTCTAGGGCGATGTTGTCGACCAAACGGTCGATGTTCATCTCTTGAGCTGGGGTGAGGGAGCCCAGCTTATTACATGCTTTCAAACGAGCAACATGTTTAATATGTTTGCGGTTTTCTGTGGCGTCTTTCGGTCGCGCTGGTTTACTGCGAACTGGAGGCATGTTGGCGACCTGCCAGTTGCTCACAAAATTTGAATTGAGGATGAACGATATCTCAGTATCGAGAGATGGGAATGGAGAGGGAAGATGGGGATATTCGAAAATTCGAATTTCATAAAGCTTGTGTGTGTGGAAGTAGTCATTTATTCAAAGAATGTTATTACCTGAACCCAGATCTGAGACCTTTAGGATGGATAGGGAAAGACGCCACATACCATGAAATTAACCGAGCATTAGCTGATCCTCGAAGAATCAAGATTAAAACATTAATTGAAAAAACTTTGAAATATGACGGTAATCTAAAAGGATCTGGTACTACGGTTAATCATCAACCGGTGAAACAGCCATTGTCAAACGTCATCGAAAGTAGGCCGCACACTGAAGAACTCCAAAATTCCTTTCAAAACAATCATATGAATTTTGCAGCACTTGCAGCAACCGAATCTGCTCATACTCTAAAAGATTCCTGGATTCTAGATGGAGGATCCAATATTCATATTTGCAATGATGCAACCAAATGGGAATTTCAGGTTGTAAAGCAAGCTAGGAATGAGGTCGTCCGAGCAGGAAATTCAGCAATTCCCATTGAGGCTTATGGTAATGTTAAAGTAAAAGTTGATACACCTTCAGGGAAAAAACATATCACTTTATACAACGTTGGATTGGCCCAGGGATTCCTAACCAACATTGTATCAATGCAACTGCTCAACCAACGGGGTTTTCATTGGAGTAGTCGGATACCCACCAGACTGGAATGTGAGGACGGCTCTCTCGCTTGTACTTTATATCAAGATGGCAGACATATCTTGTTTAATGATCTCAACAAAAATTTTATTCAAAATACTACTCTCATGGCTACGTTAGCATACAATCCGAAATTGCGAACACTTACTGAAGCTACGCTACATCGAATCATGTCACACGCGAGTCCAGAAGTAGTTTCAAGTATCAATGGGCCTGATCATGGTATAAACATTGATAAGTCTGTTCCTGCACCAAAAACTTCGAAATGTGTTCCTTGCTCTCTAGCAAAATCTAAAAATATAATCTCTAGAAAATCAGGGTCAGAGATCCCACAGAGTGGTCAACCTTTCCATACAATATGTTGGGACGCAATGGTAGTGGAGGAGGCTTACAATGGAAATAGATACGTTAGCCATTTTTTTTGCCCTGACAGTCACTTTAATTTCATCTTTCCTTGTCATTCAAAATTAAATTTCAGACATTCATTACAAACAGTTATTCAAGTTATAAAAACTCAATGGAAACAAAATATTCATATATTTCGCCTCGATGGCGAGACTTCATTAATTCAAGAATGCAAAACCCTCGTTAGAGATCATGGAATTATTTGTCAGGTATCAGCTGCTTATACCCCTGAGCAGAATGGTTCTGCCGAACGCTCCGGAGGGGTGATAATGACTAAGGCTAGAGCAATGGGATTAGAAGCATCTTTACCTACTAATCTATGGCCTGAAACAGTGGTTACAGCAGGGTACATAGCAAATAGAACACCAATTCGACAGCTGGGATGGAAAACTCCCTTCGAAGTTGTTCATGGAGTCAAACCAAGCTACGCACATCTCCATGTTTTCGGTTGTAGAGCATACGCTCTCGACAAAAATGTCCCTAATTCAAAGAAACTTAACTCGCGAGCACACTTAGGACATCTTGTGGGTTATGATTCAACAAATATATATAAAATCTGGATACCAAGCAAACAGAAGGTAATCAGAACGCGGGACGTTACCTTCGACAATAGCGTATTCTATAACCCAAAAGACTTGGACCTAGGAGCAGTTCTGAGTGAATCAGCTGAAAAAATCATTCAAGCAATCGAAATGCCAGAATGGAAAGAATTAGTTATTGAAAATGTGAGAGAACATAGCAACGTTCTTGTGGAAGTACATTCTAATCCTCAAGAAAATTTTGATAAAAACCTGGAGACAATCTGTGTAGAAAACTTACCAAAGTCTAGCGAGCAAGATCGAAATTTCTATCCCACTCCAAGCTCAACGCCATCAACGTCAAGAGTGCTAGAGCAAATGAGTAACAGTTATTCATCGAATTCGAATTCGGATTCAGATAGTCGCACAACTCCTGGAGAGATGGTTAAAACAGAATTCAAAAATTGCGTTGATAGCAGTATCAATGAGAATAATATAATTCCAGGGAAAAGGATCCGGAAGCCAAGAAATTTCGTCATGTTTCACAATTCTTTTGCTGAAGCAAAGAATTTAATCAAGCCTACTAAAATCCACCGAAAAAATCTTCCCAAAGCTCCTAAGAATCGTAGAGAAATGCTCCAACATGAGTACTCAGCCGGGCTTAAGGCAGCCGAATTAAAAGAATTTAACACTCTGTTTGAGAAAAATCTCTGTACAAAAATTAATGAGCAAGAGCTTATAAATTTGCAAAAGGAAGGCCAGCTGAATACGGATCAAAAATCTTTACCACTCATGTGGGTATATACATACAAGTTTGACGCGGATGGATATTTATTGTCTTTCAAAGCGCGCCTTGTTGCAAGAGGAGATTTGAGCAACACCACAGAAGAAACTTACGCAGCTACGCTAGCCGCTCAGGTTTTTCGTGCGATAATGGCAATATCCGCAGTATATAGCTATAAAATCCGTCAGTACGATATAGTTGCAGCTTACACCAATGCCGACCTTCCAAAGCCAATCATAGCAAGCTTGCCAGATGGATTTGAGAAAAAAGGGCACTACTTACTTATCAGAAAAGCCCTCTATGGACTTCCAGAATCGGCATTACTCTGGCAGAATCATCTCCAATCAACGTTTATAGATTTAGGCCTCTCGCCTATGCCAGGTGTTAGTTGTCTATTTAACAGTCCTCACCTAATTGTTTTATTCTATGTAGACGATATCATAGTAGTCTACCATGAAAGAGATAGTGTAAAGGCTGAAGAATTTGAAGAGAATATGATGAAAAGGTATCAGACTAAGCCGTTGGGACAAATCGATCACTTTCTTGGTATCCGAGTAACTAGAGACGAACTTCTAAGGAAAGTTTGGCTCGTACAGGACGCGTACATGGACACAATTATAAGTGAATTCAACATCAACGTTGAAGGAATTAAAGTTCCATTAACACCTTTACCAGCCACGCCTTTGTATCGGAATCCCGGTCAAGCCACGGCCAGGGAAATACATAGGTATCAAAAAAGAGCAGGAAAACTTAATTACCCGGCAGTTATAACTCGGCCCGACATCGCTCAAGGTGTATCTAAACTCTCTGAATTTTTACAAAATCCGTCGAAAGAACACATGGAAGCAGCTGAACATATGATGCTTTATCTTATCGGAACAAAGTATAGGGGTATCAAATATGATGGAGGATTATCAAGTACAAACAGTCAAGCATTTGTCGCATCAAGCGATGCATCTTTCGCAGACAATCCAGAAACAAGGTGCAGCTCTAGTGGGTTTTGCTTCCAACTTTTTATTAGAATGATCCACTGGAAAGCAATAAAACAAAAGACCGTTACAACATCAAGTACCGAGGCCGAGCTTCTGGCCCTAACCGTTACAGCGAAAGAATACTTGTGGTGGACGCGATTTTTCAAAAATCTTAACCTTGAGATTGAAGCACCTGTTATTCTATGTGATAATCAGCAGACACTCCGATTGTTGCAGAAAGAAACCCCTAAACTTGCAACAAAATTAAAGCACGTCGATATCCATCAATGTTGGCTCCGGCAAGAAGTCCAAAGCGGTAGGATAAAAGGGCACTCCCAGCTCAAAGACATCGTATTGTTATCGAACAAATGAATCTAGTGGATGTAAATATTAACGATTCAAATCCAAGCTTAGATCAAGCCCTTTAAATGATCATATCTGACAGCCTCGCGCCTCTGGTGTCGAGCCTGGGGGGGTGTGTCGAACTAATCGAGACCCGCATATGAGGCTGAATAAGGCTGATAAGGAGGCACACGCAATCATCCGTGCGTTACACATTGTGTCTATTATTATCCCCCTGCAGTCATTCTTTGTTTGTTTGTATTTAGGTTATCATCTGGAATTATATACTATAATTGGTTATGCCTGCATTTTACTGTTTGCAATATTAACGCTCATTATGTTTTATCTTGTATTTAAGATTAGATAACAAACAATATTTGTAAGACGGGATGGGGAGATTACATGGTCTGGACAATGCAAACTTACTGAAAGAACATGAGCGAACATGTACTTAAACAGAAGTAAGATCATGGAGGATAGAGCAATCAATCATCTTTCTTTCCCTTCTCTCTGAGAAAATATCGAAGTCCCAATCCTGTGACACCAAAGCTGTTGAAAGGTTAAGGATCGTGAGAGCGGAATGCTGGAGCGATGGAGGAGAGTGAAGAGTTATCGCCGAACAAAGAGGCAGGTGAATAGAGATTTATGGAATAAATCTTGGTAGGTTGACACGAAGTAGGTATGAATATGACCTTCAGAGATATTCAGTAAACGTAATGAACTGAAGATTTCTGAAGGATAAGGCCACTAGATATATACAGGAATTAGCCCTAGTGGGACGAATGCAGAAAATAACTAGGATATGCGCCCTAATTCCACTATGGCAACATTATCAAGGTGTGGGTGTGTCTTTACTACCAGTAGGCCCCCAAGCTAACTAAGTGTAAGACAGACCTTGCATGTTTGTCAACAGATTGAAATGAAAACGAGACAGTGCATGGCCAGGGTTACAGGTGCAGGACTGTTAATAATTACAACAAAAGCATCCTAAAATAAAGAAGTTGTATTCAGTATCGTAGGTACAGGGAAAGATCCCATCCTCTGCAACTGCTATGTTAATACCCGTTGACTGTTGATTAAGCTTAATTGAGTATGTCTCAAGGGGTGAGGTTAGGACAGTGTTCCACAGGGTGTGTATGTGGTCTAACGGAGATCTAGGTGGTAGATGAAGGTGATGAGTGGGTCGAGGGGATGACTGGTCTTCTCTAGGAAGAGACAAAAAGGTAGATAGTAGCAATAGAGGCTACACGTGGGTCTTGCTGATGAAGAGATGGGTAAACAAATGTATTGTTAAGGTAATTGAAGAAGACATTGCATGAAGAATAATGCTTCTTCACACCGAGTATTTATATACATAAAATTACCAAATAGCATGTACCACACCGCCTCTATGCCAAACAATCTGCTACACATCCCCTAATGAAACTAACCTACTCTTATCAGTCTTCCTTGCTGGTTTTAAAAGTGCATTGAACTAATGTTTGTGTTTTAGCCTAGCAGTCCACATGATGTTTCATATTACGCTATGCCACAACAATCCATGAAAGTATGTTTTTTTTTTGAAGTGTATGCAGCCTAATTAGCTATGACATGAAAGTATGTTAAGGTGTGCACTAGGGATACTGGAGATTGCCATCTGCCAAATGTAATGAATTAATAATTGTTAGGATTATAACTGCTTGTTGAAATTGGTGCTTCCAATTATGGTAAATACAGGGAAGCATAGAATACATGTCATTAATCTCCCATTAATTGTGAGGTTAGTATTAATGCGCTTTGACTTAAATACCAGCCACTAGATTTTATTATTACAAAATATAGTTTATATAGCACTCTGTGTCCTAGTGGGAGTAATCAATAACTCTCCACAACAGATTTATAGACTCCTCTATTTTTCCACTAGCTTCACTAAGTGATATAATCTGTGCCTAACAGCCACAAGCTTTTGCAAACCAATCCGCTCAACATGTGTAACATATTAGTCTATTCTTCCAGAGCAAGTACAAATTAGAAGAGCCATTTAAAAAACTGATGATCCAAAAGGATTATGGTACCCAGGATTACCGACATTTATAGAACTGCTTCAGTAGGTGGTGAGATGATCATATAATGCGTCACGAGATCTCAAGGCACTGTATTATCGGTATTCTGTAGGGTACGAGTTGGGTACAAGTAGGTTTTAGATGTGGAGGATAGTGGTGATTCCTAAGAGTAGGAGGTATAAATCAGCATGAGGTATAGGGTTCATGGAAGAGGTAAAGGTAAAGTAAGTAATGGGTGAGGATGGTACAGTAACGGCGGTCTTCTTTAGAGAAGAGATAAGTAGGTGAACAATAGGTATGAGTATAAACAGAAGACGTTGCGTGAAGAAGAATACTTCTTCACGCTGAGTATATATGTACATCAGATAATAGGATAGCCCTAGGCACTGTCTCGAACAGTGATACTACGTAATTCCTATGAAACGACCCTATGTTCCTGAGTATGTCCTAATTGTTTAGGGACTCAATCTAACACCGCGTTGTGTTTTGGCATGGAACTCCCCATGAAACACCATCCTAGCTTCTACTGCGTTTATCCATGAAATCACCCTCTACAGATCGAGTTTTGACTAAAAACGAGGCAATGCCACTCCTTCTGATCGTCAACCTGATAAAAGCTCTCAAATTTGACTCTTTGTCGTGACTAAATCTCGGCTCCAAGAGAATATTATACCCCTTGTTTCATACAGGACACCATAAACAGGAGTTTGGCCTTATTCCTCCGAGGCTGTGACGGCTGTCAAGCCTAAGGGTTTCTGTAGCCTATGCTGTCTAGCACAGGCAATAACACCAGTTAAAACTCCTGGGAAGATCTCGGATAGCAGGAAACTAAAAAGATTCTCAGTGAGACTTCTGGAAACATACTGAAAGTCCATGGGGATGACAGGAGTATGAAGAATCCCCTAGGAGGTCGTCAAAGAGTCTGGGTTTATCAAGTCATGGAGAGAACTCTCTCAAAGGTGGATATTCCAGCTTGTATATACAAATAGTCCTTAGCTACAGTAATTCTCTCTTCAATGAATTATAATTAACATACTGTAACTACAAGATTGTCCATAAATTTTGTAGTGAAACCATGAGAGAGAAATATGGAATAGAATAAATTTCAGTTAAAGTCCCTACTGAGTCTATGACCATGAAGGACTGCTAGAAGCTGCCGAAAAGCTAATAAACTTTTACGTTGTTTTATACATTCTTTTTTCAGTGTTTGCATCTTGACACTGAGGGTCTTTGTCACGGCGTAGAATAAGCACAAGTGAGTGTACAGCTTGTATAACTAGATATTCAATCTATTGAGCGAATACTAAGACAAAGGAGAAAGAAAGAAAGAAAGTGTAATGATAATAGAATCTGCGAGCTTTTGTGTGTGAGCTCTCGCTTCCCAGGGTTGCGTGACCTTATCTTATCTCCTCCCACACATTGGTTCCTCACCCACCATACCTTCCTGGTCACCTGATATATGTAATGACATGGCAGAATGCCGTGCCGTTATATCACCCCCCCCTTCAGTCCTCAATTGCTCCGAATCGGCTAGTGCCGGCGTCGACGCCGGCTGTCTTCTCCTTCGTGAGTTGTCATGTTGTCCTCGTGTTGGAAATGGAGACACGGAGTGTTGTGGACGTATGGGCCCTCCATTTCGTCTAGGTTCCCGACACGATCTTGTGTGTGTTTAAGAGGTTGGAATGGGTAATATGGTAGCGCTTCAGGCTACCTATTAGATATACGAGCGGCTGTATGGCGTGGGCACAAGGAGGTTATTGGGGGTTTTCTATGCCTAGATGGCGCCACACTCGTTTATGGTGTGGCTTAGGCTACGTGTCGCTTACACTTGTACTTGTAGCGCACACTTTCCATACTTTTAGCTTCAATCCGAACATGACACTCTTTTAGTCAACTTCTACTTTCGTTCCATGAATATTGCGCCCATTTTATTGCGCGATATTTCCAATACCTCGGGATGTTCTTCACTGAAACGATCATGAGCCGCATCATCCAGCCAGATAGGTAGGGGCTTAGGTGGGCCTGGCAATGCAGGGTGATCCATGTGAAATTGTTCGAGCATTGCAGGTGCATTACGGAAATTTGCTGCAGGGTACCACTCTTCATTGGCGTCCCATCCTCTCCACTGAGCCTTGTACTGTAGACGGCGGCGATATAAGCGAGCGTCAAGTATGCATTCGATTTCCCATTCTAACTCGCCATTAATTTCTTCAGCGGGTGGTTCTGGATTGGCTTGTCCCGGCAATGGGTTGTCGGGGTCTTTGCGCAAGCGGTCAGGCGAGAACAGCGGATGAATTTTCCAGGATGCTGGCAATTGGACTCGGAAAGAATGTCCCTCCTTGGAAATTATTGGGTATGGTCCTACCATTGGGTTGTCCAATTTGTCTGAAGGTCTTGTGGTTGTCCACGCGCCTCGACGGATGTAAACCTTATCTCCCACGTCGAAATCTACCTCCCCTCGATGCTTATTTGCCTGAGTTCGCTGGCGCTCTTGCGCGTGTGCCATGTTTTCCCGGGCCCACTTGACCGCATTTTCCACTCGCTTGACCCAGGCTGCTGCCTCGTCGCGGTTCAATGATTCTCGCGCAGTCTGTGGTTTGACACGTTGGTTCCAATCAAACTCTAAACGTGGTTTGTAGCCGTAGTCAATCATCGATGGCGATAATCCTGTGGATTCGTTGGGCATGGCTGCTGCTGCTGCGTCTAAAGCGGGTAGCAATTCGGCCCAATCAATTAGAATGGTTCCGGAGATTGTAAGAATGACATACCAAGTATGAGGATGAGTTAGAGTTATGATGAATGTGTTTAATGTACGACAAAGTCTACTGATGTGTAATGGATAATTAATTGTAAAGAAAATTGCTATAATTCTATCTGTGTAGCTAGAAGTCCCTCTATATACATGAAAGCGGGGTTTTCCGCACACTAGTGTAAATTCAAACATACTTCCTTATCTAACCTAAATGGGAAAGTTGTTGGAGATCCTGAAGCCAATGTATGCTGTAAGGCATCTATTGGCTAATTACTATTCATGCCAGTGAGTGATGATATAGGTTAATCATATCTCATGGCGTCAGTGCATATTATTCTAATATGAACTATTTGTCTACTGCAGTCATGTTGCTGCCTTAATTACAACACAATCATCTTGGTGGAAACTAACAAATGGTAGCAGTCATTGGTCCATGATTTGGTTAATGATTTCTGTTTGCCCGTCTGTTTGAGGATGTTCAACAGTGGATAATTTGAGTTTCACCCGCACCAACTTGGATAGCTCGTCCATGAAATCCGATATAAATTGCGGGCCTCGATTGCTGGTAATTGTCTTGGGGCAGCCTCGGAAACGCCATACGTATTGGTAAAACAAGTCAGCAGCAGTTTTCGCGGTCGCATTTTTGGTTGTGGGTATGGATATTGGTTGTTTCGACAATCGGTCTACTGCTACCCATATGTTATTGAATCCTCTCTTGTCCGGTACTCCTACTTTGTGGAAATCCATGGAGATATCATCCCATGTACGTTCGGGTATGGGCAACGGTTGCAGCAATCCTGGCGTCTTATCTCGAGGATTGTGCGATCGCCTGCATACGTGGCAATTCTGCACGTATCTCTCGATGTCTCCACTACATTTGGGCCACCAGTATCGTGCACCAACCAACTTCCTCATCTTATTTCTTCCTGCATGAGCTGTCGATGTAGATTCATGGATCATACGTAACAACCGGACACGGAGGTTGTTTTTCATTGGGACCACTAATCGTCCTTTGTGTAGAAGCAAGCCATTTGGTTCCAAAGTATAAGGCATTTCCTTTTCTCTAGCTTGCTGGCGCAAGTCATCGAGTTCGAGATCTTCCCTGTTTGCCGAAAATATTTCGTCGAGCACATCCATTTCTACATTGATGGGAGCCAACATATTTTTACTGTGGCTTGGGACTCTGTTTTCTGGAGGGAATACAATTCTGGTACGCTCTCGATCTTAGGCGGCTTTCTGCGTGGGAGTGAGTTCTTTTTTCCGAGACAATGCATCAGCCAAAATATTCTCTTTTCCAGGCCGGTATTGCAATGTGAAATGGAATTGTGACAACGTTTCTGTCCAGCGGACCTGTCTATCATTGAGAAGCTGCTTCTGACCAAAGTACTCGAGAACGCGATGGTCCGTCAGTATTAAAAACGGATCCACAAGGCTGGTGAGTTCCGCACGCCATTCCTTCAAACATTGAATAATAGCCAGAAGTTCCTTGTCATGTATCTCGTAATGTCTTTCTGGGTCGCTCAGTGTCTTCGAATGAAATGCAATTGGATGCCACACACCATCGTTGTGCAATTGGCTGAGCACTCCGCCTGTTGCCAAGTCTGAGCAATCTGTTTCCAAACGCGTCGGTCTCCTCTGCTCGAAATACAAAAGGATTGGCGGACTCACGAGCTTTTCTTTCAGGGAGAGAAAGGCCTCTTCTGCTTGCTCCGACCATTTGAACAGCTGTCCTTTCTGGGTAGCTGTGAGATTGTACAAGGGCTTGGCCATGCGCGAAAAGTTTTCGATAAAGTTCCGATAGTAGTTGCAGAATCCAAGGAACAACTGCACACCTGTTTTACTGCTGGGTGGTTCCCAAGAAAGTATGCTTTCCAACTTTTTTGGATCGGGGAGAATACCAGTTGTGTTGACAATAAAACCTAAGAAGTTGACAGATTCTTGCGCAAAACGACATTTCTTGATGTCCACTTGTAGTCCTGCTTTGTCCAAGCGTTGTAGTACTTCCCGCACTTCAGCCGTGTGCTTCGAGGGATCTATAGAGTGAACCATCACATCATCCATGTAGGCGGCTGCGAATTTGGCTAGTAGATCGCTGAGGACAGCGTTGATGTATCTTTGGAATGTGGCAGGACCGCCGGTGAGACCAAAAGGCAATACTCGGTAGCGGAACTGTCCAAATCTGGTACGGAAGGTGGTCCAACGCTCGGAATCCGGATCCATACGAATGCGGTTAAAAGCGTGGATCACATCAAGAATGGTGAATTTCTTGGAGCCAGCTACTTTGGCCAATGTTTCTCCAATGAGTGGCAGAGGGTAACGATCCTTGCGTGTATGATTGTTGAGTTTGCGGTAGTCGACGCAGAATCAGAGATCACCGCTCTTCTTTTTGACAAATAGAACTGGAGAATTGAAAGGAGAATCGCTGGGCTCGATGAATCCATTAGCCGGTTCTCCTCGATGTACGCATGGACCGTATCCAGTTCTTTCTGATTCATCTTGTATAGCGGAGCTTGTTTCATTTCCGGCTCACTGTCCAAGTGGATCTTGTGGTCGAATTCCCGATGTGGCGGCAGTTTGTTTGCTTCTCGTCTGGAGAACACGTGCGCCAAGTCATGGTATTCCGAGGGTAGTTGGTTTAACAATTCTTCCATCTCTTCCTTTTCGGTGAGTTGAGCCAGCTCAGCCACGTCTTGTTCATCTTCTCCTGCTTGTATTCCTACATACCAGCATTGATCGTCCTTTTCTATCGCGTCAAAGTTGATTGCGGAAATTATTGGCACATTAATCTCTTCTATCCCCAGCTTTTCTCTTTCCTTTTCGTAGATTTCCCGTCGCTCTTGCAAAGTAGGTTTTGGTGGGTAATGCACTGTATGTGCTGCTTCGGCCTCTATAGTGGGGCGTCGGAGTATCTGTTTAGGTACAAATGGTGAATTTGTCGAAGGTTTCGAACTAGTAGTTGTGTTGATGTTCAAAGGAGGTATTTCAATCAGTCTATCACGACGTGTAGCATCCCATTGGTGGTCGTTACGATCTTCTGGCCACCACAATCTGTGAGTAGCGCAATCCGGAAGTATCTGATGGTATGCCAACCATTGTCTTCCCAAAATAACGTTGTTCCTGTTGCCTAATGTAGTGGCAAAGAATGGCATGCTAATTCGGTGGGAATCTATCGTGAGTGTCATGAGATAGGCGTGGCGTAGGGGTCGAGATGCTCCACCATCGAAGCCTCGGACAGCGAGTGGATGTTTAAGTGTATATCGCGTCATCTTGACTTTACTTTTACGATGCCAATCGCGCAATTGCTTACGATCAGCGAAGGCATATCCATTTGCGCCGGTATCTACGAGAGCATTGATTGGGAGTTGAGATTTATTTCTAGTTTCTATGGTACATTCCATAACCAGAGGCTTTCCGCCAAACAACTTCTCCAAATCAATACCGCTCGCTTGATATCCATGCTGCTCTAGGGAGGCGACTTCTCCTAGAGCGAATCTTTTCCCTCATCAGAATCTGTGAAGAGTTCTGATCCAGATGATTCACCTTACTCCTCTATTTTTTTTTCCTTCGGATCTGTATCGACTTTGTTGATCTTTGCCGCGGGACAGGCATCAGCGAAATGGCCTAACTTACCACATCGAAAGCACGTACCAGAAGTTCGAACAGGCATAGGAGGTACACTGTGGCGAGGAAGAGGAATCTCTTTGGGCGGAGTAATAGGATTCTTGATCTTTTCCTTTCGTTGCTCGTATCGCAATTGGGCGTTCGTAGTTCGCTGCAGCAGTACCAATTGTGGCTCAACCTTGAGACAATGTTTTGACATCTCGAAAGTGTTATCGAAGGTTGCACCGAGAATGGCACGCTGTAATTCGGGATTTATTTTCTCCCGGAGTTCATCCATCCGATCTTGGTCGCGAAGTTGTAATTCAGAAGCGTAGGTCAAGAACTTGGAGAAGAACGCAGAGAAAGCATCGTCCTTTTGGTAAAGTTTCTTGAAATTGGCACGAGCTTCGGAACGCTTTTGCTCATCGGTTTTATCGTATGCTCCTCGTAGGATATCGACGATAGCTTCAGCTTCGGTGATGTAATTAACACTCTCTGGCTTGAGGTAAGGCTTCAGGAATTTTCGCGCGTCACCATCAACAAATCCCAGGAGGTATGAAATCTTGTGCCTTTCGTTGTCGAAGTACAATGCATCGCCTTCCAACTTGCTGTCCACGGCGAAGGCCCAATCTTCGATGGAAGGGTTGTCGGTACCTTTGAAAACCGGAGGATTGGTGATCTTTTGGCGATGCCGAGAACGAAACATAGACTTTTGGCACTCGCTTTTGGTATCATATTTCTTCTTCTGCGATTCTGTTGCACCATCTTCCGATACGGACGTAGTAGAATCTTTTTTACACTCTGCATCCTTGAGGGAACGTTCTGCGTAAGCATCTTTCCAGCGGTTTGATTCAATGGCCCACTTTTGTGCAAGATTCTCTGCTTCTTCCTTTTCCTTGTGTGCCTTTTCACAATATTCGCTAATAGCGTTGGATCGCTCGGCGAGTTCGACACACATAATTCTGAGTATATTTTCATTAGATTCTTTTGCTGTCTCACTTTTGTTTTCGGCAGCGCGCGCAGCAAGACGTTTCTCGTACTCATTTTTTTAGCACTTCTTCGGTGACAAGCTTGTTCCATGGGAGTTCCGGCACAGTGTGGTGTTTCTCCTCATCTCCCGGTGCACAAGTTGCGAAGACCGATTTCTTGATATCTCCTCTGGACCAGCTCTCGGAATCCTCTGCTTCAGCTCTTTTCTTACCAACTCTAGAGGTGGTGGGGCCGGCATACTGTTGAGTGCGATTTCTTGGCCGATTTTAGAGAGGGTGACAAGTGGTTTTTGACAACAGTGGGGGTTGGTTGTAAAGAATTTTGTGGTGTATCTCCAATAATGAATAAAGCGATCTTGTCATCTATTCAAGGCTGATACTCTTGTCTCTTCCCTGAGGCGAATGGGTAATGACTGTCCGGATGGTGTGAGGTATTAGCTGTCCACGCCACCGAGTCTGCAATAAGTATTTTACCTCCCTACAGAGGTCGCGTTGAGTGTTTTCGGTGGTCTTAGTATTATGTCACGGCGTAGAATAAGCACAAGTGAGTGTACAGCTTGTATAACTATATATTCAATCTATTGAGCGAATACTAAGACAAAGGAGAAAGAAAGAAAGAAAGTGTAATGATAATAGAATCGGCGAGCTTTTGTGTGTGCGCTCTCGCTTCCCAGGGTTCCGTGACCTTATCTTATCTCCTCCCACACATTGGTTCCTCACCCACCATACCTTCCTGGTCACCTGATATATGTAATGACATGGCAGAATGCCGTGCCGTTACAGTCTTGTCCTAGCCAGGTACACGGATGTACGGTGCAGCCAGCAACAGGTTGCCTGCTGAGCTTATGGAAAAAGAAGTAGTTGGGAGATTCTTTGTCTCTGCACAAACATACTCGAAGCATGTTATTGTTTTTGAGGCTCTGTTGGCAGTTTAAAAGATCACAAGGCCTAGAGCAGGTAGCGAAGAGAGAACCAAGGGCTTGTCTTTTTAGTCGGGTGAGATGAAGGGATATTTGAGCGTTTGATCCAATCACAAGATTTTTTTAGAATTCGGGGCCTTTATATACCTAATATCTAGCCGCAAGGGCTTTGTTATGGCCCAGTAAGATGAATGTTTAGAGTAAAGCCTTGTAGCTGTGGCTATACCACTGCGCCATAACACCAGCTAGAAGTGTGGAGGCCTTAAAAGTGCAGGCGCCGACACTTGATTAAGTTACGCTAGGCTTTACAGAAGTACTTAGTTTAGGTGTAGGGCGTAGTCTTTGATCTTTAGTTTTGCAACTTATATTATTAGCCCATTTATATTTCGTACCCTTGACCACCTCTCTTCTCGCCCTCTGTTCGATTCTTTCTCGTGCACCCTCAGTTCCTCATTCACTCCGAAGACGGATACTAAGCTTGTCCTAGCCGTAATATTTTGCAAATTTGATTTTGATGTGACAGGAATAGTTTGAGGATAAGATGAAGGACGATTTGGGGACGAAGGACGAGATCGAGACGAGGGACAGGTTGGGGACGAGGATCTGAGGCAATGCTGTTCACAATAAGAGGATGTAAATAATACATTGTTTGTGTTCCACTTGATTTCTGGGTCATGTTTGGAGAGCCATGATTTACCAAGGATAATGTCATACCGAGCGATTCGAGTAATTTGGAGGGTTAACATCTCGGAGTGATTCGCAATTGATAACAGTAAATCAGCTTCATGGGTAATAAGGGCCGAGGATGATTGGCGACCATCAACTACCCTGACCGTAAGTGGTGTCTTCTTTTTCCTTGTAATGAGTTTATGTTTGTGTGCAAATGACTGGTCTATAAATGAAGTCGAAGCCCCAGAATCCACCATTGTAAACGCACATATGCTCTTGTCTAGAATAGAATTAAATGCGAGAGGTTTTTCATTTCCCAAGTCAAAAGAGTGGATTTCAGTAGTATATAGGGAGGTACAGCGGCGGGGTAAAGAATATATTTTCTAGCGCTAGAGAATGGCTGCAAGTTCTCTAGCAATCTAAGTTTTTTGTGGCCTCCATTGCTTCATAGCGAGAATAATCCGACTCTCCTGGCTCAATATTTGCCAGTCTCGAAGGGACAGTCGAGTTGCCACGAGATAAGAGTATGGGACAGACAGCTACTCTATGGCCAAACTTCCCACAATAGGCACAAAGTCCATGTTTCTATTTATATGCTTTGCGAGCCGCCCTACCTGCCTCTGAATTATCTAGGTCCATTGGATCATGAATCGGTGGGGCTGTGGGGCTGTGGTAGGTAAAGCGAGTCTTGTAGATACCGCAGGCTTTGAAAATGTGTGTGTGTGCATATGATCTTGACTTGGACGAGTGTGGGAATTTTCCTGATACTTTTCGCGTTGTCGAGCATATAATTCGTTGTCCAGACTGATGCATAGGTTCGCAAACGCAGCGAGCGACGTAGGCATTATTCTTCCAACCAGAGCATCTTTAATGTTTCCCTGTAAGCCTTTTCGAAAATGGTGTATAAGAATTTTCTGCTCGGACCAGCCAAGTTGAGTGAAGATTGATGAAATTTTTGCATAATATGTCGAGCAGGAGCCTACTTGGCGAAGAGCATCTAATTCTCTCTCCGCAGTAGCGTATGAATCTGGGTCATCAAATGCACTTCGCAGAGCATCAATGAACGTGGCAAAAGATTCAAAGGACACATCACCATTTGTCTGATTTACATATGGCTTGAACCACGTATATGCCGGTCCACTGAGGAACGATCCTGCCACAACAATTTTTGCAGAATCAGAACCGTATGCTGAGGGGTTCGATCGGGACAGTAATTGTAGCTGGGTGGCAAAATCGCCGAACTGCGATCTCGTTCCATCGTATTTCTGGGGTATTGCGACGTTCGGAATAGAAACAGTTTGGTGCGATGCCGTTGGAGGTGCGGTCACTGGGTGATGGGTGACAGGTCTGGTGGCTCGAATGGCTAGCCCTTGGCCGAGAGAGATAGCGTCATCAATGACCCTTGTCTGGATGTCTGAGACAGGTGCAGTGTAAAGTTCACTGCAATTCAGTTGGGTCCCTGGTCCAGAAGACTTACCTGCTGCAAAGGCACGGTTTACGACGTGCCTTATACCGGCAGGAACCTCGCCCGGTAGGACGAGACGAAGCAGTGATGACTGAGATATTACAGTCTCTCAGCTGTCGAAAATTAATCTCCAGGCCGGGTTTTCGTTCGATGATGCGGGGTTACTCATGTTGTAACTCGTGCAGGTTAGTGAATTGAGTTTTGCAAAATATTACGGCTAGGACAAGCTTAGTAACCGTCTTCGGAGTGAATGAGGAGCTGAGGGTGCACGAGAAAGAATCGAACAGAGGGCGAGAAGAGAGGTGGTCAAGGGTACGAAATATAAATGGGCTAATAATATAAGTTGCAAAACTAAAGATCAAAGACTACGCCCTACACCTAAACTAAGTACTTCTGTAAAGCCTAGCGTAACTTAATCAAGTGTCGGCGCCTGCACTTTTAAGGCCTCCACACTTCTAGCTGGTGTTATGGCGCAGTGGTATAGCCACAGCTACAAGGCTTTACTCTAAACATTCATTTTACTGGGCCATAACAGGCTTTGTAGCGCTTTTTATGAGTCTCTTTGGTCTAGCAACAGAGGGTGAGAAAATAAGTATTAGAGCTGCATATATCGACTTTGCCCATACATTGTGTGACGGGCTTTGCCCGGATTGGGACTGGTCACTAGGACCACTCCGTCTACAAGGTATGGTACTGGCAGAGCAACGCTCCTGGATAGACGAAAGGGGACTCTAAGGGGGATTAAAGGGAGTACGATACAAGGAAGAGAGCCAGGGAGAAAGGATGATTCTCGGGGGCCAAGGAATATAGCCAGGGAGAAAGGATGATTCTCGGGGGCCAAGGAATATAGCCGGGAGAAAGGACTATTCTCAGGGGCCAAGGAAGAGAGCCGGAAGAAAGGATTAATTCTTATATGGCTAAAAGGGGGGAATTAATACTAGCGTACGCGGAAGACATAAAGGACAGGATACGATACGGTAGTTTAGCTTTCCCCAAGGAAAAATTATTCATTTCCATTGCGTTATCGACTTCAAGTACTTCTGAATTCCTTAAACCTTTTCCACATTGGCAGTGTGACAGAAACCGAGTTGGTGATGAATAAATCGATTTATTAAAATATATGAGGAGAAAAGAGGAATATAGCTACTTCTAATAGTTATTTATAAGAGATGATCACCCTTGTAAATCTATAGACTAGTGACTTGTCCTTAGGCACGATCCTTCATACCCAGTGTCACAGACCAAGGGCCTATTCTAAATCAATAAGAACTATGTACGATGATATGTGTGCTATTCTGTTCTATTCTACCTTAATCTGTTCTATTATTTTCTGTTCTATTCTACTTCGTTCCGTTCCGATCTGAACTTGTCCGTGCTTTTCGATACCACTCCAGTCGGGTCGGATGGTGTAGCGGTACACCATCCGGGCCGGTCTTCTAAGTAGGGTCTGGATAGCCTGAACATATGTCCCACCTGAGACAGAAGATCGCTGGTTCCACTCCAGCAGACCTCACCTTACTGAAGTAAGCTACATTGATGATGGTGGCATGTCTGGATAACCCAAGGTTTTTTGAGAGGTTTCCCTTGGGTGAGTTTCACGGAGGGCATAGTTCGACAGCGGTGAAGAAAAAGCCGCCTTGTCACAGCCGTAGTGAGACTTGCAAATGATATCTGAGGCATGATGTTCATCACAACTATATCATTATTGTATCTGACTGAAGTCAACACCTGCATGGGCCAAAAAGGCGCCAAATCAGGACAATTGAATAATTTATTTATTTATACTACTCCATTCTATTCTGTATCAGAGTATACTGGAAATTTCGAGAACAATAGAGAGGAGTATATAATGGGTATTTGGGATAATTCTAGTTCGGCAGATTATGGTCTTGTATTTTTAGGAACTCTTTAGAATTAATGAATATTATCTAATGTCGAACTTTTGAACTGTCGAACTCTTGACCCTGGGAATGCGAACACCTCTAGCACCATTGACACCCAGCCACGTATTTCTAGGTGTCACTAAGTTGTAATAACGTTCAGCCTCCTGATTATTAGTGCTGTTTTGTTTAGGTCCATCTCCTCCCCATACAGTCTTATCGTAAGAATTCTCAATACTAAGCTTAGGTCGACTCCTAAGCTCAAACAACGGTCAAACCGTAACAGGCAGATTTATTTCCTGTGATACCCGCGTGGCCTGGGCAGCAGCAAACGTTAACTGATCCTAGGTTAGTCATTAGACAACAATGTCTTACCTTCCAAGAGATTATGATTTAACGAATGAGAGCCATACACGATAATCTTGTAGCTGTAGAATTTGTCATGAATGCGCTTTGCACATTAGTAGTAAATTGACATCCACGTAGTGTAGCATGCAGGGCTAAGGTAATGGAACTAGATAAGTGATAGCTTACATACCCCCAATCTCTACATTCACCTGTAGACCACTCCTAAAGGAGACTAGTTAAGGGGCTATCTGGAAGTATGTGGGATTGGTTAATCATCATGTAAATAATCTGTAGCATAACATCACACAATAAGATACCATTTAATTGCAGCACGAACGGGTCACGGCAATTTCGCGGCATACCATCGCCGTTTCAACAACCCATACGCACCCACGGAGTGCTCTTGCGGGAAGGAAACTACTCCAACCCACTTCATCCACTGTAGCCGCCACGCACAACAAACGCGAAGGCTCAGAAAGTCAATGTCACACGTTGACTTTGTCAAAAAGCTTCTCGGGCCCAAGTGCCACGAAAGCTTCAAAATATTTGCGGAGGAAACCGGCTGTTTTGATAGCCAACCCGCCCACTCATCCACTGCTCTCAGCGGGGATCGGATAAACTAGTCATTGCCACAACGCATGACACCAAAGGGAACGAGGCGAAAAGTGTCGTTTCTCTGAGGAAATTTCTTATGTACTTGAATTTAGGGTTGAAGGATGGAGTCTCGATTTCGGAGTCGGAGTAGGTGGTGTCTTCTGAGTTATAATTTACCTTCTACTTTTTCTGTAGCGGGTCTCGCGGTTGGAATGAGTTGGGCCTGTAAGCAGTGATCCCCGCCGGCTCCACCAGTCTTGTACCGATAGTGGACCTAGAGCTTTAGCTTAGGACTTTAATAGAGCAAAAAAAAAAAATAAGATACCATTCGTACCCAAACACATTATTACCATAACCACCCAAGTACAGTCTAAGCCCCCTGAGTAGTCACAACCATTCAATTGAAGATACCAAGTGTATACGACCATATACACCACCACCCTTCAATAGAATTAGCACAGGAAAACGCAGAGTAGCATCTTGATTATCATGATGATAGTAATATTAGTGACATATCACACTATAGGATTGCGGGACGCAGTGAAAAACCCCTGGGTTGCTCCAGTAATTTTGGCATCTTAGACCTCAGCCAAAAAGACCCCAAATTAAATGTGGTATCCAGCACCTGATTGGTCTTTTTTCTGGGTGCCGTCTAAAAAGACGATAATTTTGGGTGGCGAGCAAGGAGCTTGCCAGTTCGTAAATGCCTATCGACTGGATCTTTCTCGGACAGCTTCGATAGCCGTGATATTTTTATCTAGGCTGTTGGACCAAGGAGGGGCTCTTTTACATTTTGAAAGTTTGACAGAGACCCTCCGGCGATTTGAATCCATATGTTAAGTGTTCCAGCGCCGACAGAGTGAATTTCGGGGGTCTACAAAATCGACTCGGACTGCGAGACAATCGTGGATCCTTAAGATACAAGCGAGTGCATACCATCAGCCAATCCTACCAAGTAGAGCCAAGGAAGCTGTAGTTCGGGAGACCTGGAGAGCTGCGTCATTTATTCTTTATTTGGAACGTGCCATAAGGTTTTTTAAGGTTTTTTAGAGAATTTTGGCCCCTTCGACAAAGATCATTGGCTCTTGCTGGAAATTCAGACCCTGCGTGTCTTAAATTTCCCTATGATTGGGACAACTAAGATTCTCATACATGACTCACGGCCTAGATCATTGACATGCCCTTCATTGAGTATATTTGGTGCGTGAATCTCGACTGGTACATAGTGTGGTTTGATGCCCATAAGATAGACTTTGATCAATGGTATCTATTCCAATACTCATGTTTTATACTTTCTTGCGATTCATTTTCATCGTTCGAGTATATAACTAGGCTTCGTAAATGGCACCTGATTTTGTTTTGGTTTATTGAGAATATATGTATATAAGCCGACTAGGACTCACCAAGATAGAATAATTAATTCATTTCATTTTTCCGTTGAACACTTCTAATTTCACAATTTATCGTATATTCTTCCGATACATTTCAATATTATCCTATTCACAAATCGAGCCTATATTCATTGAGCCCATACTGATTTCCCAACAGCTCTACTGGCGAGTTCTAGTTACTGTGGAAGTATTTACGTTCTGTTCACGAGATTTCGAAGAAAATTCTATTTCTACGCCTCCGTGCAAGTACATTATCCAACTGCCATTGAAGAAGTACCGAGCACCGTAAGAGAGAAGGGGCGGAGGCGAAGATGTTGGTAGTATCGGCATAGAGAAAATAATCTGCCTAGATGCGAAGTGCGCCTTAGATGTCAAGTAGACGCTGACATTGTTACTCTTTAGGTGGCATGACTGATAAGTAAGGTCGCATGCTATTAGCATATGCGTAGGATTGAAGATATACAGTGAGCATTCACGGGTACGTGAAGAAAGGTTTTGGGAATGCATGTGGGTTCATATTTATGGTACAGTACGAGCGATAGTATGTGTGCACATCAAGTAAATGCTTCTATCTAATTTAGAAGAACAATATATCTTGTGACACGCTAGACGAACCAGTCTTCCAGTGCTTCCCCATCACGATAGCTGTAGCTAAGGCAAGTTCTTTTATTAACAGCAAGTGCCGTAGTTAAACATGCGTATAGTAATCATCCTTGAGTGCACAAGAATTTGGCCAGCTTGCTAACGTCAACGAATTTGACTCCCGTAAAATAGACATCTTTCCGGCGCAAAGTCTAGAATGACAAGGATCGATTGGTCAAACCGGGAGACAATGTCATAGACCCTGGGTCTGTTGATTATGGCGGACACGGTGGCCCAGCGGTCAAAGTGAGTAGGTCAGCCTTGTGAACCGAGGCAGGTAGATGTGAAGGTTTGTAGGTCTGTGGCCACGTAGAATATAATATATGTAACAATACTCTTCCCCCTAAATGACCATATAATCTTCAATATGGACCAAGGAGAACCTAGCTACCGCTCCGTCGTTTATTTCGTTAACTGGGCCATCTACGGACGCAAACATTTCCCGCAGGATCTGGATGTATCGAAATTTTCACACATCCTATATGCTTTTGCGAATGTTCGACCGGATTCCGGCGAGGTGTATCTCAGCGATCTTTGGGCAGATCAGGACATTCATTTCAGTGGGGATTCCTGGAATGAGACTGGTGTGAATCTCTTTGGATGCTTGAAGCAGTTGAATCTTCTGAAGCAGAAGAATCGGGGCTTAAAAATCCTGCTGAGTATTGGTGGATGGACTTACTCGGCCAACTTTGCTCAGCCTGCATCGACGGAAGAGGGAAGGAGGAAGTTTGCGGATTCAGCTGTGGCACTTCTCTTAAATTATGGCTTTGATGGATTGGATGTTGACTGGGAATATCCGAAATGCCCGAACGAAGCTGAAAACTTTTGTCTACTCCTCAAAGCTTGCCGCGAAGCCATGGACGCTTACTCCAGTACTCTATCGGACCCAAAACATTTCGAACTAACTGTTGCCTGCCCTGCAGGTCCTGAAAATTACCAAATCATGAAAATCTCGGAAATGAACCCGTACCTTGACTTTTGGAACCTTATGGCCTATGATTACGCTGGCTCATGGTCTGGCGCGGCAGCTCATCAGTCTAACTTGTACCCTTCCCAAGATTGCCCGGCTGCGACACCATTCAATACAGCCCAGGCTTTACAGTACTACGTCAGCCAGGGTGTTTGCCCTTCTAGAATTGTTCTCGGTATGCCACTCTACGGCCGGGCATTTGAGAATACCGACGGTCTTGGAAAGTCATATCTCGGTCTTGGAGAGGGATCCTGGGAAAATGGAATCTTTGACTACAAAGTATTACCCCTTCCTGGGTCAAAAGAGCTATACGACGAGTTCGCACAAGCTACCTACAGTTATAATCCGGCCACAAGGAAGCTCATCTCATATGATAATATTTTCATGGGTATTGAAAAAGCCAAGTGGATCAAGAGGGAGGGTCTAGGCGGTGCTATGTGGTGGGAAAGTTCCGCAGATGGACTCGGAGAGCAAAGTTTAATACGAGCAGTGGTCAATAATTTGCAACATATAGACCGTCGTAACAACTGTCTCGAATACCCGGCATCTAAATTTGAAAATTTAAGGAACAAGTTTCAGACACCATAGACCGCGGTGATATTCTTTCAATCATCTACCTCTGCTCAAACTCGGATCCTAAATACAAACGTAAATTCCAATGACCATCAAATACGGGTGTGTTGCAAACAAAGCTCTAGGAATGTACTATTAGTGTCACCGGTAGCTTCAGAATTCCTTTAAACTCTCAGACATATCTGTCCATGCCAACTACTGAAGATGATATCTGATATGATATACAATAGCTATGGGTGTGTATGAGCTATAAGGTATCACATGAATTAAGTTGAGTGCAGCTAGTAATGCACAGTGAAAGATAAGCCGAAGCGCACGGGCAAGGTATTATAAACACTTCTCTTCTAGACATAGGATGCACGATGAACGTCTCTTTCATGTTGATCATACACAGATTTAACCCTCACATCTTCCTACCACTTCTGTCCCACAAATTATTACGTCCTAGACTCCAAAACGTCATGTATAGCCTCATAACCACAATAAGATCTGATTGTACTAAAGAAATAATGACCCCTCAGTCATTGAGGGTGTAGGGCGCGTTGATTCAACTAAATACCGAAGTGAAACTAAGTTCGAAATTTCTAGTCACGTGGGATCAATAGCGTGGCCTACTTAATAGCCCCAATTATTCCAGCTTCTAACAGTCTGAGTAAATTCATCCAAAATATGAATTTTAGCTCAATGTTTGTTTCGTGGCCCAATTTGCATCATGTAAATGTCACTGCTGATTACTCCGATTCGATGGATTGGTTGGAGATTAGGAAACTCGATGGCTAGCCAGATTTATGGCTAGGCTTTACGAGTTCAAAAAGGGGTCGCGGCTGGCACTTTTGAGGGTTGTGATGAGATATCAAAAATTCGGCCAGTAAGCTAAAACAATGCTTGTAGCCTAGGCCATTCTGCAAAATTTCTCATGATTTACCGCCATGTTCACGCTGGCGCATCTGTCGGGGATAATTCAAGCTCATGGGGATATTTTTTAGGCCTCGGTGCAGAGTGCAAGCTGTGAAGGAACTTATCTTAATTGATTGCAGTTGAAGTTGGACCAATCGTATACTACTTGGGTGGCTCTGGATTAAACGTCTAGATGGCAAAAACGACGCTGGAGTTTAAGCCCTGATCTCGTGAAACATATTTTGTTTTGTTAATATGATGGGCTACCTGGTCATGAGGTCCTAGAACACATCCATCATAAGCAACTATCGCCATGTAGCCAAGTACGGAATTTACTATCACATACATGTCACAGACAGGGCTCAAACTGTAGCTAAGCGCGGGTAGATATCAAAATTAAATAATAAACTGGAGAAAGTGTATTATGTTGTAATAACTAGAGCTATCAAGAAAGCCGCTTTTTTTGCATCAGATTTTAATTGCGTATGCAGCTAACTAGCGATGACACAATATCAGAGAATAGAATAGAATAGAATAGAATTTAATTTAATTTACGTCCCTACTGAGTCTATGACTATGAAGGACTACTAAAACCATACAAAACCCCACCAAAATTCATTTGTTCTTAATTGTACTTCATTTTCAATATTTTCCAATGGACATTGAGGGTTTCACCCTAATATACAATATCAGAGAAAATATACAGAAAAGATGACCCAATTTACAAGAAGGGCATTCATGCCTCGGATTTCATTTGCAAGTACTACTGCGAATTTAAAGTGGATTTTTCTTCATCCCAAACCAACTCTCATCCGCGAATACCCACCCAGAGGAAGGTCTCAAAAGCCCTGATTTATTCAGACATGCCTTCATCATCCACTGAATTTCCTCTGCGCACAGTGTGATCAGAAGAGTCCCATTCCCAAGTGGAGTAGATGCCCAGGCTATTCAGACTATGCCAGAGAACACCACCAGGAGGCGGACCACGGCACCTTCCATCGTTGGCTTTATTCTATAGTGTCAGCTGCACTCTCGCAGACAAAGACTTGGCGCGCACACAAAGCTCAAGTCGTAAAACCCCTTGGCAAAATTCGAGATTACGCGCCCATCAAGGTTATATCTTTCCTTTGAATCATCTTGTAAACTTGTCCCAATCCCTCTCACGCCCATCACAAAGAAATGTCTCCCAGATTTGTGCGCCCCGCTTTGTTTTCTCCGTCGGGTACAAACATCGGCGTCGGCGTGTATGTGGTGGTCAATTGAGGCCAAAGAAAGTCAACGAGAGGTGTGGTGACTGGGTTGAGGATGTGCTTGGTCGTACTTGTAAACTTGACGAGACTTAGGTATGAGTCGATCACGTTGGGTGTGAAGAGTTGACATGGCGGAGAATTTTGGATCATTGCCTCGTGGACCAGCTTCTTCGATATTGCAAAATTCGACTGAACTTGGCTCCGGGAGGATATTTCACCCCCACGTGCGTAGACACCTTGTACAGGTGTTCAGTCTTGCCCTCGAAGAAAGCCACGTTGTTGATTAACACGTAAGTGCGAATCATTTGCATAGTTCCACCTCGGTAGTAACTCGAATGAACTGGGTTCAACGACAAGACTGATTACACCGGAATCATTAGTTGATGCAACAAATTTGGTTTTTTTTTTAATACCGTATTTTCCATTTATTTACTTGCCTTGTATTTCTTTTTTTTTAAAAAAATCACAGTATATGAAGGAAATAATGACCCTCTGTCATTGAGGTTGTAGAGCACATTGATTCAAGTGATTAGCGATTTGAAAGTAACTACAGAATTTGTAGTCACTTGTGTACCAACAGTGTGGCCTACTTGATAGCCCCAATTATTCCAAATCATAACATTTAATGTGTATTACGCTATCTAGCTATGACACAAGCCCGGTACTATGTATACATAATGGGTGACTCTTTTAATGTTAGAGAGGTCCTGACTTGGATTTGATATGTTGGGCCTGTGTGGATGCCAACACGCCGACTCGATTATTTTATTCGGATTACTCGATGTTTTAGCAGCGCGGAGCTCGTGGGTTTACAGATCACGTGACTTTGAGCTCAGCCTAGGAGTAAATTATCTGACTAGCTTGCCCCCATAAGAAGCCTCGCTAGTTCTATAAAGCCTAAGACTACCTATCTAGGGCTCTACTACATAGGTATTTTATAGAGAAACGGGCTCTTCCACATTGTCACCCTATGTTCCTCTAGTTGAGTACAAATACGCACATGATTTACGAGGGAAGGAGTCCTTGTAGATCCGAATAGTTTCAGTTAGGGTGAACGGAGGCTGCTATAGGTCACCTTGTGCCGGAAATATTGCGCAGTAAAATAGGTGAAATATTTCTGGAACGAAAGAAAAAGTTGATTAAAAGAGTGTCATGCCGGCAAAGATGAATTGTTCACCTTCTGGTGGTGCCGGTTTAATCGCTCAGTAAGCTCTGCATATCTAGGTAGCCAAGAAGAATAGCATCCGAAACGAAGTCGAAGGCAAGCACAAGCATATCTTCATTTGACGACTTCACGATAATGCTTCTCTCACCATTCTCATCTGAGCCCTCAACCTACTTCTAACCACGCATCATCTTGCCTCAACGACCAATAAAGAAGTTGCTCCAATTGCGAACAGGAGCTTGACCCATTAATTCCCAGCCATCTCTCACTGAATCTTTACGACGCTATTTACTACCGTAAGGAGTAAATCAAGTCGAAAAATACAAAGCCTGGGTCATAGTTTATGAGGGACTGATGCTCTGATGAGGCTATACATCTTAAGGAAGGAAAGGCGGCTGAGATGTGGAACGAGAGAGGGAACAGGACTCTGAAGACCATGCTGGGACCGATATTTTCGAGATCTTTTCGACTTTGCAACGTTTGTGTACTACAAGACCAAGATGTCGGCTAATAAGCCACGAGGGCCTCTGTTGTCGATGAGTCAACCGCTCTCCCCAGCGCCCTGGACGAGACACAAGACGTTGGCCTAAGGTACCGTACAGCAATCACGCTCTGCCAAGACTTTTCTGACATTTCAGCACGACTTTCGGGAAGGAGGCTTGAAAGGCAGAGTGTGAATGCTCGAGGTGCCCACAAGTCTGCAGCGCCCAGCTGGCTGGCCTCTTCTTAGCTTCAAAAGGGTCACTATATCTTCGGATTTAGTCCCAATTTCGGTATTAGAAGAACTCCACACCCAGTAGTTTTTGCGGTCTTTCCCGGACGCCATACACGCGCAAATGGCCATGGTTTCGTTGGCTGGAGGGGGAGATAATGAAGGACAAAGGGCTCCTCTTGGCGTATGATTGGATGAGACTTGTGAGGGAAGTTACATGGGAGGTATAGGATTGGATATACTACTGGCATAGGTATCCTTGGCCTGCAGGCAGAGAGGACCTGCTGGTCCTATATAGTCAGACTCACACAGGACAATAAAATGAATTCAAAATTATTATTATTATTATTAATTTTTGAAAAGCAACGGCAGCTTGCTGAGCGTGGCCCAGTCGATTTCGGATGACACATGGACTAGGTTCCGTTCTCGACACGATAGATCAAAAGTTTGGGTCTCTTCTATTCAGTCTTCTAACAACTGCCCGATTGAGTTTGACTGGGAGGACTTTACAACTCACCAACAACCTCCCAAAATAAAAGGTAAAATTCCTTTCGCTTTCAACCTTACTAACATTGTGTGCAGGACTGGGCAATTGCTCGGCCTCATTTTAGACACGCACCTCGACCGCGACATCAACATTCTCAACCTTTCGACACATTCCATAGAAGGCGCGAACAAAGAAGCCTCGCATAGACAACGATCAATGTACGACAAAAGCTGGGGCACCGATGCCTCGGTTTTGAGCTCTCGATATCGGAATTTCAGCCCTCTCAAATGGGGGTTGAGCGCAATGCAGGGAAGAATTTGGGAAGAATGATATGTGATTTTCAACAGGCTGTTGGCACAGTTGGTCGGGTGCTGGATGTCCTCTCTAGAAGTGGTAGGTTGGATTCCTACAAGGCCTGTTTAAGGGGGGACTATGGCTGCTCGTCGTGAAAGAGTACAAGAGGAATTATTGAAGTTTTCCCACGAAGGTTTTCCCTCAATGCATGGTCTGAGGATTATGGTGAATGCGTTCCTACCCTTTCGACCTGATGCAACAAGCGTGAGGCACGTAGCAGGAAAAGTCAGGCACCGGATGGGCTTTGCTGGAAAATGGAGGAACTTGTATTCTAGATGTCCTCCATACGTGTCATGTCCACTGGATGGAGGGTGTAAGCCTGGCACTACAGATGATAATAATAATAATAACACATCGCGCTACTCTCTGGCACAGACCACACCTTGCACAGTGCTCCTTGAAAGATCATGGATATATTGCCCGTGATGAATAGCCATCCAGCTCAGTATTTACCCAAGGAATCCAGCCACCCTTTCCACGCAGCCTTAGCGGAAGTCTTTTTTTTGCATCAGATTTGAATAGCGTAGGCAGCTATCTAGCCATGTTACAATATCGGAGAAAATGTACAGAAAAGATGACTCCATACTAGCGGAGGTCTTGTTGTGGTGCCAAAAGTGTCTGCCATAGAATTGCCTGGCCCAACCTATCAGTGTCACGTTGGGGTAATGGAGTAAGCCAGATCGATTGACGATGAAAGCCCTCATATTTATTGCTAAGCTCAGCAGCAGTACTGTGGACTGTACGGTGAGCGACGAATCTTCACAAACGACATTACTGATAGACCTCGAGACTTCGTTCTCCAGACGGGCTCTGGCAACCTTTCGGCCACACCAATCTTACACTTCCAGCCTAATCTCGTAGTTCATCAGCTTGGGTTCATGCCAAAGTCAGACTCCGCGTATTAGAGATGATCATGTGATACGAGAGGCCAGGCCATAAAGGAGAATGGCAGAGTTGGATTAGCTCGAGTCATGGTTCACCCACCTTGTTCGTGAGGCCGTGAGCGACCCTTGAGGATCTTCACGTTGCCGGGATCCACCGAACGTGCGCAGGTTGGGCACGAGAATGCAAGTGTTCCAGATTGCTCCCGACACAGCTTGACTTCTTCATGGCGATAATCGTCGGCGTACTTGGCGGATATATATAGTTTTCGTTGCAAGTCCTAGACCGAAGCCCTTTCATCTAAAGGTACTCGACGGATAGTTGAATGTAGAAGACGCCTAGTCGACCCTCGTTTCCCAGAGTCTACCGCACTAGCAGCGAGACAGCTTCGGCAGCCCCTTTCCACTCGCATGATCCACAATGCGACTTTCCCTACTTGCTGCCCTAACCATGCACGCCTGCTCCACTGCTCAAAGCATACCAATGGAATTCTGCCAGCATGAACTGCCACCTGCATGTTTGCATTGCAGCTGTCAAATGATCGAATAGGCAAGGCTTGTGTGGGCAGGTGCACGGCGCGCTGTGACTTTGCCGCAGCTTCGTCGACAAACCGCGTCATGACTTGCAATACCTTGAATCGCATAGACTAAGCTTTGCTATACCCTTTGTGCATTGATCTAATTTATCAGTGCAGTCCAGCTACCAGGGTGGTCCAGGTTACCCTGATGCTGAGCGCATTGGAATATTCAGGACCACAAGATCCTCGCTGCATAAAGGCCCTACCACTAGCATAGGATGCGCTGGCATCGACATGATGCCAGGGCTGTTTGGTATAGTGGTATATAATATAGACTAATCTGCTAAGCAGAGTCAGGTAGTTTGGACACCTATCCCATTTGAGACAGGAGAACACTACTTCGGATCGAGCCAAAGTCGACCATAAGTCTCGCGGTGCTGTTGTGAATAGATGTCAAAGGCATTTTTATTATTGTCAATTATCCAGAACAATAGAGAGCGGAAAATATAATTACTGGTGAAAAAACAGACAGCACAAAAATGAATTTCAAAGATACACCCTTAAACATCCACCGTCACCTAACCAGTGCCCAAAGTAGTGTCGCCATTCAGCTATGAAGCGAGCATATCGGGCTCAATTCCTATCTGTGCAGAAGCAAAGTACCCGCAGTAAAATACTCAAGCTGCCAGTGTGGATATCCGTCACAAAACGTCAAACACATGGTATTGGCGTGTCCGCAGTGGGTAAATGGAAGAGGCGACTTTCTTCCACAAGCTAAAGACAGGTCATTTGAAGCTATGATGAACAGCCCAGAAGATGTGGCTAGAATCACACCGTGCATACTAAGCAAAGTGTGGATAAAACAGGCTCGACTTGCAGGGGAAGTCGAGATAGCAAAGTCAGATATAGTAGCACAATCTAGAAGGGGAGAGGACGGAATCCACACTGGCTGAACAGTATACACTGCACTTCCCGAAGGTAACCTAAACAAATTGGTAGTAATATAAACAGACACGGTTAGGGGGTTTTTACCAAATTGGTTTCCTCCTGTAGATAATGAAGATAGTCACCTGCATGGACTCATAGTGTGTCTGATCGGGTTAAATGAAATCAAATCCAAAAATTATTATCATTATTTTTATTTTATTTCTTGTGCCAGGCTTACACCCTCCATCCAGTGGACATGACACGTATGGAGGACATCTAGAATACAAGTTCCTCCATTTTCCAGCAAAGCCCATCCGGTGCCTGAGCGCGATGTGTTAGATAGTCATAGACTCAAGTAGCACCGTAAACCCACACACGCAGAACCTCGGCTAACTTCTCAAAGTCGACGGATGTGAAGGGGAGGGTTTTTTTTTTGCATCAGATTTTAATTGCGTATGCAGCTATCTAGCTATGACACAATATCAGAGAAAAGTAAATAATGGATGATTCAATGTAAAGGAAGAGCACTCATGCCTCGGATTTCATTCGAAAGTACTACTGCGAAGTTATGCCGGCTTTTTCTTCACCCCAAGTCAACCCTCATCCGTGAATACCCACCCAGGGGAACGTCTCAAAAACCCTGGGTTATCCAGACATGCCTTCATCATCCACTGAACTTTCTCCGCGCGAAATGTAGTCTTCGGTGTCTCCTTCCCAAGTGGAGTAGGTGCCCAGGCTACTCAAACCATACCAGAGAACACCTGTGAAGGGTTTAGAGATGACCTGGACAGCAGTGAGTCCTCATCTTCGCTACACATGGTTTTTTTTTTTATCATTTAATGTGTTTTCAGCTATCTAGCTATGACACATGACCGGTACTATGTATACATATAGGATGACTCTTTTGACGTTAGAGACACTCATACTCTGGATTTCATTCGCAAATACCACTATGAGGTATGTTTGCTTACACAAACAGTCAACCCTCCTCCGTAAGTACCCATCAAAGGGAATTTAAAACCTTTGATTATCCAAGCATGCCTTCATCATCCATGCATACCAGCGCCGCGAGAAATGTGGTTCAGTTTTGCCGGATTCGAACCAGCGGTCTCCTGTCTCGGGTGGGATATGTGTCCTTGCTATCCAGACCTTACTTGAGAAACCGGCCAAGATGATGTACCACCGCACCATCCAACCACGGCGGTGTTTATAGTGTCGCCCGCACTCTCGCAAGCGAAGTCTTGGCGCACGCACAAAGCTCAATTCGAAAACTCGTTGTCAAAATTCTAAAATCCACGTCCGTCGAGATCGTTTCCACCATCTGCAGCACCTTGTGAGCTTGTCCTAATCTCTCTCACGCCCATCCCAAAGAACTGTCTCCCAGGTTTGTGCGCCACGCTTTGCTTCCTCCGTCGGGTGTAAATATCGGCGTGGGCGTGTATTTGGCGGCTAGATGAGGCCAGAGGATAGTTGATGAGAAGAGTGGTCATTGGAACGAGGATGTACTTAGTCGTACTTGTAGACTTGATGAGACTTGGGTAGGAGTCGAACTCGTTGGGAGCGAAAATTTGACGTGGCGGAGAATTTTGAATTATTGCCTCGTGGGACAACTTGTTCGGTATTGCGAAATTTGACTAAACTTGGCTCTGGGAGAATATTTCACTCCCAGGTTCGTAGAGGACACCGCGTACAGGTGTTCAGTCTTGCCCTCCGCTACACATGGTTGTGCAGCGCGGAGAAAGAAAACCGGTATGTGATCCCTGGTGTCCCCTACAAACCCGGGAGGCAGATACTTTGCCAGTTTCAAGGCCGATCAAATCTTTCCTAAGCGAAGAAGCTGGCCCACCTGGCCATAGTTCAGAAGTCGACGGCAATCTTTCGGGCCCATCCAGGCTATTCCCGACCAAAGCCTCATAAAATCTTCAAGTACGACATAATTAGCTCCCGTAACAAATACTTCACCCCGCCGGCAATGACGCATCCTTCACCTTCCACTGGTGGCCGGCTGTATCGCTCGGTATGCTCTGCATACCTGAGATAGCCCAGCAGCGTCGCATCCGAATCGAAGTCAAAAGCAGACAGAGAGAGACCTACAATCGGCCACTTCACATCAAAGTCCGCCCTTTCATTGGCACGAGAGACCTCCACCTTCATCTCTCTACCCACCACCTCGCCGCAACGAGCGATAAAAATCTTGCTCCAATTGCAGACAGGAGCTTGGCTCATTAGTTACCGACCAACACTCACTAAACATTTACGACGCTATTCATACCCGCAAGGAGGAAATCAAGTCGAAAAATACATAGTTGGGGTTGTGGTTTATCCGGGACTGTTGCTCTGATGGGGCTATGCATGTCGAGGAGGGACAGGCGAGTGGGGCGTGGAATGATGTAAAGTTGAGACCTCCTGTGGGAGTAATAGGTCTGATATCTTCGAGATATTCTCGACTTTCGAGCGTGTGTGGGCGCCAAGACCGAGGTTTCGGCTGATTAGCCAGCAGGGCTTCTATTGTCGATGAGTCAACCGCTCTCCTCAGCGCTCCGGACGGCACAAAAGACGTTGGCCTAAGGTACCGTACAGCAATCACGCTCTGCCAAGAATTTTCTGACATTTCAGCACGACTTTCGGGAAGGAGGCTTGAAAGGCAGAGTGTGAATGCCCGAGGTGCCCACAAGTCTGCAGCGCCCAGCTGGCCGGCCTCTTCTTAGGATCAGAAGGGTCACTTTGTCTTCAGATTTAGTCCGAATGTCGGTATTAGAAGAACTCCGCACCCAGTAGTTTTTGCGGTCTTTCCCGGACGCCATACACGCGCAAATGGCCATGGTTTCGTTGGCTGGAGGGGGAGATAATGAAGGACAAAGGGCTCCTCTTGGCGTATGATTGGATGAGAGTTGTGAGGGAAGCTATATGGGTGGCATAGGTATCCATGGCCCGCAGGCAGAGAGGACCAGCTAGTCCTACATAGTCATACACTCAGACAGGACAATAAAATGAAAAAATATAATATTAGCAACTTCACCTCTCAACAGCACGCTCTTCAGCCTGCGCCGGCGACCAAACACACACTCTTTTTTTTTTTTTTTTGCATCAGATTTTAATTGCGTATGCAGCTAACTAGCTATGACATAATATCGGAGAAAATATACAGAATAGAAACACACTCTCATTACTATACGAATGACTGTAGGAGGATAAAAGCCATGATGCGCATGTGTGAGATTATTCGGGTTCGACCGCAAGACAGACGAGGATAGATCGATAAGGCCGGCACGATCCCTGCAGCTATCCTTTGCTGATTAGAGTCGCTTTCCACAGTGAGAGGCATTGTATTTACAGCGGACTGGCCTGCCGGGAGGGTACGTGACTCTACAAACACGGTCCAACTCGCCCTTCATCCGGAGTCTGGATAGCCTGAACACTCATCCCACTTGAGACAGGGGGTGGCTAGTTCCAATGCACCCATGCTTGCACAGCCACTGGCTTTTAATTACCCTTGGCGGACGGTCATGGGCCAGGGTCGAGCGTTCCGTGTAGACAGAGCCACCTACGCGTGATCCCTGCGAATGACCTTCACAGCATGAGTGTCGGCGAAGTTCAAAGCTCCAATCACCATGTACACGATGCATCAGCCTCGCACGATGGCCAGAGAGTTAAGAGAGTGTGCACTGAATGATCAAATACCAGTCTCCGGCGTCGAGTTGGTCTGCGCATCTTGCGCGGGTGCGAGTATGCGGGGAGCCCCGCAAGCAGTATTCTTTCGATTTTCCATGGCCATGCGCGCCCCGCCCCCCCCCCACGACAGCCCTCCGGCGAATCGGGAGGAGCGATGAAAGAATTAGGGGACGCGCGAGCGGACGATGGGAGGGTTGAGTAGCGGCACGACGAAATGGAAGAGCATATACTGCCCGGGACACGAGCAGCCTAGGCCGGTCGGCGGAATGGAAGTGCACGTGCGGCGCAGACAGAGGCCGAGAAGAGTGGGGAATAGGAAGCACAATTCATCGGCAGTATGTGGATTGAGCCGCTGCCTTGGTCCAGTCGATCATGTTGGTCGAGTCTATACGTACGCGCAGCTGAGATCCTTCACATAGACCCCACTCACTATTTTCTCGGAGATTGAGCGATCAGGGCGAGGCCTGAGCCTAGAGGACTTGCGGCAGTGGACAAAGAGAGCTTGCCATTGGCTTCGTGCATACGGGAGATACTCTATAGTAAGTCATGTAAGGTCATGGAGGTCATGCTGAACCTGCTATCCCATTTGAATATAGACAATGATATCCGGGCAGGCTTAGAGTCTCTAAATCTATGGCTTATCCCATCATGTATCTATAATAAAACCTAATATGATTGTCAATCTTATTGAAGAGAAATTTAGTCTCAGGGCCCCACTTAGGCGTCTATGATGTCACTAGATTTGGTTCTGATTAGATTAGATTAGATTTATATTATAGCCTTAACTGAGTCAATGACTACAGAGGACTCCTAGAATCTATATATAATATACTAGCTACTTTTTTCTCTTTTTCCAATTTTCAACTATGTTCTCATGGACAGTGAGGGTCATGCCCTATGAATTTGGTTTTGAAACAGCGTGGCATACAAGGCTTTCTGGTAAAACGTTCCGAGTATATGAATCAGATAGTTAGTAGCTTCGTGATGAGATAGCTTCATGGCTAATCATCAGTCTGAACTATGGAAGTTATCCAGACAAGTGACCATTCCTTAATTTCACTTGAGGCTAGCTTACTCACTATCCTTAATTCTTAAATTTAAATCCGTCCTCGATATCTTCATTATATCGGGCGATTATTATATATCTTATAAATTTATCTTATAAATGATTTACGACGCAAGAATATCCCAAGCGTCTTCCTCTCCTTCCCCTGCTCCAATTGCTCCAAGCTTGAATTTAAATTTTCCCTCTGTAAAAATTTGCGCTTTCCACAATTATTGAATGTCCTCATTCAATACATTTCCCATTTCTAAAATCTTTGGATCAAAGTTCGACTGGGGCGTAAGATTGCTTATAAAACAATTGTAAACATTTCTTGTCATTTCGACAAATACTTTTTTCCTCATCAGCCCAGAGTTAGACCGTAATATCCCAAGATGGAAATCAAAAAGCTGTTTTTGTTCAGTTCAATCAGGATAGGGTTGAATTTCAGGCCCCAAACCTGCATCAAAATAAAAATAAACCTGCCGCCCAAAATGGAACCGAATATGTAAATAGCCTACAAAAAGCGCCCGTATACCAACCATAACATCAAATGTGGATTATAAAGGTGTTGCTTTGCAAATAATAGCAGTTGGGAGCATAGAATCACACATCTTCGTCAACAATTCTACCTATATTTCGATCTCTCCCGCATAGGAAATTTCGGCTAATGTCTGTAGATGACTTTGTATCTACTGGATTATTTTTCCCAGCAATATTTGTGCAAGTTTTTGTCTCCTCTTTAAAGCCAGATGTGGCCTCTATTTCTACGTTTTTGTCTAATTTTCTAGAGTTATTACTAGGTTTTGTTGATTTCGAATTGCTTGACGGTATAGAGTTATTGTGGGATACGTTACTCGAAGCGTTTTGAGATTTTGTTTTGGGTGACGAACGGAAGAGCTCTTGCTGAAGTGAAGATGGTACCGGCGATGCAGAATTCCTCGAAGTTTTGCTGTGAGATACCCGGGGGCTAACTCTGCCGTTCTATGTAAAAGTTAATCAAGAGTTCATGAGATTCTTGGTAGAATATCTGGTTTCAGATACAACTGGTCGTCGAAAACAGTTTGTGAATGGTAATTAGGATTGATTCAATATTGAATGTAACAACTATTAACGTAGAGAATATGACCTAAAGAGTTCGGAGAAAACCAATTGAGAATTTAGCCTTTGAAAGAAAAAATCTACATGAATTTAAAGTAGCAGGATCAAATATGCTCATTTCCATGGATTTTTAAAATGAGAGGTTTTGTAAAAAACCAGGGAAACGCAAATCAAATTAATCAATAAACTTTCAAAAACTTGATTATTTTTGCACAAATCAATGCGCTCGACACGATAGTAAATAAATAATAGTAGTAACCACTTACCTGCTTTGCGTATCGTAGCCCACAACTATTACATAAGTCTCTATGTCCACTGGGTCCTCTCCTCCATTCAGGAGTGACGCGGGTATGACAATTGGCACAATCTCTTTGTAAGTATCCTGCTCCTTTTCGTCTTTTCCTCTTCTTCTTACTTGAAATTAGGGCTGCAAGCTCTTCAGCTAACATGCGATTCGATTTCTCCATCTGACGTAGTTCAAACTGCCAAGATGTGCAACGCGTTGTTTTAAGTTCATCAAAAATATTTGAATCTGACGCCAACGCAACATGTTGAGACCCAATAGCAAGGCCATGGTTTCCGGATTTGGTCACTAGGCCACGGGGATCAGAAACCGAGCTCTCTTTATCGCCGGACTGACCTTGGAGTACCGAACTCGTAGAAAGTTGAGAATTCGCACCGTTGAGTCCTCTTAGTGATGCTTTCACTAGCTTAGTTTGGGCTAAAAGGAATGTTGGCTTCTGTCCCTCTAGAGCATCTCCAGGATAGAGAGTAGTTTGAGCCTGCATCATTAGACCTCTTTTACTAAGGATCTCATGCTTATATGTTATTCTCCTGCCAGTGCTTGCCTTTTCTAATGACCGACAAAATTCCAGCTTTGATTCGGTTCTCATCAGTGCTTGAATACTGGTTCCAACAAGATCTTCGGGAGAGCGATCTAAGAGACTCCGAACATTTGATGAAACGAAAAGAAACATTCCAGAAGTTGATATTTTATTCCACATTTCATTTTCACCAATTCCGCCTGCCGCTTCAATATCGTGACGATGTAATGCATATACTGGTCTTTCTCTCCCTACAAGTATTATGCATTTTCTTCCCTTTCCTTGCTCTACACAGAGAGAGCCATGACTTTCAAACCAAGTGTAACCACTTTTTTTCCGTCTTATTCGATACAAAACATTCACTGTAGTTCCAGTCGAAGTATCCTTTAGTTCTCGAGTGACAGACACAATGTCACTTGGGTGACATACTGAGGAGAGCGCAGTACCAACTAGCTCAGATGCATCATATTCGAGCACATTCCGGCTAGATGGTGATAAGTAAAGAAAAAGTCCTTTGAGCGAAAGAACGTGAACAACATCATCAGTATTTTCTAGAATCATTTTGTCCCACATTCGCTTTGCTAATTCTGATTCTATTCCGGAGTTTATAGATGTTAGAACCATAGATACGTCCTCTTTACTGATTGTGTGCCCACTTTCCGAGACCTTGTGCAGACCAAATTTTGGCGGTTGCCATACATATATTGGCATTATACTTTGCGAATAGTCCACTGTATAATTTCCACAAGGAGTTTTCCCCTGAACGGAGCTGGGTCTCTCAACAAGGTCAACCTGAAATCCAACTAAATACTTGATAGTCTCATTATCCTCCCCAGTGATGGGTATAATTGTGAGTAGGTTCATGAATGGCTGCCCTCCCTTACGGTAGTTAATTACACTTCGCTGAGCCTCCTTTCTTTGTGTTATCCGTTGTTTGAGGTAATACACAGATTCGTTGTCAACAAATTCTCTTGTTGTACCCGCCTCTACCTTTCCTTCAGGAGATTGGAGAAAGCGGCAATTTCGTCCTTTGACTTCGTACTTGCTATACCCTGTTAGGCGTTCAAACACATCAGAAACGTAAATTATAGGGCAGTCATATTGCAATACATCGCATACCGCAAATGCGCACGACATATCCACTTTGCCAATGTTAATTTCGGGGTTCTTTCGTGAGGCAACTTTTACAAGAGCCCCTAACATATCGAATCCGCTTTGACAGTATAAATTATTCGATTTAAAGTAGGACTCAGTGGAAAAGCTGGTTTCGTGTGTCTCTACGGGATGAAATCTCATAATTTGAGGGAAACTTTGGTCGGAATCGGGAACGAGCATTTCAGGGGATGTTGAGACAAAAGGCGAGGTAAATTGACTTGTATTAAACTTTTTCGAGGTGATTATCTCCTTCCCGTTCACTGTGGTCTGAGGAATCCTTGAAGTCATTATGCTACCATCGTGGTGCGGAGGTAGAACTTGGAGAGTAGATGGAGCCATGGTAAGATTGTATACTGAGTAATCCACGTTATCACCATCACAGTTTCGACTAAAGTTTGGAGAATAAATTCCTGAACAATGGTTAAATTCATCTGGGATTCTTTTCATTCCCATTGATGTCAACATCATATTTCCGTATATGTGTTCAGATATATTTTGAAATTGCGTTTCGGTGTTAGCTGCGTCATTCTGAGATTGATCTCGATTTGAAAGATTCATTTTTGTACCGGATAAGTTCATGGTGAGTTCGACATCTTCATAGTTGCTCATATCAAACGTGGACCGCTTCCGTGATTCGTGATTTTCCGAGGAATGCTGGCCACTGTATTGAAAAACGTTGAATTCGGTATTTGAGTTGTCAAGTTCCATCAAGGAAGATTTGTGGTCACCTTCCTGTTCGTCATATTGTCTAGGAAGTGTCTGCCTAGTTTGTAGCTCCATGTTATTTTGGGAAATAATTTCATCCAACGAATCTCCGTGGACCCCAGCGGAAATTTCGTAGTTCTCTGCACTATGGTCAAATTGATGTAAAGGGTCATGATATGCCGCAGGGAGATTGCTCGATCTTGAGGGTCCACTTTTTCTTCGGGAGACAATCATATTCTGCAGGTCTTCGAACGAGTGTTGTGTATCGATAAATTCGTTCATGATCCTGACATTTGCTTCTGCTGGCCTCACTTGAATTTATTTCAGTAGATAACTCTTCAATTTGGACTCATGGACGCTATGCCTTTTTCTCGTATATTTTGAATATTTACTAACCACTTAAGCTCTGTAATAAATCTTCACTTGATCGCCTTTGTAAATAGAAGGGGTCTATTTGCCGCTTTTGCAATAATTCAGTTTAAAATTTGTGGAAATTATCAGTAAATATGCGAGGCCTCTGTTCGTCTCTTTCTAATTTGTATAGATCACGTTTACCTGGTTGCCAAAACGCTGTCTTGATCAAAAGAGACTGCTAGAGGCCAGACTTGACGAAGAGATCCCAATAGCAGAGCAGGAGCCTGTTCCTCGAACGTGGGTGTCTTTGTTTTCGAGGCGACTTTGAATCTTTAGAAGAAGCTCAGTTAATAAAGCTCTTCAATGTATAATTTCCTACAAAGATCGAGGTTTCCACTTGGATCGAATTAGTCGCTGTAATTCGCTAGAATGCATTAGCCTAACTGAGTACTGTTGTTAGTTTTCCGGCAAGGAACAGCGAAGACCAGGCGATAGGTTGAAAGCGCGCTACACCCACTAGTTGTGGCCTGCGTCTACGTTACCATAGTGTGAACAATCGAAAGATGGGTGGTAGAGTTTAAATTGATATCACCGTATTCAAAACCAGAGAGAGTGTGTCTGTCAATATGTAACTTCCCAGCCTATTGAGAAGAGTAAGGATGATGGTAATATGAGGTTAATTGTTTTACCGGCGAGTGTTGAACGCCGATTTCTGGTAATTAATGCCTAAGGCTCGGCCTGGTAAAAATCCAGTGTCAGGTTTGTAGGTCTCAGGCGGCAGAGCGATAATGACAAAGCTCACAGTACCGAGCTGTACAGCTAATCATCACCAATCGGGCATGGAACGCAATGGAATCAACTGGGATTAACCCTAATGTAGGCCCGGTTCATTTGCAAACAGCTACAGATGAAATTGTGTTGCTTTGGAAGAGGAATCATTTGAAAGTGAGCCATGGACAGAATTACATGGCATATTCATTAGACTCCCTACCACTTGATAACTTTTGCAAGAAACATATAGATTGCGATATATTGTGAAGAATTCGTTGAGCAAGCTGCCAGGAAGAGCAATTTCGATGCCTTTAGGCTGTCAAAGCTATTTCCTAGTCGCCAACCAAGCACTGACTAAGTTGATGGATACGATACAGTGCAAGCGTGTGAGGCAGTGTTTCCTTGGACGATTAACACTATAGTTAGGGGCAACCACAATCATAGCCTTTCCCCACCCCCACTTTTCATGATTTCTCCAAGCCAATCCCTTTCTCTGGGACGACTTAATTCCTTGTTCCCGCATCCTTCATTCATCCCGGTACAAATCCCATAAGTAGAGAATGCGATTGTAATGTTCCCGCCACATGGGGATGGGGGAAATCTTCTGGTAAGTGATTTCGTGGCACAGCATTACTCGTGACAACCATAGCCTGGAAGGGGACGAAAATTGAACGCCTGCCCTCGGTATTACCCGTGAACCTACAACCCTCACCGTGGAGTCTGCAGAGCTGAGATTGAGTCATATCTTTTCGACTTTGAGCTGAGACATCTCTCCCTCCGTCAAAGATATACTTCACATAACTCCTACAACGATCACGTCGATAATAATGACACTGGGGAAAGGATGCAATATTTCGGTACCAAACGATAAAATGACAGCCAGAGAATCCCTAGTTATGTTGCAACTTGTGCCACCCACCAACGGGCGAACAAAAAGCTCATGAAAATAAAGTAAAAGGCCCTCCTATCCCCGGGAAAAGCTGGATACGATTGCTCAACAAAACTGCCTCTTCATTTCTAGCTCCCAAAGTTAATACCCGGTAGGGCATTCAAACTTAATAAACTACTTGATAACCTCATATCTGTAATGACTTTTAGATGCTAGGATAGAGTGATTTACTGAAAATGCTCCTAGCCAAGCATTTTCTAACACTTTTTCACGGCCTTCGGCTTGTTCTGCGGTACGAATCGGTAAAGGAGTAAGGAGGAGTCTAGATTGTAAGAGATAATCTCTTAGGATACGTGGTTTAGTTGCGACGGGCTATCTGGCCTCCTCGAATACATTGAAGGGGTAGTTATATCTTCAGATTTGATCATGATGTTAGTAGGAGATCCCTGCTCTCAGTTGGCTTTACGAATTTTCCCTGCAGCGACACACCCACAAATGAAGTTTGTTTTGATGTCTGGAGACGGGAGAAAAGAATGAGATACTGGCTCCTCCAGGTGTTTATTCAAATGAGAACTCTGCAGGCATTGCTGTTGGGAAGAAGACGTGAAGGAGGCATATGAAGAGTACTTTAAACGAAACAAAATTTATCCCAGCCTGTAGGCAGAAAGGAACTACATGTTTTGGCATACACACAGATTTGATATTGCAATCAACAACTCAGCTTTAGCCTAGGGATACGTCACGACCAACATAACTTAGCAGATATTTGATGGTTTAAAATTACATCAAAATTTGATCCCGAACTGAAAAATTCGACGCCACTTCATTGGATTTAATTCCTCATGCTTAACCGACTAATTTTCCAAAATTCATATCTACCATCAATTAACGCCCAAAATGACAGTTATTAATATTTCTCATTCATAGCTGGAGATATTTAAAGAGCATTTGAGCGGATTTCGTTAACGGACATTGAAGTTGTGAAAGATTGGCAATCCAATAAATCAGAGGGTCACAGGCCTAGTTATGTAACCAACATTGGTACAATCGATCAAAACTCGTCCATCATGACTGTATCCTCTCTGAAATTACTCAATGAGTAGAAACTTGCTGATCTAGTGCATTTAGCTATAGCAGAAATTATTCTTTCATTTTCTTGTCATTTCTAAGTCTGTGACTACGTAGGACCAGCAGGTCCTCTCTGCCTGCAGGCCAAGGATACCTATGCCAGTAGTATATCCAATCCTATACCTCCCATGTAACTTCCCTCACAAGTCTCATCCAATCATACGCCAAGAGGAGCCCTTTGTCCTTCATTATCTCCCCCTCCAGCCAACGAAACCATGGCCATTTGCGCGTGTATGGCGTCCGGGAAAGACCGCAAAAACTACTGGGTGTGGAGTTCTTCTAATACCGAAATTGGGACTAAATCCGAAGATATAGTGACCCTTTTGAAGCTAAGAAGAGGCCAGCCAGCTGGGCGCTGCAGACTTGTGGGCACCTCGAGCATTCACACTCTGCCTTTCAAGCCTCCTTCCCGAAAGTCGTGCTGAAATGTCAGAAAAGTCTTGGCAGAGCGTGATTGCTGTATGGTAGCTTAGGCCAACTTCTTGTGTCTCGCCCAGGGCGCTGGGGAGAGCGGTTGACTCATCGACAACAGAAGCCCTCGTGGCTAATCAGCCGACATCTTGGTGTTGGCGTCCACAAAAGTTCCAAAGTTAAAACCGCTCGAAAATATCGGTCCCAGCATGGTCTTCAAAGACCTGTTCTCCTTCTCGCTCCACATCTCAGCCGCCTTTCCTTCCTTAAGATGTATAGCCCCATCAGAGCATCAGTCCCCCGTAAAACGTGGCCCGAGCTTTGTATATTATGGCTTGATTTCCTCCTTGCAGGTAACCGTAGCGCCATAAATATGTAATGAGAGATGGCTGGTAATTAATTGGGCAAGCACCCGTCTGCTATAGGAGCGACTGCCTGACTGGTCGTTGATGCGAGATGAGTGAGGTTTTTTTGCATCAGGTTCGAATCGCGTAGGCAGCTATCTAGCTATTACACAACCTCAGAGAAAAAGTGCAGAAAAGATGACTCATTTTACAAGAAGGGCATCCATGCCTCGAATTTCATTTACAAGTCCACTGTAAAGTTGCGGAGGCCTTTTCTTCACCCCATGACAACCCTCATCCGTGAATATCCACCTAGAGGAAGGTCTCAAAAGCCCTGATTTATTCAGACATGCCTTCATCATCCACTGAATTTCCTCTGCGCACAGTGTGATTAGAAAGTCCCATTTCCAAGTGGAGTAGGTGCCCAGGCTATTCAGACTATGCCAGAAAACACCACCAGGAGGCGAACCATGTCGCTTTCCATCATTTGCGTGTTTTTAGAGTGTCAGCTGCACTCTCACAAGCCCATTCTTGGCGCGCACACAAAGCTCAAGTCGTAAAACCCCTTGGCAAAATTCGAGATTACGCGCCCATCGAGACTGTATCCATCCTCTGCCTCATCTTATAAACTTGTCCTGATACCTCTCACGCCCAACTCAAAGAACTGTCTCACAGATTCGTGCGCCACGCTTTGCTTCCTCTGCAGGTATAAGTATCGGCATGGGCGTGTATTTGGTGAGGAGCCAAGGCCAGAGAAAGTCGACGAGAGGTGTGGTGATTGAAACGAGGATGTATTAAGTCGTAGTGTTAAACTTGATGAGACTTAGGCATGAGTCAATCTCGCCAGGAGTGAAAGATTGACAGGCTGGAGTATTTTGAATCATTTCCTCGAGGACCAACTTCTTGGGTATTTCGAAACTTGACTGAAAGTGGCTCTGGGAGGATATTTCACACCCAGAGTCGTGGAGGACACCGCGTAAAGCTGTTCAGAACTTCTTCTCAAATGCACCTGGTTAGATACATGTCCGATTTGCTCTACAGCCATGCCCATTGATTGTCTAATGTACTCATGTAATGCGTATCGACATTGTTTGATGCTTAAGCTGCTGATAATTAGCACGACTCACATTTGAGTCATGCATTAATTTGAGCTTGCATAAATAAAGCCATGTTGTTTCATTACGGTGTCCTGCCTATGAAGCCCTTGCTTGCTTGTGCAGACTAGGATCATAAGACGGTGGTGGCTGTGAAGCTACAGTGAATATGGTGAAATACTTTTGATTATGGAGTGTTCATAGATGTAAAGCCTCAGGCAATTAAGGCTAGTGTCTGAAAGTGGGGTTTGTCGAGATGTTTTGTCATTCAAGCTGAGGCTCTATGAAGTCTCGCAGATCCTTATCATATTTGTCTCGGGCAGAGTGTGTTTGGATTTGGTGCCCACAAGGTAATGACCATTTAGCACATTGAATTCCTTTGATATAGGCCACAACATGTAAATTTTGCAATACCGAACAAGTTGGCCCATGAGGCAATGATTCAAGACTCTCCACCTAATCAAATTTTCACACCTGACGAGATCATTCACCACCAAAACCTCATCAAATTTGCAAGTACGACTTAGTACATCCTTATTTCAATGATCACACCTCTCGTCGACTTTCTCTGGCCTCAATTCGCCACCACGTACACGCCCACGCCGATATTTACACCCGACGGAGGAAGCAAAGCGTGGCGCACAAACCTGGGAGATAATTCTTTGAGATAGGCGTGAGAGGGATTAGGACAAGCTCACAAGGTGCTGCAGATGGTGGAAACGATCTCGACGGACGTGGATTTTAGAATTTTGACAACGAGTTTTCGAATTGAGCTTTGTGCGTGCGCCAAGACTTCGCTTGCGAGAGTGCGGGCGACACTATAAACACCGCCGTGGTTGGATGATGCGGTGGTACATCATCTTGGCCGGTTTCTCAAGTAAGGTCTGGATAGCAAGGACACATATCCCACCCGAGACAGGAGACCGCTGGTTCGAATCCGGCAAAACCTAACTACATTTCTCGCGGCGCTGGTATGCATGGATGATGAAGGCATGCTTGGATAATCAAAGGTTTTAAATTCCCTTTGGTGGGTACTTACGGAGGAGGGTTGACTGTTTGTGTAAGCAAACATACCTCATAGTGGTATTTGCGAATGAAATCCAGAGTATGAGTGTCTCTAACGTCAAAAGAGTCATCCTATGTGTATACATAGTACCGGTCATGTGTCATAGCTAGATAGCTGAAAACACATTAAATGATTTAAAAAAAAAAAAAAAAAAAAAAAGGCCACAACATGTATAACACTGATATCCTATCATTTTACGAAAATATACGAGTGCCGATGGGCGTGATGTATAGCCATTCAACTCTGAATCGACCCGCTTGATTTAGCCTCCTCCCCTGCGGCATTTCCACTAAAAAGAAAAAATCTAGAACGGTAGTGATGGAAACTGAGTGCGCGTGTGAAAGTCTCAAAATAGCAGCAGACCCAGCTAGGCGAGGCTTAGACACCGGGACCACATGAGGTGCGCATATCCATCTACATCTCCCTTCTTTGTGACGTTAGAGGCTAGCTTGATTCAGTCCACTATGGCTATTTCGGGTGCTGGGTGCGCTCCAGAAACTAATCGTATAGCTTTTCCTCCATGATCAAGGGTGGGTGATGAGTAGGGCTGCGACCCAGCCATGTGATCTCATTGTGGCTAGACTCATGATGAGAGATGAAGACGACACAAACCGCGTATGTTACGACGTGTCGTGGATTAGATCAAGATGGCCGTTTGCTGAGGGTATGGAGATGCCAAGTGGTGAATACGAGAGAGACGGAGAGCCGACGAAGTACTAAGACGAGAAGGATACTGTGATAAAATAAAAAGTTGTGGCTCTGGAGAACGTCTTGTTTGTTGCTCCAGCTTCCTCAAGTACAAGTAGCTATCTAACAAAATTCAACCATGACTATAGTAATTTCCCATCATATCTCAAACCAGGACCTCAACCATATCGATCTGAGTCGGCGCATTATCTGGTCTCACATTACAAGTGCTGAGGATGATCCGAAAAGGTGTTCCGTGATCTTTTTCGCCAGACCCCCCGCTTAGACTCTGGCTCACGAATGTCTCGCGATGACAGCGTAAGACATTGGGAATGCTTGTCGAAGAAAGCACTTTGTTAATCGATCTCTGCTCTGCATGCTCTACAGTGAGAGCTGAAGGATCACAGAGCTTATCGCTGATAGGTGCAGAGGTTTCATTAACCCGCGAAGATTAGTTAACGAATAAATATCGTCAAGTACTTGCGCTGATCACCCCCAATTATACCAGCATTGAATCCCTAGTTGAGGCCTTCGACATCTTTCGCCCTCAAACCACGTGCTAGATTATTCTTCACCTCACAGTCCGCGGTCAGGCTTGGGCTTGATGTTGAGTCAAGTTTTGGTAGAAAAGCGAAGCACATGTTGGCATATTGCCTCGCGAAGTGGGCTACTACTAGATTGGAGCTGTCCAGGAGGCATAAAAGCACAGACTATCCGAGGGGTCGATTTCCCTGGCATAGAGGCAGAGATGACCCACGTGCTTATAGTCTTCGTCAACTGCGGCCCTGACTTCAAGGCTTCGCATGGCAGAGTATCATTGCTACTGCTTGAGCTACGACAATCTAGTATCCTGCTCTTTTCACTTGAGTGATGGCTGTGGTTTCAGAGCAACATAGCATTTCTGTCTCAAATTGTCCTCGATGAGTTCGGGTAGTAAAAGTAGTTGTAGTTTTAATGAGACATCCAAACAAGCTAGTTATGGAGTGCCGAATGTGTCTCACATACTATCTTTGACTTCACTGTTAATCACGACAGGGTACTTGTTACAACTAGGTTATGAGCAGAAATAGATGATCGGACACTGAGAATGTAAGAAAATTTTATTGATGATTATTCTAAATATCGGGTCCGATAGATAGGACTGATATATATGAAGATAATTTACACCCATAACACAGTCCAATGTCACGTAACCAAAGTAACATATTCTGCACTGCGTTGTATTAGTAACACTCAGCTCTTAGCGCTGATCGTAATAACGGTCGTACTGGCGCTATTTAATCCCTGTTTCAAATACTAGCACTAGTACCTTAGACATGGGTGCACTCTTTTTTTTTTGCATCAGATTTCAATTGCGTATGCAGCTATCTAACTATGACACAATATGGGAGAAAATGTACAGAAAAGATGACTCAATTTACAATAAGAGCACTCATGCCTCGGATTTCATCCGCAAGTACCACTGCGAAGTTATGCCGGCTTTTTCTTCAACCCAAGTCAGCCCTGATCCGTGAATACCCACCAGGGAAACGTCTCAAAACCCCGGAGTTATCTAGACATGCCTCCGTCATCCACTGAATTTTATCGGCGCGTAATGCCATCTGAGGTGTCTCCTTCCCAAGTGAAGTAGTTGCCCAGGCTACTCAGACTATGCCAGAGAACACCACCAGGAGCCGGACTATTGCACTTTCAATTGTTGGCTTGATTTTAAAGTGTCAGCTGCACTCTCGCGGCCGAAGTCTTGGCGCATAATGACCCAAATTTTAAAGTTCCTGGCCAAAAGTTCGGAATTCCACACCTTTCGAGATTATTTCCCTCCTTTGCATCATCTTGTGAAATTGTCCTGATCCCTCTCACGGATATCCCTGAGAACTATCCCCAGATCCGTGCGCCACATTTTGTTTCCTCTGCAGGTATAAGTATCGGCGTGGGCATGCACGTGGTGGTCATTTGAGGCCAGAGAAGGTCGACGAGAGGTGTAGTCATTGGAATGAGGATATACTTAGTCCTACTGTTAAACTTGTTGAGACTTAGGCATGAGTCAATGTCGCCAGGAGTGAAAGATTGACACGCTGGAGTAATTCGAATCGTTGCCTCGTGGACTAACTTCTTGGGTAGTTCGAAATTTGTGTGAACTTGGCTCTCGGAGAATATTTCACCCCCAAATTCGTAGAGGACACCGCGTAAAGCTGTTCAATCTTGCTCTCCCCTCATCATCCTGTAGAATACCCAAGTAGTCATAATATTTAGTTGTCAACAATTGCAAAAGGTATTGCCCCCCCTCTCCAATCATCGTTTTAACCCGTCGTGAGGTCTTCTGCTCACAGTTTCTCCAGCGCTGCAAAGTGCCATGGCATTTTCACTCGGCTGTCGGGGCATACAAGCTTCTCGGTCTGTTGAATCAACGCCGATGAAAGACGGTGGGGTCTTCGTGGCAGGTTCGTGCTGCTATCTATCGATGGTATGCTAATTTTGGACGCGATAACTGGAACTCGTTTCCGTTGTATGCGGAGTTCAAGGTCTCCGTAGCGTAATGGGCCATGCTTCCGCCACCATTTTCCTACCTGTTCCTGCCCACACAGGTTCATTAGACGTCACGCTACCGCAAAAGTTAGTTTATACTCTGCAGGGTTTGAAACTTCGGTTTCTGGTATTTCTACTTACTTCAATGCTGACTCAACCCGCTTGCACGCTTCTTCACTCCCAGTAATTCTGCTGTGCCCAGGGACTCAAAAAACCATCAGGTGGTGCTAGTGGAGTTGTCCAAAAACCTTACACATCTCAGATAGCTAACAAGAATTGCTTACAGGATCCTCACTTCAAAGATATTCCTCTATCGGACCAATCATCATGGTCTGCACAGACAACCTCAAAGTGGGGAGCACGCTGAAAAATCATATTACAGAACAAGGCAAAATCATCGGTAAAGATACTGAAGCTGTCGAAGCAATGAATTCCATCGACAAAGTTTTCGCCAGGAGAAGTGACAAAAACTTCAAGAGATTCATTCGCACGTAGCACATTTATTCATAAAATGACTGCAGTAAAAGCTTTGATTTTCCAACTGGAAAGCAGATAAGAAGACGGAGAAAAATTGACATTTCGAAATTTCATGGCTCCTCATAACCTTCAGAAGCAGGACCATCCGAAAAAAGGGTTATCTACATGGCCTATTTGACTTGGGCAAAGTTAGTCCCTCATACCTTTCAACGATGCTCATCATATTCCAACCTGAGAAATGTTAGAAGTGGAGACACAGAGTGTTGTGGACGTACGGGCCCTCCATTTCATCTAGGTTCCCGACGCGATCTTGTGTGTATTCAAGAGGTTGGGATGGGTAATATGATAGCGCTTCAGGCTACCTATTAGAAACATGAGGGGGAATAATCTCAACACCTATCAGTGTTGTCTCCTACGAACCTCCAGCTCTCACTGTAGAGTCTGCAGAGCCAAAGTTGAGTAACAAAGTACTCACTCCGATGACGATTCCCAATCGCTTTCATCCCTAAGAGCAGCCCCCATTTCACCATTATCATGAAGCCAACCACGATCAAATCAGATGGTAGGGTCGGAGCCTTACTCATCACCAACCCTTGATCATGGAGGAAAAGCTATACGATTGGTTTCTGGAGCATACCCAACACCCGATACGGAGATGGTGGATTGGGTCAAGTCGGCCTCGACTGTTATAAAGAAGGGAGATATAGATGAATATGCGCACCTCGTGTAGTCCCGGTGTCTAGGCCTCGCCTGGCTGGGACTGCAGGTTTTTTGAGACTTTTTCCTGCGCATGCAGTTTCTACTGCTACCATCTTTTTTTCTCTGGGTAGAAGGTTCCGTGATAAAGGTGGCTGCATTCCATGGGTAAATACTGAGTTGAATGGCTATTCATCAAGGGCATTATATCAATCATCTTTCAAGAAACAAAAGAGGCAAGGAGCACTGTACAAGGTGTGGTCTGGATCAGAAAGGAGCCCAATGTGCTAGATAGTGTATGACTCAAGTAGTACAATGAATATATATCTTCTCTCTTTTCTTGCTTGAGAAGAGTTTGTCGTGGATGCTATACATGACGTACTACATATAACGTGACAATACGTATATAATGTTAGACAGCACCACAGTAGAACTTCATGCTTGGTCAACACAGGGTTAAAGATGATGACTAATGTTTTAAGTCCACTGCGCACAGGTTAAGCTTATTCCAACTGCACAACAGCCACCTAAATTATGACCTAGTATAACGGAGAGCCAAGACAAACCGAAAAAACAGACGATTTGCTCACATGGGATTCAAGTAAAGCGCCTCTCCCGCATTCCATTCCATCAAATCTTCCAATTGACTAACTTACGTAATCTCCACTCAGTACTAGATATGAGTTGACGGGCTTCCTTCAAAGCTATCGATCCCCCTTCAAACTTTGTTGAGTCCATTATTGACTTGCTTCCGATGCTCCGCTCACCATGTGCTTGTTCCTCTAGGGTCAGGCCAGAACGCTTAGTAGCCCCGACATCATCGCATCTTTAGAAGCAGGATGGCTTCCTGCCTTGGCCTTCTTTGCAGCAGCCTTCGCTCGGGCTGCCGCAGGAAACTCTCTCGGACTGGCCTATAGAATCGTAGCCCATTGCGCCTTACTCACAGGGCTAGTTTGTTTCAGTCGAGACAAGTAGTCTGGATTTACCGAATGATGGGTACCACTATATATTTTACACTTGGTGATGGCCGAGGCGGCATTGATAATGGTCAATTTGGCGGAGAGGCTTAATCTTTGTAGCCATTCCAGGATCTTCAAAAAGAGGGAATGCTGCAAGCGGTGCGAGCTCACGCGGAAAAAAAGAAATCCCCATTGCGGTAGGACGCATCTGGCCTCTTTCCTCGTGGACTACCCCATAAATCTCGTCAGAGACTCACTCTGTGTCGACTGTTTGTATAGCCACCTGTGTATTAACCTTCACCAGCATGTAAGCGATTTGGGAGGCAACGAGGTTTAATTTTGGGATTGAAGCCCGCCACTTTCGAGGATGCATCTAGGAGGCCTTGTCCTGGCCTATTGCCTTTTGCTAGAATGTGTAAGGCCCGACTTTACTCGATGTGCTAAGTTGGAACATTTTACATAGCATTTGTTTTACTCCATCGATGAGAATTGGATATGTGTGGGTGATTTTTTCAACCATGGTTCGTTACTTTCAAGGTGTAGGAATAGTAGCTTATCGACTTTCGTCTGCGGAGCTAATTTATTAGTAGCTGTAGCCGTAGGTTGCTGCACAGTTTTCACTATCGACACTGAATTTTGGCACAGTCCATTTCGTGCCACGGTGGCCAAAGTGCTTTTTGTTGGCTGCACTGTGACGACGGGTGTATATAAGATCCTATCGTCTGGAACCTTCAGGGGGGGATTTTCCGGACGAGGAAGGACGCGTGGCCGGCCCGGACGCCATTCATTCCGCAATGGCAGCGTGTATGTAGACACTCATTGAGCCTACAATTGTCTGTCTAGACCGTTGGTTAAAGGAAGGAGCGTTGCTCCGATACCAATGTTGGCGTAGGTGCAGAGTGCCAGGTTTGCCGCTGTTACGGTGACGCATCGATGTTCGGCCTCGAGAGTTGGTCGAAGCTCCGGGAGGAGTCTGTTTTGGTGGCAGATTGAGGCTAGGATTCTTTAATTGGAGCTGCTTTTGGTGTAGCTTTCCCCGATGATTTTGACTCAGTCAGAAGGGAATTGGATGGTCCTACAATCCCGTGAGGGATGGAGGCTGGTTGAGGAATTTTCTCAGCATTTTCAGTTGATCCGATCATGTCAGTATCGAGCGCAGGGACGGTAGGGGTTTAGATATTCCTTTTTGAAATGGCATTACCCATCTCCACTCATTTTGGAGACTGGTCAAGGCCAGCTAATTGTGCGATAGACCTCGGGAGGTCTATCATGTTGTCAAAAAAGATGTTTAGGTAATTTTTTCGAAAATGAGGCATAATGAAAATGCCTGCAGCTTTGTCACAATTAATGAATCGATGCGACGTTATCTAGATGGGGGACGTTTAGAAAACTGACTGATGCGTCAAATTTCTCGACATCTATGGATAGTGCACTCCGATTGTAGGGATCTTGAGTGGATATCATGTAAATGGCTAAATAAAGCTACATCCAAATATCACTTCCAAATCATTTCAATATCTGTAAGCCATATCACTAGGTTAATGATGCGATAAATTAATTTTTTAATATCTGATGGTTTACATGCCGTCATGCGTTCTCTCAAATGAACGTAACGTCAAGTCGAGTTACTCATGAGCAACGGTTAACTATGCCAATGTACATTAAGTAGTAATAATATTTGATCGAATACAACATTTTCTGCGACATGGATGTGAAGTATTTGGGTTGTGTTGGGTTACTTATCTTGAACTGTCAATAGTTCACAATCTTGATATTAGTTTGTATAAGCTAAATTTATTGGCAAAGCATCTGCAATGGAAGTCTGGTGATTATTACTTCTTTTGCTATCTAAGCTAGGTGGCGGAATATGAAAGTTATGTTGTTTACCTTGTTTTTCACTAGCAATGCTCATGGACAAGATAATCAATCTTGGTCCAATGATTTTTGTCGTAAATGAAACTCGAAAAACATGATGTAGTTTATGGAATTAGGCTAACCTTTTTTGTACTTACAAGACTGATAGTATATGATCGAGAACAGATTGCCTACGATTTTCTTCGATTTATAAACATAACTTTTATGCTTCCAGCTGCCCATTAGTCCAAACCAGCGCGAATCGGACTTACCATTAAAATATGGACCGTAGCCTCGGAGTTGAGGGTTGCTTGGAGTACCTGCTGGCTGAGTAACAAAGAAAGCAAAACATCATTTGGTCAGTGACTTAGCTCTGCTTGCTAACTGGGATCAGTGCAATTAAATTTTCAGCCTTTTTCCTAGAGTGTAAGGATAATATTTTAGGGAAGCTTTACTGTTTAAAAAACTGAATTGTGTTCATTGCGGATTATTAGTTTGGGCAGTCGTTAATATTTGAGAGCAGGTTGTGGACGCTTCGTGACATTAAAGTAAACTATCTTTCCGGTGCGGCTCCTGTTGTAGAATCGACAGGTACCATAGCTGTATCGAAAGATGATGATTTAGCTTTCTCATCTGGGACGAATGCGTACCTCGGCATCTTGGCCATTTTTTCTTCCGGACTTAGTGAATTGTCCGAATAAATCATTTTAATTGGTTTCTCTTTCTTTTGCTTTTTATCAATCGCTTCATTTTTATTTTCAAATTCTGTCTTTTCAACGGCTTCTGGTAACTCTTTTTGGTTGTCTTCCACATTATTTTGAGCCGGTTCGGTAGGTGCACTTTCCAGTAGCTTTGGAGGTTTAATTCCTGCTTCAGCCATTCTGATCATGTGGTCGATATCATCCGCCTCTCGGGCAGCACATGAGACCAGATCTTCCAGTGAGGATGCATTGGTGGAATGATCTCCTACATAGCCTTGGGAATGAGAGTGATATGTAGATGGTATGGACAGTTTTTGGTCTTGGCCTTTCCAGCCATTTCCACTCCAGCCACCCTGAGGTGGTCCTTGATGTAGTTGTTGCATCTGGTAGGACGGTACCGCTGGAGCACCAAAACTAGGTCGCTGCGGTAGTCCCGGAGCTAGTGGAAGGCTTGGAGGACGGCTAGGGAGACCTCCGTGTTGTGGAGCTGGTTGCAGTGGGGGAGACTGGTAGGTGTTAAAAGTATTACTCGATGAGACAGCGCCACTAAACTGGGGAGCGGCAGAGAAGGTTTGTGCGGGTGAAAAGCTAGAGGTAAAGGGTTGTTGGGTAGAATATTGTTGTGGTGGAGAATATTGCGGCTGATAAGAAGCGCCAGGCGGTCCGGAGAAAGAAGGTTGCTGAGAGAATTGTGGTTGGTATGGTGCCGTAGGCGGCACGAAAGTCTCTGATGGGAATGGTCCATAATTTGAGCTTTGTTGTCCACTGAATCCTGCTTGTGACTGTGTGGGTGGGGGATTCTAGCCAGTATTAGCGATTTGCAAGTGTGAGGTACAGATACAAACAAATGTGCTCATGGTACTATTTTGTTCTATATTACCACCAATGTTCGAGGCTCCAGATGCTGCTTGTTCTGCCTTCCGGGCTTTATGTTCGGCAAGCCTTTTCTTTAGCTCAGCGGGTGATTCGAGCTTTGGCTTCTTAGGCTGACCGCTTGCACTTGCAGCACCACCAGGTCCGGGGTTACCAGTTACAGCTCGACGTTCTGCTTCTGCTTGATAATAAACGGCAATTATACGCTGGCTATGTGCTTGAACAATATCCTCTGGAATCCCCTCCATACCGAAAATTTCATTCTCAAGTCCCTGACGATTTGGTAGTGAGTTATCGACATTTGTCAGGGTTTCTTTGTGAACTTGGTTCATATGTACTGATAAACCTGAAGTTTAATTAGTATAGCTTTCAGGGGTTATTAAGGTGAGAGCCAGACCTCCAGCGGTGTTCAGTCTGCGACCACATCTTTCGCACTTAAAGTGTTTAGCTTTCTGATGAGAAATGAGGATTTTCAAGTCATCGAAATCGCGCTCACCTGTAAAATCTGTCAGCAAGTCTCTTTGGTTCATTCACAGATCCCACAGTAATAACACCAGGGTCGAGCGAGCAGCTCTTCAATATCTGGATGATTTCGCTTCTTCTTTCCTACCATATTTGCAAAAAAATGATGGCCGCTTAGATTGATATGATAACCGTGACAAGGAAATTTGATGAAGTGATTGTTGCCCGAAAAAATCAACTATTCCTAATTTGGTCTAGCTACAAAACACGAACACACTTGTATAAGTTCTCGTCGGATCTGGAGGTAAAGAGTTACAACTATTACGTCTATCAATCATCACAAATTATTCAAAAAAAACTTCAGCGTAGGTCACAATTTCATGTTAAAATTATTTATATCCTCATGCAGTACACGCAACAGTCACTCAACCTTCCATGGTAAAGTAAGTGAGATCTTCTTCGGAAGGCTATTCATTCTCATCACGTATTGTAATGAGATGTAATGGAGACTGTATACATCAACTAAATTCATGGTCTATCCATTTGTTAGTTGCTGCGATAAAAATTGGGCCATCATAGTCCGCTCTTTGTCACAAACTCCTACACAAGAGCGGCTCCTCGCGCACCTACATGAAACCTACTAAGACAATTACGTGAACAGCCGGATTTGACGGTGTTACCGTTTGACAATCGTCATGGGTAAAATAAATGCACTCAAACACAGAGATCAATCCGTACGCACCAGGAAATGTGACTACCTGTGAATTTCGGTGAAATAACATGTGCACCCTCCTGCATGGTCGGTGAATTGCAATTATTATTATTTTGTTAATTCATATTATTGTCTTGTAACAGTCTATGACTACGTGAGACATGCAGTTCCTCTCTACCTGCAGGCCATGGATAACTATGCCTGTAGTATGTACCCTCCTGCGCCTCCCATACAGCTCCCCTCAAACAGTACCACCAACGCAAGTCCTCATTCGATTATACACTTAGAGGTGCCCTTCGCCCTTCATTATCTCCCCCTCCAGCCAACGAAACCATGGCCATTTGCGCGTGTATAGCAGCCGGGAAAACCCGCAAAAGCCACTGGGTGCGGAGTTCTTCTAGTACCTACATTCGGACTAAATCCGAAGACATAGTGACCCTTTTGAAGCGTTCGAAGATGCCGGCCAGCTGGCCGCTGCAGACTTGTGGGCACCTCTTTAAATTCACTCTCTGCCTTTCTAGCCTTTTTCCGAAAGTAGTGCTGAAATTTCAGAAAAGTCTTGACAGATTGCAATTGCTATACGGTAGCTTAGCCCAACCTCTTTTGTTCCGTTGACTCATCGACAAAAGAAGCCCTCCTGGCTAATTAGCCGACACCTTGGTGTTGGCGTACACAAACATTCCAAAGTTAAAACCGCTCGAAAATGTCGGTCCCAGCATGGTCTTCAGAGTCCTTTTCCCCCTATCGCTGCACTTCTAAGCCGCCTGTCCATCCTCAAGGTGGATAACCCCATTAGAGTATGAGTCCCTCATAAACTATTACCCAGGCTTTGTATTTTTCGACTTGATTTCCTTCTTGGGGGTATAAATAGCGTCGTAAATATGTAATGAGATATGGCTGGAAATTAATGGGGCAAGCTCCTATTTGCAATTGGAGCAACTTCTTCTTGATCGTTGAGGCAAGATGATGCGTGGTTAGAAAGAGGTTGAGGACTCAGATTAGAATGGTGAGAAAAGCATTATCGAGAAGTCGTCAAATGAAGATATGTTTGTGTTTACCTTCGACTTCGATTCGGATGCGATTCTTCTTGGCTACCTAGATATGCAGAGCATATTGAGCGATTACACCGGCTCCAAGGGAAGGTGATGAATTTGTCTTTGGCGGCAATGAATTGCAATTTTTAAGGTACTAGCCGAGCCATTTGTAGATCAATCCTCTACCATAGGCTGATGTAGGGTTGCGCTTCAGACACAAGATCCGGATTTCATGTACATATCGACGTGTTGGAGATTTATTTCATTGGGTATGTTGGAGGGGTCAGATAATTAAATATCCTACCAGTGGCATTGGCTGGGGGAAAAAAAGCCGCACTTTCAACAACAATTTCCCCACTGAACTAAAGCGAGAAGCAGTCCCTAAGGTGGATTACAGCCTTGACTGACATACTTCAAGGATATCATCATGATAGAAGTTGAAAGGATAAGTGCAGCCTTAGTTTAGTTAAACTAGATCTGAATTAGAGCTTGGAAAGCAAAAAGTGACATATTCTATTGTTTAAACCTCGGACACCATACACGGTTGGGGGACTATTCTCAACACCTATCAGTGGTGTCCCCTACCAATCTCCAACTCTCACTGTAGAGTCTGCAGAGCCAAAGTTGAGTAACAAAGTACTCACTCCGATGACGATTCCCAATCGCTTTCATCCCTAAGAGCAGCCCCCATTTCACCATTATCATGAAGCTAACCACGATCAAATCAGATGGTAGGGTCGGAGCCTTACTCATCACCAACCCTTGATCATGGAGGAAAAGCTATACGATTGGTTTCTGGAGCATACCCAACACCCGATACGGAGATGGTGGATTGGGTCAAGTCGGCCTCGACTGTTATAAAGAAGGGAGATATAGATGAATATGCGCACCTCGTGTAGTCCCGGTGTCTAGGCCTCGCCTGGCTGGGACTGCAGGTTTTTTGAGACTTTTTCCTGCGCATGCAGTTTCTACTGCTACCATCTTTTTTTCTCTGGGTAGAAGGTTCCGTGATAAAGGTGGCTGCATTCCATGGGTAAATACTGAGCTGAATGGCTATTCATCAAGGGCATTATATCAATCATCTTTCAAGAAACACAAGAGGCAAGGAGCACTATACAAGCTGTGGCTTGGGTCAGAGAGGAGCCCAATGTGCTAGATAGTGTATGACTCAAGTAGTACAATAAAACATCACAACATCTCCAGTCTCGCAGGGACAGGTTTTCAAGCAGATCAGACTCGACTGAGCCGATTATTTCAGTTGATTCACCATGGTGTTATCTTGTTTTGATGGTAAAAATTGTGCCGCCTGAATCTAAATAAATCATACCTGTCGACGAATGTTTTTGATAGTTTGTGTTGAATATTTATACAACAGTGGAATTAAGATTATACTTCATACCAGCTATTAATTTAGTTGCGTGTGGCTAATTGTTCTTGAATTAAGTCTCTTTACAATAATATTGTATATATAATATTGTATATCAAGAAACATCATTTGGTCAAAAGCGGCACCACGTTCCATGAACGTTATTTCATCATTTTGTTAATTGCTATTATCTTAATTGACCCACCTTATCTCATTTCCCGATTTATTCACGTTGCGCTTAGGCATGGCGGATTGGGGAACCAGAAGTGTAGGTTTCACGGCACCACCAAAACCACCAACGGACAGCGGAATAGCCGTTAACATGGATAACCTTAAGATTGTAGACTATTATTTAAAAAAGGTTCGCGACAGACTGGTCATAGCAGGTACTAACCCAACAGCGACACCGATGGCGGAGGTAGATGGGGCCATTGACGCCCTCAAGTCGCATGCATTGTCACTCCAATCGATAATGTGAGTGAGTGAGTGAGTGAGTGGGTTTTTATTGTACTACTTGAGTCTTCGACTATCTAGCACATTGGGCTCCTCTCTGGCCCAGGCCACACCTTGTACAGTGCTCCTGTCCTCTCTTGTTACTTGTAAGATCATTGATATATTGCCCATGATGAATAGCCATTCAGCTCAGTATTTACCCGTGGAATTCAGCCACCTTTTCCACGGAACCTTCTACCCAAAAAAAATCAAAATGGTAGCAATGGAAACTGCGTGCGCGGGAAAAAGTCTCAAAAAACCTGCAGCCCCAGCCAGGCGAGGCCTAGACACCGGGACCACATGAGGTGCGCATATTCATCTATATCTCCCTTCTTTGTAGCATTCGAGGCCATCTTGATCCAATCCACCATCTCCGTATCGGGTGCTGGGTTCGCTCCGGAAACTCATCGGATGGCTTTTCCTCCATGATCAAGGGTTGGTGACGAGAAGGGCTTCGACCTTAACGTCTGATCTGATCGTGGTTAGCTTCATGATAATGGTGATAGGGGGATGTGATGAGAAATGAAGACGATACAGATCGCGAAGGCGACTGGGAATCCTCATCGAAGTGAGGAGGTTGTTACTCAATCTTGGCTCTGCAGACTTTACAGTGAGAGCTGGAGGTTCGTAGGGGACACCACTGACAGGTGTTGAGAATAGTCCCCCTCCAATCGATAATGAAAGCGACACCAATGGAAGAAACAATGCTGGCCTTAAAGAAGGCAGTAACGAAGAGCCTCGAGGAGCCAGGGCGCAAGATGGCTCCTCAGTCGACACAGGTAATGGGAGGACGACCAACTTACACCTTGATCGTTGCACCTCCTGCAACTAAAGCGGCAGTAAGAATAAGATTAGAAGGGGCAGACAAAATGCAGCCGGTAGAGCTTTTATCCAAAGCAAAAATACATATCAAGGGTGCATACACCGTAAGGCAGTTGCGGAGCAATGACACTGAGGCGTTTGTGCAGTCAATCTCCCAGCGAGACACTGCCCTGAACATGGCTTAGCCAAAGGAGTTTTCCGTTTTAAAGCAGGATTATCCTGTCAAAATTTTGGAGTCCCACTTGGGACAATGATTCAAGGAGGAAAAAATGCCGACAACGGCAGAATGATATACCAAATAACCACGAAGACAAATGCTCGGATTCCTGGCATCAAAACCAACAGGTTAAGATGGCTTTACGATGGCAAAGAGTACCAATGGATGAATAAAAATGGCCATACTCGAGGATCAGTTATTGCCAGCCTGCCGACAGAGGCTCTTCAACGCGAGGTGATACGAAACGGCATTGTTCTCAATTCAAAGCTGTACACGACCCAGCTCTGGTCACCCCGGGTACAAGTCAAGCAGTGCTTCAACTGCAGCCAATGGGGGCATACTCAAGCCTCATGCAATAGGGCGAACTGATGTGGTGAGTGTGCGGGCATTCACCAGACCAGAGACTGCCCGAGGAAGTCTGTGCTTTGCTGCAATTGCGGCAAAGCCCATAAATCGTGGCAGAAGGGGGCGAGTCAAAACTTCGCGTCCTACAAGGCCAGTGTTCAGAGGGCACGGTATGGACTTTTGGAGAGAACGGCAGATCTAAGGAGAGAGGAGTCAACACCAGTTGACAACACATCAACAACAGCGGCCAAACAAGTAGACAACCAGGGGTTTACACTTGTATCCAACCAGAAGGCAGAGGTCGGCAAGAGAGGGCCAGAGCGCCCGCGAAAACATCCTGTGGACACAGGCCCACCACCTGCACTCACAACACCATCGGGGTCGAGCTTCAGACCACAGTCATCTAATTTCAGCACGCTAGGACAGGGAAAGGTGTTGGAAAATATACTCTGTACAATTTTATATGGATATATGTGATGAAGTAAAGAAGACTTGATATTTTACAAGTATGAGAACATTGGACTTCTATATACATCTAAGGGAGAAATCCCCACTAGTCTCATGTGCCTATCAAACCTAGTGATGACCAGCCACCTCTCATCTACCATGATGAGCCAAGGTACACTGTAGTAAGTAAATATCCAGACGTATATGCGATAGCAGGCGCGATTAGCGCACTCAAGACATGTGTAGAGAGAGTCGATCTTGTCGGGAACCTGAGACGAAACAGATAATGGTTGAGTCCTAAATTCGAGAGTCAGAATTTCCAACAGTATGAAATTCCTCTCTTCAAAATCACAATAGTTTATGAGCCCGGGCTCTTCCCTGCTCTCTCGCATGATGGATAAAACTGCAGCAATCATTCTAGCTCCTGGGACCTGCTTCCTAGACTGAGGATCTGACCTTCAAGCTGCTCTCATCAAGAAAGGTTGTTTGTCACACATTTTCCATAATCTCGAGGAAATAAGACCAGAAATCCGACCTACGGAGCCATTGAATTAACAAGGCCAGTCCGATATAGAATTTAACAAATTGTTGGACAAATATTATGATCATCTAGCCAAGTGGAAAGAAGGCGAGATCGAAGCTAAGAATATATTGCTCAGGTGGCTGAGTCTACATGTTCGACCTCAAAACTTCCGCCACATGTCAGCCAAGCAAATTTTTGATAATATCGCCTTCACTCGAGAAGAGAATGTAGCAACTCCATATGAGACTGCCGTTAGGAGTCTATGGAATATCCGCTTCACTACAATAGACGACTATTGCGATAAGTTTATGCAATACTACCTGAGTATCAACAGTGCGGCTGAGGCTATGGTGCCAAATGACACCACAGAGTCGGTAAATCCATACTTGATCTCAAAAAGGAATTGTCACGGACCAAGGGCTCGTTCTGAATCAATAGGAACCCTGTACGAAGATATCTTTGGAATTCTGCTATACTCTATTCCATTCCATTCTAGTCTATTCTGATCTGTACTTGTCTAGACTATTCTATTCTGTATGAGAGTATACTGGAAAGTTTGAGAACAATAGAGAGGAATATATAATGGGCAATTGGGATAACTTTAGTTGGGCAGATTATGGTCTTATATTTTAGGAACCTTCTTGATAATCTTGAATATCTTTGCACCTCGATCTATTGAACACCTGAACTCTTGATCTTTTGACACCTGACATCTTGACTTTTCGACTCTTCAACTTCTGAACATCCATTGATCTCTAGAACCATTGACCTGATGAACTACCGACCCTCCGAAGTATCCATTGGTTCACAGGTATGCAAGTTGTCTTTTCGTTCTGGGGACCGAAAAAATAGATTGGCTGGATATTTTCATGGATCGTTGTGGCATAGCGTAATATGAAACGTCATGTGGACGGCTAGGCTAAAACACAAATAATAGTTCAATGCACTTTTAAAACTAGCAAGGAAGACTGATAAGAGTAGGCTGGTCTCATTAGGTGATGTGTAGCAGATTGTTTGGCATAGAGGCGGTGTGGTACATGCTATTTGGTAATTTTATGTATATAAATACTCGGTGTGAAGAAGCATTGTTCTTCACGCAACGTCTTCTTCAATTACCTTAACAATACATTTGTTTACCCATCTCTTCTTCGGGAAGACCATTTATCTCTTTCCAGCTCTTCATCAGCAAGACCCACGTGTAGCCTCTATCGCTACTATCAATTGAAATAGTTCCGGAGATTGTAAGAATGACATACCAAGTATGAGGTTGATTTAGAGATATGATGAATCTGTTTAATGTACGAAGAAGTTTACTGATATTTAATGGATAGTTAATTGTAAAGAAATTGCTATAGTTCTATCTGTGTAGCGAGAAATCCCTCTATATACATGAAAGCGGGGTTTTCCGCACACTAGTGTAAATTCCAACATACTTCCTTATCTAACCTAAATGGGAAAGTTGTTGGAGATCCTGAAGCCAATGTATGCTGTAAGGCATCTATTGGCTAATTACTATTCATGCCAGTGAGTGATGATATAGGTTAATCATATCTCATGGCGTCAGTGCATATTATTCTAATATGAACTATTTGTCTACTGCAGACATGTTGCTGCCTTAATTACAACACTATCTACCTATTTGTCTCTTCCTAGAGAAGACCAGTCATCCCTTCGACCCACTCATCACCTTCATCTACCACCTAGATCTCCGTTAGACCACATACGCACCCTGTGGAACACTGTCCTAACCTCGCCCTTGAGAGATATCTGGCGTCAGACTAAAGTTCACGATAGCAAAAATTGTCTCGAGGAGTGTATATGTTATTTGTCCACAGGGTACAAGTGTGAGTAAATAGGGGGTCAAGGTCTTCCACAAGAAGAGATAGAGGGCACGTCGTGATCTGATACGAGTATGGGCTCGAAGTGGTCTTCACAAGGAAGAGAGGGAATATCTGGAATGAGAATAATATTGAGAAGACGTTGCGTGAAGAACGCAACTCGACTGTAGACTACGCTTTATTATATACATGCTCGTAGTTCACTGTTACATTACCTTTCCCTACTCAGTCCTGCAAGGTTTGTTTACTACTAGTAAGCCGTCATTCTAACCCCTGTTATTATTCCGTGAAAAATTGGTACCTCTCGCTGGAAAAACTGATGTCAATATTGAGACATGTTGGAGGGTCCAGATCACAATCATGCGGACAAGTAAATACAGCCAATGGAGGGGAAAGGAGCGCACATGAGAGGAGTAAAACTCTCGGGGGACCAGAAGATGCATGTATTTGTTGAAATTGGTGCTATATGGTAATGAAGGGTATCATTAACATGGAACGTAGAAAGGCATAAGTTCTCTAGCCAGGTTCATGATGACTCATACATTGACCAGCCTCCCAATTATCCACAATAAGCCAGTAATCGTGTCCCTCGCTTAGTTGTAATAATTAGTTTAAGTAGCACTCTGATACTAAGTGGGTTTAATCAACAACTCTCCACTATAGTTTTCAGACTCTTCAATCTCCCAACTCGCTTCACTAGGTGATATTAAACAGAAGCCTAACAGCTTAAGCTTCTCTACACAACTTCCATTATAACAGTATTTTGTGCAGACATCGCCATCAGAACAAAGATTGCTACTGGCAGCATCCAGAACTGAAACAGATCAAAAAAAAAATGGAAAAGGGAAAGGAAAGTCAAGAGGAAGCGCTGCTGTCGAAGACGGTGACGAGACTGACGACGAGGATGAAGGGGTCTCAGTCAATATGCTAGCTAGAGGTGCATCAGCTAGCTTAATTAAGAACCCTCTTCTATATGACACTGGTGCCTCCCACCACTTCATTTGCCATGAAAAAGATTTTGTTAAACTAAATAAATTACAAAAACCTTTCCAATTTGATCAAGCTGTTGGGACGTCTAAATTAGCCCATAAAGGTGTTAGTCTGATTACTATTGGAAGTACAACTCTTGATCTAGACGAATATCTCTTCTCCCCCAACTCAGCGTATAATATTATCTCTGCAGCACGGTTAAAAGAGCAGCACGGTATTGTTGCAGCAGCTTCAAATGAATTACTTGTACAAACAGAAGATAATAAAATGGTCGCAAGACTTAGAACAATCGATCATGTTCTTTATATTAAGCCACTGAAACCAACCGCTATTTCCAGACCATTAAACAGTATTGCAGCACCAGGAGTTGCTAGAATTTTGCTAACAGCCGACGCAAATAGTGTTGTGATCAGGCCCACTTATAGATCACATAACTTGAAATGGCTAGTATTAGGCAAGTGTAACCGACAGGACAGGCAATCCTGTGTAAATGATACGTCATTAACATACAGCAAATGACAACACCAGTATCTCAGCCATACATGATAATATGATCATATGACGCAGGTATATCTAATGATATAATTGTTGAATGGCTGAATGGTTGGGAGTTATTGCTATAGAGGGTATAGTTTGTGTACCATTTTTGTGTATAAATACTTGCTGCTAGAACTCTGTACATGGTCAACCTTTTCTACTCCTATCTTCAATAGTCATCAATATAGCAGATCTACAATACATATCCTTCTTCTTCTTCTTCACGTTAGACTTAAAGCGCTATCCTATATCCACCCAAGTTGACTGTTACATCCATTGCGACCATTCTTAGGCTTCTCATAACCTCGTTATCATAATAAATAAATGGCACCTGTTACAGGCTGTAGCCTTGTATGTGGATCCGGAACTATCCGGCTCCGGCTATGAACAAAAGCGCGCTAGTGTCACGGGAAAACGCGCTCGATTGGAACAAAACATCTTGCGCGCGCGTTGTAGATATTCTCCTCCTTAGATAAAATATAAATTCATTTTTGGACCCATAATTGTGAACAGCAAATGTGAAGTCCCTTCACAGCACCAAAGATTAGGCCATACTTGGCAACAAATCCTGAAGAAGACTGCACAGTGTTCACTAGGAATGGACGGTATTGACTTTATAGAATTCATAAACTGCGAGACGTGTCACCTGAGGTAGGCACAAAGATTTTTATCTAGAGAGCCAAGACCAACACCTGGTGAACTACTGGATGAAGTATTTGTGGATACAGTAGGAAAACTAACCACAGCATTTAACAGCCACCAGTATGCTGTAATTCTCACAGATGCAAAGACCCGAATGAGATGGTCCATTACCACCACTGCGAAGGACAAAATCGCGAACCATCTGATCCAATGGGTTAAATTTCAGCAACACCAATACGGTAAACAAATTGGAGTTGTCTTCAGAGATGGAGGCTCCGAGTTTTCTCACATGAGACAATACTGTGACCATCAAAGCATTCGCACTGATATTTCAGCACCATATACAGCGGAACAGAATGGCGCAGCGGAAGCCTCAAACAAAATCATTCTGAGAAGAGCTCGTGCTATGTTAATAGACGCCCGCATTCCGCCACACTTCTGGCCGTGGGCGGTCGAACATGCACGTTTCGTTACCAATAGGCTTTATTGCCTTCGTACCAAGAGAGTGCCAATTGTTGACTTCTTGCAATGCCTGAAGCAATTGCACCATGATAGAGTTGACTTTTCTTGTTTACCCCGATTTAGATGCAGCGCTTATAAGCTCATGGACTCTAAGCCAGGAAAATTTGAACCAAGAGCAGAAAAAGGATGGTTCGTGGGATTCCCCAAGAATACCAGCAAAAATTATCTGATATATCATCCTCGCTGGACACTAAAACAAGGCTGGAAATGAATAGAAAGTTGCACGCCTCATATCAATTTTGATTGTCACAGTTTCAGTACAAGGTGCATGAGCGATCTTGTAGGTACAGTATATTTATTATAATTCTCTGAGGAGAGAATTCCTGAAGCTAAAGACTACATATATAAACATTCTAAACTATTGCCTTTCGAGAAGATTCTCCCTGTAATCTGAATGACTGAGACTATTCGACAACTATCTAGAAGGTTCTCGGTACACCTGTCATCCCCATGAACCTTCAGTATGTTTCCAGAAGTGTTATGATAGGTCTATGATTCGGGTGTACATACAATTTGTGGGAGCTCGCTGCTAGTGATCACAGATGTGCTGCTGGGCCGGACAGGTCAAGAAGAGGAGTGGAGAATGATCTCTGTAGAATGAGGAAAGACTGTATTGCTTGCTCTATCTACTGTGGAGGAAAGCTCTCTACTTATAATCCCTAGACTATTGCTCACTAATTATACTAACTCAACGAAGCAGGAGCAAACAGAGCAAATGCATGCAGTTGCGTGACCATCATAACTGGAGCTGTGCACTGTAGCCATGTGGGTCTAGGCACAACAAGAAGGTTCACTGACAATATTCTAAACTCCGTGGCTTTCGAGACCTCTCCCAAATATTCGCTTTGTGTCATTGCCTACGCTAGCCAGCGTAGGCTACAGGAATCCTACAGCTCAACAGCCCTTACATTAATGAGGATACCATGTTTGGCGATATGCTCAACGCTACTGCCCATCACAGAACCAAGAGTTACTGGGCCAGTGAAAATCCGTTACCTATTGAAAAAGATAAATAGAGCAAATTACCGCCTTCTCGGTACAATCAAACTCCTGAAAGGTTTGAGTGGGAGACACCAACCTTGTCGACAAGACAGCAAGCAGAAGATTTTTTTGTAGTTTAACCATAGACCATAGACGTGAGTCACCTAGAGCAAGCAGCGGTGCAACCGACAACCTCACCTCCAGTAGTCCCATTGTGTTGTATAATCCACGTAGATTGCCAGGGCAGACGCTTGGGGCCACGTCGCGGTTAGTGCACATGACGGTGGAGCTAAACCGTATAGGTTTAGTGTGCGATGTGTGCATTGGCAATATGGAGCCAACCAGATCTCGATGAAACGGGGTTAATGGGACTAGCCAGAGACCGATGGAATCGGGGAGAGCGAGAGATACATTTCTCCTAGGAGAGAAATGATGTAACAAAGGGAATGTTCTAGCACGGGGCTGTGGACAACACAGTAAGTCTGGAACGACATATAAGGAGGACTTGACCTCCGTTCATTCACTTGTAACTAAGTTTCCTTAATATACAATTCAAGTCTTACATACAAAGAGAACACACGCAACAGTGATAATAGAGACCTACTGCAAGTACGAGTTCCCCAGTAGCACCCATCATCCCGCTCCTATATAGCCTCGTTATTATAACACATTGATACCTAACGGGGAAGCATCAGCCTCTCGAGTTGAGCAGCCGGAAACGCCAACTGCACCATCGCCTTCAATAGAAATATCAACAGCATACCCAGCCCCTGCAGTTCCAATTATTCCAGATGATAAGTGGCCGCAAAGTGATGAAAAGCTCAGTATCCTAGAATAATCTCGAGATATGCTAGAATCACAGTCAATTGACGATTCTAGCAGTGATGGAAGCGAGTATGATCCAAACGACTCATCTGCACAACCCGAGGAACCAGATATAACTGCCAATATTGAAACAAAAAGTAAACTTGATGATTGTTCATTAATTAATCAGCAAGAGAACAATGATTACGAAGATCACTGGGATAAGACAGACGAAATTGCCGAGCTAGGTCAAGGAAAATATGATCAAGTAATGATAGGATGGGACGAGCTACCACCTATAGCAGGACAAAAACGCCAAATCTCGCCAGAGCCAGAAGTATATTGCATTAAACGTGGTAGGACAGTAAAAAGATCGATTATCATAGTTCAAACCACAGTAGATTAGCAAGATCTAGTAGTGATCCCAAAACATGGTCAGAAGCAATGAATAGCGTAGATGTTGTCACAGTCTAAGCATAGGCACTTGGGCAACCTTATGGTCAGAGGTAGTTTATTTTCAATCTATGGTGAACTACAGATTGAAAATGATAATAACAGTTACTTTATACATGATTATTATCCAAGCCAATGACACAGTTATCTATCCGGATCACTTCTCGTATCCCTTCTCGTATCCCTTCTCGTATCCCTTCTCGTGCCCTATTCTTGGAGGTATTTGCCACTTTGTGAGACCCTGCTTCCAAGAATAGTCCCTGCCTAGTTTCATGCTAAGCCTGCGTTAGACAGCGCAGGCTACAGGCAATTACCGGCTTACAAGCCGTCACAGGTTCCAATCTTACAGATATCAGAATTGAAGATAATTCACATTGTCAGGGGAAGTGTTATGATGTGAAATCACTCAGCCAATAAGAAAAGGTGTATTAGATGATATAAAGATCTATACAGCGTAACAGCATGGCATTCTGCCATGTCATTACATATATCAGGTAACCAAGAAGGTATGCTGGGTGAGGAACCAATATGTGGGAGGAGATGGAGGCCAAGACTGAACACCTGTACAAGGTGTCCTCTACAAATCTGGGAGTGAATACTCTCCCAGAGCCAAGTTCTGTCAAATTTCGCAATTCTGAAGAAGTTGGCTCGCGAGGCAATAATTCAAAATTCTCCGCCATGTCAAATTTTCGCTCCCAACGAGTTCGACTCCTATCCAAGACTCGTTAAGTTTACAAGTACGACTTAGTACATCCTCGTTCCAATGACTACACCTCTTATCAACTATTCTCTGGCCTCAGCTAGTCGCCAAATACACGCCCACGCCGATATTTACACCCGACGGAGGAAACAATGCGTGGCGCACAGATCTGGGAGACAGTTCTTTGGGATGGATATGAGAGGGATTGGGATAAGTTTACAAGATGATTCAGACGATGGATACAATCTTGACGGGCGTTTAATTTTGAATTTTGGCAAGGAGTTTTAGGCATTGAGCTTTGTGCGCGCCAAGACTTCGCTTGCGAGAGTGCAGCGGACACTATAACAACACGCAAACGATGGAAGGTGCCGTGGTCCGCCTCCTGGTGGTGTTCTTTGGTATAGTTTGAGTAGCCTGGGCACCTACTCCACTTGGGAAGGAGACACCGAAGACTACATTTCGCGCGGGGAAAGTTCAGTGGATGATGAAGGCATGTCTGGATAACCCAGGGTTTTTGGGACGTTCCCCTAGGTGGGTATTCACGGATGAGGGTTGACTTGGGGTGAAGAAAAAGCCGCCATAACTTCGCAGTGGTACTTACAAATGAGATCTGAGGCATGAGTGCTCTTATTGTAAATTGAGTCATCTTTTCTGTACATTTTCTCCCATATTGTGTCATAGCTAGATAGCTGCATACGCAATTAAAATCTGATGCAAAAAAAAAGTGGGAGGAGATAAGATAAGGTTTCACAGACTAAACCATCATGATGAAGTATTGAAGGTAGGAGCGAAGATGTACTATCTTCGTACGTCATATCTTCGTCGATTAATACTCTAGAATTCTCCCTGTCATGACATCATCTAGATCGGAATAATCTTACTTGGGTGTTTATGACGTCAATTAATCAATAGCATGCGATATTCTTAAGTCACTGAGAGTATGATATCACCGAAAGTATGACATCATGAAACTCATGATATTATGGAAAGTGTGATGGTTAACTGGATTGGGCTATGTATATAAGAGAGTTAGTATTAGAATATTCAGACCTCACGCAACGTCTTCTGAAAAATATAAACGCTTCTTCTTCTAACTTCATCTCTTCTTTGGGAAGACCATTACACTGCCTCACTTCTTTTGTCTCCTTCACTCCTCTCAGTGACACCTCAGCCTAAGTTATTGTCGTATGATCCCCATTCCATTTACGATCTCATTTCGTAACCTGTGGAACTACCGCTATATTAGACTCCTTGAGATAAGGTCACGCAACCCTGGGAAGCGAGAGCACACACAAAAGCTTGCAGATTCTATTATCATTAGACATTCTTTCTTATTCTTTGTCTTAGAATTCGCTCAATAGATTGAATATATAGTTATACAAGCTGTACTCTCACTTGTGCTTATTCTACGCCGTGACATACAGGATGTATTAGACTATTTGGGAAAAATGAGTTTTGCATTTGGTAAAATCTAAATCTGTGTATATTTTTTTGAAGGTCAAAACCTCTTCTATATATTTAATGATCATATTTGACCTAACTTCTAACTCAGTTCAATCTGAAACATCCAGAGCGACGTTTAAACGCTAACTCTGTTTCGTTATGCAGAGATAACAATTTCAAAACAACCGCAAAATCAATAAGTCCGTTGTGACTGCTGTTAAGCCTAAGGGTTCCTGTAGCCGACGCTGTCTATCGCAGGCAATTATACGGAGGGAGGTTCCTGGGAAGACCTTGGATGACAGGGAACCTAGATGATCCATATTGAACCTTGTTGAAACATACTGAGAGTCCACGAGGGTTAGAGAAGTATCAAGGATCTTCTAGGTGACTATCGGAGAGTCTGAGTTGTCAAGTCATGGAGAGAATCTTATCAAAGAGGGATATTTCAGACTGTATATAGAGGTAGTCATTGAGTACAGGATTCTCTCTTTAGATACTTATAATAAACATATTGTACCCACAAGATCGCCCATGCATTTTGTAATGAAACCGCGACATCCGTGATTATTAAACAACGAGATTAGACGAGACACCAACTAGAATGCCTGAACATGACTTCACGTTTCACAGGATGTGGTTGGTGTAGTGTCATCATAGACAGTTGCATGTGGATGATAAGAACAAGAATGTAAACTATTTGTCACGGTTTCATAACAAAATGCATGGGCGATCTTGTAGGTACAGTATATTAATTATAATTCTCTAGAGAGAGAATTCTAACAGCTAGTGACTACAAATATATATAATCCAGAATACTCCTCCTTCCATAGGATTCCCTCTATGACCAGAATTGTTTGGATTCTTCAACAACTTCCTAGAAGATTCTGGATGACACCATTGATCTAATTGCCTGCGCTAGCTAGCGTAGGCTACAGGGATAATTAGGCTTAACAGCCGTTACACTATTCTACAGCATATGATAGAATATCTTACATCACAAGATGGAATATTCTACTAGCAATTAGACAGATGAGCTTTAGGTATAAATAGGAGTATTCTCCTTTGTATAGATAGTAACCATCGGAAAACAAATCTAATAAAGCGAACACATATCATTGTCCACTTCATAGTATTGTCAAGCACATATTGATAAAAGCTACTGTTTGTATGCAATTCATCTCTCCATAATCACAATACAAACTCAAGACCACAGTCTTCTCTTTTCAGCACGCGAGGGCAGGGAAAGGATGGCGAGATCCACTACAATTTTAGCCAGTCCTGTCTCGGACTTTTGGCCAATTGCACTTCCTGTAGGTAACAAAGTATTATAGATGAACAGAAATTTTAATAGGGGGAGGGGGTTTTTATCGCCGGCAAAGACGAATTCTTCACCTTCCAGTGGTGCCGGTGTAATCGCTCAGTATGCTCTGCATATCTGGGATAGCCAAGAAGAATCGCATCCGAATCGAAGTCGAAAGCAACCTCAAGCATGTCTCCATTTGACAACTTCTCGACAATGCCTTTCTTACCATCCTCATCTCAGTCATCAACCTTCTTTTGACCACGCCTCATCTCGATTCAACAACCAATAAAGAAGTTACTCCAATTGCAAACAGGAGCTTGCCCCATTAATTACCGGCCATCACCGACCACAAATTTACGACGCTACGTATACCCGCAAGGAGGAAATCAAGTCATAATATACAAAGCTCGGGTCATGGTTTATGGAGGACTGATGCTCTAATGGGGCTCTACATCTTGAGGAACGATAGGCGGCTGAGATGTGGCGCGAGAGGAGGAACAGGCCTCTGAAGACGATGCTGGGACTGACATTTTCGAGGGGTTTTCAACTTTGGAACGTTTGTGGGCGCCAAGATTAAGATTTCGGCTAATTAGCCAGGAGGACTTCTTTTATCGTTGAGTCAATGGCAATCCCCAGCGCCCTGGACGGCACAAAAGAAGTTAGGCTAAGCTACTATACAGCAATCACGCTCTGTCAAGAGTTTTCTGACATTCCAGCACGACCTTAGGGAAGGAGGCTAGAAAGGCAGAGTGCGAATTTCCCGAGGTACATACAAGTCTGCAGCGCCCAGCTGGCCGGCCTCTTCGAACGCTTCAGAAGGGGCACTATGTCTTCGGATTTAGTCCTAATGTCGGTATTAGGAGAGCTCCGCACCCAGTGGTTTTTGCGATTTTTCCCGGCTGCCATACGCCCGCAAATGGCCATCGTTTCGTTTGTTGGAGAGGGGAGAAAATGAAGGGCAAAGGACTCCTAAGTGTATGATCGAATGAGGACTTGTGAGGGGTGGTACTGGTTGAGGGGAGCTGTATGGGAGGCATAGGAGGGGATATACTACTGGCATAGGTATCCTTGGCCTGTAGGCAGAGAAGACCTGCATGTCCTACATAGTCTTAGACTCAGACAGGACAATAAAATGATTTAAAGGGGGTTTTTATTGTGATGGTTTCCCCCTCATGTAAATAAATAGTTTAGGTTCATGGACACCTGCATGGGCCCATAGGGCGCCAAATCGGATTAAATGAATTCAAATTCAAAGTCAGTCCTTAAATACAGAATCCCGAGGCTTTAGTGATCCCGAACTCCCAGTGATCTAGCTATAGCCAGCCACTCAATCACCGCATGGTAGCATTTCCTAGCCACTTTATTCCAGATACTACTGAACCTCGTGTCCACTAACTGAGCTTTTTTTTTGCATCAGATTTTAATTGCGTATGCAGCTATCTAGCTATGACACAATATGGGAGAAAATGTACAGAAAAGATGACTCAATTTACAATAAGAGCACTCATGCCTCAGATCTCATTTGTAAGTACCACTGCGAAGTTATGGCGGCTTTTTCTTCACCCCAAGTCAACCCTCATCCGTGAATACCCACCTAGGGGAACGTCCCAAAAACCCTGGGTTATCCAGACATGCCTTCATCATCCACTGAACTTTCCCCGCGCGAAATGTAGTCTTCGGTGTCTCCTTCCCAAGTGGAGTAGGTGCCCAGGCTACTCAAACTATACCAAAGAACACCACCAGGAGGCGGACCACGGCACCTTCCATCGTTTGCGTGTTGTTATAGTGTCCGCTGCACTCTCGCAAGCGAAGTCTTGGCGCGCACAAAGCTCAATGCCTAAAACTCCTTGCCAAAATTCAAAATTAAACGCCCGTCAAGATTGTATCCATCGTCTGAATCATCTTGTAAACTTATCCCAATCCCTCTCATATCCATCCCAAAGAACTGTCTCCCAGATCTGTGCGCCACGCATTGTTTCCTCCGTCGGGTGTAAATATCGGCGTGGGCGTGTATTTGGCGACTAGCTGAGGCCAGAGAATAGTTGATAAGAGGTGTAGTCATTGGAACGAGGATGTACTAAGTCGTACTTGTAAACTTAACGAGTCTTGGATAGGAGTCGAACTCGTTGGGAGCGAAAATTTGACATGGCGGAGAATTTTGAATTATTGCCTCGCGAGCCAACTTCTTCAGAATTGCGAAATTTGACAGAACTTGGCTCTGGGAGAGTATTCACTCCCAGATTTGTAGAGGACACCTTGTACAGATGTTAAGTCTTGCCCTCCTGTTCCATCTTTACCGTCATTGTCCGGCCACAACTTTATTTGAGGCTTCCTTGGAGTGCATTTTAGAGCACCAACAAACCTTCGTCGTGTTCCACTTGGCAACACCAGTATAACAGCTATAAATGAATGGTCATCAGTTATGCAAGATCTCCAAGTATGTTTGGGCTTCATGCCATGTTTATCTAACCAAAAATCTCAATACAAAGAAGTCCCACAAATTAGAATTATCACATTTGAGCGCTGGCATCATTAAAGGTCCACCAGTATCAGCATATTTCCTCGTAGAATATTTATTATTATTGAAATAGGTTGTATCAATCACGAGAAGAGGAAGTGGCAGGAAGGCAGCTCTAAGGTCGAGGTAGAAGAAGTAGATTGGCTATGAGGAGGGAGTGTCTAGGAACAGGTAGAGACTATATGCTGACGTGCACGTACCACATGTACGTACGTCATCTTACCTAAGGCCAGGTTGAGGCGAGACCGTAACTATCCCCCCTCTTTCTTAGCGTCGTCCTCGATGCTTAATGTTCCTAGTTTCCTTTAATATCTCCTATACAATAAAGTGTGTTCAGTCTTCATCTTTAGTTTCTATCCTTCGTCCTATTCCAATCTTCCACTAGTTGAATTCCTTCACGTCCGAGAATCTTGATCAATTGCTTTCTTGTCATCCATCTTGTGATTGAAGGTCTTCCTGGGTTACACACGGAATATTGTAGATCTTTGTCACCATAAGGACGGTCAGCAAGAATTGCGTAAACCGATTCACGGGTAAATTGGACTTTTGGGCGACCTCGACGTTGCGTGTGATCCTCGTTATCCGGTAGATCTAGAATTTCCCAAATACGCTTGTTTTCAGTTATGTAGTCGGCGGGTCGTGGGGAAGTCGGGTTTGAGGTGTGGAAGTCATCAATAATCTTGTCGTCTGAGTGAGCAAAACCAACGAATGTTTTTGGCACCCATACTCTATGCCCTGTTTCTAAGAATTCTACTTGGTAGTGCGCTTGGCGCCCTCCTTGAGCTGTCCGGCAAGCAAGAATCTTGTAGGGGTTCAATCTGTTTTCGATTGGGGACATGACTTTTTCGCGCCAAACACGAGGTGATTCTCTAATAACTTGGCCTTGGGCCACGTCTGCGGCGTGATATTTTTCGAGATTTGATACGTGATATACTGGATGTGAAATATTGAAGGTTGGGGGTATATGTAGGCGGTAAGTGAGCGGACCATCGATTTCTTGTATACGGAAGGGGCCTATCCAGCGAGGTGATAACTTTCGTGATTTGTTACCTTCGAGGGGTAGATGGCGCGTACGTAGCATTACTTGATCGCCAATAGCGAATTCCATTTCCTTAATGTTGTGATCCTAGTCTGCGCAAGGGAGCAAGGGCTTCATAGGCAAGACTCGATGATAAAACAACATGACTTTATTCATGCAAGCTCATATTAATGCATGACTCAAATGTGAGTCGTGCTAATTATCAGGAGCTCAAGGATCAAACAATGTGGATACGCATTACATGAGTACATTAGACAATCAGTGGGCATGGCTGTAGAGTAAATCGTACATGTATATTATCAGGTCCATTTACCTCTTAGGTAGACTATGCGTTCATCTTTAGATATCCATTTCATACTCAGATAGTCTAAATACATTCGCCCACCACCAAGAACATCATTCCACATTCTTCTTCACACATACTATCCTACCACCATACTTATCCATCTGACCTCGTAATTATAACAGGTTATGAGCCCGGGCTCTTCCAGAACCAACGAAGATAAGCACACAATGGGTAAGGACCATACATTTGTTGTTCTCGACGACGACGAATCCTTTAGTAGATGGGATTCATGCCTGCAAGCTAGACTTGCAAAAAGGCGGGTACTTGGTCATGTCTATCATGATATAGAAGAGATTGACCCAAACTTGAAACCAGAACAACCAGTGAAGAAAGACCAGGAATCTTTAGACGATTGGGACAAAAGATGGAAAAACTATCGTCAAGCCGTCTCAGAATGGAAGCTGGAAGAAGTCGAGGCGAAGAACATTGTACTTGAGCGACTAAGCAAAAAGATATGGCCTCAAAATCATCAAAGAATGACTGCCAAAGAGCTATATGACAGTGTTTCATGCACACGAAAGGAGTCTGCAACTGCACCGTACATAGCCGCCCTACATGAATTCTTGAACTATAAATTCACAACAACGATTGAGGACTATTGTACGAATTTTACGACCCTATATCAAAGTGTCAACAACTCAGCGGAGTCTATGAATGGCACTGCAGATTCACCGAGGTTCAAAATTCACGAAACAACAGCGGCCGGAATATTTCTCCTCGGGACGATCGAAGTTGAATGGCTCAGCACATGGCGTGACACAAAGGCTATCAGTACTAATGATCAACCTGTAGACTTAAACACGATGATATCCTCGCTGAGAACAGTCGGTGCCAATCGGAAGCTAACGTCTCAAAGTTATCCCCCAGCTGTCATAATGGCTGCAAGTGGTTCCCACACAACGGACCCAGAAGCTTGGTGTAAGAAATGTAGACACAAGCATCGGAATAAAGATTGTTTCAGAAAGCATCCAGAGTTAAGGACTCGCAATAAGGGAAAGGCAAAGGTTATGTCTGGGGTAGACCTTGATGAAGATTCAAATAATAACAGCGAAACCGATACAGATACTAACGAGGTAGCATCGTACGCTCGTCAAAATAAAAACACTTTCATGTATGATTCGGGTGCATCACACCATTTTGTCTCAGTGAAGAGTGCATTTAATGGCCTGCAGAAACGTTCTAGCCCATTCCAGTTTGATCAAGCAGTAGGAACCACCTCACTTGCGTATCAGGGTAACGCCGTTATCAAAATTGGAAACTTGACCTTAAGACTACGAAACTGTCTCTACTCACCTGCTTCTTTCACCAATATCATCTCAGCAGGAAGGCTACAAAGACTCGCGGGTATCTACCCCAACTATGAAAAAGGAATTCTCGTTCAGCGACGTCAGAATAAGCCTGACTTGCCAGTAGCGAGTCTCGTTTGTAAAAATGATGTTTACTACATCAATCCACTTGGGAAAACTCGGGGAGTGAGTGAGAAAATTATTGCGGCGCCAGGTGTAGCTAGAATACCCAAAGCAACTAATACTCAGAGATGGCATCAACGACTAGGTCACACAGGCCAAAGTATTTTGAAGAAAACGGCAGAGTTTGCTATAGGATTAGAAGGGTTTGATACTAGTGACCTCAGTACGTGTGAGACATGTCATCTCAGCAAGGCACAACGCTACGTCTCACGCGAACCAAGGCCCACTCCAAACAAACATCTTGATGAGGTATTTGTTGACACAGTAGGTAAACTACCAATTTCAGTCAATGGCAGCCTATATGCAGTTATAATCACTGACGCTAAGACACGCATGCGTTGGGTATTAACTACAAGCTCCAAAGATCTAATCGCTCAAACACTTGTTCAATGGGTGGAATCTATGCATCACCAATTTGGCAAAAGGATTCGTACAGTTTTCAGGGACGGAGGGTCTGAGTTTTCCAAAACGAAAACTTTTTGTGAAGAGAAAGGCATACGTACAGACATTTCAGCGCCATATACCCCTGAACAGAACGGTGTATCAGAAGCTGCCAATAAGGTAATCCTAAGAATAGCACGATCTATGCTAATTGACGCTGGTATGCCTCCATACTACTGGCCATGGGCAATGCAGCATGCATGTTTTGTTGTTAATAGACTGTTCTGTTTGCGGACAAAAATGATACCAATCATAGACTTCCTCCAAGGTTTGAAGCAGCCACACTCTGACAAAATTGATCTGAGACTTCTACCACGATTTGGGTGCCGTGCTTATTGTTGGAAATGGAGACACGGAGTGTTGTGGACGTATGGGCCCTCCATTTCGTCTAGGTTCCCGACACAATCTTGTATGTGTTTAAGAGGTTGGAATGGGTAATATGGTAGCGCTTCAGGCTACCTATTAGATATATGAGCGGCTGTATGGCGTGGGCACAAGGAGGTTATTGGGGGTTTTCTATGCCTAGATGGCGCCACACTCGTTTATGGTGTGGCTTAGACTACGTGTCGCTTACACTTGTACTTGTAGTGCACACTTTCCACATTTTAGCTTTAATCCGAACATGACACTCTTTTAGTCAACTTCTACTTTCGTTCCATGAATATTGCGCCCATTTCATTGCGCGATATTTCCAACACTTATAAACTTCTTAATCCAAAACCAGGTAAGTTTGAGCCGAGAGCAGAGAAGGGCTGGTTTGTTGGTTTCCAAACAAACACGGATAAAAACTTTTTAATTTATCATCCACATCAAACCTCAATAAAAGGATGGAAATGGATTGAAAGTTTTACACCTCATGCCAGTTTCAATGAAGAAGTCATGTTTGGAGATAAGATCGATTCCAGAGAAAGGCAGCAAACAACTGATTGTTGGACCAATGACCGTTCAGCCCTCACGAAGCATACTCAAGCTAAGCACTATACAAGTCTTCCGAAAATATATAGCCAATCTCATACAATTTCAAGCCATGATCAGCCAGCAGAGGAAATTAAAAGCGCAGGAAATGATCGTTCCATTAATACTCTTCCAGCAGTTCCACTCGAGAAACCAGAAGTTCCAGCATCTACTGTAGATGCACAACAACCAAACGTCCCATCAACATTTGATATCTATCAAAACCAGCTTGATTCTCCAAATGTCCCAACTCGGGACGAGGTCAACCAAATTGAACCGGACTTCTCCGAACAATCAGAAAGCGATAATCAGAATACTGACGATTTGGATAAAGAGTATTTTGATGATGATGAAGTCACTACAGATACAAAGTTGGTATCACAGCCAGAGAAACAGGGGGAGCTTGTCCCTGTCACAAAGCCCGTAATGCCTGAATATGACTTTGTCATGACAGGTTGGGATCCAGTTCCTCTGGCAGGAAAAAAGCGACATCATTCATCGGAAGGAGATCTTATGCTCACAAAACGAGGTAGACAAGTCAAGAAAGTAGATTATTACCGTCTACACCATGGTAAAGCTGTACTCCCGTTCACTGATCCTAAAACCTGGGAAGAAGCTATAACTAGTCCCGAAGCCAATGAATGGAGAAGAGCAATGCTAATAGAGTTTCAATCTTTGAAAGAGACAGGTGCAATTCAAATAATTAATGAAAGTAAGTTACCGCAGGGTCGCAAACCGATGAAATGCAAATGGGTGTATAAAAAGAAATTTCTGGCGAACGGAAAAGTCGACAAATGGAAAGCCCGTTGCACTGCAAAAGGTTTTACACAAAGACCCGGAATTGACTATCAAGAGACATTTGCACCAACTCCAAGGCCGGAGACAGGAAGAATCATGCTCGTGTTGGCGCATCAGTTTGGCTGGCATCGTAGCCAAGGCGATGTCCCAACAGCTTTTCTGAATCCTGAGCTAAAGATTGATCTCTATATGGAGATGCCAAAGGGATTTGAAAAGAAAGGACATGTGATTTTGCTACGCAAAGGATTGTATGGGCTTAAACAAGCTGCAGCTTTGTGGTATGATGATGCAAGAGCCACTTTGGCAAATCTGGGCCTTTACCCAACAATATCTGACGTTTGCCTCTATACCAACAAGCAGAGAGACTTATTTGTGTTGTTGCATGTTGACGATTTCCAAGTAATGGGACCAGCCGCAGGAAAATTGATGATTTAATGAAATCGCTACACAGGAAGTATAAGCTTAAAGTAGTGAGCACAGATTTGTTCCTTGGAATAAACATTAGTCAATCACAAAATAAGACCCTTAAACTTTCACAAGGACAATATGCTCGGGTACTACTTACAAGACATGGTTTAGGAGATTGCAAGCCGGTCAACTCACCACTCGAGCAACTAATGGAACAAAACAGTTCACAGTGCGTGCCAGAAGTCAAGGCTGACTACAATTCAATCATTGGTGGGCTCCAATATCTAGCAAACAATACCCGCCCAGACATCGCATTCTCTGTCAATCATTTAGCACGGTTTTTAGCCAACCCATCAGTTGATCATCTCCAAGCAGCATGTCGCATTTTAAGGTTTATAGCAAAGGATCCAGATAAAGGAATCACCTTCACCAAAATAAGTGGTAGACCAATCCTCGAGGCATACTCTGATGCAGACTTCGCAGCGAATCCTTCTAATAGTCGATCGACATCAGGGACATTAATCAGGCTCGTATCTGGACCAATTTGTTGGAAGTCACACTTGCAAAAAGAAGTTGTACTATCGACCACTGAGGCTGAGTATCTTGCTGCAACGGAAACTTGTCGACAACTACAATGGGTTAAATCCCTATTTGAAGAACTGGGTTTGACCGACCAAATTGAAGGAGCTGAGTGCACACAACTGTACGTCGATAACCAATCAGCGATTTCGCTGATCAAGAATCACGACAATCACAAGCGCTCTAAACACATTTCCCTTCGGAATTTCTATTGTAGAGAACAGCATGAGAAAGGTAGAATAAAGGTTTCGTACGTCCCGTCGGAAAACCAGCTGTCGGATGCTTTGACCAAAGCTAAATCACCTGTTGTAATCCACTAATCCACTAATCAAGTGACCCATGCATTTAATGGTCGTTATCGACAGGGGGTCTGTTGTGATCCTAGTCTGCGCAAGGGAGCAAGGGCTTCATAGGCAAGACTCGATGATAAAACAACATGACTTTATTCATGCAAGCTCATATTAATGCATGACTCAAATGTGAGTCGTGCTAATTATCAGGAGCTCAAGGATCAAACAATGTCGATACGCATTACATGAGTACATTAGACAATCAGTGGGCATGGCTGTAGAGTAAATCGTACATGTATATTATCAGGTCCATTTACCTCTTAGGTAGACTATGCGTTCATCTTTAGATATCCATTTCATACTCAGATAGTCTAAATACATTCGCCCACCACCAAGAACATCATTCCACATTCTTCTTCACACATACTATCCTACCACCATACTTATCCATCTGACCTCGTAATTATAACACTTATGCCTTTTATCATAGTATTTTGCCATGCTTAAGCGCGTTTTTTGAAGCTGCTCCCTGCATTGATCGAGAATAGACTTTTGTTTTGCAGCCCAGATTTCACCATCGTTGTCTATATCTATGTTGTCACCACGAGATTCGGGATGCGATTGGCACCGTGGGTGGTAGCCATAGTTTGCAAAGAATGGAGTAATACCGGTTGTGGAAGTTTTCGAGTCGTTGTAAGCAAATTCACATGTATCTAACCATTCGTCCCAGTCTGTTTGAGAAACATTAGTGTAGGCACGAAGTAATGCTTCGATTGTCGTGTTGACGCGCTCTACTTGACCATTTGCAGTGGAGTGATATGCCGTTGTCGGTTGCTGAATGATGCCTAGCTTCGCTGTAATGTTCTTCCAGAGCTTGTTTAGAAATCGGGTATCTCTGTCAGATACTATGGTGCCTGGGATTCCATGAAGTCGAATGCATTCACGTCGAAATAGATCTGCAGCTACCCTTGCATTCTGTAAGGATTCCTCTCCCGATCCTCCCGATCCTTCCGATTCTTCCTTCGCCATATAATTTTACCCTTCTTCTCATGTTGTTATGACAACAGTATAATCCTTTACATATGAGATCATGTTGATATTAGGTTAATGTCTATGTTATGATGAGCTAGTGGAAGGAAAGCAGGTATATATGATGGCTTAGTCTGTAGCTTCAGAGTTCTTCACGCTTAGTTTTCTGTCATACCCAACAACTTCGGAACACCTTCGGATTACCTCTTGTACCTTTAGTTACCACTAGTACCCACTCAAACCTTTAGACCTCTTAGCTATTTATATTACCCATCTTTCAAACCTTTAGTTCCTCCTATTTATCTCCAGTAGACCTTCAGTCATCTCTTGCGACCCATTCCGACCTCTTCTCATCCTCCATTTCCGCTTCAGGTCAGACGCCTACGCTCCAATCTGACACATTCATAGATTGGTTTCCCTTCAATTTGACTGGAATGAAGTGGGCCATCTTGGTGAGTGCATCAATGATAACCAAAATAGCATTATTTCCTCGTTCAGTAGCCGGAAGATCGGTAATGAAATCTATATGTATCCTGGTCCATCGTCCTTCTGGAACAGGGAGCGGAGAGAGTTTTCCGTAAGTGGCGTGGTGAGGATCCTTATTCTCGTTGCAGTTGCGACATCCACGAACATATCTTTTGACATCACACTTCATATAGGGCCAGTACCAGTCGCGGGAACATTTTTCGTAAGTACGAGCTTGTCCTTGATGGCCGGCGAGAGGAGCGTCATGGCAGAGTTCTAGGATGCGGTTTCGAAGTGATGGGGGTACATAGACTCGTTCATCTGCATATATGAGAATATCATTGCTCCATTTAAGATCAGAATCTTCGTCCAGTGGATTTATTTCCGCGGCGAAGTCATCGGTAGCTGTTGCGGTGACGAGGGCATTGTAGATATCTGGTGGGACCTGTGATAATGCAGCAAGGCGAATAAATTCGTGGACTTGGGGAACATCGTCCACAGTGAGTTTGTAATCTTCCCGCCGGGATGGAAGATCTGCTGGATTATTTTTCCCTGGCATATGTTTAACTACATAGTCGAAACGGCTCATTTGTGACCAATAGCCAGCCTGGCGGCGGTTTAGGTTGGCAGTGGTGTTGAAGGTTTGGAGATTCGCATGGTCAGAGTATACAGTTATTTGATGCCTTGCTCCCTCGAGGTAGTGACGCCAGTGCTGTAGACTGTAGCAGATTGCCATTAGTTCTTGATCGGGTGTACCATATCTGCTTTCTTCCGGGGAATGTTTCTTGCTATAGAACCCAATAGGGACTTTGACATTATGGACTACTTGTGATAATATTCCTGCGATTGCGTAACATGATGCATCAGTTTCAAGGATGGCGGGGAGGGATGGGTCCCATATATGAAGAACTTTGGAATCTTTGAAAGCCTCTTGAAGGTCATGGAAACTTTTAAGACCAGCTTCAGAAAGCTCAAATCGACGTTGCAGGTTGCATTTACGAGTGAGTGCAGTCAAGCCGTGCGCTAGTTCAGAGAATCGCGGAATGAAGCGTCTATAGAAATTTAGGAAACCGAGGTAAGATTGGACTTGCTTGAGGGTTTTTGGCTCTGGCCACTCAGCAATGAGTGCTACTCTAGAAGGATCAACTGTGATAGAATTGTACTGAATTAAATATCCAAGAAACCAGGTTGTAGTAACTTCAAACTCACATTTGTCAATTCTGGCGTAGAGGCCATTTTTTCGAAGAATTGACAAGACATTCCGAACACGTTCGACAACTTCTTCTTTTGTATTTCCCCATATGAGTATGTCATCGAGGTAACACATCATTGAGTTGTTCAGGCTCATAAAAATGTCGTCCATCCATGCCTGGAAGCTTGCGGGAGCATTACAAAGACCGAATGGCATGACTTGATATTCGTAGAGTCCAAATTGCGTGAGAAAGGCAGTCTTCCATTCGTCTCCCTCGGAAATACGTAGCAAATGAAATGCGTTGCGTAGGTCGAGCTTTGTGAAGTATCTTGCGCCATGCATCTTACCTAAGAAGTCGTCAAAAAGGGGAAGTGGATATGCGTTTTTGATGGTATTGTCGTTTGTAGCACGATAGTCAACGCAGAGTCGTAACGCTGCATCGTGAGGTTTTGTCCTGAACATGACAGGTGATGCGTTTGGAGATTTGCTTTTTCGAATCCAACCTCTACTAAGGCCATCTTCAATATAGGTCTTGAGAAGTTGAAGTTCTGTTTCGGACATTTTGTAGATTCGGCCACGGCGAACTTTTGCGTTTGGTTTGAAGTCAATCTTGTGGTCAAGTCCTGGACGATGAGGGGCTAGTTTTTCGGCTTTGGGTTTTGAGAAAACATCTTCGAATTTCTTGTAGTGTTCTGGTAAGACCTGTTCAATTTTGACTTCCTGTTTCTTAAGAATGGCGTTGAGTTCGAGTGCGTGCAATGGCTGGGTCCAGTCTATAGGGTGTGTATTTGATTCCATTTTCGTGTCATTGTCGCTAAGTTGACTTTCGCACCGACTTTTACGCATGAGATTGCGTACACTAGATGCTATATTATTTATGCACTTATAAGTTGACTTGATATTTTTGCGGTATTGTCTCGTGCATTTGCGCTCCAAAATTGTTTTATGGCAATCTACTAAATGCAGGGCATGGGGGAAGAGGATGGGTGTATCTTTGGAATGAGATTTTCCTTGAGGCAATTGCGGCGTGATTCTAGTTTACTAGTGCTCCAATTGATATCAGGGTTTACACTGTCTAGCCATGGGTACCCAACGATTGCGTCTTGATGCTTTAGGGGAGCTGGAATGAACTCGTGACGGTCTTTGCCGAGCTTACCGAAGTCACAGTCTAGTTCTATAAGGACTGACTTATTTTTTGGTACGATAACATGTCCATCGGCAGCTGTTATAGGGATGTTTAAAGAAGTATTTTTTTTTATATCTAGGTCAGGCAAAAGTTTCTCGTTGATGAAGTTGCTTTCCGCCCCACTATCTACCAATGCAATAACATCTTTTCCTCCCACTAACCCTTTCACTAAAAGCGACGGACGAGGTTTAATCCTAAGTTTAGGGTCAGTGTGGAGCCAAGTTGTTAAAGATGAAGAGTAGGAACGTACTGATTGGTCTTTGATGTGAAAGTCGTTGTCTGTTTCTTGGTTGATGTAGTTCAAACGCCGGTCGTTTTGACGTTGCGGCCGAGCTGCAGCAAGTCGGCAGGCATCAATACGATGTTCATTTGATCCGCAGTAAAGGCATAGGCCCAGGTTGTAGCGCCGGTCCCTCTCTTCCCTCGTTAAAGGGCTTCGTGGAACTGTATTCCCTGGGCGAGCAGCCGATTGTTGCGATGGGGTAGTGCGACGTGGAGGAAGAGTATTGGTACCAGGGGTAGGGAAGCGTTGGTAGGTGGACCTCTCTTTCTGTTCTTGGAAGAGATTGTTGTCTACTTCAATAGCCAGCTTACGTACCATCTTATAGTCTTCCCTGTCAATTGTAGGAGTGCGGTTCAGAGACTTTTTTACCTCATCCTTCATATGATTTAAGAACTGAGGTGCCATAACTTTGGAGTTGTAACCACAGGCGTTTGCTGCTTCTTCAAACCGAATTGAGAAGTTGGTTACAGAGCCAGTAGTGTGGCGTTCGAGGTACTGGGCTTGCATCCGGTGCAAGTATTGCGCGTCTTCGAATGTGTCTTTAAACTGCTGTATGAATTCACAGTAGTTCTGAAGTAGCTCAGCTCTCTCTCCATTTACAATAGAGGTCATCCAACCGCCGGCACGACCAATACAGTGCTCGGCGATGCAAGCAATTCGGGTATATGAAGACGCATATGTCTCTGGGTACTTCGTAAACCGAAGGTCTAGGGCCGCGGCGAAGAGCTTGAATTTTTTTGAGTCGCCATTGAACATCTCAATCTTGGATTCCTTGTTTTTTGCGTCTCTACCGTCGGATGGGGCGAAGACTGCGACAGCTTTATTGAACAAAGGCAATTTAGAGTCCATTACTTCTGCCTGTATTTTTACAAAATCTTCTCCTTTACGAGGTTGTTTTGGTACTTGCCGTGATCGCAAAGATCTAGTGTCGGGTGTTATGGGAGTGGTTAGCTGCAAGGACATACCCTTCTGCAGTTTAGATTTGGAAAAAAGTATATAGTTTTCGCGCGCTCTCTGCGGCGATCTAGTAGAGCTGGGTTCCTGATGGGGATAGCCAAAATCACGAGAAGAGGAAGTGGCAGGAAGGCAGCTCTAAGGTCGAGGTAGAAGAAGTAGATTGGCTATGAGGAGGGAGTGTCTAGGAACAGGTAGAGACTATATGCTGATGTGCACGTACCACATGTACGTACGTCATCTTACCTAAGGCCAGGTTGAGGCGAGGCCGTAACTGTATCAGACCAAGTCGTAAGCATCACGTGAAGGTAAAGATTAGTCTACTAGGCGAGCATCGTGAGACATTAGATTTTGTAATAATTAGAGACTGTCCTTTTAGTAATAAAGTTGCTCACAACAATCAATTTGCTGCACTAAAGTTTAACAATTATTATTATTATTATTATTTTTGATTATATCAAAGTCCTAAGCTAAAGCTCTAGGTCCACTATCGGTACAAGACTGGTGGAGCCGGCGGGGATCACTGCTTACAGGCCCAACTCATTCCAACCGCGAGACCCGCTACAGAAAAAGTAGAAGGTAAATTATAACTCAGAAGACACCACCTACTCCGACTCCGAAATCGAGACTCCATCCTTCAACCCTAAATTCAAGTAAATAAGAAATTTTCTCAGAGAAACGACACTTCTTGCCTCGTTCCCTTTCGTGTCATGCGTTGTGGCAATGGCTAGTTTATCTGATCCCCGCTGAGAGCAGTGGATGAGTGAGCAGGTCGTCTATCAAAACAGCCGGTTTCCTGCGCAAATATTTTGAAGCTTTCCTGGCACTTGGGCCCGAGAAGCTTTTTGATAAAGTCAGCGTGGGACATTGACTTTCTGAGCCTACGCGTTTGTTGTGCGTGATGACTACAGTGGATGAAGTGGGTTGGAGTAGTTTCCTTCCCACAGCCTCGTAGAATATTGTAAGTCAAATTGTATGAAAATCTGGATATTACAGCCAGCACGATGTCTACCGTCCCAGGACGTTGAAATTATTGGCCTAAATTTCTCACAATTGATTGCGCCGATCAAATGACAGTTCAATCCTGGAGCCCATAGATGGGTGTATTAAATTTAGCATTGGCTTATCGTATTCAACCCAAAATTTTAATTGGGTGAGAATTGTGCATACAGCGCTACCTCAAATCCTAACGGCGCTAATTGAAATGCCATCTAAGTTTAGTTTCGACCTTCAACGTCTACCTATGATGTAAAATTGGTTTCTAGTAACTGGCGATTCGGTGGTAATAGTAAATTTACAGCCAATAAATTTGGATGCATCAACCATGGACATGCGCATCGTAAATCAGATTCATGTAAAGCGATCAAATATGGACTTCACATGCAGGTCACGGAACACAATATGTCAGAATTATCATTTATTTAGGGATATTGTCGGACATCGTAGCTAACATGACACATCATCAACAAAATAACCTCAACTCTAGTCGTTCCTGGGGTCAATCTATGGTTGTGGGCAATACTTTTGTCTCGAATCAGAGGAATCATTTTGATTAGGGATCTTAAATCCAATCATTCAAACTGAATACTATCCTGGCAGAGCTGATTCGTGAATAGAGTTATCACGGTGTGACGTAAAAATAAATATTTATTGATATATTAATATATATATGTTAGCTTAATTCTTCATTTTATCCAACGAAAGCAAATAATACATGTTGAAGCTTTGAGATCAAATCCAAGCCGTTTACCCAAAAACATACGATAGTACTACTAACATTTACAATTACATCAATATTCAAAAAAATCAATTGATTAATTAAAGCAACATATGGTAAGTTTATTAAAATTTAGACCTAGAAGAAGCTTATACTAGCACAGTTCATTGTTCAATAACTTGAGTGATAGACACTAAAGACTGCCACGAGGGAGATTCCCAATCCACGAAGTTTTCCATAATCATTCAACTCTACAGCAGTTATCATTCCACCGTCTCGCGCAATCTCTCCATGCGATCATATTCCTGAAAGTGAACGATAGCCTTAAAGACACAATGTCTCTCACCACCACGATGAAGGAATACCTTGCCATGAAACCACTAAAATCTCTTTTGGATAATTTCCGTGACCTATATTATGCGAAATTTTCTACACCATGCGGTGCCATCTTCGAAAAGCCCAAGGACTTCAGTACACGTCATTACCCAATAAATAATTTGGTAGATTCTTTAAAGATCTATGTCGACAAAGGGCACTTGCTTGCGAAAGACATTAATTATATTGGATCGCGTTTAGACAGAATAATTAACTGGATGGAGTCAAAAACATTTGAACTGGCACCTTTTGTATCTCTGGCTACGCTAATTCTAAACTACGCTTCCGATATTGAGATATGGGTATCACTTTTGGAACTTGTTGACACGCTTGAGAAGATAATTAAAGCCCAAGAAGAAAAGCTAGACAAACCAGAAGCCAAATCCATGTTTAGGCGGACCGGAATAACACGCGACTGGACAGAACAAACCATGCTACACATAAAAATGATGCTTCGAAGAGAAGTGTACGGGTCGGTTTTCTTTAATGTTTATGGGTTTTGCAGTAAATACTTCACCCAAAAATCATGGACAAATAACTGCATGGAGTTGGCTAAGGAATATGTGAAGCGCTCTGAGGAAGATGATTTAAAATTTCCAACAGTTCTAGACGAACTGCTGGTTTGGGAATGGATGAAGAATGTAGAAAACAAAATTTTCCATTCGTCCGAAGACTCTTCCAAAACCTCGAAAGAATCACCTAACTCTACGCCGGCCCAAGCTGTACCTCTTCTGAAGGGTACTCAACATCGTATGAACCAATCAGGCGCCATTGATGGTGCACAATCAGAGAGACAAGTTGATTACTACATCACACGACGAGGTCTTTCGACTTCATCGCATGGCTGGCGCGATATTCTCGTGATTGGAGAGTTAACAAAGTCCCCAAAAGATGAGTTTATGAAGAAGTTTCTACAGCTCTCTGCGCTAATGCGGGAGGTGTTTTTTGCGCAGCCCCTTCGACAGTTTGTGCACGGGTTTATCCTCTTTGGTACGTCTCTTCTGCTTTGGGTATATGATCGGTCAGGGCCGTACTGTAGTTCATTTATCGAAATTGGCGATTCACCGCAGACTCTCGTGTATGTGATGGCGGCGTACATGTCAATGAGCGATGCAGAACTTGGACTTGACCCAAATATCAAGTACGAAGCTCATCAAATTACGGTAATGCTAAATGTACCCGGTACAGAGAAGACGCGCGAGTTTAGACTCTTTCCGGAGCCAGTCGCACAGCCAACAACACTTGTGACTAGGGGAACCAGCTGTTATCGGGATCTAGACGGTGGCTGTATAGTCAAGTTCTCTTGGAGAATGTGCGGGGATGACTCGGAGGCCGAGCTGCTCGAACACGCGAAAGATGTAGATGGCTTGGTGAAGCTTGTGGGATCGCGCGATTCTGTAAAAATTAGCGAACTTCGAGCAGGACTTATTTTCACACATGAGATGGTGAAAGATACGCGTCCAAAAGACAAAGCCATGGCCACTCCACTCCAGTTCACTGAAGGGTATATGCCAGATCAAAAAAAAAGCACCAGCAAGACCGTGAAGCAGAAGCGGAAGCGAAACAGCGAGGTGAATGAAGCCGGAACTGAGTATGGACGGTCGAGTAAAAGGGCAAGATCTTCAGCTGGATGTGAGCCAATCCGTCATTAAAATCTTGAAGGATATTTACTAACAACATGACAGCATCAGTCATTGCAGAAAGTTTCACGGAAAATAGGCCACCTGTGTCGTTGAATGTCATCACCGAAGAAGATGTGTCTTGTGTCCCAGGGGACAAAAGCACCAACATTTCCGAAATCTTTGTCGGAGGAGACAGGCAGTCTACGGGAGAGAAACGAAAGAACGTGGATGGCGACGAAGTCAACGGTGGAATCAAAAGGCTCCGACTTTCAAGCTGTGGAGACAATGGAAAAACAATCGACAATTCCAGGACCAGCAACCTTCCCGATATAGAAAAAGTCATTGAAATCTCGCCCTTCATTTTCGGAAGTGACCATTTGAATGTCACGCATGATATTATCGGGCCCGAATTCAAAGTCAAAGTCAGGGTTGCAGAGATTCGAGATCGACAGTCCTCTGCCGTTGCGACAACGCCATTTGGACGACCGATCCATAAGGCTGAATCGCCAATTGAACTAGTCATCGGGTTGCGTGATGCGATCAAGGCGCATAGGTCACTTCTCAAAGATGCCATGATATTGCATCGGGATATCTCGGAAAATAACATCATCTTGACTGGTTCTGATGTCAGTAAGGACTGGAGGGGATTCTTGATCGATCTAGACCTGGCTGTATTGCTATCCAATGACAAGGCTCAAAGAAAGATTCAGGCGATGACCGGAACTATGGAGTTCATGGCATTAGAACTTCTCAGTGGTAGTTGTGAAAAGACCGGCGCCATAGTCAACCATTCATACCGCCATGACTTGGAGTCGTTCTTCTATGTCCTCCTATGGCTCTGCATGAGCAATGGGTGGGAAAAAGGCAAAAAAGCGGACCAAGAGTACCTTTCGAAGTGGTTCACAGGAACTGCCAAAGAGATCTTTAAATTTAAGAAAACTCAAATGGAAGAATCAAATTTCGAAGAAGATGTCTTGAGCAAGTTCTCGCTGAAGTTTGATGGATTGAGGACACTGGCAAAAGAATTTTGGAGAATAGTATTTCTCACAAATGGAACATTTTCTATTGGTTCTTATAAGGATAATAACACGTTGTATAACCTTACCATTGTAGCATTTGATAAGGCATTACAGAGAATGACAATGTGAGGGAAAATTACTGATAAATCCTCTAGTTAAGGTATATAGGAATAACTCGGGCTATGTAAGCCAACCAAAAGTGTCACGGAATGTATGAATGGAATATCTGGATCTGGATGGGTCGGGATAGATAACTGTGTTGTGCGATAAGGAGAGTAAATCTAACTATGTACATGGAAGTCTCTAAGTCCCAAGTTCGCTAAGCCATTCCTAGGACTTAGTCCCGTGACAAAAAGGCGCAAATAAACATTGGAAAAAATAACGGTTTTTACAAACATAAAATGTATGACGCAGCAAGTGGAAAGTTGGAAGAGTATGGAGAAGCTACTCAAATCAGAGGTTATTTCTCTCGGCCTTTCTGCATTTGAAATTATTGAATCTTGCAAGTGAAGTATTCAGTGGTCCATATGGATATATTAGCTTACAACAGAATGACTTATTGAAATCTTATAGATTTTGCTTACAAAACAACTTGCTACAGGAACGTTAGATGTAAAGTTCGGTGCGGACTCAAATGAGCCACAGGTAGTCTAAAGGAGCAAATTTTTGCTTTGTGTGGTTGTTCTAGGAATGTATAGTTCTTTATCATCTTAATTGTTGGATCTCAGCCCGTATAGAAGACCGTGGATGAGATTGGGCTGGAGTAGCACAGAATAGTATGGAACAGAAATGCGATTATGTAACTTTCTGTAAAGACGGTGATATCGCTCAGGACATTTACCTTCATGTGAGGATTCAAGATTGACTTACCAATTAATTACTACGAAAACCTGATAAATCACGGGAGACTACTCTCAACACCTGTTAATGGTGTCCCCAAAGAATCTCCAGCCCTCATTATAGAATCTGCAGATTCAAGACTGAATAACACCGTTCCCATATCGATGAAGATATCCAACCGCTCTGCAGTCTGTATCTTGTTCATGTCCAACAATTCCTCCTATCAACATTTTCATGATGATAAACACAATTTTATTAGATGTCAGGGTCGAGCCCTATTTGCAACCCTTAATCAAAGAGGAAAAGCCATCCGATGTGTTTCCAGAGCGTACCAACAACGCGATACAGCTGTGGTGGATATATATAAGTTTGCTTCTGATGTCATAAAGGAAGACATAGGTGACTTTGCGCATCTCATATGGTCCCGGTATATAGTCTTCGCCGTCCTGCGGCTGCAAGTTTTTAGTTTTCCCCCGATAACTAATTCCGTTTCCACCTCGGGCAATGCCAGACGTAGCCCCACATGGTACAGAACACTATTCTCAGCGTATCTAGGGCCCTTGCTTCAGTGGAGGGAGTTGATGCATTCAATAGCTGGGTATGTGTCATAAATTCCTTCGAAAGGTCACAACGTCAAGTTTGACTCGAACAGAATTACGAATTCATGTTAACAAATTCCCCCTTTAATTTTGTTTAAAAATATATTTTCACTGAGAATCTTCTACATATCATGAGAATTTTTGGACGGACGACATCCACGTATAGCATAATCTTCGAGCGCAGGATGATAAGAACCTGGTTTTCATTTGCTTTGATAGGTCTATACAGGTACCAACACGCCGGGTAATTTTATTTAGTCTGGTCAGACCATCACATGAGGAGCTCAAGTGCTGTGCGCGGGCACGACGTTAAAAATTATAAATAAATATATATTTTTTTCGAAAAATGGGTCGAGCTGACAAAGTTCTACTAGGAAGTTTAATGAGCCCACTAGACGTCACCTGGGAAAGAGGGCGTATTGTGGTGAGCTAATGTTGAATAGAAGGGCTCACTATCTCTTCTTTCGTAACGTTATTTTAATTCGTTCAACAGCCTGCGAGCGTAATCCCAAACTATTTCTATATCAGATGTAAAGTCCCTGGTAGAGATAAATTTGGTACAATTTACTTGAAAGTAAAAGGGGCAGACGGCTATTTGATTTTTTTAAATCAATTGGTCCTGTGCTTAAGCTATGTGTCGTGGTGTTCTCCGGTATAGTATGAGTAGCCTGGGCACCCACTTCACTTGAGAAGAGGAAGCCTAGACCACATTTCGCGCGGAGAAAATTAAATTGATAATGAAGGCATTTCTGGATAACTCAGGGTTCATGAGACGTTCTTCTGGGTGGGTATTGACGGATGAGGGTTGACTTGGAGTGAAGAAAAAGCCACCATAACTTTAGATTGGTTCTTGCAAATGGAATCCGAGCCATGAGTGCTCCTCCTTTATATTGAATCATCTTTTATGTGCTTTTCTTTGATATTGTGTCAAAGCTAGATAGCTGCATCTGCAATTAAAATCTGAGGCAAAAAAAGGATATTTGTCCACTATGAGTATAGGATTTATGAAGCCGGTAGGGTTCCCTGTAATTTTTCCTACAGCCTACGTCATTATAACCTCGTGAATCATCGCCAAAAGTGCAGTTGATTAGGCCGAGACAAAAAACCCCAAAAATCAAAACAACCCCAAAAATCAGAATATTCCATATTGAACCCAAGCATTGCGGTCCTCGCACAGCTCATTGTCCGTCAAACCTTCCAAAGGACAAATTTACTCCATCACCGCTGAGAGCAAAAGATGGGTTAGCAGGTACATTTGATCCAGTCGATATCCTACTAATGGTTAGTAAATGTCTGTGTAAGGCATCATAGAGGTCGCTGCGCCCTCAAGCTTCTTCTTCAGATTCCAGCGCTCCGAAACCTTATCCCCTGGCCATCGAGACATCCTTCACTGAGGCGATGGTCGCCTCTTTAGCCCGAGCTCGTGCCATCTCCGCAAACCTTCCTTGCCTGATATGACGAATCCATGCGAGCTGTATTTTGGTCACCCGTCCGGATTTTTTGAGTCCTGCTTGGCAGTCCCGGGACTCCGATCGGTAAGGTTCCCCTCAGTTGCCACATCTAGTGAGGGCCTTGCACTCAGCTTCCGAGTGCATATTTGATCCGCAGTTCCAGCAGACTGGAGCGCGGGAGCAACCACGAGTGGCGTGGAAGCCCAAATAGCGTTGTTACTGTTCGATTGGTTGACAATGTTTGTGGATGTTAGTAATGCCAGACTCGTCGAAAATGCGGAAGCCTGCGTGAGAGCAGAGTCTCGGTGGAAAAGGGCATGCCAGTTGCGCATTGGGGCTCATGGACGACATGAATTATCAGGCCACACTTGGACTGTTCTCTTATCAGTCACTCGTTCAATTTGGCCCTTGACCCAAAGTTTTAACTGAGATCCTCACCTTCCCACTCTATTTTGGCCTTCATGGGCACGTATAAGATCCTTAGGGCAATAAGGATCGAAGGTGGTTCGATTTTGGCGTTGTGTTTCACCAATTTTGACGAGGTATCTAGAAGAACCTGTCTTTTCTCCTCGGAATTAGGTAGAGAGGCAAATCCTGACATGACTGGATGTGCTGAGTCGATTTGACTGCCGTCGCAGGTGAGTCCCTTGACAGCAGCTTTAGCACTCGAAGAAGATAATTTACGCCATAGATGGCCCCTTTCAAGGAGAAGCAACATTTGTTTGTCGACTATGACCTTAGGAGCTTCTTTTTGTTGGGCATCTTTAGACATTTTGAAATTATCTAATGCTTATTAGGTGGATGGATCACATTGAGCTCAATTCGGTGCAATAATAGAGTACTGTAAATTGGTTAATTGAACGCACGGTCCACTTAGGGAAAAGATGACTTCTGGGAACCAATGCACAAGGAAGAATCAAGTTGTTTCTACTGATTTGTTGATACCCGAAAATTATCTTCACCTGCTTTAGGCCAGGTTCCCCAGTTTCATAATATTTACGAGTCCGGTATTTTGCTAGGAAAATTATACCCATTCAATTTTTCTGCCCAACTGGTGCCATGTTGTAAAACTTAGAGAGGACTTTGTGTTATAAATTGTCAAGGATTTCTAGGAGGAAATATCTCGAAGAACAAGTGTACAATTTCGGACAAGAATATATTGATAGTTGTATAGGATATCGAATTCTCTTCTCAATATGAATTAATAAAATAAAGTATTCCGTTAACTTAGTTTAACATATACAAATAAGCCAATCCTTAAATACAGATTCCCGAGGCTTTGGTGATCCCGAACTCCCAGTGATCTAGCTACAACCAGCCACTCAATTACTGCATGGTGGCATTTCCTAGCCACTGCATTTCAGATACTATTGAACCTCGTTTCCCCCAGCTGAGCTTAATTGTATGCAATAGAAACAAGTAAATTGATCTTGATGATCAAACTAGAAATCTAAACCTTCATACATACGAAGTCTAGATTTCCAACACTTTGTTGTGGTTATGAGCTGTGAGGTGTATAGCAATTATATGACTCTGCTGTCCGTCGGTGGAGTAGCACGGGCTCATGTGCAATGGTGAGTCGCAAAGATGGCGCGCTCACGCTGGATGATGGCACGATGGACACTGAGTGCGTATCACTGTGGCCAAATGGGTGTCAGTAGGTATCAAATGTGAACTCTTACTGACAATGGTGATATATGAAGGTGATGCTAGATGTGTTGTAATTAAGGCAGCAACATGACTGCAGTAGACAAATAGTTCATATTAGAATAATATGCACTGACGCCATGAGATATGATTAACCTATATCATCACTCACTGGCATGAATAGTAATTAGCCAATAGATGCCTTACAGCATACATTGGCTTCAGGATCTCCAACAACTTTCCCATTTAGGTTAGATAAGGAAGTATGTTTGAATTTACAATAGTGTGGGGAAAACCCCGCTTTCATGTATATAGAGGGACTTCTCGCTACACAGATAGAATTATAGCAATTTCTTTACAATTAACTATCCATTACACATCAGTAGACTTTGTCGTACATTAAACACATTCATCATAACTCTAACTCATCCTCATACTTGGTATGTCATTCTTACAATCTCCGGAACCATTCTAATTGTACATAGATTTCATCTGTAGCTGTAGTGCTCTTTAATTAAACATTTACAACGCAATACCGTGTCCCACGTATCTTTCTTAAGAGGTTATGACCCTTGCGCTTCCTGTGGAATCACGATTATTACTTCCGTTATTCTTCTGTTTACCACTCTATACACCACTCAGTTTCTAGTACTACAGTGTCCTTGGTTTGTATTTACATCTGTGCCTCTACCTTTCAGTTTTTATCAAACAAGGTATCTCTGGCTTGCCACTATTTCATCTTAAATCTTTCGTTCCTCCTTAACATGTGTTAGACTCTTCGAGTCAATTGAATAAATGTAAAATGTAAAAAGTGTCTATTGATTCCTGGCTGCTCTTCTTCTGTCTATTACTATCTAGATTATGTATGTTCAGAAAATGGCAAAACTCGATCTGTCCCCTACTTGTCTCCACGAACTAAGTTTCTCATGGTTTAGAACGAAACATCTCTAGTCAGAGGATATAGAGTTCTTATTACTATAGCCCAAGCGAAATACCTTTGTTCGAAACAAGTAACTCCAAGCTTTGTAAACCTAACACCTTAACTCTAAATCTGACTTTGATCGCTTCCAAACTATCCATAGTTTGATAACATGTCACCATCTAATCTTCGCGCCAAGAACATTACACTTCCTCCAGCATTGAAACTTCATGGTATCTCTAACCTGAAAGACTGGATGCTTCTCATAGAATCGACCTTGCGACAAAACGCACTCTCAGATTAGATCAACCCAACAAAGACCGAAGCTATATACAAGTCTGAAAAGGAAACTGGCTCTAAAGGTTGGTCCAGCTCAAATGAGCTTGTAAAAATGACACTGGCAATCAATGTCGATCCGGAATTCATTCAGATTGCGTTGTTTGTAAATCTTAGAGCAACGGCTACTGTAGATTTTATTTGGGGCAAATTAACAAATATATTATATTAAGTATATATCTTGCAACCACTTCTATTCACTGACTCCTCTTCCAAAGGAACTCAACACCAGAATAGTTTTCCATCTCAGCTCTGACCACCTTTCCTTCTATGACTAATTCATGACTAATCCAAAGCTCCTTCCTGATCAGTCTCAGGGTTAAGTTTACTCCAAGCAGATCAAGGTACTGTATGCAAGATTATTCCTACAGATTGTCATGGCCGAAAATTTAGCCTGCAACAGCTATAAAAAGCTTTTTTGCTTTCTATTGTGATAACGAGGTTATGAGAAGTCTAAGAATGGTCGCAATGGATGTAACAGTCAACTTGGGTGGATATAGGATAGCGCTTTAAGTCTAACGTGAAGAAGAAGGATATGTATTATAGATCTGCTATATTGATGACTATTGAAGATAGGAGTAGAAAAGGTTGACCATGTACAGAGTTCTAGCAGCAAGTATTTATACACAAAAATGGTACACAAACAATACCCTCTATAGCAATAACTCCCAACCATTCAGCCATTCAACAATTATATCATTAGATATACCTCTATTATATGATCATATTATCATGTATGGCTGAGATACTGGTGTTGTCATGTGCTGTATGTTAATGACGTATCATTGACACAGGATTGCCTGTCCTTTCGGTTACACTTGCCTAATACTAGCCATTTCAAGTTATGTGATCTATAAGTGGGCCTGATCACAACACTTTCTTCAAGGAAACAGCATTGCTGCTGTTGAAACAAGTATCACCGACTTCCTCGATCTCTCAGAGAACTTTGAGAAGTATTCATCCTGCCAGACTTATATTCCGGCTCCTAAATCAATGGTCTCTGTTCTTCATTCTCTCGGTACACCTCTTCACTCTCTCGTGTACTGTCTGGTATTGATCTGTGCAATATCCATAAAATACCCTCAATTGGCATCCACCCAAAGATACCACTTCTCTGTTGCAACTCCTGTCAATCCTGCTCCTACACTTGACACTCTATATACAACTCTCCAAGACCACATTAGATTGGCTGAGAGTATAGCGCCTATTCCAGTACCTGTTGCACAAGCTCATGTTACAGGTCCCAAGTTTCAGAGAAACAAGAAGTGGGATGGTCCCAACTGCCAATGTTGTACTGGTCCACACGATGACACGAAATGATTCTTCAAATATCCAGAACTGTATGAAGAGTATATGAAGAAATTTTCTAGGGCCAAATATACCGAAAATAAAAAGTAGCATTCTGAGTTTCAAAAATGTCACCCACCTAGCAAAATTTCCGCTCATTACTTTGACTTTGATGCCTGTTTTGAGAATTATGATCCATTTCGAAAGGATACCAATGACCGCATTCAGCCAGCACTTTTTCCATCACAATTGTCTTCAAGTTGTACTGCTGCTAACTGTGACGGCTTGTAAGCCGGTAATTGCCTGTAGCTTGCGCTGTGTAACGCAGGCTTAGCATGAAACTAGGCAGGGACTATTCTTGGAAGCAGGGTCTTACAAAGTGGCAAATACCTCCAAGAATAGGGCACAATAAGGGGATATGAGAAGGGATACAAGAATGGATAGAAAAAGGGGTACGAGGAGGCATACGAGAAGGGATACGAGAAGAGACACAGATATACAGATAGAAAACTGTGTCATTGGCCTGGATAATAATCATGTATAAAGTAACTGTTATTATCCTCTTCAATGTGTAGTTCACCATAGATTGAAAATAGAATACCTCTGACCATAAGGTTGCCTCAGTGCCTATGTTTAGACTGTGACAAAAATAGTGGATATGGGACATGCATAGTTTTATGTCGGCGTCTGTATTGTACGCGAAAGAGTAAATCGAGTTCTCTATCTTCATCAAGATGCATATCTTGAGAAGATTCTTGGAAAGTATAGCCTCAAAAATTGTACTACAACCAGTACACCAATACTTCCAGGACAGTATCTGATTCCTTTTGAAGGGATTGCCTCTACAGCGTAAATTGAGCTCTATGCATCAATGGTTGGTTCTGCAATGTATGCTGCTACTCAAACAAGACCAGAAATTGCTTACACCATGACGCAGCTCTATCTTTTTCTGTTGTGATCAGGCCCACTTATAGATCACACAACTTGAAATGGCTAGTATTAAGCAAGTGTAACCAACAGGACAAGCAATCCTGTTTCAATGATACGTCATTAACATACAGCAATGACAACACCAGTATCTCAGCCATACATGATGATATGGTCACATGACGCATGTAACGGCACGGCATTCTGCCATGTCATTACATATATCAGGTGACCAGGAAGGTATGGTGGGTGAGGAGCCAATGTGTGGGAGAAGATAAGATAAGGTCATGCAACCCTGGGAAGCGAGAGTTCACACACAAAAGCTCGCAGATTCTATTATCATTACACTTTCTTTCTTTCTTCTTTGTCTTAGTATTTGCTCAATAGATTGAATATATAGTTATACAAGCTGTACTCTCACTTGTGCTTATTCTACGCCGTGACAATGCAGGTATATCTAATGACATAATTGTTGAATGGATGAATGGTTGGAAGTTATTACTATTGATGGTATGGTTTGTGTACCGTTTTTGTGTATAAATACTCGCTGCTAGACCTCTGTATATGATTAACCTTTTCCACTCCTACTTTCAATAGTGTTGTGATGGGCATGTTATACAGCTAGGATACTTGCATGTACATAACGTGATTAGATGTTTACGCTGTTCGAGTAGTTCCTGTATTGTTTGGGATATCTGCAGGAGAAAGCTCATGTGGTCAGGAGCCGACTAGCAGCCGCACATGAGTATAAGTAGCGAGTGCTCGGCACACAATTAGTATAGAATAATTCAATACAGTGAACCTCAGATACGCCTTCAACCACAACCTGAACTCATCAATCTATATACTCGTACAAGGTCAGCATGCATAGTGACACTAACCTAAGCTCATAACCACAATAAATAGTCATCAATATAGCAGATCTACAATACATATCCTTCTTCTTCACATTAGACTAAAAGCGCTATCCTATATCCACCCAAGTTGACTGTTACATCCATTGCAACAATTATTAGACTTCTCATAACCTTGTTAGTGTGACGGTCTTAAAGTGGCGTTTTATTCAAACTGAACTCAGAGCTAGATAAAAATGAAAATCTTAAAGTAACGAGAAGAGACATGACTGAAAGCCGCCTATTTATTTACAAGACTATGATCTCGTTCCCTCATTTCACACCATTCTCAAAATAGATCATGACCTGTCCTCCGACAAACACCAGCATCTCCGTCTATTTTAATTCAGCTTCATTTTAATGTTAGCAATTTTAGTTATTAAAATAGTTATGATGCATGTGGCTTAGATGACTCACGACTGGTGTTCGAGTCGTCCTGTCTGCAATCTAAATTTGTCATTTAAGAATAGATTTGCATGAACTGAGCCAAGGCCTATACTTGGGTCTATTGAGTCGTGGAGGGGTTCATGACATGTATGGTGTTTAACATGGTTGGAAGAGTTCAAGCCTTATTTGTTAGGCAGCAGCCTAATGATAACCAGGTATGAGCCTGTGACAGTTAGTACAATATTTTCTTTCAAATCCCCCTCCAATTCATATAGCAGCAGTTTGCCATCTCTACCACTATCTTTGCAAAACTACCTGTCTGGGTCTTAGTTTTGGTGCCAGCTTTGTCAAGGGTACAAGAGGTGTTCACATTCCGAGGGGTCAAAAGTTTGACAGTTCAAGAGTTTGGCATGAGATAAGATTCAATAATTTCTAAAGAGTTCCTAAGAATACAAGACCATAATCTGTCGAACCATAGTCATCCCAATTATCCATTATATATTCCTCCCTATTGTTCCCGAACTTTCCAGTATACTTTCATACAGAATAGAATAGTTTAGACAAGTACAGAACAGAACAGAACAGAACAGAACAGAACAGAACAGAACAGAACAGAACAGAACAGAACAGAACAGAACAGAACAGAACAGAACAGAACAGAACAGAACAGAACAGAACAGAACAGAACAGAACAGAACAGAACAGAACAGAACAGAACAGAACAGAACAGAACAGAACAGAACAGAACAGAACAGAACAGAACAGAACAGAACAGAACAGAACAGAACAGAACAGAACAGAACAGAACAGAACAGAACAGAACAGAACAGAACAGAACAGAACAGAACAGAACAGAACAGAACAGAACAGAACAGAACAGAACAGAACAGAACAGAACAGAACAGAACAGAACAGAACAGAACAGAACAGAACAGAACAGAACAGAACAGAACAGAACAGATTAGGATGGAATATAGTAGAATGGCTCACATATCTTTGTACAAAGTTCCTATTGTTTTAGAATAGGTCCTCAGTCTGTGACAGAATGTGTGCTAGCAGAATGCCAGTCTCTCTTCTCAGGGCTGTGGTGGGCAAGGTGCTCCAGGTTGCACAGCCACATAGATTCCAAGGGCAGAGATCTGGTTGATTACTTTGCACTATCTTTTATAAGAATTTTGCGCAACACCCTGATTGGTTTCCCTGGATGGCTGTCACAGTTTCAGTACAAGGTGCATGAGCGATCTTGTGGGTACAGTATATTTATTATAATTCTCTGAGGAGAGAATTCCTAAAGCTAAGGACTACATATATATATATACATTCTGAAATATTGCCTTTCGAGAAGATTCTCCCTGTAACCTGAATGACTGAGACTATTCGACAACTACCTAGAAGGTTCTCGGTACACCTGTCATCCTCATGAACCTTCAGTATATTTCCAGAAGGTTCACTGAGAATATTCTAAGCTCTGTGGCTCCTGAGACATCTACCAAATATTCGCTTTGTGTCATTGCCTATGCTAGCTAGCGTAGGCTACAGGAATTGTTAGGCTTAACAGCTGTTACAATGGCCCCGGGCCCAGAAATCTGCTGCGTGCAAAGCAATTGGCAGAACTACCGTGCAAATGACTGTGGTTAGCAAGTCGGGCCTTCGACCCTGGATACACTGAGTGAGCCGTCGGAAGTGTTGTACTAGGCGCATTGCTTTACTGGTCCACTTTGCGACGTGGCTTTTGAAGGTCAGGCCACGGTCCAAGTAAACTCCGAGCCATCGGATGTTGTCAGATGCTTGAACATTGCGAGGACCTACCCTTATCATCAGAAGATTGTATCCCCTAGATCTAGGGCCGAGGAAATAGATTGCTTCGGCCTTATCTGGGTCAAAAGAGACGGCATTTTCAGCAGCCCACCCTAGGACTGCATTGTCAGGGTTGTTTGCTAGATCAGAGGACACAGGTCGGAACGGGTCGGAGTCGGAACAGATATACTTGGGACAGGATGTAATTGGAACGGGACGAAGGCGAGACAAGACGGAAGCGGAACGGGACGGAGTCGGGGTATAAGGTAAAGCTTAAGATCGGATTGTCAGAGCAGCATGTAGACAGCAGGGCGGAGACAAGGGTCAAAGAGGTGGTATTCAGGCCAAAGGGCGCCATCCAACATTATGCATGAGATAGTTGCATAATCACTCAGCCAAAAGGTATTATAAAGAGATGGATCGTGAGGAAGAGGAACGTATCTAATGTCGTGAATTACAAGGAGTTATTATTAACTATGTTACATTGATTATTGACGCAGTAATGAAAGAACGCCTGCACGCTAAGACACTTGCACGTGATGCACAATTACAACATTCCCCCTCATCGTGCACAGTGTTAGGAAACACTTCACAGCATCTCAACGTTAGACAAAGGCTTCGTCAGAGCATCAGCTCGTTGTCTGTTGGTTGGGATATATTGAATGTCAATAAGTCCTCGTCTAAACTGTTGTCGACAATAATGGTTGCGCAGCTTTACATGACGCGAACGCTTATGGTTATCGTGGTTTCTTACCAATGCAATTGTCGACTGATTATCCACAAATATTGTAGTACAGTTACTTCCTTTTATCTGATCTCTAAGCCCAATCTCGTCGAGAATCTCACTGAACCAAGTCACTTGTCGGCACGTCTCTGTGAGTGCAAGATACTCAGCTTCTGTACTCGAAAGCACGACGTCTCGTTGAAGATGCGATCTCCAAGCAATTGGGCCTCCAAGCAAAATGAGGGAGCCCGAAGTTGAACGAGATGTAGATGGATCCCCCGCAAAGTCCGAATCTGAATAAGCTTCAAGCATGAGGTTTTTGTCTTTTGAGTAAGTGAGACCAGCATCTGGGTCCTTACTAATATATTTGAGAACATGCTTTGCAGCTAGGAGGTGCTCATCAGACGGATTTTGAAGGAAACGAGCGAGATGGTTAGTAGCAAACGCGATATCAGGGCGTGTTTGGTTGGCGAGATATTGGAGACCTCCAACAATTTGGTTGAACTTTGCGATCCGCTCAGCACAAACTGGCTGTGATGAGATCTCCATGCGACGCTCAATTGGCTTTGAAACGGGTTTACAGTCTGCAAGACCATGTCTGGAGAGAAGTTCGCGCGCATAGCGACCTTGAGAAAGCTTTAGAATTTCACCTTCGTGACTCACATTGATACCGAGGAATTGGTCGCGAGAAACAGCTTTAAATTTAAATTTCGATCTGAGAGCTTTTGCAAGTTTTCTGATTTGATGGATATTAGGTCCAAGAATTTGAAAGTCATCAACATGAAGTAGCACAAATACGTCTCTTTTGCTGTTGGTAAATAGACAAACATCAGATTCAGTAGGCCTGAGTCCAAGTTTGTCAAGCTCAACTTTAACACTTTCATGCCAGAGTGCGGCAGCTTGCTTGAGGCCGTAAAGTCCCTTTTCCAGTTTTACCACTTTTCCTTTTCTTTCAAATCCCTGAGGCATCTGTATATAAAGAACGACGTCAAGTGTGGGATTGAGAAAGGCAGTTGGAACATCGCCTTGTAGTCTGTGCCATCCGAGACGGTGTCCAAGCACTAGAAGAAGCCTTATAGTGTCTGCGCGAGGTGTAGGAGCAAAGGTGTCGAAGTAATCACGTCCTTTTTGTTGAGCAAAGCCCCTTGCTGTCCATCGTGCCTTGTACTTATCCAACGAGCCATCAGCATGAGTCTTACGTTTAAAAACCCATTTTCCGGTTAGAATAGTCCGGTTTTTCGGGACGAGTTTGCGGTCAACTATGACTGCGGTACCGGTTGATATAAGAGACTGGAACTCAGCTTCAGCAGCTTGCTTCCAATTTCTAGCTTCAGATCCTGTCATTGCCTCTATCCAGGATTTTGGGTCTGTTTCAGTAGATATGGGAGCTACTGCCTTGCCAGTGTTGAGTCTTTTATAGTCATGCCGCTGTGTGGTACGTCCTCGACGAGTGATGAAAGTTGGAGGCAAGGGTGGCGAAGGAGGAGTAGGCGAGTAATCCCTTTTCTGACCCGCAAGAGGTGGTGGATTAAATGGCGTCATCAGAGTGTTATACTCGATTTGAGTTTCGTCTCCATCCTGCTCAGTTAGATTTTCACCTCGAGATGTTGTTAAAGGGTCAATTAGAGAGCTATAGCCGGGATGTATAACTTCCTTCGGGGTAGAAGATGGCTGTGGAGCGGGCGAATGAGCCCTCTTTTGACCTGCAAGGATCGGGGGCTGAAATGGCTGCATAGGAGTATCATATTGAATAATTTCTTCCTCGCTTTGTATGACCTGATCTTCAGACTCACTACAGTTTGATCCCTCATTTTCATGGTCATCATCTGTAGTATGTGATACAGACTGCGATAATTTCTCTTGATTTCTCAAATTATCCTCGCATTGAGGTTGAAATAATTGGGAATCCTCAAGGTTGTCAAACATTTCTCCATTAATTGATTGGTTTTGTAATGTAATTCTTTCGACATTACTGACACATGAAGATTTTCGGTTTACAGAGGTTGAATCATCTGGCACGGTTTGAGGGTGTAAATTCTGGAAGCTTACTGGAGGCACGAAGTCTACACTTGTTGTAGGAGGAAAGTTGAGGCCTAGACCACCACCACTGCGATATTGTTGAGGTGTTAAACATTGAAGTCTCGCCATGGTTGGCCCATACATAGAATCTTCACAGAAAGAGGCATGAGGGGTGGTAAAGACTTTATGAGTCCATTTTTTCTGGGGAGTTTTGTGAGGGGCGACTATAAGAAAATTCTTGGTAGTATTTGCCTGGAAACCAACAAACCATCCTACTTCCGCGCGTGGATCAAATTTGCCACCTTTTTCTTGCTTATTAAGCGTTCGATAAGCTTTACAGCCAAAGCGAGGGAGACAAGTGAAGTCCAAGTATTCACGATGGGCAACTCGGAGCTCTTGATGAAATTGTAGAGTAGGCACTTTTCTAGTGGTCAGATTGTAAAGGTGGTTGGTGAGGAAAACTGCATGACTTACAGCCCAGTACCAAAAATTACAGGCATTCCAGCATCAATTAGTAGGCATCGTGCACGTGTAATGATGACCTTATTAGCTGCCTCAGCTGGGCCATTTTGTTCTGGAGTGTATGGAGCTGTGATATCTTGTCGAATACCTTTAAGGCGAGCCATCTCTTGCCATTGTGAGTTTCGCTGAATTTCAGTGCCTCCGTCAGAGAAGCAGACACGAAGTGTTTTACCGAACTGATTGCTCATGGTGTTAACCCAATCGATTAGTTTAGTAGGAATTTCATCTTTCTTCACGGCACCAAACCACCATCTCATGCGAGTTGTTGCATCTGTAATAATGACTAGGAATCGCTGTCCAAAGATATTGGGCTCCACGGGACCAACCATGTCAACAAAAACTTCATCTAGAGGCGCAAATGGAATAGGCCTTGGTGTCCGCGTGATAGTGCGCTGAGCTTTACTGAGATGACACGCTTCGCAAAGAGAAAGCTCACTGGTTTCAAGTCCTCCCAAACCTTGGGCAAAAGTCTTTGTTTTGGATAAAATTAACGGTCCGACATGACCAAGCCGCTGATGCCATCTATCGGCAGTGGTGCATTTCTGAAGTTTGGCCACAGCGGGTTTTATTAGACCTGAGGGTGATAAATGAGGCTTCTCTGAATGCTTTGTCTTATCAAGTGCTACAATGATTGAAACATCGTTGATGGAGACTAGCTGAGCTACTGGAACTCGATGGCCGTTTACCAATTGGACAAGTAGACTGGCTTCGCGGTCTTCTAAAATGTTGGCAAGACGGTAGGCTCGGCCGGCTGAGATTAGATTTATAGAAGACTGCGGAGAGTATAGAGCGTCTGCAAGTTTGAGATTGAGACTGCCGACTTTTACTCGTGCTGTACCTCCATGACTGAGAGTTGATTTGCTGACGGCTTGGTCGAATCGGAAGGGTTTGCTAAGCTTAGCTAAACTGATAAACGCCGAACGATTGTTTATGAAGTGGTTGGAGGCGCCAGAATCCCAGATCAACGTATCTTTTGTAATGGTGTGGCCAGAACTGCTAGCTATCAGGGCCAAATTTTCAGAGATAGCCGTCATAGCTATTGATGGCTCGTCACTGTCAGAATTTTCATCTAAAGTTGCAGTATTTGCACGACCTTTGCGATTTATATCCTTTGTGCTTCTAGCTTTACTGTCACGTAGTTCGGGGTGCTGGACTCGACAATTCCTGTTGGTGTGTTTTGATTTGGGATGTATTTGGCAAAATTCATTTAGACCTTCGTTGCGTGCTGCCGCTACTACGATAGAGTTATCGTATTCAGTAGTCCGATCGCCTGCAGTAGATCTGAGTGTAGCCATCATCTGCTCTAGAGAAGCGTAAGAATTGTGGTCTCGATTAATTGCCCCTGTTGCTCTCCAAGTTTCAAGCCACTGAATGTGAGATGTTCCTTCAAAGAACATTACTGCAGCAAATCCATCAGAGATACCGTATTCTACAGATTTATCAACTGTTGACTCCAAGTTTACTGCAGCATTGCGAAAATTTGTAAGATTCTTCTGGAATTCATTACAATAATTGGTAGCGTTTGTAGTAAACTTGGTATCTATTAGTTTCCTGTAACAAGTTCTATATGGAATTGCTGCTGAAGGCTTGTGTGTATTGGCAACCATTGTGTAGAGTTGAAGAGCTGTGAGGTTATTCACCGAATCTGGTCTAAGGCTGTGGTCAAGCCTTCGTAAGACTATTCCATAAGCATGCAAGTCCTTCATTTTCCATGCTTCGAGCTCGTCCAGATACCTGTCGTATTTTTCAGTATCCTTTTCGTCTCCTAGTGTGATCGGTGCGACTGGAGCGGTCCTAGGTCGGATTTCAGGGACGTTGTGAAAGACGTAACCAACTAATCCATCCTGCGCAAGAGCACTCCGGAGATCGGAAGACCATGTGGTGAATGGAACACCAGATTTGAGTATGATAGCTCTCTTATCTTCCTTGGTGCTTGACATTGTTATTGATTTAGTTCCTGTTTAGAAGTTATCTGTTTGTTTTCCTAGGGATCCGATGTTCGATAATGAACTGATGATAAGCGCTGCGCTAAATCCGGGCTATAACCTATTATAAAGAGATGGATCGTGAGGAAGAGGAACGTATCTAATGTCGTGAATTACAAGGAGTTATTATTAACTATGTTACATTGATTATTGACGCAGTAATGAAAGAACGCCTGCACGCTAAGACACTTGCACGTGATGCACAATTACAACAAAAGGCCAGACCAGAATCATGGAACACTAGATTCTGGTTATCTCCACATATATAGATTATACAGAAAGCAATCCTGACACAGATCAATCTAAGATCTAGAATAATTACAAGACAAAAAGCTACAGAACAAATCCAGTCCTAGACATTCCTTAAGTACTCAAGACCGGCTACTACAATCAGGGGTATGATAGTCTAGGGCAATAACATAGCAACTGATTACTATGTTGATTAGTAACTGTTGGACTAGTTTGGAAATGGGAGTAGAAGGTGACAAATCATCGAAGGGTTGTTCTTCTATTCTCTGGCTATCGAGTATCTCAAATACATAGTTTTCCCCATATGAAACCCTACTAGATAATTCGCTGGCAATAATGCTACCACCGAAACATACCAAAACATGCTCAGGACAGATAAGATTATTATATCATCGGAAACATAAATGTAAGCCCAATTCAAAGTATGACTTATGTAAAATCCAAACAAAAAGATATTTTCCTTGATACACATCATGTATCATCATTGACTTCTCCGACCTGAGTCATGTTATGAGTAAATTCGGATAAACCTAGAATAACCTTAGCTCAACAGTAACTGTTGTTATCACAACATTGTAACCATTGTAACGCATTGACTATGTTACTAGGGAAGCTCCTGACTTGGTTGACCAGATTAACGTAGCATCTCAGTATTATCCTAGGGCACAATGGTAGTAACAAGCAGGCCATTTTCCTCGTGGGAAACCCGGTCTGTGACATGCATTGACTTCTCTCTGGAAAGCTGCTGCTGCTTTGTTTGGAGACAAACCTATGCCGAGGATAGCAACATCATCTGCACAGCCAAATCTTCAACTACTGCCCCCCACAGCTTTGGCCATATGGAAAAGAAAGAGAATTGGGGATAGAGGCGACTCTTGTGGCAGCCGGCATTCTAGATGGATTGGGTCTGTTACTTCGTCCTCGTGTCTGACACTGGCAGATCGTTCATCTAGGAAAGACTTTATCCAAGTGATGGCTGGTTTTGGCCACCTAGCTTTATTCATCCTTTGCAGCAACCGTCCGTGGAGTACAGCGTCAAATGCACCCTATACGTCTAAAGTGAGAAGAACTGCTTTCTTCTGCCTCTTCATTGCATGCTCCACATTGTGGATAACGCATGAGACAAGGTCGTTAGCAGATCTACCAGACAGTGCTCCAAAGAGTTTCTGCGGCACGGCTTTGTGCGAAATGGCAGTAAATGCCATGCGCCTAGCCACTAGTCTCTCAAGACCTTTGCCCAGGGAGGAGAGAAGTGCGATTGGCCTCCTTCCTTTAGCTGTGCTGATATTACGACCAGGTTTGGGTAGGAGAATTACTTCGGCTAGCTTGAATGTCTTCGGGAAGTGGTTCAGTCGAAGTGAGCCCTCAAAGAGTACTCTCACTGCGTGACCAATTGACGGCCAGGCTGTCCTGAGAAGCCGCACAGAAATTGCGTCTGCTCCAGGAGCTTTATTTTGGCAGGCTGTTGTAACCCACTTGGCTTCTTGTTGTGCTGGCTCGGTTGAGTTGTTAGGAGACAGGGGAACGGAGGATGGGCTGCTGTATTAGGAAAGGGTGGAAAATACAGGCTGGTGCACAGACGCTGTTCATGTACTTTACAATCTCTTCACCTGCCGAGTTTAGTGAATTAATCTATCCAAAATAATATCATACTTCACATCATCCATTAGATGATATTATCAATTGTCGGGATGCACATCTAGCATCACCTTCATAGATCACCATTGTCAGTAAGAGTTCACATTTGATACCTACTGACACCCATTTGGCCACAGTGATACGCACTCAGTGTCCATTGTGCCATCACCCAGCGTGAGCGCGCCATCTTTGCGACTCACCATTGCACATGAGCCCGTGCCACTCCACCGACGGACAGCAGAGTCATTTAATTGCCATATACCTCACAGCTCATAACCACAACACTTCTACGTCTATGACGCTGGAGACCCATGGGAGGTTTCCGCGTCCTGGCTCGAAGTCCTCAGCGTCAACGTCGTTTCGGCTGGTGAACCTGCCAAGAAAGAGGTCGCGCAACAGAAGTGCTCGCTTTCCTGGGTCCGAGACAAAGCCATCCGGAGTTTGGAGTGGTGGAGCAGCAGATATAGGTTGCGGCTTTGCCTAGCGTGCCATCCGATACATGTCAACGTCAGTTGTGGCTTCAGAGAACTTACGTCGCCAGTATTGACGTTTCGCACTTCTGACTTTGCGACAGAAATCCTTTCTGCTCTCTTTGTCCCTAAAAATCCTGTACACGCGTTTGGCCTGTGCGCACTCTAGCGTCCACCAAGGTGCTGTCCTACCCTTCTTCGCACTCCTGCGTCTTCCGGTAGCTCTAATAGCATCGCTAATAATTTGGACCAGCTTGTTGGCAAGGTTGTCAACCGCGTCTACTGAAACCATCGGCTGCAGCTCTATTCCTTGAGCCCAACGACCTAGCATCTTTGCAAAGTCTTCGAGGGCGTTGTCTGTCACTCGAAATAATTGGCCTGTTTTGATAACAGCTCTAGCTTTCGAGTTCGGGCGGGGAACGTCTCCTGCAAGCGTTCTGTGGTCCGATGTTGAGTCAAGCTCTGTTGAGACATCTGCAAGGGTACCAGCGTTAGACCAGACTAGGTCAAGTGTGTTTCCAAAGTCGTGTGTTGGGACGCCCGGTGAAGAAGATAGGTCCATACCATGCTCGAACATCCACTCGGTGAGCACCTGTCCGTCACCGTGTATCCTAGTAGCCATTGGCTGCCAGTCGGTGTGAACGGCATTGAAATCTCCGCCAATTACTGTAGGCCCAGACGGAGACCATGATAGTAGCGGCAAAAGATCTGCTCCAGGAGCGCGGTATACGGAGACAAATGTGACTCCTTCTACCTTTACTGCAGTGAGATCTGGTGATGTCTCGCAGATTTCTTGCTGTTGGCACTTAATCCCTTTTCGCGTATAGATGAGGGAGCGTGGCCTTGAAGAGTTAGTAGCGACACGGGGAGGCAAATGCCTGTCGAATCCGGGATGCGACTTGGTGAGCCAGAGGCCGTCCTTGTGTTGAGTCCAGGGTTCCTGGATAAGTAGGACATCGGTACCTGAATCCCAAGCGGATTGCAGGATGATGTCCGTAGCGGGGTCTCCTCTGCCCAAATTAGCACAGAGGAACGAGATCGTTGTTGCCGTTCTGTGGAGCTCGGTAAGGTTGTGGTCCCTTACGGGCATTGAGTTACGTTAGTGGCTTCGTTGTCGGCAGTAGCCTCGGTGGCTTTCTGCTTTGCTTCCATCTCACGGATTGAAGCGTTCCGTTCCTTTTGACCTTGCTCGCGTATAACCGATAGCTGGTCTTTAGTACGCTGCACTGTTTTGCCGCCAGCCCGGGTTGGTCTGGCCATACAGTGTGGTTCGATGGCTGCATGTGGCCCATGGCAGTTCATGCACCTTGGGATGGTCTGCTTACAGACAGATGCTTTATGCTCGATCGATCCACATCGTGAGCATCGCTCTGCTCGTGAGCAAATCTTTGTGGGGTGGTGTCCCCAGCACCGGTTACATTGCGCAATTTTGGGCTTACGCTGGAGTTCGTGTAGGCGACCACTCTCTTCGAAAAGTCGCTCACCCAGTTTTGGCTTACCGGTTGCAAAATGCAGCACCCAGTCGGTTGAGGGCCTAGCCATGCTTGTCGCGAACGCACGAGCCGAGGTCGGTCTGATGCCCGTTTTTAGGGTCGCTTCTTCTATCACCATCTCCGGTGTGACTGGTGTTGGTCCTTCTAAGGTATAGAGCCTATCTGGTACATTCGGAGCTAACACCGAGATCCAGTTTGAGGCGGCTTCCAGTTTCATTTCCGTGCTCTCCAAAAGCACAGCCCCCGAGAGGAGCGCGTTTCTTGCTGCATCTCCTTCGGCTTGTATTGCGAACCCTGTGTTGACGACAGTGACCTGCTTGATTGCAGAGTTAGCCAAGCGAAGCTTGCTTGCGAGGCTTATTTTTATGTAGTGAGACATTCGTCTCCACAGGTGGTCGGGCTTGACCCGCAGGAACACACGTTCGTCAGGGCGGGCCGGCTTGGAAGCGGGGATACTTGGCTTGGGCGCTTGTGTAGGCCCAGTTGCTTTTGACTGGGACCCATTGACTGTTGTCGATGTTGATGCCGCTGGTTGTACAGGCTTAGTCTTTTTCCTCACTACCTGAGTCCAAGACCCCTCAGTAGCGATGGGGGTTTGTATAGAATCGATGTCGATTGGCCTAGTAGGCTTTGTCGAAGCCGGCTCTTTACCTTTCGCCTGACTGCTTTCTCTCGTGAGTATTTGCACTGGTCGTGAAGTGCTCGCGCTATTCTTTCCTCCCGGCCTAGTAGCCGACGTGGGGAGGGTTGTCGTCTTGCTGCTACTGGCAGCCTCTGATGGCCCACTGGATTGGGGCTGGGGGTTTCCGCGCAGGATGTTTGTGATAATGGCTTGTAAAGCCTCTCCATTCTTTTCGACAGCTCGTCGGAGCTGTTTGTCGGTTGTGGCCGCCAGTAGGTTAATGTACCCACTGACGATACGCTCAGCCTCTGCAAAGCGTGTGTTAAACACCCTCGCTTCATCTGCGAGGAAGTTAGTCAAGGAAGCACCCATTGACTCGGGGGGGTTTGGGGGCGAGTGTGGGCAGCTCGCCTCGCAGATCGGTTCTGCGTTTGTTTGTGTGTTGTGGTGGTGGTTGGGTGGCCCTGTGAGGATGTCAAACTCGAGGGTGCCAAAGGTAGCGTCGGGAGGGTTACTAAGTGGTTTGAGTAACAGCTGAGGAGGTAGGCAAGAGTCAAAGGTATGAATTCGTGATTATAACTAGGTCTAAGGACGAGGGACGAGGGACTAGGGAATCTAGGATTGTAGACAAGGCCAGTGGAAGACGGAAGACAAGACGTGGCCCTCTACTGCGGCTCTGTCCACTCCATATATACATCATAGTAACCAGAGCAACCTAGATCTCATAGGGTCCACCTCCTATTACTTGATTACTCAATTTGTAACCCATGGCAACCATTGTGACCCAGTAACCTCTATCCTCAGTTCCTGACATTACCCCTTCCCTTTTTTTTTTAATGTGCGCACTCCGCTGCGCATGGTGCATTTGGATAAGCCTTGTGGAAATCTACCAGTGAATCCTTACAATTGTCCAGATGTTTGAAAGGTTCCCAAGTTGTATTGTTTGTGCCCGTCCATCGTACCAGGTATTGTACCTTATTTCTTCGAATTCTGGAATCTAAAATTGATTCTACTTTGTGAATTTTGTGACCAGAGGACGCGATTTTGATTGGTGGTGGCGATTCTTGATGCTGCGATGGATAGCCTGTGTAAGCTGGGCGAAGAAGGCTAACGTGAAAGTTATTATCGATTTTAAGCTGGGGTGGTAAGTCAAGTTTAGCTACAAGAGGCGTTTTCATTATAGTTATGCGCCAGGGTCCAGCCCTAACGTGATCTAATTTCTTTGTGGGCCTCGAGAGCGTGAGGTTTTTTAAAGACAGGTAAACCATATCCCCAGTCTTGTATCTCGGTGCTGGAAGTCTTCTTTCATTTGCGTAAGTGGCTTGAAAGGCCTGGGCGAGGGTTATTTTTTTGTTGCATAGCTGTGTTAATCTTTGAATCCTGGTTACAAACTCAGGGATGTTTCGGGGAATCGGAGCTTCTGATTCCGATCTAAAATCCATGCGGGGGTGATGACCAAAGCACGCAAAGAACGGCGACACTCCTGTTGAGACATTAATCTGATTGTTACAACAAAATTCTGCAATGGCTAAATTTCTAGCCCAATCATCCTGATGATAATTAACGTAGTGCCTGAGGTATACTTCCAAAGTCTTGTTAGCTCTTTCGGTTTGCCCGTCAGTTTCTGGATGATATGAGGTCAATAATTTGTGAGTGATATTCAGTCGATGGCAGATTTCCTTCCATGTTTTATCGATAAATGCTCTTCCCTGGTCTGACACTAACGAGTCTGGTAGGCCACTGAATTGAATGATATTATCGAGGAACGCCTCAGCTGTTTCTCTTGCCGTAGGCCGTTCCAGGGCAATAATCCACACTCTTTTAGTCAGTCGATCAACAACTTGCAAGATAAATCGATAATCAAAGCCTCTTACTTTACATTTTGGCAAGGGTCCAACAAAATCAAGAGTTAAATGCCGGAATGCAGCTTGAGATGCTGGTAGGGGTTGTAAAAATCCATGTGGCTTCTGTACGGAGGGATTATTTTGTTGACATGCTTCGCAGCCTCTGGCGTACTTGGTGCAATCTTTATGACATTCGGGCCACCAAAATTTTCGGCTCAACAGACTGTACAGGGCAGCGGCTCCTCTATGACCATACATGGGGTTTTCATGCAGCTGATCAGTGTGACTTCACTTAGGTGATGGTAAAAATATATATAAAATAACTTGATTCTCTATTCTATCCAACGAAAGCTAGTAATACATATTTGAGTCTTAGTAATCAAATCCATGCTGTTTATATAAGCAGATGCGCCGGTACTCCAAACACAGTCAATTACATGAATATCCAGAACAATAAATTGATTGATTAGAACGACATTGGGAAAACTTGAAATAAAAGATGGCATCCACTACTTAATTAATTCTTGTGATTAACGCCGCTTTCCATCCATGAATTTGCTGAGATATCAACTTTGTTTTCATCGATAAGTTTTCTCAGAGCATCACAAGGCTTATCTTTGGTCATAGAATCTGCGGGGTTTTTCGAACCTGAAATCCACCGTATTTCAGTAACCTCTTGGTGTTCGTACGATTGTCGGAGGGCCATGATATCAACCATGAGACGCTTTTCGGTTGTTGTGCCGAGTTTTGAAAGACATTCATATAGTGATCTAGAATCAGTGCACAAAATAAGTGGGATACTTATAGGAGGTCCCGGAAATTTCAATGAGTTATAGACTTTTTCTAAAGTGCTTTTTATAACTGTCGCCATGTCAAATCCCATTACCATTGCATAAAGTTCTGAAGATAATACACTTCGGCTAACTCTTTTACATTTAGTTGATGACCAATGTACAATGTTTGCTCTGTTGTTTTTGTCTGCAAGACAGATAACATACCCTATTTGGGATGACATGTCTTCCTTACAGTTTGCAAACGAGCCGTCTGTAAAAACCAAAATGTGTAGGGAACAATGATCTAGTGCGACAAACTTTAGACCTCTATTTAGGTTTTTCTTCTGCCAATTAAGACGTTTATTTAGCAGGGCCGCCTCATTTATACCTGGATTAGAAGTTTGTGCTGCACGAGAAAGGTCGAAGCAAGCCTCAGGCTGACAGACTGTTGCTATATATGCTCCAAGGGCTCGTTGCGATATATATTGGGTCTTAATATTGTCATTGTGGTTAATAAGTTCTATTTTCCTGCACTGTTTTTCTTGCGTAAGCAAAATGCTTCCATCCTCCTGCAGCGATATAGCAGACCCGTTGAAATTGATTGTATGAGCTGTTGTAAGGCGTTCTACAGGCTTGGCTTTAAAATTTGCTTTCTGGCGTTGTGTTTCTTCTTGATTAGCAAATTTTTCATCGCACAAAATTAAGGTATCGTCAGTTTGGAGCCCTATAATCCCAAAACCACAGTTTTCATTGCGCATAGGCTTGGAAATTAACAAACAAGAGTCATAAGTTGAATTTTCCATATTCAAATTTTCTTGAAGATGCTTATGGTATGTATGGTACCAATGGCTACCTGCTTCTGGAATCCCGTATAATGGTTTAAGAATATTTAAAATATACTCTTCCTCAAGTCCCAATTCACGGGGGGCCTTAACATAAATTTTGCGGTTGAGGAAAGTAGCAGACTGAACGTAGGCTTGATTAATGTCTCGGAGAAGTATTTTTAATTTATTTTTGGTCATTAACGCCAAACAAAGAATTAGCCGTTGAGAAACACGCTGTATAGTTGGTGCTTGGGTCAGGATAGTGTTTTTCTCATCATCATTATAGCCTTGGACAACCATTCGTGACTTTTTGTATGCCTTGGGAGTACCCTCGTTCTTGATGGTATCGACAAACCTGCTCCCGAACAATCTATTCTGGCCTGCTTTGGATCTATGAACAATTCTAAAAACACCTTTTTCAATGAGTCCTTGAATTTCAAATTTCCTTGATTCGGAGAAATCAATTTCATTGGTCTTTTTATTTATAAACGAGCTGGTTTCAGTGGGCGATACTGAAGTAGCAGTGGAAAATCCTGGGAAGGCGGAGTATCTTCTGTATCGTTCTGGCAATTGTCTGTTTCGTTTTGGGTTTCTTCTTGGTTCTTTTGAGTCATTATTTTCATCGTTGTTATCATTATTATTAACATTATTCTCATTCTTATTTTCATAATTCTTTTCGTTATCATTATTATCATCTTCATCGTTTCTGTGATCATTATTACAATTATTATTATTATTATTATTTTGGCTTGCCGTAACTGCATTGTTCTGATAATCTTCGTAGTATGGTTTACAAGAGGTCGATCGGAACTTAGTAGGGCCTGATGGTAAATCAACAATGCAATCTTCATCATGCATTTCGAGAAGAGTATACGGCCCGGTCCATTTCCCAGTTTCTCTCCATACCCAGACCTTCGAGCCAAGTGGTAAATTATGAAGTGGTGCAGTGTTTGGCCCATTTCTCTGATGAAGTGCTTCTGTTATATTTCGTTTCGCGCGTAATTTTGCAATAGCATTCGAGGCCTTTCGTATAGCATTTGCCCTTTGAATGATTGATAAGTTTGAAGCATGAGCTTGAGTAATTTTCGGATACACTCCAAATACTAAAACTGTAGGAATTATTCCATCCGGACCGGCAGTGTCGTTAACCGCTTTTACAGCCATTTGTAATATAACTGATTTATCAATTTGTTGTCCTGCAAGATCTTCTTCAATAATATTGTATGCTCGCCGTAATGGCTCATGATAACGTTCAACAATACCAATACTATTATGTGCCTCAACTGGGATACATTTTGTTCCTGTGCCCATTGAGTTTGCAAACTGTTGCATTTCCTTACTCGTGAAGTTTGAGCCAGCATCATGAACGATTAAATCGGGTGGCCCAACATATACATCAATCCAGCTTAGACGTATTGAGTCCCAAATGCTTTTAGTAGTTTGTCTGTTTAGGAATTTTGCAGCCTGGAACCTTGTAGCTTCATCAACAATATGGAGTACTGGTCTATTGTTGATAAAAAATATGTCTACAAAAATCGTTTGATTAAAGCAGCAATCTTCATTCTTAAGAGAAAATTTAAACCTTCGGGGAGCAGAGCCATACTTTTGACACAATTCACAATGTTTGACAATTTTTGTAAGGAGGGGACGAAATTGTGTGTAGCCGGCTGCGTTAAGTAGGTTACTAAGCTTGACACAGAAGCATGCCCAAATCGTTTGTGCAGGCGTCGAATTTGTTGCTCAGTGAGATTAATATTATGATTAATAAAAATATGATTTTCCTCAATTTTATCATTAGTTTTAGAACTCCATGCGCCAGTCATAAAAAAATTGGAAAAATAATTATCATTAAAATTTTTCCATCGAAGGAATGGATGGCCAAATTTCATAACAACCGAACATACTTGTTCGTATAATTTATTGTTGTTGACAGAATTCTGTTTCCCTGGGATTATCTTGGCATATATTTTATCATCGACATTATTGAGATAAACATTTAGCCTTTTCATATCTGCGATGGATAATAGAAAGGGAGTATCTGAATCCAAGACATGAAAATTGACTCTACCAATTGGAGTTTTTACATCAATGTAGCCCAGCGAATCACAAGTAGAACCTTTGCCAAAAGCGACCGAGATTTTAGTTGAAGTATTTAAATTGATGTCTTCTATATCGCGCTTGAATGCAATGTATTGTTGATAACCTGCAGTCGAATATTTGCCTGCTCCAGTGTCGATCATGACTCCATACCACCTGGTACAATTATATCTTTCTCTAAGATCTTCCTTGCACTTGTATATTGTTGGTGTTAGACCGGTGAGCCCGTGAAAGTTTGCTTGATCTTGGAGTAACGCTAGCAAAGATATCTCGTACTGGTTATCTTCATCAGCTGTGGGTTCTAAATTCATGTAAACTTCACCAATGTCTTGGTCAGTATCACTGTCTTCATGGCCAGTTATGAAAAAGCCATCATGTGATTTATTACTGTTAGAGATGGACAGCTTATCAAGAATCATGGCTTCTTCATCGGATCCGTCATCACACTCTCCTTCGTATTCAGCGAGGAATTGTTGATAGATTTTTGCGTCGTCATTGTTATGGCGCTGAAGGAAACGATTTCTGGCTTGATTTTGCTCTTCCTGGGAGTGATTCCAGGACCTACAACCAACTTTCTTGCAGCAGTAGCATCTTTTCACTCGGCTTGAAGACGATTTGGAGTATCTGCCATTGTGTACAACGTTTGATTTATGTGCGCCTCGATGATTGTTTCTATCATTGTGGTGGAATCTTCGATTGACAAACATTGTTTCATCTGTTTTAGATTCTGATGACGAACTCATTCCAATGGCACCTCTGATATTGTTTATGACAGTACTAAGAGACTCTTCTGGCATAAGGCAAGCAGGACGACATTCTGGCACGTTTGATACTGCTTCTAGTATTTTATCCCGCAGTGTGATCTCATCTTGGAAGTTTGTTCTTAGGCAAAGCTGCATGGTCCGAAGTTGTTTAACCATGGATTCAAAGGTATCCAAGAGTGACTTGTCAGGGTATTTCGCAGAGACAAGCTGCAGGGTGGTTTTATTCCACTCGTGTTGTACATTTCTTTGCTTCTGCGGTCCTTCAAACTGCTGGTGCATCAGAGTGATGATTTCTTGAATATTGCTTGCGCTGCTGCAACGATGGTGATAGTAGTCTAGCGCTTCTTTATCAAACATAACAAAGACCGAGGAAAGAATGTCATCGTCATTTTTTATATCGGCTAAGGCACACTTCTTCAGAAAAATCTTGAACTTGAAATCAAAATTTTCATCTTTTCCTCTGCAGTATTTCTCGCTGTTGTTGAAAAACTTTGACATTCCAGCAAGCTTAAAATTGATATTGGTTTTCTGGTCTGAATTTGTATTAGCATAAGTAGATTGATTTTCTTGGAGTCTATTTTTATCATCTATTTTCTGAATGTTTCTCTCAAAGTAGCTTTGGACATTAGCTCTACTTTGGGTTATTCTTGGCGATTTAAAATTATTCGCCTTGAGACATCCAATGTGGGCCGATGGGTTTTTAGTGTCAATAGGCCAAGCATTAGTATCATTATCCATGATTTCCGAAAGTGCTTTAGCATGAGAGATATTACTTTTGCGAACGTACACTCCTCGATCATACAGAAAATTCTTCAGCTTTTGCAAGACTATGTCGCCGCATCTCTTGAATTGAGCGAAATCAAACTTAACGAACTCTTCAATGAATAATTCGAAAAGATCGTCATTGAAGTATTCAACAAGTTCGACTTGTACCATGAATGATGTGATCCAGGCGTTGACATCTATTTGTGTTTGAATTGAGGGGTCATATTTTTCGCAGTCGTCCTCAATGTTGGACTTACTATCAAACTTAGTCGAAGGTACGCTAGAGCTAGACATTTTAAGAGAGTATTCTCAAAAATTATCAGGTTAGAGTTTGGGTGATTATATGATGCGTTTTGGGAAGACGCGATTGATTTGCTCTGGCTGTAGCAGTGAACGGTCCACAGGATGAGCTTTTAATGTAAGAACAGACCAGCAAGGTATTCCAGCAACAGTCTATAGAGTTCTTGATCTGAGTGGCGACAAACTGATCAGTGTGACTTCACTTAGGTGATGGTAAAAATATATATAAAATAACTTGATTCTCTATTCTATCCAACGAAAGCTAGTAATACATATTTGAGTCTTAGTAATCAAATCCATGCTGTTTATATAAGCAGATGCGCCGGTACTCCAAACACAGTCAATTACATGAATATCCAGAACAATAAATTGATTGATTAGAACGACAGATTCAAGATAATCTCACGAAGTACTTCCGGTACGTATTCTTTTCCATTAAGACTGAAAGAAGAATTAGTAAGTGTGCAACTAGCCAGCTGAATATCCTTTCGTTCACTGCTCGGATTTTCAATGTCTCTTCGAGTTCGTCGGCAGAATTCGTCTTCCTCGCAGTGCTTTCTCCATTCGTTCAATGATGGCGCGAACACAGGTGATTCCTCCACGGGGGATAAGTCTTGGGCATTGCTGGTATCAATGCGACGAAGTATATGGCATGGTTTAATTAGGACTTGATTCTGGTTTTTTTTTACGTTCATCTTCAGCTTCTGATGGTTTGTCTCTACTAATTGTCGTCAGGGCATCAGGTTTTCCGCTCTGCTTACCAGGTCTAAAAACGATTTTGAAGTCGTAGTTTGCTAGCAGTTTGCTCCACCGTGCTTGACGGCGATTCAGTTTCTTGGTAGTAGTGAAATGTTCCAAATTCTTATGGTCGGATAAAACCAATGTGCTTGCTTCGACTGATCCTAATTCCGCGGTCCATAATTCAAAAGCGTTTACGATTGCTAATAGTTCCTTGTCGAAGATTTCGTAATTACATTCTGCCGGAAGCATTTTCTTGGACATGAAAGCTACAGGACGTAGAGTCCCATCCTTATCATACTGTGATAGTATAGCTGCAGTTACATAGTCAGAGGCATCCGTTTCGAGAATAGTTTGTTTTCTAGGATCAAAGTGGGCCAGCATTGTTTCATCTCGAAATGCGCGCTTGATACTACAGAAAGAACTCTCACAAGCGGAACTCCATTCAAACATGACTTCCTTCTTTGTCAAATGAGTGAGCGGGGCTGCGAGACGTGAAAACTCTGGAATAAACCGACGGTAGAAATTCGCAAATCCAAGGAAACTTTGAACGTCTCGTACAGATCGCGGAGTCGGCCACTCCTGAATGCACGCTACCTTCTTTGGGTCCATAGAGATACCTCTAGTAGATACTATAAGGCCCAAATAGGTGACTTGAGTTGTTTCAAAGTTGCATTTCGAGATATCTACCTGTAGACCATGTTCACGAAGGCGTTGCAAGACCGTATTAACATGTTTCCGATGGTCAGTAAGATTTTCTGAATAAATCAAGATATTGTCCATGTAGGCTGTGCAGAAATTATCCAAGAGTCCGCGGAGAGCATGATTGATATATGCTTGAAAGGAAGCGGGACCGTTACAGAGACCGAACGGGAGAACTAGGGGTTCGAAGAGTCCATATCGACAGGTAAATGCTGCCTTCCATTCGTCCCCTTCTTTAATCCGAAGTTTATTGAAAGCCGAGATAATGTCTAATTTTGTGTAAAGTTTAGCTTGAGAAAGTTGACTGAGCGTTTCTGTTATTAAAGGTAGAGAGTGACGGTTCTTTACGGAAATTGCATTCAATCCTCGATAATCAATACAGAAACGGAGGTCCCCATTTGGCTTCTTTACGAACAGAACTGGGGCGGCGACTGGAGACCTAGAAACACGTATGAAACCTCTTGCGAGCTCTTTTTCGAGATACTCTCTCAAGGATTTGAGTTTGTGGAGGTTCATTGAATACGGTCGTGAGGCTGGGGGCATTTTTCCGGGTTGAAGATCAATTTCGTGGTCCCATAGTCGATGAGGTGGTAATTTATTGGCCCGTCCACGGTCGAAAACGTCTAGATAGTCATGGTATTGCGCAGGTAAATAAATCTTTGGGTCTGCGTCTTTCGGTAGAACTGTCTTAGTTTGTCCCACCAACATTGTTGGCATTCTTTCCATGGTCAAATCAACTAGTATGTCGAGATCTCGAAGGCTTAGAGCGAAGTATTCGTGATCAACTTGCTGGCTAAGTGCTGAGAATTCTTGAGCAGTTAGTTCACTGAGAGAATTTATTTGTATACCCGAACATAACTTTGGCGTGGTGATGTTGTTACCAGGGCTGTTACTGACAGTCGTTGGATCTACTGAGTTCTCGTATGGCACGGTGGTTTCGAATTGACAGCATGAATTTTGTAAGCATTTTTCACCAAAAGTAATGGTGTGTTCCTCCCAATTGACGTAAGGGTTGTGCTTTTCTAACCAAGGGAGCCCAAGGATTAAGTCGTGTTTGCAAGGATTAGTGATATATGCCTTTAGACTCTCCTTGTGCCTTCCAATATTAAGAGTTAAACTAGCCTCATGTGTGACCAGTGGTCCTCTTTTTCCTTCAAATCCAACTAGAAGAACAGGAGAGGGTAAGAGGTTGCAATGGAGGCGAAGGCGTTTAGACAGAGACTCAGAGATGAATGCACAACCAGAAGCGCCGGTATCTACGAGGGAATATATAGTTTCATTTCCTATCTTTGCATTTACGTACATGTGACGAGAGGAAGATGAACACTCAGGGAGACCCGCATGTCCTACCATTAATGACTCCAACGGGCGACTTTGCGCTGGAGTTAATCTTTTAACAATTCTGGTGCTTCTGTAATATTTTCCAGAAAGATAGGTGTACCTGAGTCACTTCGTAATGGACAATTTATTGCAAGGTTTCCTCTAGTGTTACACCTATAGCATCGACCTAATGAGCGTCGCGCATCTCTTGCCTGTGGTGTAATACGTCCATCCGGACCCTTTTCCCTTGAAATTGCGTCCAGGTCCATTGCCGATCCACCTTGCGAGGTTGTCAATTCAACCTGGTCGCGAGGCCAGGGTGGGACAGCTTGACCCTGATTCATAGGTTTGAATGTTGTGGGGTATTTTTTCCCTGGAGACAGCGTGTTTGGAGCGTACATTGTCTTTGGGTATGAAGAGAACGCAGCTCTCATTTCTTGGATTCCGGCGTCTTTTTTCCTGAGGTAGGTCATAAAGGCATGATATTCGGTTGGTGCATCGGAAGAAGAAAGTATAATATCCCTTAGCTTATAGGAAAGTCTACGCTCGAGCATCTTCTTCCAAATACTTTTTTCAGAACACCCATATGTCGAGTCTATGATATTGTCTTCAAATTGGGTGATGAAATCCTGGAAACTCATATTTCGCTGGGTCATTGTTTCCACAGCTCGTGTAGCTTTATCCTCTAGTCCGGGATCTTGACACTGACGTTTAAGAGCTGCCATAAATTCATTCATTGTGGTTATCTCTGGAGGGGCTGAAGGGTCTTCAAGAAAACGAAAGCAGGATCTCATTTTTATCAGGGCGCCGGGGCCAAGACACTGGTAAGCGAAGCGAACTTTCGATAATTCAGACTGGAAAAGGTGACAGTGGCTTTGGATCTGGTTATTTAGCTGAGAGCAAAACAGACGAAGGGAGCTAGGTTTTCCGTCATATGGCGCAATAGGAGGGACCGAGAGCCTAGTTGGAATTTCGGTTGAGCTAGGTGTTGTGAACGCGGGCAGTGCTTCAGTCCGTTGATTTGACTGGGCGAATACTTCTGCGACACGGGCTGGATCTAGGGATGATGCGGCGTTCAATGCTCCGGGGACTTGAAGTAAATATTGAGAATTCCAGAATTGTGATGGTATAAGCTGGATACCAACGTCTGGAGATTCTGGTCGGGAGGAGGATACGTCATCCATATCGTAGAACTGTGACTGTGGTGACTTGAATGTGCTCGACATAGAAACTGGGAGATAGGTAGTGACGTCTTGTAATGTCAAACTCGAGGGTGCCAAAGGTAGCGTCGGGAGGGTTACTAAGTGGTTTGAGTAACAGCTGAGGAGGTATGCAAGAGTCAAAGGTATGAATTCGTGATTATAACTAGGTCTAAGGACGAGGGACGAGGGACTAGGGAATCTAGGATTGTAGACAAGGCCAGTGGAAGACGGAAGACAAGACGTGGCCCTCTACTGCGGCTCTGTCCACTCCATATATACATCATAGTAGCCAGAGCAACCTAGATCTCATAGGGTCCACCTCCTATTACTTGATTACTCAATTTGTAACCCATGGCAACCATTGTGACCCAGTAACCTCTATCCTCAGTTCCTGACAGAGGACCATTTCGACGTCGGGACGCGTCGAGTTTGCGGGTGGGAGGGGGGGCCACGGGCCAGCCTCTGCGGAGGACTGGGGCGGCATGGCAAAGTAAATTGGAGAACGGTAATCAGTAGTTAATGGAGTGTCGTATTTAGAGGTGGCGGACAGCTGGTCGGACTCTTTTTGCTGGGGGGAGACTTGTTGATACTATTGTAATTGATGTGGCCGACAGCTGGTTGAACCCTTTTGTAATTTCTAGGTGCTGTAGGGCGAGCTAGAGCGTCAGCTAACCCTATAGGGACTGGGCCGTCCAGCATTTGACAGTAGTCACAAGCTGTGGACAGGCACAACTTTAAATTCTATCATAACCATAGTGCTATGAGTTTGTTGCAAAACAGAGAAATAAATCATTTCATTCTCGTATTTGCTCTTACCTATTGACAATTCCCGTGACTTTCACGCAAAGTCTGTTGTGCTGGCTCGGTTGAGTTGTTAGGAGACAGGGGAGCGGAGGATGGGCTGCTGTATTAGGAAAGGGTGGAAAATACAGGCTGGTGCACAGACGCTGTTCATGTACTTTACAATCTCTTCACCTGCCGAGTTTAGTGAATTAATCTATCCAAATAATATCATACTTCACATCATACTTCACATCATCCATTAGATGATATTATCAATTGTCGGGATGCACATATAATTGAAATAGTTCCGGATATTGGAAGAGTTAAATACTAGCCTTGAGGTTGATTTAGAGACATGATGAATTTGTTTAATGTACAACAAAGTCTACTGATATTTAATGGATAGTTAATTGTAAAGAAATTGCTATAATTCTATCTGTGTAGCGAGAAGTCCCTCTATATACATGAAAGCGGGGTTTTCCGCACACTAGTGTAAATTCAAACATACTTCCTTATCTAACCTAAATGGGAAAGTTGTTGGAGATCCTGAAGCCAATGTATGCTGTAAGGCATCTATTGGCTAATTACTATTCATGCCAGTGAGTGATGATATAGGTTAATCATATCTCATGGCGTCAGTGCATATTATTCTAATATTGTAAGCAGACTAATGCAAGCATAAGTCTGAACCCAGTCCCGAAGCGAAAGTACGATCTACACAAACACTTATTGATCTAATGATGATGATGATCAGGGGCGTTAATAGGGTAGAATTAGATATTATAATGCTACGAGGTACTCGTAGCATGTAGTAATTTTATCATTCATTTTTGTATTCGCTGTTACCTTTTAACGATCTACGTGACATTCACTCGAAGACCTCTCTAAGTTTTACAAATATGAACTATTTGTCTACTGCAGTCATGTTGCTGCCTTAATTACAACACATCTAGCATCACCTTCATATATCACCATTGTCAGTAAGAGTTCACATTTGATACCTACTGACACCCATTTGGCCACAGTGATACGCACTCAGTGTCCATCGTGCCATCATCCAGCGTGAGCGCGCCATCTTTGCGACTCACCATTGCACATGAGCCCGTGCTACTCCACCGACGGACAGCAGAGTCATATAATTGCTATACACCTCACAGCTCATAACCACAACAAAGTGTTGGAAATCTAGACTTCGTATGTATGAAGGTTTAGATTTCTAGTTTGATCATCAAGATCAATTTACTTGTTTCTATTGCATACAATTAAGCTCAGCTGGGGGAAACGAGGTTCAATAGTATCTGAAATGCAGTGGCTAGGAAATGCCACCATGCAGTAATTGAGTGGCTGGTTGTAGCTAGATCACTGGGAGTTCGGGATCACCAAAGCCTCGGGAATCTGTATTTAAGGATTGGCTTATTTGTATATGTTAAACTAAGTTAACGGAATACTTTATTTTATTAATTCATATTGAGAAGAGAATTCGATATCCTATACAACTATCAATATATTCTTGTCCGAAATTGTACACTTGTTCTTCGAGATATTTCCTCCTAGAAATCCTTGACAATTTATAACACAAAGTCCTCTCTAAGTTTTACAACATGGCACCAGTTGGGCAGAAAAATTGAATGGGTATAATTTTCCTAGCAAAATACCGGACTCGTAAATATTATGAAACTGGGGAACCTGGCCTAAAGCAGGTGAAGATAATTTTCGGGTATCAACAAATCAGTAGAAACAACTTGATTCTTCCTTGTGCATTGGTTCCCAGAAGTCATCTTTTCCCTAAGTGGACCGTGCGTTCAATTAACCAATTTACAGTACTCTATTATTGCACCGAATTGAGCTCAATGTGATCCATCCACCTAATAAGCATTAGATAATTTCAAAATGTCTAAAGATGCCCAACAAAAAGAAGCTCCTAAGGTCATAGTCGACAAACAAATGTTGCTTCTCCTTGAAAGGGGCCATCTATGGCGTAAATTATCTTCTTCGAGTGCTAAAGCTGCTGTCAAGGGACTCACCTGCGACGGCAGTCAAATCGACTCAGCACATCCAGTCATGTCAGGATTTGCCTCTCTACCTAATTCCGAGGAGAAAAGACAGGTTCTTCTAGATACCTCGTCAAAATTGGTGAAACACAACGCCAAAATCGAACCACCTTCGATCCTTATTGCCCTAAGGATCTTATACGTGCCCATGAAGGCCAAAATAGAGTGGGAAGGTGAGGATCTCAGTTAAAACTTTGGGTCAAGGGCCAAATTGAACGAGTGACTGATAAGAGAACAGTCCAAGTGTGGCCTGATAATTCATGTCGTCCATGAGCCCCAATGCGCAACTGGCATGCCCTTTTCCACCGAGACTCTGCTCTCACGCAGGCTTCCGCATTTTCGACGAGTCTGGCATTACTAACATCCACAAACATTGTCAACCAATCGAACAGTAACAACGCTATTTGGGCTTCCACGCCACTCGTGGTTGCTCCCGCGCTCCAGTCTGCTGGAACTGCGGATCAAATATGCACTCGGAAGCTGAGTGCAAGGCCCTCACTAGATGTGGCCACTGAGGGGAACCTTACCGATCGGAGTCCCGGGACTGCCAAGCAGGACTCAAAAAATCCGGACGGGTGACCAAAATACAGCTCGCATGGATTCGTCATATCAGGCAAGGAAGGTTTGCGGAGATGGCACGAGCTCGGGCTAAAGAGGCGACCATCGCCTCAGTGAAGGATGTCTCGATGGCCAGGGGATAAGGTTTCGGAGCGCTGGAATCTGAAGAAGAAGCTTGAGGGCGCAGCGACCTCTATGATGCCTTACACAGACATTTACTAACCATTAGTAGGATATCGACTGGATCAAATGTACCTGCTAACCCATCTTTTGCTCTCAGCGGTGATGGAGTAAATTTGTCCTTTGGAAGGTTTGACGGACAATGAGCTGTGCGAGGACCGCAATGCTTGGGTTCAATATGGAATATTCTGATTTTTGGGGTTGTTTTGATTTTTGGGGTTTTTTGTCTCGGCCTAATCAACTGCACTTTTGGCGATGATTCACGAGGTTATAATGACGTAGGCTGTAGGAAAAATTGCAGGGAACCCTACCGGCTTCATAAATCCTATACTCATAGTGGACAAATATCCTTTTTTTGCCTCAGATTTTAATTGCAGATGCAGCTATCTAGCTTTGACACAATATCAAAGAAAAGCACATAAAAGATGATTCAATATAAAGGAGGAGCACTCATGGCTCGGATTCCATTTGCAAGAACCAATCTAAAGTTATGGTGGCTTTTTCTTCACTCCAAGTCAACCCTCATCCGTCAATACCCACCCAGAAGAACGTCTCATGAACCCTGAGTTATCCAGAAATGCCTTCATTATCAATTTAATTTTCTCCGCGCGAAATGTGGTCTAGGCTTCCTCTTCTCAAGTGAAGTGGGTGCCCAGGCTACTCATACTATACCGGAGAACACCACGACACATAGCTTAAGCACAGGACCAATTGATTTAAAAAAATCAAATAGCCGTCTGCCCCTTTTACTTTCAAGTAAATTGTACCAAATTTATCTCTACCAGGGACTTTACATCTGATATAGAAATAGTTTGGGATTACGCTCGCAGGCTGTTGAACGAATTAAAATAACGTTACGAAAGAAGAGATAGTGAGCCCTTCTATTCAACATTAGCTCACCACAATACGCCCTCTTTCCCAGGTGACGTCTAGTGGGCTCATTAAACTTCCTAGTAGAACTTTGTCAGCTCGACCCATTTTTCGAAAAAAATATATATTTATTTATAATTTTTAACGTCGTGCCCGCGCACAGCACTTGAGCTCCTCATGTGATGGTCTGACCAGACTAAATAAAATTACCCGGCGTGTTGGTACCTGTATAGACCTATCAAAGCAAATGAAAACCAGGTTCTTATCATCCTGCGCTCGAAGATTATGCTATACGTGGATGTCGTCCGTCCAAAAATTCTCATGATATGTAGAAGATTCTCAGTGAAAATATATTTTTAAACAAAATTAAAGGGGGAATTTGTTAACATGAATTCGTAATTCTGTTCGAGTCAAACTTGACGTTGTGACCTTTCGAAGGAATTTATGACACATACCCAGCTATTGAATGCATCAACTCCCTCCACTGAAGCAAGGGCCCTAGATACGCTGAGAATAGTGTTCTGTACCATGTGGGGCTACGTCTGGCATTGCCCGAGGTGGAAACGGAATTAGTTATCGGGGGAAAACTAAAAACTTGCAGCCGCAGGACGGCGAAGACTATATACCGGGACCATATGAGATGCGCAAAGTCACCTATGTCTTCCTTTATGACATCAGAAGCAAACTTATATATATCCACCACAGCTGTATCGCGTTGTTGGTACGCTCTGGAAACACATCGGATGGCTTTTCCTCTTTGATTAAGGGTTGCAAATAGGGCTCGACCCTGACATCTAATAAAATTGTGTTTATCATCATGAAAATGTTGATAGGAGGAATTGTTGGACATGAACAAGATACAGACTGCAGAGCGGTTGGATATCTTCATCGATATGGGAACGGTGTTATTCAGTCTTGAATCTGCAGATTCTATAATGAGGGCTGGAGATTCTTTGGGGACACCATTAACAGGTGTTGAGAGTAGTCTCCCGTGATTTATCAGGTTTTCGTAGTAATTAATTGGTAAGTCAATCTTGAATCCTCACATGAAGGTAAATGTCCTGAGCGATATCACCGTCTTTACAGAAAGTTACATAATCGCATTTCTGTTCCATACTATTCTGTGCTACTCCAGCCCAATCTCATCCACGGTCTTCTATACGGGCTGAGATCCAACAATTAAGATGATAAAGAACTATACATTCCTAGAACAACCACACAAAGCAAAAATTTGCTCCTTTAGACTACCTGTGGCTCATTTGAGTCCGCACCGAACTTTACATCTAACGTTCCTGTAGCAAGTTGTTTTGTAAGCAAAATCTATAAGATTTCAATAAGTCATTCTGTTGTAAGCTAATATATCCATATGGACCACTGAATACTTCACTTGCAAGATTCAATAATTTCAAATGCAGAAAGGCCGAGAGAAATAACCTCTGATTTGAGTAGCTTCTCCATACTCTTCCAACTTTCCACTTGCTGCGTCATACATTTTATGTTTGTAAAAACCGTTATTTTTTCCAATGTTTATTTGCGCCTTTTTGTCACGGGACTAAGTCCTAGGAATGGCTTAGCGAACTTGGGACTTAGAGACTTCCATGTACATGGTTAGATTTACTCTCCTTATCGCACAACACAGTTATCTATCCCGACCCATCCAGATCCAGATATTCCATTCATACATTCCGTGACACTTTTGGTTGGCTTACATAGCCCGAGTTATTCCTATATACCTTAACTAGAGGATTTATCAGTAATTTTCCCTCACATTGTCATTCTCTGTAATGCCTTATCAAATGCTACAATGGTAAGGTTATACAACGTGTTATTATCCTTATAAGAACCAATAGAAAATGTTCCATTTGTGAGAAATACTATTCTCCAAAACTCTTTTGCCAGTGTCCTCAATCCATCAAACTTCAGCGAGAACTTGCTCAAGACATCTTCTTCGAAATTTGATTCTTCCATTTGAGTTTTCTTAAATTTAAAGATCTCTTTGGCAGTTCCTGTGAACCACTTCGAAAGGTACTCTTGGTCCGCTTTTTTGCCTTTTTCCCACCCATTTCTCATGCAGAGCCATAGGAGGACATAGAAGAACGACTCCAAGTCATGGCGGTATGAATGGTTGACTATGGCGCCGGTCTTTTCACAACTACCACTGAGAAGTTCTAATGCCATGAGCTCCATAGTTCCGGTCATTGCCTGAATCTTTCTTTGAGCCTTGTCATTGGATAGCAATACAGCCAGGTCTAGATCGATCAAGAATCCCCTCCAGTCCTTACTGACATCGGAACCAGTCAAGATGATGTTATTTTCCGAGATATCCCGATGCAATATCATGGCATCTTTGAGAAGTGACCTATGCGCCTTGATCGCATCACGCAACCCGATGACTAGTTCAATTGGCGATTCAACCTTATTGATCGGTCGTCCAAATGGCGTTGTCGCAACGGCAGAGGACTGTCGATCTCGAATCTCTGCAACCCTGACTTTGACTTTGAATTCGGGCCCGATAATATCATGCGTGACATTCAAATGGTCACTTCCGAAAATGAAGGGCGAGATTTCAATGACTTTTTCTATATCAGGAAGGTTGCTGGTCCTGGAATTGTCGATTGTTTTTCCATTGTCTCCACAGCTTGAAAGTCGGAGCCTTTTGATTCCACCGTTGACTTCGTCGCCATCCACGTTCTTTCGTTTCTCTCCCGTAGACTGCCTGTCTCCTCCGACAAAGATTTCGGAAATGTTGGTGCTTTTGTCCCCTGGGACACAAGACACATCTTCTTCGGTGATGATATTCAACGACACAGGTGGCCTATTTTCCGTGAAACTTTCTGCAATGACTGATGCTGTCATGTTGTTAGTAAATATCCTTCAAGATTTTAATGACGGATTGGCTCACATCCAGCTGAAGATCTTGCCCTTTTACTCGACCGTCCATACTCAGTTCCGGCTTCATTCACCTCGCTGTTTCGCTTCCGCTTCTGCTTCACGGTCTTGCTGGTGCTTTTTTTTTGATCTGGCATATACCCTTCAGTGAACTGGAGTGGAGTGGCCATGGCTTTGTCTTTTGGACGCGTATCTTTCACCATCTCATGTGTGAAAATAAGTCCTGCTCGAAGTTCGCTAATTTTTACAGAATCGCGCGATCCCACAAGCTTCACCAAGCCATCTACATCTTTCGCGTGTTCGAGCAGCTCGGCCTCCGAGTCATCCCCGCACATTCTCCAAGAGAACTTGACTATACAGCCACCGTCTAGATCCCGATAACAGCTGGTTCCCCTAGTCACAAGTGTTGTTGGCTGTGCGACTGGCTCCGGAAAGAGTCTAAACTCGCGCGTCTTCTCTGTACCGGGTACATTTAGCATTACCGTAATTTGATGAGCTTCGTACTTGATATTTGGGTCAAGTCCAAGTTCTGCATCGCTCATTGACATGTACGCCGCCATCACATACACGAGAGTCTGCGGTGAATCGCCAATTTCGATAAATGAACTACAGTACGGCCCTGACCGATCATATACCCAAAGCAGAAGAGACGTACCAAAGAGGATAAACCCGTGCACAAACTGTCGAAGGGGCTGCGCAAAAAACACCTCCCGCATTAGCGCAGAGAGCTGTAGAAACTTCTTCATAAACTCATCTTTTGGGGACTTTGTTAACTCTCCAATCACGAGAATATCGCGCCAGCCATGCGATGAAGTCGAAAGACCTCGTCGTGTGATGTAGTAATCAACTTGTCTCTCTGATTGTGCACCATCAATGGCGCCTGATTGGTTCATACGATGTTGAGTACCCTTCAGAAGAGGTACAGCTTGGGCCGGCGTAGAGTTAGGTGATTCTTTCGAGGTTTTGGAAGAGTCTTCGGACGAATGGAAAATTTTGTTTTCTACATTCTTCATCCATTCCCAAACCAGCAGTTCGTCTAGAACTGTTGGAAATTTTAAATCATCTTCCTCAGAGCGCTTCACATATTCCTTAGCCAACTCCATGCAGTTATTTGTCCATGATTTTTGGGTGAAGTATTTACTGCAAAACCCATAAACATTAAAGAAAACCGACCCGTACAGTTCTCTTCGAAGCATCATTTTTATGTGTAGCATGGTTTGTTCTGTCCAGTCGCGTGTTATTCCGGTCCGCCTAAACATGGATTTGGCTTCTGGGTTGTCTAGCTTTTCTTCTTGGGCTTTAATTATCTTCTCAAGCGTGTCAACAAGTTCCAAAAGTGATACCCATATCTCAGTATCGGAAGCGTAGTTTAGAATTAGCGTAGCCAGAGATACAAAAGGTGCCAGTTCAAATGTTGTTGACTCCATCCAGTTAATTATTCTGTCTAAACGCGATCCAATATAATTAATGTCTGTCGCAAGCAAGTGCCCTTTGTCGACATAGATCTTTAAAGAATTTACCAAATTATTTACTGGGTAATGACGTTTACTGAAGTCCTTGGGCTTTTCGAAGATGGCATCGCATGGTGTGTTGAAAAATCCATGATATAAAACTCTAAAAGGCAACAAAATAGGTTCTAGTGGATTCATAGCAAGGTATTCCTTCATGGTGATGGTGAGAGACATTTTATCTTTAAGGCTATCGTTCACTTTCAGGAATATGATCGCATGGAGAGATTGCGCGAGACGGTGGAATGATAACTGCTGTAGAGTTGAATGATTATGGAAAACTTTGTGGATTGGGAATCTCCCTCGTGGCAGTCTTTAGTGTCTATCACTCAAGTTATTGAACAATGAACTGTGCTTGTATAAGCTTCTTCTAGGTCTAAATTTTAATAAACTTACCATATGTTGCTTTAATTAATCAATTGATTTTTTTGAATATTGATGTAATTGTAAATTTTAGTAGTACTAGCGTATCTATTTGGATAAACGGCTTGCATTTGATTTCAAAGCTTCAACATGTATTACTTGCTTTCGTTGGACAAAACGGAGAATTGAGTTAACATATATATATTAATATATATTTTTACGTCATACAAGTGAAGTCACACCGTGATAACTCTATTCACGAATCATCCCTGCCAGGATAGTATTCAGTTTGAATGATTGGATTTAAGATCCCTAATCAAAATGATTCCTCTGATTCGAGACAAAAGTATTGCCCACAACCATAGATTGACCCCAGGAACGACTAGAGTTGAGGTTATTTTGTTGATGATGTGTCATGTTAGCTACGATGTCCGACAATATCCCTAAATAAATGATAATTCTGACATATTGTGTTCCGTGACCTGCATGTGAAGTCCATATTTGATCGCTTTACATGAATCTGATTTACGATGCGCATGTCCATGGTTGATGCATCCAAATTTATTGGCTGTAAATTTACTATTACCACCGAATCGCCAGTTACTAGAAACCAATTTTACATCATAGGTAGACGTTGAAGGTCGAAACTAAACTTAGATGGCATTTCAATTAGCGCCGTTAGGATTTGAGGTAGCGCTGTATGCACAATTCTCACCCAATTAAAATTTTGGGTTGAATACGATAAGCCAATGCTAAATTTAATACACCCATCTATGGGCTCCAGGATTGAACTGTCATTTGATCGGCGCAATCAATTGTGAGAAATTTAGGCCAATAATTTCAACGTCCTGGGACGGTAGACATCGTGCTGGCTGTAATATCCAGATTTTCATACAATTTGACTTACAATATTCTACGAGGTTGGGGGAAGGAAACTACTCCAACCCACTTCATCCACTGTAGTCATCACGCACAACAAACGCGTAGGCTCAGAAAGTCAATGTCCCACGCTGACTTTATCAAAAAGCTTCTCGGGCCCAAGTGCCAGGAAAGCTTCAAAATATTTGCGCAGGAAACCGGCTGTTTTGATAGACGACCTGCTCACTCATCCACTGCTCTCAGCGGGGATCAGATAAACTAGCCATTGCCACAACGCATGACACGAAAGGGAACGAGGCAAGAAGTGTCGTTTCTCTGAGAAAATTTCTTATTTACTTGAATTTAGGGTTGAAGGATGGAGTCTCGATTTCGGAGTCGGAGTAGGTGGTGTCTTCTGAGTTATAATTTACCTTCTACTTTTTCTGTAGCGGGTCTCGCGGTTGGAATGAGTTGGGCCTGTAAGCAGTGATCCCCGCCGGCTCCACCAGTCTTGTACCGATAGTGGACCTAGAGCTTTAGCTTAGGACTTTGATATAATCAAAAATAATAATAATAATAATAATTGTTAAACTTTAGTGCAGCAAATTGATTGTTGTGAGCAACTTTATTACTAAAAGGACAGTCTCTAATTATTACAAAATCTAATGTCTCACGATGCTCGCCTAGTAGACTAATCTTTACCTTCACGTGATGCTTACGACTTGGTCTGATACAACCTATTTCAATAATAATAAATATTGTACTTCTTCGGGAGACAGTTTGGGGTCCGGCACGAGCCTGGCTGGAACGTATCCAAGATCGCCTAGCTGTACGCATAGCCTCGGCAGATCCTAGGCACCCCCTTCGTAGAAGATGGAATTCCACAAGAATGCTGTGAATCCGACAAAGAATTTCTCCAGAACTCTCAGAAGATACTATTCCCCCACCCTGGAAAGTTAATCGGGATACATCTTTGGAAAAGATCGGGGCAGTCGGTCGTAATGCTGGAGTCGATGCCTTCTCCGGTTGGTTCGTTCTGCAATCATTTTTGGACCTCACTGTTTTCTCCGATGGTGCTTTAATCGAGAACCGAGCAGGAGCAGGATATTCGATACGACGTGGCGCGTCACACGAGATAGCCTGTGGAACTATACCTCTAGGTACCTCAGCAGAAGTTTATGATGCGGAAATTGCCGGAGCGACTGAGGGGCTAGCGGCCGCCATCCGCAATCCCATGGCATTTTATGCAACTAATGTAACTGTCTGCCTAGACAACCAAGAAGCGGCTCTACGGCTTCTCCTGTTACCCCCACCGCAACAAGTTCCTGTCAAATTATGAAATTTCGGAAACTCGCAGCCAGCTGGTCTGAAAGGAAACGCGCATCCTGCATTATGGTTGGAACAGTTAGTGTCCGATGGTGCCCCGGACATTCTGGAATCCCCGGAAACGAAGCAGCAGACTCTCTAGCCAAGTCAGCATGTCTAATTCCCACATCTTCTCTCCCTATGTCCATAGCAAGGGCAAAAAGGAAGGTGGCTCAACTATATGAGGCCTCCAGCGACGCCTTCTGGGAACGAGAGGCTCCGGCTAGATATAAAGAACTCGGAATTGGTCCCAGCTCAGGAATAACCCAAGAACTGAAAAGCTTAAATCGGCGGACATTTGGAGCGCTTATCGCAGCTCGTTCTGGACACGGAGATTTCGCCCTTTATCATCGACGTTTCGCACACGAAGGTGCCCTTATGACTTGCTCCTGTGGCGAAGAAAAAAGCCCCGATCACTTCTTCTTCTGCACTATAGGAAGAAACCGTGCTCGTCTTCGCGGTGGATCTCGTCACCCTTGCCCCGGCATCAAATGGGTACTTGGCACGCCTAAAGGCGCCCTTGCCTTCGGAAAATGGGTCGAGGTGACTAAATTCTTCGACGAAATCCAAAGAGCCCATTAGATATTTCCAAGTGAAATTCTACGATTGGTTGTGGGGTTATTGTTAGATGTAACTGTGTACTCCTATTTTCTTGTTTTGCGGGTATAATTTAAAACTACTTGTAAAAAAAAAAAAAAAGTGAAGCTCCTGGTAGAGGGAAATTTGCTACATTCAAAGTGGAAAGCAGAGTGGCGGACAGCTGGTCGGACTCTTTTTGTAATTTCTAGGTGTTGTAATGCGCGTTAGAGCGTCGGGTAGTTCTGTAGGGACTGGGCCGTCCAGCACATGACTAAGGTCACGAGCTGTAGACAGGCACGACGTTAAATTTAAACTAAACTAAACTAAACTAATAATAATAAATATTCTACGAGGAAATATGCTGATACTGGTGGACCTTTAATGATGCCAGCGCTCAAATGTGATAATTCTAATTTGTGGGACTTCTTCGTATTGAGATTTTTGGTTAGATAAACATGGCATGAAGCCCAAACATACTTGGAGATCTTGCATAACTGATGACCATTCATTTATAGCTGTTATACTGGTGTTGCCAAGTGGAACACAACGAAGGTTTGTTGGTGCTCTAAAATGCACTCCAAGGAAGCCTCAAATAAAGTTGTGGCCGGACAATGACGGTAAAGATGGAACAGGAGGGCAAGACTTAGCTTCTGTACAAGGTGTCCTCTACAAACCTGGGAGTGAATACTCTCCCAAAGCCAAGTTCTGTCAAATTTCGCAATTCTGAAGAAGTTGGTCCGCGAGGCAATAATTCAAAATTCTCCGCCACGTCAAATTTTCGCTCCCAACGAGTTCGACTCCTATCCAAGTCTCGTTAAGTTTACAAGTACGACTTAGTACATCCTCGTTCCAATGACTACACCTCTTATCAACTATTCTCTGGCCTCAGCTAGTCGCCAAATACACGCCCACGCCGATATTTACACCCGACGGAGGAAACAATGCGTGGCGCACAGATCTGGGAGACAGTTCTTTGGGATGGATATGAGAGGGATTGGGATAAGTTTACAAGATGATTCAGACGATGGATACAATCTTGACGGGCGTTTAATTTTGAATTTTGGCAAGGAGTTTTAGGCATTGAGCTTTGTGCGCGCCAAGACTTCGCTTGCGAGAGTGCAGCGGACACTATAACAACACGCAAACGATGGAAGGTGCCGTGGTCCGCCTCCTGGTGGTGTTCTCTGGTATAGTTTGAGTAGCCTGGGCACCTACTCCACTTGGGAAGGAGACACCGAAGACTACATTTCGCGCGGGGAAAGTTCAGTGGATGATGAAGGCATGTCTGGATAACCCAGGGTTTTTGGGACGTTCCCCTAGGTGGGTATTCACGGATGAGGGTTGACTTGGGGTGAAGAAAAAGCCGCCATAACTTCGCAGTGGTACTTACAAATGAGATCTGAGGCATGAGTGCTCTTATTGTAAATTGAGTCATCTTTTCTGTACATTTTCTCCCATATTGTGTCATAGCTAGATAGCTGCATACGCAATTAAAATCTGATGCAAAAAAAAAGCTCAGTTAGTGGACACGAGGTTCAGTAGTATCTGGAATAAAGTGGCTCGGAAATGCTACCATGCGGTGATTGAGTGGCTGGCTATAGCTAGATCACTGGGAGTTCGGGATCACTAAAGCCTCGGGATTCTGTATTTAAGGACTGACTTTGAATTTGAATTCATTTAATCCGATTTGGCGCCCTATGGGCCCATGCAGGTGTCCATGAACCTAAACTATTTATTTACATGAGGGGGAAACCATCACGATAAAAACCCCCTTTAAATCATTTTATTGTCCTGTCTGAGTCTAAGACTATATAGGACATGCAGGTCCTCTCTGCCTACAGGCCAAGGATACCTATGCCAGTAGTATATCCCCTCCTATGCCTCCCATACAGCTCCCCTCAAACAGTACCACCCCTCACAAGTCCTCATTCGATCATACACTTAGAGGAGCCCTTTGCCCTTCATTATCTCCCCTCTCCAACCAACGGAACGATGGCCATTTGCGGGTGTATGGCAGCCGGGAAAAATCGCAAAAACCACTGGGTGCGGAGCTCTCCTAATACCGACATTAGGACTAAATCCGAAGACATAGTGCCCCTTCTGAAGCATTCGAAGAGGCCGGCCAGCTGGGCGCTGCAGAATTGTGTGTACCTCGGGAAATTCGCACTCTGCCTTTCTAGCCTCCTTCCCTAAGGTCGTGCTGGAATGTCAGAAAACTCTTGACAGAGCGTGATTGCTGTATAGTAGCTTAGCCTAACTTCTTTTGTGCCGTCCAGGGCGCTGGGGAGTGCCGTTGACTCATCGACAAAAGAAGCCCTCCTGGCTAATTAGCCGAAATCTCGGTCTTGGCGCCCACAAACGTTCCAAAGTTGAAAACCCCTCGAAAATGTCAGTCCCAGCATCGTCTTCAGAGGCCTGTTCCTCCTCTCGCGCCACATCTCAGCCGCCTATTGTTCCTCAAGATGTCGAGCCCCATTAGAGCATCAGTCCTCCATAAACCATGACCCGAGCTTTGTATATTATGACTTGATTTCCTCCTTGCGGGTATACGTAGCGTCGTAAATTTGTAGTCGGTGATGGCCGGTAATTAATGGGGCAAGCTCCTGTTTGCAATTGGAGTAACTTCTTTATTGGTTGTTGAATCGAGATGAGGCGTGGTCAAAAGAAGGTTGATGACTGAGATGAGGATGGTAAGAAAGGCATTGTCGAGAGGTCATCAAATGGAGATATGCTTGAGGTTGCTTTCGACTTCGATTCGGATGCGATTCTTCTTGGCTATCCCAGATATGCAGAGCATACTGAGCGATTACACCGGCACCACTGGAAGGTGAAGAATTCGTCTTTGCCGGCACCTGAAATGATTAAAACATAGGTGAAGTCTGAGTTGTTCTAGTCACCCAGATGAGACGAGATTTATGTATTTGTACTGAAGTTAACCTGATCCAGCCAGGCCCCTTTCACGCTCAGGCTCTCATGGGAGTGCGGAGGGTGCCAATAATCTAGCACGTTGATATAACAAACCAAACTATAGTTGCAGGAATAGAGAAATTTCATGCAGTAAGTGGGCTCTTAGCTACACAAAGCAAGTATCCTGTATTATTTCATATTACTGTTCTGTCTGAGTGTATGACTATGTGGGACATGTTTGTTAAGGCGCCATCCAAAAGGGGTAGGATCTGCCGTCATCGAAGTATATGAGTTGATTATCAAGGTTCACAATGGAGGTTTAGAATTAAAAATTCATAGATTAAGAAGAGAGAATTGTGGTAGCAAGATACAAAAGATGATTATGACTAAAAGACGATAAAAATACAAATTGCGAAGCTGAAGATCTGGGTAAGCCATTTCTTCCGCTTCTTATAGTCAGAATAATTCATCAATACAGTCTCCGAATCGTCCTTGACCAATAAATCTCTCCTCTTCCATTTGACCATCGGGGTCAGGACATTATCTTGTGCCTGGGGTTCTGCGATTGGTAGCCATGTGAACAGCTTGGACCGTAGATTCCGTGTACTTTTCGTTTATATAGATAAGAGTTGAGCCCTATGTGCTCACTTCGTATTTGCATCGCTAGACTGCCTTAGGCCCTTGTCAGGTTTCGGGGTAATTAGTGGATTGACATCTTGATTTAATCCATCACGTTTGTTTTTTTGTTGTTTGTTTATTATTTAACGTCTAACTAATGATTATAATACACTAGTCCCACCCAGAGCAGCATAGCAATGCAGATAAGAAGCGAACACATTGGGTTCAATTCCTATCTGCACAGAAGGAAAGTTCCAGGAGTAGATAACCCACGATGCCAATGTGGATATCAGTCCCAGAATGTGAAGCATATGGTCATGGCCTGCTCCAGCTGGGCCAAAGGAAGAGGAGAAATACTAAGAAAGGCAGAAAACTGGTCATTCGAGGCCATGATGAATAATCCCAAAGATTTAGCAAGAATAACTAGATGGATCCAGCAGGAAGGATGGCTAGAACAGTTTCGACTGACGCTTGAAGTCGAGGCTACAATGAGGGAGAGAGAAGAGGGTTGAAGGTTGACAGACTTCCCCCAGTAGCAAGGAAGGGAACGGTATTCACACTGGACATGACGGTGATAGTGCACTACCTAAAGGTAACACAGCACCACAGTCTAGACAAATTGAGAAGTTGAGGGGGTTTTTACCTTAAAGGTTTCCTCCTACATAAATATTAGAGTTTGTAGACACCTGCATGAGCCCATTGGGCGCCAAATCGGGCCAAATGAGATCAATCTCAAAAACAATACACTAGTCCCGGACCCCATCACGTTTAAGATAGACCGTAGTTCACATAGCAGGGTACGGCGTTCACGTTTGCACGTGATAATATTTTACATTACTGGTGGGAGTATGTGGGGCAAATTTAATTGTTGGGCTCAACAAAATGTCAATCGTGTATAAAGAAAATGATATTGACTTCGTCAACATCAAGGCAAATATTAAAACTTAGCGTGAAGCAATTTCTTTTCCTGGCACACAACATAGAAAATATTATCTGATCTGTTATTAAGAAGTTACTGTATTAAATGAAAATGGACTCATCTAAGACACAAAATGTACGAGACCAAAATCAAGAAGCGCAACCAGTTTACGATATAAACCATGGAGGACATTATGGTATGTAATGACTCCAGTACTGATTATGATTAACGTGTTATGTTTCTCAAATTTAGTTCTAACTTCTCACAGGTGCAAGCGCAGCGGTAAGTACGTAGTAGAATGACACAGCATAATTCTAACAACAAAAGCTTTCTGTTCAGGGTTATGCACCTGTAGCCGAATTCTACACGGGGACCTGGTCTAATGTAAATACCTATAATTTGTTTTCGATGTTACTAATATCTGAAGGTCAACCAAGGCTTGCACGGTAATTACAAGGATATACTTACAACTTACTGGCAGCACACAATCAATCATCTGGAAACCGAATCTCATGATTATAAACTTCACCAACTTCCACTCGCACGTATCAAGAAAGTGATGAAGGCTGATCCTGACGTCAAAATGATTAGCGCTGAGGCACCGATTCTCTTTGCAAAGGGATGTGACATATTTATCACTGAATTGACAATGAGAGCTTGGATTCATGCCGAAGAAAATAAACGAAGAACACTCCAGCGTTCAGATATAGCCTCAGCACTGAACAAATCAGATATGTTTGACTTTTTAATCGACATAGTGCCGAGGGATGAAGTGACTGGTGAAAGACAAAAGAGAGGAATCAGTGGACCAGCTACTGCGGTCCCAAATACTTTAACACCACAAGTATCTCACCCCGGAGCGGCATCACAATCATTCTCGGGACAGTTGTCGAGCAGTGGCCAGGAAGATTATACTTCAAGAGAAGCCGTTTACTCTGGTCCAGCTCAGCCGGGATCCGGCTCATCAGTTTACGGGGGATCTTCGGGTCAAGTGTTTGCTGAAATCGATGGAATTTATGGATATTCTCCTATGCCAACCCATCAGGTAAGCTACCAGACATCAATGCGTAGATGGAATGTGTACCTAATACCAGAAATGCAGCAGATATATCAGCTCCCGTCGCAACGTCAATTAATGCGGCACATACCAAATCTTAATCATGGTCCGGCAAATACCAGTGAAGCTAGTACCGCCGGAAAGAGCTATTCGTCTCAAGACGATAACGATGCAGATGGAGAGAGAGATTTTGAGGTATCCTAGACGAACATAAATCGCTAGAGTGAATATATCATTATTACATAACTATTGTCAAAAAGTCGCAGGATGTGACGGTTCAGCCTTCATCTGTGAGCCAAAGAGACAGATCATGGTTACTGGATTCCTATCATGTCTGAAATTATAGATCACTTTTGAATTTACTACATCCACATGGACATAGAACGTTATGACTAATATTTATACAATGTTACACGAGCTGTTTACCCGGCTTGGGTAATCGAGGATACTATTCACCTCACTTCTCATGATCAACAGCATCCATTTCTTATCTCAAACAATTAGTCAAACGTATCACATTTCGGTGTTATGAACACCAAAACTTCGCTCAAAAATAAACTTCACTTACCTATTTCGGGTTTAAATTTAATCCGTTTCGGAAAATATATCTCGAGATGTATCCGATTGATACCATCAACATGATACACTCTACTTCCAGAATAGTAAAATAATGGTCTGAGGTCTGGTGGCAGCCCAAATAACTACAAATCTACTGGTGAAGTGCATTAAGTTCCGAAATTTTTTTTATCGAATATATAGTTAACAAATAGAAACAACCCAGACGGCCGGCCACTACGGTGCCACAAACTCCCATCTACCTAAGGAAGTACCTCTTTGCCTTACCTGTTTCCACGTGACATATAGTTATCCAGTTTGGAACAGTTTTGGGGTAATATTTGTGTGCATTAAATACATTTACTGAGGATGTTTGCTGTAACGTAATCTAGCACAACTTATCAACGCCATTTCAGACTGCGAGGAGAGCTTAGACTTATTGAAACTAAAAGCTTACGACCGAATGCGAAGCCGTAACTCCTTTGCAAGTTTCCCGGCAAGAGCTGAAGAATTGAAGCGAATACCACTTACTGAATCTTAATTTTCGGGCCACACAGATAAGTTTTCCCTAAGCAGTGGTGGGACATAGCATCATACTGGTACAGAATATAATGCTAGTTTTCACGTTTTTCGCAATACCCATGCCAGTGATGAAAACTGTAAGCTCGTGCTAGTGACCTTGTTTATAAATACTACCACACAAACAAGATTTACAGTGGATGAAAATGTGTGAGAGGAGAGATAAGATTATCTTTGCTGCGGTGTGGGTTAAGGGTGCCCGTGGTTCCTTAATACTAATATGTATAGTAGAGCTCAAGACTAAATGTAACTTAATTTTCTATTATTAATTCATTCTACTTCCCTGACCAAGTCTATGACTGTGTGGGAAATGCAGGTGCCTTCTGCCTGTAAGTCAAGGCTACCAATACTAGATTTATATCATTTCTGCCTCATGCCTTCCTTTTGCTCCCCTCAAATAGTACCGCCCATCACAATTCCTCACTCGATCATACTCTTAGAGGGACCCTCTACCCTTCGTTATCTCACCTATCCATCCAACTAAACGATGTCCATTTCTGAATATATTGCAGCCGGGAAAAATCGAAAAGATCACTGGGTGCGGTGCTCTTCTAATACCGACATTAGGACTAAATCCGAAGACATAGTGACCCTTTGAAGCCATCGAAGAGGCCGACCAGCTGGGCACTGAAAACTCACAAGTATCAAGGGAAATTCACCCTCTACCTTTCTAGCCTCCTTCGAACTCTTTTTCGTAGGTCATGCTGAGAATTTAGAAAAGTCTTGACAGATTGCGGTTGTTGTATGGAAGCTCAGCCTAAGTTCTTTTGTGCCTTCCAGAGCGCTGGGGAGTGCCGTTAACTCATCGGAAATTGTTGGAAATTCTGACTCTCGAATTTATGACTCAATCATTACCTGTTTCGTCTCAGGTTCCCGACAAGATCGACTCTCTCTACAAATGTCCTGAGTACGCTAATCGCGCCTACTGTCGCCTATACGTTTGGATATTTACGTACTACAGTGTACCTTGGCTCATCATGGTAGATGAGAGGTGGCTAGTCATCACTAGGTTTGACAGGCACACGAGGCTAGCGGGAATTTCTCCCTTAGATGTATATATAAGTCCAATGTTCCCATAGTTGTAAAATATTTTAAGTCTTCTTTACTTCATCATATTTATCCAAATAATATCGTACAGAGTATATTTTCCAACAGAAATAGAAGTACTCCTGTCTAATTTGCAGAAACATTGATCTTGACGCCCGCAAAAGTTCCAAAGGTTGAAGACTCCTCAAGGACGGCAGTCCTAGCATGGTCTTGTAAGACTTCTTCCCCCTCTCGCCCAACATCTAAGCCGCCTGTTCTCCATCAAGTTATTTGTCCTATTAAAGCAACAGTCCCCCATAAGCCAGGACCCAGGCTTTTTATTTCTCGATTTGATTTCCTCATGGGTATAAATAGCATCGTAAATATGTAATACAGATGGCTTACAATTAATGAGGCAATCTCGTGCTTACAATGGGAGATGATTCTCAACACCTGTCAGTGATGTCCCCTATAAACATCCAGCTCTCACTGTAGAGTCTCCAGGGCCGAGATTAGCATATTTTCAACTTTGAGCTGGATTATCTCCCCCTCCGTCAAAGATGCGCTTCCGATAACACACAAGACGACAAAGACAAGGTTAGTGAGTTGCGAATGAGAAAAGAAATTGCAGTACCAAACGCTCCAACGGTAGTCAGAGAAGCCCTCGCTACATCACAACATGTGCTACCCACCAGCGGGCAAACAAAAAGTCAACAAAAGCAAAGTTAAAGACCCATCAGCTCACAAGAAAAGCAGATTTCAACTCGTCGATAATATCATCCTTTCAAATCTATATTTACGAATCTACTATCCAAGAGGGCATCTAAAAAACACGAGTTACTCGACAACCCTACGTTCGGAACGAAATCTGGATGCTAGGTTAGGCTCCTTCACAGCAGTCACTCTCGACCAAGACTTTTCGGACACCTTTTCACGACCTTCTGTTTGTCCTGCGTCATGAATCAGGGGAGGAGTAATGAGGAGTCTAGGAAGGTTGAGATACACTCTTAGGTATACACAAGTCTACTGCGCCCAGCTGGCTGGCCTCTTCGTCATAGGAGAGTCCCGCACGTAATGATTTTTAAGACCTTTCCCTGCAAATAGACACCCGCAATTGGCAATCGTTTTGTCGGTTGGAGAGGGAAGATAATGACGGGATAACGGCTCCTCTTAGTCTGTACTCGAATGAAGACCTTTGGGGCTATTACTGCTGGAAAGAAGTCGTTAAGGAAGCATATGAGGCAGTACAATACCCGAGCCATAGATACTCCCGACCTGTATGCGGAAATAACCTACATGTCCTTACATAGGCAAAGACTTATTAGAACAACAAACACTCCCTCAGACGAACTTGGGGGCGGAATATTTTTCCTGAGCCAAGTTCAGACAAATTTCGCAATACGATAGAAGTTGGCCCGCGAGGTATCGATTCAAAATACTCCACTATGTCAAATTTTCGCTCTCAACGAGTTCGACTCCTACCCACGTCTCATAAAGTTTACGAGTACGACTTAGTACATCCTTATTTCAATAACCACACCTCTCATCAGCTATTCTCTGGCCTCAGTTGACCACCAAATACACGCCCACGCCGATATTTATACTCGACGGAGGAAGCAAAGCGTGGCGCACAATTCTGGGAGAAAGTTTTTTGGGATGGACGTGAGAGGGATCAGGACAAGTTTAAAAGATGACGCAGAGGATGGATACAACCTGGTGTTGTAATCTAACGCTTTTCATCCTCGGACTTCATGGTGAGCAGTAGTTGTATAGCACGTGATGCCATGCGGGGGAGAAGGAAAGGAACGGCGAAAGCCGCTAGCTGGACCTAAACGATCTGGCCCACTTGTAGATGTAGACATCCCTCTTGTACATAGAACACAAGGAAAAACCAACCCTAACTAGCATAACAACAATAGTAAGGAACTCTAACATCCACACTCAGTAATCTCATACATCGTGACACATAAACCTCTATCTTATCTCTATCACTCAACGACAAAGCTTCAACACCTGGACGGGCGTGTAATTTTGAATTTTGGCGAGGAGTTTTATGAATTGAGCTTTGAGCGCGCTAAGCCTTCGATTGCGAGAGTGCATAAGACACCATAAACGCCGCCATGGTTGGATGGTGCGGTGGTATATCGTCTTGGCCGGTCTCCTAAGTAAAGTCTGAATAGCTAGGGCACATAACCTATTTGAGACAGGAGACCGCTGGCTCAAACCCGGAAAAACCATACCACATCTCTCGCGGCGCTGGCATATATGGACGACGAAGGCATGCTTGGATAATCAAGGGTTTTGAATTTCCCTTTGCTGGCTACTTAGGGAGGAGGATCGACTGTTTGTGTAAGCAAATATACCTCATAGTGGTATTTGTGAATGAAATCCAGAGCATGAGTGTTTATATTCAAAAGAGTCATCCAATATGTATACATGGCACCGGTCATGTGTCATAGCTTTGTAGCTGCATACACATAAAATGACTCAAAAAAAAGATCTGTGAATTTGGAATCCTCACTCATGTTCTCACACTAAAGTGTAAACGAATAATTTGAGTCAAAGAATGATAATGACCAGAAAACCCTTGAATTAAATATATCATATCATATCTGCATGGTCCACCCATGATCATCGTCGTAGGTGCGTTATTGACCTTCATGTCTCTTTTTTTGCATCAGACTTGAATTGCGTATGCAGCTAATTAACTAACACAAAACCGGAGAAATGACAGAAAAAAGTCTCAAGATACAAGAAGCGCATTCATGCCTCGGATTTCATTTTCAAGTACCATTCATGTCTCTTGCTACAGTTGTGAAATTTTGGACGAAGTAAATGTTTTATTTTATTAATAGAATTAAGAAAATCTAATTGCTTTTAGGGCACTTAGCATTGTTTTTAATTAATATCGGTGTGTCAGAGAGGACTCATTGTCTTATTAGTTTACTTTACACTTGCCTCATGCTCATTTTTTTTCTCCTGAAAATATCTATTCTGTTCAATGGCAAGCTTGCCTTCGCCTTCTCCCATGATTGTCAGAATCAAGGAATAATTATTATATAAAAATCTCTCTCTTTTCCTATCCTCCATTACTGACGCGAATCGAGTCAAGAATGCTGTCATTTCCCCTCTCAACCTTCCCAAGCTTGTTGAGACGGGCTCATCATCGCCACCTTCTGCACTTAGCTCTAGGATACCTTGTAGAAATTGTCCAAATCGTTGGGTCAAAAAATGGGGAGCAGCAGATTGCTTTGCAGCTTCTGAAGGGGATGGTTTACGTGATGAGAGGGTTGCGGTGAGTGTCTTGATAGAGTCGCAATGTGCGTCCATTACAAGCTGAAATCGTGGCCAGAGAAGCATTGATGTGCCGTTTATATAAACATCCATTGCAGGCATTTTACGTCGCTGTAGCTCAAATGCAAAATGCTGATTTAGACGCACGCAGATAAGAAGTCCCAAGCAGTCATAAGTGTCAGATATGATAGACTTTGTTAGAGCCTGCCCAAGAGAAAATGTTGGTTCAAATATATGGTTGAAGTATCGGGTTATAGCAGGAAAAGAAAGGGCAGGGTAAAAATAGGTTGTGAGGAAAGAATATTCCGCACAAGCATTATCGATCAGAGCTAAATTAAAATTTCGAAATAAGTATTCAATGTAATGTGATGTTGAGTCCCCTTCAGCAAGAAATGAAGATAGTGCAATCTGATTGGGATTCTTAAGGATTTCAATTCGACGACCCATATTGAATGCATCGTGAGATGGACCAGTCAGCTTAGGTCTTGCAGGTGTAGCAGATTTTCGGGTTCCATCGTCTTGTCCGAGAACATCATATTTTTCAATAACATGAAGTTTTATCCTTGCGAGAGCTTTTTCGTATCTAGTAAACTGGTTTAGGAAGTACCATCTCATAGTATTCATGTATGCCCGACCAATTTCTTCGGCTAGTTGGGGATGGTGTTTATGTAAAAAAGTGTATATATCCTTGAACCGAATGAACTGCTGTTGTTGAATAACTTGAGGATTAATGTTTGGTGAACGTAGAACTTTGATCTGAGATACGATATGGTCTCGAATTCTTTCCAATGCTTTACTTATTAGATTTTCTAAAAGCGGCTTTAGGTCACATATGCCCTTTATATTGCGCTTATCGTTTGTTTTCAAATCAAGTGCTTTAGACCTTTTTTCAACTTCTGTCAACGCTCTTAGCCATGCCTCATCAATAGATCCGTCAACAATTTTTTTCACTACAGCAGGAGAAACACTCATTTGTTCAACGTAGGGACCGAGAACTTGTTCGGTAATTTTTCGGTTTTCTAGCCGAGCATTCAGAGTTATTGACCTGGCTTGAAGCGTTTCAATTTCAGCAGAGACTTGCGCTAAATCTTTTTGGAAGCTAATGAGGTCTGATTCTACCAAGCACAGCACATCATCACAGCTGCAAATAGCACGGTGTAGCTCTTGTAGATCCGCAATATCATCTTCGCCTATGAACGAGATGGTCAGTATTCTAACGCTTTGACTGATGTAAATACACACAGTCTACAGCTTTTTGATTTGTGTCCTGTACTTGGTCCGTTGAATCGAAAGATGTTGTGACTAGTTCCTGAAGACTCAACCCCTCAAAGTCAAATTTATTCGCAAAATATTCATCTAGATTTTGATCAAATTTCGTGTCACATAAAAAGTTTGATGACCTATCTCCAGATGTAGCAAGGATTTCTTGTAGCACTTGAATTGGATTTGATATATCTGAAGTTGATGATGAATGCTTCAGTCCGGAACCATTGAATTTCCGAGAGGCTAGCAGCGAGCTTGCTGCATCATTAGTCTGTACCGTAAGAGATGATGAACGTGGAGGTCTAGAGGTAGAAGTGGACTCTGCATGGTTGGGTTTGCGAGTGTGAGCCGCGAATGTTGCGGCAGGTGTAGGTGAAGGCGTGGAGTGCCTAGCGAGTCGATCGAGCCACATTGCTCGAGCATGCCAATATACCGTTCAAATTATTATCCACTTCACATGTGTGGAAGCGTTTTCATAGTCATGGATTTCGCCTGGTATTCGGCTGACTCCGGAACACAGTGTCTTAGATGTTATTTCTATTATTATGTGCCGAGGCTGACCAAAAATGTCACCTACTTAAGGCTGCGAGACTTTTAATTGGTCGGTTACCGCGTATACTCGGCGCTACTTTTGCATTTTAACTCTTTAATATTTAAAATTCCATACAACAGCTGCCCATCTATAACAATACTTTTCCCCATTCTCACACCACTACTCGCTGCACTCTTACTTTCGCTTCATCGTTTCATCGCACGCAATTTCAACCCTTATTAACTCTTATCCCATTACTATCCCGCCGTAACAATGAGTAACGATGCCGAAGTACGTCTACTGCCCCGCTCAATCAACCCCACCAATATACTGTGCGCAAGTAAAGAACAGTATTTACTTCTTCGCCAAATAAAACAAAAAAATGACAAACATATGCTAATCGTTTGTGACAGCACGATACAACCTTTGAATCTGCAGATGCTGGCGCATCCCTCACTTATCCTCAGCAATGTTCTGCTCTTCGTAAAAATGGGTTTGTCGTAATCAAAGGTCGTCCCTGCAAGATTGCAGAAATGTCTACTTCTAAGACAGGCAAGCATGGTCATGCTAAAGTTCATCTTGTCGCCATCGACATTTTTACTGGCAAGAAACTTGAAGAACTATGCCCTTCAACCCATAACATGGACGTTCCTAACGTTTCACGCCGTGAGTACCAGCTGGTAAGAAATCCTTTCTTCAGCATCTTCTTCAATGAAGCTAAAACCTACTCAGCTTGACATTGATGACGGGTTCCTATCTTTGATGGGCGAGGATGGATCCACAAAAGATGATGTAAAAATTCCCGATGGAGATGTTGGTGAAAAGATTATTAAGCTATTTCAAACTGAGTCTAAAGATACTAGTGAGTCATAAAACGGGTAAAACTAAGAGATTACAAATCTAATACTCAACAGATGTCGTCGTTCTTACTGCCATGGAAGAGCAATGCGTTGTGGAAGCCAAAGAATCTCCTCGTTGATAGCCGCTTTTATATATCAAGATTTCAGCCTTGATTTACGGTAGCCTATAAGCCCCATTAGTCAGAATACAACTCAATGACAGAAAGGATCCAAAATGTCCTTCATCAAAAATAAATATTCGTGTGTAAGAAACTTTGGGAGATAAAAATTCGAAATGGCTAAGATGTTGTGAATTTTACAAGCACCACTCACATATCTTCTAGTCGAGGAATAATGCAAAGATTAGCAGGCGTATTTAAAATGAAAGTATGAAATGTTTAAGGAATTTAAAGCTATGAATTCACATGATTCTTTTTTGCAAAATCCATAAATTATAAAATCTTTAAGATCCAGCCTGTGATGTTGGGCAAAGCCAATCTCGTTTCCTGTAATCTATCATATCTTTAACGACTAAGTATTTCAATCAGTTCTAGCTGTTAATTTATTTACATTCTAGAACCAGCATGTTAAGCTCAACATGTTGTCAAGCAAACATCGCTGAGAGTTTAGGCTAAAACAAATTCACTCCAGCCCACATTGTACTCATATATGTCACTCAGACGTGGCTGATCAACAGATGCTAAATAGAGGGATACTTTCATCAACAATTCCGGTGGCATACTAAAACGAAGCACCAAGTTTGAAGTTTCTGGAGGATTCTCGAAATCAGTTCTGCATGGGAAGCCCTATGACAGATAGTGATCATAGTTAGGCTGGGCCTATGATGCAACGTCAAGCAATAAACCTAATATCGCTGTAGCATATCCAAACAATTTTGAGTGACGACAGAGACCTGATACCTACCTACAGCTGTTGTAAAGTATTTTGGTAAATTGTACTACTTGAGTCATAGAATATTTAGCACAATGTGCTCCTCTCTCACCCAGGCCACACCCTGTACAGCGCTTCTAGAAAGGTCGTTGGTATATTGCCTGTGATGAATATCTATTCAACTCAGTGGCAACCCATAGAATTCAGCTACCTTTTCCACGGAACTTTCTACCCAAAAAAATAGAAATGGTAGCAATGTAAACTGCGTGCGCGGGAAAAAGTCTCAAAAATCCCGCAGCCCCAGCCAGGCGAGGCCTAGACACTGGGACCACATGAGGATTTTACATCCATCCATACCTCTCTTTGCAACATCAGACTTCCACTTGATGCAATCCGCCATCCCCGTTTCGGGTACTGGGTGCACTCCGAAAATTCATCTGGTTATTGAAATTTGGCCCCTTACTTAGTTCGTGAACTTGTTAATAGAGGGAAGCCCAAACAATCATGAAGCATTTAAGGGCTTAAATTCCATTGCTCTTCTAAACATAGGTACCAGAGTTGCTGTTGTCTCTGTGGAACTTACAATAATAGATGCTTGGGGTTACGCTATAGTGGTTTCACGTGGCTGTGTAACCGAGCTGTGAGGTTTTTGGTGTGTAGTGCATATGTGTGTACTATGGACCCAACTTGAACTCGACGGAGTAGAGATATTGGAACTAAATAGAGATTGATGGGCTCAGTGAGAACAAGATGGTTATTTCTCGCACGAAAGAAATAATTTTACGATAGAATGTTCTAGCACTAGGATGTGGATAACATAGTCTGGAACAACTTGAAAGGAGGTCTTGACTTCTGTTCATCCTCTCAATAATCTTTCCTCTATGTAAGAATATAAATATAAGTCTTACTTACGACGAGAACATATGCGATAGCGATTAACGAGACCTATAGTGAGCACAACTTCCCCAATAGTATTCATCGTCCTGCTCCCATGTAGCCCGTTTAACATAACATAATCTGTTGGAATCACTGCGAAGAAGTTTCACGATCGATCGCAATGGTTCAGTAAAGAGTGATACGATCCTGTGTTGTTCTAATGTTATTTATTGGGGGACTTTTCCCAACACCTGACAGTGCTGCCCCCTACGAACCCCCAGCTCTCACTGTAGAGTCTGCAGAGCCGAGATTGAGTGAAAATGTCCTCACTTCGACGAAGATTCTTCATGACTTTCGCAGACTGTATCGTCTTCATCTCTTGACATACCCTCTATCACCATCATCATGAAGCTAACCACGATCAGGTCAGATTAGATGGCAGGGTTGAAGCCCTTCTCATCACCTACATTTGATCATGGAGTAAAAGCCACCCGATGAGTTTCGGAGCGCACCCAGCAGCCGAAACGGGGATGGTGGATTGCATCAAGTGGAAGTCTGATGTTGCAAAGAGAGGTATGGATGGATGTAAAATCCTCATGTGGTCCCAGTGTCTAGGCCTCGCCTGGCTGGGGCTGCGGGATTTTTGAGACTTTTTCCCGCGCACGCAGTTTACATTGCTACCATTTCTATTTTTTGGGTAGAAAGTTCCGTGGAAAAGGTAGCTGAATTCTATGGGTTGCCACTGAGCTGAATAGATATTCATCACAGGCAATATACCAACGACCTTTCTAGAAGCGCTGTACAGGGTGTGGCCTGGGTGAGAGAGGAGCGCATTGTGCTAAATATTCTATGACTCAAGTAGTACAATTAACCAAAATACTTTACAACAGCTGAAGTTAATTATTTGTCTAAAAACAGTGGATTGGCTTAGTACCTGATGTAAGCGGTTATGCAGAAGTTTATGTTATCTTAAAATATACATACTCTGATCACTTGTATAAATTGAGAAGAAAAACTGCATAGCAAAGGCGTAGATGAATCAATATTGAATTGATATCCAGCAGTGGTGATATAAGTTAGGTCTTGTAGAAATCGATATCAACCAAATTGTGGGTCACTACTCTACTCTATTCTAAATTTGTCTCATTCTCTCGTGTAATTTAAAGGTACTTTGTCAATGACAACTCCTCAACTTGACACACCGTCTTTACGACTTGCCGCTCACATTATTTGATGAATACTGATTGATGTGTGTAACATCCAGCCAGTGCATGGCTCGTAGCTAAGTGAGTCGTATATTCCAATACTCGAGGTTCCACATTCTATTTACTAGAACGTGATCTATTCTTCTAACATGTGGGCTGTTCGTCTAGTAATAAGCTATGGGAGTATGTTTGCTTTTTATCCGAATAAAATATTACCCAAGACATCATTCTCCTACCCAAGGAGTATATGGTAAGCGATATAGTGAATTTTAATCCTAATTTCAAAACAAGTCCACCAAGTAGGCAAAGAGCGTCAATTTAGGGCAGCAAAGATTTCCTTTGATATTGATTTTTCTTCAAATCATGTAAATTTCTTGTCAAAGCCGGCCTTACTGGAAGTTGAGAGTCATCTAGGAGCTCGCAACTGATTTAAGTCTCCATGCTGTGCTTTAGCCAGATTGGTTAAGTTGATTAGTTCAAAATAGCTTAGACCAGATTAATTATTTTGAAAATATTTGACATTATTCGGCTGATCGGACGTTCAAAATTTAAAGCTGGACAGCTGTTCGTAAATTATTTGATATTTTTAACCATCTACTGCTATAATTGAAGTAAAATTAAGAATTTTAGTGCAAAAGTTGAAGTATATTTTTTGTAATACACACTTTTAACGAATTCTTGAGAATTATGATATCTGTAAGGTCTTAAACCTCTTAAAGGTGATATCGTGTCATGTAGGGACCACATAGTGAACACATGACAAGCTAGTTGTGGTCACGCTAGCCAGAGCTTGCAATTTAGATATTAATCCTGGAATGTCGATTAGTTGGAATGTAATCAGTAGATAAAAAGGCAATACATTACCACATGGTATGCAACCAACAAGTTTTATGTTAAATCCTCCTCATGTCCACCCCAAAGATTTTGTTATTTTTATCACTCAACAATCTTAGATAGAGGACATTTTTATACATCGCTAGGTTTATCGCCCTTTGTATTGAGGGATCTTAGTTTCTCCAGCTCTTTTTTTTTGTTAGCTGTGAGCCATGATTCAATTTGTACCTCCATCTGAAAAACTGCCCTTACGAGGAAACTCGTGGAAACCCCGACTTTAGATGCTATAATTATTGATTAATTAATTCCCATGATAGGAATAATGCTCACCTGCATGCTCATAGAAATTATTTGCTTCCTCAGTTAAATCTCCTATGGCCCGATAGCGTACATACATAGCCCCAGGCCGAAAACTTTTCGTCTTATCATGATCAATTGAGGAACTCGAGGTTTGTAGAGTGGAGGCTTCTTGTATACGGATTAGTTTATCGAATCTTGGCTCGATTTCTCCAATTTCTTCTTCATAACTTCCTACACTCTGGAGTGGGAAGTGGTCGAGGATTAACTCCGATACTATTAATTTTGAATTAATACTATATATTTGGGACCACTTTTTGGCTTCTTACTTTTGGGTTTACGTTCATCCAGCCAGCTTTTTTGAAACCAGTCAAGATATTGATCTATCTTTTTATCGTCCATATTCCAGACGTCAGTATCCCTGACATTGAGTTCCTCGCCCTTTTTAAACCCTTTTTCTTGATTTTCATGCATAATTTTAAACCATGCCTTCCAGTCTATTTTTAATATGGTTGGATCTGAACTATTTTCTGGTATTCTCTCTAGGGAGTCAAAAGGCTGACTCAATTTAGTTGCTATTATGATCAAACAAATTATTCTGATTTCGGGAAATGAAAGTGGACCACGGATCGATGTAGATAAGACATCAAAAGAAAAGTTAACATCTAGAATACTTGCAAGACGTTTGACAGCAGGATAAATCTCCACTATATTTATTAGCAATGTGGAACTATACATCAACTTTATGTCTTACCGGGGAGCCCTAGATCTTGTATGTGTTTGTACGATAGCAAAGGCGTATTCAGGGGCGGGAATATCATTTTAAAATGAAAATAATATAAATCCGTCAGATCCATAATTTTTCTTTGTAAATGATTTCCATTGAGTGGAGCTTTCATTTCGAGTGCTGAATAGAAATAAGCAGGTAGCTTCGTTCTCATCTCAATTGGAATTATCCTAACCTTCTTCATAAGCTATATGGCGAATAGCGTAGGTTGAGGAAGATAATTACAGCATTTAAATAGACTATTTCTCCTCGAGACGCCCAGCCTAAAACTTCGCTCAGGCTAATAGGTAGACGCAAGAGGAGGGCTGCTAAGTAGCAAAGCGATAGTGTCTCGATTAACTGTGGATGACTATGACTGTCGGAAACAGTTCCTCTTTTTTTTTGCTTTCGCGTTTGGTCAGAAAATTTTCCCAACTGCCCTTCGCTCTGGCTACCAAAGAAGCCAGGATTAGATTCTTCTTCCAGCCATAAAGTTTTTAACCGCAGTTCCCATAAGTCTCTCACAATAGTTTCAATTTCTGGAGCAAAATTTTTCTCTGTGACAAGCCAATTGCATTGTTTACATAGAACAAGTTGTATGCATTGCAAGTATAGCTTCTTTGCGGCGATACCTTTGCATTTGATAGCTGCGTGTTCGTGAACTTCACGCTTCTTGTGGGTGACTTTACCCAGTTGGAGGAAATCATCTTCGTCTTGTTGGGTTACTGTAAATCCCTGAGTAAATTGTTAGATATGGAAGTTTCAGGTTGAATAAAATTTTGCTAGCGAGCGGGAAAAATACGTCTTGCTCATGACCACGCTGGCAAAACTTCTTCCCATCTTCAATGTAAAATTTTGCCGCACGACACCCCTCCTCGCTGCATGACTCGCTCTGCTGGAAACGTTTATACTCAACGGCTTGAGAAGACATTGAGGCTGGGTTCTTTTTGATGAAAAGCTGATCAAAAGATTTCGGCGACAATTGATCTAGTTGGCCAGTGGGTCACCTTCGGAAAGCTGTTTTATGCGTTTCAAGTTGCATTTATAGAACAGTTGAATTTACTACTGCTATAACCGTAAATTTCACTCAATCAAGGCTTGCTATGGTGGCGTGTCGCCTGATGTCTTGATTAAGTAATAAAGTTATCTCTGGAATTAACTAATTTATTGGACTCAACTACTAAGTGAAATTATGATGACCGTGTGGCCTAGCGGTGAAGCCTGAGGGATTGGTTATTTGCACCAAATTAATACGTGTTCGACGTAACTACTCTGCCACAAATTTACATGATTCCAGTCTTACGGACCCCAAAGCTCGTTTTCAACTCACCAATCAGATTCTAAAATTCATACTTTGTATCCAGAATTGAAGTTCATTTATGAACTGCCTTGTATTTGGACATATTCAAATGTTTGAGTAAAGCTTCTTTTCCTCGTCTCACGCAAAACAAGATTGGAAGTATCCTTGGATCTATGCCCTGAATACATTTGTTTCTCTGTTCTTTAAACTTTGCGCATTGTAACAATAGACGCTGAGTATTCTGCCTTTCTCTTCCGCAAACGTTACACACACTGTCTTGAACATTCTCAATCACGTGCCGGTAGACCCTTGTGTTACTCACGCCAAACCTTGCCTGAACGTATCCAGACTCCGTCTCTCGACTATATCCTTGGAATCTGGAAGGTATTGTGATAAGATTTGTATGGTTGGATTGGGCCTGGAGTCTATGATACTTGCTGAGTCCTTTGGCTTTTCGGCCTTTCTCCTCATGCAAGAGTTCCAGATTCCAAACTTTTTGCCATGCCTGTATGATCCATTCTCTAGCCTTCGTTGATAGATGAATGAGAGGTAAAATTGTCCCTTTTCAGAGGTTATTTCTTTCCGCACCCTATATCAAATCTATCAACAAGCTCATTTTCTTATATTCCAACATGTGAAGGTGTTAGATTGGAGCGTAGGCGTTTGAGCTGGAGCTGCATTAGAGTAATAGAAGAGGTCGGACGGATTGCGAGAGTTGACTAAAGGTCTACTAGAGATAATTTGGAGGATAAAGGTTTGAAAGATGACTAATATAAATATCTAAAGAGTCTAAACGTTCGAGTGGGTACTAATGGTAACCAAAGGTACTAGAGGTGGCCAGAGATGATTCGAAAGTGGTGATTATGGCAGAAACAGAACGCGATCGAAATTAGAGTCACAGACCAAGCCATCATATATATACCTATCCTGCTTCCACTAGCTCACTATATCATAGACCTTAACCTAATTTCACCATCATATCATGTGCCATGAATTAAATTTTTGTCATAGCATCATGGGAAGAAGAGTAAAATTATACGCTGAAGAAGGGTCTGTAGAGGAATACTTACAGCAAGGCACCATTTTTTTTTAATTAATATTATTGTCCTGTCTGAGTCTATAACTATGTAGGACTAGCAGGTCCTCTCTTCCTGCGGGCCATGGATACCAATGCTTCTCATAAAGCTTCCCTCACAAGTCCTCATTTGATCATACACTTAGAGGAGCCCTTCGCCCTTCATTATCTCTCCTCTAAAGCCAACAAAACGATGGCCATTTGCGGGTGTATGGCGTCCGGGAAAGACCGCAAAAACTACTGGGTGCGGAGTTCTTCTAATACCGACATTAGGACTAAATCCGAAGACATAGTGACCCTTCTGAAGCGTTCGAAGAGGCCGACCAGCTGGGCGCTGCAGGCTTGTGGGTACCTCTTGGAATTCACACTCTGCCTTTCTAGCCTCATTCCCGAAGGTCGTGCTGAAATTTCAGAAAAGTCTTGACAGATTGCGATTGCTGTACGGTAGCTTAGCCCAACTTCTTATGTGCCGTCCAGGGCGCTGGGGAGAGCCATTGAATTATCGACAACAGAAACCCTCCTGGCTAATTTGCACCAAACACTCTGCTTTGGGACATTTCCAACATTAAAACACTTTGTCCAATTTTCGCGAGGCTCAAATGATGCAAGAAAGCAAGAAATGCAGGAAAAGACTCAGCTGAGCACATATTCAGATTTAATCCTGATTTTTGTAGCAGGAGTGTCAAACACCGAATGGATTCGCGATTATCTCCATCTACCACGCACCCGTATATGATCTAAGCTTAATTATTTGAAGAGAGGATATGAAGTGAAATACAAGGGGCTCCTCCGAGCCAATGGGCCAATCAAAAATGGATAGGAGGTAGTGCGGTCCAATGGCAGCAGTAAAAAAGGCAGGCAGAGGGATCTGTAGCCGAGGTGCCTGCACCCTTGGCATGAAATCATGTAGGACCTGTATTTGCAGTGTAATAATGGGCCAATGGTAGTCCATAATTACACACGTGTCGTGTAGGCTATCCCAGCCCGAGCCGAACTATTCAGAATTAGCAGTGGCTGACGGCCAAGAAGCAGTCGCCAGATGTGTGTCGCACGTGCTATACGAACATTCCACTCACGTGATAGTTGGATATATTTGATGGGTGTTGGAAGTTAGAATAAATGGGGCTATCAGAAAGGCAGAGTTGTTGATACACACATGTCCACCAAATTTGTACTTAATTTCACTTCGGTAGTTATTTGAACGAATACGCTCAACAACCTCAATGACTGGGTGTTGTGCTGGCTCGGTTGAGTCGTTAGGAGACAGGAGAAAGGAGGATGGGTTGCTATATTAGGAAAGGGTGGAAAATACAGGCTGGCGCAAAGGCGCTGTTCAAATAATTTACAACCTCTCCACCTGCCGGGTTTAGTGAGATAATCTATCCTAATAGTATCATACTTCTCATCATCCATTAGATGATATTATCAATCGTTGGAATGCGCATCTAGCATTTCATTCACAGATCACCATTGTCAATACGATTTAACATTTGATAACTACTGACATCCATTGGATACAGTGATGCACACTCAGTATCCATCGACCCTCACTTTCCATTAGAGCAAAGTTTAAAGTTGTACAATTGGAACTTGAAAACTGTAGCTACTATCTTATACATAGATTCTAGGAGTCCTCTACAGTCATTGACTCAGTTATGAATATTATATAAATCTAATCTAATGAGTATCCATCGTGCCATCAACTCAGCGTGAGCCCGCCATCTACGTGGCTCACCATTGCACATGATCCCGTGCCACTCCACCGAAGGACAGCAGAGACATATATTTGCTATACACCCCTCAGATCATAACCACACCGCCGAGGGGTCATTATTTCCCCAGTAATAGGATTGTATAATCCGAACTCCGCGTGTCCGGCATAGGATTAGGCAGAAACTACTGTAACTACAGCCATAAATTTCAAATTAGTGTCTTTGTTCCTCTGCGATTCTTTCATTGGGAACTTAAATTACATTGTGGCTCCGACTCAATTAGCCTAAGAAGTACCAAGTACATTAAAAGTATATTTAAACTCGCCCGTATTAAACGGCCTGGCCTATCGCGACGGACTCCTAAGGTGGCTGAACCAGTTGCGGCTACTTGCGAGCCACCAGACCAGCTTGTGCTGCGCCATGATCGCCTGTGTCCTCGTTACATCTCGACATTCTCGAGTTAAAGTTACGACCTTTGACCTTAGCGGGAAAGGTAGAGATGGGACAGAGATACGCTGGTAGTTTTGTCCGAATACGTGGGTTGATATTGATATGACATACTTGTTCCAGCAGTAAAATAGAGATTGACCTATAGATTAAGAAAATGATTAGATAAATCCTTAAGTGATACTTCATAGTCTAGAAATGAATAAAAATGAATATTTATTCGTATCGGGCATAAGCCTAGCATTCAAAGAGCATGACACAGAGAAGGCTAGTCCTTTCCCGACGACTATATACGACGATAACTCAGTTTGATATTTGGACTACTCATGTGGTGGATGCATTCGCTGATACCACTCGAGACCTTTATTCTAGGGACTTTCACCATTTCCTCAACCGTTAATATGTTACAAAGGGAAGACAGAAAAAACCTTTGGCTACCCTAACAAGCCTTTATCATCTTTTTTATAGCCACTGCGTAAGATATGGCCTCATAGTCATCGCTTTCTCGAGTGAGGTAGGTGTACAGGCTACCAAGACTTTAATTTGGGGAGATGACGACCAGGAGGCGGACCAAAACACCTTTCATCGTTGCCTGTTTTAGGAGTGTCGGTTGCACTATCCGAAATCGTTGCCTCTGCGCCCACAGATACTCTATAGTCGAAAACAGTCGAAAAATGCGCGTCCTAGCATACCAATTTGTAACCTCTTCACTCGTTCTTTCTACGTCCCAACTGCCTCTTCCTCCTTAAGATGCGAAGACCTATTAGAGCAACGATTCCTCATAGAACTAGGCCCGAGCTTTGTAGATTTTGACTTAGTTCCCTCCTCGCGGGTATATATACCATCGTAATTTACAGTGGGAAACTGCCGAATTTTATGAGGCAAATTTCCGATTGCAATTGGAGTAACGCCATCATCGAAAGTTGAGGCGAGTTGGTTTGTGGTATGAGTAAGTTGGAGGACTTGCATGAGGAAGATAGGTCCGAAATTGACGAGAAGTCATTGATTTTAGATATGCTTGTAGTTGCTTTCGACTATGATTCGGATGCGAGTCTTTTTGGCTATCCCAGATTTGCAGAGAATACTAAGCGATTACACCGGCACCACTGGAGAGTGAAAAATTCGTCTTTGCCGGCCCTCATTGTCTAGGACTTATTAAAAACTTGAATTTATATCCATCAATCCAGCAGTAAAAATTGGGGTGTAGTGTGAAAGCCTTTATCGCCTGAACCTTCCAAAAGAGAATACATGTGAATAGTTCTCACCCCTCTCTCATTACGCTATCACTAAACGGGTATCCCATTATTCATCCTTATAACCAGCTATTGTTTCCAAGATAACACACCATCGATCATTAGGCCATAGACCGTTGAACAATAATATCTCTCGCTCCTTCGTAATGGGAGAAGTCAAGGGGTACTTGCATAGATGACAGGTACCAGCAGTATAACAAGGAACAAATGAGTGACAGTAAAGATTCAACGGCATTTCATGGTAGACGTGGGAGGATTGATGTTGAGCTCTACCGACTAGAGCGGGAGGTAGTTCCGACCAAGTGAACAAACATCATACAGCATGAGAATACGAAAACCATAGATTAAAACAAGGCTATCAACGCGTTGTACGAGTCGACATGCCCACAGACGGGAGTCCTAGGAGGGATAGCAGGCTAGAGGTGAGGCTAAAGCACTTTATTGAGGCTTTACTATGGAAATCTCTCATTCTGCCAGTTTTTCAAATCAGACGATTAAACCGAGCTGAAGCGATCCATTGAATCTAGCTACTATAACATTGACTCATGCTAACTATCCTTAACCGCTTCATCTAGCCGCCATCGATGCAGCAAACAAAGGCCATGCTTCCCAAAAATATGTATAGTAATCAGTCGAGAGTCCTGTCAGGAATATATAGCTCGAGAAGCCACTAAATCGTTTAGATTAGCACAACTTTCCGGGTACATGGGCGGTTCAGAAACGGCTTGGGTAGGCACAGTGAGGAGTAAAGGCGTACCGTAAGTCCTCCATGAGAGTTATATTCTCTGCAGTCAGCAAATGATCTGGAAGGTTGTGAATTATACATGCTATAGCTTCACGCCCTACTTGCGCCGCACATTGAAAAGCGGAAATTGCTTTCGGCAGACCCTTCATCTTATGCGCTGAGTAGGATCCCTCAAACAATACAGACACATCGCAGTATGTCATATACCGAGAATCGGGAATACACCCGGGATTGTGGATGACCTGAGATGTTGTTAGAGCCAAAATCAGCGGTAAGAAATGCACAAAATATGTATCAAGTCCAGAGCTTGTCTGGTCCGGAAATTTTTCACGGTGCGGGATTAGCTTAAGGACTAGTTTTACCAAAGGCTTTTTTCCAAAATTTCCTGTAGAGCGGATAGTTGAGGCGAGAGTCTCCAAGTATCGCGCACTCTTTTCACTATACAAAGCTGGAGTCTCGTCCAAGAATATTCCTTTGACATGGAGACCAGGCCTAGAAACATTTTCAGCCCAGCCCGAATAAAGACTCACATCCCGAAGAGCTAGTTCGAGTTGTCGATTTGTCCAACTCGTCGAAACATATCCAACAGTCCGTACGTTGCTGTGGCAATTGAGTTTAGAAATTTCTCGTACGTAGTTGCCATCAGGGATTAACTCATGACCTGGTCCACTGGCGGGGTTCACAATCACTGTGTAGTAGAGATTAGGATGGGCCTTAATTCTGTTTCTTAATCAGTCATGTACATGGAACCAAAGACCCTAACGATCAGATAGCTGACGTTTTAAATAAAGGTTCCCAAGCACCAGGGCTGGGATAGACATAAAGTGGGACGAGAATACTCGACCATGGGCGTGAAAATGCCTTTTTGCCTTCATCCATGGTAGTAGACAACATTGAGAATGTAGCGAAGCTGTAGCCAGTATCGAATCCATAAATTCCTGCTAAAGAAGCTAAAGAGGTTGTGAGTCGTACTTTTTGTCGAAGCGAGGGTTTATAGGAAAGCTCAAGCGGTTAGGCCTCTATTTAATATCAACCAGTGGAGCGATTTTGGAAAATGAAGTGTCGGGAAAATATAGTGGAGGGTCGTTGATTAAACCCACTTGTTGTGTTTGTTTACTATACTTCTTGAGTCATAGACTATCTAGCACATTGGACTCCCCTCTGACCCAGGCCTCACCCTGTAAAGTGCTCCTTTCCTCTTTTGTTACTCGGAAGACCATTGATATATTGTCCGTGATTAATAGTCACTCAGCTCAGTATTTACTCGTGGAACTCAAAACCCACTTAGTATCAGAGTGCTATGTAATATAACTATTACAACTGAGCGAGGGACTTAACTTCTTGTCTACTGTGGATAATGGGAGGCTGGCCGAAGTATGAGTAGCTATGAGCCTTGCTAATTAAGGATCAAAACTTTTTACGTTGCATATCAATGATGATCTTCACATCTAAACTGCTCTAATTTCAATATGTTTTACTTCAGGTGCTCATATATTGACCCTGTATAATTGGTTATCTGTAAGAATAGCTGAAAAAGGCAAATTGTTGGCCCATGAATAAATAAACTGCATGCAATAAAACTAAGAGCAATATCAAGAGGATGTCGTTTATGAAAAAGAAGCTACTCGAATTTTAGTTTTCCTGGCTGGACCCGTACGATTAGAGCGCCTAATCTTTATCCAAGCTGCTACAGAAAGAGCTTGAGACGGCATACTCAAGCAAAGTAATGGATTTATCGTTGCTCTGTGTCTGTATCAAATAGAATTAAGCACGTACTTAATCTACATGGCGGCACAAGATTAGAACGGGGCTTACCATCCTCAAAAATATAGACATGGGAATAAGCCCCTCGCAAACATAATATTCAGCTCATCAAAAGTATATTAAGTTAAGCAATACTTCTTGGTTATATTTAAAGCACTTAGAATTCATGACTTCAAGTAGTAAATTGTTTCTTCATTATGGACTGCTCTTCTGACTCTGATAACTCTAGCCAGCGTATATTCGACTTTAATTCTAGTTCAAAGACAGTGTCTAATGCTTGCACCACTCCAATCACCTCTAACACCTCTGCAGAGAATCTCGAGTCGGCTAAGCAGCTGATAGATGAAAATTATATTGCCGTTGTTGGTGGCCTAGGGTATATTGGAAGTCATACTTGTCTCGAACTTTTGAAATCCGGGCACAATATTCTGATCATCGATAATCTTTGCAATTCTTTTGTATCAAATTTTGATAAAATTTGTTTGCTAGCCAAAGATTATTATGAATCGCGGGGACAAAAAGTCCCTTTGATAAATTTTTGTGAGGCTGACTATAGAGATGAGACAAAAATAAAACAACTCTTCAACAAATACATGATTGTTGATACGGATTTCGACAATTATACCAAGACCAAATCAAGAATACTTGGCGTGATTCACTTTGCCGCTCATAAGTCTGTGTCGGAGAGCATCGAAAATCCATTCAAGTATTACGCAAACAATGTTTCTGGCTTAATCGAATTTTGTGCTGTTTTAAAGAGCTTCAACATTAAAACTTTAATCTTTTCGTCATCAGCTACAGTTTATGGAGCCGTAGCAACATCGGGAATTTCTGTTCTCCGCGAAGAATATTGTGTGCACCAGTCTGAGACATTTGTCGATCACCAGGGTACCATTCTCACGCATGAATCAGGATGTACCGGCCTCACAAATCCGTACGGAAGATCGAAGTGGATGTGCGAAGCTATTCTTTCGGATATCTCCCTCGCAGACGACGATTGGTCAATCATGGCTCTACGATACTTCAATCCAATTGGCTGTGATGAGTCTGGGCTCCTGGGAGAATGCTCTCGGGGAGCTCCGTCGAACTTGATGCCTGTCATAATGCAGGTCCTATCTGGGAAGAGTCGTGTGCTCAAGATTTTCGGTGCTGACTACCCCAACACTCCCGATGGAACTGCAATACGAGATTACATTCATGTTACAGATCTAGCCCGAGGACATATATCTGCTCTTGCAGCTGCTAGAAAAAAACATGGGTTTAGAACATACAACTTAGGAAGCGGTATTGGTTACTCAGTGCGTGATATTATCCAGGCTGTTGAAGAAGTTTCATGTAAAAAAATACCAGTTCAGATTGCACCCAGACGTGTAGGCGACGTTGAAAGATGCGTAGCGTTACCGCAAAGAGCTGAGAATGAATTGAAATGGAAAGCAAAAATTTCATTGAAAGATGCGTGTCGAGACTCCATCAAGTTTATGAAACTTGAAGAGGAGAGAAATCGCGCAACTACTTAGACGTTTGACAATTGCTAAATTTATTAGTAGTTTAAGAAACAAACCTCTCTTTTAATTATCTTAATCGTAATTTAACCTGCTGGGAAAATAGCTCTTTCGTGACCATGATGAACTTGATACAAGCGAGGTTGGGCTGAATAGATTAAATGCCATTAAGTTGTTGAATCTCATCCTTCTTGAATAACTTCAGACTTCACCCGTTTGTTGAATTATATCAAGTCTGGCCGTCCATAAAGCCCAAGCTTGACGCGCCGAAGCACAGATTCCTGCTCATTTTCGGTTATTATGTGCCTTAGTCCTTGACGCCTTCCCTAACTTTACGTTAAACTCTTTATTCACTTCTATTTTTGTCTTTTCCCAGCTTCTTATCATATCATCTAGGAGTAATTTTCTTTGATTTTTGGCCTTATGCTGTCACCTACCGAGGCTTCTTTATTTTTGATTCTCTATTTTTCCTCCAATTTAGAGTCTCACTCAGCCATCGGTTAATTTCTCCACATTAGAAGCATAAAATAGACTGTCTGTAACGGCTACAAAGACAGTACTTTCCTGTAGCCAGTACTGGAAAGTACTGGTGTATAACCACTAGGGATTGGGCCGGCCCAAGAGTCCTGCAGAATAGACTAGAGTCATTCACAAAGGATCTTAAAAGGTTTCCATGTGATGGGTTGAGACTCGACATCGGAGAGGCTGCTAGAAATGATATCCATGGAGAAGCAACTGGAATCATTTAGAAGTGAGCTGACCTTAAAGGGAAGAAATCAGAATGCGACGAGTCTATACATATTTACTCAGCTTAGTACATAGAACTTAGCTTTCAACAGTTGAATTGTAAATATGCCATCATCCTTACAAATGCCCTTTGGTTTCAATAGTTGATCTGTGACACCGTCTAAACTTTGAGCCTTGTCTTGCCTCTGTCGTAACCCTAGCCATGTAGACGGAATATAAAAATAAGAGCTCATGATGCGGAAAAAAAACACCCCATCTTTCTTGTAATTCTCTAACTTCTGAGGCGGCCAAATTTTGTAGTTATCTGATCGATATCGATTGGAGGTAAAGGAAGCGACCCATCCAACCATGTTGTCAGGCCACCCTTGGTCTCTAAGTCGGAGGACTAGTCGACTGGGGAGTACGCCATCAAATGCACCCTTCACATCAAGCGTCAGGAGAGAGGCGGTAAGATTACTGTTCAATGATGTTTCGATGTCATGTACTAGGCAGGTCGTCAAGTCTGTGGCTGAGCTAAGAGGCACGGCTCCAAAGTGTTGTGAAGCCATTATCTTGTCCCTAATAGCTATCCAAGAGAGGCGGCGGGCGATTAACCGTTCAAGGCCTTTCCCCAGGGTTGAGAGGAGAGAGATGGGCCGATATGAGCGTGGACTGGATCGATCTAGCTTATTAGGCATGTTTAACATGACCAGTAACGGAGTCTTGAAGCTAGCAGGATAGTGACCAGCCTGAAGGCAGCCTCTAAAAAGACTGCTGACCCGAGTTTCAATTAATGGCCAGCCTATCTTCAAGATTGCAGTTGGAATTTCGTCCTCACCGGGTGCTGTATTGCCTGCTTTGATGACCGAGTCCTTGATTTCAGCCGGCGTTAGGTCGGGAAGCGTAAGGCTGGCAGTGCCGACTGACGGCACATTTAATGCAACTTGTACTACTTCAGAAGTATTTTGCAGTAAGTTCCGAGCTAGGACCTCGCTCTTCTCTTGAAGTGTGTTTGCAGGTAGGGCTCTGCGGTTGGTTAGACCTTTGAGAGGCGGGATACGAAATGATCCAACTGTTCGGTGCCAGTTGGCCATCCCAAACACATCTTTTGCTGTATTGGCTTGATCTATTTTGTCCTGAAAACCCTTTCGCTTTGCTCTGCAGACAGCTGCACGCAATAGCTTTTTCCCAGCGGTGATAGCGTTTTGGTCAGTTGAGCTTCTTCTGGTTGTTTGGTAAGCCTGCGCAACGTTTCCGCAGTTGTTGTTCCGACAAGGTTGTCCAGTCTCTTTTTCAAGGGTTCGCCGTGCGGATGCTCTATAGGCATTCTGGAGGACCGTGCAGAAGCTTTGAGCAAAGAGATATAGAGAATTAGGCTGCAGGTTTGCAGGAAGGTCTGTGAGTCTTGCTATCTCTAGTTCAAGGAGAGAGGGGAAAAGTTTTTCGTCAAGTGTGCTAAGTTTGAGGCGGGATATTGGCTACTGGAAGCACCTGTCCCACGGGATGAAAGACGCAATAGGGAGACAGTCAGATGTGACGTCTAGCTCCGGGATTATTGAAGACTCAGCTCCTGCAAGTACCAGTGGACTAGAAGCGAATGCAAGGTCTAACACGCTTCCACGAATGTGGGCTGGCATGTCTGATTCAGAGGTTAAAGTGATGTTGAGTCTGTCCGTTCACTCAATAAAAGGTTCTGCTAAGGGACTGGTAGTTGCGGATGATGCCTGCAACCGTATGTGTCTCAGGTTTAGGTCTCCGGCGAGGAATATTCGGTTTGAATGACCTGGAAAGGTGAGATTGAGGAGGGCTCTGACGACCTCACCCCCATTTTTGAGCCAACTGGAGCGTTGTACACGTTCAATACTAAGAGGCTTGCTCCAGATGGCGTGGTGACCTCCAAGAAAAGAGATCTCTTGCAGTAGTGCTTATTAGGGGGAGGGGCCGTTGTTGACATGCTTGTAGTCCAGCTTCTTTGCGTATATGTGACGGAAACCGAGTTGGTGATGAGTAAATCGATTTATTAAACTATATGAAGAGAAAAGAAATTTCTAGCCACTACTAACAGGTACTTATAACTTTTGATCCGCTTCGTGGATCTGCTGACTGATAACTTTCCTCTAGGCCTAATACTTTTTACCAAGCAAAATATTATCAGGAGCCATTACGCTATGACGTTGCTTCGAGCTCCTGGCTAGTAGTGCCATTTCATCTATGTTTGTTCATCCCTCCTCTTTAAGTCTCATCATAATTATTCCTAATTAAACGCTTAGGTTTCCTCCTAAGCTTAAACAACGGTCAAACTGTAACAGTGTATATTTGAGTAATCGAGGCCGGGATGACTTGTCATTAGTGGGGGTAAAAAACTCATATTTAGTGTTATGTTAGAAATTGTCAAGGATTTCTAGGAGGAAATATCTCGAAGAACAAGTGTACAATTTCGGACAAGAATATATTGATAGTTGTATAGGATATCGAATTCTCTTCTCAATATGAATTAATAAAATATAGTGTTCCGTTAACTTAGTTTAACATATACAAATAAGCCAATCCTTAAATACAGATCCCCAAGGTTTTAGTGATCCCGAACTCCCAGTGATCCGGCTTCAACCAGCCACTCAATTACTGCAGGGTAGTATTTCCTAGCCACTGTATTACAGATACTACTGAATCTCGTGTCCCCTAGCTAAGCTTAATCATATGCAATAGAATCAAGTAAATTGATCTTGATGATCAAACTAGAAATCTAAACCTTCATACATACGAAATCTAGATTTCCAACATGTTATGGTTGGACTTGCTAGGGCACTTGGAGGTAGACTGGTGGAAGAACCCGGGATCATGTGATATTGTGTAACGGGGACGTGGGCCGGACTAAGGTAGAGCTGCGGTCGAGCTTGCCTCAAGCTCGTAGCTTCCAGCATTTACTTTCTCTTTGTCTTTTCTCCTACCTACGTATCGTAGACTAATGTCCAAATACAACTTCTTCTTAGAGACCCGTATCATCCTCAGGTCAGTCGTAACAGTTGGGATTGAATTTAGCGATCTGGCGTTATTGATCAGTGTAGATTTAGGGTTCTTGAATGAGAACGATGTCGAATCTTTCTTCATTTGCAAAGGTAAGTGCAAGCTCGTGTGAAGGGGCTCCCATATAGACGTTGATCAGCAGGAGATGCAGTGTCCCTATGGACCGTGAGACGTGTCAGGGAGGTTAGTTGCTTGTGTGTAGATTGAGGTTTGGCCCGAAGGGATGTCAGTAATTTCCATATCTACTGAAGCGTTTGCGGTATTTCCACGGATGCAGCCTACAGTGGCGCACAGGCCTATTCTTTCTGCGGCAGATGTGCTGCAGATTTAAGGCACTTGCCCCTTTGTCAGCTTTATACCATTTAGTCGGGGTCTGAGTAGGCACTCTGGCGCACCGGCTGGACGTGAACCGTGACAGTGGATACTTCTATATGGGCAGGGATTTTAGTGTGGCTCACATGGCTTGTGGGTTTCCTCTGTATGCTCGACTGAGCCACAGATACGCTGATTATGTCATTGTAAACATCTACCACAATAAGCGATTTTGACTTTCTGGGATAGTTTACGGCAGTTGATGCTCATCCCGAAAATATGGAATCTTTTTGGGAGACGAAAGCCCATGGGGAGGCAAGCGATAAATCTGGCGGATGGATGGTAGGGAGATGCAATACTTCCCTTGGTTTAGACTACAACAGTAGGATAAAACCCACTTTCTTCCTTGAGCTCTTTTAGAACGCGTTCTGGGGTGATTGGCTCTTTAACGAGACGGTTATCGATGTCTAAAGTTTTGAATGTACGAGGTACAGATGTAACTATGTAACTGTCCAGGTTTTGGGCTTTATCAATGCCCTGTACAAATAGGTCTTCTAAACTTTGAAGGCCGCTTCTGGAGAGGGACGGAGGGCCAGGCCAGATGGGACATGTTGCACTTCCTTCAGCATTGCAGAATTCTCTCCGAGGAAATTTCGGAGTTGAAGGAGGAGTGAGTACGCTGATATCAGGCATCCTGTCGCGTATTCATCTAGGCGTAGAAACAATCGATCATCCAAAGGCAACGGTTTTGCCTGTTTTTGGAGATTGGCAGGTCTCTGGTTCTGAGGAGTGCTAATTCCAGCATTGCCCTTCGTTTTTCCTGCAAAATTTGCAAATGAAGGCTTTGCATCGGTAGCTGGCTTTGACTGAGCTGCCAGATAGTGGGTAGTTCTTGTGGGAATCGGTACACCTCATACATGGTTTTCAAAAAATTCTTGTGCAACAGCTTGCATACGTGTCAGGAACTCGTTATATTTTTTCTGTAAATGGAGGGGAATTATAGAGGCAGCCGCGCTACAAGTGACGTTATATGATACTGCAGCCACACTGCCAAACAAAAGAGTTGCCTCCTGCGTTCTTGCGTTGGCAGCGAAAGTCGCTTGGTTCAGCATTTCGGTCAGTGTCGTTGGTGCCCCTACTACTAACGGTGGAATATAGGGAGGATGGGGATCAGGCATTGTTCGCGGTTGTAGATATAGGTATGAAATCGAAGCCAAAGGGTGATTTGAAAGGAGTTGAAATGATACAATGGGTGGTAGATGTCGTGACTAGCTGTACACAGATTTTATCCGTATAAGTACGGCATTGCAGTCTGATTCGAACGAAATCACGATTTGATGTAAAATAGTTCTTCTTTTCATTTTTTATATAAAATCTTTTCATTATTTAGTACCTAGTACATAGCATGAGATTCGTTGGAAGGACGACCTCCATGTATACTGTAATCTTCGAGCGCAGGATGAGAAGATCCTGGCTTTCATTTGCTTTGTTGGGTCTGTGTAGACGCCAATACTTCTGGTAGTTTTATTTAGACTGGGCTAGCCGGTACGTGAGGAGCTCTTTTTTTTTTTTTTTTTTTTTAAATCATTTAATGTGTTTTCAGCTATCTAGCTATGACACATGACCGGTACTATGTATACATATAGGATGACTCTTTTGACGTTAGAGACACTCATACTCTGGATTTCATTCGCAAATACCACTATGAGGTATGTTTGCTTACACAAACAGTCAACCCTCCTCCGTAAGTCCCCATCAAAGGGAATTTAAAACCTTTGATTATCCAAGCATGCCTTCATCATCCATGCATACCAGCGCCGCGAGAAATGTAATTAAGTTTTGCCGGATTCGAACCAGCGGTCTCCTGTCTCAGGTGGGATATGTGTCCTTGCTATCCAGACCTTACTTGAGAAACCGGCCAAGATGATGTACCACCGCACCATCCAACCACGGCGGTGTTTATAGTGCCGCCCGCACTCTCGCAAGCGAAGTCTTGGCGCACGCACAAAGCTCAATTCGAAAACTCGTTGTCTAAATTCTAAAATTCACGTCCGTCGAGATCGTTTCCACCATCTGCAGCACCTTGTGAGCTTGTCCTAATCTCTCTCACGCCCATCCCAAAGAAATGTCTCCCAGGTTTGTGCGCCACGCTTTGCTTCCTCCGTCGGGTATAAATATCGGCGTGGGCGTGTACGTGGTGGTGAATTGAGGCCAGAGAAAGTCGACGAGAGGTTTAATCATTGAAAAAAGGATGTACTGAGTCGTACTTGCAAACTTGATGAGGTTTTGGTGGTGATTGATCTCGTCAGGTGTGAAAATTTGATTAGGTGGAGAGTCTTGAATCATTGCCTCATGGGCCAACTTGTTCGGTATTGCGGAATTTGACTGAACTTGGCTCTGGGAGAATATTTCACTCCCAGGTTCGTAGAGGGCACCGCGTACAGGTGTCAGTCTTGCCCTCCACGTGAGGAGCTCACGTGCTGTGCGCAAGCACGGATTTTAATTATACAAATTTTCAGAATTTAAAATAATTGGAGCCATCAAGTAGGACAAGTTGTTGATATACACGTGACTACAAATTCTGTAGTTAGTTTCACTCTGATAGTTACTTGAATCAATGCGCTCTACAACTTCAATGACAGAGGGGTCATTATTTCTTTAATTGTTGGAAAATCGGTATGAGTTCAATAAGTAAGGCTACTTAAAGATTATGAGCGCAATTTATGAATAGAATAATATTAATATGAATCGGGAGAGTATATGATATACTGTGGAGAAATGAGAAATAGATTGGATTAATTGTAATTGTTTGTCTTAGGGATCCTTAGACAGCTTGCATACATGCTTACTTGATAGACCAAATCCAAATTAGACACCTCCTAACTTGTTAGACGACAGAGCATATGTAACAGTCAAGCTTTAGGCGACGATTGCCGTTATATTACACTTCCGACAGCGAAAATAGAACAATGCTACAAATATTCCACTCCTCTATCGAATAACATGTACTAGTCGTTAGGGAAACTGCTTCTTTATTTCAGACGAGACTATTTGAGTCAAGACGAAGGCTTGTGTATTTGTTGAAACTCCAGTATTCGTTTACATCTTATCATCATATTCTTTGGTCATTGAAACCTTCTATCTTGGATAATCTTGGATAATCTTTGTTGAACCAATGGGAAAGAGCGGGTTTTATGATTGTTTAGCATTATGCAATCCTGACAAACAAGTTTTTACATTGACATGATTAAGCCAGAAAATGTGCTTGAATACCAAGGACTTTGACTCATTTTTATTATCTGTGTATTTCTCTATGACTGTCGGCTAAATCTGAACTGAATGTGATCTGAACCTAGGAATGCTTATCTTCTATCTCAAGGTCCTAGTTTCTACAGGCCAAGCATACGCTTGCATCCTTCACGGACCCTTTTTTCGTATAATGGCCGCTCTTCTCTCCATTGCTTTGCTGCTTCTACGTTGGCGGGGCTTTCATCGTTCGGTTCCGCAAGCATGCTCATCACTGAGATAAGTATTTTTTCTACACTCTGAATAGGACTCCAGCGCTCTGAAGCATCTTCGTAATGATTTGGGTCAGGTCCAGGTGGATGAAGAATGCTAATGCATACTAGTCCCGAGGGGTATACTGCATAAAACTTTCAGTAAATTTATCGTTATTAATAGGTTAATAGTAGCGAACAAACCATTCGGATGCCAGACTTCGCCTAAAAATCGCATACTTGGTGGTGCGAGTGGATAGTCTTTCGGGAACTTCAGCGCAGCTGGGAAAATGCCACCTTCAAAAGGAGTGCCCTCTGGGCCCTCAATAAGGGCTTCCCAGTACAGAAGATCATCTTCTGACACTGGGCCAGCAGTTATCCCCTCGGGCGAATTATTGGTGAGAGCTCTGTATTCTTGGAGTAATCGACGTTGTGCTGTTGAGGAAGCCATCTGTACGCAAGTCGAGTCAAGTTGTGGTTGCGATTGTAAGTGTCCCAAACGACAACATGGGCCGAGCGTCATCGTCCTTATCTCACGACTTGGCACCACCGAATCGTCACGGGATCCGATGTCATCATTCTGTGCTTTTCCTAAGCAGAGGCTCTTGTGATAATACTTATGAAGTCAAATCTAGTACTATGAATTACGTGTACGATTTGGCCTTACGCTTTCGACAACCACCAGGTCAAATGTGAAATGGTACGACTGAACACCTGTACGCGGTGTCTCTACGAACCTGGGAGTGAAATATTCTCCAGATCCAAGTTCAGTCAAATTTAGCAATACCAAATACGTTGGTCCGCGGGGCAATGATTCAAAATACTCCACCATGTCAGTTTCTCCTACTCAACGGGATCCATCCCCACCAAAACCTCATCGAGTTTAGAGGTATGATTTAGTACATCATCATTTCGATGACTATACCTCTATTCAACTGTCTATGGCCACAGCTACCCATAGAATCACGCCCACGCCGAATCTACATCTGACGGAGGTTATAAAGCGTAGCGCACAAATCTGGGAGACAGTTCTTCGGTATGTATGAGGGAAATCTGGTATCGCGAAACAAGCTCGTGATCTGAACAACCGAATAAATTATACGAGGATTTTCTGGTTACCTAAAATAATGATCATACAAGAATAATAACATTACTGCACAAGAGCTTCTGTAAGAGAAAGATATTTTACAGGGGTGTGACTAAGCGGGCCCTGGAATATATTTTTTTCTAAAACATTTATTGTGTATTCAGCTATTTAGCTATGACACATGACCGGTGCTATTCCTGAATAACTTTGAGAAGATCGATGAGATAGCCCATAATCATCTCCCTTACCCTTTGATTCGCATACAATTACACTAATTTGAATTCTCACAGTAGCAAGACCCCGGATCTCCAACATGTCTCCGGGGCCTTCCAAATCATTGCGACCTATCCATCTTCAAAGAACCATTGATAGAGCGAATACCAGGCTGTAAAAGCGCTTGGATAAAAAGAACATACCATTGAGCTTGATAGACGAGCGAAAAATGGAGTTGGACATGATCGAAAGGATAAGAGCCTTCGAAGAAGATTCTAACTCCACAAACCCCTATGTTGAAATGGGTGATGCGGTTATCGACCGATATGTCATGGAGGGGCTCTAGAGCTCACGATAGGATATTAATGAACCCAAAGACTGTTAGGTCTCAGAGGCCCCCGCTATTACAGACACGAGGAAGATTGCTATGCCGACCATGAAGCGGACAACTAATGCCAACTCAAAAAAGACCGACGAAGTCACGTCCACCACAGCCCCTCAGAACACCATTCCTAGGACAAGTGAAAACAATCAATCTTCGTGCAGCGATAGCAACTCCAAGAATACTGCGACTTGTCCTCCTGAGCTTCGAGCCATACTTGAAGCCGAAGAACAGCAGGCGGCCCAGACCGCTTTTAATCTCATGATATGCACCGCTACCATCAACGGTGTGGAGAATGCACTCGCACCTCTATCCAAAGAGCCGATTGTTCAATTTATAGACTCCATGAAAGTCTACTTCCGAGCTACAGTAGCTCAATTCATGTATTTGGGACCAGGAACAGTCCTCCCAAACCTCCCCTCACGACCAAACTGCCAGAATCATGGCGGTAAGATCGTAGAAAAAACAATGCACAAGCAGCCAGAGCTACTACAAAAAAAGAACCAGACGAAGATAACCTCGGCCAAGCCTACCTGGGCAACAGTTACTCCAACTGGCCTCCACACGCCAATAGCACCTGTGAAAGATGTGTGGGTCCGTAACAAACCCCCGACAACAACGAGACCTCCAGCAAAGGCTTCGAAAACTGCCCTCAAAGCAGCGTCAAAATCAACGTCACAGTCTAAAGCTGCCACGGAAGCAGACCGCCCCCCGAGCTTCGACCAATTGCCGAAGCCGAACAACGACGCGCCGCCTAAACAGCGACAAATCTGATCCTATGCTCCGCCGCCATCTCTGGCGTCGAAGCAACAGTTCTCCCTTTGACCAACAGGTCAAATGGACAATTCATAGACTCCATGAGAGTCCAACTTCGTGCCGCCATTGCGCCACCTGTTCTCCTTCCTCGCCTGGCGAACCCTCCTCCGAGAGCTCCCGACGCCAGGAGCTCAATTATACTTGCCGTCCCAGTGCTGCCTGTAAAAATCACCTGGGCTACGGTAGCAAAAAACTGACTATGATAAAAAGCAGTAACTTCAGTAAGGCTTTGGCTGCAACCTGTGGCCAAAGCCTTAAAGAAAAATGTCCCGAAGGCGTAAGTCGACAAACGACTTTTCATCCACCTCGATGGCGACCACCCTTGGAGAAAATTGTCCCCCCAAGGTGCACGAGCTGCGATCCAGGTGTAAACCGGTTGCGGTCTATATATGGCTGACTCTATACACCGAGTCAGGATCAGTTTCGCAATCGCGACAACCGATGGACAATGGAGACAGAAGAATCTGCATGCCTCTCCGACCTTGGAGTATATAAACGCCAAAATTGAAGAGGCTTCGGATCTAGTCTCCTTACGGTTACCAAATATGCCCACAAATATAACACTAAAACGCGGCCTGGTAACGGCCCCAGACTGGGAGGTCACATGCAATATCCTCCGGAAAACTGGGCTTCCACCAGCCAAGGTGCGACCACATGGAACGTACCGTCCTGGTACACTAAACTGCACCTGAGTTGCTCTTTTACCTCGGGACTCCACCCCTCGTGCGGGTTTCCGCCTCTTTGAAGAGTCTGGTTTCATTAATAAGCTACAGCCTCGCAAAAGAACCAAGCAGCGCTACCGCTGCCTCGGCTTTCACGCTACTCGCGGTTGCTCCTGGGCTCTAGCCTGTCGAAATTGCGGCTCAACGATAAACTCTGAAGGGTGCAAGTTTCTCACATGTTGTCGCAACTTTGAGGGACCACACAGATCAGATGACCGCGACTGCCAAGCCAGATCTAACAAATTCGGCCCTGTGGAAAAAGACCAGCTCGCGGTAATTTGAAAAGTCTAGCAAGGGGAGTTTGCAGAAGCTGCAGCTAGAAGGGCAGAAGAGGCGATTATCGCCTCAAACAAGGACGTCTCCATGACGGAGGTATGGGGCTTCGGAGTTCTGGAGTCCGAAGAAAAAGTCTTAGGGCACAGCAACCATAACGATGTCCATTTTGGGGCATTTACCAACCAATATCAGGACACCGGCTGAATCAATGGTTCCTGCTACCTATCTCTCGCTCTCAGGAGAGATTGGAAAGGTTGTCATCTGGGAGATATGAAGGGCAAAGAGATGTACGAGGAGTGCATTGCTTAGGCTCAACGTGGAGGTATCTTCCGGTTTTCTTTCGGAGGGGTGGTGTTACGGTATGACCGTTATTTGAGCTTAGGCGAATAACCTAAGCGTAATATCAAGGATGTTTACGATAAGTCTGTATGAGGGGTAGATGAAGCTGAACGAAACGGCACTACTAATCAGGAGGTTGGAGCGTTAGCACAACTAAGTGATACCTGGAATTGCGTGGCTGGGTAGCAAGTATAATGCCTATGGATAAGTCATCAGTCTATTGACCCACAAAGATCAACTCTTATAAGTACCTGTTAGTAGTAGCTAGAGTTCTCTTTTCTCCTTGTATAGTTTAATAAATCGATTTACTCATCAGCAACTCGGTTTCTGTCACAGGTGGTTATTTTTTTGATTTCTTTTTTTTCGTTTTGTTATAATCTGCTGCAATTTTGGTAATGATTCACACGGTTGGAATTAGTGGACTGTGGAAAAGAACAAAGGGGTCTCTGCTGGCTCCACCAGTCCTGTACCCATAGTACGACGTAGAGCTATGCTTTAGCTCGGGATTTTAAAAACTCAAATAAAAAAACATGACCGGTGCCATGTATAAATTTTGGATAAATCTTTTGACGTTACAGACAGTCATACTCTGGATTTCATCCGCAAATACCACTTTGAGGTATGTTCGCTTACACAAACAGTCGACCCTCCTCCGCAAGGACCCATCAAATGGAAATTTAAAAACTCTGAATCTCCAAGCATGCCTTCTTCATCCATGTATGTCAGCGCCGCAAGAAATGTGGTTGTGGTTTGCCGGATTTGAACCAGCGGTCTCCTGTCTCAAATAGGTTATGTGTCCTAGCTATCCAGACTCGACTTGGAACACCGGACAAGACGATGTACTACCGCACCATTCCATCATGGCGGTGTTTATAGTGTCGCATACACTCTCGCAACTCAAGGCTTAGCACGTGTAAAGCTCAATTTGTAAAAATCCTTGACAAAATTCAAAATTTCATGCCCGTCGAAGTTGTATCAATCCTCTGCATTATCTTGTAAACTTATCCTGATCTCTCCCACCTTCATCCCAAAGATCTGTCTCCCAGATTTGTGCACCACGCTTTGTTTCCTCCGTCGGGTGTAAATATCGGCGTGGGCGTGTATTTGGTGACCAGCTGAGTCCAGAGAAAGTCGACGAGAGGTATGATCATTGGAGTGAGAATGTACTTTGTCGTACTAGTAGACTTGATGAGACTTAGGTAGGAGTCGAACTCATTGGGAGTGAAAGATTTACATTGTGGACTATTTTGAACCATTGCCTCATGGGCCAATTTATTTGATATTGCGAAATCTTACTGGAACTGTCTCTGGTAGAATACTCCACTCCCAGGTTCGCAGAGGACACCGCGTGCAGGTGTTCAGTCTTGCCCTCCAATCGCTGCGGCTTGTGTGGACCGAACATAGTGTCTTCAGTTATTCTCATTGAAAAGACCTTCAGTCTGGTGCTCTCCCGAATGCGCTATTGCCCCTCTGTCGCAAAAAGAGTTTGATAAAGGACAAAGCTATGATGTGACCTTAACGCGCAATTAGTCTCAATTTGTCCACAATTGATGTACTACCCACGAGTCATGACTTATATTTGCAAGGACGAGGAAGACCTATGATTGACTGTTGTAATATTTACAACGCCCCAGTAGGCCTCTGTAATTCTGGTGAAGGGCTCTAGCAACTCTTTGCCCTGTCAGAACGCTCAGATATTCTTCCGGGCGACTTCAATTTGCATCAATCATTATGACGGGCTTTTTACGAATTGGGACGGGTCACTAGTACCACTCTGTCTTCAAGTTTAAGCTGCAACAGAGCAGCGCTCCCGGAAATACGAATGGGGCGCATAGGGAGGTATCAAGGGGGTTACGCACCAGATGGAGAGTATGTTATGGAAGAAGAGATGAGGAGGGCAAGACTGAACACCTGTCAGTGTTGTCCTCTACGAACCTGAGAGTGAAATATTCTCCCAGAGCTGAGATTCAGTCACGAGCAAGGGCGGGATGAATCCTTTTTTAATGGATTTTCGGCTCGAAGGAGTTGTACTCGGTATTTGCGTCAAAAATTCAGTTAACAGAGATTTCACAACCGCAAGAAAGTCGAATAGAAACTTATCACCACCAACTTACGATTCACAAATAGGCATAGGTCTGTCTGGGGGTTGTATTCAAACAAATTACATATCTCAAACTCCTTATATACTTGCAACAAAGCATTTTTCAGTCGATCCTATACATGCGACCCACCTCCATACTTGTCGTATAACCTACCTACACACGCCCTAATGAGGAAATTCATGATGGAAACGAGACGCGTCCAAAGGAGTAAGAAAATGGAATACACACTGAGGAGATTACACAAATCCCCAATGACGACAACAACCCAGCGGTACGATATGAAGGTGTAAGGCTAGAGCAATGATGAGATATTGGACGGCAATTATATTTCGGAGTCAATGAGGATGTCAAGGGCTCGGGCGCGTTGTGGCCGAGGCTGAGGAGGAATTTGCGCTTCGGCGCGTCAAAAGAGGGTTCTCTGGACGGTTGGGCTTGACATGATTCAACACATGGGTGAAGTCTGAGGTGGTCCGGTCATTTAGGTGGGACGAGATAGATGTATTTATTGGTAGTTAACCTGATCCAGCCCGGCATCGCTCGTGCTCAAGCTCTAGTAGGAGTGCGACGGTAGTCACTTTACCTAGCACGTTATAAACAAACAAACCTACCTTTTACTTTTAGAAGCACCTCTCGTCTTCCTCTTGCCTAGTGAGAAGACGCCAAGACCTCGAGTTTGGCATTTTGAGACGGATATCCATACTGATGTTTTGGATTAATTACTCCGGGGACTTTCCTTCGGTACAGATAAGAACTTAGACCAATGTGCTCACTTCTTTTCTAAACTGCAATACTGCTTTGGGCCTTGCTAAGGTTCCGGTGGATATTTAAGGGTGCATTACTACTGGTAATCCTTTTTCTGCTTGCTGTCTGATCTGGGACGATATCTGCGAAATTTGAGCATTTATTAAGTGGCTAAGATAAAAATTTCAAGGCTGAAGAAGTTCGGATCTCGAATATCTTCCCTTGTAAGTCCTCCAGCGCCGAATCCTACCACTAAAAGCCAACCAGGCTTCAATCAAAAATGAGTTAAATTGCGAATTAGCTAAAGCTCACGTTTAGAAGCTGGCCCAGCCGCCTCCAGTGTTTTATGTCCTCTACGGCGACACATCTTAGCTACCCTCCTGGCCACCATAAGAATACTCCATTCTCAGAAAGGCAGAACGTGAATTTCCTGAGGTAGCCACAAGTCCGCGCTTAAATCGTTCCCGTGCAGCCCATCTTTATGCTGCCCACTCAGGGCATGGCGACTTTGCTGCTTACCACAAACGTTTCAAGCACGTCGACGCATACAAAATATGCAGTTGCGGGGCTCCCAAGTCACCAAGGCATCTCCTAACCTGCCACATCCCCTCAGTAAGGCTACCTAGAGTTCCAAGGAGCTACAGCGATAACGTTATTTACCTATTTGGTAACCAAGATGGAGCAAAAAAATTGACACAGTAGCTGCACGATACATAATTCTTTTCAAAAATCTACCCCCGACACAGAGCAGAATCTCACCACGTTGATGCCAACAAGAAATTTGCACAGAAGGATTTTACACTCTGGCCATTTAACCAAACTCAAATATATAGATAGTCATTTGTCCCAGTATTTTCATGCCCAAGAAACTTTATCGCAATTTTATTTCATGTTATGGAGCAGGATAACTCCTCCAGAACTCTTTGCCCATAAAAATTAAGGCTTTGGCTATTCAGGTTTGGACAGTCAAGGCCTCAGGCATCCAGATCAGTAAGCTTTGGCGTCTTATGTCCTACTTAGGATTTGTATTAGATTGACGTCAAATAATAAACCAAACCAAACTACAAGTCCGCGACACCCAGCTGGCCGATCACTTTGAACACTTCATAAGGGTCACTATGTCTTCGGATTTAGTCCTAATGTCTGTATGAGGAGAGATCGGCACCCAGTGGTTTTGTAATATTTTTCCTTTCGGCTGCCTTGTACTCGCAAATAAGCATCGTTTCCTTGGCTGGAGAGGGGGATAACGAAGGGCAAAAGGCTCCTCTAAGTGTATAATCGAATGAGGGCTTGTGAGGAGAGCTGCATAGTAGGCATTGGAATGGACATACTACTAGATAGGTAACCTTGGCCTGTAGTCATAGACTCAATAGCTTAAAAACGTCCCAAAAATAGCACTGATGGTAAGCATAATTCACATTAAATTATACATAAATGAAAGATCTCTAACTGGATGATACCAGGCGATTCAGGCGAAGCTCACGGCTTCGGACCTGAAAATTGTGCTTTGTCATTCTGGATGGCTATTGAGTAGGCATTTTTTAGTTTTGTGTTTATCAGAGTCAAGCACTCGTGCAATATCTCACCGGTTTACGGCTCGTGCCTAGCATGCCGGGACTTTCAAATCGCATCCATCATATCCTTTGGCTGTGGCGCGCCAAAGTTTACGTCTCTAAAATACGGTCTGCCGCGATTCCAATTGCCAGTTCTACTATTTCTATCACATCTAAGCATAACTTGCAGTCACCGGGATAAAGTCCGAGGATATAGCTTACTTTCGAAAGGTTCAGATACGCTGACTAGCTGATCGCTGCAGTCGTATGAGCACCTGAGAGGAGCACTTTCTGTCTTCTGAGCCTCATCTCAGACCCTCCGCGCATTCGCATGTGCGCGAATTCGAGATCTTGCTAAGACTCCAAGGGAATCCTGCCAGAATTTTGCCTCAGGATAGATACCCCTCACTTGAGCCCCAGATACCAGGATAGTTGCGGGCAATCCACTTGCCATTTAGAAGGAACCCCTACAACATATCCCATTCAGTCTTGCCACTGTTCACTTAGACTCTAAATACCTTCAGTAAATTTCGGCGATTTTTTGTTTTTTATCGCAGGCATTCATTCTATTTGATTTAGCATCGGCAAGTATGGACATCACACCCATGCGCATCGGGTATGTGCCCGAGCATTTTTCGACGCCACTACACTTTGCTCAGAAACACTTCGGACTTGATGCTAAACTTGTTCCCTTCCCCTCCGGAACGGGTCACATGGTAACCTCCTTGCGATCGGGTGACATTGACATTGGAATTGGCTTGACAGAGGGCTGGGTTGCAGGTCTTAGTAAGGAAGATCTTGAAGGTGACGGCGGTTACAGGCTTGTAGGTACATACGTCGAAACACCGCTATGTAGGTTGCCTCATACTCATGATATATGTGGAAAAATGACTGCATGGAATAACCGACTGACTCGGTTATTTTTACAGGCTGGGCTATATCGACAGGAACTCAACGCTCTCTCAGCTCTATAGACGATCTCAAGAATGGCAAATGTGGCGTATCACGAGTTGGCAGCGGCTCTTTTGTTATGGCCTATGTACTTGCGCTCGAGCAAGGGTGGTTCCATGAGGCTTCTACAGGCGAGCCCTTTCAATTTACTCCTCTACAGACATTCGAGAAGCTCCGAAATTCCGTAAATGACAGCACTGTTGACTTCTTCATGTGGGAATACTTTACGAGTAAGAAGTACTACGATAATGATGAGATAAAAAAAATTGGTGAAATAAACACACCTTGGTCATCATGGAAGATTGTGGCCTCCACTAATCTCATTAACTCGTCCAAAGATCGTCTAGAGGAAGTTTTTGATAAACTAGACAAAGGCATGCGATATTATGAAAAAAATTCTGACGAGGCCGTGCAGTATATATCGACATCACTAGACTACAGCGAAGCTGACGCGAGGAGCTGGATGAAAACTGTCAGGTTTCCGGCCCAAAGTAAGGGAGTAGACTTGAACGTAATAAAAAAGACCACTGATGTCCTAAAAAAATCTGGCGTCATCAATGGCAAGGGAATGAGCGAAGAAGAAATGGTCACTTTCAAGAGATGTTAAATAGGGACTCTATCTCATCCCAAATCTTAATTTTTTCTCCCCTGTATCGACAGCTCCGTCAAGACGAAAAATTCTTGAAAGGATGACATATGAGACGGAGATGAATCAAGACCCGTTTTGCAAAATTTTGCAAGACCTTGGTTCTGTAGAGATTACCTGTCAGGAATACCTACTGTATATCAATATATGTACATGAAAAAAAATTAGTGTTCCATGATTCTGGTCTGGCCTTTTGGTAGAGTGTTTATGCAACTATCTCATGCACAATGTTAGATGGCAACCTCTTGCCTGGCCCTATGTTTTGATCCTTGTCTCTGCTCTGCTGTGTATATGCCGCTTCTGACATTACCACGCATAGACATCAAATCGATTTCGGTATTTTTTAAATATCAATATGTTAGGCAAACAGCATCCTCCAGACTCATCCAGGATATTGAACGCAATTGGGGCGAGCTTGGACCTAATTCAGTACCACTGAGCATGTTATTCCCGTCCCATCATGGAGGCTACTCCAGCCTATTGAAAGGCTGAGGGCGATGGATAGGGAGACGTCACGTTGTGAGTAGAATACTGATAGGTATGGGACAATTCAATAGATCACTTGGACAGAGTAAGATGATTGAATGGTAGTGAATTGTAGATGTGGATGTGGACGATAGATACTAAGAGCAAAAAGGTCCTATCTATATACAGGAGTTCCAACCCTTGTTCCTCCATATGTTATTGTCTATGATAGCTAGAGTAACTGCAATGGTGTCATTATTATAGTGAACACGTTGATGTTAGTGTGTAGCAATCAGGAGGCAATAGTGATGAGATTCTAAGGGGTTAACTTCATTGGTGCATGGTTATCCCCTGATGGTGTGTGCAGCTATGAACTCAGATTTTTACAACACAGCCTTCACACACGTTTTGAACCCTTATGACTCGCGATGTGCGGAGGAGTGGAGTAGTGGTCCTATTTTCCTCCCACAGGTGAGGCGCGGTGCTAGGGGTGTCCGTGGACCTAAACAAGTCGTGTTGGAAATATCGGTTAATGAAATGGGTGCAACGCTACTGGAATGGAAGAAGCGGTTGACTATACCAGTGTTTTGTTTTGTTCATTTACGTGCTAGGTACATTGGTTCCCGTCGCACTCCTACTGGAGCTTAGGCACGAGTGGAGCCGGGCTAGATCAGGTTGACTACCATTAAGTATATCTACCTCGTCCCACATAAATGACTATACCAGTGTATTATCTTGAGTGCTAATTGTAAACAGACTTTTTCTTGGACTAGTCTAGATTCAGCCCAAAAGCAAAAAAATAATCTGCGTGCAGAGATATCTGACTAGTAATGATGCTCAGGGGCCTAATTAGAGATAGGACAAGATATTCATATATTTTTTTGAGTCATTTCATGGATTGGATATTATAGCACCATGATCGACTCGTAGCAGGAAGTAATCCTTTCTTCACTTCTGTACTCGCTCTCTCATTTGGACGTTTGGACCACTCACACTCAGATTTCATTTGCAGATATCATTCGTGGTTAACCCTAACGGCGTATAAAATCTTCCGTGCATACCCACCACCGGGATAGGCGTGAAAGCTCCATGATTTCGCCACCCTACATATAAGATATTACCATGAGAGAGTGTGTAGTGTGGGTCTTACTGGATTCGAAGCAGCTTTCTCCCGTCTCGGATGGGGTAGTTGTTCAAGCTACCCAGAATTTACTCGGGATAACTGCCCGAAGGGAAGGGGGAGGCCGAACACCTGTACGTGGTGTCTCTACGAACCTGGGAGCGAAATATTCTCCCAGAGCCAAGTTCAGTCAAATTTCGTAATACCAAAGAAGTTGGCCCACGAGGCAATCATCTAAAATAATCTACCATGTCAATCTGTCACTCCCGACGAGTTCGACTCCTACCTAAGCCTCATCAGGTCTAGTGGTACGACATAGTACATTCTCACTCCAATGACCACACCTCTCGTCGACTTTATCTAGCCTCAGCTGGTCACCAAATACACGCCCACGCCGATATTTATACCCGCTGGAGGAAGCAAAGTGTGGCGCACAAATCTGGGAGATAGCTCTTAGAAATAGATGTGAGAGGAACCAGGACAAGTTCACAAGATGAGATAAAGGATGGATACAGTCTCGACTGGCGTCAAATTTTGAATTTTGGCAAGGGACTCTACGAATTGAGCATTGTGTGCGCGCTAATACTTTGATTGCGAGAGCACAGCTGACACTATAAAAACAAGCCGATGGAAGGTGCCGTGGTCCGCCTCCTGGTGGTGTTTTCTGGTATAGTTTGGGTAGCCGTGGCACCTACTCCACTTGGGAAGGAGACACCTCAGATCACATTACGCGCGGAGGAAATTCAGTGGATGATGAAGGCATATCTGGATAACCCAGGGTTTTTGAGACTTTCCCCTGGATGGGTATTCACGGATGAGGGTTGACTTGGGGTGAAGAAAAAGCTACCATAGCTTGGCGGTTGTACTTGCAAATTAAATCTTAGGTTCAAGTGCTCTTCTTGTATATTGAGTCATCTTTTGTGTACTTTTTTCCCGATATTGTGTCATAAATAGACAGCTGCATACGCAATTAAAGTCTGATGCAAAAGAGCTGCCCGAACGGTGTACCACTGCACCAACTAACCCAATTGCCGCAGAACGTGCAAGTGTAAGCGACAAGGAGCCTAAGCCACGACACAAATGACTATGGCGCCAGCTAAGACTGAAAACCCCCAATAAGCTCCTTGTGCCCAAGCCATGCAACCATTAGCTAGCATGCATCGCTACCATATTACTCATTCCAACCCATTTACTACACACAAGATTGTGTTGAGAACTTAGACGAAATGTGGGGCCCATTCATCCAAAACATTCCATGTCTGCATTTCCAACACTCTACATGTACTGAATTACTAACGTCGTATGCTGGCCTACAAGGAAAATCGATCAATCTAGTCGTGGATCGGCACGAATATGTATCCAAGCAGCAGTGTTCACACGTCACAAGATTCTATGAGTTCAAAAGGTATGCCTACCCTGGAAAGATAATAATAGGTTATCATGGCTGGATGATGGAGTGCACATTAAGTGAGGAAAAGAGATTCAGTGTGTGCACACATTGATGATGATGATTGTTGCTTCACAGGTGAATGGCGTAGGGATAGAGGGCTTGTGTTTATTTATTTATAATACTTAACGTCGTGCCCGCGCACAGCACGTGTAAAGGGCTTGTGTTAAGTGCTTACTTCCAAAAGAATTGATCAGCGCATCACGTGATATAATTAGGGCGCTAAGCTTCATTTTGTACTTAAGATATTAATGCTTGAGGAGGGATACAAGGGAGATAGACAGAATATACCACTTGTTTTTTTGGCACTTTCAAGGCAATAGACCAAGTGAGCCCCGTTGTACCAACAATGATCCTCATTGCCAAATGGCACTATATTTGTGGACTTGAAGCGGAGTTGAGAATGTCTTAATACGGCACAGTAATAATACATTGGCAGCGCCGGGTTAGTGCCGCTTAAGATTTGCGCCTGACTGAATGCTGCAGCCTTAGATTGCGGCAGGTGATTGAGATGGGTTCAACTAGCAGCGCACGACCCGCGAATCTAAGCTGATATCTTTGAGGACGGTGGAAAAGCCACGTGCCTGCTCATCACGACAGACAGCGGTGCGTTGAGTGGCGAGATCATTCGCATACTCTATGTGGAAGACAGGCTTATCAACGTCCACGAATGGTCGGAACATCTGGCACTCGTCGTACTGCACGCATTGCTCCGTCACTTCCCACTCCATGAGCCTCAGCACAAAGGGCACAAGGGCGCCCGCATTCTTCAGTCCAATAGAGACATTGTGATGATGCGCTTCATTCGCCAGAAATTCGATAAAGTCGATTGCATCGGCTGCCGTAAGGTCGAAGCCGGTTGCATTATCGTAGCCATCGATATTATCCGGATCCACCCCATCGCAGCCAATCTGAGCCGCAAGGGCCAGACGCGCTCTCATTACATTTCGGACATTGAGCGAGCGAGTGTCGAGCCAGTATTCGTCTGGCCAGCCGTCCAGTGCAAGGCCCTTGTCTCTGCTTTCGAATTTATCCGAGTCCGGGCGGAAGGGCTCGTAGGAGCCGGCAGAAAAGTAGCAAATGACCCTACGACGAGCCGCGTGAAGATGGGCAATGGCTTTTGCAGTAGTCAGGAATAAATCGATATCGTAAATAGGCACGTCGTAGCCTTGATCGCTTAGTGTGTGGTTGAGGATAATTTGCCAGTGCGTTCCAACGACAGGCCGCCAGAAGCTGCCGGGAGTGGTAAAGATGCTTGAATTTGGAGCTGAGTGGAGGCTATGCTTGCGCCCCAATCCTATTCCGAGTCCGACTCCTAGAATACTGGCTGTAACGAGACAAATGGTAGCGACAAGTAGCCATTCCTTCCTAGGGCACCCAAAGCTTTGAGGTAATTTCATGTCCCTTAACTCGGTATATAGCTCATGGAGATACCGCTGGGTGTGGTAGAAAGAAGATTCCACTGGATTGGTCGAAGCAGAGTAAAAGCAACGAGTGTGTGGAGGCGATTACCAGACGAGGTCAGAAGACGGGCGAAGAAGCAGTGCGGTTAGAGAGGATTGCCATAAGATAAAGAATCCGAGCAGTAGGTTTTCCTCTCTGCCCTCCTCTCTCGTCCTAGTGCCGTTCGAATAATCTATACGACTTGTCTTTCGGATTCGCCATATGGCTGGTGACAAACGTATCAGACCACATGATGCTTCGGGTGTGTATATACTGGCGCGATGATTCCACGCGTCTATCTAGCGCATTGCCCGACCGTGAGCTGGCTGGAAAGCCGAGTGGCGCGGCTTCGAAGCCTATGCTTTCTCTTAGCCCCATGTACTCACTCGTTTCCACTTTGATTGAAAAAGCCATGCACCTTCGCTCGCCTAAGTTTACCATCCCTATTACACTCTTGAAGCAGCCTCCCAGTGCTTAAACCTGCCCTATCACTCAAGCATCCATCATCATTAAGCTGTGATATGGCTAGCACGATAAGACGGCATCGATATTGGGATGCGGTTATGAATTTGTTGGATATAATCCGCATGTGGTGGTGCAGGGCTGTTCTCCCAACTCGGCCAGAGCTGAGCCAATGAAGTTTAGATTTGAACTCTAGTTCTACCAATTTGCTGCTGTGGTGTTTTTGGTAACCCGGTACAATTTTCTCCTTTTATCAGAAATTAATTCATACCTTCCGATCATCTGAACTTCGATTAATCTACTTGTCTCTTCGTAGTTAATTTATACCCTTCGCACCTTGGATAATCCATCCTCGTCCAAAGTAACTCGACCTCCATAGCTGAACAGCTTCAAAAATCTGCCCACAAGTAGATTCAGAACGGATGCCGGCGAAAGTCCCGATCTTCCAGCTCCGCCCCGGAACCTCGTGGTAGACGCGGGAAGGGCTAAGCAAGTCTTGTGCCTCTCCTCGAGCTAGATAATTTGCCTTGCAAGTGAGCTGAAGTGGCATACATTATCTTCAAATAGTAAAGATGAATCGTTAAAAGTCTCGTAAAGATGGCATGGTTATCGATTTTTGTACTCAGGTTACTTGTAGTTGAGCGATCGTATAGCGGAGAGAAGACCCACCCTTTTAAAATTATAACTAGATAGAAGAGATCTGATTGTTGGGTACAGGGAGATAAATATTTTCTAGAATTATCTTCCTTGCTTCGCTGCTCTCTACACGGAAAATGCTCCCCACTAAACACATATTTTGTCTGTATACTTCTTGATTATGCATTCTTTCTTATGATACGGAATATTCCATATTGTTTGGATCCTAAATCTATACTCCTATCCGTGATATTAATAAACTTACCATATATGGTATGGATCTATAGCAGGTTATGAGATTGACAATCTACATTATAACAAGTTAAAAGATAGCTTTCACTAAATCATGGTTTGCTCGAAAAGCCAAATGAATTACTTGCTAAATTATCAACGAATTCATTATCTTATTGGGACAATTCAATTAACATATCTAGCAAACTAATCTTGCCAAAAATCTTACTAGGATACATCAAGCCAATCATGGGTTGAGTTTCAATTATTTACTTCTGCAGCTAACTATTAAATTATGGCCAAATTCCCGTACCCACTATCACAAATTATCTTGCCCCACCTAAAATTCAAACGTGAATAGGCTCCATGAAGCTGAATGACACGGCCAAGCCTGACATAGTGGTCCAAACTGAAAATAGATTAGTTCCTGGAAATAACGGGAAAAATAATGAGAAACCTACTGGTTAGTGGATCCGAGCCAATCATCTCAGTTGTGGATCCACGGATATCTGTCACATTGACTGGCACAGTGACTGGAATTTTCGCGCCGCACGTATTACCCGTGGTGGTTACGGTAATATCTGTAATCGTGTTCGCCTCTCTATTGATACTCCAGCTAAGCATGGGCCTGCAGGAGTCTCGATTCATTCGAGCTTTAAAGCCCTGAGCAATATCGTCATGCTTCTGTGATATTATGGGCCATGTTACCAGCCTATTCACTTCCTGGATAATGGTCTCAACCCTAATGTCTCAAATAAGCACTATGACCATTTGAAGTTTCTTATTGTAGATAAACATGGGTTAAGAAAAATATAAATTTAAGGGAAACAAGAACACTTACCATGCCTGGAAGAGTGAAAGTTTCTGTGGTTCACCGTTGATTGATACTAGTTCGGCATTTCCGTAATCAAGGTTTGCTTGATGAAACATATAAGGGTCATGATGTAGGCCAAGGAGGTGTCGAACATTAGTATTTTTCTGTCGAGAGTGATTTAGTAAATTATAAGTTTTATTTTATCGGTAAAATATCTACCTCAGCCTCGAGAAGAGAATTGAAATCCCCATCACCGGCTGCTGTTTGCTTCCATTCCAGCACAGTACATTCGGGAAGGTTGCAGTTATAGTAAATATTGGTGGCCCATCGTGGCACGATAGTGATACCTTCATAGCCATTGGCTTCCAATGTTGTTTCTAGGGGCCACATTTCGTTTTCCTAAGATAAATGGTCAGACTTTAAGAACATTAGAAAAAATCGGATTCACTTTATTCATCAAGGAAGGCCTTGTATTATCACCTGCATTCTAATTTAGTAACAGAATAGTAAGTAGACAAAGACTAAATTTACCAACAACGTTAACAATACCATTATCAACCCATGCTTTGATAGCATCACCATTGTGTAAGCCAGTGATCGCCGGTGGAATCAATCCCTTTGGACTAAATCTGGATGCAGCTGCTATACCGACTTGATCAAGCCATGCTTTGTTCCAGCTGATTTCCCTGGAAACATCAAAATAAGTTGCATTATTTTGATCCTCGTGAGTGAAGGTGTGCGAGACATGTGCAAATGCATTCAAGTTTGCTTCCGTGGAAAACCAAAGGCTAAGAGCATCACTATTAGTACAAGTTTTAGGATATGGAAATGTATCCGGGGTGCTTGGCCATAGATTAATACCAGCCCCAATAGGCTTCGACCACTCAAGGGGTGTATCTATTTGCATGTCGTATTCAATAGGACCAGTCCCACAAACAGCATTATGACCTGCTGCGGCCTTATTTGAAGTGTTAGTGATCCAAATAGTTATGGTCGTTTGAGCCAGAATTTACCTCGATATTTCCATTACCATTGTGGCCCAGCTCAATAAACCAGTCACTCCCGGCTGGAAGTCTATCATTAACTGTTTTCATCCAAGACACGTGCTGTGATAGATCAGAGGGAGCGATTTGAAATACGGTTCCGGCAGGATGATAGATATCTGATTGAAGAAAAACGTCATCAACTACAACGATAATTACATTAGCACCCTAAAATATTTAAAATAAAAGGTTCGAGTCTTTCCTTGAGTATTAAAATTTAATCGACGGTACCCAATATCTGGACTCCTATGTTAGTATTTATTTCGCATCAAGGTATAATATTAATCATACATAAGCCCCTAGTTACCCAATGTATGGAAGCATGTTGGAGAAAGCTTGACGTCGCACTCCAGTCTGTCGAAAACCCAATAAACCACACCATCTATAAAAATTAACACGAGATATGATTGGAGTGCACGAAGCAAACTGATGAAGATTTTCTCCCATGAAATGTTTCTTGCTCCTCTTTAAAAAATTGAGTAGTATGCAACATACCTGCTGCCGGCCAGGAAATGTATTAATCACACCAGCTGTTGAACTGATCGAAAGACCATCTAAAGCAGTAAACTGTGCAAATTCACTTGCAATGCTATTATTTGTGATAGTTGCTGGATAATGCCAGAGACCTAGCGTACTTAAACCAGCATCTCTTTAGCTAAAATTAGTGATGTTAAAAGGATAATATAATTGATATCGAACTAACGTCTTCAGTCCAGCAGTAGGAAATGTGGATGTGTTTGATATGCTTATAAGTTGTTCTACGCCATCATTACAACAGCCACCTGTAGTACTTGTTCCAAATTCTGCAGTAGGAAAATTATCCACACGGACTAGCCGAACGCCAAAATTAACTTGATATTCGAACAAAGTCGTCCATTGATTGCTTGAAAGAGCACTCTAGATTTTGGGTAAGGTTAAGTTTTATGTCGATTTCTCATCAATTAACTTACCTGAAATCCTTGAACACGATCTCCATAGTCATAGCTCACATCAGAGACTACAAAAATTCCACCATAATTACCGGTAGAAGCTGAGCTATTCAGGACTGGTAGTTCAATACCACTTTTTGGAACAGTGACAACTTCGTATGGAATACCATAACCATTTAGTCCAGAAACCACGGAGTAAGCAGATTCGGCATCTCGAGCCAAGACGAGTATGGTGCTCCGGACATTCAAAACAGGAATAGTCAATGGGTCAACTGTTTGAGCAAAACTATGATTATTGAAGGTTGCGTCGAGCCCAATATCTCTGCTGTTCCTAGAATCTCTAGGGCCAATTCGACTAGCTATTATTTCCTGGTTGAGTATAGACTGGTCGCTTGTCTCTTCAACTTTTGATGCTAAAATTTTGATTGTTGCGAGGCTAGCTGTTAAGAATGTTACAAACATAGGCCTGAGAATAATCTTAACCAGCATTTTGAGAAATACTAGTTCTTATTAAAGAGCGAAAAATAAAAGTAAAATTATTTAAGATAAAATGATATTTGTATGAAAGAGTCGAAGTAAACCGATCAGAGTTATCAACAGATAAAACTCTGATGGATCTAAAAGTGTATTATATGGTATACTTGTGGAGACTCCACGAGGTATGAAAATGTTAGTAACGAAAACGCGAGATAGTAAGTGGAAATATGTGTGTTATACACCTTCGGTCCTAATATAATAACGGAGAATATCCATTAAAGCATTTAAAAATTCACTGCTCTACCAATGAGGCGAAAGACTAGCTTCTAATTTGAAAAACACAGAGCTGAGATAGATAATAGTCAAAGGCCACAATATAATCTTGATAGTGTTATCCTCGGGACGACGATAGATGCACTTTAGAATAATAGATCTAGAGGTCTAGATGCCACACTCATACATAAGATATTTCTTACGTTACATAATATATTCTTAGCTGAACAACAGCCCGCAGAAAATGATTATGAATTTTTATCTTAAGAGGAAAGCGTGCTGGAAGAGATATCGTTATAGAGATTGTGCTTTGCTTATGGAAAGTGATTTAGTTTGCGTAGAAGATTTAGACATATTAGCCGTTATTTCTCTCGTCTGCAGTGCACATGAGCGATAGAATACATGAAAAACTTGATTAAAAACATTCCAGAGGTTCAAGTCGTTTATTTCTTGCATGCCAACACGCAATTAATCTTCTTCTCGTTACGAGTTGTAAATTTAAAGCATCTACTGGCAGGGTTATTATATCGAATTCCTGGATCTAACTGCGATTATAATTCGCCGAAATACTATTATCAGTTGAACTTGATTATCTGGAAGTGTTGTTAATCTATTATGATAATTCGCGAATTTGATTGCAAAATCTCTCAGCCTCAAAGAGTAGATATACTGTGTGAACCATCTAAGGGTGTTGTAAAATTAATGACTTTCTTGAAATTAAATCAAGTCTCTTCGGGATCCTTTCCATCAATAAAACTCCAAACTAATGTTGAAGTTATTGATTTAAAGACTCCTAAAAATGTATCGATTCTTCTTAGTCGATAACCTTTTAATAATAGGAAGCGATTTTGGCTTCAATCATGATGAATTAACCTTAACCTATGATAGGTTTTTAGAGCGACAAGGAATGCCCGATTCCTTTTGACCTCTATCTCAGTTATTATCACTAGTCTCTTTTAGTGTTTACTAGACCAATTGATGGGTGTAAACATATTATTTCTGTCCAGCTAAATCAGGCTTCCAAATTATTGATGATCATAGCAATATGTGCGTTAGTTAAAAATATCAAGAGTTTAACTGGAGACGAAAAGATAGCCTTTTCTGTTATTAGTCTCGGATAATCGGAGCCACATCCAGGCGGGGATCTAAATATTGCTAGTATGAGTGTAATAAATAAGATAAGTGACTCAATATAGCTGGCTGAACTCCCGAGGCTAGGGAATACGTCAGGGAAAAGTTATTTGGTTTCCAGTTGTTTTTCAAATTCAGATTAATCATTTGGGATGAAACTTCGTCACTCTGCAAATTACTAGGCAATTTTAGCCTACGGTGTCATCGTGGTAGAATTATAATTAACTTACCCTGTAAAAATCCCTATTATAGAGAAGCATGGGAAAAGAAGACGCTTATCAGAATCGTAACTTGAACATAAAGTAATAAGCTGCAAATCTCTAAAATTTTTAATTTTGGCCTCCTCGTTATTCATCTCTTCTCTACCACCTTCAACAGTCGTGTAGATCTTTATCGGGCTTCGTCAGTAGATTATCTATGAACATTAAACGTCCTTCTCTATATGTAATAATTGAATGAAATTTATTTATTAGTGCGACATAGTTCATATCAGAAATATTAATTACAATAAAAGACAAGTTCTGTCAGAATAATGCAGCCACTGGATTGGTATTTTCCTTTTTAACATCTTTCTTCGATCAATAGATGTAGTTACGCTTTAAAAAATAGTCTGTTCCTTCAATTTTGAGAAGCAATATTTTTCATGAACGCTTAAGTATGAATCTCGAATTATTTACGTGTTCTTGGCATAAGCGTCTGCCACCTCTTTTTTATATTTCTCTAAAATCGCTCTCCTATTTAGTTTTTGAGCAGATGTTATGAGTCCCTAATGAAGTTAATAAACTAAAGAAGCAAATGGAATTTTTACTCACGCTTTGTGGTGTCCACTCTTCGTCAGCCAGTACAGCACCTTCTATGATTTCAATTCCGGTCAGCCCGCCCGCTTTTCCGGCCTGTTGGAGTTCAGTCAAGACGGTCTGTTGGATTTTTGGATTATCGACCAGTTCCTCAAGTCCGTTTCCCTCCACACCAATTCTTTGAGCAAGTTTCTTAAGTGCTGGCTCAGCTGGAACGATGATGGCAATCGGTTTCGTTCGATTAGGATCAGCGTATACACAGATATTAGCAACAACAGTCGCAGACCGATATATGGATTCCAACTTTTCCAAGGCGATATACTCCCCGTTAAGAGTCTTGACTAAGTTTTTTTTACGATCAATAATTTTCAAATGGCCATTATGATCCCATTCACCAATATCACCAGTCATAAACCATCCATCTTTAGTAATGACTTTTTTAGTTTCTTCCTCATCTTCGTAATATCCTTCCATGACAGGAACACCACGAATCCAAATTTCACCCTGAGGATTTGGTCTGTTGGAAGCTTTGTATCCAGCTTCCTCATAATCAACTAGCTTTATTTCAACAGATCCAGGGATATTTCCTAGGGCTTCATCAGTCCACTCTTGAGGATCCATCAAAGCCCCCATTGCACACGTTTCAGTTAGCCCATATCCATTAATCATCGGCGTGATGGCCATAGATATAAAGCGCTGGGTTTCTTTGGCTACAGGTCCGCCTCCATTCAGACAGATCTTTAATCGCCCACCAGTAGCGTCTCTGATCTTTTGGAACACAACAGTATCAAGAACCTCAACGCCGGGAATATCGTACTGGAGCATCATATTTTTTGCCCATAGTGCACTCCAAAATAGATTCTTCGTTACGAAATTACTGGAATTGACTTTGGTGATGATACCTTTTTTAACCGACTCCCAAATAGCTGGTACACCGACAAGAATGGTAGGCTGGAACTCTCGTATGTCGCCCTTGCAATTTCGAACAGAGGAATCAGCAAGAGTCTTCGGGTTTCCGTATCCCAAAGTACCGCCCCAGTATAAAACAGCGTTCTCAAAAACAAACTCGAGAATGTGCGCAAGAGGTAGATATGCTAACAAGCCATCGCCAGGGCCGATATACTGATCTACTATTACACCAACTCCGGCAACTTTAAAAGTTAGTAACTTAGCTAATTCTCTACTAAGAACGTCTTACCGGCGGCAACAACGGCTTTGTGTTTAATTGGTACCCCCTTTGGCGGTCCAGTTGACCCAGATGTATACATTATACAGCAAAGATCGTCAGGATTAGGGCGAACGGGGGCGACGGGATTGTTTTCACCCAATATCCTGAGCTCCTCAAGACTTATTATAGTTAAGTGTTGGTGAGCTTTCTGAAGTGCTTCAATATCTTCCGGGTTACCTTCCTTTTGACTATTCCAAATGACGTGTTGAATGTCGGTTGCAACTTTTAGTGGATTAATGAGCGTTTTCAGGAGATGCGGGTCAAGAAAAATAGCTTTGGCTCTCGTTGCCTTCAGAGAATGTTCTAAACCTTTCTCCCCCAGGGTATCGTATGCCGTTACGATGGGCATTGACTGAGATGCAGCACCATGTGCTGTAGCTAGCCAGTATGAACTTGTTGCGGCAAATATATGAATACGGTCTTCATTTTTTAGGCCTAGCTTTCGGAAGCCAGCTCCGATCTGTAAAGCTAGCTTTCTGAACTCATGAAAGCTAATGTACTCATACCCCCCGAGCTCGAAATAAGTCCATTGTTTAGTAACCTGTTGTTGTGTACCGTCTACAAGTTTGTTAATCTTCTTGCTTTCGTTGTGGGTTTTAATCAATTTCCGGCTACCCAACGCTTTCGCATTTCCGTAATTTTCGGCGCTATGTTGGAGGATATCGAATATAGTTGTTATGTGCTCTGCTGGGCGCTCCCGAAGCTTATCGATACAGTTAGGATTCCTTCGCGGAATGGTCTCGCCATCGATAGCTGCATACCCAGGAACATCGACACTAAATGGAGGGATATGGTCTTTGGAGATTTTGGGCAGGACAGACTTGATAGTCATTGCGAGCTGGATGATAAAATTTCAAAGAGTGAGACCTTCTGGGGAGAGCGTGTGTCGGGCCAAGTTATTGAATAGTCCGTTCTTTGCAATACTCAGTTGCAACAAAAGGGTTGATATAAGAATGGCGATGGTTGAGGTCTGTGTGTGGTATGCCTACCCTATAATTGTTGAACCATGGGCCCCTGCAGACGGGGGTTCGGAGGCCCGAGGGTCCGAGAAACCCAGAGCACTACGCTGATAGGACGCTGACCGCTAGTGCCTTCGCCCAACGACATTTTATCCTAATAGCCGTTAAGTGATCGATGCACTCTGACTCCAACGGTCATATTCAAGTCTTTGCAGGGTCAGAAAATTAACTCTTGACATTTGAACAGATCAGCTCTACAGATTTTGGGGCTTGAGAATGTCAGGAATACCGAAGCTAGTGGCGGCCATGGGGACCGAGATTGAGAACCCCGAAGAAGGTAAACAAAAGTGGTGTCCCATGTCGCCCTTACCAAAGCTGAAGCTCTTGTGCATGCAGAAGTATTTCTTTTGTTTTGTCAAAATCTTCCTTCTCGGGATCTCGGCTTCGTGGATTCGCGAGTATCTTTATTGGAGGTGGCAGTTGGAAATCGGAATTTTTCAATTCATCAATCTCCCACCGTTCTCAAGTCTGATTGTGATGGAGGTACCACAGGAGCGGGTAAACTGGCACCATGATACTCTATGAGATTATTCATCGAACTAAATTCTGCAGTGGTCTGGGAAATAACGCCTCTGGTCGCGCAGTGGATGGACTCGAATAACAATCCACTTTTCAAAAATGGCGTTCTAGGATCACAATCAGTCATTCTCGAGCTTGGATGTGGCATATCTGGCATCATCGCGCTGACACTAGAGTCTCGCGTCAGACGGTATGTTTTGTCAGATCAAGACTATGTCATGAGAATCCTCACCAAGAACCTTTCTGCAAACCGTAAAAATCCTCCGAACGGTCGTGCGAATTTTGGCCGCAGGAAATGTCTCAGAAATCAGCCGTCGGGGATCGAAAGGATTACTGAAGACAGCAGCATGACAACCGTTTCTCTAGATTGGGAAACGGATCAGATTGGCAAAATTCACACTGGGTCGATGAATGGTGATGGATTTGACGCTTTGATAGCATGTGACTGTATTTACAACGATGCTTTGATAAGTCCACTTGTTGATACATGTGTTGACGCTTGTAGATTACGCTTGCTATCAGGAGAAACTAGGCCAACTGTCTGTGTTGTCGCGCAGCAGCTTCGTTCGGCAGAAGTTTTCGAAGCGTGGCTCCAGTATTTCATGAAAAGTTTCAGGGTTTGGAGAGTTCCTGATGATGAGCTGATCGAGGGTCTAAGAACAAATTCGGGTTTTGTCGTTCACATAGGAATTCTACGCTGAGTTACCGATAAATCCTACATGATGATTTTATACTCATTTCGACAATTGCACAGTAGTTTGTGCAGCCCGCCAGTCTAACTCATCTTAGTGCAGTTGCCATAATATTCACTGGAAAATGTCTGCGCTTAAATTAAAAATGGCTGGCTCGATAGACTCTGTCATTAATATATCTTCAATAGAACCGTGGATACTTTCGTAGCTACGACCAGCGATATGGATGCACTGTTCATGTCATGCAACGTCTACTGTGTCAGTTACCTGAGCAGCACCGCATTTATATTTTTGATGAGTTTGGTCACAAAATTATAGCTCCTGAATTAGGAATAGCCGTTAACGTACTTTCCCGTATGGCCTGACTCATCTTCAAGATGTGAATCTATGATAATACTCTGCCATGAGTTTGGTGATGAAAGGAGGCCGAAATGCTTCAACACTAGGTCTATTATAAACGAAATCTGTAAGTTTCTGGGGGTTTTTTTCAAACTTGCTTGCCAGCGAAATATGTTGGTTCGTGGATAATTGTATGATTCAGTAGACTGTTTTCGAAAAAGTTTCCAAGTTAGAGATGGTAGTTGTGGAGAGACATACAGCGATTAAAACGGAAATTACGGCGAAGTGAATTGAGACTGCTAATGGATTAGTTAGAGTCTGGAGCGGCTACTTGGCGGGATTACGCAAGGTCACGATGAGAAATTTATACGAATAGGTCGAAGGGAGATCAGATTCTTCCAATCAGATCTATGACATCAATTACGCACAGTGTTTGGTTCCAGGTTGCCATCCAGCTGCTACGCGCAGAACAGAAACTTTGAAGGGAGCTCCGGAGGGATACGCTATCTAGGGTTTGGGCACTACCGACTTATGGGTGAGTTGGTGGGTGTTGTTTATTGTGCTTCTTCAATCGTAGACTAGCTAGCACAATAGTCAAACACTCACAAAGAGGGAAGAGAAACTCGTTGGCATACATAGGTTTCCTTTGCCAGGCTGGCCAGCTTCTCGAACGCTTCAGAAGGGTAACGATCTGTCCGAACTTTGCCCCCATATCGCAAGTAGGAGAGCCCCGCGCCCAAAGATTTTTAAGAGTTTTCCAAGCGGCCTTACAGCCGAAAGTGGTCTAGGCTTGTTTGTTAATAAGGTAGGAGAGACGAATGCAGAATAGCGCCTCTAAGTGTATTGTCAAAGGAAGACCTGTGCGCTGACACTGCTGGAAAAAAGGGATGAAAGCCTATTAAAGACTACATCATCGGAGACATATTAACTCCCAGCCTCATGGTAAAACAGGCCTATTTATCCGGAAGTGTTCAAAAACTCGACAAGACTGTAAACAACGGATCAAAAATAATGCGTCCTTCTGTATCCACTCAGACACGTTTTACGGATGAGGGGCGGTTGCCAATCTCAGCCTACCTTGGTGGCAATAACAATGAATGCAATCTAAAGTCTAAGAAATTTTATAATTATCGATGTAAGCGAGTTCCATGATATGTCTTCCCAATTGGGTGTAGGGCTTGAGTCTAGCACTTTAAATATCCAAACAACTCCTTTAAATAGTCACGATTGGCAAGATTAGACCTAAGAAAGGTAGGCTCTTCCAAATTGAACTTGAGTAGACTGTCAAGTGAATGCTAAAAAACGCAGGGCATTGAGTAGGCAATTTGAATTCAACTGTAGTGTTGAAACCTCGTGTTCAAGTAATCAGAAAGGAGGCTGTTGGCTCAAGGTAATCCTGCCATTCGGTAGGATACCTGTGATTAACTTTGTCAATCTTTTTCAATCCAAAAGCTATATCGGGGAAGGTTTACCCGATATGTGTACGGAGGCACAAGCTAGCTTAGATCCGTGCAATCACTCCTTGACTCTGGCCAATCAGAGTCTAGATTCAGATGGCGGTCGTTTGACCCGAACCACAAAGCCGTGCCAAGCCACTTACGTAAAGAACTTTAGTCCGGTACGTAAAATTATTCAAACTGGTTCCTGTCCTGGCCCGACCAAACGACCAGCGCCCTAACAATGACAGACTTCACACCTAAAACAGCACTAGGTGGGCGGGTAGCTTTGGGAAAGAAGAGAGTTGTAGAATTCTACCGATTTCAAACCGTGACAACATGTAACGGGTAGCAAAGCTAGGCTGGATGGTCCAAATATTTCAGGGATAATTATTTCTCAAGTAAACTAGTATGAAAAAGCTGATTAGGCGCAGGATGTTGAGCCAAGGCAGCAAGAAGTTCTCTTTTTTTCTTTTGTTTTTCAATCATGTAGATTTATTGGCAAATGAAATCATCTTCAGTAGTGGTAGTGGGTCTTCCTGGAACGTGCACCCGTGTCAAGCCTTCCGGGTGTAAGGCTTGAGCTTGGTACGTTAGATTATTCATTTCAACTCAATCCCAGTAAACATTCGAGAGCTCCTCAGGCGCCCAAAGCCCAGCGACTTATCTTATCGTTGACCAACATTGCAGCCGTGGAGATCATAAGCTGAGCACGTGTTAGTGATTTCCTCTACAAATTATTATTATTATTAATCCATTTATGTCTACCTGTCAAGATTTCGATACTATCTGCATGCAGCAAAGTCAAGCAGATCACAAGGGGAACCGAGAATAGGCACGCCAAGAATCAAAAGCAAGACATTGAAGAATGGACCAGAATTTGCGGCCCGGAGAATGCGAAATGGAGACATAAAGAAGCCGGTAAGATGGCCGCGTTCCAGGAGTAGAAAAACTCATGGACATGTCCAGCGAACGAGATACTATCTGGTCATCGAACTTCGGCAGACCTTGAACATTGGAAAGCCGCAAATATTATTATAGATGAGACAACAGGCAGAAAAAGGATTATATACAGAAACACACCCTCAGATATCCACCGGAACCTTAGCAAGGCTCAAAGCAGTATTGCAGTTTAGAAAAGAAGTGAGCACATTGGTCTAAGTTCTTATCTGTACCGAAGGAAAGTCCCCGGAGTAATTAATCCAAAACATCAGTATGGATATCCGTCTCAAAATGCCAAACTCGAGGTCTTGGCGTGTCCTCAGTGGGCAATGGGAAGAGGAGAGCTGCTACGAAAGGCAAAAGACAGGTCATTTGCGGCAATGATGAACAGTCCAGATGACATAGAAAGAATAACTAAATGGATTCTATCAAAAGGCTGGTTTGAACAATTCCAGCTTGCAGGAGCAGTAGAAACTGTAGTGGACGAAAAGATGAGACGATGTGGACAAGGATAAGACGGATTTCACACTGTATAAACAGTGTAAACGCACTTCCTGTAGGAAACCTCAGAAAACAAATAGACACGAGACAGACAGTTGTGGGGGGTTTTTACCGAATTTGGTTTCCTCCTGTGTAAATATTGTAGCTAGATATTCCTGCATGGGCCCATAGGGTATCTGAACGGGCCAAATGAAATCAAAACAAAAAATCCATTTATGTCCTATTTGAGTTTCTTTGTCCTCTACAAAGCTGGGAGTGAATATTGTCCCAGAACCAAGTTCAGTTCAACTTCACAATACTAGAGATTTGCCTACGAGGAAATTGATCAAATTACCCCACTATGTCAGTTTCTTCTACTCAGCGGGATCTATCCCCACCAATACCTCATCGAGTTTAAAGGTACGACTTAGTACATCATCATTTCGATGACTATACCTCTCTTAGATCTTCTCTAGCCACATTTGGCCATCAAATACACGCTCTCGTCGGTATTTACACCCGGCGGAGGAAATAAAGCGTGACGCACAAATCTCAGAATAAGTTCTTTAGAAAAGACGTGACAGAAACCTGTAAAAGTTTACAAGATGATGCAAAAGAAAAGTACAATCTCGACAGACATAGAATCTTGAATTTGGCAATGATCTTTACAACTCTTCAATCGAAGGGGGACGAAAATTAACACCTATCAGTGGTGTCCCCTACTAACCTCCAGCTCTTACTGTGGGGTCTGCAGGGCCGAGATTAACACCTTATCAACTTTGAGCTAAGTTATCTCCCCCTCCGTCAAAGATGCGCTGCCGATAACACATAAGACGACCAAGAAGAGGATAATGCTGCCAGGAATGAGGAGAGATAATGTGGTACCAAGCGCTACAACAGTAGTCAGAGAAGCCCTCGTTATATTACAACATGTGCAACCCACTAGCTGGCGGGCAAAAGCCCACCAAAGCAAAGTAAAAGACCCTTCCGCCCTCAAGAAAAGCAGATTTCGACTCGTCTATAATATCGTCCCTACTAATATTAACTTCCAAACATACTAGCCAGGAGGGCATCTGAGATATAGAGTTACCCGACGACCCCACGTCCGTAACGATTTTCGGATGCTAGGCTAGGTTCCTTCAAGGCAGTCACTCTCGACCAAGGATTATCTGATATCCTCTTACGATCTTCGGTTTGTCCTGCAGCATGAATCAGGGAAAAAGAAAGGAAGAGGCTTGGAAATTTGAGAGACATTCTCAGGTCTACACAGGTCTGCTGCGCCCGGCTGGCCGGCTTCTTCGTCACAGGAGGGCCCCGCACGTAATGATCTTTATGGCTTTTCACTGCAAATACAAACCCGCAAATTGCCATTGTTCCGTTGGCTGGAGACGGGAGATAATTACGGGATAATGGCTCTGAGTGTGTACTCGAATGAAGACCCGTGGGGGTAATACTGATGGAAAGAAGTCGTGAAGGAGGAATATTAGGGAGTTCACTACCTGAGGCATAGATACTCCCGGCCTGTAGGCGCAAAGGGCCTAAATGTCCTTGTATAGTGATAGACTTTATAGGACAATAACACAAAATTTACAAATTGAGCTTTTTGCGCACCAAGGCTCCGATCGCGAGAGTGCAGCTGATACTATAAACACAAGACAACAATGATTCCCCTGGGTGGATATTCACGGATGAGGGTTGACTTGGGGTGAAGAAAAAGCCGCCATAAATTCGCAGTGGTACTTGCAAATGAACTCCGAGGTATGAGCGCTCTTTCTTTACATTGAGTCATCTATTATATACTTTTCTCTGATAGTGTGTCATTGCTAGATAGCTGCATACGCAATGAAAATCGGATGCAAAAATGCGGTCTAATGAGTGGCTGCCGCCTACCATATTTTCTGGCCTTGTTGCTAACTGTTGGAGTATTATCCCACTGATTGTTTTCCAACCGATTTGATTTGAAATATTTAACGTGACAGGACGGACCCGACATCTATTTAGACGTGACACGGGTAGATGTGTTCTGAGAACTCATTGCTACCTATACGACCGGTATTAAAGCCAGAAGCGACAAAAGAAATAACAAGGAACAATAAATGTCTGAAATAAAGTGCCCTGCGCCGCATCCCCATCTTTCAAGCACATTCCCTCTCGAGTTGGAATCCGTCTCGGCCTGGTCACCCACCACCCTGTTCATTGTTCGGCAGACTGTAACATCTGCTTGTAGTTAAGAATTGGACGAACTTCTGCCATCCCTTCTCCCCTATCGTTTCCCTGGATCCAGGCGGGGCCATTATCTCACAGCTTCTCCAACGCTGCAAAGCAGTTCAGCGCCCCGAAAAATACCAGGGCCTTTTCCATCGGCCGAAAACGCACTTCAGATCTTCATGTTCGGGGTTGAAACGTCGATAGTAATCAGCGTAGTCCCCGTGGCCGATTCTTGCCGCAATAAGACGATGATACGCCTATCTTGGTTAAGATAGTTCCGGCGATCGTTTGCAGCGCATCAAGAGGTCCAGATCTTTGTATCGTTTCGGCCGATACTTCTGCCACCACTCTTCCGCGAGCTCTTGGCTGCGCTGTTTAACCCACCTCCCTAATACCGCAAAGGTTAGATTTTGATCTTCTCTACTGGGCATGGCTAAGGTTGGTGACCGGTTATTGAGAGCTACCAAGGCCGATTTGGCCAGCTAATCGGCCCCTTCATTGCCTTGGATCCCCACATGCCCGGGTATCCAGCGTATTTCTACACGCTTGTTTTGTCTCGGCATTGAAAACTTGTCCACTACTGCCTGCGAGGAACTAGATCTTCCTCAGTCAAGCGCTCAGGTGGCCGCTTGGTTATACAGAAGAATGTAGATCAGCAGGTCTTCTGTAACTGCTATTGCAGCTCCCAAGGCTTTCATGACGTCTACAACTTCTGGGTCGAATACCTCTGTTCCAGGGAGTGGACCAGAACCACTTCTAGCTAGCTTGTCTCTTTTATGTGCCACGTACCCCCAGGCTGATTGTCCGGGACCCGATGACGATGCATCAGAGAGAGCGAAGACTGTGTTAGCTGGATGGGAAGCGAACCACCGTTTTATGCTTCCAGACCTAGCTTCATTTTCTCGACTACATGGGATCGATGCTGGGGTGCCACGTGGGAAGTATAGTTTTCCAGGGCCTTCGGCTGTTGGAACTCGACGCACACTCATTTATAGGCGTGTCATGTACCGTTCTGGTTGTCTGAACAAACGATCTCGTTGTCCCGATCTAAGACCTAAACGTCTTATTGTATCTTTCGGGCCCTCAGCCGCTCGAACGGCTAGCGGGTGCCAGGCATCCATTCTTAGTATGCGAACTGCCGACCGAAGCATCTTTTGCTGCAGAATTATGAATGCCGGGGGTATTTCCGCTTAACGATGAAGAGGTCTATTTGGAGTGGTACGCCACGCTGGAAGTGCTACTCGGATAGCTTTTATTTTCGTTTTGTCTAACAGAGATGTATACCAGCCTACTCCAGTCCCAACTTCTTTGTCTCGCAGTGTGGTTATTTGAGTGAGACCCAGCCACTACGCTTCTGCCCCGTATAGAGCTGTGCTCAGAACGCATGCATGTACCGCACGAATCAGAGGTCCTGGAGCCGCACTGTATTGAACTCCATCAATATGTAGCAAGAAGTAGACTAGACGATTAGATTTTCCAGTCCATTCCTGTACATGCAGCTTGAAGGTCAGCCGTGTTGATTTTCCTTCTAGGTCCTCCTTCTGTTACAGGCTTAGGGCCTTGTAGGATTAGAATCGGACTTATCCGATTCCACTTGTAACGGTTGATCACGTGACCTCATTGGATAGTCAGGCTTGAAAAGACTTATGTAAGACTTGGTAAAAATAAAATAAAATTATTCAATTGTCCTGATTTGGCGCCTTTTTGGCCCATGCAGGTGTTGACTTTAGTCAGATACAATAATGATATAGTTGTGATGAACATCATGCCTCAGATATCATTTGCAAGTCTCACTACGGCTGTGACAAGGCGGCATTTTCTTCCCCGCTGTCGAACTATGCCCTCCGTGAAACTCACCCAAGGGAAACCTCTCAAAAAACCTTGGGTTATCCAGACATGCCACCATCATCAATGTAGCTCAATTCAGCGAGGTGAGGTCTGCTGGATTCGAACCAGCGATCTTCTGTCTCAGGTGGGATAGATGTTCAGGCTATCCAGACCCTACTTAGAAGACCGGCCCGGATGGTGTACCACTACACCATCCGACCCAGACTTAGTAGATACTCAATTTTTTAGTTCGTGTAATTCTTTCGTTATACAGAATATAAACCTTTATTTTTGGATTCACCTATGCGAACAGCTATCGTGATCAGTCCTTTATCGACTTATAAACGTTTAGACAAAAGGCATAAAATAGTTATGGATTGTCGTATGTCAATATGTGTAAATATACGTTGAGTATTGCAGGAAAATATAATAAGTGTAGATGTAGATGTATATGAAAGATGATTTATTATATTAAATGATATGCTTTCTGCGTAGAACCTGCCCGTCCTCACTTCCCGTCCAGGTCACTTATAAACTATCTATCCCAGGTATCCATACGTCATCCATCCACTTAGCAACACATCAAGACTTAATTGTCAAGTTAGATCTAGTTACAGTCCTGTTTACAGAATGTTACGTTGATGTTCTCGATGGTAGTGTTTTCCTATGCCAAACATGTTCCATGCATCTACACCCCTGAGATATGTAACTGCTAAGCATGCATTGATGTAACAGTTTGACACACATGTATAAAACTCAACCTCTCACACTTTGAATCATAGACATTTGGATTACACCTCAAGTAGAAACAGTAGCCTGGAATATATCCGAGAATCTCTGCATATTTCTAACCCTGGTCTAATCCAAACAGTCCTTTTACACCCCAAATCACTAGATGTTCTGACTTTGCTGGGTCAAATTCGATCTGATGTTCTCTTGCGAGAAGGATAAAGCTGTCAAGGTCGTCTTGGACTGAGGAGATAGCATCTGCCGCGGTGTTTCCAATTCTGACAATAGCTACGTCATCAGCATAACCAAGCCTGCTTGTTATTCCATGGTCCTTAAACAGCACAGCGATGTAGAGCATGAATAGAAGTGGCGATAGTGGTGAGCCCTGAGGTACTCCATATTCCAGAGTCTCATCGTCTGTGATTCCACCACGGTATTTCACCTGGAATTTTGGTTGGCAAAGAAAGGTCTGAATAAACCGGCACAGGAATAGTGGCCAGCCTTGTTCTTGAAGGCGATTGAGTAGTCTGCTGTTGAGAACTGCATCAAAAGCACCTTTGATATCTAATGTGACCATAGCCCCACACTTACCACTTCTCATGGCCGCCTCAGCATTGTGGATTACGCAAGATGTAAGGTCGACTGCAGATCGTCCTGGAACAGAGCCGAATAATTGAGGGTGAACAACTTGGTGACTTATCGTCAGCCATGCCATTCCCTTGCCAACTAGACGTTCGAGTCCTTTGCCTAAACTTGACAGCAGCGAGATTGGTCGCCAGCCCTTGGCGGTGGACAGATTTCGTCCCGGATTGAGAAGAAGCACAACCTCTGCTATCCTGAAAGCCGTGGGAAAGTGGCCCATATTCAGACAGGCCTTGTAGAGATCCTTGACTAGAGGTCTTAGATGGAATCAACAGACTTTAAGTAACCATACCGTTATATTGTCAGCGCCTGGTGCTGTGTCTTTGGCATAGATGGTAGCGCTAGTCACATCTTTAAGTGTTATTTTCGTATCTCATGGGATGCGCTCCTCCTGTCCGTTTTTTTTTTCATTTTATTGTCCTGTCTGAGTCTATGACTATATAGGCCCTCCTGTCCGTTCTTCCAGGTAGAAATGTCGTTCTCACTGCTGAACCTTGCCAATAGAATGTCTCGTAGCGCACTAGCTCGCTCTCGCGGGTCGGATAGCCACCGGTTTTTGCCAATCTCCAGAGTGGAGGGGTTTGTCATAGGCTAGATCCTAGCACAATTCAGGCATAAACCTAAGTAATTTGAATATTGGAGGATTAGTATGAGATAGGGCTGGAGGATGATGGGAGACCCAAACATCCTACATACTGATGGTTGAATGGTTATAAGGCTAAGCTTTGGCAGAAATCCGAGCAGTCAGGCATCTTGGCAAGAGGCATCCCCCACATCTTGTTCTTCATAACATTCATTTCATTTTCATAACTCGAAAGCTTGGCATTAAGCCAGATTATTCATATTGTCAGATTGGAGCAAAGGCGTACGGACTGAAGCGTAATTGTAGTGGAATAGAGGTTAGATGGACTGCGAGAGATGATTGAAGGTCTACTTGAGATCAGATAGAGAAGCTTAAGGTTTGAGCGAATACTAGCGGTGACTAAAGATACTGGAGGTGACCAGAGATGATCCGAAGGTGGTGGTTGTGACAGAAAACTAAGGGTGAAGAACTCTGAAGCTACAGACCAAGCCATCATACATATACTGGCTTTTCTTCCACCAGCTCATCATAACATATGCCCTAAACTAGTACCAACATAATAACAAGTGCCAAGAACTGTTCTGTTGTCATAACAACATAGAAAGAGTGCTAAAATTATGAACTGAAGTAAGAATGGGAAGAGGAACCCTTACACTCAGAAACAATTTGGCTTTCCGGAATAGTCACTTGCCCATCCAGCGTGACAATGTGGACGGGTATAATGGGTAGCATGAGGCTAGCCCAGTTTCTTGTCGGTTCGAGGGTTACATCTTGCGGAAGCCAGCCCGCGCAGCTCAAGAGCTGCTTTCTTGCATCCTCATCTTTGGAAATGAGAACGAAGCCAGCTGCTGTTGGCAAAATCTTGTCAATGTTTCTCGGGGAACAGCCAAACTTCTTGATGACTACTCCCCGGATTCTAGCAGTCGAAAGTGACCTCCAATCGTGATTCTTGGGGATCCGAAGGTATAGACCATCCTTCTTCCTTTACTCTGGCTTCTTCAATCCATGACCAGGCCGAGATAAATATTTTTCCGCCGGAGGACTAGGCAGATTTGATCGAGATTCCTTATCCAGGGCTCCTTCTCTCCGAGTTTCTATTCAGACAATGGCGGCCCAAGAATTAGCTTTAGGACCACTAGGAGCCGCAGTGCTGGGTCGATGAGTTTCCACAGGCGTGCTCGCGGTGGGCTTTTCCTGGGGAATTGCTGGCACTTTAGGTAATACTGGTGGGGCGGCTCCGGGTTCTAACTGAGTGAATTTGGCGATGGATGCCCGAAGATAGACTCGAAAGGAGTCAATAAGGTTTTTGTGTCCTCCCGTTAGCATAGGAGAAAGGTGGTTTTCTACGAGGTTGATGGTCGAGGAGCAAATTGAGATATTGGCAGCTGCTTCTGCTGCCCGTCGTTTTTCATTCTCAACGAGGACGGCCATCTCTTCTGGGATAGTAGAATTGTTCGATTCCTGCTCCATATCACTCCCTCTTTCCAGGGATTCATCACGGGCGGCATTGGATGGGGCCATGATGATTTTGTCAGTTTCCGGCAGCCTTGTGGGCAAAGCTGCGATCTTTCTCGATGAAGTCGCTGATGACCTGGGAGTAGGGTGCAATGGGACCAATTTCTCTGTCTACTGAGTTGGCTCAGAGCTGCCTGAATTAGTTGGGGCAGCCCATGTGGAGTCGGACAGGCCTTTGGTGACGAATTCGTCGACGGCCCTATCAATCATCTCGATCTCCGGGACATCCATCACTTTGGTGGTGATGGCATCTTTGGCATTGTCAACATCCATCTCATCGATGGTGATGCCGTACTCCAATAGTCGCGACTGTAGTCTGAGCTTGGCATAATCCACCAGCGAGTGCTGGCGTTTCGTAACTCGTACCGATGGCATGGTCGCTAGCGGTACGATGGGTCCAACGGTTCTGAATCTCTCGGGGGTTGTCACGGACCAAGGGCCTATTCTAAATCAATAGAAATTATGGCCGAAGATATGTGTGCTATTCTGCTACATTCTATCCTAATCTTTTCTGTTCATTTCTCTTCTATCTTACTCTGCTCCATTCCATTCTATTTCGTTCTCTTCCGATCTGTACTTGTCTGTAGTATTCTATTCTACTCCATTCTATTCTGTACGAGAGCATACTGGGAAATTTGAGAACAATAGTGAGGAATATATAATGGGTAATTGGGATAATTCTGGTTCGGCAGATTATGGTCTTGTATTCTTAGGTGCTTTTCGATAATATTGAATTTGTTTACATCTTGACCTCTTGACATCTTGGAATCTTAACTCATTGAATTTTCGACATCCTGAAATCCGACATATTGATTTGCTGACTTATTGACATCTCGACACCTTGACAGGGGTGGTAGGAAGGTATAGATTGATAGTGTTGAAGTGAGGTAAGGGTGTTAGATCGCTGTGGAGGCGATTGCGTGTGTGTTGGTTGGTTCATTAACGTGCTAGGTGAAGTAACTGCCGTCGCACTCCTACTGGAGCTTGAGCACGAGTGGGGTCGGGCCGGATCAGGTTAACTACCTTACAGTACAAGTACCTCATCCCACCTAAATGACCAGAACTATGCCAAAACGCATCTATGTGTTGAATCATGACGAGTTCAACAGCCCAGAATTGAAAACAAAACAAAAGAAAACTTCCATGCGAAATCTTGCATTACAAAAGAAAAGTCTAGACAATCTCCCTTCCATCGTTCTACCTCAGCCACCACGCGCCTGAGCCTTGATTTCAAACCTTCTTTCAATGCCAAACCAACTAGGCCTTTGATCTCTCATCTTCAAGTCACAGGTATCCCTGCCATCTCCCGAATAGCCTCCGTGTATATCCCGCTCTCCTGGACGTACTGTCTGAACAGCTGCCATCCATTCGATCAGAGCATTGTTTCCAGAGCCGGCGTCCTTCGCTTTCCGCTCCTAAGCCGCCATGTTGCCAGTGCTTTTCGACACTAGACAAGGTGACCGACCGATTTTTCGCTCCCGCACTCGCAGTAGAGTGTAGAGGTAGTGTGGTTGAAGCGGCGATGATATGCCGCGAAGTCCCCATGTCCAGTTCGATCGGCGATTAAGCGGGCGTAGACCGCTCTCGATAGCGCTAGTTCTGGCGGTGTTATGGCCAGGCATCCTTGAAGAGGTTTCAAGGAGAAGATTCTCAGGAAAAGGGGATAGGAGAAGGTTTCCGAGAAAACTCTGACAGTTAGAGATGGAGGGGCTGGCGTCATGACCACATTTGCCATAGTATTAGTTGAGTCAAGTACTGTCTCGAGTTAGATATAAGGAAGCTGGAGCTACCACACAGTAGTTCTCCAGCTTCTCAATCTTTCATTCTTTTGATCTTTGATCTCGAAATCTAGCACTTATATAATATCATAATCTTAGATCCTCACAGTCCGATATTCTCAGTCTTTCATTTAGTAGTTACGTTATTCGTACTTCTGTTCACCCTAATCTATCAGCCTTGATCGCTTGCTCGGCAACTCGACTTCTTGACTTCGTGTCTCTCGACTATCCTGTAGTTCTCCGACCTTTGACCACCTGGCACCTCGCCAGTTGGATTATATCTGAGTATCCTTCGTTAGCAGCTATAATCCTAACAATTATTAATACATTACCTTCGGCAGACGGCGATCTCCAGTATCCCTAGCGCACGCCGTATCAGGCGGTTTCTTGCGTCGCATCTCGAGTTTGAGGTCGGCGTAGTGTTTAGGGCGATTTGAGTGCCACCAGTCTATCAAAATTTGCCTGGCCAGTTCGCGAGCTTTCCGTCCAGTTGAGGCGAGGATCATTATACCATAACTTGTCCTAGCGTTGTCCAACGAGTTACACTCTCTTTGAGCGAGTTTATCAGCGATTTAGTTTCCTGCCAGCCCTTCGTGGCCTGGGATCCATCCTATTTTTACAGGCACAGCTGCTTTTGCGGCCATTTTCAAGAACTTTTAGATCCGCCAGGATAATGAGCCCGTTGTTCCCGTCAGTGATGCCTGGATAGCCGCGAAGTCTTCGAGCAGGAAGTAGATGGCATTGCGTCTTCGATCACGCTTCCTGGTAGTTATTACTTCAAGAGCAGCCAAAGCCCCATGAGCCTCCGCGTCGTAGACCTCTGCATTCATGATCTTGCCTGTGCCGCTTTGCTCAATTACCGTGTCTGTGCCACTGATAAAGGTCACAAAGGCCCATGATACTCTGTCGCTGGACGCCCCAGAACCATCACCGTAAACGTAGAGACAGTCGGGTGGGAGTGTCGGTAGCCACTTTCTTATTAACTTATCTCGAGGAGTGTATACGCCATTTGTCCACAGGGTACAAGTGTGAGTAAATATGGGGTCAAGGTCTTCCATATGAAGAGATAGAGGGCACGTCGTGATCTGATACGAGTATGGGCTCGAAGTGTTCTTCACAAGGAAGAGATGGAATATCTGGAATGAGAATAATATTGAGAAGACGTTGCGTGAAGAACGCAACTCGACTGTAGACTACGCTTTATTATATACATGCTCGTAGTTCACTGTTACGTTACCTTTCCCTACACAGGCCTGTAAGGTTTGTTTGCTAATAGTAAGCCGTCATTTTAACTCCTGTTATTATTCCGCGAAACTTAGCAGCCTCCTTGCTTCTCCAGCAAGGATTCGGCTGAGGGGGTACTGCAGGTCGGAGCGGTGGAGGAAGTTCTGCCTCTGGCAAAAGTCGGTACATCCTTTGGACCCTCGAATCGTGAACTCTATCCAGACCATGTCTGGTTTTGTTGCATGTCTTTATTCCGAGTCGGTGGCGAGCGCTATCCGTGTTTTCCACGGCCTGAAGTCGTAGCAAATGGTAATCATCCAGTCTTCGGATTCGTGCGACAGTCTTGAGCCTACGCTCCTCGAGAAGAATGTGTACTGGAGGAATGCCAGTCTCCCTTCTCAGGGCTGCGATGGGCATGGTGCGCCAGGTCTGTAGAGCCACGCGGATTCCGAAGGCGGAGGTCTGGTCGATTACTTTGCACTATGTTGGAATTTACCATATTTCTTAACAATAATTGGCATTCCTTGCAAATATGAACAACTTTCCTACATACTCTATAATACATGCTATATTCTACACTTTAACTTCTTTTTGCTAATAAGCTATTCTCTCATACATTTGCATGTGCGGGGTAGTATGATACTAGATGCAAATGCAGTGAGAAACATAGTCATGTTTACTTTGCGACAAATAAGATGGCGTTAATGGTGCGGGGTCAGTACTGCTTTATTCCCCGCACAATTGTTTCGTGGTCAGCTGTGCTGAAGACTTTTTACTGTAATAATTGTTGTTTGCATACCCGCTTTAACTCTAGGATATGCACACATAAATACGCGTCTTACATGTAACTTAGAACTTTAATGGAAACAATATTCTTTGAGCTTTACTTTCTGCTCGTCTTACTCGGAAATCGCAACACACTATCTTTTGCAAGAATTTCGCGCGACACCCCGATAAGTTTCCCTGGTTGGCCCCGGACACCAGGATTCCGCTGCGTGCATCGCGATTGGCAGAACTACCGTGCGAATGACTGTGGTTAGTAAGTAGGGCCTTGGTCCCTGGGTGCACTGAGTGAGCCGTCGAAAGTGCTGCACTAGCCGCATTGCTTTACTGGTCCACTTTGCGACGTGGCTTTCGAAGGTCAGACCGCGATCAAGGTGTACTCCGAGCCATCGGATGTCGTCGGATGCTTGTACATCGCGAGTGCCTACCCTTATAGCCGGAAGATCGTGTCCCCTGGATCTGGGGCCGACGAAGTAGACTACTTCGGCCTTATCTGGGTAGAAAGAGACGGCATTATCAGCGGCCCACCCTAGGACTGCATCGACTTCTCTCTGGACAGCTACTGCGGCTTCAGTTGGAGTTGAACCTATGCCGAGGATGGCAACATCATCTGCATAGCCAAATCTCCAACTACTGCCTCCCACGACTTCGGCCATGTAGAACAGGAAAAGAATTGGGGAAAGAGGCGATCCCTGTGGCAGCCCGCACTCTAAGTGAATTAGGTCTGTTACTCCTTCCTCTTGTCTTACGCGGGCGGATCGTTCTTGTAGGAAGGACTTTATCCAGGTGATAGCTGGTTTAGGCCACCCCATCTTGTTCATCCTCTGCAGGAGCCGTCCGTGGAGTACAGCGTCAAATGCACCCTGTACGTCTAAAGTGACAAGAACTGCTTTCTTCTGCCTCTTCATTGCATGCTCCACATTGTGGATAACGCATGAGACAAGGTCGTTAGCAGATCTGCCAGACAGTGCTCCAAAGAGTTGCTGCGGGACTGCCTTGTAGGTGAGGGCGGTGTAAGCCATTCGCCTTGCAATCAGTCTCTCGAGACCTTTACCCAGGGAGGAGAGAAGTGCGATAGGCCTCCATCCTTTAGCTGTACTAAGATTACGGCCAGGTTTGGGGAGAAGGATTACTTCCGCTAGCTTGAAGGCCTTAGGAAGGTGATTCAATCGCAGTGAGCCCTCAAAGAGTACTCTCACTGCATGACCAATTGATGGCCAGGCTTTCCTAAGAAGACGAACAGAAATTGCGTCTACTCCGGGGGCTTTATTTTGGCAGGCCGTTGTAACCCACTTGGCTTCCTCGTCCGTAACGCTCGGGACCCATGGGAGGTTTCCGCGTCCCGGCTCGGAGTCCTCAGCGTCGACGTCGTTCTGACTGGTGAACCGGCCGAGAAGGAGGTCGCGCAACAGAGTTGCTCGCTTTCCTGGATCCGAAACAAGACCATCTGGAGTTTGGAGTGGTGGAGCAGCTGATGTAGGTTGCGGCTTAGCCCAGCGTGCCATCCGATACATGTCGACGTCGGTTGTTGCTTCGGAGAACTTACGCCGCCAGTATTGGCGTTTTGCACTTTTGACTATGCGACGGAAATCCTTTCTGCTCTCTTCGTCCCTGAATATCCTGTATTCGCGTTTGGCCTGTAGGCACTCCGACGTCCACCAAGGTGCTGTCCTACCCTTCTTCACACTCTCACGTCTACCAGTAGCCCTGATTGCGTTGCTAATAGTTTGGACCAGCTTATCAGCAAGGTTGTCCACCGCGTCTACTGAGAACATCGGCTGCAGCTCTATTCCTTGAGCCCAACGACCTAGCATCTTTGCAAAGTCTTCGAGGGCGTCGTCTGTCACTCGAAATAATTGGCCTGTTTTGATAACAACTCTAGCTTTCGAGTTCGGGCGGGGAACGTCTCCTGCAAGCGTTCTATGGTCCGATGTTGAGTCAAGCTCTGTCGAGACATCTGCAAGGGCACCAGCGTTAGACCAGACTAGGTCAAGTGTGTTTCCAAAGTCGTGTGTCGGGACGCCCGGTGAAGAAGATAGGTCCATACCGTGCTCGAACATCCACTCGGTGAGCACCTATCCGTCACCGTGTAGCCTAGTAGCCATTGGCTGCCAGTCGGTGTGAACGGCATTGAAATCTCCGCCAATTACTGTAGGCCCAGACGGAGACCATAATAGTAGCGGCAAAAGATCTGCTCCAGGAGCGCGGTATACGGAGACAAATGTGACTCCTTCTACCTTTACTGCAGTGAGATCTGGTGATGTCTCGCAGATTTCTTGCTGTTGGCACTTAATCCCTTTTCGCGTATAGATGAGGGAGCGTGGCCTTGAAGAGTTAGTAGCGACACGGGGAGGCAAATGCCTGTCGAATCCGGGATGCGACTTGGTGAGCCAGAGGCCGTCCTTGTGTTGAGTCCAGGGTTCCTGGATAAGTAGGACATCGGTACCTGAATCCCAAGCGGATTGCAGGATGATGTCCGTAGCGGGGTCTCCTCTGCCCAAATTAGCACAGAGGAACGAGATCGTTGTTGCCGTTCTGTGGAGCTCGGTAAGGTTGTGGTCCCTTACGGGCATTGAGTTACGTTAGTGGCTTCGTTGTCGGCAGTAGCCTCGGTGGCTTTCTGCTTTGCTTCCATCTCACGGATTGAAGCGTTCCGTTCCTTTTGACCTTGCTCGCGTATAACCGATAGCTGGTCTTTAGTACGCTGCACCGTTTTGCCGCCAGCCCGGGTTGGTCTGGCCATACAGTGTGGTTCGATGGCTGCATGTGGCCCATGGCAGTTCATGCACCTTGGGATGGTCTGCTTACAGACAGATGCTTTATGCTCGATCGATCCACATCGTGAGCATCGCTCCGCTCGTGAGCAAATCTTTGTGGGGTGGTGTCCCCAGCACCGGTTACATTGCGCAATTTTGGGCTTACGCTGGAGTTCGTGTAGGCGACCGCTCTCTTCGAAGAGTCTTTCACCCAGTTTTGGTTTTCCTGTTGCAAAGTGCAACACCCAGTCAGTTGATGGCCTGGCCGTGCTTGCCGCAAAAGCACGAGCTGAGGTTGGTCTGACGCCGGTTTTAAGGGTCGCTTCCTCAATCACCATTTCTGTTGTGACTGGGGTTGGACCTTCAAGGGTGTAAAGCCTATCAGGAATGTTTGGTGCAAGCACCGAGATCCAATTGGAGGCAGCTTCCAATTTCAATTCCGCGCTATCTAAGAGAGCGGCACCCGAGAGGAGTGCGCTTCGTGCTCCATCCCCCTCTGCTTGTATCGCAAACCCTGAGTTGACGACGGTGACTTGCTTGATTGCAGAGTTAGCCAGGCGCAGCTTGCTCGCAAGGCTTATTTTTATGAAGTGGGGAGACATACGTCTCCACGGATGGTCGGGCTTGACCCGCAGGAACATCCGCTCAACTGGGCGGGCTGGTTTTGAAGCTGAGGCATTAGGCCTCGGCGTTTGCGTAGGCACGCTAGCTGGTAGCGATGTTGGCGGCACTGGTTGTACAGGCTTTGGCTTTTTCCTCACCACCTGAGTCCAGGATCTGTTAGTAGTGTTGGAGCTTTGCGCCTCATCGCCCTCAATTTGACTAGTATGCTTTGTCGAAGCCGGCTCCTTGCCTTTCGCCTGGCTGCTTTCTCTCGCGAGGATTTGCACTGGTCGTGGAGTGCTTGCGCTGTTCTTTCCTACCGGCCCAGAAGCCGGCATGGCAGGTTGTGTCGTTTTGCTGCCACTAGCAGCCTCTGTTAGCCCACTGGGTCGGGGCTTACTGGGGTTTCCATGAAGAATGACTGCTATCATGGCCTGTAGGGCCTCTCCATTCTTTTCAACAGCTCATCGGAGCTGATGGTCGGTTGTGCCGGCCAGTAGGTCAATGTACCCACTGATAAGACGCTGAGCCTCTGCAAAGCGTATGTTGAAAGCCCTCGCTTCATCTGCGAGGAAGTTAGTCAAGGTAACGCCCATTGACTCGGTTTGGTTTGGTGGTGAGTATTGGCAGCTCGCCTCGCAGATCGGCTCTGCGTTAATTTGTGTTGTATTTTGATGGTTGGGTGGCCCTGTGAGGACCATTTCGACGTCAGGACGCGTCGAATTTGTGGGTGGGAGTGGGGGCCAAGAGCCAGCCTCTGCGGAGGACTGGAGCGGCATGAGTGGGTGAGGTGTGTGGCAGTATGAGGTCGTAGATGGTATGCGGGAGTGTTGTGTCCTCCTCGCTCGGTATGAAGGTTTGTGCGACTTTTTGAGTTGGTGATTGAGGTGGATATTGTTGCCCGTTAAGGACTATTTAGACGTCTCGACGCGTCGAACATTGAGTGGGGAGGGGGGGCCAGGGGCCAGCCTCTGCGGAGGACTAGGGCGGCATGATTGAAAGGGAGAAATGAGTGATAGTTAAGTCGTATGGTATATGATATCGTCGAATCGTGACTCAAGGGCTGAATCAAATGTATGATTGCGTGTGGTTTAGACAGTAAGTATTTCTTTTCGGTACATTTTCTCCGATATTGCGTCATAGCAAGATGGCTGCATACTCAAATAAAATCTGATGCAACCAAATTTCTGCAATGGCGAAAAAAGGAAAATGTGGCCAGTACAAAGTAATTACATTGAACGACTAGGTCTTTTTTTACATCAAATTTTAATTTCGTATGCAGCTATCTTGCTATGACGCAATATCGGAGAAAATGTACCGAAAAGATGACTCAACATACAAGAAGAGAACTCATGGCTCAGATTTCATTTGCAAGTACCACTGCGAAGTTATGGTGGCTTTTTCTTCACCCAAAGTCAGCCCTCATCCGCGAATACCCACCCATGGGACCGTCTGAAAAACCCTGGTTTAACCAGACTTGCCTCCATCATCCATTTACTTTTCTCCGCCTGAAATTTGATCTGATGTATCCCCTTACCAAGTGCAGGCTATCGTTGAATTTTGTTTAAAGTGTCAGCTGCTCTCTCGCAAGCGAAGTGTTGGTGTGCATATAGCTCAATTCGTAAAACTCCTTCCCAAATTTCAAAATTTCACGACCTTCCAGGTTACATCTTTCCTTTGAATCATCTTGTCAACTTGTCCTGATCCCTCTCACATCCATCCAAAAGATATGTCCCCAGATTTGTGCGCCACACTTTGCTTCCTGCGTCAGGTGTAAATATCGGTGTGGGCGTGTATTTGGTGACCACCTGAGGCCAGAGAAAGTCGACGAGAGGTGTGCTCATCGCAACGAGGATGTTATATGTCGTACTTGTATACTTGATGAGGCCTGACTAGGAGTGGATCTCGTCGGGAGTGAAAATTTTGCATGGCGGAGTATTGTGAATCATTGCCTCGTGGGCCATCTTGTTCGGTATTGCGAAATTTGACTGAACTTGGCTCTGGAAGAACATTTCACTCCCAGGTTCGTTTAGAACACCGCGTGCATGTTTTCAGCCTTGTCATCCGAAAACCATCTTCATCCAGACCTTATTTCCAAAATTTTGATGCCGTCGGGTGTGCCAAATATTAATTTGAAGTTGTAATCTACCACATGGGCGGGCAAACCGTCTTCCTCTAGAGTAGGAGATGAATTTATCGGGGTTTTTTTCGCCGCGGAAGAAAGTCATTATTGCACCTTTACCCGAGAACCTCCGATGATGATAGGCGAAATTTTAATGCACTAAACGAGCTGAAATTGACGCCTGAAATAAGCGTCGGCTAATGCCCTATGGTTGATTGTCTATTCCAAAGCTAGAATTTATGCCCACTTGTAAAACTTAGAGAGGTCTTCGAGTGAATGTCACGTAGATCGTTAAAAGGTAACAGCGAATACAAGAATGAATAATAAAATTACTACATGCTACGAGGTACTCGTAGCATTATAATATCTAATTCTACCCTATTAACGCCCCTGATCATCATCATCATTAGATCAATAAGTGGTTGTGTAGATCGTACTTTCGCTTCGGGACTGGGTTCAGACTTATGCTTGCATTAGTCTGCTTACACCACTTATTTATACCTGTTAGCTTTTCGTTCCCCAAAAGGCGCCGGTGGGAGTCTTACATAATTGAGCGACTGCTAATTTTGCCCTTCTAATTGCTTGGGGGTTGGCATAGCGCAGAACGAAACAATTCAAGTTTGCACAAATCTAGAGTTGTGCTTGAAGTAGGATGGTGCAGTAGTACTGTCAGGCCTCTGCTGCTGTGTAGTGTCTGGTTAGCTTGGATACTTGTCCCAGTTGAGGCAGGAGAAAGCTGGTTTGAGTGCTGCATGATTCAAGTACTACAACTTCTCGCGGTGATAATGCATATGTTGGATGACGAGAGCATACTTGGACAACTATGGCGTTCTGACGTCTGTCCCTGTTAAGCGTTTCATTTTAGATGTTAGTTGTCGTAAGGGTCAGCTTCAATCGGTATCTATAAATGAAATCTGAGTGCTAGTGTCTCGATCGCTGTTACGGATCATTTTATATGAAATATAAATATTCCGAAATGACCTACATTGGCCGTTTGGACTCTAAATCGGGATAGTTTAAAATAATAGCTATTTTCGCGCTGATGCAGCCGGCAAAGACGAATTCTTCACCTTCCAGTGGTGCCGGTGTAATCGCTCAGTATGCTCTGCATATCTGGGATAGCGAAGAAGAATCGCATCCGAATCGAAGTCGAAAGCAACCTCAAGCATGCCTAAAATCGACGACTTCAAGACAAATGTTGAACCTATCATTCTCACGCGAGTCCTCTACCTCAATCTTGCTACACCACCTCGCCTTCACTTATGATAAAAGCGCTACTCCGATTGAAATCAGGCTTTTGCATCATCAAAAACCGGCCATCTCCTACTCTAAAATTACGATGTTATGTTTACCCGCGAGGAGGAAACTAATTCATATTCTACAAAGCTCGGATCTTGGTCTAAAGGGGACCGTTGCTCTAATGAGGCTTCATACCTTGAGGGAGGACAGGCAGCTGGGACGTGGGACGAACGAGTGAAGAGGTCATAAATGGGCATACCGGGACGCACATTTCTTGAGAGTTTTAGACTTAAAGGTATTTGTGGGCGCAGAGGCAATAATTTCGGATAGCACAATCGACTCAACAAAAACAGGCAACGATGGAAGGTGTTTTGGTCCGCTCCTGGTCGTCATCTCCCCGAGTTAAAGTCTAGGTAGTCTGTACACCTACCTCACTCGAGAAAGTGAGGACTGTGAGGCCATATCTCGCGCGGCGGATATATACAAGATGACAAAGGCATGTTAGGGTAGGCAAAGGTTTCTCCTGTTTTCCCTTTGTAAGATATTAAAGGTTAAGGAAATGGTGAAAGTCCATAGAATAAAGGTCTCGAGTGGTATCAGCAAATAAACCCACAACATAAGTAGTCCAAATGTTAAACCAAGTTATCATCGTGTATAGTCGTGGGAGAGGCTGGTCTTCTCCGTGTCAAGCTCTTTAAATGCAGAGCTTTTGCCTGTTGCGAATAAACTTTGATCTATTCATTCGCGCTGATGCACAACCCGTGATTTAGGTCACGGGCTGGCCGTCTCAGCCCCACCTAATAATCCCAAGATCTTACACATGCTTCAGCAGATTAATAATTAATTTATGTTAGCTTCAATTCACCTACTTTTGAGATGAAACAGCGAAGAATTGACAGATCTAGCTCTGTCAAGTGATATCTTTCAACAAGTTAAATGGAAAGCTCTCTATCGCAAGCTCAAGTTATCTCGAACTTCTTATCGCCATCAACACGTAAGTTTGGTATTTTAATGTCGTTCAACCAATTTGGCGCTAATATATCTAGATCGCCTACCGACTGTCTCTGCAGCCCAAGCTTTAATAGATTTAAAGTGTTCGCCTTCGAGATGCATATCTACAGGGCTTTGCCTACTTGATGCTTTCCTACAGAATCAAGAAACACCACAAGAAGAAGCAAAATTTGGAGGAATATCACGGGGTCAAGTAACTGATGTGTATGGACCTCCTGGCGTTGGTAAAACTACCTTATTGTGAGGCAGCCTTATCATGGTACTCTAGCATGAGTACTTACATATTACAGAATGCAATTGGCTGCAAGTGTACTACATTCCGGTGAGGGAGTGCTCTGGGTAGGTTAGTTACATCTCAGCCCTGGCAATAAAAAAAGATTTGCTATCAAACCCGAGCCAGTAGCATCCAGTCTGGAGATGGAAGTCTACTTCAAATGAGGAATTCAGTCATCAGGACCTAAAATTTAAAATCTCAGTCGCTTATTCTCATGGGCGTAGATACATCTCATGAAATATCCGGCCCTCGTCTTACCCAAGTTATAACGTCATATCAATCTCATCACTCTCATACCATTAATACGACACCACCTCAGTCGCTTGCAGAGCTTCTATCTAGATTTACCCACTTCTCGACCCCAACTCTCGCGCATTTGATCGCGTTAATCTCGTATTTTATCAACAACTACCCGCCATTGAACACGAGCCTCCTCGTGATCGACTCATTATCTTCCCTGACAACAGCAGAATTTCCGCCTGATCCAATTACTATATCTAACGTCCGAAAAACTAGTACTAATAACAATAACACATGTACCTACATATTACTAACTTCAAATAGGTTTGACCTCACGTAGATTTTCTGTATTTCAGACGTTAGTATCTCTCCTCCAAAAACTAGCAGCTACTAGAAATGTTGCAGTCGTGGTAACTGAACAATGCATTACAAACTTACGTCTCAACGGAAATGCAGACTTAGTTCCAGCCATTAGCATGCCTATCTGGGAACAGGGGCTACATTGTCGACTAGTCTTATTTCGACACTGGGACTGGGAAAATGAGGATGGGAGCTGGAATTATAATGTTAGATTGGCTAAGGTAGTCAAAGCAGAAGGCGTTAATGTGCCGAAGACGAAAAAATTGCTAGTTGGGTTTCGAATCGAAGCAGTAAATACACTCTATGGAATGGTAACACAGCCACGCTAATTTTATCTCAGGAAGGATTAATACCTTTGAATAATCAAGTCAACAACCGTATAAGTCTCTTAGCAAAGCTCACACCTGAAGATGAAAAAAGCTGTTCGGTATTTTCGCTGCCCAAGAAGCGTAAATTAACCGATAACCCAGAAATCGCCGATAGCGACGACAATGATGAGGATCATGGCTGGGAATCAGATGATGAAAAGGCTCTGCCTCCTCATCCATCTCAGCTGCATGACAGTGAATATTTTTTGCAAGGCGTTGGAGATGAAGATGATGTGGATGAGGGAGGCCAGGAATTCAAATTTGTTCAGAGTGCCTATGGCGAAAGTAATGGAGTCAATCAAAAAGTACCTAAGCTCATGGAGAACAGAACGCTCAAAAAATTTGTAGTTGATAACAGTGAAAGTGAAGATGGCCTCGCATGACGATGACGTTGGATATTCAATCTCAGAGTATTACTTTAGTTGAGCGCTAGGCACGTGATATTATAAAGCTTCTATCCGCATGTTTTAAGTTTGTGCCTGGAATTGAGCACTAAATAAGCGCGAAATAAACCTACAGAAACCTCGACTTACCAGCGTATAATTCCACACAAACCTCGCTTTGCGCATATACCGTTCGATTTATGGCGAATTTACGACTGTCTATCATGATGCCTCTTATTATCCGGGGGTCGGCCAGCCGAATATTGCCACGGAATTCCGGATTCCCGGGCATCAACAGCACCACTAACGCTTTCTTAATGCCGCCGGTGAACGCCGCTAATGTCGGGCCATGCATGTCAACATTACCAGACCGCGCAGCGGCCCACACGCAAATTACGTCTTACAATTACAGTGATGTAAGGAGTTTTCTGAGTTTTTAGCTAAGCTAATTATGTGAACGGTAGATCGCCGACGAGGTGGCGGTGCCGACACGCAAGCGTGTGCTCATTGATGTGCGCAGGGAGAGCGAACTCACTGCCTCGGGCACCATTCCAGGTAGCCTGCATATACCCCTACATCTCGTGCAAGAGGCTCTTGCGCGTACCGAGGCCGGCAACTCGGGCCCCGGCTTGCGCTTCCCGCAAAAGGACGTTGAGCTCGTTTTCTTCTGCCGCTCAGGCTTGCGGAGTGCCCAAGCGGCCGAATTAGCGATGCTTGCGGGTTGGAATAAGGTAGGGAACTATGTTGGTAGCTGGCTGGATTGGGAGAAGCGTGGTGGGAAGATTGAGAGGATAGAAGCAGATGCAGATGCCGAACCAAGAGGGTAGATAGGTTCGGTGGCCCACATGAAGCGAGCATCACCAATGCTGTATCCATTATAGTTATTCGGATTACTGGGATGAAACGTGATCAACAAGTAAAGATTAAACACTCAATTTTGGTCCAAAGCTTTGTCTTTCAATCAAAAATTTAAATCAGTAACATATTTTCTAATGCTGGAGGTTTTTTGCTGTCTCCTATCAAACTGGCTTTTTTGAAAAAGAGCCACTTAATAGAGATGGCAAGCGCAATATGTAAAACAACCATGATTATTAATAACACCTTGCTAACTTGCTTCTCGGTGGCGCTTAGAACGGGATAAAGATTACGAAGTAAGAAAGTGATGCTGAGTCCAAACCCCATCCCAACGAAAACCCAATTCAAGATGGTGATTGGTGACCAGGCTACCAAGGCAACGGGTATCCAGATGAGATTTGAATACCCATATAGAGCCCAGCTTTCCAGAAGGTTTGCGGATTCACTACCAAAGTACTTCAATGCGAGAAATAGGGCGATGGGAACAAACAGTGTATAGCCATATATCAGACCCGCAGCACCTGGATAGGATATTAGCAAAATCTCAAATAATTTTCAGGTATTATAGATTGAACTGACCACTCAAAAGGGTGAAGTCATAGACGAATTGCTCGCCGATGGTACTGCTGAGGTATTGATTAATCGTGCCACCTAAGAATAGGATGAAGACGACAGTCGTTGCAATCCAAATTGGTCCGTAAAGATCAGGATTACCATCGAGCACGTCAAGAAAGTTTGCGCGAGGGTAGAGCGCGGCCCAGCAGCGGTTGAGGACAGCACTAGTATCGACGTCGAAAAATTGCGCATAAAATGAGAGCGACCATAACATCCGCTTCGTAGACGCCCCGCTTCCTGCCGTCGCTGGTGCCGGGAGGCCACTCCCATTCGGCTTTCTCGAAGAATAGGTGGCGTTCTCGTTGAAGTTTGAGGAATGGAATTCGAGGTCTTCTTGGAGATCAGTGTGGCCTAGATCGCCCTGGAAAAGGTCAGTTGAACCTCTAATTGGCCCTGAGATGGGGGAGTATCTCATCAATTCTTACATCTTCGTCAACATCGACTTCCACATCGTATCCAGCTTCCCCTCGAGGCGCCGACATTGTGTTTTTGTGTGCGTGTTCTGTCCGATATCTGCTAACGCAAAGATATGGCCTCGTTGTTACAAGTGAGGACCTCTAAGCTAAAAGCGTAGCAGGGGTTCCATGTCTTATGTGTAAATCTCGCTTGATCATAGCATGGCTAGATGTCGCATCTGAGTTGTACCACCTAATTATAATGGGTCGTTGGTAAGCATTTGTTATCGATTATACGACACATGCTGATATTCAACACGGTATCCTCTACGAAGCTAGGAGTGAAATATTCTCCCAGAGCCAAGTTCAGTCAAATTTTGCAATACCATACAAGTTGACCCAGGGGGACTATTCTCAACACTTATCAGTGGTGTCCACTGTAAACCACTAGCTCTCACTATAGAGTCTGCAGAGCCCAGATTGAGTGACAATGTCCTTACTTCAATGAGGATTTCAAATCGCTTTCGCCTTCTGAGTCGCCTTCATCTCTAAGCACATCCCCCTATAACCATTATCATGGAGGAAAAGCCATCCGATGAGTTTCCAAAGCGTATCCAGCACCCGATACGGCGATAGTGGATTGGATCAAGTCGGCCTCGACTGTTACAAAAAATGGAGATATAGATGAATATACGCACCTCGTGTAGTCCCGATGTCTAGGCCTCGCCTGGCTGGGGCTGCAGGTTTTTTGAGACTTTTTCCCGCGCAGCAGTTTCCATTGCTACCAATTTTTATTTTGGGTAGAAGGTTCCGTGGAAAAGGTGGCCGAACTCCAGGGGTAAGTAATGAGCTGAATGGTTATTCATCACGGGCAATATATCAATGATCGTTCAAGAAACATGAGAGGCAAGGAGCACTGTACAAGGTGTCGCCTGGGTCAGAGAGGAGCCAATTGTGCTAGAAAGTCTGACTCAAGTAGTACAATTAATAAAATCACACACACAAGTTGGCACACGAGGCAACAATTCAAAATACTCCACCATGTCAATCTTTCACTCCCAAAGAGATAGAATCCTACCTAAGCTTCATCAAGTCTACAAGTACGACAAAGAACATCCTTGTTCCAATGGCTACACCTCTTGTCGACTTTCTCTGGCCACAGCCGGTCACTAAATACACGCCCACGCCGATATTTATACCCGACGGAGGAAATAAAGCGTGGTGCACAAATCCGGGAGAGCGATGTCTGGGGTTGATGTGAGAGGGATCAGGACAAGTTGACAAAATGATGCAAAGGAAAGATGTAACCTCGTAGGGCGTTAAATTTTGAACTTTGGCAAGGAGTTTTTACAAATTGAAATTTGTGCGTGCCAAGGCTTCGGTTTTGAGAGTGCAATTGACGCTGTAAATGCCACCATGGTTGGGTGATACGGTGGTACGTCGTCTTGGCCGGTCTCCCAAGTAAGGTCTGGGTAGCTTGGACACATATCCCACTTGAGACAGTAGATGACTGATTCAAATCTGACAAAACACAACCACATTCCCCGAGGACCTAATATGCTTGGATAATCAAAGGTTTTGAAGTTCTCTTTAGTGGGTACTTACGGAGGAGGGTTGACTGTTTGTGTAAGCGGACGTACCTGGTAGTGGTATTTGCAAATGAAATCCAGAGTATGAGTGTCTCTAACGTCAAAAGATTCCTCCAACATGTATACAAAGTACCGGTCATCTGCCATGACTTTATAGCTGCATGCACATTCAATGATTTAAAAAAATGCAGAGATTAAAATTAAATTAAAAATCTCAATCATCCTGATTTGGTATCCCAAGGACTAATGCAGGTATTTCAGGAAGGTCTGTAGTGGCAGTGTGTGCGGTTTACCAAAATACCTGAGTTTATGACTATCCATCACCTTGGGATCCTCTTTGACCCAGGCCACACCTTGTACAGTGCCCCTTGCCTCTCATGTTTCTTGAAAGATCATTGATATATTGCCCGTGATGAATAACCATTCAGCTCATTACTTACCCCTGGAGTTCGGCCACCTTTTCCACGGAACCTTCTACCCAAAATAAAAATTGGTAGCAATGAAAACTGCTGCGCGGGAAAAAGTCTCAAAAAACCTGCAGCCCCAGCCAGGCGAGGCCTAGACATCGGGACTACACGAGGTGCGTATATTCATCTATATCTCCATTTTTTGTAACAGTCGAGGCCGACTTGATCCAATCCACTATCGCCGTATCGGGTGCTGGATACGCTCTGGAAACTCATCGGATGGCTTCTCCATGACCAAGGGTTAGGGATTAGTAGGGCTCTGACCCCACCATCTGATTTGGTCGTGATTAGCTTCATGATAATGGTGATAGGTGGATGTGCATAGGGATGAAGACGATACTGACCGTGAAAGCGGTTGGGGATTCTCATCGAAGTGAGGACTTTGTTGATCAATCTCTGCTCTGCAGACTCTACAGTGAGAACTGGAGGTTCGTAGGGGACACAACTAACGGGTATCGATAATAGTCACCCTTCTAGAAAGGTTGACAGGAGTGGTGAATGTTAATGATTATTCATTTATCCCTCTAAGGAATATCTATTGATACGTAACAGACTTTAGTTTCAGACACTTGAGGATTTGCATTTATGCAATGTCAGACGAATCTTGGCTTCAAAACACTATGAAAGTTACTATGTAGACCTTACTTTACTGTTCACACGATATCTTATGGTATCATGTCGTAGGGGATAAAAAAAATGATAAAGACACGTTAGGGTAGTTAAGGGTTTTTCCATTTTCTCGTGGTGGATATTTGTGGTTGAGGGAAAGTTGAGAGTTACTAGCACAAAGATCTCGATTGGTATTATCAATTGCACCCAGCGCATAAGTGGACAAAATATCAAAATGGGTTATCATGGAATATGGTCGTCGGGAGGGACTAGAATCCTCTGTATCATGCTTGATAAGTGCATGATTTATACCCGTCACTGACAATAATTTATCAGACGGTACCATCAGTTTTCTTGGAGAACGAAGAGACAGAACATTTAGAGTAGGACGAGCCTTGTGAAGTGCCGCTAGAAAAGTCAAGTTTACCATTTAACATTAAATTCGCAATAGAACAAATTGTAAACGTCTAATTGGTCAGGGTCCTAATTTTAAAAATTTATAGGTTGTTTTCATCTGGCTGAAGATAAATCGTGAGTGTTATGATGGAATCACTTGTATCGGTCATTGTGGTACTCGTACCGCGTCGTATCACAGCAGTTAATAAATCTCTCTAAGGCAATCTAATTTGTAAATGTACGTGGTGTTTCACGAGCATCCATGTGTTTTGAGAGAAACAAAGCAGATTTAGGTTTGACTTCGAATATATGTAGTCTTCATTCTAGACATCTGCCAATAATTATTCGTTTATCGCGTCTGATACATGTTTTGTAATCTCGACATATGCCAGAGCATTGCCGTTGCCTCTCAGTTGATCTCCGCTAGTTTCCAAGTGTTCCGCGTTCCTTAATTATATTTGACATACCTTGTGCCCATCCCAATGAATGCGGATCTTAGTGAAAACGAAGTTGTAGTAGATTGAAGAAGATCAAGACTTTATCTTCTTCTTAGGTCGGAGCTGATTTGTGTGTCCACATTTCTTTTTCCGGCAGTTTGTCGCTCGAGGAGGTAGGCGGGCCTAGAGAAGTTTAGTAATAAAAAGACTAATAATATTTTCACGTACATAGCATTTGCGGCAAATCATCTTTTCACAGTTGAATTTTGATGCGAGAGCTCTTAGAGAGGGCTCAATCATTCCACCACGGAGACGAAGCACGAGGTGCAGAGTTGATTCCTAAATTTGTGTTAGTGGTCGTCTCGAACATTTTTTTTGTTTAGTCTTCTGAAAATCTGTCTTTTTGAAATGGGTTCGAGTACCTTTTGAATGTTGTAGTCGAGTAGAGTACGACCATCTTCGAGTTGCTTACCGGCGAATATTAATCGCTGCTGGTCGGGAGGAATGCCTTCTTTATCTTGAATCTTGGACTTGACATTTTCGATGGTGTCTGAAGATTCTACCTCGAGGGTGATGGTTTTACCCGTTAGTGTCTTGACGAAGCTATAAAAGATTGTTAGAGAGCCTAGTTTCGGATTTTCTGATGATTTTCCTCACATTTGCACTGCGAGGGGAGATCAATTAGTATTTTTTCTTGGAGTGATTACTGGATAAGATCTATCGGGTCACTGAACTTACTGATGCCGTCCGACTCTGCGTTGAATGTGTGTCGCTTTATTAACTCCAAGGTTATTTTTCTGTTGGAGTGTGCGGACTTTGTAGTGTCAATGAGCTAGCCGAGCACACGTGACATATACCTCCTGTTCCGGCTCGCTCATAGACTGCTTCTCGTGAAAGCCATGTTAGCCCACAAGCAGCAACACTGATTATACTCTTTGTTGTCCGTAAGATTTCATCATAATCCCTGGATATTCCTACTTGTGTGCAGGGTTGAAGACATTTCAACAAACTGATTACGGGATAAACTTATAGATGTTGAAAATTGGATTCCCGCATTGCAAGTTATGAACGACAAAAGGAAAGATCACCGTCAGTTAAATAAATTATAAGTCAGATTTGGGTTAGAAAAATCACTTATAACCACTATCCAAGAGGGCGTCAAATTTTATTCATCAACTTTGCAGTATTTTGATATACTAATTGAAACGATCTCATTATGTTACATTGCTGCTTTTTGGGCCAGTGCAGGTGTCTACATAGGAGGGTAAAAGATAAAGACCTATTCGCGGTGTACTCTACAAACCTTGGAGTAAAATTTGTCTCAGAGCCAGGTTCAGTCAAATTTCGCATTACCAAAGAAGTTGGCCCACGAGGCAATGATTCAAAACACTCCGCCATGTAAAACTTTCACTCCGGACGAGATCCACTCCTAGTTAGGCCTCATCAAGTCTACAAGTACGACATACAATATCTTCGTTCCAATGACCATACCTCTCGTCGAATTTCTCTGGCTTCAGCTAGCCGCAAAATACATGCCCACGTCGATATTTACACCCGATAGAGGAAGAAAAGTGTGGCGCACAAATGTTGGAGACAGCTCTCTAGGATTTATATGAAAGATATCACAACAAGTTTGCAGGATGATGTATAGGATTAATACTATCTCGACACTTTAAAAATTGTTAATTTTGGCAAGGGTTTTTACAAATTGAGTGTTTTGCGTGCCAAAACTTCGATTGCAAGAGTGCAGCTAACAATAAACACATGCTAACGATGAAAGGTAATGAGGTCCGCCTCCTGGTGGTGATCATTGGTATAGTGTGAGTAGCCTGGGCACTTACTCCACTTGGGAAGGAGACACTTCAGATCACATTATGCGCGGAGAAAATTCAGTGGATGGTGAAGGCAAGTCTGGATAACTCAACGTCTTTGAGACGTTCACATGGGATTTTTTTTCTTTTGCATCAGGATTTAATTGCGCATGCAGCAATCTAGCTATGACACAATATCAGAAAAGAGGTGCATAAAAGATGACTCAACTTTCAAGAAGAGCATTCTTGTCTCGAAGTTCACTTGCAAGTACCACTGCGAAGATCTGGCGGCTTTTTCTTCACCCTAAGTAATCCCTGAATACCCACCCAGGGGAACATCTCAAAAACCCTGAGTTATCCAGACATGCCTTCACCATCCACTGAATTTTCTCCGCGCATAATGTGATCTGAAGTGTCTCCTTCCCAAGTGGAGTAAGTGCCCAGGCTACTCACACTATACCAATGATCACCACCAGAAGGCGGACCTCATTACCTTTCATCGTTAGCATGTGTTTATTGTTAGCTGCACTCTTGCAATCGAAGTTTTGGCACGCAAAACACTCAATTTGTAAAAACCCTTGCCAAAATTAACAATTTTTAAAGTGTCGAGATAGTATTAATCCTATACATCATCCTGCAAACTTGTTGTGATATCTTTCATATAAATCCTAGAGAGCTGTCTCCAACATTTGTGCGCCACACTTTTCTTCCTCTATCGGGTGTAAATATCGACGTGGGCATGTATTTTGCGGCTAGCTGAAGCCAGAGAAATTCGACGAGAGGTATGGTCATTGGAACGAAGATATTGTATGTCGTACTTGTAGACTTGATGAGGCCTAACTAGGAGTGGATCTCGTCCGGAGTGAAAGTTTTACATGGCGGAGTGTTTTGAATCATTGCCTCGTGGGCCAACTTCTTTGGTAATGCGAAATTTGACTGAACCTGGCTCTGAGACAGATTTTACTCCCAGGTTTGTAGAGTACACCGATCACAGGTGTTCAGTCTTGCCATCCATTTATCTAGGTTCAAATCTGATGCGAAAACAAAAGATTTTCATCATCCGTTACCACGGCTGGTAAAATAATAGTGTTAGAATTTGTATGTTATTTAATTTAATTTACATTAAGACCAAACAGGCTCATTGGCTAGGCCCGGCCTCGTGCCTTGCGGAAGGTCATATGTCGTACCAGGGTAGCCTGAGTCCACTTTAAATATCAAATTGTCCTACAACGTTCTAGATCAAGCTGTTGTAATAACGAGGCTATATAGGAGCGGGATGATGGGTGCTACTGGGGAACTCGTACTTGCAGTAGGTCTCTATTATCACTGTCGCGTGTGTTCTCTTTGTATGTAAGACTTGAATTGTATATTAAGGAATCTTAGTTACGAGTGAATGAACGGAGGTCAAGTCCTCCTTATATGTCGTTCCAGACTTACTGTGTTGTCCACAGCCCCGTGCTAGAACATTCCCTTTGTTACATCATTTCTCTCCTAGGAGAAATGTATCTCTCGCTCTCCCCGATTCCATCGGTCTCTGGCTAGTCCCATTAACCCTGTTTCATCGAGATCTGGTTGGCTCCATATTGCCAATGCACGCATCGCACACTAAACCTATACGGTTTAGCTCCACAGTCACGTGCACTAACCGCGACGTGGCCCCAAGCGTCTGCCCTGGCAATCTACATGGATTATACAACACAAGCAAACCAGTATCTTGTTTGCACGCGAGAGTCTTCAGGGCAGATTAGCCCTTAATTTCTAGTTAAACAATTTGTATTGATTCAAATACAGATAATGTATATTTTCCTTTTACCGGTCGTCAAAAATTTAAAAATCTAATGAAGCCATGAGACAAGCAGATGACTGTCCGATAAAGGCGCTGCTCGACTAGCCCACAGTTTAAAGAGTTCTAAGAACCGGTCAAACCAAATCTTCCTAGGCTTCAGTGGAAATAATTACAAGAGCGGGTCGATAAGATAGACCAGTTGAAATCTTATGGATACCAGCCTACTCTGGGTTTATTTGGAATGAAGATGCAGATAGACTGGCTAAGGAAGCTATCAGGAACCTACCGGATGAAACGGCCACATCTCCCTCAGAAATGAGGCAGAGACATAGGTACACTTTCGTAACCCTCAATCGGTTTGTCGGGCAAAGATGTGAAGAAGCAGTGGAATCCTGGTGGCTAGATCACAGACTGAGCCGCTAAGAAGAATGGGATCTCCAGATGAAATGAATACGTCCACCGGAGATAGCCCTTCCGAGGTGGGCGCATCACTGCCTTATTGCAGCAAGAACGAGACATGGCGATTTCAGAAAATACCATGAAAGGTCTGGCCACGAAATTGAAGACTGCAAATGCGTGTGCGGAATAGAAAAACGTCCTTGGTATTTTGCCGGATGCCGGATTGCTCTTCAGCAATGGAGAAACTTGAATCATGAACCGCCATCGAGAAGACGGGAGATGCTGGCAGAAAAGGGTTGGGAAAGATTTCTCCAGTTCTTATCAGTAACAATGTGTTACGAGAGGTAGATACCACACCGGGAGGATTAAGCCCTGCCGAAATAGAATTTCTGCGGGACAAATGGTTGTGAGGAAGGAGGAAAGGCGCAGGGTCCTTATTTTTCTTGGAATTAAATCACTATTTATGTTTTGCATATAGGTTTGGCAAGCAAACTATGGACTTGGGATGTAGTGTGTCTCCAAAGAGCTATGACTCTTATCTTGCCTATTGGGTGTAGGGCTTATGCCTGATACGACATGAATTCAAATCAAATCAAATTACCAATCTAATGATTACTTCCGATCAGCTGTCATATGGTTAGGCACCTTCACACCATCTCCCAAAAGCACTGGCACCTTTTACTGTATTCAAGGTTCATTTGATATTAACTTCTATTCCTGTAGATATTGGGGCTCGTGGTGCCCATTTCCGTCGTATTTAGAATTTGGAATGATGGGGGTATCAGGTAAGTACAACTCTTGATACACGTGACTACAAGTTCCGTGATTAGTTTCACTCCGGTAGTCACTTGAATGACTAAGATCTACAACCTCAGTGACTAAGGTATTACTACTTCCTTCATAATGTTAAAAATTGAAAACTCCCAGGGCATATCCTCCCCAGGCTAGTAGTAGGCATTTCCCTGGGAGAAATAGCATAAAAATTCATATTTTTCTCCGGGATAATGTGGAGCTCTGCTACTTGTGCCTAACATGGCACATATTCGCGAATTGGTGTCGAATACTAGATAATCTTCAATGTAATTGAGTGCTGCGAGGGACTATCAGTCTAAGTGTAGTATCCCACTGGGGTTGAAAGGCCTACGGGTATAATGAGAATAAATACGGACGAGACCATTACATGGCGTACTGAAGTCCCCAGAATACATGAGTTTTTGACCTGTACCTTGCTTTCTGGCGATGCCATGTAATCGTTTCAAAATTCCGTAGTCCAATGCCTCCGTACTGTAAAATCTTCCATTGTCTGCTCTATGTTGCTGTAGATAAAAGCTATCGTAGACTCTTCCATCGCAATTAAAAGCTTTCTGTTGTTCTGGTATGTGAGATGCTAGATACGACTTCAGCGCGGCCATGGAGAAGCTGATGCTCTGGAGGATCAGGACTACAATAAAAGATCGCATGGTAATAAATGTTTCTAGAATTGACTCGAGCGAAAGATGTCGAGGAGTAGAAAGTGTCGGATCTATTGGATTCCCTTAGATCACATTGCGACGGCAAGTATATAAATACTCATTCATCTCGCCCCGTCATCACGCTGAAGGAATTGTGAGCCCAATATTGGAATAGATCCTCTAACTAGATGTACGGAACTTTCTAATCAATTCATCAATACCCTGTACTCTGGTTAACCTCAAGCCTTCTCTTCTTGGCCGTGCCAACAATAATTTCAAATTATCACTGGACTTCCAGCTTTTGCGCCAATTTATTGTGAATTATCGAGGCCAGCGCTTGCGAGATATTACCCTTGATGCCGCATTAGTTTTGACTAGGGCCAGGGTAAGTCGACATCCTGCATTTCCATTACAAGCTTTCGTCGAGTCAGGCATTTGCATACCCTACGTCTACCAAGAATATTCTTTGAAGTTGGAGTCTGAGTGGCGAGTGATAGGCGCACTTTCGAGTTTTTCATCATAATTGTTCCGGAGGGAGAGCCGACGACTGTATGCAGAACAAAAATATATCCCACGAAACCTGACGCTTCGAAACTCTCCAAAGTGATGAGATTACGGCACGGATGGAGCATCACTTGGGGCCAGTCTATGGCACAAGGCAGGAGCACAAAGGCTGAACACCTGTCAATACTGATCTATACGAACCTGTGACTGAAATATTCTCTCAGAACCAAGACTCAGTCACAAAAGAGGACGAGCTTTAGAATTTTCGTCGAGTTGACAATCGAGAGGAGTGGTGTTGGCGCGTTTCTGATTGAAAACCTGACCTGCAGAGATTTCACGACTGCACGACTGCACAATTACAATACCAATCATCTACATCCTAGATATGAACCGCAAACAGTATCAAACCTGTCTGATGTTTGTGCTGCAAATTTCGACACCTTCAACGTCATAAGCTTTCCTGGCAGATTATTCCCCAGTCAAGCTCATCTTGCGGCCATTACCGTAATGATTTCACTACCTACCATAGAGCTCCACAATACAAAGTTCACAATCAGAGTCTACGATATATGAAGAAATCCATCTCCCGGCAACTATCATTCATTGTGAAGGTAAGGTTGAAGTACCGGACTTGTATTCGTTCATACCTCGGTAAAGGGATTTAGTAACTCGACCTGCGACGAATCACCACCGAAGAAATACATACTGCATTTCGTCGGTATGTTAACCAACGCATTTGACAAAGGCTGAGGCACAGGTGCTTCGGTCATCAGCACTTCGACCCATACCCGGCATACACGGTTAGGCGTGTGAACATTTAAAGCAGACGGTCAGTATACGCAGGCAATAACATAAAATAATTGATATTATTCTACGGGAGAATTAGCTCCAGCTGGATCGTGCGGACACAAAGTGTGCCCTGACGACTAGCAGCGGGTAATTCCGTAACAGGGCCAGAGGGAAGCACAGCCTGCAAAATTTGCGATTAGGTGATATTGGCTAAAGGATGGAGGAGCAGGAATTGAAGTAGTTCCAGAGATTTGAAGGGTTAAATACTAGCCTTGAGGTTGATTTAGAGATATGGCGAATGCGTTTTCTGACGATGAAGTTTACTAATTTTTGGTGGATAAGTAATTGTGATTAAATTGCTATTTTTCTACCTATCCGGCAACAAGTTCCTCTAGATATATGAAAGTGGGATTTTCCGCACACTAGTGTGAACTACAACACACTTCATTTCATTTCTCTAGTTTATCGTCCTATGCGGTATCTATAAACAGAACCATGAAGACGATAAGCCGCTTTGGTAAGGGAAAAAGGTTTCAACCAACAAAACCCGATGTCCTGCCACTCTGAACCGAGCCGGCTTAATGCTGAGGCCGTTCGTTTCAACCACAAATTTATAAACTTTCCTTGAAATTCATTAACTCCCCCTTCGATCAGACTAACATTGTGAAGATTAAAACGAAGGAGGAACCTCCAGGCTCGGCGTTAGTCTTTGAAATGTTCGAAGAGTTGGTCCCGATGGTGGTGCTGTTGTGGTGGGGATTGTTGGTGCCACTGGGATCTCGACAACCTTTCGCGGTCGTCCCGGCCCTCTTTTGGGTCCTTCAGCCTTCTTACTGGCGACCAAAGTAAATCTCTGGCCTTTCGTCGTCCGAACTGTATTTTTTGGTTCCGCTGGCGGTTTTTTTATCCCATATTTCCGCTGTTCTCGATAGCAGCTCCATCCGAGCCTTCTCCACACTACCCTTGTAGACTTGATAGGTTCGACATGCTGCTTTCTGCCATGAACGGTGTTCCTTGCCGCAGTTCGCACAAGAAACCCTTTTCTTCAGACACTCCCGAGTTTGGTGAACGCCTGCGCACTCGCCGCACCTGCCTGCCTTTCCACACGACGTGTGCGTATATCCCCACTGGCTGCAGTTATAACACTGCTTTGGCTGGGCCCGTGGTGACCACACCTGCGCCGTGAAGAGCATGGCGTCAATTACAAGGCCCTGTCGAATACAACACACTTTCTTATCCACCCTAAATTGGTAGGTTGGTGGAGAAAAGCGCATACGTATGTTCGGAGTCAGTGCGATCCATGATCCATTAACCCGGACAGTGGGATCGTACCTATAGAGGCTATGAGACTAGCTAAGCCAAACTACATGACCGGTTCCACAATAGAAGGTTTACATTTGGAGATCCTCAGGCAACGCTATAAACACTGCCGTGGTTGGATTGTGCAGTGGTACATCGTCTTGGCCGGTCTCCCGAGTAAGGTCTGGGTAGCTTGGACACATATTCCACTCGAGACAGTAGATTGCTGATTCGAATCCGGCATAACTAAACTACATTTCTCGCGGCGCTAGTATGCATGGATGATAAAGGTTTTGAAGTTCTCTTTAGTGGGTACTTACGGAGGAGGATCGACTGTTTGTGTAAGCAAACATACCTGGTAGTGGTATTTGCAAATGAAATCCAGAGTATGAGTGTCTCTAACTTCAAAAGAGTCATCCTACATGTATACATAGTACCGGTCATGTGTCATAGCTAAATAGCTGAATACACATTAAATGATTTTAAAAAAATCAAGTTGGAGATCCTAAAGCCAATGTATGCCGTCAGGCATCTATTGGGTAATTATGATTCATGCCACTGAGTGATGATATGAGTTAATTATATCTCATGGTGCAAGTGCATATTATTCTAAAATGAAGTGTTTGTCTAATGCAGTCATGTTACTGCCTTGGTTGCAACAGATGTTACAATGGGGGTCCAAAAGGCAAGCTAAGCGGAGGAGACCTCGGTGGGTGACTGTAAGAGATGAGGAGATGTATGGACGATTCAAAGTCAGGACTTGACAGAAGAGAATAATTAGAGATTGAAAAGGTGTCAGGGGCTCGAGCATGTAGTGTCTAAGTCTGGGTAGGTATTTGTGCTTTGGAGTGTCAAAATCGGGTTCTCTGGACGGTTTGACCAGACATGATTAACACAGGTGAAGTCTGAGGAGGTCCGGTCATTCAGGTGAGACGAGGTTCAGGTACTTCATAGTAGTTAATCTGGTCCAGCTCGGCCTCAATCGTGTTCAAAGTCTCATTGGAGTACAGAGGGTACTAATTTACTAGTACGTTGACATAACAACCAACTAACCTGCTTGAATTAACGAGCTTATCAGTATCATGACAAATAGACTATTATTTTCTTGATATGAATACATTTTGTTTTAATTATGATAAATATTTTGCTTTATCTATATGAAAACTATCACCATTCTCCGACGCTTCCCATTGATATCCATACAAAAAAATCATTATTTATTATTTGTTGGCCATAAAGATAAACTTCCCACGACAGCCGTCTAGGATATACTGGATACTTATTTTGCGGTATTTCTGCTTCTTCGATTTTGGCATCAAGACACTCAGAATTCCATCTTTCATTGAAGCCATTACCCTTTCCTGGTTCACTAGCACCGGAAATGCAAAGGATCTCGAGGACTCTTCGAAGCTCCGCTCCATTACCCAGAACTTCTCCCATGACGTGTTCGAGCTCTCCCTCTTCTTGACTGACAAGTTACTGTCCTGTTTTGTCGTCCCGAATTCGCCGTCTCCAGATCGCTACTTTGCCCGTCTCGCCCTCAACGAATCCAGCTTGTGGGCTGCCTTTGGAATAGCTGTGTTCGACGCAGCCTTTTATTGTAAGTGTTGACGCATCGGTGAGCTCAATGTCGACGTCTTTCTGATCGATACTAGGTAGCCCTCCGTGCAGCTCAAAAGAGTCTGCAAGCTCCTTCACGTCGAATTTGGTGCGTATTCCGGTCCATGCCGCATGAGTATTGATTGATCTCGTCCAGTACCTGGAAAACAGTAGGGATAAACAACTGGTCATGATGGAAATGTGTTCTGGGAAAGAGTGACATTGTGCTGGACAAGAAATAAGTTTTAAATAATTTTTTGAATAGTCTTTGATTAATGAATTTGACGAGTGTGATAAATGGAGATGTTTGGTAAGGTTTCAATGAATTTTATCTGGTATAGCAACACGAGGTCTGACTCTCAATTCATTCCATTCGAGCGCAGCTCTAGTGATTCCTGGATGTCGCTTGCACCTTCGTTGTCGGAGGTTCTCATGTGACTATCCTGTCGGCATGACGCAATTTCAATCATCAAGTTTCGGGAGACTTCGTGAATAATTCAGGAATTTTCAGTGACCACTGATTATGCTATTTCATATTCCTGAATAACCCCATCACCTATCACCCATGACCCTGTAATACAGGAGCTCCCCACCCTAGGTTAGGTATCAAAGCCGTGGATTAGCGACGAGGGTAAAATACGAACAATCTTTATCTATGAATTTTTTGAGGCTGGGGGCTAGGTGAACAGTTGGATCCGAGAACAATCACTGGCATCCAAAAAACTAGCCGGACGATAGCAGATTCATCCGCTCGGATGAGGAAGCCAACTTCGACTTACGGTATTTTGTGCGTGAGGTTTCAAGTTTGGAACCCGCCTTGTAGCGAGATGTGATAGGGCTGCAATCAAGTTAACGAATTGCGAGCGGAACATCCTGGGTCTTTGTAGACATTACCACAATAGAATAGAGGAAAATAGAATATGGATAGACTAACCCGAATTAAGGATAGTATGAGGGGACTAGAAATGAACATCTGCATGTGATGTCATCTATGGATCTTTAGCTATTACTTAATATTCTGCAGAGCTAAGTTATCTCCACCTCCGTCAAAGATATGCCTCCAATAACAAATAAGACGACAAAGACGACGGTAATGATGTTGGGAATGAGGAAAGATAATGTGGTGCCAAACGCTACAACGGTATTCGGCGAATCCCTCGTCACATCACCACATATATTGCCCACCGGCAAGCAAAAAAAGTCCGCGAAAGCAAAGAAAAAGACTCTTTAGCTCCCGATAAAACAAGATTTCAACTCATCGACAAGATCGCCCCTTCTAAAATTTAGTTCCGGATTTACTTACCGGAAGTTAATCGAAAGAATATAAGTAACCCCACAGCCACGCGTCCGCAACTATCTTTTGATGCTAGACTCGGCTCCTTCACGGCAATTACTCTCAACCAAGACTTTTCTGAAATCCTTTCGCGACCTCCGGTTTGTCCCATGACATGGATTAAGGAAGATTCAGGGACGCTGTAAGGCATACAAAGGTCTACTGCGCTCAGCTGGCCGGCCTCTTTGAATGGTTCAAAAGAGTTATTTATCTTTGGATCTAGTCCTAATGTCGGTACCAGGAGAGCCCCGCACCTAGTACTTGAGGGGTTTCCCTGTGGCTACAAACCTGCAAATTTCCAACGTCTTGTTGGCTAGAGAGGAGAGATCATCAAGGGCAGACGACTCCTCGAAGTGTATGATTGAGTGGGTGCTTTTGAGGGGTAGTACTGTATGAGGGGAGCTTCGTAAGAGGCAGAGATACTTTCTGTTGTAACTAAGGGAGTAATACGACTGCATTATAATAAACTATTCACATTAGAATGTAGTGCAAATGCGCCATGAGATATGATTGAGCTAGATCATCACTCATTGGTATGACAGAGTATTTCTTTATAGATTCCTAATAGTATCTATTGGTGTAAGGATCTCTTATATCCTTCATTTCTTGGTTAGACAAGGAGATATGTTTGGACATCCATTAGTGTGCAGAAACCCCCTTATTCATGTATACGGAGGAAGGTCCTGTCACGTAGATAACATAAGCAATTCACACAATAGGAATTATAAACATTTTCCACATTGATCACATATTTCATAATACTCAGGAATATACTCAAGTTCTTTCATTGATCAAAGTCGTAAGTGTATAACTCACGAACCAAACTTCTCTTAAAGCCGAATCCAACTCCTTCCATACCTTCATACCTATCATACGTCATTCATTTGAGCATAGCTTTTCAATACTTTCGGCCCGTAGGAAGAAAGGACCTATATGCTCTCGTCTACTCATTTTCGGTAAATATTGTAGTAGTGTGATCCATAGCTGAGTCAGCTTGCTGGGATTTTCGTTATGTTTAGAAAAATGGAAATTTTATAGTTGCATGGAGGTGACGAGGAAAGTTATGAATCATCAAGAACGAGTGAACCCCCATAAACCATAGGTTTTACAAATACCGATCAAAAGGATGGTAAGACTGAACGCCTCTACGCAGTATCCTCTACGAATCTGGGAGTAAAATATTCTCCCAGAACAAAGTTCAGTCAAATTTCGCAATACCAAAGTAGTTGGCCCACGAGGCAATGATTCGAGACTCTCCACCAAATCAATTTCTCACACCCAACGAGATCAATCCCCACCAAAACCTCATCAAGTTTGCAGGTACAACTTAGTACATCCTCCTTTCAATGATCACGCCTCTTGTCGACTTTCTCCGGCCTTCATTTACCACCACGTACACGCCCACCCCGATATTTACACCCGACGGGGGAAGCAAAGCGTGGCGCATAAATCTGGGAGACAGTTCTTTTTGATGGACGTAAGAGGGTTCAGGACAAGTTCACAAGATGATTTAGCGGATGTCTACAATCTCGACGTGCGTGAAATTTTGAAATTTAATAATGAATTTTACGAATCAAGCTTTGTGCTCTCGCCAAGATTTTGGTTGCGAAAGCGCATGCAACTCTATAAACGCCGCCATGGTTAGATGATGCGGTGGTAAATCATCTTTGCCGACTTCTCAAGTAAGGCCTGGATAGCTTGGATACATATTTCACTCGAGAAAAGAGACCGCTGGTTTGAATCCAGCAAAACTAAACTACATTTCTCGCGGATCTGGCATGCTTGGACAACCAAAAGTTTTGAATTTCCCTTTGGTGGGTACTTACGGAGGAGGGTCGACTGTTTGTGTAAGCGAACATACCTCATAGTGGTATTTGCAAATGGAGTCCAGAGTATGAGTGTCTCTAACTTCAAAAGAGTCATCCTACATGTATACATAGTACCGGTCATGTGTCATAGCTAAATACCTGAATACACATTAAATGATTTTAAAAAAAGAAGGACACGATTCACTAGCTGATGCTAGATAACTGTGAGGCTGGTCAATGTATGAGTCGCCATGGATGTGGCTAGTAATACTCGAACCTTATTATGCTCCATGTTAATGCGACTCTTCATTGCCAAGTAGCGCCAATTTCAACAAGGGTCGGAGCCCTACTCATCACCAACCCTTGATCATGGACGAAAAGCCATCCGACGAGTTTCCGGAGCGTACCCAGCAACTGATACGGAGATGGTGGTTTGGATCAAATCGGCCTCGACTGTTACAAAGAAGGGAGATATAGATGAATATGCGCACGTATGTGGTCTCGGTATCAATGCCTCGCCTGGCCGAAGATGCAGGTTTCATTGGACTTTTTCCCGCGCACGCAGTTTCCATTGCTACCGAAGGTCCCGTGGAAAATGGGGAATTTACCTGTAGATAGATAAAGATGCTGTAGCCCTCTCATAGTTGAGACAAGTCTTCTACCAAATAGTATCGGAATAAATCCTAGCCTCTCATTAAAAATCTCATGAATTGTTTCCGTTTCTGTCCTTACGGACAAATATACAAAGTCACCGATCAAGTTTAAAGTCGATAATAATTGTCACCTGGCACAAGTCGAAAATGCACTCAAAACCCGATAAAATTCGGATACAGTTTTTTGTATATATACCTATTATTAGATAATGGAAACAAGGCCAGTTGGTGTAATGGTCAGCACGTCGGATTCTGACGCTGAGACTTCCGGAGATGCTGGTTCGATTCCTGCACAGGCCTGAGGTAATATCACGGCTCGCGTTAATTTTAATCACACATAATCATTTCATTAATTCCACGAACTATTACATTCTCATGGCTCCACACGTACAATCACTCCAGGTATGCGGGTCTTTGAGCGCCGCACACCTACACGTGACATGAATGCCTATTATGTCCTGGCATTTCTCAGCGAACACTCAAGCACCATGTACATGTAGCACGCTGTAGCTACCCCTTCTTTTCCTCTCATGTCCAATCTATCTTCATTTCTCACGGCTGCCTCACAATATTTTTCCACCTCGTGATTCCTACATTTTATGATTGTCGGAATAATCAGGTGGTATTTACATCGCAACTTTCTATAGCAGTAATAACGCATGTGGTACAGTGCAGGCAACACTACAAACACCGCCGTGGTTGGATGGTGCGGTGGTATAACATCTTTGCCAGCTTCTCAAGTAAGGCCTGGATAGCTTGGATACATATTTCACTCGAGACAAGAGACCGCTGGTTCGAATCCAGCAAAAATAAACTAAATTTCTCGCGGATATGGCATGCTTGGACAACCAAAAGTTTTGAATTTCCCCTTGGTGGGTACTTACGGAGGAGGGTTGACTATTTTTATAAACGAACATACCTCATAGTGGTATTTGCAAATAGAGTCCAGAGTATGAGTGTCTATAACGTCAAAAGAGTTATCTAACATATGTACATAGCACCAGTCATGTCTCGTAGCTTTATAACTGCATACAAATCAAATGATTTTCTAAAAAAACAATTTTGGTTAGCATGTATCTTGATTCTTGTATCATCTAATAAAAGTAAACACGTATATACAGCATGTTATCCCTTTTTCCTGAGCTTCTACTTACCATAGTAAACCTCATACACGCCCTCTTAAGGCGTGAACGACACAAATCTCAACTACATCCTACCCACTATGGTAGCTTTCCTAAATAAATATCATTCGGTGCAATGGCCTCCGCAGTTGAATCGTCATCGTACACGCCTTCCGATCCTGGAGGGCAATTACACCCAAACCTGATAGGTACTGCGAACACGATGCAGAAAGCATAATACGAAAGAAAGGAAAGACTTGGCCTCGCTCAAGATTTCCTGGAAATGATTGACACCTGGGCCAAGACCAAGGCGGAGAAATACGCGTCGACAACTTTTGCGTCGTTCATGGCAAATATGGCGTTTCTCGTAAATGATATAGTAACAGGCTCAATGGAGACCTTTGAGACCATTAATACGGTTCTGAATCCCCATCCCAATTCTTCAAAGCCAGTGACACACAAAGCAAAAAGCACTCCTGTCGCAAATTATAGTGTCCTACCTGTAAGACCTTCTGAAAACACTTCACCCTGGGTTACAATAGCACGAAATTGTGAAGGGACTTCATATTTGCTGTTCACAATTATGGGTCCAAAAATGAATTTATATTTTATCTAAGGAGGAGGATATCTACAACGCGCGCGCAAGATGTTTTGTTCCAATCGAGCGCGTTTTCCCGTGACACTAGCGCGCTTTTGTTCATAGCCGGAGCCGGATAGTTCCGGATCCACATACAAGGCTACAGCCTGTAACAGAAATACAGCCAAGCTACCCGAACTCCCTGCTATTCAACTACTAAGAAGACCTGTCCCACAGAAAAATTAAACAACGAAACCGACACATAGAGTGGACAAACGCCTTTTCGTACGCCTGGAAAGAGAACATGAATGGCGCCGGCTCTCACCGGTCACCATCAAGAAAATGATCACTGAACGAGCGGGAGTCGCCTCGTCAGCTATCATAACCATACACCCAGCTCTTTCTGGTATATTATTTGAGTATGCATCTAATGCTCTTAGGAAAACCATCCTCAGTATAGGACCACCCTTCCAACAGGATAACGTTGTCATTGAAGCAGCATCGGAATGGATATCAGTGATAGTACCACATGTACCCCTCTATATTCGGACTTTGGAAGGGCGCATAGCAGTCATAAATAAAATGGTGCTGAGCGAATGTCAATCTACTTGTGGCGTGGCTCCAATTCTGGTACGCCCATCACCAACAAAATTGGGTCGTACACTTCTACCAGAAACCATCGAATTTGAAATTCAGGCTTTTCGAGGAGAGCGGAACGGAAATGCCTTTCATCCTTCAACGCCCTATTGAGCAATGTCAGCGCTGCTGGGTAATTCACCCAACGCGAATCTGCATAAAAATCCAAAGTTGTAAAGGCTGTGCGGGTGTGCACGAGACTTCAGAATGGCAGGTGAAGATTCCTAAATGCTCTAACTGTGTGGGTCCTCATGATTCTTACCTGCTCAATTATATGGCTCGTCCCAGATGTTAGCAGGGAATAATTTTACCTCGTGCTCCAGCGGAGTTACGGATTATCTGCGAGCGCTGCCATCATGACTTTAATACCACACGAGCATATTCAGAAAGTAAGGGCAAGGCTGTAGACGCAACCTCTGCCCCAGAAACATCGATACAAAGTTAATGTTAGAGAACCAAATCTCGAAAAAACTCAAAGAAAAAAGTAGCACCCTTCTATTTCACCAAGTGAACATGGGAAGGGATGGAGAAAATACAGACTTAGCATTGTAGCAAGCATGGGAGGCAGGGGCGCAAATTGTTATGATGCACAAACTATGGACGATGGAAAAAGATGGAAGCTTTATTACTAAAGTAGACACTGGACTTGATAGCCATATCCCAGTTGGCGAGAGAGAAGTTCGGCCCCGGGCAACCACTTTCACCCGAAATGGCCTGCGCAACTTGCAAAAAACCCCAACCTCAGGTCAAACAGTTTACTACTAGTTCGTACGAGTTTATGAAATAAAATTTGTAAATATTTATTGCGCCCCAGGCTACAGTGGCACTCTAGATCCACTACTCTTATGGAAACCTTCAGGAACTACAGTGGTTTGAGGAGACTTCAACTCGGTATAAAGGCATTGGCAGCCGCAAGCTTCACGTCAATACGGTGATGGCGACCAGATAATGAAGTGGGCGACAACTAGTGATATGAATCTAGCAATTAGAGCTGGGTTTCCAACACATTGGAGCAGAAATGAACTCGATCTGGTATGGAGTAACATCCCAGTAATAGCGTCGGTATCATTAGAAATTAACTGTACTTCCGATCATACGACCATTGTAAGATCGACCCAGATAGCCAGATTGTATTTTCCTTTAAGTATCTTATAAGAACTGCATAAGAGCGACCAGAGCCTGGAAAAATTACCCAATATGTCAAAACTTGGATGAGACCAGGACCGTTGAATTGTATAATAGACATAGAAATCCAAATCTCGGCACTCCTAAAGGCACTCGATAATGCTCGTAAAGTAGTTAGACGAAAACCAGCAATAGCCACCGGAACAGCGGCACCTTGGTGGAACAATGAATCTAATAAAAGGCATCACGAATTGAAGGACTCTTGTCAGAATGAAGCGTAGGCGTTTGAGCTGAAGCGGAATTGGAGTGCTATGAGAGGTTGGATGGGCTGCGAAAGACGACTGAAGGTCTACTGGAGATATTTTGGAGAAACTAAAGGTTTGAAAAATGGTTAATATAAATATCTAAAGAGTCCAAAGGTTTGAGTGGGTATTAATGGTAACTAAAGGTACTAGAAGTGATCAGAGGTGATCCAAAGGTGGTGGTTGTGACAGAAACCTAAGCGTGAAGGACTCTGAAGCTACAGACCAAGCCATCACACATAAACTGGCTTTCCTTTCACTAGCTCATCATAAAATAGACCCTTAATTAGTACCAACATAATAACAAGTGACATAAACAATATGTGTAAGCGGACGTAAGTTTATTATACGGGGGTGCAGTTCATAGGCAAGATGCAGATCTATAACAGGGATATTGAACTTACTGATTGCGCATATGGGGGGCATTGAAGAAGGTACTAGAATAGCCTCATGCACTAGTTGGGGGTGACAAGGGATCACAGAGAGAGGTATTAAATCAGACTCTCGTAGTAGTATAGAAGAACAATATAGTGAGTTCTTTTGATGATTAATTGCCTTCTCGATCTGGCTCAGTTCTATACAGTCACGTGGCCTTCGCATAATTTTGCTGTGAATTCTTACATGGTAGCATTATCTCGGTATCTTTCGACGGTTTTTCATTGATTTAGACCTACAAGTCTTGTTATATCTGAAGGTTAACCATCGTGTCGATTAGAGGTGAACAGCAATCAACATTGACTATGTCTGGAATGTTGGGAATGTCGAAGGCGGATCGTGAGATCATATCTCAGGGAGCATCAAATAAAGAAGAGGAGAAATCTTCGAAAGAGAGAAAGCTTTTTGGTGGTGGAACATCTGGATCCGGGCTTGGTGGAGCACCCACTGTCTCATTCGGAAAGATCCCCCAGTTTAGTGTGGGGTATAGCCCTGGAAAGCGACAAAAAGGCACGTCAAAGACTCCTAGGAAGACTAAAGGGAAGGCATCGGTTCGATCAATGGAAGAGGAAGATTTTGAGGAAGAAGACGATATGGACTGGGAAGAGAGGTCTCAGCCACGTTGGGGTGAACCAATGTCACGACGGCAAGCCCCTGATACTCGGACGATGTTGGACTGGGCCTCATTTGATTGGAAGCCGGATCCAAAGAGTTTTCTCAGAGGAATCGACAATTACTCTATATACAGAGAGACCATCCTGCTTCAACTAGAGTGCATTGGTTTTCGGATTGGATTAAAGTTGACACAGCTTGACGAGTTGAAACTCGCGGCAGTTATTCAGAGAACTGTCACGCCGGAACTCTCCGAAATGATTTCAGGAATGAGAAGTGGCACAGAGATGATGCGCCTGTTTGAGTCAACCTTCAGGCGAGCTGGAATTATGCAAGTGGAAGCGTTGTGGGAGAAGCTCAATGGTCTCAAGTACAGTGGAGGATGTCCAGTACAGTTTGTCACCAAATTCAAGACAGCAGCAAGAAATTTCCAAGCTGCCGGTGGTGAATCATCGAGTACACAACTCATGATCCTATTCAAACAAGCAGTCAAAGAAAAGGCTGGCCGCTGGTATGGAATGGTATCTACACTTGCCCGATTCAATGAGTGGAAGTTTGAGCCACTATTACAAGATTTCATCGCGGCTCACCACGAAAAAATCGGAAGGAATGCTCAAAGTAACCAGAGCGAAGTCCAAGGAACGCTGGGAAACACTCAAAATAATTACCCAGATCAACCGAAGAATACCCCCTACAAAAATCAAAACTCGAAGGGAAAGAGCAAGGGCAAAGGTTTCCGCTGTTGGAACTGCGGGAAGTATGGTCATGTGAAGACCAAGTGCCCTAACAAAAGATATGATGGTGGAAACAAAACATCATTTCTTGCGAGCAAAAATGAAAATGACATAGGCCCTCCTCCAGTCATTGCCGATGAGTACTGTCAAATAAAAGAACAGTCATCGGGTTATCATTTCGCCACCCAAGCTAGGCCTGGTATATATGATCAGGTTGTGGAGTACTATGAGAAAGAAATGTTGCGGAGACGCTGTAAGGCCATTGAAATAACTGAAAATGACAGCGAAAATTGTAGTGATTTCTACAAAAATGATTATGGCGATAAGTCGGACTCCAATCCTAGGTTTGGCAATGTTAATGTTACTCAACAAATTTTGAGTACTGCTGGTGTCGATACATCTTCTGATCGCTGGTTATTTGATACTGGGGCTGATGTTGATGCTACTAACAAACGACAAAATTTCAGACCTGGAACGGTTGTTGAACTTAAACCTGACCAGTTTCCGATACAGACTGGGAATGGGATTGTATACGCTGAGTGTATTGGTGAAGTTTGGCTACCACTGACTGGCCCCAATGGTAGTAAATCTATCATGAGACTCAAATACGTCGTTTACATTAAGGAATTCCCGCTGAACATTGTTAGTGGCGAGCGTTTCTATCGAAAAGGTGGACGGTTAAAGGGTGATCAGATAGTTAGCCCTAATGGTGAAGTCCTATCCTATATCGATGCAGAGCGCCGAGGATTCTTCTTGTGGCTATACAACCAGCCCGAACCAGTCAAGTCACTAACGCGAAGGAAGAACGTTAGCGCTACCTCTACAATTTCAGAGCTATCAAAGAGGGATTTATCTGACGATGAATCCACATTTGTTCGGGAATACAAATCTTGCCTGGTTGACGGTTGTTTTATCATGTCTGAAAAAGTAATGAGGATGCTTGTACTTTGGCACCGGAGACTTTGCCACCCAAGCTCTGAAAGGTTAATTTGGACTATAAAGAACACCGTTGGAATAGGCCTTAATGTGTCCGATATCGAAAACCTACCTTGCAAGGCTTGTGATATGGGTAAATCTCTGAAGTTCACGACGAAGGAGAGGCTGCCTAGGATGAAGAATGTTGGAGAAGGGTGGCACTGTGATGTTGGCACGTTAAATCCACTTTCAATCGAGGGTCACGGATATTTCTGCTTAACTACAGAGGATGTTTCTCGTTTCCGATTCTTTCGCGCCTTAAAGAAGAAAAGCGAGGCTGCTGAGGAGCTCAAGCGTATCCTATCTCAGGCTAACTCTGATCTAAGAAGGCTCTCTGATTTAAGGGTGAAGCAGGTCACAATTGATGGTGGAAGGGATTGGGGGCTCAACACCTTTCAGGAGTTCGCTAGTCAGCAGGAGATAAATGTGGTTATATCGGCTCCAGATAATCAATACCAGAATGGAGTATCAGAGCGAGGAATCAGATTTGTACAAGATGCAGCACGCTGTTGCGCAATACAGATGAAGGTACCATCTGTTTTCTGGAACTATATACTCGAAATGACCTGTTACACGTTAAACCTTACATCTCAAAGCTCCGTTGACGGTCACAGAACACCATGGCAAGTGTATTGGTCACAATTTGACCCTGACAAATCGACTCCTAGAATTGATCATCTGTGGATACCTGGAACACTGTGTATCACCCATGTGGACGCCAGTCACAGAATAACAGGTGAGAAGCTTGACGCCAATGGAACAAGGAGTGTGTTTTTTGGCTATCGAGGTACCAAGAACAAGTTGGTCTGGCTCTTGGACGGGGGACGTTTTCTCATATCTCCGCATGTCATCGCATACGAGAACATAAGTTCAGAGCTTGGTTGGGGTGTTGATCCTAGAGAAATAATCAGATCTCTGCCAAGACACGTACAGGATAGATTAAGATCACGAAAGATGGACTATGCAAGGAATCAAGATTACAATGCTCCGGATAGCGAAGACCTACCAATGGTTGCGCCAAGAGGGCGAGGGCGTCCAAAGAGAATAATTCAGCGCCCTTATGATGATCATGCCCTGCAGGTACTGAAGGCTCCATTTGAGGTGGACAATGAATTACTACATTTGTCGCCTGAAGCAAATCAAAGTAAAGTATCTGAAGAAATAAAGGTTGAAGACCTTTGTGATGCAATTACTGGACGTCACTTCGGAACACTACCAGGTGAACTTGATGATAGTTTCGATATCTCTGCTCTGAGCGCTGTACGAAAAGCGATTGATCGAGATCAATTTAGTCAACATGATGATGGCGAAGAGCTGTTTCGGTTACTATGCTGTAATCAGAACTCTCTAAGTTATATTTTCTCAGCTACAGCCGATGAACCGACATTCAACCAGGCAATGAACGGACCAGAAAAAGAGAATTGGGTGAAAGCTATAAATGTAGAAATCCAAGGATGTCTTTCTCGTGGCACTTTCAAGTTTGTGCGCGCCCTTCCTGACCATAGGAAGTTGGTTACATCTAAATGGGTGTTGAAGAAAAAGTATAAGTCAAATATGGAATTTGATAAGCATAAAGCCAGAATCGTGGCAAGAGGCTTCACTCAAACCCAAGGTGTTGATTTCAACGAGACATCTTCCACAGCTGCGAGGTCAGCAAGTTGGAGAACCCTCATGGCGCTTGCAGCATTGAACGGCTGGTATACTCTACAAGCTGATTTTATTTCGGCATACCTCGCAGGGGAACTTAAAGAGAATATTTACATGAAGCAGTTTCCACGGCTGAAAGAATTCTTCGGAGAAAATAAGGAGCTTGCAGAGAGACTTGGTTATAGCGAGGATAGCATAATCAAGTTAGACAAGCCACTATATGGTTTAAAGCAGTCCGGGAATTGTTGGCAGATGAAAATCAGATCAGTGATGAAAAAATATGGATTTAAGCACCTAGTCTCTGACAATGCGATTTATCAAAATCGAGCCAGAAACATAATTGTCGCATCCTATGTTGATGATTTTTTGTTAATAGGACCCAATGAGAGCGATCTTCAAGAATTAACCCGTGTTTTGAACAAGGAAGTTCCTCTGAACGATTTGGGAGAAGCCAGCTGGTTCCTTGGCATCAGGATTCGTAGACCCTCACCAACGGGTTCTATCATGCTAGACCAAGAACAGTACCTGAAAAGATCTTTCGAAGAGATGGATTTGGTACTTGAGAAGAAACATCCTGAGACACCTATGACACCAAGTTGCAAACCAGACTTGAGAAAGTACGCCGGAAAGTCAACTGCTGCTGAGCTGTACAACTATCAGCGACTCATTGGTAAATACAATTTTTCCTCTTGCATGGTAAGATGTGACACAGCACAAGCAACGTCGCAGATGGCTAGATTTATGTGTAATCCCTCTCCTCAACATATTAAACATGCCTCAAGAATTCCCCAGTTTCTTTCAGCATATCCTGATAGAGGTTTACTATATGAAAAGAGTCATCGACATGTCCAAAGATTCGGAAAATATGGCTTACATTGTGCTGTGGACTCGAGCTTTGCCGATGATTTCGATTCTGCAAAATCAACAACAGGATTTGTCATCTTTATGGCGGGATGCCCGGTCATTTGGAGATCTAAGTTACAATCAACAGTATCCACATTGACGTGCGAGGCAGAATATGCAGCGATATTTGAGGCTGCAAAGGACTGCTCATGGATTCGATCGTTCCTCACGGAGCTGGACCACATGCCTTCCGGTCCTATACCGATCTTAGAAGATAACACCGGTGCAATCAAATGGGCTACAGATGATGCTATGACATCTGGTCGTCGTCATGTGCGCGTTGAATATCATTATGTTGTACAGGAGGTAAGAGCAGGCAACATAAAAATTTGCCAGGTGGCATCGAAGGAAAATCCTGCTGATGGTTTCACCAAACCGCTCGTCGCCGAATCCTTTAAACAGTTCATTGACCATTTAGGCATGAAAGATGAAATCTCGCCTTTGAACTGAGAGGGCGTGTAAGCGGACGTAAGTTTATTATACGGGGGTGCAGTTCATAGGCAAGATGCAGATCTATAACAGGGATATTGAACTTACTGATTGCGCATATGGGGGGCATTGAAGAAGGTACTAGAATAGCCTCATGCACTAGTTGGGGGTGACAAGGGATCACAGAGAGAGGTATTAAATCAGACTCTCGTAGTAGTATAGAAGAACAATATAGTGAGTTCTTTTGATGATTAATTGCCTTCTCGATCTGGCTCAGTTCTATACAGTCACGTGGCCTTCGCATAATTTTGCTGTGAATTCTTACAATATGATATAAAAAAAAAAGTGACAAGAACTGTTCTGTTGTCATAGCAACATAGAAAGAATGCTAAAATATAAACTGAAGTAAGGATGGGAAGAAGCAGTGGAATCCTGCTGGCTGATCATAGACCGAGCCGCTAAGAAGAATTGGATCTCCAGATGAAACGGAAACTCTCACTGGAGCTAGCACTTCCGAGGTGGGCGCATCACCGCCTTATTGTAGCAAGGACGGGACATGGCGATTTCAGAAAATACCATGAAAGGTCTGGCCACGAAATTGAAGACTGCAAATGCGTGTGCGGAAGAGAGAAACGTCCTTGGTATTTTGCTGGATGCCGGATTGCTCTTCAGCAATGGAGAAACTTGAATCATGAACCGCCATCGAGAAGACGGGAGATGCTGGCAGAAAAGGGTTGGGAAAGATTTCTCCAGTTCTTATCAGTAACAATGTGTTACGAGAGGTAGATACCACACCGGGAGGATTAAGCCCTGCCAAAATAGAATTTCTGCAGGACAAAGGGTTGTGATGAAGGAGGAGAGGCGCAGGGCGCTTATCTTTCTTGGAATTAAATCATTATTTATGTTCTGTGTATAGATTTGACAAGCAAACCATGTACTTAGATTGTAGTGTGTCCCCAAGCAGAAAAGATCCGTACCACGCCTATTGGGTGTAGGGCGTAAGCCTGATACGACATGAATTCAAATCAAATCTCCTTGACGAAGGTGCTCTTCAGATCCATACAATTCATGACCAAGTCAGCATGCCGTAATTTTTTTTAAATCATTTAATGTGTATTCAACTATCTTGATATGATACATGACCGGTGCTGTGTAGACATGTTGGATGATTCTATTGACGTTAGAGACACTCATACCCTGGAATTAATTCGCAAATAACTCATTGAGGTATGTTTGCTTACACAAACAGTCGACCCTCTTCCGTAAGTGCCCACGAAAGGGAACTTCAAAACCTTTGCTTATTCAAGCACACCTTCGTCATCTATGCGCACCAGCGCCGCGGGAAAAGTGGTTGTGTTTTGCCAGATTCGAAGCAGCGGTCTCCTGTCTCGGGTGGGATACGTGTCCTAGCTATCCAGACTCTACTTGGGAGGCCGGCCGCGACGATGCACCACCGCACCATCCAGCCGCGGCGGCGTTGTAGTGTCACTTGCAGTCTGCGGAGATTTCCACGTGGGTGGAATACAGGGAATCTCATAGTCCTAGGGAGGTGGAGAAGAAAGTTATGGACTATCAAGAATAAGTGAACCCCCATAGACTGCCCAGGCCTTACCAAAAGTCATACACTCAGCTGGACAATAAATACAAAACTTCAGTCTATGAAGGTAGCCATGACCAGATCAGATGGAAGGGTCGAAGCCCAGATCTTTGAAACTATTGCTTCCGATTGCTTTAGAGACGGGAATGTGTATGATAGCTACAAATAGTCTCCCGTTAGTACTGAGACTCGGTAGAAGGCAGAACAGTCAGGGCTGTCAAGTAGGCCACGTTTTTAACCCATGAGTGACCACCGATCATATCCTCAGTTTCACTTGGGTGATTACTTGAATGAATGCGCTCTACAACCTCACGACCGAGGATTCGTCATCTCAATGTCTAGGGAAAAAGATGGAAGCAACTATTTTGATGTATACGGTCCTGATGACCATAAAATAGAGCTTCCACGCCAAACTTTCTCATCATAATAAGGAACCCGACGACGCAACAATTTGCGACTCTCCACACTCCTCCGGACTTCGTTTGTTCCTCAAACCCCAGCGAATCGTCACAAAACTTGAGGTAAGACCACTGTTTCCGAGACTTCAATGCGTTTATCCAACTGACGCAGATCATTCCACGATAGAAAGCCGCCAGTGTTACTTCTCCTACTTGATTATCATCGTTAAATTGCTAAAATCAGGGGCCCAGAGCTCAGCCAGGCTCTCGTCAATTGGCAGTAATCAAAGTCTTACTATTTGATTTTCCCCGAAGTTTGCCCTTAATTATAACATGCCCATACTACTAGTGTTAGTATGACAAAGGTCATACACTAAAAGTCTATTAGATCACTTCAAGTTTTGAGAGTACTCGCCCAAGTAGTTCAAATTATCGTTCAGAAGAAATGCGCATTCATGGTTATTCGTGTTCTTCTGCTTTGATGCTATGGAATTGCTAACTTACATTTAGATGATGCTTTATCCGAATGTCAGAAACCACAAATCAAGAGAATTAGTCAATGCAATGCAACAACTACCAACTCCAAATCACTCCAGCTAGATAAATTATTCCTACAACTAGATTTGGTAATTAATAATCCTGGGCGAACAGAGTCAGGTAAACAAACACTGCGTATATGCTAGATTAGAATTTTTACGGTATTTTAGAATCATTCGCACCAGCAATCTTAGGAGTATAGTGAGTAGATGGCTTAATTTCCGAGAAGCTAGTTTTACATCATTTCTCGTTTTCTCCAACTATCTAAAAGTAGTAGTAGGCCCTACTACAACATGACGTACTGAACACCGGGCGGAATGGCATCGAGATGACTATATGAGCGACAGCGGATAAATACGTTGGGCTGAGTCATATGTACAACGCCCATGAACCTACACTGATGATCGAGAATGACCCAATCATTTCGTGATGGTGAAAAGACTAAGCCATGTCGACGCAGCCAGCATCAGTGAGTGGTCATGGTATCAACACCAATAAAGAAACGATATTACCTACAACTAGGTCGGATACTGGTCCGCGTCATCTTTGATCGCAGGGGAAACCGAAAGAGAGGCCGCATCGTCATGCGTGCAAATAATTTCTTATCTTCAAATTGCTGTAGTGGAGGCTTGCTGAAGAGGCCCGAAAAAAATTTCGGCCCCGACGCTTGGAGTCTAAGATGCGTGCAAGCTTCGCGGGTTGTCTCGTGGATTTCATGTCGTAAGTGTTGATTAGTGGCCCCGCAAAAGACCCCTTCGTACTTGAACGGACTCAAGACTGTTAAATATTGTTAAATATTGATCACAATTGATGGGAGCACGGTGTCAGTTGAATACTTCTATAATGAAATCGTATCTATGTTCATTTTCTTATTCTTTCTAACTACAGGATTTACTAGGCTTTTAATACTACGTCACAGAGAACGCTAGTGATAAATCATGTGGCAACTTGTTGGGGCAAAGAATCTAATCGCGGCTTCCTTACGAACTGTACTCCCTCAACACACCCCTGCAGTTCGAAAGGCCAAGATTTTCACGATGTTTCTCAAATGAGGGTCGTGCTAGTGGTTTGGTCAATATGTCTGCGATATTTTTGCTAGTTTCGACGCTGTGTAGCTTGACGACCCCTTGTTCACACTGTTGTTGTATCCAAAAGTGTTTTCTTTGGATGTGTAATGCCCGCTTATGTGACTCAGGGTTTTCTATAACCCGTGTAGACGCCGAATTATCTATCCAGATATTTATTGGCCCTTGCACAATTCCTAGGTCTTCGAGCAGATCTCTTATCCAAATTCCAGCTTGTGCAGTTTTACAAGATGCAACTAATTCGGATTCCATTTCTGATAAGGTTGCTCCGCGTTGTCGCTCAGAAATCCATTTAATAGCGCCACCAGCCATGAGGTACACCCCTCCTGTTGTAGGGCAGCCAACAGCTGTATTTGTTCCATTACCTGCATCCGTAAATCCGGTGGTCTCAATAGTTGCTGCTCCTTGACACCGATCATATAAAATACCTAGTTTTGCCGTGCCCTTAAGATACCGAAAAATTTTGATCACAGCGTCCCAATGTACACGTGATGGTCTTACATTGAATTGGGCCAATGTATTCACAGCAAATGCAATATCTGGACGGGTAGCTATAGCTGCATACATTAGCGAGCCAATGGCTGATCGATATTTTGTTGCATCAATCAGTTCTTCAGTCTCTGTTGCAAGAATGAGTTTGGTGTGAGGTGACATTGGAATATCCGATGTGTATTCATGATTCAGGTCAAAACGCTCAATAATTTTTTTAATGTACTGCTCTTGAGAAAGACAAATGGAATGATTTTTTTCATCCACTTCAATTTCAATACCTAGCATATACTTTGGAACACCTTGATCAGTAGATTCGAATTCCTGGTGTATTTGTCGTTTGATTTGACTCATGTCTTTCTGCGATTTTGACAAGATATACATATCGTCAACCCAGACACCTACGATATCAAATCGATTTTGGTCTTTTCGTGAGTACACGCAGTGTTCCTTTGTCGCTCTTTGGAATCCAATATCTGTGAGGAATTTGTTTAGCCTTTTATTCCATTCTCGCCCTGCCTGTTTCAAGCCATATAATGATCGACGTAGACGGCATACTTTGCCGTCGCCACTATCGTATCCTGGAGGCTGTCTCATGTATATTTCTTTTTCAATGCTACCGTTTAGGTAAGCACCTTTAACATCCATTTGATTGGCTATAAGTCCTTGTATAACTTTGATCGCACACAGAATCCGTAGAGTATCCAATCTCATCACTGGGGAAAATGTCTCTGAATAATCTTGGCCAGGTATTTGAGAAAAGCCTTGGGCCACAAGTCGCGCTTTGTATCTCGAGAGATCACCATTTTCATCGAATTTCTTGACAAATACCCAGCGACTGCCTATCGCTTTTCTTCCAGCTGGAAGGTCACAGAGTTCCCAAGTCCCATAATTCTGATGTAATAGAAGTTCGTCCATGATAGCCATTTCCCAATGTGGCCATTCACTTGATCTTTTTGCCTGGTCTATACGGTCGGGGACCTGTGTATCGTATGCCGTAAACCCGCAAAGAATATCGCGAGTTACGCCTACAATTTCGGTATAACCTGCGTGTAAATCAGTAGCTTGTTCTGAATTTGTTTTATTTTTGCCACTGGAATATTTTGGATCATGCAGCTTCGAGTAATCTATTTGCTTTCGTTCACGGAGTCCTGTTCTTCTAGGTAGAGGTAGGTTTGATTGTGTTTCATTTTTAACAGGCTCGTCTTGCGTTTGAGGTCCCACGATATTCTCATTTGATTTGTTATTATGAATGGAGCCTTCAGTATCCACTTTCGTGACAGGTGATTCAAGATTGATATAATTTTTAGCCTCTCCCTCAATCGAAGAATCATCAAGGTCCGAAGAATTACTTTGATAATCTTCAAATTCCGTGGATCCATTTGTTGAAGATTCGAATTGGAAGTTTCTTGATATCATAATTTTGTTTAAATTTGCCTTGAAGTACCGCACTGAACGTGATCCATCATTGAACCCTGTGAAAATAAATTGTTTTGCTTTTGGGTCAAGTTTTGAGGTTCTATTTTCGTCTAGGATCCAAACTTTAGAACCAAATTCGTATAGGTGACTGAGATCTGGTCGCCTTCCTGTCCACATCTCGAAGGGAGATTTACCGTCTGGGTTTGAATTTGTTGACACTCGATTTCTGATGTAGTTCATATGAAGAACAGCTTCTGCCCAAAGATTTTTAGGTATATTTTTCTCTACTAACATAGCTCTTGCGCCTTCTACAAGTGTCCTATTGAGTCGTTCTGCGGTTCCATTTTGTTGTGGAGAATAAGGTGCTGTTAATTGGTGCTCAATTCCGTGTGCTTTTAAAAAAGAAGAGACAGCCAAAAACTCGCCTCCATTGTCACTACGCACACTCTGAGGTGGTTTTCCAGTCTGGTTTGTTATCCAGGCAATATGATTTTTGATTGCATTAGCTGCATCGCTTTTCTGTTTCAAGAACTCGATAGTAGTGTAGCGGGTTTTATCATCTATGAAAGAAATAAAGTATGATTTACCCCCTAGTGATTGAACGCTTGAGGGTCCCCACAGGTCTGTATGAAATCTTTCTCCTCGACAAGTGGAACGAGAGCTGCTTATGTTTTTGAATGGGAGCTTTAATGCCTTTGCTGCACGACATGAATCGCAGTGTATTTTTGCAGGCGATTTTTGATCAATTGGCAACCCCGTAACATGGTTTCCAGAAATAAGTTTTTTCATTGACGTGACAGATATGTGACCTAGTCTCCGGTGTACTTCATCCCAGCTGAGGTATTTTGCAATATTTGCAATTTGACTCTCGTCATGTGTGAGCACCCGTCCGTTAAGAAAATATATATTGTGTTTACGTATACCGGTTGCAAGACATTTTAGATTAGAATCCATCAGTTTACATCCATCTTCTTGGATAGTAAATTTACCACCTTTATTTGTGAACTTTCCAATGGATAGGAGAACATTATTAATAGTGGGAACCCATTTTGCATTAGTCAGAATTAGCTTTGAGATGCAATTTCCAACTGTGGCTTCGATAATGACGTCCCCGGTTCCATGTGTCAAAGATGCCCCACCTATTCCAATTATTGTTTCCTTGTTAGGCTGAAAATTTATCAACATATTTCGATCAGGTACCACATGAATAGAAGCTCCGGTATCCACTATTATTTGGATACTTCGGTGACCATTGTCTTGGTTCCCAGGTGTAGCGGTAAATACATAGCCAACTTCGAGAATTTCCTCTTCTTGTGAGGTATTTGAAATAACTGAGTTGGCGTTGGATAATGTATTTTGTCTTGCTTTGTTTAGCTTTGTCTTTTGGCTTCTTTGTTTAGAACCTTTGCCATGCGCGCCGCCTCCTGATGACCAACATGATAGCCACCCATGTCCAGCTTTATGACAATTGTAGCATTTGCCATCGATATCGTGTTCTGGTTTTGGCGTTTGGTTTTCATCGGAACTTCTCACCGGAAGATTGCGGGCGACATTAGCAAACTGTACGTCTTCATCTTCTTGTGCTAATCGTCGATTGTTTTCTTCACGGATGAGTGAAGAAATTTCTGCAGATTGGAGTTCTTCGACATTTTGGAGACGCGCGAAAATTGTGGAGCGCCAGTTTTCCCAAGAGGACGGAAGTCCACTTAGAAGCAATAGAGCGAAGTATTTGTCAGGGAAGTCTTCTCCTAGTCTAATAATTTCTTCGTTTGCTGTTTCTTGTCTCGCCACGTAGTCTGCAACATCTGATCCTTCTGAACAATTAGTCTTAATCAGATTTTTGAGGGCGACAAGAATGGTAGTAGCTTTTCTTGGGCGATAAATGTCGTTGAGGAGCTTCCAAGCGCCAACTGGATCAGTCGGACGCATTTTAACAAGTTTAGCCCATTGATCTTGGTGAATAGTTTTCTTCAGGTAGTGATGTGCTTGCCTTGCTTCTCTGTCCCATGCAACTTGCTGTTTTGATCTTTTGGATATTTCGGTTGCGTCTTTTGACTTTAGGTCCGGGGGGCGAGGGTATGAGCCATCAAAAAACCTCCAATAATCAAACACATCCAGATCATTTCGAATGGTATCACTCCAGGCTAGCCAATTTTCGCTGCCGCTAAGTTTTGCGTCACCATAACTGTAGAAACAGTTCTGAGCCGCTTTATCTCCGGTACTAATAGACTCGGGGTATTCGTCCCAGTTGTTCGACATGTTTGATGATTTCAATAGATCGATCTTCTTTTCTATATTTCACTGATCACCGAATTGGTGCTGATAACGCTTGTTAAATATTGTTAAATATTGATCACAATTGATGGGAGCACGGTGTCAGTTGAATACTTCTATAATGAAATCGTATCTATGTTCATTTTCTTATTCTTTCTAACTACAGGATTTACTAGGCTTTTAATACTACGTCACAGAGAACGCTAGTGATAAATCATGTGGCAACTTGTTGGGGCAAAGAATCTAATCGCGGCTTCCTTACGAACTGTACTCCCTCAACAAAGACCACATCTTCACCGCCCACTACGGCATCCTCTCTAAATCTGCCAGGTGATGTGGATAAAGATGTTGATCGCGCGGGAACACAGGTGAGAAATATTGCTGATATTATTGCTCCGAATAAATGTTGCATCTTGGAGCTTAGGCCAGCAGTGAGTCGAGAATGGAAGTTTTGAGCAGCGTGTATTTTATCATCCCCTAACTTGGGAAATGAAAAAGTAGAGAAATTTGCGTTGCGCCGACTACACCCATCCGTGGACTTGAAAGAATCTTTTATCATAATTTAGCTACCAATTTTGATCCCTGATTGCTTCGTTTGATACTTGGCGATCCTTGAAGTGTTTCCCTGACAAGGTTCCCTGACTCGTAACACTCCATGACGGTCAGGGTGATGGTGCTCCTGAGTTAAACCTTACATGTATTATTTGACGGACTTTGTTCAAAGAGAATTATACATCATGGTCGACGGTGCATCCACTGAAACAAGCTTTGCCTTCCTGTTCTTGTAAATTTGAACGCACGATACTTGAGGGAAAAAATGCAAATTGAGCCTGCGTCCGTGGCAGCTGATATTGAGGTATGAAGTAGAGAAAGCATTTGCTATAGTGGGTAGCGATTCGAAGAATTCTTGAAGTTTAAGGTGTAATTATTTTATGATGATCGTCTGACCTTCACGCAGCCTCTTCAATACTGATCGAGGTCTGTAAAATGCTGTCATTACGATAGACCCATTATTCTCCGGAACGCTCAGGCGAATTTAAGTTTTGGGTATCTAATTGTACACACACAGTCTAAGAAGATATGATATGTATAAGTCAGTGCTGATCAGGGTCAGAAAGGCCTTTGGATGTTTGGATTAATAGTAGTTAAGAGCTTAATATTTAGTCGGCACGGAACGTATTATTCGATGTTGATGTTACGTGAGAAAGGAAAACAAACAATCTGGCATCAGCTTTAGATACCGTTCACCGAGGATAAACATCAGACACTCTGGTCAACGCCTGTCACGGATCTAAGTCTGAGACATTAATCTTGATCCACCACTGGGCCTTCCGTAGAAACGGTGGTGGGAAACCGAACGGACATTCGAGTTTAATTCTTATCATTACATAAGGCTTATGCTGGGATCAAGTGACCATAACTACAATCTCCATGTTCACTTTGGGGACAATACATGATCACACATAAGACCTAAGCCTAACAGCTGCACAAGACTAGTTGTTCGGGAATTTGAATGTGTCAGGCGTAGATATTGAATCAACTTGTGGTGAGATATCATTAGGGCTCTTGAGAACATAAGTGGAAGTCTAAACAGTTTTACAAAAGCTCACATTCGCTCAGATCACCATCCAGGTCTAGCACCTCACTCACTAATGCGAATACCCTACCGTTGGGAAAGCGTGAGAAACAGTACTTCAGATTGACAAATTAATCCACTGTGTCTTCGTTGGTCGACGAGGTACAAGGGTCTAATAACTCTACACCAGCGGTTGACTGTCTAGTAGGGCATTTGTCTTCATGGCCCAACTATGTGGAGATGCCAGCCTGGAAGACACACCTCAAAGCCATCAGACGCCGCGAAAAGCTACGCCACTACTAATGATTGCATGGATATGTAAACATTCTGGCACAGTACAAGTGGAGTCGACGCCTAGTTTACAGTAGAATAAAATAGAAAATCAATTTGCCTCCAATTAGATACCGATACATTTAAAGGAGAAGAATCAGGCACTCTCAAGAGGCAGGCACGTGCACATGAACTAAAAACAACGTCCGTCAAAATCCATCAAAGTCCTAGCAAAGCCGGGCCAGCATCATTACATTAATAAGAGGCAAATGCATCAGACCAAGCGCTTACTTGGAACAGAGATTTTCTGAGTGAAGAAGTACGGTGCCCATATGGATGTCCGTCCCATAACATACAGCTTATGATAACACCTTGCCCCAATGGACCAAGATAGCGGCTGAAGTGCTACGAAATCCATAACTCAATCTTCAAACACTTTGTTGAATAATACCAAAAACTATTGCTAGATACACATTGGATGCAAATTGCGTTACCTGGGGTTTTTTGGTTTTTTCTGATTTTAGGTCCTAAGCTATGCTCTATATCGGAGGACAAGACTTAACACCTGTACGCGGTGTCCTCTACGAGCCTGGGAGTGAAATATTCTCCCAGAGCCAAGTTCAGTCAAATTTCGCAGTACCAAAGAAGCTGGCCCACGAGGCAATGATTCAAAAATTTCCGCCATGTCAAATTTTCGCTCCCAACAAGTTCGACTTCCATCTAAATCTCATCAAGCTTACAAGTACGGCTTATTACATCCTCGTTTCAATGACCACACCTCTTATCAACTATTCTCTGGCCTCAGCTAGCCGCCAAATACACGCTCACGCCGATATTTATACCCGACGGAGGAAACAAAGCGTGGCGCACAAATCTGGGAGACAGTTCTTTGGGATGGACGTGAGAGGGATCAGGACAAGTTTTCAAGATGACATGAAGGATGGATATAATCTCGACGGGCGTGTGATTTAGAATTTTGGCAAGGTTTTACAAATCGAGCTTTGTGTGCGCGCCAAATCTTTGCCTGCGAGAGTGTAGCTGACACTATAAAATAAAGCCAACGATGTAAGGTGCCGCGGTCCGCCTCTTGGTGGTGTTCTCCGGTATAGTTTGAGTAGCCTGGGCACCTACTCCACCTGAGAAGGAGACGCCTGAGACCAAATTTTGCGTGGACAAGATTCAGTGGATGATGAAGGCATCTCTGGATAACTCAGGGTTTTTGAGACGTTCCCCTGGGTGGGTATTCACGGATGAGGGTTCGCTTGGGGTGAAGAAAAAGCCGCCAAAAGTTTGCAGTGGTACTTGCAACAGAAATCTGAGGCATGAGTGCTCTTCTTGTACCTTGAGTCATCTATTCTGTACTTTTCTTTGATATTGTTTCATAGCTAGATAGCTGCATACACAATTAAAATCCGATGCAAAAAAAAATAAGGTTGAGTTCTCAAGAGAGAAAAGTTACATAATTCAGAGTTATGGCTATTTGTACTTCCTCTCTAGACCACTCAATCCGTATCCTATGGATGAGTCTGATACCATGCCTTACCACTGCCTTTTATTAACCCATTTTGCCACCCAACTCGACTCTCTTACTTGGCCACAGTGCAGCGCCGTCTCGGATCCGTGGCCAGTATCACAGGTGCAGTGATACTTAATTGCTTGGTACAAGGTGATATGGATCAATCTCTTTTCTGCACCTCTAAGTCAGATAAGGTCTTCGGATAAGTTGGACCGCAGTGAAACTGTAACGAGATGGGATTATGTCAATCAAATAGACTCAGCCGGTATGTTTGACAAAAGAAGTTCTTGTGCGTCTCCCTCATGATGTCTCATCTTTATGTACATACATCAAATCCTCAAACTCCGATCTCACCCTTTATCCTTAATCTAGACTACTTGACTTTTGGATACTTTTACGATGCTGACCCCATGTCAGAAACTGATGACATTAATTCTCTTTCATCGGGGTTCCCAAAGCTGACTCAGCCTCCGGTCAATTGTGTCTCTCTTCCCGGCTTTCCACTAACTCCGATACACAACTCAAGTGAATACCACCTTGCAAATTCAGAATAAAAAATCATAAATTAACTATTATGTATCCCAGACAGAGGGAAATTCTCGTCAACAGGTGATGACTTGAAAACAAATTTTAATTAATACTAGAAACATGAGCAAGCAATTTGAATTTAAAAATTCAAGATAATAATAAATGATGGAAATCGAGGAGAAGATTAAGTCTGTAATTTTGACTCACTTAAGTATCAGAGCGAATAAAAGATTGGCGGTGCTCGCAATGTACCATTTTAGAAAATCTGGATTTTTTATCGATGTTACCGATGACTTTAAAGGTGCAAGGTTTCATCTCTAATTTCGCTCGGAGTCTTAAACACCTATTCTAGGCATGGCAGCAGCTCCTTTGCCAAATATTCGGCAAGGACTTGGGGTACACACCTAGTACCAAAAATTATGTCATAGACATAGGGTTTAAGATTAGTGGATCATCCAGGAACGCCCTCGCCTATATTACCTATATATATTTTTCGATTCTGCCTTCGACCTTTCCTTCGATTATCGGCAGCCTTAGCAATAATTGTGATAGCAGTTACAACCAACACTAGTATGGCAGCAATAGTTGGGATCTAATACAATTATAAGTTAAGAATTCACACATTGACTAAATCAAGAAAGTTAAAATAACGACATCCAAGACTTACAAGGATGGTCCGTCTGCGATATGTTTCAAGGGCAACTGAATCGTTGTAGGGACAAGTATTGTTCTTGCCCCCTATCACCCAACAACCCTCTACATCCATACTATCAAGTGCAACCCAGCATTTGGCATTTCCATTTTGACTACCTTCGATCCGACGCATCATTTGCGTCAAGTAGGAATTTTCCAAAGCTGTACGTGGGGCTGCGAAAGTGTAACCATTAGGGCAGGAGTTAGCAGCAAGAGCAAATTTTGTGGGCCGCGATGTGTAAGTCCAGTTATATGGTTGACCATAAGCACGACAGGCACCAAAGTTGTACTGCAGGCAGTCCGATACAGCCCAGCGACCAGATAGATGGAGTTGAGAAGTAGCACAACGATAGGTAGGTCCTTTTCTGGTAGAGTTTGTATTAGGCAGCCTTTTGTATTTTCGTGGCTCTTTTGGTGCCCATGACCAAATAGTGCTATTTGCGTAAGCACCATAAGGTGTTTGGTTGATGGCTGTCGTGTTCAAAAGTGTTACGTTTAAGAAAGGAGATACCCCACATGTGCTCAGATTAGAAGCGTAGCTTAGGAGAGGTAAAATATCTATTCAGGTCAAATTAGGTAACTTTTGATGGTGTTTCGTTCTTACTTTCTTGATTAAATGGAGGGTGTTCTTCATTTGACGGTGTTGTCATGATCGCCCAGGATAAATTACTGGGATTAATTTCTGGTCTATCGCTCGGCCATAGACACCCTTGATCCAGCTGCTCCACATCTGTTTCCAGAACTTCGTTACTGAGATAGCCTGACGGGAATATTAAGTCAGAATCGCCACTTAAGTTGTATGCAGACATTTGAGGATCGATTGATCCCCATCCTAGCAAGAGACGCTTATTCAATGCAAATTCGACATAACTTTCAGCAGGCCAGCCATCGATCGACGAAGCAATTCCAGATTTATCAACTGTTTCGGTGTAATAGTCGTGAGTAGTTCGATAACGCGGGTTGACCTTGTACCAAGATTCGTTGAGATTTGCACGATCAGACTGTAGGTCGTTGGGCGTGTAGAAATACTCTGACAAATTGGCAGAGAAAGTCTGTCCCACAAGGTTTTGAGGGCTAGGAAATACATTTGGATTCGATTCAAGTAAACCCGTTCCATTTACAGTAGCAGCAGCATGTAAGTTAAGAATGATGTACAAGATGCGCGCCTCAAGCACACTATCGCTGTCCTTTATGTAATTCAACAGCCTGATTACAAATAACCTTAGATTCAAAGAGCTTGAGCACATGTAAGGTCCTATATTCATTACAGAACTATTGGCCTTGTAAGAAGTGGGCATGATGGGAGACCTTGAAGTAGACAAAGAGATTGGATTATCTGCTGGTGTGTCTAAAACTACAGTCGAAGCAGTTGGAGAAGAGCTTGGCTTTGCAGTTGTGCTCCCAGTGATATCTAGTGGAATTGACGTTGGAACAAGGGATGTCGAAGTGTTCGAAATTTTTGCTGGACAGAATGAAAAATTTCCTGTGTCTTCTTCCCAGTAGAGATCGATTTGTATCCTCCTGAATCCCATCTCCATAAGGTTGCGAAAACAGGTGTTAAGGTCTTCATCATCGCCATAGTTGAGGTTGGAAAAGCAGGCAGCTGTGAGAGATACGCTTGGGTTTGTGACAAAGTTGATAGGAACAGTAAGGCTAAGATCTCTCTGAGTCTAGGAATTTTAGCACGAGATGTCGTAAACTGAAGTTTACTTATACCAAAAATAAGACATTGTCTCCAGGTTGGGTTATAGTTTCAGAGTCATTCGCGGTCTGGTTCATTTCAACGCGGAATATCCTATCAAGGCATGCATAGACAAAATTAAGCTCAAGAATTCATGCTTTTCAGTATATTAATCTTCCCCAGAGGGAGAAAGCGTAAGATAGATCGATAAAGGTGGAAAAAAGGTGGGCTATAATCAATTGAACTCTAGAATTTCCTGCCCCGACATGAATTTTTCCGAAAGACGCATGTGATATAACGTTGTATATATTAGTGTCCGCTGAGTGTAAATAGTTGATGCGATCGTAGATTTACAGGTAATCCATGTCCCAGTGCTAGAGAAATTGACGCGGTGTTTTAACTTACGGCATACGGATAAGCAAATATGGTTTGTGGCTGGCAACCAGCCAGCAAATTTTATCTAAGCCACGGTTTGTTTCTTTTTGACCTCGTACACGGTTATCCTTGCAAAAAAATGCAACAAAAGATAATAAAGAAGGCTAGGAAAAGACCCTATATTGAGCAGCTCCCATCTAATATTCGGCCCAAATACTGAAGGTTACAAGGAATCATATGACGGAAGTAATTGTTAGATGTCGGAGATGCAGAGCTGCACGGGCTGAACAAATCACGATTTCTGGTTAATTGACTCAGAGATATGTAATCAAGCCAAGATGTTCGCCACTAAATGTTTATGTTGCGCAGCAAATACGAGTCACCGTTAGACTATATTTCCAGCTGGTGAAATAATTAAATTCTTTCTCGGCATCGTCGAACAAAGCGAGTAGCATTCCGAAAATAAAAGGTGTTGTGTCTCACTAGTAGCCGAAACTGCAGTTGACTAAGCGGATTACTCGGGCCTGCTAAACCTATTAAAGCTGTGTCTTAAAATGGGTAGGCACTATGGCCAATCAGTAACTGATTTGAGGGATGCGGTGCGAGCAACGTCGGTATGACCCCTAGCTTTTCCATTTAAGTTTGACGATCATAAAGCTACTTAATAGTATATATCATCACATGACAACTAAAAATTGGTAAATAACTAATTCGCCGTATTTTATCTCCGTCATTTTATCGACGTATCTGAGTCCATGAATATGTGTGACATGCAGATCGTCTCTGCCTACAGGCCAAGGATAACTATCCAGTAGTAAATTCCTTCCTATGCTTCCCATACAGCTCCCCTAAAAAAGCACCTCCCTTATAAAGTCCTCATTCGATCATACACTTAGAAAGGCCCTCTTCCTTTCATCATCTCCATTCTCCAGCCCACATAACGATGGCCATTTGCTGGTATATGGCAGCCGAGAAGAATCGCAAAACCGCTGGGTGCAGGGCTCTTCTATTACCGACACTAGGACTAAATCCGAAGACATAGTGACCCTTCTAAAACGTTCGAAAAGGCCGACCAGCTGGGCGCTACAGACTTGTGTATACCTCGGGGAATTCACACTCTGCCTTTCTAGCCTCCTTCCAACTCCTTCCCGAAGGCCGTGCTGAAATTTCAGAAAAGTCTTGACAGACTGTGATTGCTATATGGTAGCTTAGCTCAACTTCTTTTGTTCCGTCCAGGGCTCTGGGGAGTGCCGTTGACTCAACGATAATAAAAGCCCTACTGGCTAATTTGCCAAAGCCTTGGTCTTGGTGCCCACAAACGTTTAAATGTTGAAAACCCCTCGAAAATTTTAGTCCCAGCATGATCTTCAAGGACCTGTTACCCCTCTAGTTCCACGTCTCAGCCACCTGTCCTTCCTCAAAGTGTATAACCTCATTAAAGCAACAGTCCCCCATAAACTAGGACACACGCTTTGTATTTTTCGACTTAATTTCCTCCTCGCAGGTATACATAGCGTCGTAAATTTGTAGTCGGTAATGGCCGGTAACGAATGAGGAAAATTCCTGTTTGCAATCGGAGTAACGCCTTTATTGATCGTTGAGGCGAAGCGGTGTGCGGAGAGGTTAAGGTAGATGACTCTCGTGAAAGTGATAAAACCAACATTGATGAGAAGTCGCCGATTATAGATAAGCTTTTGTTTGCTTTCGACTTCGAATCGGATGCGATTCTTGTTGGCTATCCCAGATATGCAGAGCATACTGAGTGATTACACCGGCACTACTGGAAGGTGCATCGCCTTTGCCGGCGAATTCATTGATTGATGGGAGCTTTTCAGAGGCTTAGAAATTAATTTGCTACCCGAGGCTTTCGCATCCTTGACCTACAGGTACAAAGTACCCTTTTCATTCGATCGAGGATAATTTATCACACGAACCGGTGTCTACGCCAATTAATACTGAAGGTTATTATATCTTCACCTTTCGAATATGTCAACCCGTGAACTTGCCCTTCGTACGCTACACCTGAAGCTCTGTCCATCTCCTGCTACTTTCTCTCAGCGCCGGGAGGTTCTCCGCACAATCAGCACATATGGTGAGGTAACTATGTTTCGTTCTTTAAAAGTAAGTGAAGCATTCCAAATGAAAGTTTATTAACTACAACTTTGATGGCTCACAATAACTGCTGGTAGTATCACCCCATAAGTCCCATCAGCGATGCCTTCATGGTTATTTTTTCCACTCCTGTGGCAGCACAGCAGTTACTAGATGCTTCGCCCGTCATTTATCGAGTCGTCTCATCTGACCCCAGAACAAAAACTACTGCATCAAAACATACAGAATTTGAGCAAATATTTACAATTAATGCTTCGTCAACTTCTTTTAATCACAAGAAATTCCTCAGTTCAAGATTTACAAATCCACTCCACGGACCTTTCTTCCCTGTACATACTTCGAAAAGTTTCATTGGATCCGCTCTTTCTCGTCATATCTCGAAGGACTCTATCAGGGCAGCCGGACTACTCGATTGGGAGTCAGATCGAGGAAGAGGTATACTAAGGATAAGATCAAAAGAAAATATTAAAACACCGGGAATTATGTCCCGAGATATAAGTGCGTTTCTAGACAGTGAAAACGAGAAAAAATAAATGTATGGCAGATTATTTACTTCGGACAACTCAAAATGCAGAAACTCAATTATTTTTGAGCCCCGCACTTCACATCAACGGATATATCACAGGGCAGCATTTTCCAGTATATATATGGCAGCAAGCCTAGATAAGTTTCTAACAAAGTAAAAGACTAAACCTTCGACATAAAACTTAGAATAAATCTAGCTCTCATAAGCTTGTAAAAAAGTGGAGCACTTTTCTCAGCCTTCAAATTGCTTTGAACATCCGATTTAGATCTGACTAGTCGGAAACGAGAGTAGGATGATTTATATCATTAATTTATTCAAGCCAAGATTCTCTTGAACTGAACGACTAATTACTATTATAACTATTCAATAACAGCCGAACGAAGATAAAAAAAGTAAGCTTCATCAAATAAGATTCTGTCGGCTTAAGTGATGTAAGCTCTCTATGCTAGAGGGCAGCCATTCATCATGGAGTTGAAACTAGAAAACTACGTATACCCCGCACAAATAGTATTTCACATAAATCTATGGGCACCAGCTAGTTTCATAAGGTTCTACGTCTGCATAATCATAGAAGGACTAAGTAGGAAACTACTGATCTGAATATATCAAATTCAACTAGTTATGAGTTCAATTGCAAAGGCTCTCAATGGTATATGGCTAGCTCTACCTATTGTGAAAATTTTTTCAAGTAATCCGAAGGAGGACTCAGCCCCAAAACTACTTTTTACAAGATAAGGTATGATCTAAGCTACCATTTCTCGTTGAAGAAAGGTTTAAAAGGTTGCTTACGGCAAAATTTAAGGACAGGATGAAATATGGATTTTCATAACAACTTGTGCTGAACAATTTATCAATAGCCATTTTCAAAAAATTATGCACATATAATACCGCATTTGATAAATATTCAGATACGATAAAGCAAGGGATTCACAGCATGATTTCCAAGTTTCTAGCTAACCACCCCCTGAAATAAATTACGTATTTGAAATACGATATTTTTCAACACAAAACAAAGGATACAAAGATTTACCAAAGATAGTTAGATTATAAGCAATAAAATACCAGTGCTTAAAGTACTTTTCCAGGCAGGCTAGATAGTATTGTGATATTTAAATGAACTGGACTGTCTACTTTGTTTCTTGAAAAAATGGCCACGTTTCGAAGTCAGGTCAAACAAATTTTATCCAAAATACTGAACTTGTGGTGCTGATTGAGAGCTTATTTATACTAGATGAACATTCAACTAACGGCTCTAAAGTGAAGCCGGATGTGTATACACAATTTCTTGTCTCTAACCACGAACTCCATGATTATATCAAATTTTCGCAGAATCTTAATGGGCAAGTAGAATACCGTGCGTGTTGGCCTTCCAGTGCGGTGTCAGAAAGCTTAGATATCCTCTACTCCCTTCAGCATGTAGGCATATCAGACTTATAAATGAAAGGTTATGAGAATAGGAATTGGACAAGTCACAGGTAGTATATTATACCTTTGCTGAGTGATATAGTTAGAGATAAATTATGTTTGGGTGTCATGATTTAATGCACTCAGCGACCCATAAAGTGTAGAGAATGAGTTCTCGTGTTCATCTAATTTTACCAAGACTCTCATGATATCATTTCATATCCTTTTACAAGAAAGATGGCTCAATTCTACACAAATTGTACTTTATCTTAGCAAGGAAATAATGACCCCTCAGTCATTGAGGTTTTAGAGAGTATTGATTCAAGTCGATTGCGATGTGAAACTAAATATAGAATTTGAAGTCATGTGCGTATCAACAACGTGACCTACTTGATAGCCCCAATAATTCTAACTTCTATTAGTCACCATATCCCCTGAGGGATAGGACCATAGCCGTAGCTGAAGCCCGGTAGACCTTTAAAAATAAATATATAATATTTTAACTCATAACATGTCACTTCTAGCCCTCGCCTTCGGAAAATGGGTCGAGCTGATATGGCTCTTCGAAATCCAAGGAGCCCATTAAATATTTCCAAGTGAAAATTTGCGATCTGGTGCGGGATTAATGTTAGATGGAAGGATTTATTATTATTTACTTTTGCTGCGGGTATAATTTAAAACTACTTGTATAAAAAAGCGAAGTTCCTGGTAGAGGGAAATTTTCTATCTTTAAATTGGAAGGCAGAGTGGCGGACAGCTTTTATTTTATGATTTTAGGTCCTAAGCTATGCTTTATATCTTCTAGGAGTCAAGGACCGGTTTACACGGCCGAAATCATGCTTCCCACATGCAGAACCCGGACTCATCGCGTGAACCACTACACAACCAGTAGCAAGATAGAAAAGTAGAATAAAAACTCCCACAAACTCCCATAACCAAAATTCAAAACCTAATAAACCTATTTGTGGTTGGCAAATGACACTCCTTATCTCGTTTTCCTACCTGTTATGCTTCGTGCTGTGATCTAATTTACGCCGTCTCCGCTGAGAGCTGGAAACGGAATCAGGGGCAGAAAGCTGTTTGTTTTTTGTTTCATCAACGTGCTAGGTAAAGTGACACCTGTCGCACTCCTACTGGAGCTTGAGCACGAGTGGGGCCGGGCTGGATCAAGTTGACTACTATGAAGTACGTCTACCTCATCCCACCTAAATGACCAGACCATCTCAGACTTCACCCATGTGTTGAATCATACTAAGCCTGTCGAAATTTTAGCTCTGTATTTATATTTATTGGGCTAGGTGACTAGCGTTTGCATCTGGGATGATTGCCACTTAATTTCTGTTGAACGATTAGTCAGCACATACCCGAGAAAAGTAGATAGTAGAATTGGATAGAGAGGAGGGAGAAATAGACACATAAATTTTACACCAACCATCAATGCCACTACTACAGTAGAGAAATGATCATTCCTGTTTTTAACAACACTGATTAGTGGTTGAGTTTAAAAACAACCACAGGACAGCCAGGTTTCAGAAGAGACAGGACTTGCGACACCAGAACTTAGCCCTGAATGTAAGGAACCCGTATCAACTTCTATAACTTTTCAACACAACCTTTACAGTAAATTAAATATTTGCTCATTCAAACCATTATCATGTCGTAATTGTTCCCGAAACATCTCTCAGTAACGGCCGAATCAGTCGATAAAGAAATATGGGGAAAGAGTTTTAACTTCGAGGGCCCAGCATTACTTACTGAAATGGTTGTTAATAAATAAATATCACACACCAAATTATGGTACGAGAAAGAAGACTATAAAGACTATGAATTGTGGGAAGCGTTTAGAGTAGACTTTGAGGGATAGACAGTAGAAATCTTCAACATGGGGGATACTAAAATTCGGCGCGACTTCAGGAATTTTCTAGTACAACATGGGGTCTACATTCCAAGAGATGAAGGAAAAGTTTCCGATGCTTTGTCCAAGCTCGTCAGTGAAGAGAATTTCCATGAACGGACAGAACAAGAGGTCAAGGAATACATGTAGAATGTAAAAGATTTCTTCTCAAGATTCAATCCAAGTAGACAGAATACGCTAGCAGTACCTACTCTCTAAGGTCTTCTACATGAAAAAATGCCTCAATCTAGCTCAACCAATATTGGTATCAAATCAGAGTCGTCCCCTCCTACAAAAACATTCAGACTACAAGCCCCAGGTACCTCCCCGTATGCTTTTCAAAGCAAAGGACCTAATATCCCTCTAATTCTATAAGCAACAATCCCGACAAAACCTGAAAGCACGCGATTCGCATCACAATTAAACTTGATGCCATCTCCTCTTCCAGTATTAACAACTAAGCTCCTTACTGATTTAATGAAAGTTTACCTAAATGACACAAGGAAGTACTCTGGAAAACTTTACGACACTCTCAACACGAAGCTTCAGATTTTCTATGATAAATATCAAAAATTTGGGTTGGGAGTCGATCAATACCAAAACGCTGTCACGGTTTCAGTACAAAATGCATGGGCAATCTTGTAAGTACATTGTATTAATTATAATTCTCTGGGGAGAGAATTCCTACAGCTAGACTACAAATATATATTCAGTCTAAGATAATCCCCTTCTATAAGGTTCCCTGTGTAACCAGAATTGATTGGAAACTTCGACGACTCCCTAGAATACTCTTGATACTCCTGTCATCCTCATGAACATTTTGTATGCTTCCAGAAGGTTCATTGGGAATCCTCTAAGCTCTGGGTATTTTGAGATCCTTCCCGAAGATCCCCGAAGATCCCCTTGGTGTCGTTGCCTACGCTAGCCAGCGTAGGCTACAGGAATCCATAGGCTTAGCAGCCGTTACAAACGCCTAATCCATCATGCCAAAAGATCGCGCCAGCTCTTTTCATTACGACCGGCTGGCTAGTAATGGTTATAAATTCATGAAAATGATAAGTATAACCAAAGCTCACTTCGAAATAGAGGAGAATAAGCAGCTATACATATGGGAGTGGAGGGAAACCACATTGCCTACTGTTATCTCCCAATATTTTTCTGCAACGCGATTAGACTGTCTCCAAAAGCTTTTTGATAAGCTCCAAATTGTTCAACGAGGTTTATCAGAGACATATCAAACAGAGTATGGCCTACGCGATAAAGTAATTAATGCTTGAAGGGGAGTCGCAGAATGTAACTTAGCCCTATAAAACTCTGCTAACACCTATGAGGCTATCTGTGCACAATTAAGGTCTGCAGTTGGTACAGCAGCAAGATCTCAAAATTCACAACATTTTGTCTCTAATAACTACAATCCTAAAAATGATGCGGCTCAATATGATCAAAACCGGACTGAACGTACATATGGAGGACGTGATAGTAAATACGATTCTGGCAATTTTAAGATGAGTCGAGAATCACGAAATAACTACTTAGGAGGAGGCTATCCTCATAATGGTAACTCACACGGAAGCCATAAGCACAGGAATAGATTGATTTCCTCGCCTAGACAGAAAAGGTGTTTTATCTGTAAGAAACCAAACTGTTGGTCGAATAAACATACCGACAAGGAACGTCAAGAAGCATTCAAAAAGCTCTGCCAACACTCGTAGGATAATTCGATATCATACTTCCAAACATTTCTTGTAAATTTCGAAGGAATAGGATGGTGGTCTGAAGAAATTGTCTTAGATGAAACGGAACAATTGCTTATGAAAATGGAGATTGATGATCTACAAAATCGAAACTTCTTTACAGAGTTTTGTTAAATTTATGGTGCTCACACTGTAGCAAATCTCAAAGATCAATCGGTATTTCATCCGATCATTGAAACAGATGTTTTCAAGGAACCAAATGTCGACTCTGTTGTCATAGCTATACAGCTGAATACAATATGAATTTAAAAAAAAAAATTTAGACCCTGCTTTTAGGCTCACCAATGATTCAGCATTCACTTTAAATGACCGATACACTTCAGTTACCTTCCAGCGGACCATGCCTGATACTGGTGCCGCTGGCGTATCAACAGTTGGGGCTTCTCAATAGGCTGCGCTGTAGCGGCTCAACCCTTTGGCTCAGGTTGACATCTCCACGGCTGGGAAACATCGAATTTAATTTGGGAAGGCGAGGTACTGTCGCAAAGTATCGTTACTGTTCCGACGCCTTGTGATGGCAGTCAAGCCTAAGGGTTCCTGTAGCCTACGCTGTCTAGTGCAGGCAATTATACGAAGGGAGGTTCCTGGGAAGATCTTGGATAATAGGGAACCTAGATGAAGCATATTGTACCTTCAAGATCGCCCATGCATTTTGTAATGAAACCGTGACATATTATAATTCTTTCATTTTAATTCAGAACCGCAGTCAGTCACAATTATTCAGAAAATCAAGCAGTTCAGTCAGTCAGTTCAGCTCAATCAACCAGTCAGATCAGTCAACCTTGGTGCTAAGATGAAGTGGGATCATTGCAACATTTCCACGAAGAAAAATGTTTCTCTAAGGGCAACATGGAATTCAGAAGATCAGCTAGCAAAGCTTCGGGAAGAGGGAAGTTGCTTCAGGTGTGAGAAACGGGGATGTATGTCTAGGGTGTGCCACCTTCTTCCAGCAATTAATCTACGAAGGATCAAGAAACGTTTACTTCTTTATACAAAAAATATGGAAGAAGATCCCTATGGTGACGGTCTAGGTCCTATTGACCCAGCAGTATACGAAGTGGATCTATATAGCATTTCTCCAAGTCCATAAGTCCTGCTAAGGAAATTCGGCAAACGAGAGATCGAAGAGATAGAAAAGATTGGTCAACCCAGAGGCCTATCATAAAGAGCTCTCTTACGGATCATGAAATGAGGATGACCACATCACCACTCCTTGTTAATGCAGTGATCAGTGACAGACCGCTCAGAAGAGAAAGGAGATGTTCCCGATCAACCCCATCATTTGTGAAGAAGGATGCTTATATCAACGAAATTGTGCATGATAATGAGTATCCTCGCTCTAAAAGGGAAGATTTTGTGGAGCCAATAATATTGGACGAAGAATTTTCAGAAATGACGACAGTAGCTGAACAGGAGCCGAAGATGAACACAAATCCATTTCTAGTCAATACATTAGTTAACGACGTCACTGTGGTGCAAGCCTTATTTAACAATGGATGTCTGTGTTCAGGTATCATCGACGAAGAATTGGCAGTTCTACTGAGTTTACCGTGTAAACCTATATCTCCCCGAACCCTTCAGACAGCAGAAAATTCATCAGAAGTCAAACCAATTGTGAGAAGCATCACTTGGGTCTCTATAGACCTCGATGGCTATGTTACTGAGAAGCTATGTCTGTATGTAGTACCGCACAGTACACATCAAATGATACTAGGAAAGAAATGGTTAGAAGACCAGGATGCAGTAATTCACTCCAAAGAGCAACGGCTGGAACTTAGGAAGAGTGGTGACTCTGTTTATAGCGCTCGGCGCTGGCGTCAGAATTTGAAGGGAATAAATGAGCCGGAATTTTCTCCTGCTGAAGCCTTATCTTTTCTGGAGAAGGAAGTCTCCGTATGCAAGGCTTCTTTAGACGACATAAATAAGGCACTCCGTACGAAACCTTGCCTCAAAATCTCCGAAGCTCGAGACCGACTGCCGGGCCCAGTGAAAAATTTTGCGCGCCTCTTCTCTGATGATAGCGGCGCTAACGATCTTCTGCAAACTCGAGGTCATCTCGACCATGATATAAACCTTCTAAATGAAGATGGGAAGCCAGTCCAACCGCCTTGGGGCCCTCTGTACAGTTTGTCGAGAGAAGAGCTTCTAGTGTTGCGCAAGACATTGATAGAACTTCTGGGTAAGGGATGGATTAGACCCAGTAGTTCGCCAGCGGCATCGCCCGTGTTATTTGCCAGAAAGCCAAATAGAGGGCTACGATTTTGTGTGGATTATCGGGGGCTAAATGCGATTACCCTTCCAGACCGGTATCCGCTTCCTTTATTTAAAGAAACTTTGCGACAACTTTCAAAGGCTAGGTGGTTCACGAAGCTAGATGTGAAGTCAGCTTTCCATCGTATTAGAATCAGAGAGGGAGATGAATGGATGACCGCCTTCAGGTGTCGCCATGGTCTTTTGAGTGGCTTGTTACGCCATTTGGCCTTGCAAATGCACCTGCAACATTCCAGTGATATATCAATGTGCAACTCTGAGGACACCTTGATGTTGATGCGACGGCATATATGGACGACGTACTGGTATACATGAATGGAAGTGAGGATAATCACTGGAGAACAGTTCAAAGTATATTGGGAAAGCTAGAAAAGGCTGGCTTATACTTGGATATTGATAAATGCGATTTTCTGTGTCAAAAAGTAAGATATCTAGGATACATCATGAAGGCTAGGGATTCGGTGACTGTGGACCCTGATAATGTTAAAAGTATTATAGAGTGGAAGGCACCTACATTGGTAAAAGGTTTCCGATCATTTCTGGGCTTTGCAAATTTCTATAGATGTTTTATTGACGGATTTTTGGAAATTACTGCGCCGCTGACTAGATTGACAAAGAAGGATTCCGTTTGGAGATGGGGACCTGAGGAGAACGAGGCGTTTGAACGACTAAAGAAAATATTTTCTACGGAGCCGGTGCTAGCGCAATGGGATCCCGAGCGGGACACAGTGATGGAAGCTGATTGTTCTGGTTATGCATTTGGTGGTTGTTTATCGCAAGTAGACAGGCATGGTTGCCTGAAACCGGTAGCTTACTTTTCTAAGCGCCTGAGTGGTGCTGAGGCAAATTATCCAATTCACGACAAAGAAATACTAGCCATAATCACGTGCCTGCAAGAGTGGAAAGCCGAACTCCGATCAGTTGCCAAGCCGTTCACAATATTGGGTGACCACAAGAACTTGGATTATTTCATGAGCAAGTGATTACTCAATGAACTTCAAGCTAGATATTACGACGTTTTATATCAGTTTAACTTCACTCTTAAATGGCGACCCGGCAATTCTCGCGAACGACCAGATGCTCTCTCAAGACGCGATAAAGACAAGCTCCATGACCTGGATGACAAACAAACCATGGATAGGATTATGCAGTTATTACCGACTGTCAACGCGTCACCTGTGGAGGCGCAACTTGGTGTATCAAATGGTTCAGGCAGCCCAGTTATAGATCCAGCAGCTTCAGCAAGAATATCAGATGACGAAGAGATTCAGGCACTTTGGAAACAGGGTGTCAACTACGATAGGGATTGACGACGAGCGCGCGATGCTGTCCAGCATGGAGAGAGAAGTTTCCCACCGGAAATTGCTCAGAAGTTAACCGCTAACATTGCAGAGTGTACGGTTGCCGCAGATAGCGTTTTTCGTGGGAGAGAAGGTTGAATTTGGGTTCCTGATTACGAGCTACTGAGAACGGCAATAATGCAGCAGACGCACGATAGCAATCTAGCGAGACATCCTGGCAAGGATACAATGATTGGCATACTTCTAAGGCGATGGTTCTGGCCAAAGATGAGGGAATCAGTCCGTCGGTTTATAAGGAATTTTGATGTTTGCGGTCGAACAACCGTTTGGCGTGAAGCAAAGACTGGGTTTCTTCGATTACTGCCAATTCCTGATCGAATAGGAAGCGAGTTCACAATTGATTTTGCTACAGATATGCCAATTTCGGAGGATTGTACCAATATAATGGTAATAACAGATCGGCTATCGAAAGATATTTTTCTTTTTGGTACAAAAACAATGGAAGCTGCACCAAGCGCGAAAGTATTTATCGACTGATATTACCGTTACGTTGGCTTTCCACGTTATCTGATGAGTGATAGAGGTAGTGACTGGGTAGGAAAACTCTGGCAAACCTTCTGCCAATTGACAGGAATTACACAACAATTAACTACGGCGTACCATCCACAATCCAATGCAAGTGAAAGAGCAAATCAGGAGCTGTACAAGTACCTACGTACATTCACTTGCTATTCACAAGACAATTGGATGGAACTGTTGCCTGAAGCACAACTGGCATTAAACTCACGACCGAGTTCAGCAAATGGGGGATAAAATCCATTCTTCCTATAGCACAGATACGATTTGGATCCTCTAGCAGAGCCCACACCCATCTCGGAGAATGGTTCTCGACACCCAGGACGTCTATCTGCTCAGTATTACGTGAAGAGGTTGAAGGATGCGCAAGATTTTGCACAAGCAGCAATGGCTTCAGCTCAACAGCGAAATGAGGGGAATGCAAACCGTAATCGGAGACAACCGGAGCAGTATAAGGTTGGCGACAAGGTTTGGTTGGACCTCGGAAATATAAATACACCTCTGCTGTCCAAGAAGCTAGCCTGGCTTCATGCGAAGTATGATGTGATCGCTGTTCCTGACTCACTTACTGTGCAGTTAAACGTCCCAGGAAATATCCACAACAGCTTTTATGTTGAGTTGGTGAAGCGAGCTGGTGCAGACCCATTTCCGAGTCAGCGACGGGACGATGAACAAAATCTCGCTATTCTTGACGATGTGGGCGAGCAAAAATACGAATTTGACTCAATAAAACGAGCCAGGACAGTGAGACGCGGCCGTGGTAGTTTTAGACAGGCCTTGGTTAAGTGGACTGGCTGGGTAGAATCAACATGGGAGCCAGTTGAGTATGTCGTAGACACAGCAGCTTTGAAAGTATTTGAGGACGTATACAGCCCAATTTCAACAAACAACGGTCCTTCAGAGATAGGTTCAGGCAGATATTTTGGCCAAGCTGAACCTCATGTTCAAAAAGCGCGGAAGGAACGCAGAAATAAAAAAAACAAAATAGAGTTAATTTATGAGGAAGAGAGGGGGGATTGTGACGGCTGTCTAGCGCAGGCAATTATACGAATTGAGGTTCCTGGGAAGAGTTTCCACTAACACTCCATTTCTATTTTGCATCCAAAATATTGACAGAATGGGAGTCAAGGAGGATAAATTGGAGGAATTTCTGATACAAGGTGACAAAATTATGCCAATTATCCGCAGGTTTGGTCATCCATGGATGTCATTAAATCATCCAGAGCAGAGCATCGCATGGAATTATCTAACTGGACTAGAGCTACGTCAATTACACCGCCGCTTTGGACATTGTCAGAGCAGCATGTAGACAGCAGGGCGGAGTCAAGGGTCAAAGAGGAGATATCCAGGCTAAAGGGCGCCATCCTACATTATGCATGAGATAGTTGCATAACCACTCGGCCAAAAGGCCAGACCAGAATCATAGAACACTAGAATTCGGTTATCTCCACATATATAGATTATACAGAAGGCAATCCTGACATTACCCCTCCTATAATCTATAGATGTGCCCAACCTCCGCAGGCTCATCCGTGATTTGCTTCTTTTGGTCACCATCCTCGGCTTAACTTTCTTCCGGAATCAGAGATTACGGTAGCACGTGATACTCCCGAATTTATTTCACGAATGCAGAACATTTCGCAAAAATGCCATGAAAATATCACATTAGCTCAAGAATTTCAAGCTACATACGCAAATGAAAAACGCCTACTTGCACCAAGATATAAGGTCGGAGACCGGGTATATTTATCTCTAAAAAACATTCGTTTATCTAGACCAACAAAAAATTGGATCATGTCAGAGCTGGCCCTTGGCAGATAATTAAAATTAAAACACCTCTCGTCATGAAACTAGACCTACCGGCCCAATGGAAAATTGATAACAACTTTCACGTAAATCTTTTAAAACCAGCATTTGTTGGGTTCAAGAGCCAGCAGCAAAGTCAACCCCCTGCAGTCGAAATATCAGATGAAAATTTAGATACATATGAAGTAGAGACTATTTTAGACTCTAGAACTCGTCGGAAAAAAGTTCAATACTTGGTTAGATGGACAGGATATGATGATACTACATGGGAGCCTCTTAGCAATCTAACAGGCTGCGCAGACCTCTTAAAAGAATTTCACGGCCTTTACCCTAGCGCGGCTGGCTCGACGGAGCTCGCAAACTGAAAAACGGGAGGGGTAATGTAAGGATTCCCTGTTTCATTCTTAATTTAGTATATATTTTTAGTCTTCTTCCAAGCGGCTATGACAATACCGTAGCTCTTGGCACTGGGTACTCTATTATTAGGATAAGACTTATGTCATGATGGAACAATGGAAGGAAATCATGTAAATAAATAAGGGCTTGGTCTACTGAAGCTGAGCTCTCCACGCTTAGTTTTCTGTCACAACCACCACCTTCGGATTACCTCGGATTACCTCTTGTACCTTTAGTTACCACTAGTACCCACTCAAACCTTTAGACCTCTTTAGCTATTTATATTACCCATATTTCAAACCTTTAGTTCCTCCTAATTATCTCCAGTAGACCTTAAGTCATCTCTTGCGACCCATCCGACCTCTTCTCACCCTCCAATTCCGCTTCAAGTCAAACGCCTGCGCTCCAATCTGACAGACATCCATCAAGCCGGCAACTGTTCATATTACTTCAAAGAGCAGGCAACGATGTTAAATTGGCTGGTATTGAAAAGTTGACTGAGCATTGTCATCTATGTCAGATAAATGAGAAGTCGCCCAGACGATTTAAATTTTCGCTAAAGAAATACTGTGGTTTCAACTTTGAAATTGTTGTTGATGTCATGTAGATTATCAATAAGCCAGTACTTCATGTGATCGATACAGCAACATCTTTTCAGGCAGCTAGGTTCTTCAAGAATATGAACGCCAAAATAACTTGGGATAGTTTACGAATTTTCTGGATTGATGTATATCTGGGACCACCTGATTACGTTATGCATGACGCAGGAACCGGAAGGCAAGACTGACACCTGTACGCGGTGCCCTCTACGAACCTGGGAGTGAAATATTCTCCCAGAGCAAAGTTCAGTCAAATTTCGCAATACCAAACAAGTTGGCCCATGAGGCAATGATTCAAGACTCTCCACCTAATCAAATTTTCACGCCTAACGAGATCAATCACCACCAAAACCTCATCAAATTTGCAAGTACGACTTAGTACATCCTTATTTCAATGATCACACCTCTCGTCGACTTTCTCTGGCCTCAATTCACCACCACGTACACGCCCACGCCGATATTTACACCCGACGGAGGAAGCAAAGCGTGGCGCACAAACCTGGGAGATAGTTCTTTGAGATAGGCGTGAGAGGGATTAGGACAAGCTCACAAGGTGCTGCAGATGGTGGAAACGATCTCGACGGACGTGAATTTTAGAATTTTGACGAGTTTTCGAATTGAGCTTTGTGCGTGCGCCAAGACTTCGCTTGCGAGAGTGCGGGCGACACTATAAACACCGCCGTGGTTGGATGGTGCGGTGGTACATCATCTTGGCCGGTTTCTCAAGTAAGGTCTGGATAGCAAGGACACATATCCCACCCGAGACAGGAGACCGCTGGTTCGAATCCGGCAAAACCTAGCTACATTTCTCGCGGCGCTGGTATGCATGGATGATGAAGGCATGCTTGGATAATCAAAGGTTTTAAATTCCCCTTTGGTGGGTACTCACGGAGGAGGGTTGACTGTTTGTGTAAGCAAACATACCTCATAGCGGTATTTGCGAATGAAATCCAGAGTATGAGTGTCTCTAACGTCAAAAGAGTCATCCTATATGTATACATAGTACCGGTCATGTGTCATAGCTAGATAGCTGAAAACACATTAAATGATTTAAAAAAAAAAAAGACGCAGGAACCAATTTTGCATCAGAGGAGTTTAGACAATCCGCGAAGTCGATGGCAATAAATTTAAAGGAAGTTCCAATCGAGGCGCAAAACAGTATAGGTAAAGTGGAACGATACCATGCATCGCTACGCTGAGCTTTTGAAGTAATACGTGAAGAGCTTCAAGATAAGGCAATCCCAGCTCTTGCCTTGCAAATGGTAATTAAGGCTATCAATAATACAGCAGGTCCAGATGATATTGAGCCAACCTTACTCGTTTTCGGCGCATATCCCAGGATGAGAAAGGAATCGCCACCATCGCCCTCGATCACTCAAAGAGCTGAAGCAATCCGCAAGGTAACTTTAGAAGTAAGACGTCTTTATGCCCAATGACAGATTAAAGTTGCTCTTTCCATGAGGAACGGCCCCAGCACCAACTCGCTGTCAAATTTGACTTTGCAATTAGATGTCCGTGTTTGGCGTGAAAAGGAAAAGTGAACAGGTCCATTCAAGCTTATTTCAATAAACGGTAAAAATTGCATAATTCAAATGCCTCATGGGCCAGCTACTTTCCGTTCGACGGTGGTAAAACCTTATTACAGGGAAGATTAGAATGATGTTTCTGACAATGCTGACAAAAATAATTTGGTGAGGAAAGCTGAAATTGAACCTTATGATCCATGCACAGAGCAACCAGAAGAGCAAGGTCTTAGATGACCAAAAAGATTTAGGCACAAGTCAAATATTAATTTTGTGTATAAAAATATCGACAACAATTGCGCTTCAGATATTGAATGGGAACTCGAAAATACTTTGGCCTTTATATCAGAAAAAGAAAAGTCGGATTTTGAACTTTCCCTGGAGCTACGTAGGCAAGGCAAGATCATCACCCCTGCTCAACCATTTGAGGCATCGGATAAGCAAGAAATTGATAGTCTAATAGAAAAAGGGGTCTTTAAATTTGAAAAGTTTGATACAAATAAGCATGTTAGTACCCGCATCTTCAAATCAAGGATAGTCAGAGAAGTTAAAGGCAAAATAAGTGTCACGCCATACGAAAAATCTAGGCTTGTAATACAAGGATACCATGATAGAGGCAAAGAAATAATACTCACTCAATCCCCAACAATACAGCGGGCAAGCCAGCGATTGACTCCGACCTCACAAAAACAGCAGATGGAACTATAGCTTCGTGATATTTTTCAGGCATATACTCAATTGATAACAAAGCTTAATAGTGTTGTACTAGCCGAACTTCCGATTGAGATAAAGCGTGTGTATCCTCTAGATACTATAATGGTTATTATTAAACCCCTGTATGGGATTGCAGAGGCGGGAACTCACTGGTGGGCTACATATAATAAATACCACAGAGAGAAGTTGTTAATGAGCACATCTACTTACAATCCATGTCTCCTACTCACAACATCAAAAGATAAATTTGGTATTGTAGGGATGCAGATAGATGATACTCTCATTTCGTCAGATGAAAAGTTTTCAGGCCTCGAGGAAGATAAGCTTGCAGAGGTCAAATTTATGGCCAAAACTAGGAAAATTTTAACCCAAAAATCCTCATTAGACTTCAACCCATGCATCTTGAGGCAGATTGGAAAAAAGGGATTCTACAACGAAAAGAACAAAGTAAGAAAATTCAACCTATTGATCCTGATTTACCAGACTTTCTACAAAGATATTTTAAGAAAAGAGCACGTAGGGCCTATATCGCTTCAAATTGCCAACCAGAGGCTGCATTCGCCTTTTCTGTTGCTGCACAGCACCAGAAATCAAATAAGGATGAAGTCATATACTTCAACAGGTGTCTTACCTGGCAGACTGGAAATATGGAGCGAGGCCTAAGATACATTTCTCTGGACCTAACTGTCAGGGGAAGCGTACTGCTTGTGGTGAATTATAAGTTATATTTAATCTAAAGAGAGAAGACTCTCATTGCTACATAGAAATTACAAAGAGTACGGAATCCCGGATTAACCTTATGCCGAGTTTAGCCCAATTAGAGAGCATCATTGGGAAGAGACGAGAGCCTAGATATCTACAGGCTACGACTGTCACACTAACTGTTGTAGTTGGGGGAGTAACATGACTGCATTACAATAAACTGTTCATATTAGAATAATGTGCACATGCGCCATGAGATATGATCGATCCAGACCATCACTCATTGCTACGACATAGTATTTCCCAACAGATATCTAATGGTATCTATCGGCGCAAGGATCTCTCACATTCTTCCTTTCTTATTTATACAAGGAGATATGTTGGAAGATCGACTAGTGTGCAGAAACCCCCTTATTCATGTATATGGAAGAAGGTCTTGTCATGTAGATAAAATAAGCAAATCACACAATAGGAAATTTAAACAATCTCCGCATTATCGACACGCTTGGGAATACTCGGGAATATCCTCAAGTTCGTCCATTGATCCAAGTCCTAAGAGTATAACTCACGAACTCCACTTCTCTTAAAGCCATACCTTCATCCTAACCGTACGTCATTCCAGCTCAGTATAGCCTTTCAACGCTAGCCACAGCCAAGATTTTTGTTTTCGTTGATGGATTGTTTGCAAACAAAAAGATGTCAGTTCTCAGATTGGATATTCTATATTTACCGCAGACGAAACAACAGGAAATGAAGAGTTTATGATTAGAGGGAAACTTATCCACTGGAGCTCAACCAAAAGTAAACGAGTGACCCGAAGCGTGAATATTGTGAGCATGACTTGAGAATGTCTATTTACGATAGACACCTTGGCACGGGCGGCAAACCACCACGCATGACGAGTTTGAGGCAGAGTCAGATATGCCTGGGTGAAGCATCCGGGTCAGGAAGTCGGCGCCAAGGAGTATCATATATACTTAGCATTGTGTTATAGTTGTGAAGCTAGGGTCTAGTGATGCGTAGGCAACGGGAGATATAACTGAGTCAATGCGTCTCAGTCTACAACCAGGTAGTACTGGCGTAGTCATGTGGGATACAGGCTAGCACAAGAGACTTGTATATGATATAGCGATATCTTCACGTCAACATAGATGTAGCCAAGCAAGTGTTGAAATTGGTGCTATATGGTAATGAAGGGTATCATTAACATGGAACGTAGAAAGGTATACGTTCTCCAGCCAGGTTCATGATGACTCATACATTGACCAGCCTCCCAATTATCCACAATAAGCCAGTAATCGTGTCCCTCGCTTAGTTGTAATAATTAGTTTAAGTAGCTCTCTGATACTAAGTGGGTTTAATCAACAACTCTCCACTATAGTTTTCAGACTCTTCAATCTCCCAACTCGCTTCACTAGGTGATATTAAACAGAAGCCTAACAGCTTAAGCTTCTCTACACAACTTCCGTTATAACAGCAAGCAATGACTCAAATACTATGAAAATCATTATTCAAAACATTCTCGTATCACCAATTACACGGTAATATTCCAATCCGAAGTGTTTTGCCTTCAGAAATCGACGGCGCGGGTAAGGGCATTAACATGGCCATTGCGGTAGATACTACTATTAGTATGATGACAAAACAGTTAGGACTTCCAAGTGATCCGATGATTGTCTGCACCGCTTCGGTTTCTCTCGGCGAGTGTTTGGCGACGCTCGGAACGAGCAAGGAGAAAACTAGTATGGATATCATGGCCCGTCAGGCATCGTACTGGCGCAGAGAACTACTCGATATATGTGCTGGGTTAATGGCCGGGTGATGCAGCTCATGCTCTGACAAAGTTAAACTGCAGTAAAGCTCTAGAGTCGTTCATAGACACAAGCCTCATACGAGTAGATGGATGGGTAAAGCGTCGGAACAATCTCCCCTTGTGCCATTCCTCTCTGGAGGGAAAATTGCCAGTGCCGGAAGGTTAGCTTTGTAGTTGCATTTGTTGGGCTGGGCTACTGGCGTTTGCAACTGGGATGATTGCCACTTAGTTTTTGTGGGGTGATTAGTCGGCTATGCTCGAGACAAGTAGTCTGTAGGATTAGAGTAACGGCTGCTCAGCCTAAGGATTCCTGTAGCCTACGCTGGCTAGCGCAGGCAACGACACCGAGGGAATCTTCGGGAAGCATCTCAAAATACCCAGAGCTTAGAGGATTCCCAATGAGCCTTCTGGAAGCATACAAAAGGTTCATGAGGACGACAGGAGTATCGAGAATCTTCTAGGGAGTCGTCGAAGTTTCCAATCAATTCTGGTTATACAGGGAATCTTATTGAAGGGAATTATCTTAGACTGTATATATATATTTGTAGTCTAGCTGTAGGAATTCTCTCCCCAGAGAATTACAATTAATACACTGTACTTGCAAGATTGTGGTGAAAATTGTCAAGGATTTCTAGGAGGAAATATCTCGAAGAACTAGTGTACAATTTCGGACACGAATATATTGATAGTTGTATGGGATATCGAACTCTCTTCTCAATATGAATTAATAATGTGTAATGTTCCGTTAACTTAGTTGAACATATCCAAGTAAGCCAATTCTTAAATACAGATTCCCGAGGCTTTGGTGATCCCGAACTCCTAGTGATCCAGCTACAACCAGCCACTCAATTACCCCAGGGTTGTATTTCCTAGCCACTGCATTTCAGATACTACTGAATCTCGTGTCCCCTAGCTGAGCTTAATCGTATGCTATAGAATCAAGTCAATTGATCTTGATGGTCAAACTAGAAATCTAAACCTTCATACAAAGTCTAGATTTCCAACAGATTGCCCATGCATTTTGCGCTGGAACCGTGACTGTCGGAATACTCGGGTGGTATTTATATCACAAGCTTTCTGTAGCAGTAATAACAATTGGTAGTTAACGTATATCATCTATTCTCCTCTTCTAACTAGAGGAAACACGTATATACAGCAGTTGTCCCTCTCTCCTGACGCCATTCCTAAACAGGTAGCCCATTACTCATCAACATAATTAGTCATCATTTCTAAGATAATACATGAAAGGTCATTAAGTCATTAGATCATTCGACAGTGACATTACACCAAGGATCAAGTCCACTACTGTAGTAGAGCAGTGATCATTCCTGTTTATACCAACAAAGCCCGACCGTGCAGATACCCGCTGTATGTACGCCACTACGCGCCCGAGCCCTTGACATTCTCATTGACTCTGAAATATATATGTAGTTCCAGATCTCATTATTGCTCTAGCCTTGTACCTTCATATCGAACCGTCGGGTTGTTGTCATTATCGATTTGTGCAACCCCCTCGGTTTATATTCTCCTTTCTTCCTCCATTGTACACGTCCAGTTGCCATCATGAATCCCTTCATTAGCGTGTGAGTAGGAAGGTGATATGTGTTGTGCTCAGCTAAGGTAGCCTGGGCAGGTAGCAAATGGATGGTTAGTGTGTCATCAAGATGCCTATGTCGGCCGTGCATCATAGTAATGAGTAGGGATGCAATGACACAATGATTAGTCTGTGTTATAAGGAGTTACCCAGTATGGAACGCACGGGCCAAGTGGAAATTATGTACAGTTATAGATCTGTAGATGCTTTCTTTTCCTTAGTTTAGAATCCTTTATATTATAATCCTGATTTGAGTATCTATTTGATTCGACTTCGTCATCTCCTAGCTCGTGCTCTCTCTGGACCCTCACAATGCCTTAGGCATGGACAACTCACATGACATGTTTGGCACATTTGCTCAGGCATGGCACTCTATATGAGTAAGCATAGTAGGCATATGATTTGCAGGCAAACAAGTTGATGGGGTATAAAAAGAGAGGTTTTCTCTCCATGAAATACTGCTATCACGCCATAGAGCTACTCACAACATGTACTCAAGTCCAGGAGATATGAGTAAGCGGCTGTTGTACAATTTGAAGAGTCCAAGAGTGGCAGAAGAAGTGCTTTCTGAACGCGGTTTGGTTTGGTAGAAATCTTGCTTGGCGGATGACGTTTTGGAATTTAGCACGTCACATTTTATTTTCAGTGTAATTAGCCCTAGGAAATTCCTTCATAAACTCTGAATACTGCTTTGGATATTCAAGGAAGCATTTTGCATCGTCACGAGAACCTGAACACCACTTGCAATGAGGACCGTTCCACTTGTTGTTTCTCTTAATTATAGAGCCTGTGGCACGGGCTTGTGATACAGGTGCTAGAACAGGAGCCGTGCTTTCAGCCAACCGAACTTCGCCTTGAATGATTGTATATAGAGTTTCAAGAGAAGGGGCGGGATTGACAGAGGTAGCGATAGAGAAATGATAGCGTTGAGTAGTTGCCCATTGTGGATATTTCTGGGAAGCCGCACGGTTTAGACCGAGACAGTACAGAAGTGATGAAAGACTTGAGACCATCGATTTGTGAGCAAGAATGTAGACTTGGCAGGATGGATACTCCTCAAAGTTCTCTGAGAGATTGAGGGAATTGGCGATACTGGTTTCAACAGCAGCAACGCTGTTACCTTGGAGAAAGTGGCAAAGTTTTCTATAACTTTCGCAAGCTAGATTTCCGTCATGATGAGCTGAATGAATTGTGGATCAACATTAATTGCGAGTGTCATTTTCACAAGCTTATTCGAAATGCTCCAATCTTTGAGTCCAGTCTCTTTTTCAGACATGTAAATTTCCTCATTCTTTCTAAGATCGATCCATTCTGAGAGTAGATTTTATCGTAAAGTTGATTCAATACACAGCTTCCAATCCTTCAGGTTGGAGGCACCATAAAGTTTCAAGGCCGGAGCAAGCGCCATATCGTTGGCGCGAAGATTAGAAAGGGCCATTCGAGGTATAAAAAATGCGGTATATGAGGGCTGAGAGGTAGATGGATAGATGCAGATGCAGACCAATGGCACCATAGTACTGGACACTGAGTGGTAAGGTGCAAGAAAATTACGTCAAAATGCAATTTGAAAAAAAGAGCTGAGTTGTGATCGGAGTCTTGAGCAGAAGAACTAAATAATAACTCGTGATTCCACAGGGAACGCAAGGGTCACGACCTATTGATAAAGATACGTGGGACACGGCATTACTTTGTAAATGTTGACTAGAGATCCCGACTGCTACGGATGAAATTTATGTAGTGATAGGGAGGTCGTGTAGCCCGACTAGCTCAGTATACATGAGTAGGTGAAATACTACCCCTCGACGGATGTTTCAAGTCTACTTGTCGAGTATGCTGTGGCTGCGATTGCAGTTCTGTGTAATTATTGTAAAGGACTTTATCGAGAATCACAGACGTTTTCGGTCGGCAATCTACACGTGTATGCGTACGTAATTGATCTCTCGATGATGTGATGGCTCTTCTTGTTGTTCATAGATGCAGACGTATCAGCCTTATGGCGACACGGCGAGCTGCACTAATCCACGTGACTAGCTAATTCTCGACATATCTTGGTCTCCATCTTGGCTCATGTACATCACAAAATGGTATCACGACAAACGTAGATACTCATTAAAGAAAATAGCCTCCCATGCAGTCTACCCCATTGTGTACATATAAATGCCTACCTTTACAGCCATTTCCCAAAGTTAAAGGTAGGACACCTATATCCCATGAGGTCTATGACTCATAAAAAGTTACTATCTGACTCCGATATCATGCGTACTTTCGAGACTATGGTTTAATATGTTCGTTATTCTGGTATTTACTATAACAGTCTACAGTTCTATGCACATGTCCGAGAGGATAATTTCCCGCGAACGCATGATTAGCGGCGGAAACATGCAGTCTAATAAGCGCTATTTAGATACTAAATAGAGTCCAACTCTTAAAGGAATAGATGGTTTTTAAAAAATGAGTTTTTTCAATTGAAGAATGAGAGGGTACTTATTTGTTCTAATGAGTCTATGACTATGTAAGGATGTGTAGGTCCTTTCTGCCTACAGGCCGGGAGTATCTATGCCTCGGGTAGTGTACTCCCTCCCATGCCTCCTTCACGACTTCTTTCCATCAGTATTACCCCCACGGGTCTTCATTCAAGTACACACTCAGAAGAGCCATTGTTTCGTCGTTATCTACCCTCTACATCCAACGAAACGATGGCTATTTGCTGGAGTATAGCTGCAGGGAAAAGCCTCAAAAACCACTGGGTGCGGGCCCTCTTATGACAAAGAGGCCGGCGAGCCGGGCGCAGCAGACCTGTGTATACCTGAGAGCGTCTCTCAACCTTCCTAGACTCCCCTTCCTTTTTTCCCGATTCATGCCGCAGGACAAACCGAAGATCGTGAAAGGATGTCAGAAAAGTCTTGGTCGATAGTGACTATCGTGAAGGAGCCTAGCCTAGCATCCAAAAGTCGTTACGGACGTGGGGTCGTCGGGTGACTCATGTATTTCAGATGCCCTCCTGGCTAGTAGATTCGGATGTAAAGATTAGAAGAAACGATTTAATCAACGAGTCGAAATCTGCTTTTCTTGAGGGCGGAAGGGTCTTTTACTTTGCTCTCGTGGGCTTCTTGTTTGCCCGCCGGTGGGTAGCACATGTTGTAATATAACGAGGGCTCCTCTGACTACCGTTGTAGCGTTTGGTACCGCATTATCTTTCCTTATTTCCAGCATCATTACCGTCGTCTTTGTCGTCTTGTGTGTTGTTGGAGGCGTATCTTTGACGGAGGGGGAGACAACTCGGCTCAAAGCTGAAAGAGAGTTAATCTCGGTTCTGTAGACTCTACAGTGAGAGCTGGAGATTCGTAGGGGGCACCATTGATAGGTGTTGAGTTTCGTCCGCCTTCACTTGAAGAGTTGTAGAGTTATTTCCCTCAATTTCTAGTGCAGTCAAAATACCTCTACATCGTTGAATCAGGTTATCAATACTTGGTAGGTCCAGAGGTGGGATGCGAACCTTGCGCAGTATTCATGTACACCACTACTATTTCTTTGACGTAGTGGGCTCATAGACGCTGAGTTAAGACTTTACACGACAATAATTGAAGTATCTGATACGTTTGTGGATCACACGCAATAGCCATGTACAAAGCCATTGTTGCTCATGAGCGGGAAATCTTTAATTACGGGTGTACAATGGAGCTAGCGTACACGTACTGTCGTCGGAAGTCATAAAATAGAACATGGGCGACGATATAGTTCACATAAGTGTCTATTCCGTCTTCTGGCTATCGAAACCAACCAGATTCATCTGTCTGTAAATCATCCTTCCAACTCAAACATAACATGCACAGTCACCAATAACCTTGTTCTCTTCAGCTTATAACTTCAGTAATTCGACCATAGCTCCGACTGTATAACAGCTACACTAGACGGCAATTGTTGCAGAAGACGGGCGGAAGATATGCCAGGTGTAGGTCTAGGTGCCATTTAGAGATATGATCTATTCATTGGCAGATATTGTTCAAACGATCATGACTAGACCTCAACGTCATGTAAAGACATTATTCATCGATTGATATTGTCACAACAATGAGAACTATCTCTCAGTGATAGGAGAAATATTCTTGACTAGTTACTAGAAATCTAGTCAAGATGTTTAACACAAAAGTGAGAGTAGGAGAATCTAGATCTGGAGAAATGTAATCTGGCTGCTTGTAACTTGAGGTACATGAGCCTGAGCACATCATGTGTCATAAAATGTACAGGAAATAAATTTCAATCTCCATCATCCGAATTGATGTCACCATCAATAGCTGCAAAAGACAATTTTACCATTTCACTATAACTATCAGCCCGGTTTGACGCCTCAAACGTTCAAATAATTTTCATTAAAAGCTCTTATTTATTTATCTTTATTTAACGTCTGGCGGATCACGCGTCAAGCGAGTAACCCTATTAAGTCCCTACTGAGACAAAAGACGCAATTAAAAGCTCTTAAATAAGAATCTCCAACTTCGATTCGACTGGCCTATCACGAGCTGCGTCAATTTTATTTTTGTAATGAAATATCGTACATATCTTTAAATGAGCCAAAAAGCGGCATTCTTTAAAGCAAGCTTTGCAAGGGAAGAAATTTACATGAAATGGTTTGATATAATTCAAGGTCATCGTACAGATAGTGGTATCTGGGAATCTGTCGATCCGTCTGGGACAGTTACACATGGAACCTAAGAATACAACCTTTATGGACTACGAGTTAACTGCTACAAAGTTTGTCGACCTAGATGATGACGAAAATTCAATGTATAAAGGGGACTACACCATGCCACGGACTGTTCTATCAAGCAGAAATATCGAACAATGGCTGATGGAAGGGGAAGATTGCAGATTTTAGTAGCTATAAAACGATTCAAGATTCTTTCTCAACATCAAATACTGTTCCACCCAAATGTGGGACAAGTAAGAGAACGGAAATCTTGAAGCCACGGAGGAAGATGGCATTTGCATCCCTTGAAATATTGCTCAACTTCGAAAATTCTGGCCATTAACAGAGTTTGAACCGGCATATAACCCATGGCATTTCGAATGCTTGGGCACGATACAAAAAGTGCTTTCGGCCAAACGCATATTCTGGCCAACAAAAGTCTTGCCTTTGTGGAAATATTTCATGGATAAATGTAGTGGAAGCTGGGATGGTGTCTCATGGGGAGTTCCATGCCAAAACACAACTCGGTGTTAGATCGAGTTCCTAAACAATTAGGACAAACTCAGGAACATAGGCTCGTTTCATAGGAATTGCGTAGTAATACTGTGCGAGGCAGAGCTTAGGGCTGTCCTATTATCTGATGTACATATATATCCAGCGTGAAGGAGTATTCTTCTTCACGCAACGTCTTCTGTTTACACCTATACCCTACACTCATAAAAATATCTCTTCTTTAGGAAGACCGCTGTCCTCGTACTAACATTGTACCTCCCACAACCACCATATTTCATGACCATAGAATTAATCATTCTTGCAGACTCTACAACTCGTACCCTACGGAACACTGATAACACAACTCCCTGGAAAAATAGATATGATGGGGAGGAGTACTGCTATCCCACTAGAAATAAGGCAACTAACGTGTTATGGCCAGGCATCCTTGAAGAGGTTTCAAGGAGAAGGTTCTCAGGAAAAGGAGATAGGAGAAGGTTTCCGAGAAAACTCTGACAGTTAGAGATGGAGGGGCTGGCGTCATGACCACATTTGCCATAGTATTAGTTGAGTCAAGTACTGTCTCGAGTTAGATATAAGGAAGCTGGAGCTACCACACAGTAGTTTTCCAGCTTCTCAATCTTTCATTCTTTTGATCTTTGATCTCGAAATCTAGCACTTATATAATATCATACTTTTAGATCCTCACAGTCCGATATTCTCAGTCTTTCATTCAGTATTTACATTACTCGTACTTGTGTTCACCCTGATCTATCAGCCTTGATCGCTGGCTCGGCAACTCGACTTCTGGACTTTGTGTCTCGACTATCCTGTAGTTCTCCGACCTTTGACCACCTGGCACCTCGCCAGTTGAATTATATCTGAGTATCCTTCGTCAGCATCTACAATCCGAACAGTTATTAATAAATTACCTTCGGCAGACGGCGATCTCCAGTACCCCTAGCGCACGCCGTAACATAACGTATGCAAAAACGACGAAAAAGCTTGTGGAGGAAAAATGAGCGATATATAAACGATCCCGGGGAGCCAGTAATACGTGGCCAAAGCAGTAAGAAAATGGTGGGATATTCGCCAATTTTACTGGTATCACGAGCCTAGCGACGAGGTTGAATCATCCCCTACAGAATCCAAATTTTGTTCGGGCAAAAGTTCTGATGGACAAGCCTGCAATATCCTCGCACTTATTCCCACATATTTTACACTTTGAACCGCCCCCCCCCCCTTACTTTTGTGAAGGTGGGCGCTGGAACGTGTCCTCCAGCGCCGCGGATGTACGAATATTTCCGCCAGCTGCCTCGCATAGAGGGCGACGGCCGGTCAGCTGTTAGCCGTGAGCTCTACGGGCCAGCCATCGAATTTTCCCGGATGGCCGAGATTCGGTCACGATAAAGGATGAGTTTGAGGGTTCGTCGAGGGGGTTGGTCGAATCCCGGCCCACAGAGATCTCAGGACTTTGCAAATTATCGCAACCAAACACCTTCTCCCCAGATATGAAGCAGAGAGAGAGGCTCCAGACTGTCGGATGCTCATCGCCAACTGGAGCCCCGAAATAAATCAAAGTCTTAATCACCACAAGAAAAGAGGCCTTTGATCCCTCGCAACTGTAGCGTGCGGCCAAAGTGCAGACCTCAAATTTGTTATGCTCAGCTCTGTGGTATGGTAGATCTAGTAGCTGTACATATGTAGTTATTATGGCGCATGAAGGAGATCCAGTCTCTACGCAACTGGATTACAAGTAGTACTGTGTGCAGTATGAGAGATGGGTTGTTAGTATATGACAAACGGCAGAGTCGGGAGCACACTTTGGTGCACTGAATGCTGGTTACGTGATCGGTCTACAAGCGAACTAGCTAGGGGATGGGAGACGAACTCCCCCCAATCTGTAAAATATTAATATCATAGTAACCTCAGTTCTGCATATCAATGAAGACATCTCTCCATGGACTATCTTCGCGGTTACAACACAAGTGTCCATTCCCAAATCATGTACCAACCATAATAAAATGCGACTATACCTCGGCCAAGGGCACCCCAAGCTCGAGCCTCAACGAACTCCATCTATGAGATAAGCACGGCACTTCGCTCGGATATCAAGCAGAGAATTTGGCAAAGGGTCGAGGTATCGGTGCTTCAGTATTGAGCTCCTCAACGGTCATTGTTACGGTAGCGGCGGGCAAGGCCGGAGATACGGATAGTTTCCCGTCTCCGAGAATAATGGATGGATCTAGGTGAGACGACGACGGAGGAACAAAAAGGAAAGCAAGAATGAGAATGCCGGGAGGCTTGGATAGCTGACCTCTTGCAGCTCAAGATAATTTGTAGGGTCCAACAGCCCGCTACTCCAAAAAAGACTTTATTTTTCCCTTGGGGTCGACCTTTCGCTGAATGTATCCATGATCTCAAGGTAATCTAAATTACTGTCGGGATACTCGGGTGGTATTTACATCACAAGCTTTCTGTAGCAGTAATAACAATTGGTAGTTAACGTATATCATCTATTCTCCTCTTCTAACTAGAGGAAACACGTATATACAGCAGTTGTCCCTCTCTCCTGACGCCATTCCTAAACAGGTAGCTCATTACTCATCAATCCGATTAGTCATCATTGCTAAGATAATACATGAAGGGTCATTAGGTCATTCGACAATTACAAGTCTACTAGGGACGAGAGAGCAGTGCTTCTAGATTAAGATTACTGGGCCCAGCTGGAACAAGGAGCGCATGCGTCAGAGGAGCGGAAGAATGGGTAAGGAGAGCACTTTAGTGAGGGAGAGCTGTCATTTTCATTTTTCGCGTTCACGGTGGCTAAGTGTGACATAGCTGGTAGAGGCTGGATCCACTGCGAATAATTAGAAAATCTCTTCGTCCACTTCGCTCGATGGACATGCTGAGCCTCGGACAGATTCGGCCTTTGATGGATACGATAGCGCCGGGATGAGAGAAGGAAAAGCTGGGGCCCGGAACAAAAGGGAGAGGGAGATTTGGCGAGGTAAGAGGGATTGACATCGAGGCTCGGGCGCGTGGTGGCCGAGGCCAAACGATGGAAGCGGGACTTTGAAGGTTTTTCCCTCGTCATGCGGGATTTCGCGAGGGAGCTTTCTTTTGCCCTTACTCTGGGCTGCTAGACTCGTCCTGGCCCGACACATAGATGCGTTTCAGCATGGTTCCGGCCATGTAGGTGGAACGAGGCATATTTATGCCTTGCGGCACTTAACTTGATCCGGCCCCGTCCCACTTTTGCTCAAGCCCCAGGAGGAGTGCGCTGGCTGGCCTTTCACCAACCACGTCAACGTACAATCAAACAGATCCCTAATTGCATCTTGAACACTACTGGGAAGTGTTTAGTCTTCCTCCGAAATGAGTGTTGCGCCAAAGTAGAGGAGTGGAATGAGGCATGTGAGCCAGGAGAGTGAGTAAACGTACTGAGCTGCCTGGCAGTGGAGCGTAATCACCCGCGAAGACTAAAACTTGCGAATGTCTCTTATCTCAGGAGTCATCTCACGTGTTTTCAAGGGTCGGATTATGTGTCATCGCTAGGTAGCTGCTCGCAATTCCATACAATTACCGAGTGAACGATATCTGCACACTTGGACAACGACAAGAAACCCGGAAGACTTATGGTGAATTGTAGAGAATCACCTATCCAACCCCACCAAAGCTTAAAGCACATGGTGATATCTTGTCCAAAATGGGCAATGGCAAGTTGTTGCGAAAAATTGTCAGCTCGATCCTTCGAAACTATGGTAAATAACGCCAAATATGTGACTAAATTTGCACAGTGGATTCAAAAGGAAGGATGGCTGGAGTGGTTTGGATGACGGGAAAATCTAGGCGTTTACCAGGCGAAGAGAGGAATCTACACTGGCAACAGTGTGAGTGCACTTCCTAATTGTAAGACCATAATGGCGCGGAATCCAATTACAGCTATGGGGGTTTTACTGCAAGGTTTCCTCCCATGTAAAACAGAAATCTTGGTAGAATAATGAAATCAATTTCAAAACAAAGAGTCAAATTTGGTGAGGTGAACGAGAGATAAAATTGACGATACGAATATGATAGGATCTGACTAGAAAGGACTTGAACCACTTGCCAGTGTAACTTTTAACACGTAGAGCCTGTAAAGTTCACGCCTACTGATTTTATTTTAACATCATGCTAACCCAAAGTATGAGATTGGAAGCTACTCGTCAGCTTTTCTAGTCTATGTAGAATACCCAGCGTATTGGCGTAATCAAAGATATTCGACGATGCTAAAAGGGTGCGCCCACTGCTCAGTGATCAACAAATAGGACAAGACACGTAGATGGAGACGGACTCGGTTATCTCCTTGAGTGGTATCATCTTTATTGGCTACTCCTCGGTGACCACATACCAGCACCTGTTACACAAAACTGCTGATGTCGTATTCTCCACTGGATATCTATTACTGGTCGCCAAAAAGAATGAAGCTCTGTGCATTCCGCAAAAGATCTAATTCATTTGTATTCTAAAGTCTCCTCGGTCCGATCGGTATTTCCAAGGTGAACATGAGGCCGTAATAACGTTTGCGAGCCGCATTTTTTCTAAAAAATCTCTTGGTGGTAGATTCCAACTCTCACGGTGCAATTTCTTTCGCCACACCTTTTTGCCAGAAGATTCTGAGTAGAATAATTGATCTCGTCTACGTCTGTACACTCACGTAACGTGGTGCATTAGGTTTGATCATGGTTAACGAGTGGTAGCTGGTCATCACCATTCATTGTTAGCTAGTGAGATTTTAATACAATCTGGCCAATAGTTTTGCGTGTAGACCGGTAGTCCCTCTAGTGCCATTGATCAAATCTCTTTATCGCCTGACTATATTCATGTAATGTCGCGTGTAGTATATTTTTAACATTGATGAAGAGGATCTTGGGGCTACTTGTAATATTTAAAGGTAGTTGCATTGCTCACTGAAGTTTGATATCATATTGGTTTGTGTTTAATCGTTAGCCTTGATTTCAGTATTTGCCCAACGTTTTCCGAGCACAAGTCTATCACGAAGCTTGCCAAATCCGCTCCGGGAGGAAGGATTATACCTTGGCACGACGAAATTAACTCAGCCCATGATTCGAATTGAATACTGAGTCGAGGTATCGGATCATCAATCTTCTTCGAAGCGTCACATGTAGATCTCGATTATCAGTCATGTTGAAGGATGATACAATGAGACCCCGAGTATAAGATTTGGGAGAGCCATGAGGACTGACTTGAGAGGGAGCCGATAGTTTTGGTCCAAACTGTCTCTTGGCTGCAAAAGAAACCTGGCGTATCGTCGGTTCAGTGAGCATACTCTGAATTAATTCGGTTTCGGGCAAAAGGAATAGAGTAGCACGGCCCGCTCGGTTTTGTCGAGTTGTATACGAGGCTGAGCCGTCCTTCGGGACAAGTTGAGATGGAAGATACCGCGACCGAGCCTTTCAGTTCCGACATATCCTGGCTTGAATTTGCGACGAGCCCTGTCATTGCCAATTTCACGCCAGGAATGTCGGTTGCAGACGATGCAGGCCTGTTGGGGGGCCAATGCCATGGGTAGGGTTTGGACTTTCCCGTCGGTGGGTCTTGCGGAGTGAGGGAAGATGTGCAAGTCCCTAAATGAGTAGCGGCGAAGGGGGGCGGGCAGATGCGTAACACGACGGAAGTGACCCAAACTGTCAGGAGCAGTGGTGGTTAACGTTGTATCACTGGTAAGCTCTGATTGGGCTAAGCAAAGATCATCGAACAGTCCAAGCATCTGCGAGAGACGCTAGCACAGGTCAGGCCTAGCTACCCGATCACGTGCATTAGGGCGGAAGGCTAATCCTTCGAGCAGGGCCGAAGGGCTCGATATGGTGACCTGTACCATGGCGAGTATAGCTCTCCCCGCCGTCTTTGGTGGTGTCGGGAACGAGTAGGGATCCCTAGTAAAGGCGGGCCTCGTCGCAGCAGAAGTTAGGGCGCTCCATCTCCAGACATGACCAACGGGGACTAGTTGGCGTGACGGCGGCATGAACCATCTCCCTGCTGCAGTGGGCGCGAATTAGGGAGACTTCAGCGCTAGGGAAGACGGGCTGGATCCTTTGTCAGAGAGACTTTCTGGTCTGGCCCAAGGTCAGCAGAATCGAGGAGTACAGAATACTGGCGCAAGTTGCAGTGCAGAGAGAGACGGATGCATCTACTCCCAATTCGGGACTGGTCTGCATGCCTTCCTACCGCGCCTCGGTCCCGAAGGAGTGTGTTGCAGGCAGTCTGAGGTGCAGAACTGCCGACGCATGCTCTCTGGCTTGGCGGGAAAGACGGGGCCGAAGATGATGGAGACAATGGCGGCTGTAGACCGTCGTCTCTGGCCAAGTCAGCGGAAAGGCACAGCTTCTGCTGTCATCTGCCGCAACTCGCAGGCTTGACTTGCAGTGTCAAAGGAATGCGCGCCTTCGCCTCGGTCCAGCTGCATCCCCTCGCGTTTAACTTGTGGTCATTGGACATCCGTAAAAGCGACAAGTCTGTATGCTTAACACTCGCCTGGCGAACTGGCGGCAGCTCCATTCTTTGCTCAAGTTTGGGCAGCTGCAAAGTCTCATTCTTCGACCTAGTCCGGCCCTTTGCAGCTGCACCGGTCGCTTCCTGATCGGGAGGGCTGGGGGAGTCCAAATGCTAGCCATGTACAGAATGCCACAATATTATGCAATTTGCATAGTTATGCTTGGTGACTTAATTAACGTATGATATCGCAGTCAGACGCAGTATTATACAGTTATGTATAGTAATGAAAGGTATCATAGAACAATAGAGGACAATTCAGCGCTCAGGCAAAAGGGTCCGGTGCTGGCCTGATCCCCTTCTCCCCCTTGATACTACTCTGCTTTTCCACAAACGTTGCTGCGTATCCAGTCCTCTATACTCCGAAACAACTGCCCCATTACTATCTGTCTCGAGCTCTTTGCCCATTTCATGCTAGTTCAACGTGGAGTCGCAAAGTCAGTTTCATGCCGTTGGAATACTTGCATTTGCTTCCATTCTTCCCTCTCGTCCCGACCAAAGTGATCGCTACCCATACTCCATGCCACGCCAATGAGACCCCAGACCCTTAGATGCAGCTGCGTCAAATAGGTCTTATTACCAGTGAGCTTGCGTCTAACCGTAGAGAATATATCATCGGAGTGGCGTTTCATGATCTATCAATACTTCAACTGCCCTCGCCCCTTCTCTATGAAGCCGGCTGCGACTCAGCTGAGTTTACCATATCCTCCCCACACTACCATTCCCAGGAGAAGGTCTTTTACGAGATACTGTTCCTTTGCACCCCTTTACTGCCAGTCCCCCCTTTAACTCTATCTTGCCGAGTTACCCGGTTATCTTTTCCTAGAGGCCCAAACGGAGTTGTTTCGGTGCCAGGCCTAGGCATAGGCATGCGACGTGGGCAATATTAAGGCTGTAAATTTTATAAGCGAGTCTTCTCGTGTCAGCTTCAAGAAAATTGAGATTAGCTAGGTGGTGCCGCAATGTATCCCTTCACAGACGCCCTCCATGCCTCGGTCTGTTGACCTGGGATCGCGGGCCGAGAATGATGGCGCGGGAAAGGCATTGCCGATGCTCAACTTCCGTTTCTTCCTCGGCTCTACAAGCAGGGATTCTGTGGGGCCCCGGCCTTCTCGCCTGACACGGAGCTTTCGTTGTTCCCTCCGACTCCAGCTAGTTTCCCTCGCATCCCGAGTGGATCCTGATCCACAAAGTTCCCGCTATTCAAACTCCCCAACGCCTGCGTCCTTCCACAATCCCGTCCCCTGGCAACATCCAAGGCCGACGCTGGGAAATTATGCTGCAGAGCACGGCTAGCCTGAATCCCTGAAATTTCAAGGGCCCTGGACCAGGATTCCATTAAGATGGATCTCCGGATTCTTTAATCTTGTGGAGACTTCTGTTGTTTGCGCTGACTGGTACCCGCAACGTCGTCAGAATTACTGGAAAGCCGAATCACATCGAGCCGCCGTCCGGACAGGTTATGGTCTTCAGCGCGACACTGTTGCTATAAGCAGCATAGCTACGCTATCTGTATCCAGGACCATGAACGTCTGGCCAGCTGCTCCATAGCGTGGTAGCAGAAGGGAAGAAGAATTGGTCGAAACAAAGCCGCTGATACATGGCCATTGCCGCCTATTCAGTCGATCGGACTTCACCATCCAATCGCCTGCCCTATCCGCTGCGATGTTAACAAGGCATGAGTTGATGCATGTAGATCCGAATAGGGCAGGTGGATAGTCTTCCCCCAAGCTTGCATCGGTAGATCACAACTATATACCCAAGCTCGCGCCTGGCGTGTCTTCGTCTCCCTCAGATGCCAACTACGGATACTTTGACGGCGCATACTGCGTGAAGCCTCGCCGTCCAGTTTTCCGGCTCAGTGTCCAAACCTTCATTTTCTCCCTATCTTCCGCCCATGCCGACTTCATTGATTTGGCAGTACCTCCGCTCGTTTTCCTATCCCTGGGCCACAAAATTGCGTCATATCTGCTTGCTAGGATTCTACTATCCCATACGCCTAAATATTTACCCTCTAACCTTACACACAAGGAAATCTTTAAGGCGTGTGATATAAATTAGAAATGGTCCCAAAGATCAAAACTAGAATCCCATTTTTCACAATCTAGTCTGACCAACCTGCCTATTGAAAGGACGCGTACGTTTCAACATCCCGAGCACAGCCTACGACCCCGAATACCACGTCTTGGTCACCGCAAATTACCGTACACCTCCTATACCTCTTTCGAATCATAATCTATTCAGATCATAGCTCCCATCCTTTCACTCGTTCAGGTTATCAATTACACAGCCGTCAAACATGTCTACGTCTAACCGTCACTCCAATCAATTCGAAGTAAAAAAGAGGTTGCACGTGCATTGCACTAGTCAATCCAGGTGTATTGATCGTGACTTCCAGACACCGCCGATACTGCCCATGGATTCAAACCATACGCAAGTAGCTACCCATCGAGAGTCAATTGGTAATTTAAAGCGCATGTTCGCACGTAATAAGCCCAAAAGTTTCGATAACCTCAACCATCAGTCCTCTTTTGAGGAGGTAAAAGTCGTTCATAAGAACACTTTCAGATCTTTTAATGCCAGAACCTCAGTAAATTCCCATACAAAATCTACGCCTCTGATCCAGCCACAAGGACATAAGACGCTGGTGAAAACTGTAGACTGTTCCAAAAGGAAAAACTATTTAGATGACAAGATGGTACCCAAATATAGTCCAGAATCCTCAAAAAGGTGCTATTCGCAGCAGACAACTGAATGGGAGGCCCCATGCTTATATGAGGCATATCCTCAAGCCTTAAAGTACTCCTTTCTCCCGGCTTCGACCTTATCTGCCGAAACTATTCTACGCACAAGCAGTCATAGACAGGGTAATAAACTATCTCATGATATCTCGGAGCAAAATTCAGATCAACGCCATCTCAACCAAGCAAGTCTCCAAGCAGATAGCTTAGTACGAAAGAGGATTACAAATACAAAATCTCTTCACAAGCGAAAATCAACCAGGGTATTGGAGAAGCTAGAATGGACAAGAAAGATATACGTCCTAGTTCCATCTGGCTACTTACTACAGTATTCCGGAGCAGGGCCTGTAGATCGAGTTCCCGAGAAGATTATGAAACTGGAGAAAGACTCTGTCGCATTCGCAAGTGACGTGATTCCTGGAAAACACTGGGTTCTACAGGTTTCTAATGCCCTGAACTCTGATGGAACTTCTGCCGATACCCGCTCCTTGCTTTCTCGACTCACTCAGAGAGGCTCAGAATACAAGAAAATTGCCACAAGCTTTCTTTTGGTTCTAGATAGTGCTGAAGAGCTAGTATCTTGGATTACAGTCCTGAGAAAGGAAATCAATACTTTGGGAGAAGCAATTCAATCATCAGAAAAGTCAAAGTGTTACTACGAAAAACCCCTTCCGCCTCCAGAGTTGCCAAGTCGAAGGGTTCTCATCCATCGAAATTCTGATCTATCGTCCGATGCTCAACGGTTAGATATCATCTCAACGAAGTCAAACTCGAGCACAGCTGATAAGCGTAGGACGGAAAGTAGGCCAAGAAGTATGTGCAGCTCAAAGTCAGGCCGACATTCACCTCTCGCCTTTCGTCCATCGACTGGCGATTGTTCTACCCCCAATAGTTTTATTTCTCATGACGGAAGAAGGCTACAAAGTCTTAGCGGTAGCCAGCATCGCTCTTCATACATGTCTTCTGGCCAGCGCACTCTCTTGACATCTCCAGGATCATCACCCTGCAGCTCGCCTAATATAGATTCGTGCGATAGCCATCATTTCAAAATCTCAAAAGACTCAAAATCGAAGCCACTCTGGGCCGGCCAAGCCGAAGTCCGGAAAAGCACAACTTCAATAAAATATACGGAACATGAGCAGGATTATTTCAATTTTAATCGATGCAGCGGGCCATCGTCTGGAATACCACCACATCGACCTACGTTGACTATTAATTATTCACATCAAAGCTCCTCGTTCAAAGAATCGTCAACGTTTGCCCATCACACAGTTAAATCCACCCGAAAACTAGTAGACCCCTCTACGAAACCACAATCTAACTCATCCCATATTATACACCTACATTGCCCTAAAATCGCATCTCAAACTACAGACTTTCAGCCGACTGACCGTAATTCACGAAGAATATCACAGCAAGGTCCCATCCATCGGATCATCCCTCTCGCACGAGAAACCGAAGATGCGACAACGCTGTTCCGAAATACATTAGGCCCGAGTTCGGAAATTGCGGCGAAGACTGCACAAGTTGGATCGAAGGATTCGGCCCCGCGTGTGTGCGAGTCTTCCGGGGGCAGTCGAAGGAGAAGTGATCGAGGACGAACACGCAGGGAGAAGGTCAGTGGCGAACCTCGAGACGAGCTAGAAAGCGCCTTCCCCTTCAAGCTCTCTCATGGATCACGTCGCTCGCGGCTTCAGATTGAGTCGCGGTGTCTACAAAAGACACAGCTCACTTATGACGATGATGAAGACTTTATTACCGTCAAGCCATCGCGCAGGGCGAGTATTTCTCGCGCCATCGATGCGCCAAAGATGCGACGGGTCTCGTCGGACGACGGGCCCCTCACGACACTTAGCTATGCGCATCACATTGCGCATCAGCTCTCCTCGCAGTGCCATTGGCGCCCGAGTAAATGCGCGCATTCATCATCGTCGTACTATGTGAAGCCAGGGGCATATTGTTCGCGCGACGCGCCATCGCGCGAAGTGACTCGCAGCACTGCGCGACCGCGGCGCTCGCTACTAAACATTCTGCAGAGCTCGCCGCCCATGCCGCCGCCGAGCTGTGCACTACCACCCTTGCCGACGGCAGAGCGCAGGGGCGGAGCGGCGGAGGGTGGTGGGAATGGGTGGGAGGGAGGTCGGGCGGGTGTGGGTGGTTGATAGTCTCTAATGCGCACACACGCCTTCTAGAAATCTATACTCTTAGCAAATATTCTTGTCCTCCCCCCTCGCTTCTGCCCTCTACTTGCCACTGGGCTGCGGCACTGTCCAGAGCGGTAAATACTGCCATCTCGCTACCTACCCAGATGGCCGTGATACTCCTACTTCCGCACGCAAGGCGGAAGATGTGAAGAATTCTTTGCCGTAGCTTTGGGGCCCTTGGTTTTCCAGGCTAGCTTCACGGCCGTGGACTTTCGAGGAGCTAAGCTGCCCAGCATGAAGCGTAAGTCTGTCTGCAAGCTGAGGCAGCTCGAGTGCTTGGTTGGCGGCGTAGGGCTGGATGAGGGCGGCCTGGCTAGCTCGCCCGTCCAGGGCTCATCACATGGCGTGGCTCGGAGTCATGGTATGCAGGGGATTCTTCGAGATTCCATATATACTATAGTAATACCCTAACATAATATCGTCAAATTAGATGTAATCAAGTCCTCCCTTGCCCCCATTACCTTCCCTCCCCTCACCCCTCAAGCCGTGCTTTCTACAATCAATCCTCATCTATGGCGTCCTCGACCTTGGGTGTTAGTCGTCTCTGGGGTGACTTGGATACATCGATCTGGGGCGCGGTCGACGAGGTTGTCGCACTGGCGGGCGGCGGCTGTCCCGTCATGGCAGCCATGGTCGCACCGGCATTGGAGGAGCCGGTGACCTTGGCCTTCTTCTTTCCTTTCTTCGTCTACATTTTCCGTCAGTCAGCGGGTCCGGTAGGGGTGAGTCAGGATCAATAGTTACCTTTTGCCAGCCCCAGACCGGCCGGAAGCTATCCATGAATCCGACATCTTCAAAGAGGTTGGGGTAGAGCCAGAGGCCGGGCGAATGGGTGAACATGGTGATGACGAAGAGGATGAGGCGGAAGATGGCCATGAGGAAGAAGAGACAGAGCAGTCCCATCATTCCCAAGCTCAAGTACCAGACTCCGATGCGAAGTTGAATGGGCCACAGCGGGAACATGACGATGGTGAAGACTATGGCTAGCGCGCCGGCTGCATATAATTTCTGCCTGAGCTGCGAGCCCTCGAAGAGCCAGACAAAGTGCAGTTCTTCGCGACATTCCTGGTGCTGTTCAATCTCGACCGTCCAGAGACCCTTGACCCGCTTCTTCTTGGAGGCGGCCGGCAGGCCGTCCTTGCTCTTGTTCGGGTCGACCTTGCTCACGCGCAGGGCGAGGAGAGACATGGGCAGTAGCTTGAAGGCATTCTCGAGGGACGGCCGGTCGCTGATTTCCGGCAGCACGGGATTCTTCTTGCGCGCGCTCTCATAGGCGGGCGATTGTAGGGCTCGTAGAGCTCGCTTGACTGCAGAAGTTTGTTAGAGTGGAGGGTATCGCGAGGAAACGGACGTAAGCCGGCGGCCTGCCTTTAAACATATCCTTTCGCTGGCCATCCAGGATACAGGTGCGCACCTTGAGGTCCTGGCCCTTGAGGAAGTTGGCGACGGCGAGGGCGGCGGGCGTCGGCGGACCGGGCTTGATGGGCTGACTGAGCAATTCGTCGTCATCGTCCCCGGCGGATGGAGCCGTCTTATTCTGCTTCTGCGCCTTGGCCTGGGCCTTGATCATTTCGATGAACTCGGGCACCGTCACGCCATTTTTGGCGGCATCGACCTCGAGCTTTCGCTGCAGCTCCTTGATCTCCTCCGGCGTAGCTACAAACATTAATAGGGCTTCGGCCGCTGCGACGTCCGGTGTGACCTACGAGGTTTGTGGCCCGGAGGCGCCTGGAAGGTGATTTGCGGCGAGGGGGAAGATTTTCGCGGTGCCATGGTCGAGAGTCGGGAAGCTGTGGGAAAATAGGGGAATGGGACAAGTCGTGCGAAGAGTTGATATAGGTGGCAGTCGAGTGGGCTTTTTGGCCAGGAGGAATGAGCAAGACCATCTGTCACATTAGGCCGACGGGTTTTTGGCGCCTGGCGACAGGGGTCGTGACGACCCTGGGCTGGCACCTCGAATAATCCTATTCACTACACGTCGCGTATCCCAAACCCTTGGCGAGCTCGACGACGACGCCGCGTCAGAAATTCCGCACAATGAGCCTTGCTTCGACGAGCCTCTGCTCGAGTAAGGTGGCGACAGACCAAACGCTCCAGACGACACTTAATTATTCCCCCGTAATGGCGGAGGGAGGGGGGGGGGCGCAGAAATTGATGGTGCTTGGCTCTCCATGGCTCGTCGCCCTCTGAACCTTGCCAGAGACGGTAGAGCGCAGGCTTGCGCATCTCCAACGTGTCGGACACGCCGATGCGAGGCAGCGATTCTTCAACGAAGATGGGAATCGAGCGAACATCTCCCTACCGGCGAGGATTGAAAGACAATCACGCATGAATATCCTGCAAAGCGCCTACCCGGCGCCTGTTCGCGTCGGCGCCGTGTAGGCCGTAGCACTGGGAGAGGACCACGCAAACCTACAGGTCTCGAATATATGTAACCATTGTACTTATTGGTGTTTTAGCAAGTGCACAAATGTCGGCTCACTCACCCTCGGCAGGGTTGTGTGATTTATGCCAAGCCTCAATCCATCCTAATTCCGGCATAAATGATATTATGCAGGAACAAAGTGGAGACGGGCGCTAGTGGCAGAAGGTGTTGAGAAGTGGTGGAAGAGTGGACCAGATCAAACCCCCAAATTGCTGGGCAAAATATCTCCACTGACGCCGATTCCGCCACCGCGAGTGGTATTCTCCCGCAGCACGTCTCTCGCACCAAGTTCCCGACACGCCTGTGGGCATTCAGAGATGCTCATGAGGCTTCTCCATCGCGACTCCGCATCACAACTGGGCCATTATCGGGTCTTCAACGTGAAGCCGATACTTCATTTATTCCTACACTTCGCTGTTACTATTACCAGGCCCTTTCAAGGATCCCATGGTTAGTAGGATTACAGCCTGTCCAATGTTTCGGCTCAGAATCAGTCGGACTCCGCAAATACCACAGGCTGTTCATGAAACTCGCAAATGTCAAGTCACCTCCAACACAAGATGAACCATCAACTTCCATGAAGTAGTAGGAAGGACCCGGAGCACGTCGCAAGCTCCCGTCTTTGCACGACACCACGGCCAGACCTGCGAGGAATCCGTGTGGAGATATGTTATCAGGCCAAGTAGGCGAAGACGTTAATTTGCGATGAGGGTACAAGGCCGAAATAGCTAATTTCTAGAAGTTCAAATATTTAGTTTTATAGTCAACAGGGCGACATGATGGCTGCTACAAAAACCACGTTCATTTACGAATAGATGCCGAGAGGCCTTCAAATAAAAATTCCCTCAAGATATTGTGAGCGCTATACAGCGTATTCCTCTCTTGACCACATCGCGCGCTGCGCAATGGGCACATTTCAGAAACTTGGCCTTCTCTAGTATAGAGGCAAAGTCCTTAGCACCAAGGGAGGCGCCAAGAAGAAAATCGAGACCCCAGACTTTTTTGGAGACGGGCAGCGGACAGCCTCTCTCGAACGAGGGGCTAGAAGTTAGAATAATTAGGGATATCCAGCAGGCCACGTTGTTGATACACACGTGACCAAAATATTGTTCTTTATTTTTTCATCGTTCGACGTGTGTTCAATTGTTTAGCTGTATCAAATCACTGGTACATTGTGTGCATGTAGGGTACATATTTTAGCTTTAGAGACACATGTACTCTCAATTAATTCGTAATTAGCATTCTCAGGGACGCTTGCTTGTCAAAACGGTCGACCCTCGTCTGTGAGTATCCACCAATGGGAAGTTTCAAAACCTTTGTCATCCATACGTACCAGCGTCACGAGACTTGTGGTCATGTTGTGCCGGATTTGAACTAGCAACCTCCTGTTTCGTGTGGGTAAGTGTCCAAGCTATTCAGAATCTACCTGGGAGACCGGCCCAGATGATCTACTACTGCACCATCTAACCATGGCGTTGTTTACAATGTTGCCTGCACTCTCGCAATCAAAGTCGTGCTGCCAACAAAGCACAATTTGTAGAAATTATTACAAAAATTAAAGATTGAACCCTTGCTCTGCATCACCTTACAAACTTGTCCTGATTTCTTTCACGACTATCCCAGACAACTGTTTCCCAGAGTTGTGCGCCACGCTTTGTTTCCTCCGGCGGGTATAAACATTAGCGTGGTCGTGTATTTACTGACCAGCCGAGGCCAGATGTGATGTTTTTATTGTACTACTTATGTCGATGAATATCTAGCACATTGAGCTCCTCTCCAGCCAATGCCACACCTTTTATAGTGCTCCTTGCCTCTTTTGTCACTGGTAAGATCATTGATATATTGCCCGTGATGAATAGCCATTCAGCTCAGTGTTTACCCGTGGAATTCAGCCACCTTTTCCACGAAACCTTTTGGTTGCAATGGAGACTGTGTGCGCGGGAAAAGTCTCAAAAAACCTGCAGCCCCAGACAAGAGAGGCCTAGATACCGGGACCACGCGAGGTGCGCATATTCATCTATATCTCTCTTCTTTGTAACAGTCGAGGCAGACTTGATCCAATCCACCATCGCAGTATCGGGTGATGAGTATGCTCCAGAAACCGATCGTACGGCTTTTCCTCCATCATCAAGGGTTGGTGATGAGTAGGACTCCGACCCTACCATCTAGTCTGATCGTGGTTAGCTTCATGATAATGGTGGTAGGGGGGTGTGCTTAGGTATGGAGACGATACAAAAGGCGAAAGCGATTGTGAATCCTGATCGAAGTGAGGGCTTTGTTACTCAATCTCGGCTCTGCAGACTCTACAGTGAGAGCTGGAGGTTCGCTGGGGTCATCATAGATAAGTATTGAGAATAGTCCCTCAAACTCTGTGAGGTTTTGGGTGCAATCGATCTTGTTTGAAGGAGTGAATCATTGCCTCGTGGCCACACTTTTTCAGTGTTGTGAAATTTGACTGAGCTTTGCCCTGAGAGGATATTCAACTTCCAGGTTCGTAGGAGACACTGCGAAAAGGCGTTCAGGCTTTACCATCCGATCCGACTGATAAAGGTAACATTTGAACCATTGAAAAGAATGTTTGCGACCCTAGCGTTGAGAATCGTCTCCGTCCTGCAGACTCTGCAATGATAGCTGGAGTTTCGAAGGGGATATGGATGACGTGTTTGAGTTGTTTTGCCCCCTGACCCATCGTCTAACAGTAGAAGCGTAGACCTCACCCAGAATGGTCTAGCTTAAATAGTATGTTCGGAGGGCAAGACTGAACACCCGTACGCGGTGCTCTCTGCGAACCTGGGAGTGGAAAATTCTTCCAGACGCAAGTTCAGTCGAATTTCGCAATACCGAAGAAGTTGGCCCACGAGGCAATGATTCGAAACACTCCGCCATATCAAATTTTTGATCCCAACGAGTTCGACTCCTACCCAAGTCTCATCAAGTTTACAAGTGCGACTTAGTACATCCTCATTCCAATGACCACAACTCTCATCAACTATTCTCTGGCCTCAGCTAACCGCCAAGTACACGCCCACGCCGATATTATGGCCGACGGAGGAAGCAAAGCGTGGCGCACGAGTCTGGGAGATGATTCTTTTGGGCGGATGTGAGAGGGATCAGGACAGGTTTACAAGATGATGTAGCGGATGGCTATAATCTCGACGCGCATGAATTTTAGGATTTTGACAATGAGTCTTCGAATTGAGCTTTGTGCGTGCGCCAAGACTTCGGTCGCGACAGTGCGGGCGACACTTTAAACACCGCCACGGTTGGATGGTGCAGTGGTACATCATCTTTGCCGGGTTCTCAAGCAAGGTCTGCGTAGCTAGGACACGTATCCCACCCGAGACAGGAGACCGCTGCTTTGAATCCGGCAAAACTAAACTACATCTCTCGCGGCGCTGGTATGCATGGATGGCGGAGGCATGCTTGGATAATCAAAGCTTTTGAATTTCCCTTTGGTGGGTACGTACGGAGGAGGGTCGACTGTTTGTGTAAGCAAACATACCTGGTAGTGGTATTTGCGAATGAAATCCAGAGTATGAGTGTCTCTAACGTCCAAAGAGTCATCCTACATGTATACATAGTACCGGTGATGTGTCATAGCTAGATAGCTGAATACACACTAAACCATTTAAAAAAAAAGAATCCAGTATCAAGGCGTTGACATCGCAGGAGTGCAAAGGCTAAACGCCCATCTAAATTGATCTCTGCGGAGCTGGGAGCAAAATATCCCCTGAGAGCCGGGACTCGGCGACGAGGAAGAATGCTTCTCAGGGGTTCCAGTGGGGATGGCGATTAGGAGGAATTGGAGTGGCAAGTTTTGAAGGATATTCCGACGTGCAGGCATTTCACCACTGCGCAAATCCATGTAACGAAACCTTCACACCCCAGACAGGCCCGAAGCCGTCAAGTCTATGTAGTGGAGAGAGTAACAAAATCTTACTAGACTTTTCTCCGAAGATCTTGACCAGCCAAGGTCGGCCCATCACCCTATTAGAGCTATGCATGACGCAAAATACAATCGGAGATGCGTGTCGCTACAGCTAGCTCGCGCCGTGAGGGTACGGTCCAAGCACCGGCACATACTCGTCTCTACTATGGCCCAGGGCATCACCAACTCAACCGGCCGCCAAGTCCCGCCGACGGAATATCCACAAATTCAGACCGGCACATCGACTAGAGCATGGCCAAGACATCGAGGCGCCACTGCCTCACCCTTGAACAATGAAGCGCACATTGGGTCTCCATGACTAGGGGCAACGCTAGAAAGATGGCGATCTTAGAGAGTATCTTGCATGACGACAGCGGGTGATGGGAAAAGGGCCATAGAAGGTGCCCCAGTAGGGGACTGGATGAGGTCTTTGACGAAAGAAATGGCCTCTGGATGGGAGAAGCAAGTGCTGAGACTGGACCACAAGGGAAAAGAGAAAAGCAGAAAGGTATCATGGGCTCGGGCTCTTGGTAGCCGAGTTTGAAGAGTGGTCTACGCCTCGTTGCACCTCTATCGCGTTCTCTAGACGATCAAGCTTAGCATAATGGGGGACGCAGGAGAAGTCCGAGATGGCACGAGGCTCAATCAACTCTAATCAGACTGATCCAGCCCGGCCCGCTTGTTCGCGAATTCGCATAGGAGGACGAGGGGCAGCAAATACCTAGCCGTCATATTCTACAATAAACAAACCATTTTGATATTGGTCCTGAAGCTTGGGCCGCAGCAAAGTTCCACCAATGCCGCCGCTCCGGACGTGCTAAAATAAGCTTCCGACAGTCACCATTTCCTCTCCGCCAGACCCTGACGAGGGCCCAGCGTAGCTTAGCAATCCGAATTCGCAGCGAGCATATCCGGCTCAATTCTTCCTCGTACAGGAGAAGGGTACCCGCAGTTCATCACCCAACTTATCCGTGTGGCTACCAGTCACAAGATCCCAAGCACATGATCATGTCCTGCCCTACGTGGTCAATTGGTAGAGGGGAAATCTGGACACAAGCCCGGAAATCGATCCTTTGAAGCAATGTCCAACAATCCCAGCGATATGAAAAGAACCACACAATGCATTATTAAGCATGGCTGGATAGAACAGTTCCGCACGACAAATGCAGTCGAAATGCAGCTCAGGGAACGAGACGGAACCTGTACAAAGTTGGGATCGATAGAAGGGACGTGATTAGTAGACATCGACGGCCTTACAGTGTAACTGTACCTCCTGCAGGATAAACTGCAAACCATCAGAAATAAATCAGAAAGCTGGGGGGTGTTCACCGAAAGGTTTCCTCCCATGTAAATATATAGATAGGTTTATCGCCATCTGCATGGGCCCACGGGGCGCCAAACCAGGTTGAATGACTTCAAATGCCAGAAAATCGGAAACATCTCTCGACATGTAAGAGGATAAGGCTGCCCGCAGACGGGAGAGAAGCTCCGCGCATGCCTCGAACAGGAGCAACGATATCGCCGAATGGACAAGCACTTGTGGAGGGGGGCAAGGACGAGGGGAGGCAGCAAGAAGCTGGAAAGATAGCGGCCCTTTGGGAGCGGAAGAATTCATGGACAAGCCAGAATGGGAAATAGCGCGCGCGCGCGCTGGCCGACCAGCAACAGCCGATCCAGGACAATGGGAAGCGGCAAATATGTTTACTGATGAACAAACAGGCAGCACAAAAATGAATTTCAAACATCCACCGCAACCTAACCAGGGCCCAAAGTAGTGTCGCCATTCAGCTAAGAAGCGAGCATGCCGGGCTCAATTCTGACCTGTGCAGAAGGAAAGTACCCGGAGTAGAAAACCCAAGCTGCCAATGTGGATATCTGTCACACAGCGTCAGGCACATGGTATTGGCGTGTCCGCAGTGGGCAAATGGAAGAGACGACCTTTTCCGACAAGCTCAAGACAGGTCATTTGAAGCAATGATGAACAGCCCAGAAGATGTGGCTAGAATCACACAGTGGATACCGAGCAAAGGTTGCATAAAACAGTTTCGACTTGCAGGGAAAGTCGAGATAGCAATGTCAGATATAATAGCACGATCTGGAAGGGGAGAGGACGGAATTCACACTGGCTGAACAGTATACATTGCACTTCCTAAAGGTAAACTAAACAGATTGGTAGTAGTATAAACAGATAGGATCAGGGGGTTTTCACCAAATTGGTTTCCTCCTCTGTAAATTATGAAGATAGTCACCTGCATGGACCTATGGGGTGCCTGATCGGGTTAAATGAAATCAAATTCAAATTCAAAAATAATAATCATATCAATTTAAATCAGAAGCGAGACGCTGTCCTTACGATAACGGTAGATTTGACAGGCTGTCAATAATGATGTGAGCCGGTCTACGCGCAACGCGGGGGGCCGAAATAGAGAATATCTATCCAAACATGCACTCTTTCTGACCGCTGGTATTGCGCCATCTTATCGAATAGATCTTTAGCCTTGCGGACTCTGCTGCCCTATTACTGTCCTCCCGATTTAACTATCAGGGCTTTTTTGGTCGTAAAAATTGTAATTGGATGCGACAGCGTCGTTTCCAAAGCGATATCAGTTCTAATTAAACAGACCGATTTTTACGGGCATTGCCTTAAGCTAGGGTTTACCATGACATTTCAAAGAGAGATCGGTTAAATTTAGAGAAAGCTTCAAACGTTTTTCAAATATCAATTTTTCTTCCAAAACTTGCTCGATGTCTACTCGGAAAGTATACTTTACCCACCCCCAATTTACATGGAAGATACTTCATAGGGCCTCCTCATATATTTCTACTCACAACCCATACTTTGCGCTTATGCTGATACGAATTAATGGCCTCTGAGCTATTCATTATTTCAATATCTACTCCGTTATTCTTCGCACCCCTAAGGTATCCTTGCCATAATCCTCAGCCTGCAGATGCCTACCTCTTCCAAGGTCGTCGATTAAGGTACCCAGGGGACTATGTTCATTACCCTCACTCCTTCCACTGCCCTTTCGGCTACTCTTTCGATAATTTACTCGGACACTCTTTCGATGGTTCATTCGGCTACCAAACGAGCTCTGAGACATGCTTCGTATAATGCTACGTCGGACATCAGCTTCTTTTTCTTTTATTTTTCGTTCTAGATTAGCCATAGCATTGCGGTTAGGGTGTGCAGCCTCAAAGCTCATCTTATCAATTAGTCGATTTCTCTTTCTTATTTCAGAGTAACGAGAAAGAGATCCAAGCTCCAGCAAGCACATTCTGCGAGTACTCTGATGTGGATTCCCAATAATTACCGGTCGCCAGGGCTCATCATCTGCATCTTCGCCCGAATCACGGCGCTTTTGTGAAGCGCGACGAGCCTGATACCGACTCATTTCTCCTAGCTTAGATTCGGGAATGATTTGAACCTCTGTAAATCGTAAAAGAACTATGAGAAGAAGTATAGATAAGATGAAGAGGATACCAGCCATCACGCCCGTTGCTGCCTGCTGACCAAGACGCCGGGTCAACACGCCACCGATACCTGTTGCTCCAGCTGCAAATATGTACCCGAAAGTTTCCGTAATAGCGACAGCAGAATTAATCCTAGGAAATGAAGAGAAATTTGTTCGCTTCCCAGCAGTCTTCTCACCAGAAGCGCCACGAGGACGACCAGTCATACCAGGTTGAAGGTCTGATGTATCAAAGGTTTCCATGATTATACCATGGCACTCAGCCATCGCGAGACCGGAAAGAAACCCGATGACTCCTGCACTCAAAACTGGTACTATAAAAGGGATAGAAGGCCCATTCGTGGATATCGTAAAAATGATGCCAAAAATAGGGAGAATAAGTACAAAAATAGCTCGTCGTAGCATGTGAGAGGACCAGTGTATTTTCCTTTTAGAGAGCGTACCATCGTCATCAACAGGAGGAGTGCGACGTGACCGACTAAAGAGGGAAGCCTTTTGGAATGGTATAGCAAATAGTGCACCAAATGGAATTGCCATGACACTAAGGCCTACTATAGGCGATCTAAAATTATAGTCTTTAGACATTAATGCAGCGAGCAGCTAAGGAAATTTAGTTAATTTGTTCTCTAAAACTTTAGAATTTAATTTACCGTAATTATTAAAACCTGCTGGCCATAGATCCATGCGACGTATAGAGAGAGAACCAGAAATCCCGGTTGTTGAAGCATTTTTTTCGAAAGAATAATTCCATAGTAGAGCTCTTCCCCCCACCACTTGGGGCCACTTTTGACCATGTGCATCTTGACTTCCCCACGAGCTAGTCTATGAGACAAAACGTTTTTAGTGACTACCTCCGCCATAGATCTTCTGAATGCAGAGCGGCGAACCTCGGGACACACAACATTGAGCAGCATCACGAATGCAATTATTATGATACTAATATAGAGCCCCCAACTAGGCGGAAGAGTGTCAATAATAGTCGATCCAATGAAAAAACCAAGCCCAATGGATCCAAGAGTAGACCAGGTCCATAAGCCGAGCCATATGCCCATGCCGCCACCATGGCGTCTGACATCAAATTTATCCGCAAACTCTTGGTGTGGATTTGTACTTTGAAGTGAGGCACCGAAAAGATCGGTCAACATAGCCTTGAAGTTCATATTGGCGAATCCAAGAAAAAACCCCATCATAGTTCGTGATAGAATAAGGCCAACTCGCCAAGTCGACACGTATGGTGACCTCATGTTGCCAACAGCAAGAGCTTGCGGAAATAATAGGGGCAAGGCAATAGACATGGCGCCAAGAATATATGGTTTACGACCGTGAAGAAGAGGTAATGGCCATGCAAAAAATGTAGGAATCGCTAGACCTAAGAAAAAGAAAACATTCCCTAGTACTGTATAATGGTGGAAGTCGACAATATAGTACTGAATAGCTGGCGTCTCCCCAGCGTATATACCAACAAGAATGCCGATTAGTGCCGTACTTAGACAGGCGACTAATGCTACTAACCTTTTTCGCACAGGCGACCAATCTCTTGCTATGGTCTGCCTAGTATAATTATTGAAGAAATCGGATCCTTTAAGTTGGTTATCTCTTAAGCTGACATGGTTTTTTCTACTACGACGTGACTGCTTCTTTGGTACTGGTCTATTCAACCGTGGCAAGCTAGAATTTGTAAGGCTATGAAGGCGTAAAACACTTATAGATTGGCGTTTATTCATTCTACCACCATTTTTTGGTATCTTTATTTTAGACCATGGATCAGGGTCAGCACCAATTTGTACCTCGATAGAGCTATTAGAACTATTATTATTCTTTATCTTTTGCTTTTTTGAGCTAAGGTAGTTCGGAATGTTCATAAATTCATCCTAAAAACGCAAATCAATGTCAGCTAAGTCCAGTACATGGCTCCGATATAAAATTACAGCAATTTCATTAAAAATAAAGGTTTGTGTTGAATACTCGGACTCAGGAAATTTTTGAATTGTTTAATGAGCATCATACTATGATTTCATTATTTTATACTTGGTGTAGTGCCTTTTCGATAGTTATGGGCTTACCTTTTGTTCAGGATGGTCTAAATAGTTATCGATTTCAAGGTTACTAAGACCTACTGGTGAAGGCTTAGAGCCTTTGTGTGCATCGTTTTTTTTCTTGAGATGAGCTTTTAAAGATGGAACTTTACTGAATCTAAGGGATTCTTGTCCAATCGACTCCTGATCTGAATTTTTGGAAGGTAGATGCCGTAATTTTAATTCGAAGCTCTCTTGAGGAGTTTCCTCGAGTCCATACGCCATTTTTTCCATTGAATTGTGAGGAATGTTTAAGTTAGACACATTTTCTGGTGGCTTTAAACTGCCAACTCGCTCATTCATCGCATACACTTCTGAGAATACGGTATCAAGTCGCTTCCGTGGTATATATACGGTCTTATTAACCCTATACGGTAGTGGGTCTGGATTATGAATATCATCAGAATTTTCCTGGTACGTATCGGATAAAGGCGCTGTTGGATTTAGTTGAATATTCTTCTTTTTTAGGCGATCTTTAATGTTCATGTGGCTAGTACGAGACATTTTGTTGGGATAAGAGCAAGCGTAGGGTTTTTTTTTTGGAACCGATGCCGATTTTTCTGTAGCTTTTCCAGCAATTAATAGAGCTTCGTTCAAAAGTGTCTCTAAATTTTCGATGGTATTCGCGAAGCTTTCTGAGTCAACGTTTCCTTGACCTTGTTCTACAACAGGAATATTATCAGACAAGGGGTGTGCTTTAGTTTTAATTGTCTCGGGCTCTTGGCTAAGGGCACCATCATAAAGCATTTTAACCTTTTGCAGTTTATCAGACGCCTTTATCGGCTCGGCTTTCTGTACGTCTGGTCGAGATCGGGGCGGCATTGCGGTGAGTTGGCTTTCATAAGCGTTAGTATTGGGGACTAAATCTTTCAACCAATTTACAACATCTTTGAAGAACAGCTTGTCTTCTTCAGTCTCTAGTTGACGCGCAAGCAATATGTTCATCATACTTTGACTTTTTTCTGCCACAAGAGATCCCGTAGAAGATCTGGCTACAGAAGTCCTTAACTTAACCTTTTGCTTCTCCATAGAAGTTTCTCCTATCGGGGGTTTCACTGTACCAGGTCTACTGTGTTTAGATGTATCTGTTGAGTTTTGTTGACTTGGTAATTTACCATCAATTATGCTTTGTGATGAGTCTCTAGCGGGTGTAGTGTTGGGAATGGATATTACCCGAGCATTTCTTGCTTTTAGACTTTCTTGTTGCTTGGGTCTAGGCTTTAGAGACACCTTGTTTGGCACAGTATCTGCTGGATCTAAGTCAAGCGAGCTAGGTTGAAGCACCATGGCTTTAATTTCAGAGTCGGAAAAAGTTGCCTTTAAGTCAGGATTTAACTTTACCGCCGAATTATAAATATTTTTAGTAAAATAACTATACTCCTGGTGGATAGGTTCTTGATCAATGGGATAAGCTGCCAGAGGTAATGATATTGCTGAGCCACTTCTACTTGAGACCGGATTTAAGTTTATCTGGCAAGCCGGTTCAAAATCTGGAGGAGTCTCGATATTATCATGTACATCCGAATTTCTCTCCTCCAGAAGCTTTGATTCGGTGTCAGACTTGTGACGTAATGCTTTTGACACAGTTTTGGATTCTAGGTATTGACTTGGTTCGTTGAAATTCTCATGAAACTCTTGTTGGTGAAAGCCCAGCAAGTAGCCTTGCGTGTTGGAAATAGATTCCAAATTTTTAGCATCAGGCTCTTCTACCGAGCTATAAATCCGCTGAGACGCTAAAAGTTTATCATTAGATCTATGAAGACTTTTAGCTGTCGCCGGCATTGGCGGGGGAATATCGACAAGACTTGGAGAGGCACGAATAGCAAGTGTATGTGGCTTTAATTTGGCTGCTTTATCTTTAGGTAACTCTCTTTTCTCAGATTCGGATCCTATAAATTCGGTAGGTGACTTGTTGGTGAGACCATCTATTCTAGCCACAATTTTCCTTTCACTCTTAAGGTGAGTTGACTCATTAGGAGTATAAAGCCGTATTTCATTGCCGATATCATGGGGTAAATTATGATGTCCTTCTACCTTTACGGGTAGGGCGGAAGATTCAATAGTTTTATGAGGCTTACTTTTTAGTATAAGAAACTCATTTTTATTTTCCCTACGAGCGTTCTGCAAGACTTCGGAATTACTGGCTTCTAGAGACGACAGCAACGGAGGAATTGGTAGACCGTTATCTACAGGCTGACTTTCGGTTATTGAAGGCTTTAATAGACCGTGACGAGCTGACTTTCTGGAAGTACCAGATATGAGCGAAGGTGGCTTAACGCCAAGAGATGTATCAAGACGATTTATTCTGAGGTGCTCATTCCTTGTAGCATTATTGTCAATAGTATAGCTCATGTCAGGATGGTCATTGGAATTCTCGATTTCATGTGACTGGCTGGGACCATGTTGTATAGATCCTGCACCTGGTAGGCTAAAATTTGTCTTAATGGTAGTTGTGTACCGGGGTTCATGCCTAAAATTCGGAGTTTTTCGAGTTGCTGAGGATGAGATAGCGTCAAAAGGCGTATTTATCAAGTCAGGCCTAATACCGCTGCTCAAAGGTAGAAGCTTTTGAGACTTGATTACAGGTACAGGGAGAATACTAGGATATGCATCGCGTAATCGTAATACTTCTGACAGGTTTCTGGCAGTTATTGTTGTCTTGGTCAAAGAACTGTCTGTATCTAAAACACTTTTCGTGAAGATATTCTCCGACATTTTTCTTCGAGACCTTTGCTAAATTTATGATTTTATTTTCTCACGAATAGAAACCAAATTTTTCGGGTGAATTTTTTTATAGCGCCAAAGTCTGTGACAGAATTCTTCGGACCTGATTCTTCCTCGAAAGAAGTTTGAAGAGCTAAACAAATTTAAATCTGTAAGCTAGGAATAAATTAGAGCACCAAAGTATCTCATAGCTTAAAAGAGAGTCTCGCTCGACCTTGTAAACTTTTCCGTCACCAATGAATGCCCTGAGCTGGGTCAAATTGTAGTCTCAGGACGCTTAGATTCCAAGGGCTCTTAAGGTTTTATAATCATTTTATGGTGATAATAGGTGAGGTCCAATGAGAGTGAAAGGTCTATAGCTTGGTATCTATACTAAAAATGGGTGTCTCTGAAATTAACATCCGATGATCAAGGGTCTCCAATTGCAATGTTATTGGCTGCGTATAACCAAGAGTAAAGAGATAGCTTCTGCAAAGTCTCTGGGGTATTGAAAATGTAGGATTAATCAGAGAAGCTTGTAGTCTAATAGACAAATCAAATTGGTGTAAATCCAGGGATAAGTGAGTCGTCTCTGATTAGTTCCTTGGTATTAGAGGTTTAATCTTTTACAGGAATAGAGATACAATAGGTTGAATGTTTAGACAGCGTATGAATAATTTCATAATAATAATAATGATACAGCTTGTAGTGTTATTGGATGATTACGACAAAGAATTTTGATAGGAAACCTTTGGTTTGAACAGGAAGCGATGACTGGCTCAAGAATCTAGAAGTTACCCCCGGGCATCTTCATTTCTGAGGAAGGTGCAACGCACTTTGGCGTTGAAAGGTAGTAAACAAAGACAATCATAGGGGTATATTATTCAGATCTGACTTGCATTGAAAACGAGTCTTATCTAACTCTCTCGGTGACAAGGGGAACATATATCACACATTGGTTCTTTCCTGATTTCTTGACTAAATCTCCTATAAATAAGTAGTTTAAACACTTGTAATTGGCCTATTTGAGACTATAGATTTTGCTTCAGCTTCCCTGTGGCAGGCCGTGACTGACGTCAGGGTAAACATCAAACCTCCTCTGTTTACTGAGGGGGATATTATTTCGGGCCTCGTCAATTCGCTGTCCATCAAGCACGGCGTAAATAATCTCTTCTCCTTCGCCAGCTTCAGCAATCACTTGAGCCATAGGGTCGACGACTAAGCTATGCCCATAGGCTGGATAGCCCTCCAAAGACCTGGCTGGACTACAGAGAGCTACAAAGCATTGGTTATCCACAGCTCGGGCTTGCCCAAGCAGCTTCCAGTGTAGTGGTCCGGTGGTAGTGTTGAAAGCACCAGGATAAATCAGGCAAAAGGCACCCTTCCGAGCCGCTATCATGGCTAGTTCGGGAAAGCGGATATCATAACAGATGGCGACGGCTATTTTGCCGTATTCCGGGAGGTCGACAATGGTAATTTGGTTGCCGGGACTAAGGACTTTGGATTCTTTAAAAGTTATCTTGCCAGGAATATCTATATCAAAGAGGTGTACCTTGCGATGAGTGGCTAGAAGTTGACCGGATGGGGAGATAATCATGCTGGTGTTGTAGTATTTTTGCGTGGACACTTCAAGTTCAGGGATTGATCCGCCGACTATGTAGCAGCCAGTAGCTTTCGCAAGTGCGCTTAATTTACACCAGCTCGGACTTGCATCTTCTTGGGCTGAAGTGAGAGGGGGAAGGCTCTCTGCGTATTTGGGGAAGAAATCGCAGCCGTAGGGGCTATTGAAGCATTCCGGCAAAACGATGATATTTGCACCTTCCTTGGCAGCTTGCAGGGCTTTGTCCCAGGCATTCTGGAGGTTTTGAGTCTTATCGGAGCCTACATGTCATGAGAGTTAGCAGGTGTAGTCGGGTCAGCTACATGGCCGAGCGAGCTGGAGGGGGGCTCCCTGTTCCACTGTGACGAGTTGGTAGAGGCGAATAAAGGTACTAACCACTAGCTAGCTGGATCAAGGCCAGCTTTACTTGACTCTTGAGCAAGTTACTCATGTTGCCGACTGATCTTGAAGATTGCCTGCTTGAGACCGATAGATGTGCTAGTCCTGTTCTGCAACACGCGTTTCTAAGCGGCAGCAGACGGAGCATTTACTGACCTGATCAACGGTAGCTGCTAGCAAAGGGTACGTTAATGAGCGAGCAGATACAGTTTAACTGCGACGAACAGCTTCGAAGCTAGAATTATCGGCCTAGATCCACTTTTATTCCAACACCCCCATTCATTTTAGGTGCATTGGGCTGTGTCGGGCTAAGGCGTCATGGGGATCTTGTATGTGCATTGAGTTGTGGTTAGAAGGTGAAGCTCCGGCCTGATGGGATTACATCTGCAAGTACCGTGGTGTAGTGTATACGATGCTGAGATGTAGACAATTCTCGCGCGAACCGTCCGCACCCTCTCGAGTGAGGATTCCGGTTTTGCCCGGCCCAGGAAATATGTCACATCCGTCTCACCACTGCGCCACGTGACCTCACGCTAACCTTTTGCATCAGAGTTTGATTGTCTAGGCAGCTAGCTAACTATGACCCGGTACCAGGGAAGAAGTAGAGAAACGATAACTCAATTTACAAGAAGAGCACTGCTGCCTCGGAGTTCATTTGCAAGTACCTCTGCGAAACTATGCCGCCTCTTCGTCGCCTCAAGTCAGCTCCCACTCGTGAACAAGCATCCAGGGGGAATAAAAGACGCGGAGTAATGCAGACATTTGTCTCCGCGCAAAGAGCGGTCGCCGGCTTCTCCCCAAGTGGAATGAGTGAAGAGGCTGGCCAAAGTACACCGGAAACCACCGCCAGGAGGTGGGCCGTGGCAGCTTTCAATGTTGACTTGCATTCACAGTGGCAGCGGCGCTATGGAAATCGCTATGGTGACCTGCACAGCTCCTTGCTAAAACGCGAAATCTCGCATCGGTCGCGATTGTATCCATCGCCTGCATCACCCTGTATACACGTCCCAAGCTCTCTCACGTCTATCCCAAAGGTATGCGCCACGCTCTGCTTCCCCCGTCGGCTGTGAATATGGGCGAAGGCGTGTATTTGGCGGTCAGCTACTGCCAAAGATGCTCGTGAGTGGTGTGGTCATTGAAGCAAGGGGCTCTTTTTTTTTTTTTTTTTTTTTTTGATTCATATTGTATTCAGCTATATAGCTATGACAATGCAAGGGGCTCCTACCTCGTACTCGTAGACTAAGACGGGACTCGATCTCGTGAGTGAACGATTGCCTCGTGGGCCAACTTCTCTGGCATTGCGAAATTTGGCTGAACTTGGCTCTGGGGGGATATTTCCCTCGCAGGCTCATAGAGGACATTTCGGACAGGTGTTTAATCTTGGCCTCCGCCCCTCGCTTACGCTACGGTGTTTATGCCCTACAACTGGTGAACTGGCGGTGTCTGCACGTATGTCTGGCAAAGGTACGCAGATGCATCTGCATTATGGCGCAAATTCCCTCTTGCGTGTGGTATCGATTCGGTTCCTCTTCATGCCACCACTCGCTGCGCCGGTCGCTGACTCGCCACCACCTGTTTCGGGTCCCGGCCGAGGGTCTCCCGTACAGCCTCGCCGTGAGTCGTGTCGTGCGCGCCTGAAACTCGGCGTGAGAGGGGGGCTTGATCTTGGGCTCGCGGTAGCTGCATTACTTGGTCTCCAGCCGTTTGGCCCTGGAGCCAGAAGCGCGTGGCTGTCGACGAGTAGCAGGCATCGCAAGTTATGCGAGATCTTCCAGCGCCCGAGTCAACTGGCCTCTGCTAGGGAGAAAAGTCGGGATTCATCAATGGACTGGACAGGAAGCCTTGCATCTCTAGTACGGACGACCCGCTCCAGACACTGGGTGTCGCGATTGCGACGCCCCAAGGATCCGAGACGTCAAATCTAGCCATTACTACTGCAGCTCAGGTGCAATTTGCGAAATCTTGGGTTGAGGAGTCTGTATCTTCTATTCTCGCACTAGATTTAAATACAGGTCATCAGAGATTATGTATCTCCAACTTCACCACGCTACCACCAGGGACATAGAGAGAAGCAGAGACCAAACTGATAGCACACAAACGAGATAAGGAATCTTCATCTCCCGTGTGAGAAGATAGAGACCGAGGAAACGCAGGGAGCAAGAGCGCCTTGTTTTGGCAACCAAACTTATTTTCTTCCACGGTACCCCCCCCCCGTATCATCCCTCCTTTCCCCTCTCCTGGAATCGTCTACAACACCCTGGATCCACCTCAACGCCCCCATCAATCTTGACGCCTCGCCGTCAAGGCTAATCGCCCATCACTCACATCGCAAGGTAGCGGCCTCTCATTTTCTACCTAGGTGTCGCGCACCTCGTCGGTCTCGGTATCAAGCATGGCGCCTCGGTAATGAGGGCGTCTCTATCCCGGGGTTTCACCCCGCATAGAGTGGGGAGAATGTGGGAGGGGAGCCTTGGCTTGTCTTGCCACTGTATTGCCAAGCTTCAGTACCGTTACCAGCTTCTTCTGGGGGATCTTTGTCAACGCCGCCCGGCGCAAATCATTAGACTTTATCGCTCATCGCGCGAGAGGCGCTTGCGGCCGAGAAATAGATCTTGCAGACGATTCTTCTTTTTTTCGGCCGGAATTTCCGTATCATTCACGTCGCGAGTCAAGCCATCCTGCCAAAGTTTCAGAATTTCCCCTTCTACCATCATATTCTTTGTTTGGTTAACGGATGCCGGTGGTGCTAGACCTCCTTGATCCGGAAGATCGAGAGAATAGGCCCGTCGCCGCGCCTCTTCGAGACTGATCATTTTGAGCGTGTTATTGGGCATCTTCAGGCCCTGGACCGAGATCTGATGATGCTGAACCGAGCCGGGTAGTGGACTCGAGATCTTGCTCAGTGAATGCGAGGTGAGGGGGTGAAAGTCATGGGGTGAAACGTGGGGCGAGGAGTGAGGCGTCATGCAGGACGGGTGGAAGGTCGGCGATACGGCTGTATTTATTTTTGTAGTTGTCTTGTGATGCGCGGATGGGGATTCGTTGGTTACTTTTCGCTTAGGTTGAGCCTGAGTAGCACTTTCGTGCTGGGCATTTTGTTGTGGGCGTAGTGGTGGGGACTGGCTACGAGTATTAACGTTTGGCGGGAGAGATTTGCTAGCAAACTTGGCCCGAGATGAATTCCTCGGCTGGTTCCGGGATAATATTGGCTCGAGTGGAAGGGGTTCAGATAAACTGCTAAAGGTAGTCTTGGGTAACGAAAGACTTGGGCTCGGACGATGACGAGTCGCGGGCACCGTATGGGTTCCGGAGTAGCTGAGACACGGTCTTGACCGATTGTTTGGAGGGGGTGAATTGGACTTGTAATGGCGCGTAAAGTGAACGATTTTGCGCTGAAGACTTGAGTTTTGCGCCTGGAGGATACGAGTCGACTCTTCAGCTGCCTCGACGCGAGAAAGTAACTCTCGGTTCGAGGCCTCGATGGCGGCCAGTTTTTCCACCACCACATCCCCGACAAGATCTTGCCTAGGTTTCGTTGGTGTCTCCCGTATCGTCTCCTGTATCGCCTCTTCCGACAGGGGCCATGAGGGAAAGTAGCTGATGATTTCTTTGCAATGTTCCTCTTGAAGGGGATCTGGCTTCCAATTTATATTTGAGACAAAGTGTGGCATCGTATATTCGTCGACTTGTGGCTTGGCGAACATATGAGAAGTGTCATCGAGCTCAGCAATGATGGGGGCTTCTCGCGTGAATCTGGGTGATTTGATAGGACTGGAAGCGTCATGAGCCGCTGCAGATCGTAGGGTTGAATGGCGTCGTTGATACATGGACTCCCTTTTCTTGCCGCTCCTACAATCGCTGGTCCATGTGGCAGTGTCTGTAGTGACTGGCGTACAGCATACTAATATATCGGACATTTTACTTTGGCATGAAGCTTGGAAGGTTGGATCAAGATGGCTGAGATGGTGGAATACTGAGTTTATGCTTAGGAATTGTCTAAATTCTCGGTCTCTGGAACGCTGGCTACGAAGAATGAAATGTTTCGAGCTGAGCTGGGCTTTTTTGTGGAACTGGATATATGTCTAATAATGGCAGAGCGGCGATTGTATATATACTCGAGAGGACTGGAAGTTCCATGACACAGATATAATCCGGTAGCCGACAGGGGGGCGGGGGATTCCTAAAATAACGGGCTGGGGTATCCCTTGGCTCGAATGATCTGGGGATACAGGACGGAAGGAGGTAGGTGAGACTCTTTAAGATTGGATGGTTTGACAATGCAGAAAATGGACTTGGATTTCTCGCCAGGAAAACCGTTGTTGATTTGGGATGGAGAGAGACGGTCGTTGGGGGTAGGGGCGAAGAGCCGTCTAGCCACACCTGAGCGCTCTTTTGCAGTGAGAGAAGCAAAATGACCATGAGTGGAACGAAGAAGGCGCCATGTATGTTTTTGCGGCTATTGGAGAGCCATAAGAGGTCAACGACTGGGTAATTCTGGTTTGCAGAGTAGTCGACTGAATGATGATTGCCAGCCGACAACAAGCCATGAGCCACGCTGGATTCCCCACCTTTGATGGTAGTATGATGGTGCAAGGTACGGGCGTGGTGGTTGGCGTCATGGATGAGCAGTGCGCGCATCAGCGAGAACTCAACATCTGAGGCGTTTGTGGTACTATCGTTGACGACTGCCATGACGGTGGCCAGCCTGGAGCATTAGTTGCGCGCGTGGACAATGGGATACTTACTCGAGGAGTCTGGGCATCCTCGTCAGCGCAGAAGTTGGAGGTGAAGGACAGAAGCCTAAACAACGTGCAAACGAGCGACTGCTGCCTCGGCTACAATGTTTCCGAGGCGGCAGAGGCGAATGGAAGGGCCGCATGACCAAATCCCAAATTAACCTGATCAAAGGTGAGACGACAGTTTGATGAAACGAGGGTATCCAGGCCCCAACGCGACGACAACGTTACCTCGGACCTCGATCCGGCCTCTCACTCCCCTCTCCCAGTGCAGCTTGGGACGGCGGGGCTGCCGGCGAGGGCGCTGGGCAATGGAAGGGGAATGGAAGGAGGATGGAAGGATAATGGAAGGGTAGCGAGGCTTGCCAGCCCTTGAAAAGTGTCTTGTCCCTCCTGACCGCGCTCAAGACACGGCAGCGACAGTGCGACTCAGACATATCGTGGGGAAGAGCTCTGGAGCACGGCGGAGGGGAGGGCAGTGGTCGCTATAGTTCATCGACTCGGCGCCCGGCATTATGGTCGAGAATTTGGAGAAGACGGCGCCATGGCCGGCCGGGGCTAATCCTAGTGTCGGCGGAACAACGATAATGCGTCGCGTTCCGTTTCCGGCCAGCTCAAACATCACGTGTGTGTTGTAGCCGGCTGATTCAGGCCAGAGGCGGCTCGACATGCATTGGGATGCATATGCTTCAAACGTCGACCCGGCCCCAACCTTTGTTCCCCGCCCAGGGTCCAGGCACGTGATGCCATGGTGGAGAGTCAGGTCGCCAAGTGGGCAGGTGAGTGCGGCCATATTGACGATCCCGGATTGTCAGACCCCTAGATTCGCACGAGGCTCTGATAAATTGGGGTGCTTATGTAATGTTGAGCATGTCGGAGGGCTAGCGCAGGATAAGGCATGCTGTAGTTTGACGATACCCTGTATGAGCAGAAAATCTAGTTGCATTTAGTCTTTAGCTCTAGGAAACGTATTGGTAGTTTGGAGCCACGAGACGCCTGCAGCCCACACCATCACAAAGCTAAGCACATCTCCCTCTCCACCCATTCCAATGCACCAGGAACCTCAATATGCCGATCGATGGCGGCAGCGGTGGTCGAAAGACATTGGTGTACGGTTACATGTAAACCCGAGGCCTCGAGCTCTACCGACTTCTAGGGTGGCAAAAGTCTAAAGTCGGCCGCTGTAGGGCCTAGAACGTGCGACAGACACGCCCCCCAGGTAGGCGCCTAATTTAGCTTTCTTCGCTCCGCACGACCGCGAGAACATCTGCGGTCGTCTAGACCGACGCACATTCGGCCGCATGCCATGGCGACTGGCCGTCAGCACGCCGGAGGGGGAGTTTGGTCGGAAAGCTTAAGCGATTAGGCTCTGTTTACTATCATGCGCTGGAGCGATGGTGGTGAAATGAGGAGCCTCAGAGCTCTAGCGGGTACAGATATCGGATCTGAAGAAGTGTGCCTGTCAGGCCAAAGGCGTCGTTGCAGGACGCTTGATACGGATATGAACTCTCGGGGCATGCTCTACCGCCACATCTCTGGCTTCAACCCGCTGCAATGTTTCCTTGACTCGAAGAAGAGGAAACTTTAAATGGCTTGGTCTGGCTTCCTGCGCCTGGCCAGCCTCCTCGCAACATTTTCCCTTGATGTTTGTTCTCCGACGAGCCTAAATTCCTGCCATCTCCATTCTCCCACTGCAACGGCCCCCTGACGCCTAGATTATGCTGGAATCTCTGGCTTCGTGGGCAGATGTAGGTCTGTAGGCCGACTGGCTCATGTTTTCGTCACCCGCCGCTAGAATTCAGGCCACACTATAAATAGCTTTTTGGTTGGATGGTGCAGTGGTATATCATGGGGCCAGTCTCCCATGTTGACTCTGGATAGCCGGGAAACACAGTCCACTTGGTACAGACGATTGCTAGTTTAAATCCGACACTACACAGCTAAATTTCTCGCGGCACTGGTATGTGTGGATGGCGGAGGCTTGCTGGGGTAATCAATGCTTTTGAAACGTCTTTTTGCTGAGCATTCACAGCGGAGGCTTGACTGTTTGTATAAGCAAGCATACCTCCAAGTGTTATTTGCGAATGAAGTCCAGAGTAGAAGTGTCTCTGACGACAAAAAGCATGCAACATGTAAACATGACATCCATTATGTGTTATATCTAGATAACTGAATACACCTATTTCATTCAAAAGATTTTTTTGGGGAGAACCTCTACAGACGGCTCGCAGTCCTTGCAACTCTCCAAACACCCTGATATATATGGCGAGAACATGAACCTCACGGCTGGAAAGTAGAAGCCAGTCAGCAAGTAAAGCTTGATTCCCACTCAGTAAGGCGAGGGCCCTATGCTCGAACAATACATCTCCATGCTCCTATTCATGAGGACCGAAGGAACCGATATCGTGTGAGCACGCACCATGAGTCCGAGGAGTTTGTCCTGGCCATTTCAGGTTGGACCGGGAATAGTATGAGTAGGCGCACACTCAGAGATCTCCTGCCCAAGAATACATGTCCCTCCATGGACCCCTACAGGTAAAAGCCACTTCAAGCGCGGGAGGGCCCGGCCTTTCCTGCTATCCTCCATAGAGATGTGCTCACTCCAACCACTCCTCCATCGGCCAGCATCTATCTCTCCTAACACTGCCGGGCCCGGACACTCTCCACAGGACGCACCTTCCTACTCACCCAGGCCAAGTGTTCGTGTTGCGCGTCGCAGAATGCCTCTAAACTCATTCAGGTTTGTCTATGGCGGCAGTGAGATGGGAGTGAGGAACACTAGTCGTATTCCGTCGATGATATAGCTGACCAGGGAATAATTGGTGATTTGGCGCGGTAAGCCTAGGCGTCTGGGTTGGGTTCTCCGCTCTTCGAATTCTGGCAGGGTGGCAGGTCGGCGGAAGAGAAGCAAGGTCACCATCCCAAAAGGAAATCTCCTTGAAAGCGTCTTCCCAATTGCATCAGAGGAAGATGCAGGCGCGTAGAGCCATTAGTCCCCCTACCGTCTCGCGTCTAGAATGACGCGTGATCCCGTGATAATCCTTAGCGACCCTAGTCGGGCTTCGACGCGGCGGCCACGCGACTGGATCTCTACTACACTCCTACATCACCGCATCTCTGCATCATGGGCAGGCAAACACTGGAGAGGAAGCAGCATCGACGCAAAGGCTGCACCGACTCGGATGAGCGCGAGGAAGAGCGACAAAGCAGACGACGAAGGCGGAGCAGGTCGGAAGAATGGCGAGGGCGGCGAATCACACAGCAGGGGGCCACGAGAAAGGCGGACGACGAGCGCCGACGCACTCGCAGTCCTCGCTCCGAATCAAGGCGAGGCCGGAACACGAGCCGAGCGAGAGGGGAAGACGATATGGACCAACGACGCCAGGCTCGCGACCTGCGCGCCGGCTCGGCCGGACTCGTGCCAGTAGGGGCCGCAAAGAAATCATTACCGACTCGTCCTCAAGACAGCCATGCGGCTCCAGTCGCTCCCGACGCGCCAAAAGAAAAGGCCAACCTTGGACGCAGTGGCCTCTTGGCTGCCGAGTCGAATTCCACCCTCCTCGCCGACGGCACCACCGTCCTCCTCAAGTACCACGAGCCGTCAGACGCGCGCGCACCCGCGCCCAAGCACCAGTGGAAGCTCTTTGCATTCAAGGGCGCCGAGATCCTCGAGACCATCAGCCTCAGTCGCCAGAGCTTCTGGCGCGTCGGGCGCGAAGCCTCGGTCTCTCACATCCTCGCCGAGCACCCGAGCATCAGCAAGCAGCACGCCATACTGCAGTTTCGGTACGTCGAGAAGAAGAATGAATTCGGCGAGCGGCGCGGCCGCGTGCGCCCCTACCTCCTCGATCTCGACTCGGCCAACGGTACGCGATTGAACCAAGAGCTAGTCCCGGCCCGTCGATACCTTGAGCTGCGGGAAAAGGATATGATTCAATTCGCGCACAGTACGCGAGAGTACGTACTCATGCTCCAGTGTGAGGAATAAATCTCTTTGAACCGGGCAACGCGTAGCCTCAGCCCTGCCCCTTGCTTCAAAGTGTCGTGAATCCATCTGCCTCTGCCAGCCGCCCATTCCCGCCCGACAAATGCTGCCGTCGTGACTTGCCATTGCCATCGTGGCGACCAAGCTGCCCTCCTCCAAGCTTCGCCGGCCGAGCTGCTAGACGCGAGCCTCTCCCCCTTCCCAGAATCCCGTAGCCGCAGTAGCATTGGCCCGAGGACGCAGGCTGGCCCTGGCGTCTGCCATCAATTCATGCCATTGCGCGGTGGGAGTTGGGTCATCTTGGCTCAACCGGCCCGTCCACACGTCAATGCGCGTACCGCTGCAAGGTGGGCCCGCTAGCGTGAGTCGCGCATGGGAGTCAATGGGTGCTTGTCTAGCGGTGCTACTTGTACCGTGATTGACGGCTCTCCAGGTCTGCCATCAGCCAGATATTTCTGGGCTCGCGCTGGTAAGTGGGAGAGGCGGGATCCATGACCAGCCTCCCGCCCGCCCGCCTAAGCGTCGAGAGTCTGCTCACTTCCGGCTCACGTGAGCTTGGCAAGGGATGGAAGGCGGGGCTCGTCCGCTTCCGCCTCCCAACGCCGACTCCCTTGCTGGGCCGGCGCGTCGCTCGTCCACCCGTGCTATCGGCTGCTTAGCCTGCCAGCATCTATTCTGCGCTCGGCAATCAGAGATACAGGGAGATTCGGACGGCCGACGGGGCGAAGCCGCTGGCCATGAGTTGGACTCTGCAGACTGCTAGAACCCAACGCCATCATGCTCATCAAGGCAACACTGCCGTGGTGACAAAGGGCTACGGCGATGCGGTTGTAGCCGTCGCCATTACTGGCCCTCTGCGCCTTTCCAGGGATGCCGTTTATCCATGCGGCGACGACGACGGCACAGCCCGACACAGCCATCTTTGCCTTCAACGCTGAGGGCGCAGCTCGGCGCCATGCCACGGTCGCCAATATACTGTAGAGTGGGTACCCAGTATGTGTATATAAGCCCAATCTGCCATGACATGCAGCTGCGATACTCGCTATCCGCCCTTCCCTTCTATCCCCAGCCATTGGAGCATTTCACACCTACACGTGGGCCCCATCATGGTCGCCTGGACCAGCACGCTCACCTCCAGGCCAGAGGGACGTCTACGAGCGGCAGGAATTGGCGCTAGCCAGCAGCCCGCCTCCAACTAGGTGCTAGCCGGCGGAATGTAGGCGAAGGGCGCTAGGCTGTAGGCCACGGCGCCGACTACTCTGAGGGCCGCGAGTACTTTCGCTTCGGCGCGTGTCGCAGGTCGAGCCGGCCGGCGAGTCAGGTGGTCAAGGCCGATGATACGAATCATGTTTGGCGCGCTACGTGGCGCACGCCCACCATTGCTGGGGAATGGCGAGTGTGTCTATAGATAGGCGGCCTCGTGGCCCTCACGGCTGAGACAAGCCGGCCACCGCGCAACTCCACCGTCAATCCCGGCCTCTTGTCGAGCTGCCTCGTGCATCTATTTCCGTCACGCCGAATCCAAACAAACGTCCTGAATCAGCGTGTGAGATGATCGGAGAGCTTCGAGGGAGCGGTGTCAGAGTCGATAGAGGCCTCGTTGCTATCATTAGACAATGTTTATGGACCCCGCGTCAATGTGGCAGTTGCGCTCCCCGAGAAACGTGCGCACTGGCCGTGCTGTACTAATAATAGTCATGATCCATTCGAGTCCATGGTCAGTTGTCAACTATCTGGGGCAGATTATCTACAAACATCATGTCTATTTCAACATGATTCGACATTTCTCTGAATGAACAGTCAATGCTCCGACAATAGTTCACGAGCAGGTCCGGACACGTTGTGTAGAGCGGGCGGTGGGGGTCTCGAAGCTTCAATTTTCAAAGACTATAGAAATGAGAGTGAGAATAGATAGCACATGGTAGTGTCGGAATACTCGAGTGGTATTTATATCACAAGCTTTCTATAGCAGTAATAACAATTGGTGGTTAACATATATCTTCTCCCTCTCTTTCTTCTACCCAAAGGAAACACGTATATACAGCAGTTGTCCCTCTCTCCTGACGCCATTCCCAAACAGGTAACCCATTACTCATCAATATAATTAGTCATCATTTCTAAGATAATACATGAAAGGTCATTAAGTCATTATGTCATTCGACAGGTCGTCTATGGAAATAGCTTGTTTCCATCTTTCTCACCGTCATTTTTGCAGGCCTGCGTATCTGATGACTCAGCCGCAGCAACTGACAGGAGCCTCATAGAAGAGAGAATGTCTCATTAGCTCCTGTGTGTCACTTGTCTCATGACCCACTCTTTCCGAAGACCTGCACATGTAGCGGCGGCCTAACCGAGGGCATCCTGAGCTGAGCAGAACACCACCCGCATGTCCCTGTCTTTCCGGGGCTCCTCCTTCCCACCTAATTTAGGACCAACACAGGCCCGTCGCTCTCTCCATCCCGGAGCCCTCAAAAGAGTTTCCCCTGCAGGATCTTCTAGCGTTGTCCGTCGTTTCAAAGGCATCTCGCTCTTCCAGGCCACGCGTGAGTCAACATTGGTTCTGTCCTGAGGGACGTGGAATAAATTTCCGCCACTGTGAATGAGATATATTGCTTGCCATCTTACGTATCATCTAGCACAGGAAGCTAGGTGAGAGGAGTTATCTCCGCTACCAACTCGCAACCCCGAAAACAAAACGGTCAATCTACTTGGCGCCAGAGCCAACCCCTTTCTTGGGTGTCCAAGGCTACCGAGGCAAAGAGCTGGAATAGCTGTTCGAATTTTCAGACCAGACTAGTCGAACCACACCTGCCCTACGCCTCCTTATCCAAGCCTGGCCTGAGATCCGTAGAGGAAACTTTCCACCAATTCAGCAATGGCCAAGCTACTCGTCAGGCCTGGACTCTCGATACCGAGTAGGTTGACGAACCCAACCCAATTAGGCTCGAGCTGGATGTAGAAATCGACAAAGCCCGGCCCTGCCCCAGCTGCTGCGCCCCGGGCCAACTTCGGACGGATCCCCGCATAGGCCGGGACAATGGTCTCACTGTCGAGGGCCGGTAAAAACTTGCGAATCGCCTTGAGTGCGTGTGGTAGGTTTGCCAAACTAACGCTCAAGTCCGTCGCGCTCTCCACCCACTCGACATCCGGCCCAAAGCGCATGCCACCCGATAGATCAAGCGTCAGGTGCGTGCCCAAACCACCGAGTCCAGCTTCCGGCGCTGGATAGATGAGACGAGAGGCTAGCCGCCGCCTGCGAGTACAGCTAAAGTAATTCCCTTTGGCGTAGAACTGCTGGCGATGTTGCGCTTGCGGTAGAATAAGGTTGTGAACTTCACATGCCCCCAACCCTGCAGAGTTGATAACAGTTTCGCTGCAAAATTTACTCTGTTTGCCACTGCGCTGATCCAGAATGGTGATATCCCATCCGCTGCTGCCTCGCTCGCCGACCGCCTCAATATCCGTAACCAAGCTGCATATTGCGACATCACCGCCATTCTCTTCGAAATTTCCCTGCAAGAACTGCATCAATGCATGCGAATCAACTATTCCTGTAGAGGGAGATTCCAAAATTCCATTTGGTGCATGAACAAACGGCTCTTCGCGCAACGCACGCCCTTGAGAGACAAACTGCATTGGCACATCAGGGAGCCTTTGACTGAACCTGTAGAGCTTTACCAATTCTTCTTGCTGCTGCTCACTTTGAGCCACAATCCACTTGCCTATCCTAGCATGCGGTATTGAATGGGTAGAACATAATGCATAGAGTAGCTGCTTGCCGCGAATACAGAGACGAGTCTTGAGAGAATCCGGGCCGTAGTAGAGGCCGCCATGAATAACCTTGCCACATTAAAATGAGTTGACGCATCATGAGACAATAGCGCTCACTTCCGAATTTCGACTAGAAGTCTCCAGACCTATCGCCGCATTCTTCTCCACGATAACCGTACTCGTTCCAACCCGAGCAGCTAGCTGCCGTGCAATAGCCAACCCCACTACTCCACCCCCAACAATCTGTTATCGTTAATCCTGCCCTTCAACTAAGGACACGAGGAACATACTGCGTGCGTGTAATCTGCGACTCTTGTGACGCTGCATGTGAAGTACCGACAGTCTATAGCTTTTCTTGCTCCCAGAACTCTGGCAAAAATCATTTAGAAAACGTGATGGTATGCACACGGATAGGATAATTGATCAATCATTCCTCACTTTTGCCACAAAAATATGAAATAGACAGGTCACGGGGATCATGACATCAGCGGGGCTACAAGGCTGAAGCAAAAAATTAAATCTTCTATATCAACCATCCTTTTAACCATACCGAGAGTTTTAACTGCAGGACACACAAACTATTGTAGCATGAGGGTTTCAATCAGCTCTGTTCTAAAATTTCTAAAACTCCACCTCTCTGCTCCTTTAAACAACATGCGGCTAAAAGTAGTTACCTTGGTCTGCACTAATCATGTTCACACAATCCTAAACGATTTCAAAAATAAAATATACTTAATTTGTCATGGGCGTATCAGTTTTGAATGGTCTACTGCGTTAAAATCATGGCATTTTCTTCGGGAGTCTCTTGAGCCGTATTCTCAAGTGTAGACTCGGATATAAGTAACTGTGATGGTGTGGTAGGCTCGTGCGGTAGAGAATTTAATCCAACATCATGAAGTTGACGCTCTGTGATATAAATTAGTGCCCAGGCATTGAGAAGTTAGGTTGTGACATACCCAACTCCTTGATCCTTTGTCGTAACATCTGATTTTCTCTAATCATTATTTGGGTTTCTGCCTGGTAAAAAGCATTTTCATCACGGCAGCCCAACACCCAGGATTTCTCTCTCTCTCTACTGTTTGACATAGATCTTAATCTGGGTGAAATCGATTCTTGTTGAGATGTAGGAATCCGGTGACGAAAATCTGTCCGGTAATGATCCATAGGGCTTCGGGGGAGACTTAAAGCAGGAGAGCGCAGATTAGGAAAGGGACTGCTAGTAGAAGGAATAGTACCAGAATATTCAGATGAATTGTTAGCCTGTTCTGGAGGAACAATGGAAGAACTATGAATTCTATTCTCCTGGAGTTGTCGTAGATGTTGTTGCTGGCTTGAAATCATTTGGAGAAGCCGGTTCTGTAATCATAAGTGAGCCACGAGCTTGCTTCTGACTTTAGTTCTTACAACTTGTGCCTCTTGCTCCTCCTCTATTGATTGGTGTATTTGGCCCAAGCTTGGTACACGTTCGCCGTGAAAGCTTCGTGGCAAGAACGTTGGAGAAGTTGTTGTCTGAGAGTTTGGGAATGGTGAATCCTCACTAATCATTTCACCAGGAGCAGGAATTGTTGGGTCGTTTAATTGCAGATTTGCCATGATAGCTGAGCGTCTTCGATTCGTCAGGGAGATGGATGGCTCTTTGTTCCTAGTGGAAGAATCCATAGGGGAATCTAGAGAAAAGTTAGTCATAACGGGTCGAAAATGTTTGAAGATAGAAATTGTGATTCAATTATCTCATCTTTCAAGGTTCATGTCTATGTGTTTAGAAGCGACGTACGTCCAGAATCTTCGTGCTGCAGCCCTGCATTAACTGCCGCTGCAGCCTGTAGGGAGGTAGATGCGGAGCGAGGCGACGAGCCACGTCCATCGAGTGCTCCATTATCACCAGCATCAGTGATGCTGAGGTTGCGAGCAGGGTGACAGATAGACTCCTCTGTCGATGCTGCAAAGGTATTTAAGTCTGGTGACATTTTAATGAAATTATTGTAATGAACCCTCTGGGCAACAGATAAGTCGTGCTTCCAGTCTTAAACAACGATTTGTGTCAGTTGATCTTGTTTGAACAAATTCACATCAAGAAACGGATATTCGAGAGTGATGTAACTAGAGAGCTGTATGGGCGGGTCAATATGTTGAACACTGACATTGATGAAGTTGATTTAGAGACGTTGGCTTTAGTTCGCTATACTGCACATGTACTGCCTCGAGTAAGTCACGAGAACACGACTCCGACGTCTAAATAGCATCAGTATACTTGCTCACGTTAACACATGGGCTTCATAGAGGACCAATGTCACTGATCAGATTGCAAATCACAAGAAAAATGATGCTTGTCCCACTTAGGTTTTGGAATCGAAAGGCAAAGTCAATCAGAATAACTCCTCCTCCATATTATCCCCTGCAGGGGAATTTTCCGCGTTACAGTCATCGTCGCTTCTTCCATTAATCGTGCAAATTCCTAGACGCAGCCGCGAGCTAATCCCGGGATGAAGCATGTGCTGTGCCTATGGGGACATTGTTTGCTGATGTAAGTGCTTAGTAAATGGCTAGAATACGCGAGAAAAAAATACGATTTAGTGTTAGGGGCAAAAATGCTGTGTCTCAAGATTCCCTTGTCTTATTATGGCAAGGCTTTAAGTTGAGCGTCGATAGATTGATTTCAACGAGTGGGCGCGGCTTTAGTTCGCATGCACAAATAAAGAGGTTGTTAGCTAGAGATGGCGACTATTCTGCTGGGGATTTTGGTCTGTATTTTTTGCTGAGAATATCTTCCGGCGAATAGTCTGAGCTGCAAAAACCAATTGATCAGGCTAACTCGGCGAGCAGGGGTAGTTACCTTACCACTTGGATACACAATTCAACTCAAATTGCCATTCACAGTCTGTCATGCAAATAACACTACACACCAAAGTTGGCCCTTCCAACTAGGGCTACGCAAAATTATATCCTCCAAGTCTTTCGAACATAACAAATCACTACAGATGTGACATGCAGGACTTGAAACCAGCTCAGCTCCCTTCTCATTTTTGAATCTTACATGAAGGCCGGACATTGGATCTTCGGACGACTTAGAACCCGTAGACTATGGTTGATCCCCTCACTTGCATTAGGATTGCAATGCGTATGCTGCTAACTAGCTTGATCCATAGTCGCCAATACCATAAATAATTTCACACTTCGAGGAACAATTAAAGAAACACAAACACGACTCGAACCCCCATCTCCACAAGGATATCAGCACTAAGCATGGCAGTGGCGATCTAGTCGCCCCCATCTTCTAAATATCTCATATAGCTTCAACGAAATGGGAGTAGCAGATATCAATGTCTAGCATCCTTTCCAATGACTAATTTGAAATAAGAGACCATTTTGCTCCGTATGCCATTATAAAGCAGTATGATAACGAATGTTTATTTACATGATAAAGTTAACTCTTGTTCTTGAGTATCTGCCAAAGAGAAGTTTCAGAACCATGATTCATTAGAGTATTTTACAATATTTTGTATGCAAGTGTTGGGCCAAATGAGGATGAGTTTTGACGGAATTGAAGTAGTGCCGCCAGACTGAGTGGCATATATATATATATATTTTTTTTTTTTTTTTTGCATCAGAGCATAGATATTTGAGCAACTAAATTCCATAACTGAGACCAATTCGGCTGGTGTGGGAGTGCGTGATGAGCCAGGGTAGGCCCCTACTGAATCCGGGACTAGGGCATGACATGACGTAGTAGCCGTCTTCACCTTCAGACCAACTGCATCGACGGCTCATGTTGTCGATTGTCTCCCTTACCAACAATGTCACGTGCCATCAATCCCCGCACTCGAAAGGAGCTATAAGGAGTGAGGCCTGACTAGACTGGGCTGACCACTAGAAGTGGACCAAAGATCTTCGCCTTATCTTCATTACTACATCATCCTAGAATTCACTCATATGTCCTGTTGTGTCAGGCGCCGGTCTACAAGGAACTTCCTTCCCTGGGATTTGGGTTTGTGATTGTAATGTGAAATATTTTGTATTAACGTGAGTTTGAGTGGGTTTCGACAAGGTTGAAGGGCTATATGTGTGTGGGGGAAAGATTAATCTTTTGATTCACTTCTTCTATTTGTGGCATATTCGCCTGTCTGTAGACATAATCCTTTAATCCTATTGACGGCTCCGTCTCGTGCACCAACGCGTCACGATCCATGTTCAAGACGTTCCCCTGGGTGGGTATTCACGGATGAGGGTTGACTTGGGGTGAAGAAAAAGCTACCATAACTCCACAGTGTTACTTGCAAATGAAACCCGAGGCATGAGTGCTCTTACTGTAAATTGAGTGATCTTTTCTATATATTTTCTCTGATATTGTGTCATAGCTAGATAGCTGCATACGCAATTAAAATCTGATGCAAAAAAAAAAAAAAAAGATCCATGTTGAGACGCGTCCACAAGTTGCCCTCAGGGATAGGACTGTAGACCTTTGAAAATCAAACATCCGCATCAGCTGAATACCATATTGGGACCAATGAAACGTGATGTAGTTAGTGCCCTTCTACCAGTGAAGGACCAAAGTGCTGAAGAAAATCATGTTTCCAATCACAATTTTGTGCAGTGCATAAATTACAATGAACCATCACTGCGAGAGTTGCTGCCATTATTAATTCGATGCGGTACATGATAAATAATGAATCAATTATCCCCATGTGGCACCTTTAGGTCCATGCAGGTCTGTTCGGAAGATATGTAGTTTATGTGTAATGACTTATTTTGATGCTTGGAATACTCACCCTCAGATTTCATTTGCAAATACCACTCCGAGTTAACCTTAACGGCATGTATTCTCGTCTAAGCCCACCCACCACGGGAAAAAGGTGTTGGAAGTATCGCATGACGAAGTGGGTGTTGTATTCCTCAAACGAAGCAAAAAGTCGACCAAAAAGTGGGAGATGAACGCTGTAGGTCCCAGTCTAAGCCACAACATAAGGATTTGTGGCGGCATTTGGGCATAGAAAGGCCCCGACGACCTCATAGTGCCCACGTCATACAGCCGCTCATGTATCCACTACATAGCCCGAAGCGCTGCAAGAATACCCCATCCAACCTCTTATATACGGAGGGCAAGACTAAACACCTGTACGTGGTGTCCTCTACGAACCTGGGAGCGAAAAATTCTCCCAGAGCCAAGTTCAGTCGAATTTCACAATACCAAAGAAGTTGGCCCACGAGGCAATGATCCAAAATAATCTACCATGTCAAATTTTCGCTCCCAACGAGTTCGACTTAGAACATCCTCGTTTCAATGACCACGCCTCTCGTCAACTATCCCCTGGCCTCAGCTAGCCGCCAAATACATGCCCACGCCGATATTTATACCCGACGGAGGAAGCAAAGCGTGGCGCACAAATCTGAGAGACAGTTCTTTTGGGCGGATGTGAGAGGGATCAGGACAAGTTTACAAGAAGACACAGAGCATGGATACAATCTCAACGGACGTGTAGTTTTGAATTCTGGGAAGAGTTTTATGAATTGGGCTTATTGCGCACCAAGACTTCGCTTGCGAGAGTGCGGCTGATACTATAAAAACAAGTCAACGATGGAAGGTGCCGTGGTACGCCTCCTTGTGGTGTTCTCCAGTATAGTTTGAGTAGCCTGGGCACCTACTCCACTTGGGAAGGAGACGCCTAAGATCACATTTCGCGTGGAGAAAGTTCAGTGGATGATGAAGGCATGTCTGGATAACTCAGGGGTTTTGAGACGTTTCCCTGGGTGGGTATTCACGGATGAGGGTTGACCTGGAGTGAAGCAAAAGCCACGATAACTTCGCAGCGGTAACTGCAAATGAAATCCGAGGCATGGATGCCCTTCTTTTAATTTGCGTCGTATTTTCTGTACAATTTCTCTGATATTGTGTCATAGCTAGACAGCTGCATACGCAATTAAAATCTGATGCAAAAAAAATTCTGTTATTGATAAAACATGAGTGTCCCCATGGCCAAATCCAAAAACATGGCGGCATGCGAGTATCAATTAACATGGACCGCGCTCTTCTCAAAATTATCTTTTTCGCAGCCTCAGCTGCACTATTCTGCTCGGGTGTGTTTGGCGCTGGTGTGTCTGTTCGAATAACGTGGTTATCACAGTACTCCTTGATACGTAAAATTCCGAGCCTCCATCTCGAAAGATTGCTCGAATTCGCTTTCCGTACTGGTTATATTGGAGTTCAATTCATTTGAGCAATTCTTGAGCAATTACATCTTTTCCTTGACTGGTAATTGCCCATCTCATCCGAGTTTTGGCATCGGTCAGAATCATAGTATACTAATGACCATTGAGCGCTGCTGTCAACTTGCCCATAGTGTCAACAAAAACTTCATCCAATGGCTCTTCTGGAGTAGGTCTCGGTTCCATCGAGACGAATCTCTGTGCTTCTCTTAAGTGGCACGTCTCGCACGTTGACAGATCCGACAAATCTGTCCCCTCTAAACCAATAGAGCACTGCGCAGTTTTCTTTAAGATTTCCTGACCAACATGGACCAACCTTTGATGCCACCTTTGTGCACTGGTTACAAGTGGAATTCTTCCTATCCCTGGAGCTACAAGATTTTGACTCTCCTCAAGCCGTGAGTACTGATCCAATGGCTGAATAAACAAAACGCCATCATTGTTGGTTTGAACATGTATCTCATTCCGCCTTGCTGCAACTATGCCATGATCCCGCATCAGTCTCACTGCTGAAATAATATTACAGGCTGATTCCGGCAAGTACAAGACATTTTTAAGATCCAATAACAGATCACCGACTCGCAGGCGGCAGGTACCCTGGTGCGTCAGAGTCGAATTTCCAACAGCTTGATCGAATTCAAAGGGCTTGGTCAGTTTCTCTATGTGAACGAAATCTTCTCTGCGTCCTGCGAAATGGTGCGATGCATCAGTGTCATGTAATAAACGATTTTGAAGGCTAGCCCCTGCTCTAGCTATTGTTCCTAGGCTAAGATGACCATCATTATCTTCTTTCTCGCTGACATCATAGTTTAAGCTAGACGCTACTTTTGCCGTCCCTTTTCTTTTTTTTATTATTTTTCTTCAGCTCAGGGTGCTGCTTGAAACAATTTTTGTTCTTATGCTTATTATGAATGCAGCGGGTACAAATTGCCTCTGGACTGGCTCGACTTTTGCCCTACCGCGACCTGCCCGTAACCAGACTGCCCTTCCTTGACCTTTGCAACCTAACGCAGTGTCATTATCATGATGTCGAGCGACACATATCGGTTTTCCGCATCATAGACCTTTGTCTGCCGCCATGTATCCAGCCACCCAATACCTTCAGTTCCAATTATACACATATACCTAGAAAATCCTGGGTTTATCTCGAAAATGTTCCGATGAACATCCTTTGAACCATCCGGCTTGGTTGAATTCATCGATTCGGCAGCACTGTTCACGTCCAAAAAATTCTGCATAAACTCGTTGCAGTAATTGTTTGCAGTCGACGTGAATTTAGTCGACAGAAGGTTCCTGACTGCAGTCTCCCAGGGGTCGTCACTCCTTCTCTGGTGATGCTGACGTGGTCGAAAATCTGTTTTGCTGACATATTGAGGAAATTCTGGGGGTGAATTTCCTAACTGATCAAATTGACCAAAATCTGGTTCGCAACAATCTCTCATTCTGTCCACTTAATAGCAGCTTCCTCGTAAGCTACAGACAACTGCTCGAAATTGATCTTATTATCCGCTGTCTCTATAGGCTCCACTTGGCACATTGCTGGCTTAATGAGGAGTATGTTGTGAAAGACATGCCCCAAACTTCTTTTCTGAACTAAAGCCGATTGGAGATTTGCGATCCATTGCGAGATACTAACACCCGAGCCGAGTACGAAATGCTGATCTTTGGACATTGTAGAATTCATTGCTTGTCCCGTTAGCCTAGATTAGTATGAAGCCACCGGGCTCATAACCTGTTAAGATTATAAGTACATACGGGCTGAATCTCTACCTTGGAAGGATGCTATATGTGTTCGTAGAACACCAACGTAGATATCGAAAAGACTTGTGTTAACTGAAGAACGCTTGTATTCAGGTGTCTTTTTCTTGCTCCTACTGCTAGGGGATACATCTCACAATATAAATGTCCTGGATATGCATATGACAGTTCCTACACTACCCAGTACATTCCATTCCATTATAAATCTATGATACCCCAGTTATGGGTTGCCCTCAAGTCCATGTCCTCGGGCTTGCATGAAATATTGGCATGCATAAATCTGCACAGATCTGGTGTGACAGTTCCGATATATAAAGCTTGGGCGTTGGTATGTCGAAAGTTAAGCTTAGTTACTAATTGAAGAACAAGACTACTGCTACACTCAACGCTCTATTTATATACATGATCCCAATATTTCAAACACTAGTCTCTGTCCTCTAGTCCGGCTCCCATTACTAAAGTGTGGCCTAGTTACCAACGATGTTTCGTGCACGGGCAGTACCAGACTTTCAATACAAGCATAACTCAGCGCTGAGGTAATGAGTATGCATGTGATGAATAGCACAGGCTACAGGCAATATATATGTATGTAGAGCTTGAGACTAGTTGTAAACTTGTATTTCTATTAACGTTCTAGCTCCTCCTTAAATATATGGAATTCTCTATACTCCAGATAGTGTAAAGGTCAATAACACATGGCAAAGTAAACTATCAGAATATAGTAGAGGAGAAGTGGGCACTTAGCCGCCGGGACTGTGACCAAAGAATGCGATGAGTGCATTCTTGTTGGGACCTTGAAGCTCGGCGGCTCGCTTACCGTGAGACTCGACGTTTCGCTCGGACTTGGAGTTCAGGATCCCCACACCTACCTATTCGAGCTACCTGCATATCATAACTCCTACTCGGTGATATTATCTATCTGGGACGTCTCCCTTACATCAGTGTTATTGGTGACCGAAGTGAATCTCTGATCATCTGTCGTCCGAACTGTTTATTTGGGTTCCGCTGGAGTTTTCTCATTTCAGATTTCCGCTGTTCTTAATAGGAGCTCCATCCAACCCTTTCCACACTTCCTGTGTAGACTTGGTAAGTCTCAGATGCTGATTTTTTCCATGAACGATGCTCCTTGCCGCAGTTCGCACGAGAAACCATTTTTCTCGGAAAGTCCCGAGTTTTGTGAGCACTAGCACACTCACCGCACCTGGCTGCCTTTCCACGCGACGCCTGTATGTGTCTCCATTGGCTGCAGTTGTAACACTGCTTTGGTTAAGCCCGCAGTGACTACACTTGCGTAGTGAAAAGCATGGCGTTGATGATAATGCCATGTCGAACCACTCTTATTGGCATTGCCTCCGATGGGAGGTTGACCACTATTGGTCCACGAGTGCGGACGTTTTTCTTTGACCGCGCGTGTTCTTTTCCGTCATGTAGCCACCATATAAAATTTATCGCTAGGCCGGGAATCCGAGCCCCAGTTGCTGTCTCAATCCCCCTGATGATAGCATGGTTGTCGGTATCTCTGCAACTCTCAATCCTTGTCCGCAGTGGGACTCCGGAAGCCTCGACTGGAAAGTTTTGCCGCAAAATTTTGAAGTCGGTTGGATGACGCACTTATAGCGCCGCATCCTTCTGGGAAGCCGACTGGACGAACACCTCAGTGTCGTTACTGCGCATCTAAAGAATTGCGTTTACGCCATCAATCTGCTCTTTCGCCCTTGATAGCAGCTCTTCAGGCTGAAATTAATCCGCTCCGTCAATTCTGATACGTACCACTGTTTAAGTCATTTGCGGAGCTACGACCGACGCATAGGTTCTTAGTTGCGGTATCCCCGCTGCCACTCCTGATGCAGCATTACGATCGGAATCTGCGACGCTGATCTTGATAGCCTCCTTTAGTGCCATCATCTTCTCCTCGATGGGAGACTTTTTCTGAGATATTTCCTTCCAGGCCCTTTTTTGTGCATTGAAGGCCTTCACGACCTCGTTCACATCCTCAATTGGTGGTAGGTCCTCCTCATCCATAATGATTATTCTGACCTGGTTTAAACCCTTCCCTGGAATTCCAAGGTTCTTTTCCTTTGGAGCAGTCTGCGCTCTTCTGCCGTTGTTTGTGGTCGCCATTATCGCATTTTGCGACGTGTCGAAACCGCTGGATTTACCCACACTACCACCAACACTCGCCATGTTGGAGCACAGGAAGCGAAATCGTGCAATGAGGGTAAAGTACATATAAATACGGGATTAAAAATGTCAAATGGATGATAAAAGTAGCGTGGAGCACTGTGCAGCTTTCTGGCAAAAATTGTGTTTTTCCCAGTATCGCGGGAATAGTATCGTTCATTTGAATTCCGTTTCTGATCACTCAAGGCATTCAGAGAGTATAACTGAATCCCTCAGCTCAATTTCATGATGTAAAGTCTACTATCTCGAGTTGAGGTGTATACTGGTTGGTGGACGTTCGTACAGTAGTTCGCATATCCTATTTTTTGGAAAATTGATCAGTAGAAAGTTATCACTACTCGGAATTTTAAGAGGCGTGTGCAGCTCCACGTAGTTCAGAGATTTACTTGGACGACGGTGAGATAATATCATTTTTGATTCGTTCGCTCAAAAATTATGCGAAACGCGGTATTCGTAGCATAAGGTACCAACGTAACACCGTCTTGTAGGCAATTTTTTAAGGAACATCCCAAGCCTATCATTGGGGAAATTTTTAACACTAATCAGACATATATCCTCGAATCCATATTTGTATAGGGTATCGCGTATAGGCATTTAGCTTTGAGCTCTCCTTGATCAAATCAGGCAAGGATGAGAGACCCCTCATTCTTAGAACGCCACGTCAAAGTCGTGTGACACTATAGATCGGTTTCAACATCTAAGATCCTTATCAACAACGTTCCGCCATCATTGGATCTCCTAATCACGTCCCTCACTAAATAAAATGCCAAATCATCCTGCTGTGACTGGAGCTGCTGTAGTAGCGAGTATTGCCGTTGCGGTCTACTTCTCCTTCATACTAATAGAATACTTCTGACAAATGATTTAGGCTGCAATTGCTATCTACGAGTCCCCTCAGGTTAAAAGATTTGCCGAAGATATACGCCGAAAGATTGCAATCAAACTTCATGCTCTTGGTGATGAAATCAGTCCTACACCCGCTGCTGGTCAACCACGGTTTAATCGCCCCGAAGACGCTGAAGGATTTTTTCAAAGCCATCCAGGAACTAGGAGTGATGAAGATTCACAGCGCCGCCAACGAGATGAATTGATGTTTTCGAATGCCATGCATATGTCACACGAACCACAGCAAACCCAGACCTGTAGCCATGAAAACCCCATTCAGCAAGGTCCATATACAACGAGAGAAAATCCTGTTTACAAGAGTGGTGCGGAAGTAGCACCTGTAATGACACAGGGGCTGCATAACCGAAGCTTACGAGATTCTTTTCGTGATGGCTCTGTCTATGCAAACCCCTTCAGTGATGATCATAACATAGAAGCCGACAGTTTCACTGCAATAGAAGCATCCCTAAATTCGCCCGAAAAAACAGAAAGAAACGGAACTGATTCAAATTTTATCACTCCTTCTGAGGGCATCTCTGATCTAGTCTCTGATCCAGGTACCTCCTGTCCCTGGACAGAATCGCGGGAGCCTAGCCCGAGGCTCCGCGATACTTTCGGTAATCCTCTGGAAGAGACTCTATCTTATGATAGCATTCATGCATGGGCAGAACTTTCTAATTCAAGTTTGAATAATGGCCTAGCTACTCATCTGGCTGCTACTTCGCCTAAATTGAAAAATACGACTAGACCTGGTTCTCCTACATTTAGTGACCCCGAAATATCGATTCCGGATGTCGAAAGTGTTATAGATCTTACAGATAGTATGCTAGAGCAAACCTCAACCGAGTTTACTGGGGATAAAAATTTCAATGGGTATTCCAGTGATGAATGTAACAGCACAAAGACATGGACTAAAGTTGGAAATTAAATGAGCAAAAAAGATTCAACCCATACATTGAATACTTAATGTTTCATATTTTGATTCGGCTCTATTATATTTGGATTTATACACTGGCGCTTGGGCTAGTCATTAATGGAATGATTTTACTCGAGATATTAATGTAAAGCTGTAGGAAAACAGAGTTGAAATGACTTTGTGATCTTCTTCAGCCATTAATTTTTCCATTACTTCTATTTCGCGGATTCAAATTCCAGACTTCAAATACCCTACGTCCAATTGCACACTTATGCTCCATATTAGGGTCAAGGAATTACTGCTCCTCTACTATAGTTTTGACGTGACGATCCTGGCGCATGAAATGGATTAACTAGTTAGTTGATAATTGGTTATGGTGCAGTGTTATCAAATTGAATTGGAAGACATAATTAGAATTGTAAGATATCTGGGGACAATGCGATCAAGAAAATAGTGAATATAAGTTACAAGGTTATAAATTTGAGATTCTCATCCTTTCCACGTTTTATAGTTATAACACTTCATGAAGATGATCATAGGCTTCTTCTAGAGCTAAGAACCTAGAAGCTCTTGCAAATCAAATTGTAAAACTTTCCGAAAAAATAATCTAGGAGATCAGACATGAATATTTCCAACAATGCTTTTAGTATTTTTCGAAAAATGTGATGATTAAAAATGCGTAAATAGGAGACGGAGAGTGAAAAAATATCTGCAGTGTCGCCCCACGAACCTCCTGTTCTCATCGCACATTTGGCAGGGGAGAATTCAAGTCCAACAATAGTCAGTAATATTACTATTGTTGATGAGTGTTAAAGATTTAATCTGTCCATAACTCCGAGCTTGATGATGGCCAGCAAGACGAATCATATCATGACTTATCATTTAAGGTAAAGGGGCGGAAAGATATCAATTAGAAGATAGGACCAATGTAGAAAGGGTTCATTAGCCTAGAGTAGGTATGGGCATTATGAATGTAGTCAGAAGCATCATCATATTAAAGAGGAGTCAAGTGCACAATGTCAATTCACGTGTCATATCCCTGTCTACAATTACCAAACGCCGCACGGTCATTAACACGATCAATCTCTGCTATCCATCGCAATCCTGGGTTTCAATATGAGTTACTACTATATGGTTTGTTTGTATTGGTTGATATCAGGAGAAAATTGTTAACGAGTTAAATTCCATCCCTACTATCAGTAGTATCACGAATCAGTTGGGCTAGGCTAATTTACTATAAAAATTCTATCAAGATTCTTTGAGCATTTCAACATAAACTCCAACTTGTCTCGAGACACGAGTAAATAAGGGAGCTGTAAGGAGGCTAGCAAGGTAGACAGTGACTATCTTGGGCACACACCAGCCCCCCCAGAATGCTAATTATCTCTTCAGATTTAAGCCTAATGTCGGTAACAAGAGAGTATCACACACAGTAAACTTTAATTATTCCGTCCATGGCACGCTACACTATTTGAATTAAGAGTTGCGTGCATCGTTTCATAACTTTTCTCTAGAGGGCGAAGGCTAGACTAAGGCACCGGAGAATATCTGGGTACCAGATTTGTGAGGTACGCGACTGACAGCAATGCAGTCTTTTAACTTCTCTCCTTTAATTATGGGGATAGCTGGGGGCGTGAAGTTGATTTGGTTTGATTTGAATGCTATTCGTATTAGGCCTATGCCCAACACCCATGGAGCGTGATACGGGTTTGTAGTCCTTAAGGGCTCACATTAACCTATATGAACAAGCTTTTATGTGCAGTAGGAAAATAAGGGAAAAAACTACGAAATTTCGCACGTAGGAGGCTCTGTATTTTATCCGCCTCTCATCTACCAACAAAGGACAATAAGCAATTTTTACTTTTTTACAATTCTTGTGAGCTTCAGTGTTGATCCCCGTTACCGTGGAGAATATTCATATGGTCAAAACATTTAGTAGTTGTCAAGAAGTGCAAAAAACATTGCCATCTCTCTCCTCCAATTATCGTTTTAACCTATGGTGGGGTTTTCTGCTCAAAGTTTCTCCATCGCTGGAAAGCCGACCGGCGCTCTGCAAAGTGCCATGACTTCTCTCAACCGCAGGGGTAGGGCAGGTTTTCATTGTGATAAATACGCCGATGATACTCTGTGAAGTTTCCTTGCGGGGGCTTGTAGTTGTTGGTACAACAATATGTACTACAGTCGGACCCCTGTTAAGAAGATCATTGTTAAGCCGATATTGCCGTTTATACGATATTTTTTCAGGAAAGGACTTTGTTCCCGTACATTTACCGATTACTCGATTATCGTTCTTCAACCTCTGAATATCGTCTTAACCAGGGTTTTTTTGCTAGATTGGTGTTAATAATGCCGCCAAAAATGGGAGTTACTGTAGAGCAACGACGTGCTCTGCGACGATGGGCGCACCGCCAGGTCCCAAAACCGACACAAAAATAGTGCATTGAGTGGTTCTTCGCTGATTACGGCCATCGATTAAGCCAGTCCACAGTCTACGAGTCCTTGAGCAAGACCTTTGCGAAACTCGACGAAGCTACAAGTACTACTACGTTACTACAGCGAGCTGGAAATTGGCCTGACCTTAAGAGTATTCTCCTGGAGTGGCAATTACGAGTTGAACAAGGAGGAGGGATCACAACTGGCGATTTGCTCCATGAGAAGGCAAAGCAGATCTGGACACAATTACCACAGCACTCTAGCCAACCGTGCCCTGAATTCAGCGCTCGTTGCCTTGAGAATTTCAAGAATCGAAACCATATTCAGAATCGGATACGACACGGTGAAGTTGGTTCAATTCTAGCGGCTGCAGAAGCCGAAATGAAAGCTCTACAGACAATTGCAGGAGAATCTGAGGAAGAAAACATATTTATTATGGACGAGTCAGGTCTCTTTTGGAAAATGCTACCTTCACGTGGGCTATTGTCACAATCTCGACCCGGGCTCAAGAAAAACAAGGACCGTGTTTCTCTCTGTTTTTGTACAAATGCTACAGGTCCTGACCGACTTCCCATTTGGATTATCGGCAAATATAAGACGCCTCGGGCCTTGAAAAATGGTAGCATTCAGACAATTGGTGGCAAGTGGAGATGGAATTCCAAAGCATGGATGAACACAGTAATTATGGGCGAATGGCTTCAAGAATTCTATCGCCACATTGGAAATGCCCGAGATGTACTATTGACAATGGATAATTTTTCTGCCCATTAATCTGCCGTTGAATTATACCCTGCCCCGTCGAACATCAAGGTCTGTTGGATTCCAGCTAAAAGTACAAGCCGGTACCAACCTCTTGATCAAGGTATTATTCAGAACTGCAAAGTATTCTTCATACAATACTGGCTCCGCTTTGTTCTACAAGCAATTGAAGAGAGTGCAGATCCACAATCAATTGTCAATATTCGACTAGCAATTCGCTGGATCCTACAAAGTTGGAATAACGAAGTTACAAATACAATGGTTCATAATTTCTCTCGGAAATCGACTCTTATTTCTAAGCCAATTGCTCTTCCTACGTCTGTACTTCCGACTGGACTTTCTGAATTGTTTAATGAGGTAGTCAGAGCAGGAGACATACGAAATTCAATGGCAATAGACAATTTTCTTAATCCAATTGAGAAGGAAGAGGAAGGGAATTTGATGCTTGACGAGGCAATGATCCTACAAGAGGTGATAGGAGAATATTTGGGAGCAAATCAAGACGAAGAAGAGGTAGTTCAAGACGAACAGCCTTTGTGGACAGCAAAAGAGGCCGAAATGGCTCTGAAAGTGTTGATTGAGTATACTGAGAGTATTAGAGCGATTAGAAACGGCAATTGGGAGTATATAAGAGGCATCAAAAGTACAAAGTAGCCTAGATAGCTGGATTAGATAATCATATCCTTTTAAACGATATCCTCTATATGACGATATTTTTCACGGCTCGATTACATCGTCTTAACAGGGGTCTAATTGTAGATGCCAACTAACATCGGTAGTCTACATAGTTTTCAGTGTGTGACGAAGAAAATCAATTTCAAATTTTGCGAAATTGTTAGTCATGCACAAAAGGAGTTAATCACCCTCGATTGAACCAAGACTTTCTTCACATTGCAGAATCAAACATAACCCTTATCAGCCTCGAAATGTTAAAAGCTATCCTCTCTAGCTATTGATACCCAATAATTTGTTGCGATTTGATGCATGTAACTTAAGGAAAGCACGAGCTTGTATTTGATTGCCTCAACTGTCATTGGATCTCCCGGCGGATGTAAACTTGCAAATTTTTAGAGGTAATGAATTTGCTTTGTTGACCATGTTGAGCTTATAGTTACTATTACCAGAACTTCCATTTCCACGTTTGAGCTGATTGTCTTGCATTTTCCTCCTCTTTCAATTTTCTCCTCTCTTGCCTCTTTGCTTCTAAAGCAGCTTCTTTCTCAGCTTTCTTTATATCCATGACCTCAACAATTTTCTTGATCTGTGTTTTCTCCATTGTTCGTCTGGCCTGGCAAAACTCGTGATATGAGATAGCTGTAATGACAAATGTACCCACAGCCCAGTTTGCAGCTTTTGGGATCGGTGCTTCATCTTCGTTAGCAGCTGTAAGTTGCCATAAGTATGCGATAAAGCATCCTCTTACTAACCTCCAAATATTGCCCTAATCCCTCCCATTCCAAAAGCTCCGCCAATTCCCAACAGTAAACTATCTTTAACGCATGGGTACATGTGAACTTGCTTGAAATCTTGAAGGCGCACTGTGCTTAGGGCTTCAGATAATCCTGGCACTTCATGCCGGCCGATTGCACCGGCAGTGTTTTGTCCACTACCCTCAGGTAAAGAGTTGGCACTCGGAGGAGGAGTATTGAAGGTCTCATAGGTTTTATCTGTTGAGGCTGGTTTTTTTTCGGAACCGATTAATTTTGGGGACGGGCTACCTTCAATTCTCCCATCGATGATATCGCCGGCCATTGTAGTTTAGTATGGTTAGCCATACATTATCGTCACCGTGAATGTTAGAAATATAGATTACATCATTTCTGACTAGCGCACAGATCCATCGGGCTACTATGACCCCTAACGGCTCGCAACCCATAATCAAGGGGCAACACGTGCAGCGTGTCACTCACGCGTATCACTGATCGCGGTGCGAAAGCCCCGACGTGAATAATGGATCCTGTGTCCAAGTCAAGATCTCAAAACCTCTCAAACTTAATATTGGGATGTCAGAACATCATCTGCAAAATATGATGGCTGAAAAATGACCTGGCTGTCCTAAGGCTATCCCTGAGTGTCCAACGCTTCTAGGCTCGGCATTCACAAGTCAGAATATCCCACTCAACAATGTCTAAGACCCGGATGCCAGCTAATAGTTATCGCCGGGGAGGGAAGCAGGCCTTCAATGGTGTAAAAGTAAATTCTGCTCGTGGAAATTACGAACCACTATCTTCCAACGAAAAGCGCGAATCTGTCAAACTTGCCGATAGCATTGATGAAGCTCATGGCTTCACACGTTATGAATCAGGGAAAAAAAAGGTTGGATGGCTAGTAAACATTAAATCAACAACAATAGAAGACGAAAATTTACCAGATGGTCGCGCTGCCGTTGATTGTTACTTCATTGAAGAAGACGGCGGGACGTTTAAAACGAGTCTAAAATATGACCCCTACTTCCTCGTGGCTGTTAAACGTGGCTATGAGAATGAAGCTGAGGAATGGTTGAAGCGATCGCCCGGGGATGGTGTGCTGAAAAGTCTACGAAAGATTGAAAAGGAAGATTTGCAAATGCCCAACCATTTACTAGGCTATAGACGGACTTTTTTCGAATTGAGGTTTAACAACGTCACAGACTTGCTTGCTGCTAGAAAAGATATTATGCCCATTGCGGCAAGAAACAAAACTTCTATGGATGCTATGGAGATCTATGCAGAGGTTGCAAGGTATTTTATCTTTATCCAGCCATAAGAAATTAAGAATTAACAATTACAGTACGAATTATGGCTTTGATCAATTTGATATAGATCCTAGCGATGAGCGAAAAACGAAGGTTTCCGTGGCCGATGCGAGCGACTTTATCATAGATATCAGGGAGTGGGATGTCCCGTATCATGTCCGGGTAATGATCGATATGGGTAAATTTCTTAGCCAAGAAGAGAATATTTGCTAATCTACCTAGATGTAAGGACAGGAAAGTGGTATACCGTTGAGGCTAAACATGGTGTGATTAGCATAAAGTGTTTGGAGGACCGACTGCAGAGAGCAGATCCCGTAGTTATGGCCTATGACATTGAGACGACTAAACTCCCTTTAAAATTCCCGGATGCAAAAATCGATCAGGTCATGATGATATCATATATGATTGATGGACAAGGATTTCTAATAACAAACCGAGAAATTGTGGCAGAAAATATTGATGATTTTGAATATACACCAAAGCCCGAATATGATGGACCGTTTATGATCTTTAATGAGCCAAACGAAAAAGCTTTACTTGAACGATTTTTTTTGCACATAAAGCAAGCTCGACCCACAGTGATTGCGACATACAACGGCGACTTTTTCGACTGGCCATTTGTGGACGCGCGAGCTAGTGTTAATGGGATTGATATGTATCAAGAGATTGGGTGGCGTAAAGGCACAGACGATCAGTACTGTTGTGATTATAGTGCTCACATGGACTGTTTTCATTGGGTGAATCGAGATAGTTATCTCCCCCAGGGGAGTCGAGGCCTAAAAGCAGTGACAACCGCTAAACTGGGATATGATCCAGACGAACTAGACCCAGAACTTATGTTGCGGTATGCTAGCGAGCGGCCACAAGTTTTGGCCGAGTATTCTGTTTCCGATGCCGTGGCTACCTACTATCTTTATATGAAATATGTTCACCCATTTATTTTCTCATTATGTACTATTATTCCCCTTGGGCCGGATGCTGTGTTGAGAAAAGGAACAGGAACACTGTGCGAAATGTTGCTAATGGTACAGGCTTATAAAAAAGGTATCGTTCTACCAAATAAGCATGTATCTGCAAAAGAAACGTTCTGGGAAGGACATCTTTTAGAATCAGAAACTTACGTCGGAGGCCATGTTGAAAGTATCGAAGCAGGTGTGTTTCGCGCGGATATTCCGGTAGACTTTGCCGTTGATACAACCGCAATCGACGAGCTTCTCCGTGATCTAGATGCAGCCTTAAGGTTCAGCATAGAAGTCGAGGAAAAGAAGAGCTTAGAAGATGTTATAGATTATGATGAGGTCAAGCAAAAGATAAGTGACAAACTCGAGCGCTTGAAAAAAACCGCAAGCCAGAGTGAGCGTCCATTAATATATCATTTGGACGTTGCATCAATGTACCCAAATATTATGACAACAAATCGGTTACAACCAGATTCTATGATAGACGAATCCGATTGTGCAGCCTGCGACTTTAATCGACCCGGAAAAACATGTGACAGGAGAATGCCATGGTCGTGGAGAGGGGAATATTTACCTGCTAAACGTGACGAATACAATATGATTAAGAACTCCTTAGAAAATGAACGCTTTCCTGGAAAATGGCCGAATAGCCCTCCACGAACATTCCAGGATCTAACTATTGCTGAGCGCACGGATTTGATCCGTGCGAGGCTGAAAACTTATAGTCAGAAAATTTATCATAAGATACGCGAGACAAAAACAATAGAGCGGGAAGCCATCATATGCCAGCGTGAGAACCCGTTCTACATTGATACCGTTAGGGACTTTAGAGACCGAAGATATGACTACAAGGGCAAGCAGAAGGATTGGAAAGGAAAGTCTGAAGCGCTTAAAGCTTCAGGAGCGTCTTCATCTGAAATCGAAAATGCGAAGAAGATGGTTGTACTATTTGACTCTTTGCAGCTGGCACATAAAGTCATACTAAATTCTTTTTATGGTTATGTTATGCGGAAAGGATCGCGTTGGTATTCTATGGAGATGGCCGGGGTTACTTGTTTAACAGGCGCTCATATTATCCAAATGGCTAGGCAACTGGTAGAAAGAATTGGAAGGCCATTAGAACTCGACACGGATGGAATATGGTGTATGCTTCCCGCAACGTTTCCAGAGACGTTTAAATTCAAACTTAAGAATGACAGAAGTCTTACCATCTCATATCCCTGTGTAATGTTAAATCATCTTGTGTATGGAAAATTTACAAATAATCAGTATCAAACTCTGATAAATCCTCAGACATTTGAGTACGAGACTCATAGCGAGAATTCTATATTTTTTGAGGTTGACGGTCCATATCGAGCTATGGTATTACCGACCTCCAAGGAAGAGGATAAGAATTTAAAGAAGCGATATGCCGTATTTAATGAAGATGGAAGTCTAGCAGAATTGAAGGGATTTGAAATCAAGCGAAGAGGTGAACTAAAACTGATTAAAATATTCCAACAACAAATATTTAAGTTCTTTTTAGAAGGGGAAACACTTGCTGAAACATATGAAGCTGTTGCAAAAGTTGCAAATCAATGGCTTGATGTTTTACATTCAAAGGGAGAAACACTTGCTGATGAAGAGCTGATTGATCTCATTTGCGAAAATAGAAGTATGTCCAAGCCTTTGGAAGAGTACGGGACTCAGAAATCGACATCTATTACAACAGCAAAGCGGTTGGCCGACTTTTTAGGCGAGCAGATGGTCAAGGATAAGGGTCTTAATTGCAAGTACATCATTTGTTCAAAGCCTAGAAATGCGCCTGTGACTGAGCGAGCGATTCCTGTAGCAATATTTTCAGCTGAAGCTACAGTAAAAAGAACCTATCTCAGGAAATGGTTTTCAGAAAACCCTTCAAGCCTGGACCCCAAAGCTTTAATCGACTGGGATTATTATATTGAGCGTCTTGGATCTGTGATTCAAAAATTGATTACAATTCCAGCAGCATTACAGAAAGTGCGGAACCCAGTACCTCGAATCTCCCATCCAGATTGGCTACAGCGAAGAATTAATGTTAAAGATGACAAGCTTAAACAGAAGAAAGTAACTGATACATTCAAATCTGATTTGGAAAATAAAAATCAAAATATAAACCAATCAGGAGATATGGAAGACTTTGGTAATAAAATTTTGAGGCCAAAAGCAATGAGTCAAGTTCTATCCCAGGTATCTCATAATCCTCTAAAAAGAAAGCTACCCGAACCAGCTGCTGCTGTATCCATAAATCCGTATGCAGCTCTTCCAAAGAATATGCCAGACCCTTCAAAAGATTACTGTGGATTTCTAGTATATCAAAAACAAAAATGGAAGATTCAGAAGCAGCAAAAAATAAGACGGCGACATCTGTTTGGTGAGACAAGAACCAATGCAAAAATTGGCATTGGAGCTACGCTACGGAATCAAGCTGAGATCACATTCCGAAGCACCTGGCAAATCTTGCACCTATGCGAGACCACAAGTCCTGGTGTGGTATCAGCTTTTGTACTTATTGATATGAAAATTCAAAAACTCAACATTCATGTCCCCAGGCAAATTTTCTTGAACCTGATCGAAAATGAGCTACCAGATATTGAAATTGAAGGATGTGAGGCCCAAAAGGTTGCACACACCTTACCAAATGGCCACTCATCAGTACATTTGTTCAAACTAACCATGCCCGAAGAGGTGTATGTTAAAGATGCTCAAAAACTTTCGCTGCTCTTTAATCACCCTAGTGTTGAAGGTGTTTACGAGAAGCATCTACCACTGAGTGTAAGAGCAGTGTTGAATCTAGGGACATTATGCACTATTGACGAGAAGAAACCTGGTGTCCTTGGAAGGGGGCTAGAGTCAGGTTTTGATCTTTCTGGACTGAAGAGAGCAACTACTCAAGAATCGTACCTTGAAAACTCACCGATCTGCTACTTGTACCTCTATCATATAGTCGCTGCGAACAGGCAGATATTTGCGCTCATCTCTACAGTCAAGGAGCAAGCTCATATCGTAATTCAACAAGGCAACAAGGACTCAGCGCAAGAGATGCCAAATGTGGGAAAGATATACGACGATCTTCGAGTTAGGAGAGAACAAGAAGCTAATGATCAGCCGCTGCAAACATGCTTTGAATACCAAAAAAAAATGGAGTTTAAAACAAAGCAAGTCACTACGAGGCGAAAAGCACTACTTGAGCTTGGTAATTTGATTAAGAAGATAAAAAGTGATGAGTCAAAACCTCTCATATTGGTGATTCAATCGCCACAATGCCGCTCGCTCCTCCATGATGTACCTGTATTAAACGAATTTCCAGTTCTCTCTCTGAAAAATGAGATCTCTGACGCTAGTCTACCGCTGCTTGCTTGGCAACTGTTTATCGCCAAGAGACTAATAAACAATTACTTAAGTCTTGGCTCCTGGATTCTACACTTCATTGAGCTAGCAAAATATGGTGATATTCCTCTTTGCAATCTAGAAAGAGACGATCCTAAATACTTGATTGACATTGCCTACGCAAGGCGACTACAGAGGAACAACGTTGTGCTATGGTGGTCTGCCGGTCCCAGACCTGACCATGCTGGATATGAGAAGGATAATGTCTTTGGAACTTTGGAACCCATCAAAATGCCTTCCACAAATAACCCTGGAACTTATTCTTCTGTTTGCGTCGAATTGGATGTGAGAAATCTGGTCATCAACACTATTCTTACTTCATCACTTATCAAAGAACTCGAAGGAAGTGACTCTTCATGCCTGAATCCAGCAAACCCCACAGATAACGTTCCGAGTGATGGAACAGGTGTTCTATATTCTGATGATGCCTTTTCTACGGCCGGTGTCATTGTCTTACGTGAAATGGTAAAATCGTGGTGGGCCGAAGCTTGCAAAGGAAGCAGTATGGCTGATTTGATGGTTCAACATCTTGTTCGCTGGGTTGAAAATCCTGGATCATTTCTTTACGATTACTCGCTTTACTATTATGTACAGCTGATGTCTCGCAAAGCTTTCCAACAGTTGATGAACGATTTTAGAAAGGTTGGCTGCCATGTTATATTTGCTAGCCCCAACCGATTACTGCTACAGACAACAAAATCAGAAGTAGGGAATGCTTACTCCTACAGCCAGTACATTCTAAAGTCCATCAAGGCAAGATCTTTATTTCACTTTCTTGACCTCGAGGTTAAAGAATATTGGAACTACCTCGTTTGGTACGACGAGTATAATTATGGCGGTAAAGCTTGCTCTGAAGTTTCTCATGCTCCCACTCAAAATTTTGAGTGTATTATGCGGTGGCAGCTATCACGCTTCTTGCCTACGTCACTACAACCGATCTTCCATGATTGGATCGTCGAGTTTATAGAGATGATGCATAAGATCAAGGTATCTCAAAGCTTAGTTGATGGAGCTTTTCACTTAAAACAATCTGCGTCTGAAGAGGAGGCGGGAGGAAAGCAGATAATTCTCGGAAAGGAATTCGAGAAACCACTAAAGCGTCAAATTGTTGGCTTAATGCGAAGGCAAAAGGATGAAATGTTTCATCCTGAGTTGGCTTCTGATTACGTCTTTCCCGTACTCCCTGGCTCGCACCTGAAACTTTCCAACCCTGTGTTGCAATTGGTCAAAAGCATAATGCAAGTCCTCTCTTTGGACAAAAACATCAACATGGAGGTTCGTCTCTTACGTAAGGAACTTCTTTCACTGTTTGAGATACGTGAGTTTTCTGCTGAGGCTCGATTCGAGAATCCCTCGGAGACTTTTAAGATGTCTCAGCTGATATGTGACAACTGCACCATGTCGCGTGACATTGATTTTTGCCGCGATGAAGATCTAATTCTTGCATCTACAGGCGAGCTACTTGCTTGGAGTTGCTCTTTTTGCAATCAGGAGTATAATCGTTTATCTATAGAGGAGAGCTTAATTTCAATGGTCCAGGGAATGTTTAGCGAGTGGTGCGGTCAAGATCTCAAGTGTATCAAGTGCAGCTCCATTCGCCTCAATGATTTTACGGAACATTGCGCCTGTAGTGGCTCTTGGAGCACAACACTCAATCGAGACGAAATAATCCGCAAGCTTAAGGTTCTAAGCAACGTTGCGAAGACGTATCACTTGACAATGCTCGGGCAAGTTGTTGGCGAAATTTTGCTTGGTATTTAGGAGTAAATCGATCTTTAACCTTTTAATCATTGTCATCAACTTGTAAATCATGCTTTGGCTCTTACGAATCAGGAGTTATCGTTGAGTTAAGGTGGATGGCTTGCGTTAATAGAAATGAATGAAAAATCTCATCTTGGAGGAGCTTTGAATTATCCCCATTGCCATCTGCAATAGCGGTAGGCTGATGTCATAAATAAAATTGTCGATGAGATTGCTGAATCTTAATCCCAAGTCATTATGATATATCTGGAACGAGAGACTTAGTCTCTGATTCTGATGAGTTTAAATATCCTTCCTATCTCTCCACAAGTGGTGAATCTATTTGCTTTTATTTACCCACAGCGAATTTTATAGCATGTTAGAATTTTGAATAATTGGGGCTATTAATTAGGCCGCGTTGTTGATACACAAGTGACTGAAAATTCTGTACTCAGTTTCACTTCGGTAGTTGCTCGAATCAATGCGCTCTACAACCTCAATGACTGAGGGGCCATTATTTCCTTAATATAGTAGATAGTTTTAAAGCACGGTTGATGTATCAAACTGAATCGCGGCAAACTGATGCACACAATGTAGTCGTTCAATAATGTCCAACCTGCGAATTTCCCGCTAAATTCAATGAATAGATCATGATAATCTATTTGAACTTGCAAATGCGACGGCAATCTCCCGCCTAAGCTACTCTATGATCTCTCAGCCCCTAAAATTTTGGGATGCAAGCAGAAGTGTCACTGCGTGCGTTAACAATACCGGATTCGCCGTCTACCGCAGGTAATGTAGCGATAACTTATGGTCGTACATACCAACCAAGGACACTTGGAGATGAGTAAACTAGCGAGATGCCGGGTAGTCGAGGACAGGAGAGACGAAGGATAGTCGGAAGGGACTAGTCAAGCAGTCGAAGGAGTCTATTAACTTAGGCTCAAAAGTAGTGCGAGGAATATAACGAGTAGTCAAAGACTTGGAATTTGGGATTAGAAGGATAAAGGATTATAAGGTTGCGTGATTGCTAGAATGCGAGATCACAGAGTGAAAGATTAAGAAGATAGAGAGATACTTTGTGGCAGCTCCAGATTTCTGAAGTCCAACTCAAGACCGTACTAGAACTCAGCTGAGCTTGTAGCAAGAAGTGATCATGACTCTAGCCCTTCTGAATCAATCTGTAGAGTTTGCCCGAGAACCTTCTCCTTGAGCCTGCTTGAGGGATGTCTACCCATAAAAAGAAGTGAAAATGGTCAACACACAGCCGAGAACTTCACTACACAGCCCCATGTAAGATACGGAACCAGCCCAGAAATTGATCTCCATCAGCCCCCAAGGAATCTCAGACACAGGATGACGAATGAATTTTGTACAATATGCGAGGATATTCCAACTACGCTTCTTAATAGGGGATCTCGTCGTCAGTGGACCTGGTATTATACGAGACTCAATTCTAGACACGAAAACTCGGACGGCGATAGAATCTATAGAAGCGGCACTATAAGACCAAATGATACAAATTTCCCGTGATTACCCCGAGAGGGGAATCTTCACATCTACATCATAATCTGTTGTGAATGTGGTGAGCAAGGCCAGTCTGAGGTAGACTCGTCTATGCTTGGGTGAAGCAGCGGGGTCAGGAAGTCGCTGCCAAGGAGCATCATATATACTTAGTACTGTGTCATAGTTGGGAACCTAGGCTCGAGTGATGCGAAGGCAATGGGAGAAGTATAGTCAAGAAGTCTCAGTTATCGATCGAGTAGCACAGGCGCAGTCATGTGGAGCGAAGGCTACTACGATAGCTGTATATATGATGGAGTCATATCTTCATGTTTAAATTAAGCAATCAACCAAAGATTATCCGGATCAGTATTCATTTCATTCTAGCATCATCAATTACACACTAATATTCTAATATCATCTTTACATAGTAAGGAATCAATCGATCATTCTAGTCTCAGCCATCACACGATTACATTCCAATATACTCTGTCTCATTGATAATTTTATTCGTTCATATCCTCCACCATATCCATCATCAGCCCATAAACTGAGAGCTTTGATTCAGGGAAATGGCACCCGCCGTTGAAGTTCGACAATCCGGCGGGGAGAAGCTCATTTAAGCTTAATGAGCATTGCGAATGCAAAGCTGAATATTAGAAGAACACGAAGTTATACAAATTGGGAGCCGTCACGAAGTCGGTGAATAAGGTAAGTTTACTGGTATCTCGAGACACGTATATCGTTGTCTCTTTTTATCCTCCAGGCGCCTCGCTAATCAGCTAAGTCAGATACCTCTCAGAGTCCTGACGAGTTTCTGGACACCGTAAATACATAGAACAGTTCACAACGCCCGAATATGATCCTTTTACCGACACAAAATAAGAGCAAGAAATTGAAGAAAGATCGGACTTGGCGTTGAAATTTCTCGAAATTATTGACTATTGGACTAAGAGAAAGGAAAGCACACACAGAGCAGCAGGTAAAGCTGCTCTCCCAAACTCGAGGGTGTCCAAGATAGCGTTTGGGAGGATTACTTGGAGGTACTGTCATAGGCTAGAGCCCTACAGAACTCAGGCATAAACCTTCGGCATCTCTATGTTTGAGGAATAATATGATTCAGGGCTAAAAGATGTGAGAGCTCTTACACCCTACATGCTGACGGACAAGGCCCTCATACACCTCGATTCGGGCTTAGAAGGATACGGGAGTCTGGACGTGGTTGGGAGTAGAGAAGCCAGGCAGCTGGGCTTGAAGCGTCCCTCACATCCTTTTTCCTTAATTCAGTCACTTCATTTTCATATTTCAGGGTCTTGGCATAAAGTCAGGTTTATCTTTTGGTGAGTATCCCCCAGATGTTTTCCTCCTCAGTTTAAGGTTCTCTTTGGTTCCAAGATCTAGATAGTTCGTGAATAACATCCATCTTACAACCCTTACGGGTACGGGCTATATCTAACAAGGTCGGCAAGAAGAAAAGGTATAAGTTCGCAGTTCTTGCTGTAATAATGGACTGAGAAAAAGTGTAATGGATGATGAGGGACATGCTACGGCCCTCGAAATTGTCACTGCTCAATCTATATAAACATCATAGTTACCAGAGCAACTAAGGCCTCAAAAAGGACGCCTTATACTGCTCTATTACTCCATTCGTAATCCATAGCAACTATTGTAACCCAGTAACTGTTTCTATCCTCAGTCCCTAACATGCTTTATTATACAGTACCACACCATCCATGACTCTTTCGCAGTGGATTAGTCTGTGAAATGTGATACTTCAGATAAGCCGTTCTATTCTCGTCGGTCCATCACAGGTTCTAGGTTGTGTGCTAGAACAAAGACTAGGTGAAATGGTCTTTGAATTTGATTTCATTTAGCCTGATTTGGCGCTATATGGGTCCATGTAGATGTGCGCGAACTCTAATATTTACATGGGAAGAAACCTTTGTGGCAAAAGCCCCTTCGATTTTTCAATTTGTCTACACTTCAACATGGTGTTACCTTTGAGAAGTGCATTTGCGCTGTCATGTCTAGTGCGGATAGGGGGACTATTCTCAACACCTGTCAGTGGTGTCCCCTGCGACTCTCCAGCTCTCACTGTAGAGTCTGCAGAGCCGAGATTGAGTAACAAAGTCCTCACTTCGATAAGGATTCCCATTCGCTTTCGCGGTCTGTATCGTCTTCATACCTAAGCACATCCCTCTATCGCCATTATCATGAAACTAACCACGATCAGATCAGATAGTAAGGTCGGAGCCCTACTCATCACCCACCCTTGGTCATGGAGGAAAAGCCATCCGATGAGTTTCCGAAGCGTACCCAGCACACGATACAGTGATGGTGGATTGGATCAAGTCGGCCTCGAATGTTTCAAAGAAGGGAGATATAGATGAATATGCGCACCTAATGTGGTTCCGGTGTCTAGGCCTCGCCTGGCTGTGGCTGCAAGTTTTATTGAGACTTTTTCCCGCGCACGCAGTCTCCATTGCTACCAATTTTATTTCTATTGGGTGGAAGGTTCCGTGGCAAAGGTGGCCGAATTCCATGGATAAATACTGAGCTGAATGGCTATTTATCAAGGGCAATATATCAATGATCTTTCAAGAAACATGAGAGGTAAGTAGCACTGTACAAGGTGTGGCTTGGGCCAGAGAGGAGCCCAATGTGCTTGATAGTCATAGACTCAAGTAGTATAATAAACACACACACTCACTCACAATTTTTTGAAATTCGAATTTTCGAATATCCCCATCTTCCCTCTCCATTCCTATCTCTCGATACTGAGATATTGTTCATCCTCAATTCAAATTTTGTGAGCAACTGGCAGGTCGCCAACATGCCTCCAGCTCGCAGTAAACCAGCGCGACCGAAAGACGCCATAGAAAACCGCAAACATATTAAACATGTTGCTCGTTTGAAAGCATGTAATAAGCTGGGCTCCCTCACCCCAGCTCAAGAGATGAACATCGACCGTTTGGTCGACAACATCGCCCTAGACGACGAGATGTTAGACGTCGACAGTCTCGACATTAACAAAATTCTCAAGGATCTGGAAAGACTTCCTGATTCTATTCACTCCAGGCCTGACGCGACTGGAGCTGGTAAGGCCGCGACGAGCCACAAAAATCCAGGAAATGCGCCTACCGGGCAGCAGACACTGCCTCTGATGAAAGTCGCTGTGCCAGATACAAGGCTGACAGCGATTGTAGATGTAAACACGGCGAAAGGTGCAGCATCTACCCAAAACCACCTGGAACACATACCAGGAACTGCAGAACAGAACCCCACTCCTCACAGTGGAAATGAACGCAGGCAGACGGAGGAATGCCCCCCCGAACTCAGGGCCCTTATCGAGGCTGAGGAACGCCGAGCCGCAAAAACGGCAGAAAATGTAAAAATTTGCACCGCTGCAATCAACGGTGTCGAGAATGCTCTCACCCCCCTATCCAAAGGGTCGAGTGTTCAATTCATAGACCCCGTGAAGGTCTACATCAGAGCTGCAATAGCTCACTTCATGATCGCGGGACCAGGAACAACCCTCCCATCACTTCCCCCACGCCCCGATATCCAGGCTACGGCTGGAAAGACTGCAGAATCTACTGTTGGCCAACAAAGTGAGCCACAGCGCAAAACGGCTCAAGCCGAAGTACACCAGCCCAAGACTACTTGAGCCTCTATCACCCGGAATGGCCTACAGTCAATCCCGGTTCCAACCAAAGCCGCACAGTCAACGCCCAAGGCGACAAACTCGACGCGAACGGCAAAAATCTCAACCGGACCAACGAAACCGGCTCTGCAAGACGAACGTTTGTTTCTCCGCTTGGGAAAAGAACATCTGACAGGGTTGTTTGCTAGATCAGAGGACACGGGTCGGAATGGGTCGGAGTCGGAACAGATATACTTGGGACAGGATGTAATCGGAACAGGATGTGATCGGAACGGAACGAAGGCGAGACAAGACGGAGGCGGAACGGGACGGAGTCGGGGTATAAGGTAAAGCTTATAATCGGATCAATCTAAAGTCTAGAATAATTACAAGACAAAAAGCTACAGAACAAATCCAGTCCTAGACATTCCTTAAGTACTCAAGACCGGCTACTACAATCAGGGGTATGATAGTCTACGGCAATAACATAGCAACTGATTACTATGTTGATTAGTAACTGTTGTTATCACAACATTGTAACCATCGTAACGCATTGACTATGTTACTAGGGAAGCTCCTGACTTGGTTGACCAGATTCACGTAGCGTCTCAGTATTATCCTAGGGCACAATGGTAGTAACTGTTACGGTTTGACCGTTGTTTAAGCTTAGGCGGATACCTAAGCGTAATACTAAGAATGTTTACGATATGGCTGCGCGGGAGAGATAGATGAAGCTGAACGAAACGGCGCTATTAATTAGGAGGTTGGAGGGTTAGCACGACTAGGTGGCACTTGTCATTGTGTGGCTGGGTAGCAAGTACAGTGCCTATGGATAAGTCATCAGTCTGTAGACCCACGAAGATCAATTCTTATAAATACCTGTTAGTAGTAGCTAGAGTTTTCTTTTCTCCTCATATAGTTTAATAAATCGATTTACCCATCACCAACTCGGTTTCTGTCACATTTTAAACTATATCTTTCATATTCATTGCCCGTCATTAAGTAAATCGCAGTCATATATGACCGTGACTTAGGGCATCTTTAATTATTGGTTACATCGCAAAGGGATTCTAAGAATCAACAATGGGTTCGGAAATGAACAATTTTAATATCGGAATGGACTCCATGGCAACTGGGTTATCGAACCAGGAATCGATGCCACATGGAGAAATACAATCGGAAATGGAGCGAATGGTCGAAGAGATGAGATTAAGGGGAATAGAACACAGAAGAGACCTTGGGATGCTACAATCTCAGATGAACGGAATAATGCAAAGGATGCAGGAACGATCGCAGAATGAGAAGAAATCACCCCTGCAGCAGTTAAGAGGTGATATGGAAGGCTTATCAGAACGCAGAAGATGTTTTACTGAAAAGGAACCACTCAAATGGCCAGAGGCGTACGACCACAAGGATAGAAGTAAGTGGGCTATTACACATGGAATACTTCGCTACATATACAGGCGTGATGTAGAGGAGCGATGTATACTTCAACCGTCAGACTTTTTCGTGCAACTATTTAGTCATGCTGTAATAGGAACTGCGAAGGATATGATCTCCGGCCAATTTCAAAACATGCTTGCAAATAGTATGGAATGGGATGCGCTAGGGCTATTACAGGCCATGGATGATACCTTTCGCAACAGAAACGAAGAACAACTGGCAGCCGCGCTACTTCATGCATGTCGACAATTCCGGGATGAGAACCTATCCTCATATCTACCGCGCTTCCAGCAGTTGCTTTCTCGAAGTCCCAGTTCGAAAGGGAATGAGAAGTGCAAGATCTATTTGTTGCGGAACTCACTGAACAAGACAACGAGAAATTACATGATCGGCAGTATGCACCCTAAAACACTTCGAGAATTAATTGATTACCTGTCGATCCTGGGCTCTGAAATTGACGAGGTTGGTATAGAAAATACAAGGGAATACCTGCTAGGTCAGACTGGCTACTTCGACGACGGAACACGAGGCGTTGCTGGGGGCAGATTACTAGGTGAAATCTCACGAGACGTAGACAGCAATTCAAGGACGATCGGTGTCGATAAGGTCCGTGCGGAGTTGGTATCACATTTTGAGTTGAACGAGCGCAGAAAAGCTGGGTCATGCTTGCGATGTGGAAAGAAAGGACACATTATAGCTAATTGTCGACTTCTTCCAGCCAAGCATCCTGAAACAACTATCCAAGTTGCAAAATTCGCCGAACACATTGCAGATACAGTTAAGGCCAAAGCTGGGAAGAAACTGGTAGAAAAAAGATTGGCTCCCAAACCAAATTGTCTCCAAACGCAGAATAATGGAGCCATAAATAAGGTCACTAGCGCAAAGTCAGTGGAAGATAAAGAAGCCGAGAGCTCTATGAATGGGTCCTCTTTCATTATAGATGCTGTTGTTGACGGAATTTATTCGATTCCTACCTTAATCGATAACGGATGCGAATGTCTAGCCGCGGTTAGTAATTCCTTTGTACGTAAAGCTAACATACCTCGCATAAAAATAACTCCACGACAGCTTACTGAGGCTACGAAAAATCGGCGCCAAAATGACTCTATAACGGAAATGGTTAGAATGGAACTTGACATTGATGGTTATCAGCGCACGTTACATGCGTACGTGATACCGGGTTTATCTCATGATCTAATACTCGGAAAACCATGGATGGAACGGGAAGATGTTATCTACAATGCAAGGGAACATTTTATGGACATTGGAGAAGCCGTTGTGAATGATCAACCACTGAGAGTATGGGAAAAGGGTCGACAAGAAAGAATGGATTCCTCTCACCAGACAGCAAATATCAAAAGTTTGTCGGCAGGAGTATTTCTTGCAACGGTTAGGAAAGCAAGGAAGTCAAGGGCTGGCACGACCCAAATATTTTCTGTGACACTGGCAGATATTCAGAAAGCGCTTGCGCCATCAAAGAAATCAACGACAAATCTGGATAAGCTTCCAGGTCATTGTAAAGAATTTACAGATCTATTTCGAAAAGAGTTAACAGATAAACTACCACCTCATCGCCAAGGAAGTGATCACGAGATAAGGCTTGAGTCTGATAAGGAAATACCATGGGGACCCCTGTATGGAATGTCAAGGGATGAATTATTGGTACTGAGAAAGACCCTGACAGACTTACTTGACAAAGATTACATTCGCGCCAGTAGTTCACCAGCAGGGGCCCCAGTGCTTTTTGTTAGGAAACCAGGTGGGGGCTTACGATTTTGTGTTGACTATCGTGCCTTGAATTCAATTTCTAAGGCTGATCGCTACCCGCTTCCGTTAATAAAGGAGACACTGGCCAAACTGAGTAAAGCCAAATGGTTTACCAAGCTAGACGTACGATCGGCGTTTCATAAATTACGCATCAAGGAAGGCGATGAATGGAAAACGGCTTTTCGAACACGATTTGGCTTGTTCGAATGGCTTGTGATGCCGTTTGGGTTGAATGGAGCACCAGCAAGTTTCCAGAGATACATCAACGAAGCCCTACGTGAATACCTAGATGATTTTTGCTCGGCTTATGTGGACGATGTTCTCGTCTTCACTGATGGGGACGAAGAAGAACATCAAAGGCACGTGCGATTGGTACTTCAAAAGCTTCAAAAAGCTGGACTGGGATTGGATATTGATAAGTGCGAATTTAGTGTTAAACAAACTAAATACTTAGGTTTTATCATCTCTGCAGATGGTGAGAATTCGTCCGTAAAGATGGACCCGGCAAAAGTTAAGGCAATTTCGGAATGGAAGGCACCCACAACAACAAAAGGGCTTAGAGGATTTCTAGGGTTTGCCAATTTCTATCGTGGCTTCATCAAAGGATTTTCTAGAATCTGTGCGCCTTTAACTTCTCTTACAGGCAAGGGTACACCCTGGAAGTGGGGCGCTGAACAAAATGAAGCATTCGAATTGCTAAAGGAAAAGTTTATAGCAGAGCCTGCTCTGGCCCAATGGGATCCTGATGTTACGGGATTAATCCCTTGTGTTTGTACTGTCTGCGCCAGTACGGTAAGGATGGAATATAGGGCCTAGCCAGCTACGGGGTCTACCAACGTTGCGGTCTGGATATGGTTGCTTAGCAACATAGATTGTTATGATCGGCGCTGACAATTACAATTCCTTATGTATACAGCGAGAAGTAGGAAATCTTCTTTCTCTAGATTTCATTAATTAACTGATTTATTCTGGACTTGCTCTGCTGTATACCAACACCAATTGATCCGGCGACAAATTAATGAAATCTCTCTCTCTAAACTAACCCTTTATCAGCGCATGAAGATACGTGTTCCGTCTGATATAGAATCATCTCCAGCTCACTCCAGCGAATCCTCTGAAGACGAATTTTACAATACCGTAGAAATTCTTGATAACTTACCACCCAACAGCCTAATGAACGACTCATCTCAGTTCCGTTCCACCCATGAATCCTCAAGCAACCAAATGATGAGGGACGTGAATTTTGGCAGGTGGGATGGAGCGGCTCTTACATGGCCTACTCATCATCAGCTTCTTCAGGTCCAATGCGAGGTATACGCACCATTTCTAGTCACAGAGATCGCAATTTGTATGAAGATTTACGAAAGTATTCCGGAACCACAGCGTCAGCGAATTCGAAGTCACTGGATGAAGTATGGAACCCACACAGTGAGTTACAACTGGAGGGAATTCTTAGGAAAATGTAACGAGGCATACTTTGACAAGGTTGGTGCTGAAAAAGCTGAACTTAAGCTACACTCGATGAAACAAGGTGAAGCCCAAATCTTCAGACAGTTTCTACAAGAGTGGGAGCTTCAATTCGAATATGCTGGAGGTCACGAATGGCCAGAAAGACTTAAAGTAAACCAGCTTCGCAGATCGATCAGTGAGAAGCTTCTTGACAAGATCGACGCCTTAAAGATGCCCAAAGATAACTACCATGCCTGGGTCGAGGACGTGGCCGAAGTAGCCTCGAATATCGAAATGCGGGATAATTTCGTTCGTAAGGGAGAGTCCCAAATTACTCAATATACTACCCGAACAAGATTGCTCAGAGTGAGACTGCCCAATCACGGCCAAATTTCGCGATAAAGCGCTACCTTTCACACCAGCATCCAGGATGGACCATGAAGGGGATATAGTAATGGGTGGTATGAAGGTCGATTTGAATGAGCTAGCCGTCTTGATCACATCTTTGAATACAAAACCCAATGGTAAGCGGAATGGGAGTAAAACCCTGGAGCCAAAACCACCTGCACCTTGGCGAAGTGAAAAAGAGTTTAATACCCTTCGTGAAAGAGATGTGTGTCTGAGATGTGAAAAACCTGGACACATTTCGCGATTCTGCAGGAAATTTGGACCCCCTAAGCGGCCCACCGAAATCAATAACATGCAGGAGTTGAGTCATTTCTTGGAGCAGGATATGTCGGGAAAAGATTAACCTCCAGTCACAGTCGCGACTGGAGAGGAAGGGGATTGAAGACAGATAGTAAAATGGATAAAAATAAAATACACGATATAATTGGCAAATTACACGGCAAACCAGTTTTAATTGATGCAATAATTAATTCTACATGTATTCCTGCGTTAGTCGATTTAGGTTGCACAATTTATTCAGTTTTAAGTGATTCTATTGCAACACGTCTCAACCTCCCGCGCCAAAAAGTTCCCCCTAGAGAGCTCAAACTAGCAAAAGATTCTGATAAAGATACGAAATTGATAGTAGACGAGATCTGCTGGGCAGATATCGACTTAGATGGGAAGTGCAGTACCATTTGTGGGTATGTCATTCCTGGACTAGCACATGATATAATTCTCGGAGAGCCATGGATGAGGTACAACGACGTTGTATACAGAGCTCGAGATAGAGTGTTATTCCTAGAAAGAGAAAAGCACATCATTCGCACCCATGGTTCGACATCTCCTACAGTTAAGGTTGAAATGATCCGACATACAGCAATGTCAGCTTTCTTAAGAAGAGCAGAGAAACAGCAGGGTCTTGGAGAAGACAGGAAAACTATATCGGTGTACGCAGCATCAGTCAATGATATCAATAAAATGCTGGCACCTAAAAGACAATTTTCTCGACAAGAAATAAAAGCCAAACTCCCTGAACAGCTACGCCACCATTTTTCAATATTTGAAGCTGACAAAAATGATGAAACTGATCTACCACCCCTTCGAAAAGGCGTAGATCTGGCTATTGAAATCGAAAAGGATGAGCAGGGGCGGGCTAAGGATCTTCCGCGAGGTCCAATATATGGTATGTCACGGGATGAGCTGCTATGTCTCAGAAAGGAAATTACTCAGCTTCTCGATCGTAACTGGATCAGAGCTAGTAGCTCGCCAGGAGGAGCTCCTGTCCTGTTTGTAAAGAAACCCGGCGGAGGATTACGATTCTGTGTTGACTATCGGTCCTTGAACGCAATTACCAAAAAAGACAGGTACCCCCTTCCTCTAATCAAAGAAACTTTTCAATCTATCTCTACGGCAAGCTGGTTCTCGAAAGTTGATGTCAGCGCAGCCTTCCATCGACTCAGAATTAAAGAGGGAGATGAATGGAAAACAGCATTTCAAACTAGGCTGGGCAAGTTCGAATGGTTAGTAATGCCTTTTGGCTTAACAGGTGCCCCTGCAGCATGGCAAAGATGGATAAATAGCCTGTTGCACGGGTATCTTGATGAATTCTGCACCGCCTATCTCGACGATGTGCTTATCTGGAGCGATGGATCAGAAAATGATCATCTAGAAAAAGTAAACAAAATCCTTGAGCGCCTGGCGAGCGTGGGATTAAAATTAGATTTAAAAAAGTGTGACTTTGCTGTAAAAGAGGTAAAGTATCTCGGATTCATTGTTACCGCAGGAAAAGGTATTTCAGTCGATCCAGAAAAAATCGAGGCTATCAAGAGATGGGATCTACCTCGAACCCAAACTGGAGTGCGTAGCTTCTTAGGCTTTGCAAATTTTTACCGAGATTTTATAGATGAGTTCGCAAGCTTGAGCGCTCCCCTCCAGCGTTACACCAAAAAGGAGTTCTCTGGGAAAGGAAAAATTCAATTAGATCATCAAGCTCGTCAATCTTTCGAGAAACTGAAGAATTACTTTATATCCGCACCAATACTTGCGCTATTTGACCCAGAACGCAAAACAGTACTCGAGACTGACTGTTCAGGATGGGCGATGGGTGCTTGCCTGTCTCAATGGGATTCATCTGGAAGATTACGGCCCATTGGATACTTTTCAAAAAAATTGTCGCCCTGTGAATGCAACTATGATATCCATGACAAGGAATTATTGGCTATTGTTCGGGCAGTAGAGTTTTGGAGATCAGAATTAATGTCGCTAAAACACGACATTGAAATACTGACTGATCATAAAAACTTGCAGTACTTCATGAATAAAAGGACCCTTTCAGAGAGACAAATAAGATGGAAATCATTGCTTGATGATCTGCCAGGGATTAAGCTGAACTATAGACCAGGTAAAGACGCCGTCAGGCCGGACGCTCTATCAAGACTTGAACAAGATACCCCAAAAGATGCCAACGACTCCCGACTCCTTCACCGCCACATGCAGCTAATTCCAAATAATTGGATAGAACCTAAATTTCAGGTACCAATCAATAATATTCGTACCTCAATTGTGAATTATAATGCGCCGTTTGAAGATATGGAGCTCGTTCGTCTCTGGGAGATAGGTGTCCAGGTGGATGGTCAATTTAGAGATATTACAAAAGCTCTGAAAGAGGACAAGAGATGCTTCCCCCCTTCGGTAAAGTCCAAAATTTCCATTTCAGAATGCTTGATAGACCAAAATAATCACATCAGATGGAGAAATCGACTTCTAATTCCCGAATATGAGCCTCTGCAGACAGCGTTAATACATAAAGCACACGACTCACCAGTAACAGGACATCCTGGACGAGAAGTAACGTTGAGTATTCTGAATAGAGACTTCTACTGGCCTCATATGAGCAATATGGTACGACAATTCGTACGTAACTGCGACACTTGTGGTCGAACGCACGTATGGCGGGATAAAAAACGCGGATTTCTCAAACCATTGCCCATTCCAGAGCGTTTCCATCAAGAATTGTCTATTGATTTTATGACAGATTTACCTGCTAATAATAACCAGCCACGCTACTTAATGGTGATAACAGATAGATTGAGTAAAGAGATTATCCTCGAGGCTATGGACACAATGGCTGCCGAATCCTGCGCAAATATATTCTTAAATTGCTTCTACCGATTTCATGGTTTCCCCAAAGCCATAACTTCTGATCGCGGAAGCAACTGGGTTGGAGACTTTTGGAGGCGACTTTGTGAACGGACTGGCATACAACAGCGACTCTCCACAGCCTTCCATCCGCAAACCGATGGATCGACTGAAAGGGCTAACCAGGAAGTTCAGGCTTACCTCCGTGCATTTGTCACTTATTCTCAGACTGACTGGTCAGAATTACTTCCCGCAGCTCAGTTGGCACTAAATAATAGAGATTCTTCGCTTGGATATAGCCCATTTTTTCTAATACATGGATATCATGTTCCAGCTCTTCAAACTAGCGAGACAAATCTTACTCAGTGCACCTCCTCAAAAGCCCGTAAAGCAGATAGCCTAGTTAAAAAACTCGAGGAAGGCCAAGCTTTAGCTCAAGCTTCCATGGCGTGGCGTCAGCAGATAATGGAAGATACTGCAAATAGAGGTCGACAACAGGCAGAAATCTTTAGAGAAGGCGACTGTGTATGGCTTAACTTAAAAAACATCTCAACGCCAAGACCTTCGAAGAAACTCGCTTGGTTGCACGCAAAATATAGGGTCCTGAAGATAATCTCTCCCCATGTGATCGAGTTAGATGTCCCAATAGGTATTCATCCTCGCTTCCATGTCGATATGCTAAAGAAGGCTGCCAATGATCCATTACCTTCGCAACAGCAAGACGACAATCAACCAGCACCGGCTGATACTTCAGTACCACGGAATGAACAAGAGTTTGAAATTGAGAGGATCCTCAAGGCCGAGAATGTACGTCGTGGAAGGGGAAAACGACGCGTAGTACTTGTAAAGTGGAAAGGACAGTTGGAGCCAACCTGGGAACCACGTTCAGAAGTTGAGAATACCGTCGCTCTCGAAATTTTCGAGAAAAGATATGGAGCCACCGATAACGTTGGAGAAAAAAATATTGGTATGTATACTGGTGTGCGAAGACATTCTAAATAGGGGGGTAATGTTACGGGATTAATCCCTTGTGTTTGTACTGTCTGCGCCAGTACGGTAAGGATGGAATATAGGGCCTAGCCAGCTACGGGGTCTACCAACGTTGCGGTCTGGATATGGTTGCTTAGCAACATAGATTGTTATGATCGGCGCTGACAATTACAATTCCTTATGTATACAGCGAGAAGTAGGAAATCTTCTTTCTCTAGATTTCATTAATTAACTGATTTATTCTGGACTTGCTCTGCTGTATACCAACACCAATTGATCCGGCGACACCTGATCGCGAAACAATGTTGGAGGCAGACTGCTCTGGTTATGCGCTTGGTGGCTGTTTGTTACAAAAACAAGAAAATACTACATGGAAACCAGTGGCGTACTATTCTCGGAAGTTAACTGGAGCAGAAATGAATTACGAAATTCATGATAAAGAACTCCTAGCTATTGTAGCTAGCATGAAGGAGTGGGATGCAGAGCTAAGGGGTCTAGCGCATTCTTTCACCATCCTAAGTGACCATATGAACTTGAAGTATTTCCTGACCACAAGAAGGCTGACAGAGCGGCAAACTCGATGGGCTGAATTTCTATCTAGATTCAGGTACACACTAGTGTACAGGAAAGGAATAGATAGTGAACGTCCGGACGCACTCTCAAGAAGGGATCAAGATAGACCAGTGGAAGGCGATCCCCGTCTCTTGAGCCGCGAACGCCAAGTTTTAATGCCAATTAATGCTTCAAAATTATGTATAAATGGTACTAATGTTGCAGAAGGCCAGGAAATATTCGTCAATGGAGATTTGCAGGAGCTTTGGGACCAAGCAATGGAAAACAACAAAACATATATTCAAGTTGTGAATGCGGTACAAAGTGGAGAGCGTGTATGGCCGAAGAACCTCAAATTACAATTGGAAGATTCGGACGATCCTAGTCCGATTAAAGCAATGATCGGTGCATGTGAATTTGACGAAGCGTTAGGAGTGGTCAGGTATCAAGGACGGATATGGGTACCTCTCTTCGAGCCTCTCACAACGGCCATTATACAGCACATTCATGACTCAGCCGTCGCTGGGCATCCAGGAAGAGATGCAACACTTGCTCAAGTGGCTCGAGAGTACTTTTGGCCTGGAATAAGCAAGTCGGTAAAACGATTCTGTAAAAACTGCCATGTATGCGGAAGATCATCAATTTGGCGACATCAGAAAAAAGGGCTTCTTAAACCACTACCAGTACCCGATAGATTTCACCAAGAACTTTCTATTGACTTCATGGTAGAGCTACCAAACTCTAATGGGGCAACAAATATTATGGTAATTACTGATAGATTATTGAAATCAGTAACACTAGAGGCAATGGAGAAAATGGATTCAGAATCTTGTGCTAAGCGGTTTCTGGAATGTCACTGGCGTTATCATGGGTTCCCGAAAGCTTTGACTAGCGATAGAGGGTCTAACTGGACAAGTAAATTCTGGAGACGATTGTGTGAATTGGTGGGAATTGAACAAAGGTTGAGCACAGCCTATCATCCTCAAACTGACGGGGCTACGGAACGAATGAACCAGGAAGTTCAAACCTACCTGCGGGCATATGTTTCCTATACCCAACATGATTGGTCTGATTGTCTTGCTGCAGCTCAACTTGCGATTAATAATAGAGATGTAGTAGCCCTAGGCGGCATAAGTCCATTCTTTGCGACACATGGGTACCATGTAAACCCTATACAAACTGCTTCCGAAGATTCAATGATTCCCGCATCTACAGGAAGAGAAAGGGCTGAGCAATTCATCGAGCGATTGAAAGGAATTACGATCTTTATGCAATCCGCAATGGCAGCCGTTCAAGAACGATTTAAGGAACTAACGAACAAAAATAGACAGCCAGCACCAAGATATGTGGTGGGTGATAAAGTTTGGCTACTTCTGCGAAACATAAGGCTAGAAGATCAACCTTCCAAAAAGTTGGGGTGGCAGCATGCAAAATACACTGTCACAAAAGTAATTTCGCCTGAAGTAGTACAGCTTAATGTCCCCGGAAAGATACATAATAAATTCCATGTGGACATGCTGTTACCAGCAGAAGAAAATCCGTTGCCGTCCCAAATACTTGAGGACGAAAATCCAGGCCCCATCACTAGTGACGATGGCGAAGAAGAGTACCAGATTGACGAAGTTCTTAGATGCAGGACGAGAAAAGGAGAAAGACAGGCTTTGGTTAAGTGGACAGGAATGGCGCAACCAGAGTGGACATCACTCACAAATTTACAAGATGCTATAGCACTCGACGTTTGGGAGGAAAAGTGGGGCTCGGCAGAGATAAATAATGGGCCAGCGTCAGGGAAGGAGAGAAGAAGAGGGTAAATGGGGGGTAATGTTACGGTTTGACCGTTGTTTAAGCTTAGGCGGATACCTAAGCGTAATACTAAGAATGTTTACGATATGGCTGCGCGGGAGAGATAGATGAAGCTGAACGAAACGGCGCTATTAATTAGGAGGTTGGAGGGTTAGCACGACTAGGTGGCACTTGTCATTGTGTGGCTGGGTAGCAAGTACAGTGCCTATGGATAAGTCATCAGTCTGTAGACCCACGAAGATCAATTCTTATAAATACCTGTTAGTAGTAGCTAGAGTTTTCTTTTCTCCTCATATAGTTTAATAAATCGATTTACCCATCACCAACTCGGTTTCTGTCACAGTAACAAGGAGGCCGTTTTCCTCGTGGGAAACCCGGTCTGTGACAACATCCCTGGCGAACACTATCACCGTTCGGTGTTAGAGAAGCGGTTTCTAAAATGCTCGAACTCCCACAGACAAAAATCGAGCATGTCTACCGGGTGCCAACTGGCTTTGCAATCAGAGCCGAAAACCAAGAGGCACGCACGCTGATACTAAGCCTAGCTGGATCCTTCGCTCAGCAGTATGCCATATTGGAGAAAGCCACGGACTTGACTTCCCTTCGAATAGCGACGGTCCCAGTCGCCATTAACACAATAATGGTGTCAGGAACTGAGGATAGAGGTTACTGGGTCACAATGGTTGCCATGGGTTACAAATTGAGTAATCGAGTAATAGGAGGTGGACCCTATGAGACCTAGGTTGCTCTGGTTACTATGATGTATATATGGAGTGGACAGAGCCGCAGTAGAGGGCCACGTCTTGTCTTCCGTCTTCCACTGGCCTTGTCTACGATCCTAGATTCCCTAGTCCCTCGTCCCTCGTCCCTCGTCCCTCGTCCCTCGTCCTTAGACCTAGTTATAATCACGAATTCATACCTTTGACTCTTGCCTACCTCCTCAGCTGTTACTCAAACCACTTAGTAACCCTCCCGACGCTACCTTTGGCACCCTCGAGTTTGACAAATGGGCAGAGTCCTTATCACCGAAGAGATGGTGACTGACAAGATAGTCAGGGTCACCAAGACTGTACCGGTCAAAGTACGTCCGCATGGAAAAGGCCGACAGGGAGCCCCATACCAATCATGGGTAGCTCTTTTCGAGAAAGCGTCCACGCCTCGGCCGGGATTCCGACTGTTTGATGACTCTGGAATCGCAGTTCGCCACCAGCCCCGTCAGGGAATCAGCCAGTGCAAGCGATGCTTACAATTCCATGGCATTAGAGGTTGCTCGCGCGCCCCAGCTTGCTGGAACTGCTCTTCCACCATGCATTCCACCGCGGAGTGTAAGGCACACACCAAGTGCCGCAACTGCGGAGGTCCGCACAGATCAGACAGTCGGGATTGCTTAGCTTGCCCGGCAAAGTCTAGAATGGCCTCCAAAGATAATCTTCAGGCCATAAGGCAGGCAAGCCAACGTGAATTTGCGGCAGCTACTCGGGCCAAAGCAGCTGTCAGACGCGCAGAGGCAGCGATGACAGCAGCCGCAGAAGCGTCCAATTCAAACCAGCCAGGTTTCAAATCGAGCAACTGTTTTGAAGTTCTCATGTCCGACGCTACAGCAACTGTAGCCGAGGCCGATGAGGCATCAAACCAACAAAAACCTTTGTGAGGGGCACCCCACGGGTCTCTTCAAGCCTCTCTCCTACTCTAAGCTTTATGTCAATAAACGTAGGTAGAGGGGGCTCAACGCAAAACATTGCGCTTGCCCAAGCATTCGAGCTTGGTATCGACGTGGTTCTTGTTCAAGAACCTCTGTGGAACAAACCAAAGAAGACAACAAAGGATCACCCAGGATATACTTATCATCTGCCTCACGGCGGTGAAAATGTTAGGCCCAGGGCTGTGACCTATACCCGGATAGACGATAAAAATATATCGGCAACACAGATCTTTCCTTATGGTGTGTCTACTGGAGACTATTGCTGGGTTGAGGTGAACGGTATCAATTTTCTCAACGTCTACAAGGCACCAAGTGACTCGACGGCTATACAGCCTCTCATCAACTGGACTCCATCGCCAAACTCCGTCGCTGCAGGGGACTTCAACTCAGTATACTGGGCTTGGCAACCTGGCACAGAACGCCCTCATGGACAAGGAGAAATGATCGAAAAATGGGCAGACAAACACCATTTGACCTGTCATATTGTTGGGGAACCTACTCACCGAGCTGGAAACACACTAGATCTAGTTTGGAGTAACATTGACGGCGCCCGTGCTTGGGTAGATCGTGGTGGATGTGTCACCAGCGATCACTTCCCTATCCGAGGACAAATTCCAGTTCGCAACTCAGTGATGAGACCCGAAAAGGCAAAATTCCGGGTAACAAAGTATAAGCTACCCAGATACGCCAAGGTAATTGCACAGTGGGTCCGACCACCACCAGTTCTTGACACAACTGAGAGGGTTGAAGAGTATGCCGAGGAAATTTGTTTCCATCTCACTAATGCAATCAATGCAGTAGGAACACGACCAAAAGCCCGCTGCGGCAGATCTGCTCCGTGGTGGACCCCAGCGTGCAAGGTAGCATACGCCGAGTACAAAGCCGCGATAGCACCCCACCAACGTGCTCTCTGTGCGAAAAAGCTCCGATCAGTTGTGGAGACCTCAAAAAAGGAGTTCAAAACCCAACAGGTCGAATCCATTACTACGCCGAACGATGTGTTCAAGCTAATGAGAATGGGTAACCCCAGACAGGCTAGTATCCCTCCGCCGCTGAAACGCAATGGGACGTTAATAACAGATCCATTAAAACGGGCCACTATACTTCGCGATGCTCTCCTGGCACGATACCAGGCATCAGACGACTTGTCTCCATGTACAGTTACGAGCAGCAGTCGGATACCGTGGGAAGAGGACATATCAGATGAAGAAGTCCGATCCTGCACCATTGGTTGTGGAAATACGGCCCCAGGAGCAGACGGAATCTCCGTAAACCTGTTGTAGGCATGCTGGAATACAATCCGGCCTTGGGTTTCCCAACTGTTCCGAGCTTGCATTCTGCTTGGAACCCATCCACAGTGTTTCAAACTAGCTGAGGTTGTCCTGCTTCAAAAGAACGATAGAGATCCAACGACAATCAAGGGTTGGAGACCGATCGATCTTCTCTAATGCTTGGGAAAAGGGTTAGAAAGGCTATTAGCTAAGTGGATGGCACACCTCGCAGTTACTCATGACGTAGTCGGCCACCAATAGTTTGGTGCACTACCAAAGCGCTTAGCAACGGATCTAGTCTCATGTGTAGCCCACGACAATGAAGAGGCAAATTCATAAGGATGGGCAGCTACCTTTGCAGCGTTGGAAGTTCAAGGAGCATTCGACGCGGTACTCCATAATCGACTAGTGAGGAGGATGCAAGAGCAGGGATGGCCGGAATATATTCTCAAATGGACTAAATCCTTCCTCGCCAACCGGATGGTTCAAGTGCGATACTCTGGAGGCGTCACCGCCAAGAGAGAGTTAGTGTGCGGAGTCCCGCAGGGCTCACCGATCTCGCCACTTCTCTTTCTTCTGTACATGGCAGAGCCCATGCGAGCTGGAACCCCAGGCCTGAGATTTAGCTACGCAGATGATATAGGCATTCTTGGGTTAGGCCGGACAATTACGGAGTCTGCAGCTGCGGCACAAGAGGAGGTTAATCATCTTTTAGAATGGGCTAGAAATAATGCCGTCGCTTTCGATATTGACAAGTCTGAAGTCGTCTAATTCCCTGGAAGATACCGTGAAGCATCAATTGGAATTCAAGTTAACGGGACTCTCATAGAACCGTGGCAAAATGTCCGCTGGCTTGGTGTGTACCTCGATCCTTGACTAAACTTCAAACACCACGTCACAACTTGGTGTGGCAAAGCGTTAAAAATTGCACAGCACATGCGTCGCTTCAATACAGCCTACCGAGGAGCCGCTCCTGGGGCGTTGGTTAAAGCGATCTACACATGTATTGTCCCGATTGCAACTTACGGAGCTGATGTCTGGTGGCCTGGTCTCAGACGCCCAACAGTAAGGAGGATAGTCACACCACCAACTGCTGGCCTATGTAGCATGATTGATAAAGCAGTCCTAATGGGTCCGAGATCGGCACTACCGGTAATGAGGACAACACCTAACACCGTGCTACACAGGGAAGGAGAACTACCAACTGGGAAAATCATACTGGAAGGAAACCGACTTCGCCTCTCTGCCAGAATGCAAACACTCGACGACCGCCATCCGCTCAGGATCCGGGCTGCAGTTTGCCCAAATGTCGGTACGCGGAAATTTAAGAAGCACAATCGAAAATCTGCGCGTCCTGAAATTCAAATGTCACGGGCTCAGCGTGCTTATAGACAGCTACCAGAAGCAGAGGCCGCGGAACCTCTTGCCTCACCATTTTATCAATTGCGGCCAGTTTCGAAGGCTGGTTCGAGGAAAGACCAAATAGAAACCTGTAAACTTTGGATCACTAATGTGCCAAAGTCAGAAATCTGTGCGTACTCGGACGGATCATCAGAAGGAAGTGGACGCTCAGCTTAGGGTTTTGTCCTAAAGCTGGATGGGAAAACATTTCTTAAAGGAAGCGGCTTAAAGCATGGAGGAGGGGCTCTAGATGCAGAGATTACGGGGGTACTGGAAGCTCTTAAAGCAGCGTTAGGTCACCTAAGAGGGAAGGGAGACCAGGCAAAGGGAACGACGCAGTGCATTAATGTGATGATGGATAGCCGTCAAGCAATAAATGCACTGAGCACGGGCAGGTCCTCGACCAGCCACGAGGAAGTACGAAAGTTTCGCGAATTATCTGGGCTAGCTCAGGTAAGAGTAAAGTGGGTACCAGGACACTCGGGAATTCATGGAAACAAAGAAGCAGACGCAGCGGCCAAATCCGCCCTACGAACGCTTCCCAGCGTAGAAACTGAGCCAGCAACCACCACTACAGCATTTCTACATCAAAAAATGCATCGCCAGCGACAGTCTTTGCTCGACAGCTGGTGGAATGAAACCTGCCCGTCACGGCATCGTGAGCTAAATCTGCTAATGCGCCGTCGTAAACCACCAGAACTGGGGCTTTCCAGGCTACAGTTACGACATCTCATTGCAGCCCGTACTGGCCACGGCAATCTCGCGGTGTACCATCGTCGCTTCAACAACCCGCACGCTATCACAGAGTGCACCTGTGGGGAGGAAACCACGCCTACCCACTTCATACATTGTCGACTCAACGCAAATATCACGCGTCGAATCAGAGGGTCATTGTCACACAATGCCTTCTTACACAAGCTACTCGGGCCTAAGGGCTTAGAGAGTTTCAAACAATTTGCACAGGATACCAATTATTTTAGGTATTCTCCTGTGCATCCATCTCCTACTCTCAGTGGAGATCGAATATAACTTGTCAGGGAACTAAATCTGACCAAACTGGAATCGAGGCGAGAAGTATTGCTTCCAGTTCTAATTTCTTTGCAATTTATATTTTTCTTTTGTCGGGTTTCGGAGACGGGGTTCGCGTTGGCGTATATTTCTAACTGACTGCTGGTTTTGTGGTGGTTCACGCGGTGGAATCAAGCTGGATATGTCTTAGATGTAGTCCTGGCTGTGAACACTGGTCCTGTACTCATAGTGCATTCGGAGCTTTAGCTTAGAACTTTAGTAAAACAACAACAACAACTCCAGTGCAGATACCGTCCATTTCCGTGCTACCGACAGGAGATCATCTTTCCCCTACTCTCCCGTCTCTCCCTCATGGTAACTTCGGCTTCAAGCGTCAGTCGAGACTGCTCCAATCTCCCTTATGTTGAATCCACTTTGTAATTCTTGCTACATCTTTCGGGTTATTCATCATAATTGAAAGACTTCCGGATATTGGAAGAGATAAATACTAGCCTTGAGGTTGATTTAGAGATATGATGAATCTGTTTAATGTACGAAGAAGTTTACTGATATTTAATGGATAGTTAATTGTAAAGAAATTGCTATATTTCTATCTGTGTAGCGAGAAGTCCCTCGATATACATGAAAGCGGGGTTTTCCGCACACTAGTGTAAATTCCAACATACTTCCTTATCTAACCTAAATGGGAAGGTTGTTGGAGATCCTGAAGCCAATGTATGCTGTAAGGCATCTATTGGCTAATTACTATTCATGCCAGTGAGTGATGATATGGGTTAATCATATCTCATGGCGTCAGTGCATATTATTCTAATATGAACTATTTGTCTACTGCAGTCATGTTGCTGCCTTAATTACAACATCTGTGGCCCGGCCTGTTGCAGACTCATTTGCAAGTATTACTACATATCCAATCTGGGAGGACAAATCTTTGTTGTTTGCAAAAGATCTGTTGACAAAGACAAACAATTTAGCCAAGCTCAAGTCCAGGGGCATAAAATGGATGCCTCGGTCCTTATTATCCATCTGCCACTTAAGCTGTTTGTTAAGAGCCTTAATATCCTCTTCAGATGGCTCTTTATTCTGGGCAGCGGTAGAAAGGTCAAATGCTGCTTCCGGTTGGCAAACACTGGCAATATACGCGCCCCGTGCTCGTTGTTCCATGTATTCATGACAGGCTGAGAGAGACCTCGGGTCAACCAGTTGTATTTGATAACCTTGATTCTTCTGCTGAAGAGTGATACCTTTGTTTTCGAGAATTATGATAGCACCATTGAATTTGAGTTAGTGATATTTGAACAATGTTTCTAGGTGTTTTGCGTCAAGTGGCAGCAGTTTATTCTCCTTCTCAGCAAATGCTCTGTCTGCGACAAATAAGGTATCATTAGTTTGCATTACTAAGACACCAAATTCCTCCTTTGAAGTTGATATCATGAGGCATGGGTCATATGTTGATGGTAACATCAGAAGCTTTTTACGATGATGTTTGCTGTATATTTCAAGCCAGTAGATACCAGCTTCTGCAAGGCCGTATAGATGCTTGATTATTTGCATAATCGTGTCGGGTGGATACTTGTTCGGATTAGGTCTTAGTCAACGAGCTCTAGCCTACTCGTGCTAGGTTGCAGGCTACTGTTACAACTATTCATGGGGTCATATTCAGGGTGGTGAAGTAGTTTGGGTTTGGTGTGGGTTATTGGATTGATACCTGAGCGTGTCTCATAGTAGTCAGACACGCAACTCAAGTAGCAAGTACACGGTAAACCTCAACCCCAAAATGATGATACGTATCAAGTTTAATATGCTAGGTCCTGTATGGCTAGTATGAATGGGATATGGGTGATTTAACCTGTAGATAGATAAAGATGCTGTAGCCCTCTGATATTTGGGACAAGTCTTCTACCAAATAATATCAGAATCAATCCTAGCCTCTCATTAAGCAATCTCATGAATTATTTCCGTGTCTGTCATTACAGACCAATAAACAGAATCGACGATCAATATTTAGAAAGTCGATAAATACTGGGCAGCAATTTCTTTCGGAAGTCTAGCAAGAATGATCTATTTGAGAGGGGTTTCCGATTTGACGTAGGCCTGGATGATGTCACGAAGATATACCGCGCAGTGACTAAGTGAGGGCGCAATAGCAAGCAAAACCCGATGACTAGATCGTTGAATTATAGGAGATTGAGTCAAAATCTCCTTTTTTCCTTCATCACTATGGCCTTGGACAACCATTTGTGTCTTTTCATACGGCTCATCAGGCCTCCCTTTTATCTCTTTGACTAATCTTGTATTGAAAATTCGTTTGCCATTCATAGATGGCTCATGTGGTACAATTTGATAGACACCTCTCTCTTGTAGATTTCTAATTCCCTTCTTTCCGGACAATTCAAAAGTAGCACCTTCATTTGGGAGTTTGCCTGTGGCACGGAGATTGATACACAATTCCACAGCGCGCTTCTCCTTAGAAGACAAATATGATTCAGACTCGGCTTTGTGAACTTTTTCCATCTGGAGGGAGATTTCACCAATGTCAAGGGTATCCTCAAAAAGTCGATTATCTGTCAGGAATATAGTGTCATTCAGAAAAATCGCAGTATTATTAGGGATATTGACACGACTTCCCAAAGCATAGCAATGTAAGGTATCAGTTTGTTCTTGGAGTGAGCTCTCTATCTGACTTGAATTTCTTGAATTTTGTTGAGATTGTTTGTCTAATTGGGGTTCCGGTAATCTGTTTTCTCTCTGAGGCTGATCTGGTGTTACATAATCTAGAGTCAGATTCTCTGAGAAGTAAGGTTTGACAGACGCGGAGCGAAACTTGGTAGGTCCACTCGAGAGCTGGACAGTGCATGTTACATTTCCCATGAATAGGAGTTTGTGTGGTCCTATCCAATACTTGAGCTTCTCACAATAAACCAATACATCTGAATTGATAGGTAGTCCTTGCAGGTGCTGGGTACAGGGCCCATTCCTCATGTGCAAAGCATCAGTCACAGCTCGTTTTGCATACAAATTTCTCACCTCTTCCATCGCAGATTTAATGGTAGCTGCACTTTGGGCAAGACTTGCTGAAGGTGGGTCCATTGGTCCCATGCGCGGGAATGCACCAAAAACGAGAAGGGTAGGTACTAGACCGTCGGGTTCTGCAGTATCATTGATGGCCTTGATAGCTATTTGGAGCATCATAGCTTTGTCAATGCTTACTACTTCCATTTCCTTTCTGACACAGAAATACGCACGACGGAGAGGAGCATGGTATCCTTCAACTCTGCCAACAGAATTATGTGCTTCGACAGAGACTTCTTTGGTGACAAACGGCATTGTTAGAGCAAAGTTTGGTCCTGCATTGTGGATAACTACATCTGGGGGATCTATATACATATTGATCCAGCATTTGCGGAAGACATTCCATGTGTGTTGAGCTGACATGCTTTTCAACCATTGTGCAGCCTGAAATCGAGTTTCTTGGTCAGCCACATGGAGAATGGGTTGGCTGTCAAAGTACATGACATCAATATAGACAGAATGGTTGAAATATCTATCACTTTTTTTGCTGAATTTGAACCTACCAGGAGATTTAACATACTTCTGGCAGGAATCACAGTATTTTGTCAGTTCGTTGATGACTGAGAGCTCAACTTCATGTCCAGCACGTTCGAGAACACGGTGGAAGCGGCGGGCTGATGGATGACCAAATCTTCGGTGTAATTGGTGTAGTTTAGTCTAAGTAAAATGACATTCTTCAGTGCTGTATGACTGCACTAAGTATTGTACCAAGTCGAACGATTCACTGTTTGCACCATCAACGAGCATGAATGCATGGCCAAACTTGCGCACTACTGGAAACTTCTATTGAGTGCTCTGTCCGTACTAATGCATTCTCAAGGTTGTTATTATAGACATGCAGTCAATCACTATCTTCTAGAGCAAATAGGAATGGAAGTCTTTTCGGCATGATATGGAATGTGATCATTCCTGTCACGGACTGACCCTGTAAAGTTGTGTTGCACCTGGCCAACCGTGTCATGAGTGTACTCAAATCACAGTTAATGCGTTGCGATAGTTACAGTGTTGCGATAGCAACAGTTACCACCCAAGATACCAATCTGTTGCTATGATACGGATGTAGGCTATGGCACCACCGGTTATGGTAACTGCTCTCATGTACTTAAGGGAGCTCTGAGACTGTATTTGTACTGTAGCTTCTTGTCTTGTAATTTACCTACTCTCTTGATCTCATCTTCGTCCTCGTCCTACACTCCGTCCTAATCCTAGTCCACCGTCTACGAGCCCTGACATTACAAGAAACTCCAGTACAAATACAGTCTCAGAGCTCCCTTAAGTACATGAGAGCAGTTACCATAACCGGTGGTGCCATAGCCTACATCCGTATCATAGCAACAGATTGGTATCTTGGGTGGTAACTGTTGCTATCGCAACACTGTAACTATCGCAACGCATTAACTGTGATTTGAGTACACTCATGACACGGTTGGCCAGGTGCAACACAACTTTACAGGGTCAGTCCGTGACAATTCCTACCTGAGTTTTTACGTCTACTGTACCAAGAGAGATGACTGGCTTTCCTGTCCCGAACTTTACTGATGCTTCTCCTAACCTGCTTGTATTAAGCTTAATTCTATGGGTCTTTTGTAATGCCTGAAGTTGCTCAAGCCCACCTGTCGAAATCATAGAAGCTCCTGTATCAATCACAATTCCATAGAAACGTTCGGAAGAGTATCTATCTTTCGTACCTGCAGGATTGGATCGAGTAAGGGCATGCGCACTTGACTGGTTGTTGAGTAAGGCCACAGCTTCTTGACCATTGATCTCACCAAATTGTGTTAGGTACTGAGTAGGTCCTGTCTCTATATAATTATTATCATCAATGTTGAAATGGTCCATCATGGCAACAAATTGATCAGGATATTCTTCAAAATGTTACTGTCATCTTCGCCATCAAATTCTGCCAGAAGCTGCTGAAACTTCTTATGGGCATTTGGATGCTTCTTGTCTCAAAGGTATTTTTATAACTTTTCATGATTATCATCGCGTTCTTTTTGAGAATGCTTAGTAGACCAACATCCTGTACGTTTACAAATGAAGCATTTCTTTTTCCATTGGAGCCGCTGATTGTTATTTCGACTACTGCAAGGCCCTCCACAAAAATAACGATCTGTAAACAGAGCTTAATTCTCTTCATTGTCAGTAGTATAGGTACCAGCCAAGTATTGGGGTACATTTGTTGTTGGCATACTGCCTGATATCTGCATGAAGTCATGGATTGAATGGCGTAAATCAGAACAAACAGCTTCAAAGGTATCAGACGGCTTAAAGTTAGCTTGGTGACAGGCCGCTATGTTGCTACATGCTGCAATGAGTCGATCCTTTCGGGTGAGATCTGTTATGTATTCTGCAGAAAGCCCATGCTGGTCTTTTTGCATTCGATTGATCATTATTTCAAAACATTTGTCAATTGGTTTTCCTGGTAGCTCTTCCATTACACCTTTGAGAGATGTACTATTCCAGCAGGCGAGGATTTGGAGGCGATGCTCATTTGTCTGGAAATAATCTCGAACCTTCACAGCCATACTATAGAACGGAAGATTCAATGGAGAAACAATTTGATAGTAGTAGTCCTTGGCTTGACCCCTTAGCATGATGGAAAAAGCTGGGCCATACATGTCGCCGTAAATATCCGCTCTCATACATTGCTCATAGACGTGTTGTAATGCCATGTCAAAGTCATCATTAGCTCCACCATATTTGTCCTCATCTCAATTGTACATTTTAACCAAATTTCCTTATTGTGGGCGTGATACCGTATTAGTTTGTGCAGGTGGTAATAGTGGTCCTTGATTCAACGAGAGAAATTGATTCGTTTGTTCTGGATAATTTTGCTGTTTTGAATTACCTCTGATACCTGAGGGTTCAGTAGAAATATTCTGGTATTGGCCATGTGTCTGATAAGGTTGCTGAGCCTGAAAGTCTTTCTTTCCCACTTTATGAATTATACAAGGTTGCTGATCAATTGAGCTATGGGGCCTAAGAGGATTATACTTTGAGTTGAATTTGCCATCAGAAATCTGCATAATCTTGTTGATTTCTTCTTCTGTCCATTTGTGAGGCAGCTCACCATCTTCTAGTGGTGCCATGATGGAAGTGTGATACTTAACATTTTTCCTCTGTGGACAATAAACAATATTGAGACATAAGAAATTTCGTAGATCACAAATCGCAGCTTTACTGGCTAGCTTGAAGATAGTAGGTGTCCAGTCCTCGAAAAGCTCTGTGTACTCTAACCAGAGCATTCCGTCACACAGCCCATTGTGCTTAGCTCAAGTCACAAAATGGTGGATGTAACTATTCAGTTCTACCTCTTTTAATTCTGCAGGGTCGGTGAGTTCAACGGTAAACTGCTTATCGGTATATTCATAGCCTGCGTCGGCCTCTAGGATTATTTTCCCATATTTACTAGCCATTGTTCTTGTAAGGAGTATTTGTGATGAAAATTTTCCCTTAAATTTCTTTACACTGTGCTTTTGGTGAATACGCACTGTGTGGTCTTTAAAATCGCGTCGTGGAACGCAGTCCAAAGGTGTAGAGCTTCTTATCGCGAGGCGCTCTTCCACACAGACGTGATCGTGTGAAAGTTGCTCGTTAGATTGCTGGTCTTACCCTCGAAACTTGGAAATTGGCACAACAGCAGCAGGTACACAGTAAAAACCGTCGCCTATCTAGAGTGTCCCTTCGTCTGGTATAACCTTGCTTATTTGTGTCTCCTAGCTGAAAGGAAACACTAATTAGTGTTGGTACGTATCAGTCGGGAGGTGTATATTAGTATATGATATTGAAACAGATAATTAGCAATTACATTCATCCTATTATTCCAATATACTATGGTCCGTACATCTACATGATCGCTTAACTGATTACATAATATACTCTTCTACCTGGAGTATTTCGGCCAGCAACTATCTAACACATTGATCATGCAACCTAGACGTTATAGTTGCAACAGCTTTCCACTCGGGTATAAATATCGGCGTGGGCGTGTAATTGGTTGTCAGCTGAGGCCAGAAAATAGTTGATGAGAGGTGTGGTAATTGAAAGAGGATGAACTAAGTCGTACATGTAAACTTGAGACTTAGGAAGGAGTCGAACTCGTTGGGAGCGAAAATCAGACAAGGCGGAGTATTTTGAATCATAGCCTCGTGGGCCAACCTTTTTTGGTATTGCATATTTTGACTGAACTTTTCTCTGGGAGAATATTTCACTCCCAGGTTTGTAGAAGAAACCACGTACAGGTTTTCAGTCTTGCCCTCTTACACCTACGCTCATAGCTATATAGCTGCATATGCAATTAAAGTCTGATGGTGAATAAAAGAGACACCTGGGTATAATAATATTGATCATAAACTAACCCACTAGAGCCCAAAATTACAGTTAGATATGATGCACAATATTAATGAGATGTAAATAGGTGGATGTCTGTTCTCGCTTCATACATATTACCGGGGTTCTGCGAAAAAAGTAACCTCGTTGCCTTGTTATTGAGAGTGGATGAGTGATTGTTGTACTATTTGAGTACTTAAATATCTAGTACCATTAGCTCCCCTGACTTAGGCCATACCATGAACAGTGTTCCTAGCCTTTTTTGTTACTTTTAACATCATTGATATATTGCCCTTGATAAATAGCCATTCAGCTCAGTATTTATCCATGGAATTTGGCTACCTTTTCCACGGAATTTTCCACCTAGAAATTTGTAAAAAATAAAAAAGTGGTAGCAATGGAGACTGCGTGCGCGGGAAAAGGTCTCAAAAAACCTGCAGCCCCTTCCAGGCGAGGCCTAGACATCAGGACCACATGAAGTGCGCGTATTCATCTAAATATCCCTTCTTTGTGATATTAGAGGCCGATTTGATCCAATCCACCATTGCCGTATCGGGTGCTTGGTACGCTCCTGAAACTCATCGGATGGCTTTTCCTCTATGATCAAGAGTTGGTGATGAGTAGGACTCCGACCCTACCATCTGATCTTATCGTGGTTAGCTTCATGATAATGGTGATAGGGGGATGTGCTTAGAGGTGAAGGCGATTCAGACGGCGAATGCGATTGGGAATCCTCATCGAAGTAAAGGCATAGTCACTCAATCTGGGCTCTGCAGACTCTACAGTGAGAGCTGGAGGTTTGCAGTGGACACCACTGAGGTGTTGAGAATAGTCTTCCCAACATGAAGTGATATTTTGGTAAAAAGATTATCGCAATCCATTAGCAAAGGTTCACTTATTGCGTCAGCCTTGATTTGCCCTTCAAAGGAGTGTCTTGCTTCTTACGAGGCTACTTGTACTGTGCCAAAGACATATTTTTGCGTAGGCGCTTCTGATCTGTAACGGAGCTGTTGCATTGCAAAGGAGGTAAACTATCCTCATGGTGGAATTTCGACTCATGTATAATGATTTGTCCGCCGTGAATTGTTCTGTTACACGTGCTCAACAATTATACGAAAGTCGACACCTCATTTGGAACCTTTTGGGAAGTAAATACAACGTTAGAGCGACTGATTATGAGACTGTGTGTTGCTCTTGCTACCCCTTGGTGAACTAGTAATAGGGATCTCACCATTAAATGAGTGAATCCCCCAATTAGAATGAAAAAGAAACGTTGTATTTAAATAGTTTGTCCTTCATATTTGTAAGCTCAAATAGGACATAGATGGATTATTATTATTATTGCTCTTGGTAGAGAATGAGAGAAGTTAAGATCAGCCAGGAACGAGTATTTCAGAAAATCTAACAAAGGTGTAATTTATTGAATTAAGACTCGTATAGCCTGAGGAAATTAATTGGCATTGATATATTTGACCATCCAAACCTCAATATTCGAGCTGTCGTCACATCATGAAATGGAGCTTCGATATCTCCCATAACTCTTTCCCCAAACTGGAAGGGATGAGATAGCATCTTATGGCCACTCCTTCGAGCTTGGGGTCATCTCTCATCGAGACCTTCAGTGTTAACGCGATATTTCGGATGGCTGAAATATGTTTCTAGCCATGATAAGGCATGTAGAGCCCGCTCATAAACCACTCGCAGAACCACTCTCCTTTCATCGGCAAGTCCTACATATTTCTGCTTCTTCAACCCTTTCGTATGGCAGTAAATTATGGTTATCTGAAAATAGTTCTATGAAAACTACTGACGCGCCCAGCTTTGGCTGGTTGGTTCTGTCTAAATGCTACTCTCAGTCTATCGCAATATTCTATTTCCCGCTCAAGTGTGGCTTAATCGAGCACTTAGCCGCCTAGAAGTCTGGATCTTCACAGCCGATTCTCCCATGTATCTTCGGAGCCGTCAGAATACCGGTCAAAGATGTAGTTTGTAACGAAAGGTCTCGCCAGCAGTCTCAATTGGTATCATTCTCCTTCTGTGAATACCCTGGCAATTTGAAGCGAGTATTCGGCTTCAGTGTAATAGGTAGAGGTTTCAGATCAAATTAATGCTGGGCTAAAAGGGCCATGTAGCGCAGTAACAAGTTTTCCAGGCAATTGAAATAGTTCCGGATATTGGAAGAGATAAATACTAGCCTTGAGGTTGATTTAGAGATATGATGAATATGTTTAATGTACGAAGAAGTTGACTGATATTTAATGGATAGTTAATTGTAAAGAAATTGCTATATTTCTATCTGTGTAGCGAGAAGTCCCTCGATATACATGAAAGCGGGGTTTTCCGCACACTAGTGTAAATTCCAACATACTTCCAAATCTAACCTAAATGGGAAGGTTGTTGGAGATCCTGAAGCCAATGTATACTGTCAGGCATCTATTGGCTAATTACTATTCATGCCAGTGAGTGATGATATGGGTTAATCATATCTCATGGCGGCAATACATATTATTCTAATATGAACTATTTGTCTACTGCAGTCATGTCGCTGCCTTAATTACAACACAGGCTGGTCTAGTAGAGTAAGTAAAGCTTGATCATCTACGCCACTTGAAACAGAATGTACGCTGGTATTTGCCACGATAAAACGCCTCGAAAGGTAAAATTAGACTGGTATCTCGCTATTCGGGCCTAGAGAATTGGACACCGTCATATCTAGAATGGTTAAGTCTGGGAGATTTTATAGCAGCATGGTCTTTATAAGTGAGTTTGTATAGTATCGCCGCTACACCCAATGCATAAATTCTAGACCGGAGAAGCTGCTGAATTATCTCTATTTTAGCCATTTATATGCGGATTAGGATCAGCTCCATACTTCACAAATTTTGGATTACGGTATATCGTCGAGTTTCAGTCGGGCAGATGGGATCTGTTCCTTTGATAGCAGGGTGCGGGCTGCATGTTTCAGTGAGGATAATTGGTGCTGCTGCTGATGGGCTCTTTGTGGTCAGAAAAAGGCTAGAGACTCTCAGACTGATATAGATTTCTTAATTCATGATCTTTTGTGAATCCGAATATGTGACTTCACTTAGGTGATGGTAAAAACATATATAAACTTAATTCTCTATTCTATCCAATGAAAACTAGTAGTACACACTGAGTCTCAGTTATCAAATCCATGCTGTTTACCTAAGCAGATACGCCAGTCCTCCGAACACTATTAATTATGTGAATATCCACAACAATAAATTAATTAACTATAACGATAGAATCCTAGCGGGAGCTATGTATATCGAAATTCACGTTTGATGATGGTCTGAGAATCGAGGCTTCAGAGCCAATCTTGTATGAGATAACTGATATTTTGATTCATTTCATGTGTATCTATCTATGACACATGATCTGTGCTTTGCGCTCATGTGGAATGACTCTTTCGACCTCAGGGACACTTTTGCTCTAGATTTTATTCGCAAATTCACTATGAGGTCTCTTTGTTTACACGGAACAGTCAGACCCCGACTGTGGGTAGCAGTCAAAGGAATGCTTTAGTGCCTTTCGTATCCAAGCGTACCTTCATCTCCAACACGAACACAGCGGTAGGTACCGTCGAGTGTTGCTGCATTCGAATCAGCAATCTCCTGTCTCAAATGAGATAGGTGTCTAAGCTATGTAAGCTCTATATGAGAGACCAGCGCGGACAATGTTCCACTTCATCTAGCCATGAACGCATTAGCAGTTTCGACTTTGCTCCTACAAACCAAAGTGTGACGCGTATACTGCTCTTCCATTTGAAAATTCTTTTCAAAATCAGAATTTCCGGGTTTTTGGACGGTATCTATCCCTAGTATGATATTGTCTATCTGCACCAGATATGTGAACACAGCTTTCTATCTTTCTGCAGGTATCCATCACGATATAGGTGTGGATTTGCAGGATAGAGACTGGATTGATGAGAAGGATTTTCATTGGAATCAACATGCAATAGGTCGCAGCTGTAGACCTGATAAGACTTTGGTCGGAATCAATCCTTTTGCGAATGAAAGATGGATATAGTAGGGAGTGTTGAAATTATGGAGCACCGAGATAATTCAGGTGATGGTTAATGGCAGTTATTGATGAAGGGTTTGGTTGTTGATATTTCTATTATTCCTGTGTTGGGATACATTTTTTCGATCCTGCTAGGCTCGACAATTAATAGTCCTGAACGACTGCTGTATAGCGAACGGAGATTGCATATACCTTGTGATAGCGTTGTTTACTGCTGTTGATAGGAGATCCCACACGGGCTATCTATTAGGGTTAAAAGGAATCTGGAACCTGTGTCTGGAAGAGAGGTCGAATTGACATCCTTTTATCCTTCATGATTGCATAAGCTTCCCTCCACAAACAAGTCCACGAACCAAGTAGCAGGATATATTTTAAAAGGGGGCCTTATAATCACTACCTTATGGGCCAAAGTCTTCTTCACTGCAAAATGAGACATAACAAGGATCTAGGAGAATATCCCTCTCGGATTTATAGGCCTCCATTGATGGGTGTCTAACCTTCATCCTACCAAACCAATATTTGTGTATGGGAAACTTATGCTGTTGGATCTGTATTTGTGGTTGTATTCACAATAGAAATAGATGCGTGTAACGTTTACAGGTGTGGGCGAGAGTAATTAGATTTGCCTAACTATATTCTCCTTCATTTCCTACTCCACTGCGCTCCATGGTGTAATTACGTGTTGCTGCTAATTAAGAACCCCTCGGATTGCAACATTGCAATTATTGACAAAGCGCGAAATCTAGGCGCCGGATAGTGCGGCCTTTGGCGTACAATGATGGGCTAGTCCAGTCGACATCGCGTCGGACAATTGTGACGGACCGTAATCTATCGCATGTCACTTATCTTGGGCTGTGTGCTGGGTTACATATCAAAATAAATTACTGCTAAAATTCGGTTTCTTACGTGAGGAAAAGCTGGAATGATGCTCGGCACACAGAATCACAAATCTAACATGAGCTGCCAGATTATGCATACTGAGTGGCTGAGACATTATTTTACTCATTGACGACAGTTAACGACGTGCCAGTGCATAGCGTCCGAGAAATCTGCACGCGGCCTAGCTCAATTCGATAAAGCTACTTGACATTTCTGAGCTGCGGAATGCCCAGTAGAGCTCAACACTAAGGGCCTGCGGTCCCGTGCCCAAGAAATTGAAGCATCCATGAAAATATCTTTCTCGCAAAACCTCGAACTATCCATGAAAAATATAGGAAAAGAATTATTTTGCCGATATGAGTCTCTCAACTTTCTCTTTCACACCAGAGCGTCAAGCGGAATGGGGGTCATGACCCTTCCAAGAGCGACTTGGCCCTCACCTGGCTCCTCAGTGTGTGAGCCTCCTCCCCTGAACCATGTCCCAAGGTTTACGAGGTATGATGCTACGTGCGGTCTGCACCTGAGTCTGGGAATGAGCTGACTGACCGTAAGGGAAATAATAGTGCAACTTGACCTGTCAACGTCGCGCAGCTATCCAATATCCGCAAGTACTTTGTTGCCGATGGGCGAGCTCGCTTTTGATCTCTAGACACCAGAATGACAAGTTTTCGGCCCAGTTGGCTGCCAGAGAAGCCTAGCACTCAGCTTTGATTTCCACAATTTTCCTCGCCATGAAGAGAGCTTGGGTGAGCGCATTGGGCTGCCATTGCCTGGAATATCTACATGATCCAGATACCAGTGTACGACCACTCTCGCAAGCGTTGCGTGTGAGTGAGCCTCAGCCGATCTTTCGCCCAAGATTGAGATAGGTCACCACCCTGCGCCTGCTCCGAAAAATCGGAGCATTGTTGAAGAGATGACGAGATCCAGGGTTAGGCAAGAAGCCTACTATAGCCTGGCTTGGCGGAATTGCGAGCATCTGCCCACTGCACCTGTCTCAATAGCTTTTCTCTCGCTGTCTGGGGCCCACGGTAGGGAACTGGGTCATTGGGAGCTCAGGTGAAATGCGATCAGGTCTGACTGGAGCATTACCAGCTGTCTCCTGTTTTGAGTGGGTTCAGTGTTTACGCTACTCAGACTCTACTCATGGGATCGGTCTGGCTGGTGCACCAAGACACTTTCGGAATACAGATCTGGATGAATGAGATTAGCTGCCCGGAAGCCAGGTCGTAGCAAATCAGAAGACAAGGTCTGAGCTGAGGCTTTTGATATTATATGACTTATCTCGGAACTCCGAGAAGTATGCGGTTTAAGACAAAACAAGAGAGAGAGTGTGAGACAGTGTCCACATATTTTTCTGGAGACATCCCTCACAACAGCACAGCCACCAATGCTCCGACTGAAAAAGCTTTGCGGGCAGCACGAATTAGACTAGAATTAAAATCTGACCCTGCTCCGCGTATATGGGACTTGATATAACCATAGCGCCCGCATTGTTCCATCGGTAGTCTAGACCCTCCCTCCCAGAAATATCCCTGACCGTCAACACACAGACTACTACTAGATGAATGTAAATTCTTTGGCCTAAATCCAAAAACTATTGGCACTAGGGCCTTGGCTACCTCTTCCACTGCTGGCTTATTACTAGCCAAAGAATATGTGAGAGCCTGTAGGCAAAAGGTAATTACAGCTTCATTGCCTTACGTTGAAAACCACAGGCGACTGAGCCGCTAACTGTCGAAGGTTGGAAACCTAAAATGTGGTTTGAAGACTAAGTAAATAGGTTACATAGCTATCCCATTGAGACCTTCATCACATTCGTTACATTCGTCGTTAAATATTTAAATAATATACCAGTATACCGCAGTATCGAGAAAACCCTATAATCCATATATCCCTGCCGTGAAAAATAATGCCATGCATACGTACATCATAGCGACAGCAGCCATCATATCTTGCATTTTGAAATATTCTCCGAGGTTAGAAGCACTACATGAGCGGGCTTGTAAATGTAACTTAGTAGGATCCTGTCACTTTTCTTAAATCACCTGTGTATTATGCTGTGTTGTTGATACATGATCAGTCTTGTTCATAAGTCGGATAATCTACCACTGTACCATCCAGCCATTCAGGCCAAATTGCATCTTTATCTAGCGGATGGGACTTGTGGAGGGATTAACAGTGGTCTGGCAATTCTAGAAGTGCTGATCCTAAGCTTTCGATATAACGATAGACTTTATTCTTGACAGCCTCGTACCTTGAAAGTAGACATGGGCCCAACTGACGAGGCTTGCATGGGGTTGGCTAGATCCGACTATGGTGTACACACGAGCGCCACCAACTATAGCTTTGCTAGAAGTATTAGCCCGACTCAAAATTCCGTTGATGCGAGCTGGCCTCTATCCAGTCTTGCGGAGTTGATGACGCCTATACCGCAAAAATCTTGCGTTGGGAAGACTGAGAAACCCACCCTCCATATCCAAGTTACAGGCATACCCTGACGCTAGGAGGAGAACAGAGTCTGTGTTCCGGCACGATGCACAACGACCTCGGTATAGTACAGTTCTATAGTTTAGTCTAGATGGACTGACTGACGAGAGACGTCATGATCAGCATGACGTACAGCGCAACCGATTTGTGCTGGGCCCTTTTCGTCATAAAGATATGTGGGGAATATTGGGTTCAGCTTGTGGACTATCATTTATGCTGGGACTGTATGGTGCAGTGGTAGACCGTCTTGGTTAGACTAGCAAAGAGAGAGAGGCATGTTTATTGTATTACTTGAATCAAAGACGATCCAGCACATTGAGCTCTTCGCTGAACTAGGCCACGTCTTGTACAGTGCTCCTGGCCTCTTTTGTTACTTTTAAGATCATCGATATATTGCCCTTGATAAATAGCCATTCAGCTCAGTATTTACCCATGGAATTCAGCCACCTTTTCCACGGAACCTTCTACCCCCAAAAAAAAATGGTAGCAATGGAAACTGCATGCGCGGAAAAAGTCTCAAAAAACCTGCAGCCCCATCTAGGCGAGGCCTAGACATCAGGACCACATGAAGTGCGCGTATTCATCTAAATCTCTCTTTGTGATTTTAGAGGTCGACTTGATGCAATCCACCATCTCTGTATCGGGTGTTGGGTACGCTTCGGAAACTCATCGGATGGCTTTTCCTCTATGATCAAGAGTTGGTGATGAGTAGGGATCCGATCATACCATCTGATCTGATCGTGGTTAGCTTCATGATAATGGTGATAGGGGGATGTGCTTAGAGGTGAAGGCGATTCAGACGGCGAATGCGATTTGGAATGCTCATCGAAGTAAGGACATTGTCACTCAATCTGGACTCTGCAGACTCTATAGTGAGAGCTGGAGGTTTGCAGTGGATACCACTGACAGGTGTTGAGAATAGTCCTCCATACATGACTGGTAATCAATGGGGAAAACTCCCATATTTGATTGGGATAGATCCTTTATCGGTCGTCAAGGTGATATAATCTGCAGTTGAATAGAGGTAAAGGACTCATACGAGAATGACAAGACCGATATTGACGATAGGTGGTCCAATATAAATATGCCAGTGTTAGTTTTTGATTTACATCTGGATTCGATTCTTCTTGGCTATCCCAGACATGAAGAGCATACTTAGCGATTACACCGGTACCACTGGAGAGCAAAGAATGCGATCTTGCCCGCGTTGCATTACATAGTAACCAGTGAAATGAAGACTACGACTGAGCACCTGTCCGCGATGTTCTCTACGAGCGTGCAAGTAAAATATTCCTCGAGAGCCAAGTTGAGTTAAATTTCGCGATAATAAACAAGTTAGCTCACGAGGCAATAATTCAAAATAATCCACATTCATTTTTCACTCCCAAAAATATTAACTCCATCAAAATATACAAGTGCATCCTCATTACAATGACCACACCTCTAATAGTCTTTCTCTGGCCTAAGCTCGTCACCAAATACACGCCCTCGCCAATATCTATATCCAACTGGGAGACAGGTTGTGCTGCAGATGCTAAGTGTGGCGATACATGTAAAACACTCGAAATCCCAAAAAATTTGCAAACCAATTTTAAACCACTCAACTGTGAACTTACGATTTGAAGCTAAATCACGGCGCATATCTGCTGTTAAATTTTCGAATTGCATCTATCATATCATTCATGTCGCACTAATCTAAACGGTGTCATCTCTACTGCAAATTTAATAAACCCTTCAATGTACAAAAATTGCTGCTACTGCAGGGAATTCAGAAATAAAGAGAAATCTCATTTTAAAATCAAGCTTATGAATTTTGCCCTGAACACCAGATCTTATATCCGAGAAGTCGAGTCCAGCGATCAGATTTAAATTATTAGCTTTTTTTTCCTGTGAGGACTTTTCTCTTGATCGAAACTAATGTTCAAAATATCTGATCTAGGGTTGCTCGTTTCAGACATACAATACCGACCAAAATCATAGGTTTAGACTAAGAGCAACCTTGAGCAAAAAATCGGAAAAAAATACAAAAGCATGCACATTCATAATCTGGGTATTGGGGTATTTGAGGTTATTGCGCGCTGAGGGTATATATCCAGTCATCGACTGCGTAATGACTGTAGGAAATGAATAAAAAAGTTGCTGATGGATTAAGGACGAGAGGCTAGAATATGGTATCTTGAGTTGCTAGAATTAGAAGTGGAAGGACGGCCACTGTCAGTAGAGCCACGCATTCCGTGTCTTACAATTACATCACCTGGATATTGCTGAAATGAAAAGTTTTTTAACTCGCCGCTGCTGCTGCTTCCGCTGGAGAGATGTCGAGTTTTCCAAGATGATGCTTCATCATCAGGCAAATTAACTCCACTATCATTCCATGGATTTCGATCGGCATTGAAGCTGCGGTTAGACTCAATAGATATCAGGGAGGACTTGGAAACATTTCCAGATCCTCCGTTTTTAAAAAATGACGTTGCCGATAAGTGTGAGCTATTCTTGCGTCTATCAAGAAAGGAGGAGATTGAAGACATACTACCAGGCTTGCGGAGCCGGTCGAAAATTGTACTGCGCTCTCGGGCAAGATCTTCGCTGAAGGAGGATTTAGTTGGTGAATCGGTTTTGACTGAAGCTGGGGCGTGCTGAAGAAGTTTGGAATCAAAATATGGGAGAGAATCTTCAAATGAATCTGACTTTGGATGCGGTATTGCACCCTTGACAGTGGTAGTTTCAATTCCAGCCAGCGCTAAATTAGCATGGAGAAAGTCAATGGCATCTCTGACGCCACCAGCAACATTTCGTGTAAATGTCCATAAAAGAGTAATGGTTGGCCCTCCATCTTCGGTTACCTCGTGCTCATTCCTGATGATATTTACATCAACGACATACTGTGACTTAAACTTGGGGACTAAGTCATCTCCAAACTTGCTCGACTCAAGAAATTTCATAATTTCGGGAGTACGTGCTAGAACCAGTTCATGATTATCAGGAACCATTCCCAGGAATTCATCGACACATTGTGGAACTTGCCACTCCGGTCCAGAGATAGTAACATCATCACTAGCTTGCTCTGTGCTAGGAAAGGTAATTTTACAATTCCATTTTTTTTCTAATTCTTCAAGCTGTGCCAAGTGAGCTATTAGTTGTCGGTGGTATAAGCGGTCAACAGTAACGGTTGAAGAGGTGAATTCAGAGTCAACTCGGTCAACCATATCCAATATCTCAGATTTAACCAGCTCAAGATTCTGTGCATTTCGGGCAGGCGTGCGACAAATAACATTGTCAACCTTTATGTCATCGTCTTCTCGACCCACTCCACCTCTCTCCATGGCATTCGAGAACTTGACAAAGACTGAGTGCTTTTTCATAATACGCTGGATATGCTGCCCTCCAATACCTATAATGCGTTTGTGATACTGATCTGGCACATGAAATGAGATTGAAGCTGGCATTTCTTGCTCGACAAGGGCTAGACCTGTTTTCATGGTATCATAAACTGCAGCGCAAACGTCAATATTGAAGTTATATTCACTGAATCCATCAAATATGATTTGTACACTGCTTTGACCCATTATTTTATTAATTTTTCCATTTTTCTTTCCACTGACAAACTCTTTGTGCTCATTGGCGAGCTCTATCTTGACTCGGATTTGATACTGTGATCTTGTTACAAACTTAATCTCGGAAATTACCATTAGAGCTGCCTTCACGGCATCATCAGAGCCGGTTATTGTGAAGGTTAGTTTGTCGAATGAAACATCAGCATCAGAGTTCGCGCAGATATCGGAAAGCATGGTACGAATATCAGTTGGCGAAGGGAGTCTAGACGTGTCCGCTTGTTGAATCCACCATGAAGCACTATAGAATTGACCTGTCTATCATTATGTTAGTAATAGGTTGCAGTAAGAGTTAGGGATAATTACAAGAGGCATAACGTCCCTCACTGTTCGTTCGACATGGAGACCTTCCGTACCTTGAATACGTATCATGTTTCGTTGTGAAGCGAGGGCCGGAAATTGAATAAACGTTCCGTTCGTCTCCATGATCCTGCGTACCTTGTCTAACCTCCCAAGAAGAATGCTGTCAATTTTTGATGCTGAGACAACTGCATCTTTCATAAAAATCCTTGTTCGATTGACTAAGTCATGAATCTTTTGCTTGGCCAGAGCAATACTTTGAGGTGTTTCACCGGTTATAAAAATCTCTTCGGGATTTCGTCTCTGAGCCCCGGAAGGACAGTATCGATATACTTGGGAGAATGGTGGAGGAAAGTAAATTGCGGTATTTGTCGATGATTCAATTAGTTTAATATTTTTTCGAGACCGGCCGCAAATAACTGTGTGAAGAGAAAGCTCAAGCATGGTTCCGTCGACAACTCGACCCAACTAAAGGGTAGATTAGAAGAATTTATTCAACAGATCTCATCTTGCTTACAATTCGATCGATAAATATTAGAACTCTAGTCTTTGCGTGCTCGGCACTCTCCATGTCTCCATAAATGGCGACTCTCCATCTCTGATCTCTACCAGCATCTCCAATTAAATTTTGTGTCTCCGTTAGAGATGCAAATTTTGGTCCGAGAAGAAAGATATCGACGCCACAAAATTCGGATATAGAGTCGAGGTGATCTATAACAGCTGTTTTTAGAGCTGTTTTTTCAGCGTTTATTATTAGTTCACCATTAACATCTACAACTGCACAGCGCTGTAAAAATTAGTACAAACTAACTATGTTTCTAGTAAGCAATCCATACCAGTGCAAGCGGGGTGTCGTTAAGAATTGTCTCCCGACTTTTGTGGACTAACTCCGGGCTTCCAGATAGACAGACATTGGTAACCTGTCCCTTAACCCTTTTGGGCACTGATGATTTGACATGAGCCTCAACTGGAAGCGGCCCTATCGTAATATCATGACACATCTTTCTTAACGCAATAACATTTTGAGAGTGTACAGGTAGCTCATGAATTGGCACATCATCTGGTGCATTAGCTGGATGTGTCCATCGTTCCACTGCGCCTTTTGTGGCGTAAAGAATATCTTCAATATTTGGACCAGCAAGATCAGAAGCAAATGGTACGTTGAAAGAGTAATAGATTGAAGTATCTGGTGCAATAGGAGATAGGTTGGATGTTTGAGCATGAGAAATTGTTTTGTGTTGGGGTGCCATTGCAGTCATGCTCATATTTGGCTGCCTTGACATGCCAAAACCAGGGCCCATTCTCTCGGACCAGTGCCGCATGTTTGCTAGTTTGTTCATCTTGAGGGGTGTTCTGTGGATTCTCAAGGCTAAATGCCTCAAGAAGAATTTTTGTCTTTCTCGTCCTGAGTCAGAGAAGTTTTCAAAATACTGTTGTAGGCAAAAAAATTTGATACTTGGATGGTGTTAACAGGGCTTTTGCTGATCGAGTAAGCTGAACGAGTGGATTGGTAGATTGGCGAAAAGAAAGTGATTGAGCAAGCTTAAAGGAACTGATGAGGAACGAAGGAGAAGGGAAGAAGGTTGTTGTGAAGCTTCAGTTTTAGACCGGGTAATTGTTTTTGCTTTGTTGAGTCAAATCATATTTGATTTTTCATGTGTCGGACAAGTTGAGTTCAGATGGATACCGAGAATCGTGGAGGGAAAAAGAAGATTTTGGGTGAGTGTTTGTTCATTTCCGTCATCCCTTCACCAATAAACCCTTTTCATTCTCGGACGTTCTTCAGCCTAGTCACGTGATATGGCATAAGTGGTTAAGAATATTTATACGTTGTGCCTACCACCGGCAAAGACACCAACAAACGAGCTGCTACTTGGGATATTCTACCGTAATCTAGCGTTAGTACCATACAAGCTAGACCGCCCAAAGTAACTCTCTCATATTGTCACTAACTTAGTCATTTTAGATGGAATTCCAACAATACATAACTTTCTCCTAGCTCAGGCAAGTTGAGAACTGCTCGTATTGCTTTTCTAGTTTTGTCATCTTCTGCAACATAGAAAGGCTGATTGAAATGATATTTGCATTGGAAGAGAAGTATACATTGTATCCCTGGATACTTATGGTGTCCTAACGAATATCAAAGTCTACCAGATGTAAATAGAATATATTCTAGACGAAACTCGTGGACTATTCAAATAAGCAGAATTAATCATCAAAGCCTTTCATACGCATAATTCTTTCCAAATCTATATTTAATATTCTTAAGGTCTAGTCCCTCATGAAATGTTCAGAATTTGCAAGACCAGCCGAGGTAAACATTATCCCAAAATATAGTGCATGACCCTGCATATTGATAGTTGAAGTGAGCCTTGCCTTAAATTTTTATTTCTATCATTGAGGGCGACAACTAATGATATTAAAAATGGTTGCAACATGATAGATATACTACAGCTCACGCTCTGTGTGCATAGTATTGAGATTGAGTGACTAGATCGTCAATAATTTCTGACCCATGCTTTCTCAATAGCCGCGTAAGCTGCAGTGTGACCCAGCTGACTTCCTGTTCCAAGCCACACTCACGTTGATCCCCTTATCACGTGGACGATACGAGGTGCTCAAATCCTTCATTTTCAACTGGACGTTGGTGGCAGCGGAAAGATATTTTTATTTTGAAATGACTAGTCAGCTTTCAGTCTCTAACCAGTACTTTTCTAGCAGGGAAGAAATAACCTTGATCTTAAAGATCAACCTTGAAATTAGGGGCGAGAGATTATCGGGGTTTTATTAGAAATCAGAATGGCTTTCTCCCATGCCATGTACAGGTAGCTGGGCCCAGACCCTTGACTAAAATATAAGTGGAGTCAGGCTGTCTCATTTAAGCTGTCAGACTTGCCCCACTCCAAGGGCTTGTACCTCACTAGTTTATTTGTAGATTAACCTGTTACGCGGTAGGTAGCCTCTGCATTCATTAGAAGCTTCAGTGCAGGTGGAGCTGAGCTAGATCAGGTTAGCCATAAGAAATATTCAAACTACATTCCATCTAAGACACCAGATTACCCCAGATTTACCCACAAGTCGGATCATGTCAAGTCCTCCTGTTCACAGAACGCTCTACGAGCGCGACGAACTTCGCAGAGGTACTTGCAAATGAAATCCGAGGCATGAATGTTCTACTTGTGAATTGAATCATCTTTTCTGTACATTTTCTCTGATATTGTGTCATAGCTAGATAGCTGCATAAGCAATTCAAATCTGATGCAAAAAAAAAAAGAGCGCGACGAACTTTGAGGTCTTACTCTGAATTCATCATCTTTGCCTTTCAAGATTACAGCATCGCCTCACCTCATTTTCAGGGAGAGGACGAAGGTTTGGTATCTGTTAATATTGTTCTTTAAGGACGTGGGGCGAAACATTCCTCCAGAGCCGAGATTCAGCAACGCAAAGTTGTGAGTGTAAGAGCTTAGTTTGTAATTGTGCATCTGGTGCAAATGTGTTAGCGTACCGGCGTTCTTTCATTATTCTATTTAGTCTTGATGTAAAATAGCAATTAGAATCTCCTTGCAATTTACGACATTATACACGATCCTCTTCCCTACGGTATATCCCTTCATGATAGCTTGTGTTACGATTTCGGTCGGGTGGAGTATTGTTGGCAAGTTTTTGACCAAAAACTTGGCCTGCAGAGATTTCATGACTGCACAACCCAACAATTTCAATTATCTTCATCCCAAATACTTACCGCAGATATGATCATATCTGTCAGATTTTCGTATAAAAATAAATGGCATCCTTCACCACCAATATTTTTCTTCTAAGATCTTTCTCAGTAAAATTTATGTCGCGAAGCTATCTAAAATCATACTACCACTCACCCAAATATTCCAATTTCCAAAAGTCAGAGGTTCAATATAAGACACAAAAAGAAATTCAACCATTCGCAACCGTTGCGCACTCTGAAGTTACGGTAGAGGCATCGGCCTTAAATGTAGATATACCTCTGCCCAAGACACCAAAGAAATGGTCATGATTTTTGCCGGTGTATCAACAAAAGAGTTTGAGAAAAGCCGAGGTATCGGATCAGGTTTGGATAATTTCGACGCACAATTTACCTTTTCGGTTCGAAGCGAGGCCGGCGCTGGAAGGATTTCAAGTTTTACAGATGACTATTTTGATAGATAGAATAAGGAAATACTAAAATTGACAAGTAAAAGGTAAAAAATGAAGAATTCGACAGACGACTACATGAAATCTACGATGAAGGAAATATCACCTGGATAAGGTGAGAAGATACTGAGATGAGGTACGACTGGGACTAAATGGAAAGAAAAAATTTGAGATCAGGAAGGTGTCAAGGCCTAAAGCGCGTTGTAACCCAGTCTGAGGCGCAATTTGCTTTTGGGCGCATTAATTCGGGTTCTCTAGACAGTCGGAACTGACATCTTTTACAGATAAATGATGTCTGGGGTGGTCAAGTCACTAAAGTGAGGCGAGGCTTATGTACTTGATGGTGGTCAACCATAACCAGCCCGGCCATACTCTCGTTATAGTTCCCGTATGGGTACAGCAGGCGTCGATTTTCTAAAACCTTAATTCATATACACTCAAAAATCAAAAATTTAATTTTGACTAAGTCGAAAATCTCTCACTTAACCTTTTAATATTCTCTAACCGTTATCCAAAAACACTTATCCGATCTTGAGGTAATCTAGGCTATCGACTAGCCTTCTGTGCACGATCATCCAATACATGCAATGGGGAAACCAAAGAAGACGCAAATGGTGCGATATACGGAGGGCAAGACTGAACACCTGTACGTGGTGTCCTCTACGAACCTGGGAGTGAAAATTTTTCCCTTAGCCAAGTTCAGTCGAATTTCGAAATACCGAACAAGCTGGCCCACGAGGCAATATTTAAAAATACTCCGCCATGTCAAATTTATACTTCCAACAAGTTCGACTCCTACCTAAGTCTCATCAAGTTTACAAGTACGACTTGGTACATCCTCATTTCAATGATCACACCTCTCGTTGAATTTCTCTGGCCTCAATTGACTACCACGTATACGCCCAGGCCGATATTTATACCCGACGGAGGAAGTAAAGCGTGGCGCACAGTTCTGAGAGACAGTTATTTGGAATGGACGTGAAAGGGTTCAGGAAAAGATCACAAGATGATGTAGAGGATGGATAGAATCTCGACGGGCGTGAAATTTAGAATTTTGACGAGTTTTACGAATTGAGCTTTGTGCATGCGCCAAGACTTCGGTTGCGACAGTGCAGGCAACGCTATAAACATCGCCATGGTTGGATGGTGCAGTGATAAATCATCTTGGCCGGTTTCTCAAGTAAGGTCTAGATAGCTAAGACACGTATCTCACCCGAGGCAGGAGACCGCTGGTTCAAATCCGGCAAAACTAAACTACATTTCTTGCGGCGCTAGTATGCATGGATGATTAAGTATTGAAGGATAGAAATGGCAAGAAGACTGTACTGCTGGTAAATGCCAGAAGCTTATAATGTATATTGTTGTACTGCAAAGTTCTACACCTACGATACACTCTATAGACCCTAGTTTCGACCAGCTTACAAATCAAGTCACATGTATTCTAGGGCTCAGTGACTGATACTTCAACATAAAGGCATGTTTGCATCCACGCTTTGTTTTCCCAAGCTAAGATACACCTTGTGACTCATTTATTCGACTTTTCATGGTCCCGAGACGTTAAGATGCCCCCCGGGAGGCGTAAAATCCCCACGACACTCGTGTCCCCTGCTCGAGTTGTCTCGCGCGCAGTCAAACGCGCGAGGCCTCGCCCTCCACTTCCAACTGTTCAGGAGGAAATTATCCTAGCAGCCGCAGCTGAGAAGCAACAATCTCCAGCTGAACCCATCTACATGGACTCAGAAGACGAGTTCATGGACCTCGGATTGGAAACCGAATTTCCTTTCAACTCTTCCTCGGAAAACCTTCCCCTCTCTCCAACGCCAACGCCAGCTCCCGTATCGGTAACAGCGGCCCTATCGCATTCTCAAAAAAAACCCCTGAGAAGAGATTCCACCCAGGGTCTCTCCAGCTCCATCCACGCGTCCACCGAGGATAATGTTGCAACTGAGAAGCAACCTTCCTCAACTCTCCCGCGATCTAGCGCGCGTACCACAGCGCGGACTATCGAACACCCCTCGGCAGCTATGACAAATAACATAGCTGCTTCATTGTTGGCCTGGCAAAACGCTGGAGCCCAACATCTACGTGGTCTACCGCCAACAATCGCGGCGGACCTCAAGGCTATCGTGACGCGAAGCGCAGCTCGAGTCATTGCAGGCCTCCCCGTCTTCGAGCAGTCCCAAACTGCTCCAAATGTTAAAGTTGGCGCACAACCAGCCCCACAACCAGAACCACCTGCAAGTTCTACTTACGCAAATGCTGCGAAGAAAAACTTGTCCGTACCTGCACACCTTCCAAAGGCTACGCCCAGGGTTACAAGTCCAAAGAAGAAAAACAGGCCGGACTCTAGAGTTATGATACGTCTAGCGCCCGACCACCCTCTGAGATTCCAGGATTCTCTTCTGGTCCGTACAAAGCTGAGAAGCTTTCTCGAAAAACCGGAACTAATCAAGGACATCAGGTCGGTCCCTTCTGGGCTAGCCCTTGTGGCCCCCTCTTCCGATCAAGCCCCAGAACTCATGCAAGCAGCCTTTGCTCTACAGCCTGCCACAGGAGTTGTGCCGATCGAAAGACAGGAAAAACGAGAGAATTTCCTCCTCAGCCCAGTTCCCAAATATGGGTACAATGCTTCTGGATCTCCCGAAGCCCTTTCTGATGCTGAAATTCGAGAAGAGCTTGCAGCAGCAATAATCGACACAAAATCGATTTTTTCCATCAGCTGGACACGTAACTCTCTGGCATCCCCAGAATGGGAAGGTACTCTACGATTAGTAGTGGCAAAGCCAGCCGCAGACAAACTCCCCTCCAGCGTCCGCCTATTTGCTCGGTCCGCCAAAATTCGTCCGGCTGACAATCGCCCACGCCTCCAGGTCTGTCAACGCTGCCACGGATATCACAACATCAATGCCTGCACCCGGAGAGCTCGATGCGGACTTTGTGCGTCAGACTCACACAAAGGCCCTTGTACGTCACCCATAAAGTGTCTTAATTGTGCTGGCCCGCACGTGGCCTCTTCCACTGGATGCCCCGCGAGACCTTTACGAGCTAACGGAGTATTTGTTCGCCCAGACAAAGAGAGAATGCGGGTAATGCGCCAGGAAGGACACAAGTCCTGGCTGGCTCTTAACCCTCCCCCGCCCGCTCCGGAACCCCCCGCTGGGTCGCCTTCCACACAACCCTCGTGCACCACGATTCCAACTCCAATTCTAACAGTAGGCTCAGCATCTAGGTTTGCTCCCCTGATTTCCCTTGAGGAGTCACTATGAGGGACCGTAACAGGAACCGAAGAAAGCAGAAAACCCCAGGCCTCTGCTTCTTCCAGATCAACGTTGGTAGACGTGCCTCTGCGCACGACGCCGCCCTAGAACTGGCCTCGAAATGTGGGGCTAATGTGGTACTAATCCAAGAACCTTGGGTTTCTACTGACCTTTCCCGTAGACTAACAAAGACTCACCCAAGATTCCAATGTTTCTCTCCACTTTACAACTGGAATATTCGGCCACGGGTGATGACTTACGTCTGCAAAGAGCAAGGGTTATCCCCCTTCCAGCCAGCTTTACACTCGCGAGACCTATTACAAGTCGTTATTCCGCGCAGGAATAAGCGTGCGCTCGCATGCTGGAACGTCTACAACGCCCCAATCGGAGCAACTGACTCCGGGGAAGGTCTAAAGTATCTAATTAACAGCACGGGGTCACCAGATATACTGGCAGGGGACTTCAACATTCACCACTCATCCTGGGACCCGAAATCTCGAACCGATAGCGTGGATGGCGACTCCCTGCTATCATGGACAGCCTCCCGGGGACTGCGACTACTCAACCATGAGGGAGCTCCCACTCATGACGCCGGAGCAGCCATCGATCTCTGCTTAGTCCGAAATGATGTTAACGCATTTTGCGAAATTCGACAAGATCTGGAAGCCGGCTCAGACCACAGAACTCTTCTCTGCCAAGTAAATAATTGGGAGGTCGAAATTCCTGCACCAGGTAAGCTGTAATTAGCCTCCTGTAACTGGTCTATATTCGAAGGCCTTCTTGAGAACCACCCAGCCGTTGCTCCCTCCCAAACAATTGAAGAGGAGGCGTCAGGAATTGTGAGTGCCATCTCAGGGGCCCTTCGTGCTGCCTGCCCAAGATCCCGTAAACAGGTAGCGAAAGCTGGCTGGTGGACCAAGGAGTGCACTGAAGCTCATTTAAGCTTCTGCCGAGCTCGCCGCACAGGTCTTCCGGCGGTTTCCGAACGTCGAGCCTTCGGTAAAGTGGTCAGAAAATCTAAGCGGGCATATTGGCACCACAAGATAGAACAAGTCTCTAGTCTCAAGGAGGCCTATCAGGTAGTACGCTGGCACAAGAAAGTGCCTCACTATCACACCCCCCCGTTAGAGAGCCCGACTGGCCTAGTATTCCGTCCAGAAGATAAGGCACAGCTATTTAAAGAGACCCTTCTCAGCCGACATCTAAATCAAGTAGATATCGATAATCCAGCCCCTGTAGTGGCAAAAAGATCAATTTCCTGGCCTCCGATAACGGACGAAGAGGTTTATAACTCATGCTGTGTCGTCTCAATATCTGCTCCTGGACCGGACAGTATCACCACGACGGTACTTAGACGCGCCTGGCCACTCATTGGGGCTCGGATAATAGCTTTATTCCGCTGGTGTGATCAGCAAGGACTACACCCGAGTGTTTTCAAGAAGGCTAATGTTATTATAATTCCAAAGTCTGGAAACCGCAATCGGGCTCTAACAAAGTCATTGTCACAGGGCGGGGGTACGAAGAACGAATTAAATATTACACATGAGTTGTGCGATGAGAAGGGAAGAGACTATCTAGCTACACGAAGGTCTTTAGAGGCTCAGTTATCGCTTAATCTCAAACCACGCCAACTACCATTCTACTACCGTGACAGTACTTCCCCCTCCACAAAGTTTGGTCTCCAAACAAATATATTTAATTTATTTCAAAATCCTCAATTTGAGGCGTCGTAATCGTTTGGAACGGCGTAGTGAAGGCTTCGTTCTAGCTTCAAGTATCAATGGCATATCTAATCCGTGCGGGGGTCCTGGCTTGTCCGGATTCTTGACATGGAATTCTCGGAGAGCTTTTTCGCAACCCTTTAGATCAGCCTGAGGCTGCCAAGTAGCCTTGTTGTCGTACTTCCATTTTATGAGATAAGTTAGACCTGATTTCTTAATATCATCAGCATGCACATCCAATATCTTTTCAAACTCCCATTTATCCAGAATGTTTCCATCATCACCCCTCTCAGCAATCCGACCTGCAACATTTCGATTTTCTAGGCTATTAATAATCGACTGGCCAGCAAGTATAGGCTCTGTCCATGGTCTTACTAACGAGGTATGAAAACTTTTATTAACATGAATGTGGTCTGGTAACTCGACAATCACTGCGCCGTTATATACCTTGAGAACTCGATAAGGTCCGTCCCATTTATCGTCCCATTTTTTCTTTGGCCGATTAGTCTTCAAGTTCTTCAAACTAATCATCACTTTGTCTCCAGGTTGATAAATTGGGGATTCTGATCTTCGAGTATTTGCATTGTTTTCATAACGGTCTCGTGATTGTCTAGTAAGAGCATGTAACTTTCCAAGTATACGGTCGAACCGCTCCGCTATTATATCGGCACGCAAGTATTCCTTTTTGATGCTCTCAGTTAAATTTGGGGGCCGAGGATCCGGAGGCTCAATTCCAAGGCGAGGATTATATCCATAATTGGCGTAAAATGGTGAAACGCCCGTGGTATCACTGGTCTGGTTGTTAGAGGCAAATTCTGCTAGGGGAAGCCAATCGACCCAATCATCCTGCGTAAAGCTTGTAAAGGCACGGAGGTATTGATTCATAGCTGAGTTTACGATTTCAGTTTGGCCATCAGTCTGGGGGTGAAATGCCGAGCTAGGTTTGAGTGCTACAGAGAGACGTTTATTTAACCTGCGCCAAAATTCAGAAACAAAAGCGGAGCCACGATCAGAAATAATAGAGTCCGGCGCGCCATGAAGCTTATATACATTTTGGACGAAGCAGTCGACGAGCTCACTTGCGTCCAGAGATGTCACAGGAATGAAATGTCGCATTTTTGAAAGTCGGTCCACAATTACTAAAATATGCAGGAATGTCCGTCCGTTTCGCTTACATGGTGGAAGATCTACTACATGATCAATAGAAATATCGGCCCACATACGAAGAGGGATTTCGAGAGGCTTCAAGAAACCTGGTGGCGAAGTGCGGGGAGTTTTCGTTCTGAAACAGAGAGCACATCCTCTCACAAAATCAGCCACAAATTGAGTCATCCGGGGCCACCAGTAAGTGCGTTGGACCAGATCTAGCGTTTTAACGCGACCAGGGTGGCCTGCGGGACCAGATGAATGAGTACGATACACAATCTCAAGACGTGTATCTTCATGGTCCGGGATAAAAATCCGATTACGGAAGTAAATTAGCCCATCAACTAATTTAAACTCAACCTTATCTTTTCGAAGTATGCGGGAAATTGGAGCCGGCCAAGACCTATTGGATAGAGATTTCAAAGAATTAATCATAGATAGGGCTGTCTGGTTAGTTTTATACGCTTGAATTATCAAGTCAGATAAAGTTAGTTCAGGAGCTAATGCAGCGATAAAATCTACATTATTATGTTCGGGAATTTTATCCTCTGAGGGCGAATTATTTACCACACTTTCCTTGATTTTACTTAATGGTATTAACGGGCGAAATCGATTCTGAAGTCGTTCATCCGAGGCATCTTTTGGCTTGAGACCTGGTAGGCGGCTTAGTGTATCTGGGAGCAATGCCTTGGATCCAGGGCGATATGTAATCTTAAAGTTATACTGTGACAGAAATTCTGACCACCGAACTTGACGTTGGTTTAATTGCTTTGCTGTCAGGAATGTTTGTAGGTTTTTATGATCTGTAATTATCTCGAATGGTTCATGCGTACTGGATAATTCAGGGCGCCATTCATCAAGGGCTTTAACTATAGCAAGCAGCTCTTTATCATAGATGTCGTAATTAGATTCGGCAGGGTTATGCTTAGAGGAGAAAAAAGCTACAGGATGGGATATATTATCGATTCCTTTCTGGATAAGGACAGCACCAGATGCCCAATTAGAAGCGTCCGTCTCTACTGTAGTGCGTTTTTCATAATCAAAATGAGCCATTGTTGGCGCCTGAGTAAACAAACTCTTGAGACTTGTGAATGCATCTAATTGATCTTTTTCCCAGACCCATGGCACATTTTTTCGTAAGAGACGGGTCAGGGGCTCGACTTCACCTGAATAATTCCTGATAAAGCGTCTATAGAAGTTCGCGAACCCTAAAAATTGCTGTAACTCCTTGACTGTAGTGGGTGCGTTCCAGGTGACTATCGCTTTAATCTTCTCAGGATCCATACTAAGTCCCTCCGTGGAGATTACTAGGCCCAGGTACTTTGTCTTTTTGGTATAAAACTCTGATTTATCAATATCAATTTGTAATCCAGCTTCACCAAGCCGCCGAATTATTTCACTGACATGTTTAGTATGTTCCTCTCGGGTCCTAGAGTATATTAGGACATCATCAAGGTACGCAGTACAGTAGTCATCAAGAGCATTATGAAGAACATGATTGATGTAATTCTGAAAGGTGGCAGGAGCGTTGCACAATCCAAATGGCGTGACGAGCATTTCATAAAGTCCGAAACGAGAAGTAAATGCAGTCATCCACTCGTGACCCTCTGCAATTCGAACGCGATTAAAAGCAGCAATTACATCAAGTTTAGTAAAGAATTTAGCGGCAGATATTGAGTCTAAGGTTTCACGAATCAAAGGAAGTGGGTATCTGTTTTTAATTGTGACCGTATTGAGGCCACGATAATCTTGGCATATGCGCACTCCACCACTAGATTTGGGTACAAGAAGAAGGGGAGCGGCAGCAGGCGAGGATGATTCGCGTATAAATCCCTTCTCTAACATTTCGTCAATCCATTTTTTTATACACTGGAGTTCACTGGGCGAGAATGGCCTATTTTTATAGAATGGGGGTTGCTTTCCAGGTAAGAGCTCAATTTTATGGTCCCAAGGACGATGTGGTGGCAGAACCTTTGCATTCTTTGGTAAAAAATGTTCAACATATTGGTGTAATTCTGAAGGGAGACGATCTTTGATATCAGTTATTGAAGGTTCCAGCTTATCTTGAAGAAATCTATCTACATCATCTTGATCTACTTTTCTTCGTAAGAGATGCGTAGACTTTTCTGTGTCATCATCATTGACAGCTTTAGTATAATGATCGGGGCAATCTTCTACAGTGACTTGGTGTAATCTTTGTGCAATTGAAGGGGGTTCGTTCTGTATATTTATCGGGGCTTCATGGGATCCAGAGAGTTGTGGGGGCGGGCATAAGGCAGATGTTGAAGTCCTCCATGGAAGACAATGACTTTGACAGAATTGTGAACCGAAATTAACGGTCATGGCATTCCAATCACAAAGGGGATTATGAAGTTGAAGCCATGGCATACCTAGGATTATTGGGTTGCTCTCACCCAGATTTGTTACATAGAGCACAATTATCTCTGAGTGCTGGCCTAGGTGCATTCGAATAGTGAAATAATCGGTAACGGTTGCTTGGGTACTACCATCAGCTAGACGAACATAACGGGGCTTGACAAGCTTCTTGGTTGAGATACTAAAGCGCTGTACAACTGCCTCGGCGTCTGCAAATGCGAAGGCTGTACAGCCACTATCTACTAAGCTAGACGTATGGAACATTAAAGGGTCACCAGTGCGCGGGTCTGAGAGTTGAGTTTGAAGCAGCATTGAATTTCTAGAGCTAGTAGAGCGTAGCTCTAGAGGCGAGTCATCTAACAACACTGCTCGGATTAATTCATCCTCTCCACCATACCAATCACACCTCTGATCGCGACTTAGATCAGAGGTTTGCCTTTTAGCTGATTCAAGTTTTCAGATGTATTTCGGCCTTGATCAGGGCTTACATGGTCAGAACTGGCATCAGATACATATCCGGAATTTTCACCAACAGCACGCAAGCGCGAATGTGCTGTTTGCTGCGGCGTTATTTGTTGGTACATGGGTGGATAGTATGACATAGGAAATTGCGGAGGCTGCGTGAAGTACTGAGGATTTACAAAATGACTGCGTGAATTAATGTTCTGAGGTCGGGAGTTCGAGCGATTCTCTATATCTTGGCAATTTTGCTTATTATAAGCTGACGTGATATTGGCACGTTTTGGCATCGGGATTGGGTCAAATTTCCGATGATGGTCTCGGGCAATGTGGCCGCTCTGACCACAGGCTAGACAAAGCCCCTGGATACGCCGACGCTGCCTTTCACTATCAGAAATCTGCAGCCGGCTAACGTCCATGGGGTCATCGTGAGGATGAGATCTGTAAGCAGCATTTCGTACATCTGGTGGATATTGCGCTGGCTCGTTGGATTTCTCATTCCTACTTTTGCCGCTTGACTGATTTATAGAATCATAGTGAGCCTCCTGAAGCTGATTGCGAGCGATATTATCACATCTAGAGACCCATCCGACAAAATCATCATCGCCCGGATTGTCTACCTGTGACCGGAGTATCTTTTTGATATCGATACCAATAAATCTACGCCATTTTTCGACTTTTTCTCGTGGACCTAACTTTGCGCGGTTAGAAAGCCTAATAAACTCAGCTTTCCATTCACCGTATGGTATAGTGCCGTTTCTCGGGCTATCTTGAGAATAATTATCCAGCGTATTTCTTGCAAGCGTTGCAGAATTAAACAGGATATATCGGCTATCAAGATCGGTCCAGAGCGCATTCTCATTCTGCCACTGCCATTGCGAGGGATCATTCAAATTAGCAGTAATAGACTTGTGGCCATCACAAACTGCATCCCAAGCATGGTCATCCATTAAGCCACATATATACAATATTTTTGAGGCTTCAGTGAGGAAACATGCAAAGTCAATAGAGATTATTCCTTGTACTTGGGTCTTAAATGTCTCGTATTTCTCTTGGCGCTGGACAGGATTTTTCTCATTGCTTGATGCCGTGAATTTATTTGGATCTTTCTGAGTTCGGCGGGCAGTTGGAGCTTGGGCAGCTATTCCTTCTCCTATGGCGCGGCTTTGGGCATTTTGGAGCAAGGCAAGTTGGAGCTGAGTTTCTGCTGCAAGTTTCTTTCCCAGAGAATCCGATAACTCAGCACGAGTACTTGATAATGTAGCTCTTTCTGTTTCAAGTTGTGCACGAAGAACATCTTTTTCATTTTCCGCAGTTACACGGGCATTACGTGCCCTAACATTCCTCGAGCGCTCTTCATTGTATGCCACCTCATTTTCACTTGCTTTCAGGCTAAGCTTCTCAAATCCGTGTTCGAACGCAAGAAGCATGGCGAAAATTGCCTTTGCATTGTCATCCAAGTTGGGATTTGGGAGTACATTCAAGATTTCTGCTAGTTTTGAGGGCGAAAATGGCCTGTTTGCAAGAGTGTGAGTAAAATCGTGTTTGGTGAGAACTCCAGATAAATTTGGGAAACAAGAAGTAAAAGATTCGCTCATTCTCTGACTAAATTCGGTATTCGTGGTAGTCATCTTGGAAATTTGCAGTGGAGAGGTTATTTTTTGTTTTTAATGTAAAGCAGCAGAGGCAGAAAGTGAAAAACAAACTTGGAGATTTTGATTGCAAGCTGGGTATCGAGTAAATTTTGTGACTTTTTACTGATTCAGATATTCTTAACAAATATATTCACCGGGTCGCAAAACGGGCGGGTCTGGGCACGAAAATTCGCTGTATTATGTTGAAAGCGAAAATCTTCAGGCTGGAATATGCGACTGGGTGTAAAAAGAGATCGCACAAAATGTCACAGGGCGGGGGTACGAAGAACGAATTAAATATTACACATGAGTTGTGCGATGAGAAGGGAAGAGACTATCTAGCTACACGAAGGTCTTTAGAGGCTCAGTTATCGCTTAATCTCAAACCACGCCAACTACCATTCTACTACCGTGACAGTCATACCGACCAATTGCTCTTCTGTAATGCCTTGGTAAGGGACTCGAGAGACTAATGGCACGCCGCCTCTCATTCCTAGCGCTGAAATTACAGATACTCTCCCGTGATCAATGTAGCGCAGTTCCTCGAAGATCTGCCACAGACCTCACCACAGCATTGTTGTGCGATATTCAGGATGCGTGGTCCAAAAAAGAAGTGGCTGGCATGGTCACAGTAGATGTGAAAGGAGCATTTGATGGTATCCAAAAAGGCCGCCTTTGCCACTGCTTGCGGGGTCAAGGCTGGCCCAATAATGTGGTACAGTGGGTGTCTTCTTTTATGTCTGAGCGAGAAGCCTCAATTATAGTTGATGGAACTACATCTCCAACATTTGAAATCCACTGTGGTCTTCCGCAAGGGTCTCCCGCCTCTCCAATCCTGTTTCTACTGGCAATTGAGGGCCTCCTCAATCTCTCCCCAAAACGCTTTGGTTATGCAGATGATGTGGCACTCATGGCATCTGCGCCATCTCTCACTCGATGCTCAGAACTACTCCAGAAGCAGTTAGACTCAACCCTCGCATGGGGGCGCGAGAACGGCATCACTTTTGAAGTGTCCAAAACTGAGCTGCAATACTTCCACCGAAAGCATGGATCCCCAACAGAGCCCAGCGTATACGCTAATGAAGTAGAGGTCACTCCAAACGACCACACACGCTGGCTCGGGGTCATCTTTGACTATGGCCTTCGATTTAGAGAACATGTAAGACAAACATGCGGTAGATCCCTGGCCATAATGAGCCACATAAAAAGCCTCTCAAGAACCACTCGAGGAATAAGCCCTCTTCTCTTGAGACAAGCACTCAAAGGAGCAGCCTTTACAACCTTGCTCTACGGGGCCGAGACTTGGTATTCAAAAAGAACCCCTTAAGGACTAGTTCTTAGAATACAACAAAGGATGAACGACGCGGCCCGAGCAGCCCTTCCAGTATTCCGAACGACGCCAGTTGCTGTACTTCTTCGGGAGACAGGTTGGGGTCCGGCACGAGCTTGGCTGGAACGTATCCAAGATCGCCTAGCTGTACGCATAGCCTCGGCAGATCCTAGGCACCCCCTCTGTAGAAGATGGAATTCCACAAGAATGCTGTGGATCCGACAAAGAATTTCCCCAGAACTCTCAGAAGATACTATTCCCCCACCCTGGAAAGTTAATCGGGATACATCTTTGGAAAAGATTGGGGCAGTCGGTCGTAATGCTGGAGTCAATGCCTTCTCCGGCTGGTTTGTTCTGCAATCATTGTTGGACCTCACTGTTTTCTCCGATGGTACTTTAATCGAGAACCGAGCAGGAGCAGGATATTCGATACGACGTGGTGCGTCACACGAGTTAGCCTGTGGAACTATACCTTTAGGTACCTCAGCAGAAGTTTATGATGCGGAAATTGCCGGAGCAACTGAGGGGCTAGTGGCCGCCATCCGCAATCCCATGGCATTTTATGCGACTATTGTAACTGTCTGCCTAGACAACCAAGAAGCGGCTCTACGGCTTCTCCTGTTATCACCCACCGCAACAAGTTTCTGTCAAATTATGAAATTTCGGAAACTCGCAGCCAGCTGGTCTGAAAGGAAACGCGCATCCTGCACTATGGTTGGAACAGTTAGTGTCCGATGGTGCCCCGGACATTCTGGAATCCCCGGAAACGAAGCAGCAGACTCTCTAGCCAAGTCAGCATGTCTAATTCCCACATCTTCTCTCCCTCTGTCCATAGCAAGGGCAAAAAGGAAGGTGGCTCAACTATATAAGGCCTCCAGCGACGCCTTCTGGGAACGAGAGGCTCCGGCTAGATATAAAGAACTCGGAACTGGTCCCAGCTCAGGAATAACCCAAGAACTGAAAAGCTTAAATCGGCGGACATTTGGAGCGCTCATCGCAGCTCGTTCCGGACACGGAGATTTCGCCCTTTATCATCGACGTTTCGCACACGAAGGTGCCCTTATGACTTGCTCCTGTGGCGAAGAAAAAAGCCCCGATCACTTCTTCTTCTGCACTATAGGAAGAAACCGTGCTCGTCTTCGCGGTGGATCTCTTCACCCTTGCACCGGCATCAAATGGGTACTTGGCACGCCTAAAGGCGCCCTTGCCTTCGGAAAATGGGTCGAGGTGACTAAATTCTTCGACGAAATCCAAAGAGCCCATTAGGTATTTCCAAGTGAAATTCTACAATTGGTTTTGGGGTTATTGTTAGATGTAACTGTGTACTCCTATTTTCTTGTTTTGCGGGTTTAATTTAAAACCACTTGTAAAAAAAAAAAAAAAAAAGTGAAGCTCCTGGTAGAGGGAAATTTGCTACATTCAAATTGGAAAGCAGAGTGGCGGACAGCTGGTCGGACTCTTTTGTAATTTCTAGGTGTTGTAATGCGCGTTAGAGCGTTGGGTAGTTCTGTAGGGACTGGGCCGTCCAGCACGTGACTAAGGTCACAAGCTGTAGACAGGCACGACGTTAAATTTAAACTAAACTAAAAACTAAACTAAACTAAACTAAAGGCATGTTTGAAAAATCAAAGGTTTTGAATTTCCATTTGGTGAGTACTTTCGGAGGAGGGTTGACTGTTTGTGTCAGCAAACATACCTCGTAGTGGTATTTGCAAATGAAATCCAGAGTATGAGTATCTCTAACGTCAAAAGAGTTATACGTCATGTATACATAGCACCGGTCATGTTTGTTTTCATTTTCAAGATCTAGGTCACACTCAATAACCCATAGGGGTCAAAGACTGGTATCTACAGCTAAGATCAGATCTATGACACGCCCAGCTTGTTCCCACCACGTGAACCACCACAAAAATAGTAGCTAGTTAATTTACATGCAGCAATACATAAAACAGAAATCATAACAGAAACTCCCGGCTCCAAAACTGTAAGCTCCAAATTAATACCAGCACTTGTGGATGGGAAGCAAAACTCCTCGCCTTGTTTCCCTTCCGATCGTATCATGTTCCATGACAAATTTAATTGGTCCTCGCTGAGAGCAGAGATCTAGCTTGCAGGTGAGCACCCATAACATAGGGTTTTCTATGAATAGCTTCTGAAGTCTTCAAGACACCTTGGGCCGAGGAGTTGGTGTAAAACGTCGTCGTGGGACTTTGGACCTCGTAGTCGACGTGTTTCGTGAGAATGTAGTTGACAGTGTATGTATTGTAATTAAGGCAGCAACATGACTGCAGTAGACAAATAGTTCATATTAGAATAATATGCACTGACGCCATGAGATATGATTAACCTATATCATCACTCACTGGCATGAATAGTAATTAGCCAATAGATGCCTTACAGCATACATTGGCTTCAGGATCTCCAACAACTTTCCCATTTAGGTTAGATAAGGAAGTATGTTGGAATTTATACTAGTGTGCGGAAAACCCCGCTTCCATGTATATAGAGGGACTTCTCGCTATACAGATAGAATATAGCAATTTCTTTACAATTAACTATCCATTAAATATCAGTAAACTTCTTCGTACATTAAACAGATTCATCATATCTCTAAATCAACCTCAAGGCTAGTATTTAACTCTTCCAATATCCGGAACTATTTCAATTGTATGAAGCATGTAGGACAAGTCTCCTCTCAACAAGCGCACTCATTGGGTGCATCTGCATTGTTGAATCGGCGATGATAGGCTGCAAAATTCCCGTGGCCCGTACGGGCTGCAATCAGCTTGCGGAGTAGATGCCTTGATAGAGCCAGCTCTGGGGGCTCGCGCCATTCCATGAGCAGATCTAACTTTCGATACCGAATAGGGCTCGCTTTATCCCACTAACTGCTAAGCAAAGATTGTAGCCGTTTATTCATGACAAGGCGAAGGTATGCAGACGAGATGGATTTTGATTGATTGTCCGGACTAGGCAAAATTCGTAAACTGGGACGCGCAGTTGCGTCTACGTCTTCGTTCCTCTGTATTCCTGAGTGACCAGAGATCCACTTGACTGTCACAATAGCTGATGCTGAAAGCATGCGAAACTGTCGTGCCTCTTCAAGACTGGTTGAAGAGATGCCAGTCTCAAATGCTTACACAGCATGCTGACTGTTCAGCAACACATTAACTCACCATATCGTCCTCCATTGCTGCTGTTGCTCTTCTTTTATTCTGAGCGCCGCCTCAAAAGCCTTTAGCACCCCTGTGATTTCCGCGTCCAGTACCTCTCCTCTATGTCAGATACCACTATCTTTTAGAGGAATCTTGCTATATCTCTTCAGAACAATACCCCAAGCTGACCGTCTGTTTCCTTCTGATGAGCCGGCTGAGTAGGCGCAAATTTCTGAAGCATGCACGTTGTCTATCCAACGTTTGCTCGCCTCTGTTCCTTCTGACTTGGTTATGTACCTAGTAGAGTAAGATGGCGGCGGCAAAGGCACCGAGGCTTTTGCGTCCGGAAATTGTCGATAAGCTCGCTGTGCACGAGTCCTTTGTCTATCTACATGTTTAAATCCTCGAGGATTTTTCTTGTACTTCGGAGTCCCAACGTTTGGGCACATCGCAGCACGAGATCTCAGCGGGTGCCGATCATCAAGGGTTTTTATTCGGGCTGAGAATCGTAGTTGGCTTCCCTCTAGAATAATATTTGCGGGAGGGGTTTCTCCTTCCCTGTGCAGGACCACGTTAGGAGTAGTCTGCAGAACTGGAAGTGTAGATCGGAGACCCATCATGATGGCCTTATCGATCATAGTGCAGAGACTCGCGGTAGCTGGCGTGGCTATTCCTGCTCTTGTTGGGTGTTTGAGGCCTGTCCACTAGACTTCCGCACCAAAAGTCGCGATTGAAATAATACAACTATTTGCTGCTCGTATCAACGCTTCTGGTGCGGCTCCTCGAAACTTAGGATTGAAACGTCGCATAAGATGTACGACTTTTATTGCTTTTCCGGACTAAGACATCACATGATGCTTGAAGTTAAGTCGCAGATCGAGGTGAACTCCAAGCCAGCAAATATGTTCGGCCAGTTCTATTAGAGTGCCATTTACGTAGACACCAACAGCTGCCTCGCGATGCCGAGGTGGGAATTGTACCACATCTGACTTTTCAGTGTCGAATTGGACGGCATTCTTTTCCGCCTAGTCCAGCAGGTGATTAACTCCCTTCTGAGCAGCGGCAGCTAAGTCAGCAGTGGTGCGGCCAAATCCAAGAATGCCGATGTCTTCAGTGTAACTAAACCTCAGATCAGTCTTACCACTGCGCATTGGTTCTACCATGTAGCGCAGGAAGAGAAGTGGAGAGATCAGCAAGCCCTGCGGGACCACGCAGACTAGCTGTTGCTACGTCGTGACTCCTTCCGAGTGTCGTACTTGGACCATTTGCTGTGCAAGGAACAACGTTATCCACTTTAAAACTGAGTCTAGCCATCCTTGCTCTTGCATTCTTCTCACTAGGCGGTTATGAAGAGCTGCAAAGAACGCAGCTTGTACATCTAAGGTGACGAAAGTGGCCGCCCATCCCAGAGTGCGCGCCTCCTCGACGTCATGCACGACACAGGAGACTGTGTCTGTTGCTGAACGTCTCCAGAGCGTGCCGAATTGTTGCCGACCAACTACATCACAAGTCACTGCTAGGTGAGCTATCCGTTTTTCCAGAAGCCTTTCTAGCCCTTCACTGAGGCAAGAGAGGTGGGCAATTGATCTCTATCCTTTGACTGTTGTTGGGTTCTTTTTAGGCTTCTGTACAAGTACTACTTCGGCCAATTTAAAACAAGTCGGGTGCGTACCAAGCTGTTTGCAATCTCTGAAGAGTTTGACTATGCAGGGTTCAATTTTCTTCCAGCAGGCTACTAGCAGCTTTACGGAGACTCCATCTACTCACGGAGCCATGTTTTAACAGCCGATGGTACAAGCTCGGACTTCTTCCTCGGAGATATCATCCTTCCATGGTATCTGGTTGTCGCTCGTGGCAGTGCAAGGCGGAGGGTCGTCTGATATTTGGTGTCTTGCCAAAAGAGAGTCCCAGAGGACTGTGACTCACTCTAGCGGATTAGAAATGAGAACTCCGTTGTGATTGAGGGGTGGTGGGATGTTTGTCTGTCTAGGCCCAGCCATCCTCATCAGCTTATAAACATCGCTCGGTGTGTTCATTTTTTCGACCTGCTGTGCTTGATGTTCTTTTTTGGTAGCCCTAATAACTTATTGTAGCACTTTGGCGTGCACGGCACGTTGGAGGGTGGTTCGGCTGCTAGATATTCAGCCAGTGCTTCTTCACACACCGGGGTCCAATACGGGGCTCATTTACCGTCGTTTGCTCTGGGTCGAGTTCCTGTTGCATTGATGACAATATTAAGCTTTAAGCAAGGTTCCTGGGTGGAGTCTTCGATCTTTTTAAGTGTATCTAAAACTGATGGTAGACGGACCAATTTAGTAACAGCTCGCGCGAAGTTAGGTAATCTTTCCCTCGTCACTCGAACCTTGCCCAGGTTGGGTCTCAATACTACGGACTGGATCGGGGTTATTCCTCGGATCGGGAGGTGATCGCTGGTGACACATCCATCATGGTCTACCCATGCACGGCTGCCGTTGATGTTGGTCCAGACAAGGTCCAAGGTATTTCCAGCTTAATTTGTAGGCTCTCCGATGATGAGGCATGTTAGATGGTGTTCTTCCGCCAATCTTTCAATTATTTCACCTTATCGGTAGAGGCGAGTGACTCCTGGTTGCCAGGGGCAGTATAAAGAGTTGAAATCATCCGTAGTGACAGAGTTTGGCAGCGGGTTCTAGTTGACAAGTGGTTGTATGGCTGATGTGTCTCTAGGCGCCTTGTTCACGTTGAGGAAGGTGACTCCATTAACAACCACCCGGCAATAGTCACCTGTCAGCTTAGCACCATGGAAGAACTGCCTCGCAGATATTGTCCTATCATCCATCCGGGTGTAGGTCACAGCCCTTGGCCTAAACTTATTCCCACCATGAGGTAAATGACAAACATAACCGGGATGCGACATCGTATTTTCCTTCCACCGAGGCTCTTGAATTAGAACAACGTTGACACTCAGCTCGAATGTTCGGGCAAGTGCGATGTTCTGTGTTGGACCTCCTCTACCTACATTTATTGATATAAAACTAAGAGTAGAAGGGTGGCAGAAAGGGGCCCGTGTGGTGCCCTTTATGAGTGTTTTTTTGGAATGGTCGCCTCTGTGACCTCAGTCACATTTGGCGTCTCATCTGTCATTAGAACCTCGTAGCTGTTATTAGAGCTGTAGTTCGGTGTAGCTGTTTTGGCCATCTCAGTGGCGGCTTTGATGTCGGCATCTGCTCGTCGAACGGGGGTTTTCGCTCGGATCACCGCGGCATATTTGCATTAGCTAGCGTACCTGATCTTTTCGAGGGTTTTCCTAGAGGCCATTCTGGACTTGTTAGGGCGAGCCAGGCAGTCTCGGCTGTCTGATCTATGATGACCCCCGCAATTGCGGCACTTGGTGTGTCATTGGCATTCTGAAGTGGAGTGCATTGTTGAAGTGCAGTTCCAGCACACTGGGGCGCGCGAGCAACTCTGGGTCCCGTGGTATAAGAGACATCGCTTGCATTTGCTCGCAATTGGGCGTGGCTGATGGCGAACAGCAATTACCGAGTCGTTAAATAGTCGGAAGCCTGGTCTAGAGACGGACGCTCTTTGGAAATGAGCTACCCATGTCTGATAAGGAGCTCAAACTCTCCCTTTTCCATGAGCACAAACCCTTACCGGAACCGTGTTAGTGACTCGGATAATTTCATCTGCTACCATCTCGTCGGTGACAACTACTTTGCCTAGTAGTGTGTGAACTGCGACGGGAATTGTCGCGATGCAAAGGACCACTAAATCTGGGGCCTTCTCCGGGATTACGTCTACCTGGACGAAAGACTCAGCAGAGTCCAGAAGGAGCTGTCATACCTTCAGGTTTTTGGCTCGAAGTGCGAAGCCAGTCAGAACACGTTATACATGTTCAATATTCTGCGGGGGAAGCTCAAGCAATTTTGCTGCCGCATCTCCGACACCAGGTGGCGAGAGTGCGCATCAAGCATGTTCTTTTCCGAGTCGAAGAAACAAACAATCATCTTTGGGGGCAGTTTTCGAAGCCTTTGCTGGAGGTCTCGTTGGTGTCGGGGGTTTTTTATGAACCCGCACATCTTTCATAGGTGCTGCTGGCGTGTGGAGGCTAGTTCGGGTAACTGTTATCCAGGTAGGCTTGGCCGAGGTTATCTTCGTCTTGTTATCTTTTTGTAGCAGCTTTGGCTGCTTGTGCGTTGTTTTTTCTACGATCTTACCGCCATGATTCTGGCAGTTTGGTCGTCAGGGGAGGTTTGGGAGGACTGTTCCTGGTCCCGACAACATGAATTGAGCTACTGCAGCTCGGACGTAGACTGTCATGCAGTCTATAAATTGAACACTCGGCACTTTGGATAGAGATGCGAGTGCATTCTCTACACCGTTGATGGCAGTGGTGCATATCGTGAGATTAAAAGCGGTCTGGGCCGCCAGCTGTTCTTCGGCTTCAAGTATGGCTCGAAGCTCTGGAGGAAAAGTCGCAGTGTTCTTGGAGTTGCTATCGCTGCAAGAAGTTTGATTGTTTCCAGTTGTCTTCGGAATGGTGTTCTGAGGGGTTGTGGTGGACGTGACTTTGTCGGTCTTTTTTGAGTTGGCATTAGCTGTCCAACTAATGGCCAGCACAACAATATTTCTCGTGACTGTAATAACGGGGGCCTATGAGACCTGGCTGTCTTTGGGTTCACTGATATTACATTGTGAGTTCTTGTTGCGATTTCCGAGTAAGATGAGCAGAAAGTAAAGCTCAAAAAATATTGTTTCCATTAAAGTTCTAAGTTACATGTAAGACGCGTATTTATGTGTGCATATCCTAGAGTTAAAGTGGGTATGCAAGCAACAATTATAACAGTAAAAAGTCTTCAGCACAGCTGATCACGAAACAATTGTGCGGGGAATAAAGCAGTACTGACCCCGCACCATTAACGCCATCTTATTTGTCGCAAAGTAAACATGACTATGTTTCTCACTGCATTTGCATCTAGTATCATACTACCCCGCACATGCAAATGTATGAGAGAATAGCTTATTAGCAAAAAGAAGTTAAAATGTAGAATATAGCATGTATTATAGAGTATGTAGGAAAGTTGTTCATATTTGCAAGGAATGCCAATTATTGTAAGAAATATGGTAAATTCCAACAGTTCTCAAGCCCCTCCATGATATATCGGTTGATAACCGCATCACACATTTCAATATCGGGGTTTGTGGAGTTGGAATCTTCTTCGAAGGCTCTTATCCTTTTAGTCATGTCCAACTCCATTTTTCGCTTGTCTATCGAGCTCAATGGTATGTTCTTTTTTGCCAAGCGCTTTTTCAGCCTGGTATTTGCTCTATCAATGGTTCTTTCAAGGCGAAAAGGTCGTGATGATTTGGCAGGCCCCGAAGACATTTTGGAGATCTGGGGTCTTGCTACTGTGAGAATTCGAATTAGTGTAATTGTATGCGAGTTGGAGGGGAACGGTAATGGTAATGGGGTATCTAATTGATTCTCTCACGAATATTCAGGAATTTTAGTACTGGTTATGTGTCATAGTTATATAGCTGAATACACTATGAATGATTTCAAAAAAAATTACAAAGAGTACGGAATCCCGGAATTACTATATGCCAAGTTTAGCCCAATTAGAGTGCATCTGTTATGGCCAGGCATCCTTGAAGAGGGTTCAAGGAAGAAGTTCTCAGGAAAAGGTTCAATGTGAAGGTTTCCAGGAGAACCCTGACAATTAGAGTTGGAAGGGCTCACCATGACATAATCTCCAAAGCCCCACTTAAATCTAGCATGTAGTAGTTGTACTTAAGGAAGCTGGAGTTACCTCAAAGAGTTCTTCAGCTTCTCAATCTTATATCTTCATAGTCTAATATTTTTAGAACATCATATGACTCGTCTCGACCTCTCGTCTTATAGTCCCAACCTTCTGGCACCTCGCCAGCCTAGTCAACCTTCATATCCATTATATGGTATATCCTCTGGTAGTTATTTGCCTAATCATTATTTGAATATGTACAGCAGACAGCGATGTCCAACTTATCCACCACTTGACGTAACAGCATCATTGGGAAGAGACGAGCGCTTAGATATCTACAGGCTACGACTGTCACAGCATAAGGGTAATAATTACTGAGGGTGAATGAATAACTTTCCTGGTGGTTCCATGATAAGTAGAGGAATCATAGAGCACTGTATGAATAGTGTTCCTAGATTAAATACCAAATGGAGGATACTAGAATATACTGTGATACTGTTTTGGGAAAATAAGGCGAGGTTCTAGCTACCTCAAACGTGTATATGAGCAGCTCTTTCTACTTCCTAGATCCTCCTAGTTCTGAATACCAAATAATCAGCAGTTCGCAATGATTTATCGTTTATCATCCTAAAACCTTCTACCATTAACCTCCATAAGCTTTTACCTTTACAACACCAATAGATATCTTATTATTGTTGAGTGGATTGGTTTGCAAAAGCTTGTGGCTGTTAGGCACAGTGTGACGGAAACCGAGTTGGTAATGAATAAATCGATTTAATAAACTATATAAGGAGAAAAGACAACTCTAGCTACTACTAACAGGTATTTATAGGCGTTAATCCTCCTCGTGAATCTACAGACTAGTGACTTGTCCTTAGGCATAATACTTATTACCCAGCCACGTATTTCCAGGTGTCACTAAGTTGTAATAACGTTTCCGCCTCCTGACTAGTAGTGCTGTTTCGTTCAGCTTCATCTCCCCCATACAGCCTCATCATAAGAATTCTCAATATTAGGCTTAGGCATCCGCCTAACTCAAATAACGATCAAACCGTAACACACAGATTATGTAACAGCTGCAAAGCCGGTAATTTCCTGTAGTCAGTACTGGCCAGTACAGACGTACAACTACTGCGTATTAGGCCCTGTAGAACATACTAGAACCACTGACAAAGGAGCTAGAAAATGTTTCACAGGATTAAGATTGAAAATGAACCTTGGAGAAACTGCTAGAGATGATTTCCTTACAGTTGCAACTGGAATCATCTAGAAGTAACCTGGCCTTAGAAGGAAGATCTTAGAAGCCAACGAGTCTGTACATATACATGGCTTAGTATATAGAACTTAGCTCTCCATAGTTGCATTGTTCATATACCATCACCCATACAAATGCTCTCTGCTTTCTACAGCTGATCCGTGACAGGTTACATCACTTGGTGAAGCGAGTGGAAAAATAGAAAAGTCTGTAAATCTTTTGTGGAGAGTTGTTAATTACTCCCACTAGGACACAGAGTGCTACAGTGCTTCTAGGATCCGAAATGTAAATCTCGAAACTGGATTATGTGAGGAATTAGCCCTGTAGGCGCAGCTGGGCTAGCTTGTAATAGGTTAGTATATCTCTCCCCATTACCTCGCTTGCCATGAAGTATGGTCCAATTGTCTTATTCTAAAAATCGCTTAGAGAAACAAATTTTCAACAACAATATTGACTGCCTAATCAACATGTTGGAAATTCAGACTCTATGTGTCTGAAGTTTCTGTATGATTGGAACAACTAAGATTCTCACACATGACTCACGACCTGACTCACAACCTAGATGATCGATATCTCTTTTATTGAGCATGTTTGATGCTTGAGACTTGACAAGTGCATGGTATGGTCTGATACCTGTGTAGGCTTTCATCCACCGACCCTGATCCCATACTCATGTTGTATACTGTCGTGCGACTCATTGTTATTGTTAGAGTATGGAACGAGTGATGGATGGTATCTAATTTGGATTTGGTCTGTCAAGTATACATGTATATAAGCTGTCTAGGAATCACCTAGACAGATAATTCAATCAATTCAATTTATTCAATCCATCTTCTATCTTTCCACAGTATATCACATATTCTCCTGATTCATATCATTATGTCAATGGTGCTAGAGGTGTTCGCATTCTCAGGGTCAAGAGTTTGATAATTCCAGGGTTCGACAGTTCAAAAGTTCGACATTAGATAATATTCATTAATTCTAAAGAGTTCCTAAAAATACGAGACCATAATCTGCCCAACTAAAGTTATCCCAATTGCCCATTATATATTCCTTTCTATTATTCTCGAACTTTCCAGTATACTCTCATACAGAGTGTCAAGGGATAGAGTGAATTGAGGGAAGTTACTGTCACGTGACATAACGCGTCTGATACGCGATTCACGATGTATATATTTTTACAAGACTCAATAGGAGTCTCCTTTCTTCTTTGTAGACAATCTCAATCACCAGATTAGACCTCGTCAATCTACTTCATGACCTTCCCCTGACATATTGTCTACCAAATCACTTTTAATTACGTCCCTCGCGCGTAAATCCTATACCCATACTGACAAATTGATTCAAATTCAAATAGTACCAAAAGTGTAATTCGTACTACAATTTCTGCATACCTACCACAGAGATGCACCCAAAGTAAAATATATGAAATCAATAATAGAATGGATAGAAGTTCTCGAAATCATGACCTACCTAACGACGACCACACCCTTCAATTCAACAACCAGAATATAGACTTCGTTCACATGTACCCTCTCCTCAACTCCATCCTAAACCAAGAATCTTTACTCAACGCCATGCAGGGACGCAACGCTGTAGTTAGTCCTATTTTACTCAGTAATGAAATCGTTTCCCTAGCTAGCTCATTCAGAAAATTGGAAAATGAACTCCGCCATTATAAGAATGACTATGACACGTTGCCTGAAAAGAATTGTGAATTCTCTGATGTATTCTCTGATCTAAAGACAAAAGCAACTACTACTGAGAGAAATACTTCAACACATTGTATCTACCGGTCTGCTCAACACCCTGACCCAGATGTCTTCGCTGCGGATAACATTGATATGCACAAAGAACTTCCTCAATTTATCCGGAAAATAAATATGAAGTTTATTGCAAACAAGGACTGGTACCCGTCTGAAAATACTAAGATACTTTATCTAATTTCTCGCCTCAAGGGAAGAGCATACTCCACCATTTCTCATGGTATAAATAGAAATGGTTCTGTCAAATACAAATCTGTTGATGCTATTTTTGTCCTTCTTGAACAAAAATTTGGGGAGATTGAACCATGTAATGCAGCTCGTAGGAAAATACTCACCATTAAACAAGGACAGAAAGACACAGCCTCTCACCTTATTGACTGGTATGAAGTTGCCCAAAAAACGGAGCTTTCTGATGATGCCTTAATAAACCATCTATACAATTCTCTCCACCCCACTATTGTGTCTCATCTTCAAAATCGTATAATGTTGCGCCAAGAATTACCGACAGACCTCTCATTGTATTTAATCGAAGTTCGCCACATTGATGCTGTTCTTCGCTCATCTGATCCAGATTATACGAAATTCCGTAACGTTCTATCTACATCGTCGAGAGAATTGACAAATCCAAGCATATCTAAAACCACTCCACTTGTCACTTGATCCCCAACTGACACTGCAAATTACCGAATCTCACGAAATGATAATGAAAGAGGAGCCAGGGGTAAATACTGCTTTGAAAATAAAAATTGTAGCCGGTGCTTTGACCCTAGCCATTGTTGAAATATCGTATATCCTGGAATGCCAAGGATAACTCATTTGTAAGTCCGGCTAATTAGGTTATCATATTCACCTTCCTATATCATTGTCATCAGCACATTCCTCGCGGAAAGTTTAATGCATATTGGCATTTATTTCACACTAGCATTCCATCAGATGATTATGTATCAAATGCAGGTTAAAGGTTTCTCGGATCTATTACCGACACACATGTATTTAGCTTTATATTTCTGGCTCATATATCTGTACATATATAGATTTACATCTACAGGGATCATAACTTATGATCCATGGAGATTGATAAATACTGGTCAAAAACCTCAGTTGATAAGATATGCGCACACGCAATCTCACTCTTATCAGCTCAGTTTACTCAGAACCATACATCTCAATACACTTGTTTCCAGTCAATTTTTCCTTCTACAACTTCATACGAGACTTACTGTATCGGTCTAACCGCCGATACTGATTCCGCTATAACCTCCATATTCGCTCAAGCTCATAACTTTAACAGCCATCACGCTCGAATTTGCCCCAAAGCTCACTTGAATCAGGATATGAGAAGGTACAAAGATAATAGAATCTCCGATAAGGAGAAAGAAAATGGGGCAGAGATATCAGAGAAAAAACAGGTTTCCATTAATGACGGTGAGGAAAGGACACAAATTTTGTCTCTTTCAGCACCCCACAGCGATCATCTTCTGCTTTCCTGTAATATTTTTGGAAACAAATTCAGCTTCTCCACTCAGGCATTCCTTGACTGTGGTGCCACTGACGAATTTTACGATTTTAACTCAGCAAAAAGACGAAACCTCCCGCTGAAAATTCTTCCACAGCCTCGTCTACTCTATCTCGTGGATGGTTTGCCTGCAGCTAAAATAACCCATTCAACTACTATTAAATTAAACATCAAAGGCCATGAGGAATTATTAACCTTTTTTATCACAAATTTTGGAAAATACGAGCTGATCCTCGGACGAAAGTGGCTCAGGAGACACAACCCCTCGATTAATTGGTCAACTGATTGTGTCTCTTTTAGTTCAGATTATTGCAAAGAAAACTGCCTCCCAGCCGGTATTAAGCAAATTAATGGATCAAGTGTTAAATTTAGAGCTCACAATCCACCATCTAAATACAACATAATCAAAAGTGGGCGCCCGAGGAAAGTTGGAGCTGCAGCTTTTCATGCCCTCTCAAAGTTAAACGGTGTCGAGATATTTTCTTTATCTCTAAACGAAGTTGATAGCAGGTTAAAAGAAATGGGGAACGAGCCTGCTGGCTCAGCGCCGATGACTCCTCTAACTTCCCCACCTAATAAAAAAACGTTTCTGGAGAAATACCTGTCAAGTGAAATTTTAAAAGAGAAGTCTAACTCTTGCTCCAAAGCTGCGGAGTTAGATTTAGCAGGATTTTCACTTGAAGATATCCAGATTGCCCTCCAGACAAAAGAACGACCCAATCCTGCAAGCAAACTTCCACTTCACTACCACCACCATTTACCTGTTTTTAGTCACGAAGGTGCTGATTCCCTTCCTCCACATCGTGACTGTGACCACAAAATTGATCTTAAGCCAGGCACAGTGCCCCCCAATGGTCCTCTATATAATATGTCTATTGATGAACTGAAAGTGCTACGCAAATATCTTGATGAACAACTAGATAAAGGTTTCATTCGTACTAGCAAGTCACCAGCAGCAGCACCAGTACTCTTTGCCAAGAAGCCTGGAGGCGGTTTAAGATTTTGCGTTGATTACCGTGGATTAAATGCTATAACCATTAAAAATAGATATTCCCTCCCCTTAATATAAGAAACCCTTGCTAGACTTAGTAATGCCAAATACTATACAAAGCTAGATATTATTGCGGCATTTAATCATATTCGAATCGCCGAGGGCCAGGAATGGATGACAGCGTTTAACACACAATATGGTCTGTTCGAAACACTAGTAATGCCGTTTGGCTTATCAAACGCACCAGCCACTTTTCAAGCTCACATCAACGACGTTTTGCGACCATACCTTGATGTTTTCTGCACTGCATATATCGACGATATCTTGATTTATTCTGACGACCTTCTAACGCATCGAGCCCACGTTAATACTGTACTTGATGCACTTAAAAAAGCCGGATTATATTGTGATATCAAGAAGTGTGAATTTGAGGTTCAAGAAGTGACCTACCTTGGAATGGTAATCTCTGTAACAGGTGTCAAAATGGACCCCCAAAAAGTTCAGTGTATTTGTGACTGGGAGTCCCCTCTTGTTTGAAAGATGTTCAAGGCTTTTTAGGATTTCTAATTTTTATCGAAGATTTATCAAAGACTTCTCAAAGATTGTGAGGCCCTTGTCTCTCTTACCCGCAAGGATGTCAAATTTGTCTGGTCTGATGCCTGCCAAAATGCTTTTGAACTCCTCAAAAAAGCTTTTATCTCAGCACCAGTTTTACATCATTTCGACACCTCAAAGGAGATTATAGTCGAAGCAGACTCTTCGGACTTCGTTTCAGCTGGTGTTCTTTCTCAAAAAGATGATCAAGGTGAGCTACATCCGGTTGCTTTTATGTCAAAAAAGTTCGAAAATGCGGAGTGCAACTATGAGATATACGATAAGGAGCTTTTAGCCATTGTACGCTGCTTTGAAGGTTGGCGAGCTGAGCTTCAAGGCTCATGCTATCCGATAACCGTTCTCACTGATCACCGAAATCTTGAATACTTCATGACAACAAAAGAGCTATCCCGCCGCCAGGTTCGTTGGAGCGAGTTCTTATCACAATTTGATTTCGTCATTAAATCCAGAGCAGTAAAAGATAATGCTAAAGCTGACTCACTCACACGACGCTCTCAAGATCTTCCTAAAAACGACTCTGATCCTCGAACTCAACACCAAAAGCAAACTCTCCTACCTGCTAATAAACTTCATGAATCCATAATCGAAGATTTAGCGCAGCGTAAATATAATCTTCCATCCAATACGACCAACTTTCATCATCTTTCTTCAGTTTCCCTCTCTGACCCTCAAGGTGAACCCTCTGACCAAAAAATCTCCCGACTACTTGACCAAGGCTACCAGGATGAAACAGACCAATGGCTAAAAAATATTGTTACAGAGTTGACTAAGTCGGAAGGAATACCACATTCAAAAGAAATTTCACTTTCGGAATGCGAGCTTCGGGAGGCCGACTTTATTATTGTGATAGAATCTATGTCCCAGATAACGAACTAAGGCCCATGCTCATTCAGATGGCTCACGATAGCTGTGAAAAAGGTCATCCAGGAAAAAATGCATTGTATCAAGAAGTCTCTAACCATTACTGGTGGCCCAACCTCTCGAAGCAAACTGATCAATTCGCAAAAAACTGTCACAACTGCCTCCGAAATAAAGTCTCTCGGCTCAAGTACCAAGGAGCTCTAAAACCCCTTCCCCTTCCATTACAGCGCTGGCGTGATATCTCAGTAGACTTTGTCGGTCCTTTAGCAGAATTTAATAACTATAATTGCATCATGGTTGTTGTAGATCGCCTCACCAAAGAACGACATTACTCGCCTTGCCATACAAAGATGAATGCAAAAGACCTAGCTAGACTTTTTGTCCGTGATATTTGGCGACTTCATGGACTATGTGACTCTATAGTCTCCGACAGAGGTCCGCTTTTTGTTGCAGAATTTTGGAAAGCGGTTTGTAACTGTCTGCAGATCAATTTATCACTTTCTACAGCTTACCATCCTGAGACTGATGGACAGACAGAAAATGCCAACGCCTTTATGGAACAATATCTCAGACAATACATAGATTATTCTCAAGAGGACGTCTACGAATGGTTACCAATGGCTGAATTCGCTGCAAATAATGCAGTAAACGCCTCTACCAAAGTCACTCCATTTTTTGCAAATTAAGGGTTTCATCCACGTATGAGTTTTAGTCCTCCGCAAACGGTTGAGAGGAATTCTTCAAAAAGTCTAAGGAAACAAATATCAGCGGGTACTGACTTCGCTTCTAAAATGGCAGAAGTCCTCGACGTACTGCTTGCAAACTTTACGCACTCCAGAGATAGGCAAGAGAGTGCATCTAGTGCAAACCGATCACCAGCACCAGCTTATTGAGTTGGTGACGAAGTTTTTCTAGATGCCCGCAATATAACGACTTCCCGACCAATCTCGAAGCTAGATTGTAAATTTATAGGACCTTTCAAAGTTATTAAAATTATTAATTCTCATGCATATAAATTACAGCTTCCTTTCGAGTTTAAGAATATGCATGATGTTTTTCACACAAGTTTGCTCAGACCGGCACCCGCGAACCCCTTACCAGGCCAGACCAATCCCCCATCACCACCTATTGCCCTTGATGAGTCAGGCGAAAAGTTATACGCCATCGAAGCTATCTTAGATTCTAAGCGTAGCAAGAATAGAAAGAATTTTCAGTATTTGATATTGTGGAGAGGTTATGATTCAGAAGACAAAACATAGGAACCTCTCAAGAACGTTGTAAATGCCAAATCATCCATTAAAGAATTTGAACAGCGCTTCCCACATAAACTCAAGCCATCACTGCGAGAGATTGAGGCAGCGAAAAGGCAAGCTAAAAGATCCGTAACGAAAATTGCGCCCAAGATCTAAGACATTCGGAGTGAGAAGGGACCATATGTCAAGGGTTAGAGTGAATTGAGGGAAGTTACTGTCACGTGATATAACGCGTCTGATACGCGATTCACAATGTATATATTTTTACAAGACTCAATAGGAGTCTCCTTTCTTCTTTGTAGACAATCTCAATCACCAGATTAGACCTCGTCAATCTACTTCATGACCTTCCCCTGACACAGAGTAGAAAAGTCTAGACAAGTACAGAATAGAACAGAATAGAACAGAACAGATTAGAACAGAACAGATTATAGCAGAATACCACAGATATCTTCGTACAGGGTTCCTATTGATTCAGAATAAGCCCTCGGTCCGTGACACATTATTATTCTATTCATAAAATTGCGCCCATATTCTTTGAGCCGCCTTACTCATCAAACCCATACCAATTTTCCAACACAACACAGCCACTGAAACTTAGCACCACTATCAATTCATCCTCTATTCTGGCAAACAATGTCTTTCGAAAAGTCTGCTTCAGAAACCAATGATTGCAGGCATCTAACTTGCGATCGATGTATTGAAATAAGAGAATTAAGAAGACTTGGCTTGACATTACAACATATATCCGACAAACTTGGCTTCACAAGAAGGCAAGTGCAATATGCGTGTGCTCGAGAAACTGAGAATCTGTTAGACTCTTCGAGTCAATTGAATAAATGTAAAATGTAAAAAGTGTCTATTGATTCCTGACTGCCCTTCTTCTGTATATTACTATCTAGATTATTTATGTTCAGAAAATGGCAATGCTCGATCTGTCCCCTACTTGTCTCCATGAACTAAGTTTCTCATGGTTTAGAACGAAACATCTGTCATGGTTCTTATCATGACTCTCCATAAAAGGGTGAAAATGTGCCTAAGCAGCGGTGGGGGGTCTAGTTGTCATAGTAACCCCATTGTACAGGAATGGAAAGGACTGGTGTTGTTATTGACACTAGCGTCGAGCTAGTCCGAGGAGACCCTTAAGTAGTCCTCGTTCACGTCTTTAGAGGGCGTGCGACGTTTTGTTAGATTTCCGTATCTTGTTTGCATCCTATCTTGTCTACGTTCCATCTTACGTATCTTGTTCATATCTTGACCCGTGACTTCTATCTTGAATACTCTCTCGCCCCGTAACAACATCTCTAGTCAGAGGATATAGAGTTCTTATTACTATAGCCCAAGCGAAATACCTTTGTTCGAAACAAGTAACTCCAAGCTTTGTAAACCTAACACCTTAACTCTAAATCTGACTTTGATCGCTTCCAAACTATCCATAGTTTGATAGAATCCTACACCTCGCAAAAGATGCTCACCTAAATTAAGCACGGAACAAGTTGATGAGCTTGAGGCTTTTGTACGGGAAAATCCAGAAATTCTATACATGCACAACAATGCACTATGCCATAAAGCACACTCAACAATTGAGGCGATTGTTAGTGCTTGAGTTTACAAGTGATAGGTTTATGCCATCACGTGATGTGGAGTCTGGTTGAGTAAGCGTGGGTCCCTGAAGCGAGCTGGTGGAGTTTTCAGTCCAGCGAGGCTGCATGCCTCTTTCTCTCCTTATCTTTTCTTTTAGTTATTATGGGTAGCTTTAGGTCCAAATACAAAGCAATTACTCTTTTATCTTTCAAGATAGCCTTCTAGTGTCAACCTGAGGTCGGTCGTAATAGCGCTGCGTGAGGTTGAAATAACGCCTATAAGATTGCCACCTTACTCTCCGGACCTGAACCCGATCGAGTCATTGTGGATGTCAGATTGGAGCGTTGGAGCTTGAACTAAATCGGAATTGGAGGGTGAGAAGAGGTCGGATGGATTGTGACAGATAACTGAAGTTCTACTAGAGATAATTTGGAGGAACTAAAGGTTTGAAATATGGGTAATATAGATGTCTAAAGGGTCTAGAGATTCGAGTGGGTACTGATGGTAACTAAAGGTACAAGAGGTGATCAGAAGGTGGTGGTTGTGGGAGAAAACTAAGCATAGAGAACTCCGTACCTTCAGACCAAGCCATCATATATACCTGTTCTCCTTCCACTAGCTCATCATAACATAGACCTTAACCTAATATCAACATGATCCCATATGTAAAGGATTATACCGTTGTCTGTTGGAAATATAGCTTCCTGCATTTCTTTCTATCGACCAATGTGGTTGCATGCATCTTGCCTGAACTATATTTCTGAGTTCAGGCAGGAGCCCATACTTCTGATCCAATCAGACTCAACGTTTGAGTCCGCTTTAATCCAATTCTTCCCGAACAAATCCAGTCATTGGTTGGTTCGTATTTTCTATGGCATGACCCAGTATTCTGAGTCAGTGGATAGTTCTTTTCTGGTCTGGGATCTCACTTTTCTGCAGTCGAGTCGGTTCCGGGTAACCTTTCTCCCTTGTAAATCCACTGTATATATCGTAATACCTGTAGTCTATTAGTCAATTAAGCAAACTGAACTTCTTCTCCGTTCTCAGGCAATTCTTACTCCGAAGTTCTCTCCATACTCTAACAGATTATGAGACCAAGTTAGCTCAACTTTGGACTTAATACTTCTTTCTTCGCCTGTCTGCTTCAACTTCTATAACTTCCTTTTCCTCACACTCACCTCTACCACATCTTCTCAATCTTCTACAACCAGAATGGCATTTAACCAGATCATCAAATCGGTTCGTTCTCTCCCTACTTTGGACAAGTCTACCTACACTCGCTGGGCTAGCCTATTTCGAATGATTCTCGTACAATTTAATGCGGAGTCCGTTATATGCGACCCTTCCGAAGCCGTCGCCGATACTAAGAAGAAAGGCGAAAATAAAGATGTGGACTTGGACGAAATTGACCGTTGTGTCAGATTTGCTTTTCTTTCGGCCGTACCTGATGATTCTTATCATTTGGTTGAAAATAAAAATACTTCCAGGGAAATGTGGATTGCTCTTGAGGATTTCTTCAAACCCGAGTGTGAGGTTACTCCTACTTCCTTGCTCAAGGATTTCTTCCGATTCACTATGCCTGATGGTACTAGTGTGGATCGGTTTTCTGAAGAGCTCACAAAACGTCAACGCAGAATTGCTGCTGCAGACCCTTCTTTCTTCCCCTCTGATACTCATATGAGGGATTACTTACTTGACTACTTTGACTATTGTTGCAATGGTCAATTCTCTGGATCGGTCACTTCTTTGAGACGAGATAAGTCCTGCACATTTTCTCAGGCAGTAAACTCTCTCCGGTCGACAGAAGCAACAATTAAAAGTCGACAGTCCGGTCCATCTGCAGCATTTCTTTCTACTCCTGCGAAGCTTCAATCCATCCCTGATCCTACTTCTTCTTCTTCCTCATCCTACTCTCCCAATAAGGACAAAACATGCGCGCACTGTCACCGTAAGGGTCACACCAGGGACACTTGTTTCCTCTGGATTTCTACGCCTGACGGCACAAAGTGGGCCGCCAAGCATCCAGAGAAAGCCGCTATAGTGCGAGCTATGTTTCAAAAATTCGGGAATAAAGGCTCTTCCAAGGATAAAAAGGGAAAGTCTATTAAACTTGACGGTGCCTGGATGATGGAGGAACATATTCTCACTTCTGATGGATCAGGGAAATGCAATGACGTTGTTCTTGATACTGGTGCAACGCACCATATCTGTGACGAAACCAAGCTGGTTGTAGTGTACTTTTAGAAAGATTAAACTATATGAAGAGAGAAGTATCACAACTACAGGTAATGACTATTTGTACATCCTCCTAGCTCATCCAGTACGTACTCTGTTGGTGAGAATGACATATTGCTCCGCCACTGCCCGTCGTCATCTTTGCCATCTAGCTGACTCTCTCACTTGACAATTCTACTTCGCCGTCTCACATTCCTTCCTAGCTCCAATGTAATGTGGCCAAGTGAAACTTAGTCGCTTGATACAAGATAATATGTAACACTCTCCCTAATACGCCCCCAAACTCCGCTTAGGTCTCCACCTAAGCTAAACCACGGTCAAACCGTAACATTACCCCCCTACTCATCTTGATGAGTCAAACTGAATTGGAAGTCTCTCTCCCATTTTTTTTTTTTTTTTGGTCCTTCATTTGATTCTGCAGAGCCCCATACTTTTTCCCAGTTGTCTAAGGCAATAGTTTCTTGTAGGTTTGTGAGGGAAGTCCATTCTAGTATTGGATTACCTGTCCACTTCACCAAGGCTTGCCTTTCACCCTTCCATGTTCTACAGCGAATTATTTCATCAATGTAGTATTCATCTTCGCCATCAACGTTCGAAATTGGCTCTGATTCTTGTTCGTCGACAGTTTGAAATGGTAATGGATCGTTGTTAGCCGGCAATAGTAAGTCCACATGGAAACGATTGTGAATTTTCCCATTAACATTAAGTTCTACCACTTCTGGTGAAATAACTCTTGTTACTTTATACTTTGCGTGTTGCCATCCTAGCTTCTTTGAAGGTTGTCCATCTAGCTTTATATTTCGCAATAGGAGCCAAACTTCATCGCCAATAGCATATCTCGGTGCTGGGGTCCTCTTCTTGTCAATTTGCTCCTTTGAGTTTTCCTGTACCGCTGCCATGGCAGCTTGCATAAACGTTGTGATTGCACTCAAACGCTCGACAAAGGATTCAGCTCTGTCTCTTCCCATGGACACTGGAACTTTTGACTCATCATCATTATTCTGAATGGCACTTATGTGATATCCATGAGTTGCAAAGAAAGGACTAATTCCACCAATATTCTTTACATCTCTGTTGTTTATGGCTAGTTGGGCTGCGGGTAGGCAATCAGACCAGTCATATTGAGTGTAGGAACGTAAGCTCTTAAGTAAGTTTGGACTTCCTGGTTTGCCCTCTCCGTAGCGCCGTCTGTCTGTGGGTGATATGCCGTGCTTAATCTCTGTTCTATTCCAACAAGCTCGCAAAGGCGTTTCCAGAATTTACTCGTCCAATTTGTGCCTCGATCACTTGTTATCGCTTTTGGAAAACCATGGAATCTCCAATGGCATTCTAAAAATCTCTTTGCGCACGTTTCTGCGTCCATTTTATCCATAGCTTCTAAAGTTACCGATTTTAGTAAACGGTCTGTTATTACCATAATATTCCGGGAGCCATCTGACAAGGGTAAGTCAACCATGAAATCGATTGAAAGTTCTTGATGAAAGCGTTCAGGTATAGGAAGTGGTTTAAGAAGTCCTTGTTTTTGATGTCTCCAAATAGATGAACGTCCGCAAACATTACAATTCTTGCAGAATCTCTTAACCGTTTACTAATACCTGGCCAAAAGTAATTCCTTGCTATTTGTGCTAATGTGGCATCCCTGCCGGGGTGTCCAGAAACGGTTGAGCTATGAATATTTTCTATTAGTGCTGTTGTTAAAGGCTCGTATAATGGTACCCAGATCCGGCCTTGGTAATAAAGCAACCCGGATTCCTCATCAAATGAACAAGCTGCAATTGTTGCTTTAAGTGCTGTAGGATGCTCAGATCCTTCTGTGTCTACTTTAAGGTCTCTCGGCCATGCTCGCTCATTACCTTTGACTGCTATTATGATTCGCCTGAAATTTAAGTCATGTTTGAGCGCTTGATCCCATAGCAATTGTAGATCTTCATTGACAAAAATCCTCTTACCTTCTGCAACTTCGACATCACCTAGACATATTTTAAAAATATTGACTGGATTAAGCAACTGTCTTTCTCGGCTCATCAAGCGTGGGTCTCCTTCTTTCGGCCTATCTTGGTCTCTACGTGAAAGGGCATCCGGTCTTTCGTTATCTACCCCTTTTCTGTATTGAATTGAGTATCTAAACCTTGATAGAAATTCCGCCCAACGTATTTGTCTTTCAGTTAACTTTTTCGTTGTCAAGAAATATCTAAGGTTCAAATGATCAGTCAATATGGTGAAGACTTTTGCCAACCCTCTCAATTCCGCATCCCACTCCTTCATGCATGCAACAACAGCAAGGAGCTCTTTGTCGTGAATCTCGTAATTCATCTCCGGTCCACTTAATTTTCGAGAGTAATATGCCACAGGGATCCACGCCTCTCCCTTCTGTTTTTGGAGTAGACAGCCTCCTAACGCAAACCCTGAGCTATCTGCTTCTATCATGGTTTCTCGGTCAGGATCCCACTGGGCTAAAGCTGGCTCTGCGATAAATTTAGCCTTGAGTGTGTCGAAGGCTTCTTGTTGTTCAACATTCCACTTCCACACAGTGCCTTTTCCTGTTAAGCTTGTTAGTGGGGCGCAAATCTTAGAAAATCCGCTAATAAAGCCGCGATAAAAGTTCGCGAAGCCTAGAAAACTTCTCAGTCCTTTTGTTGTTGTAGGTGCCTCCCACTCTGATATAGCTCTGACCTTTTCGGGGTCCATTCTAACGGAAGGAACTGGATCCTCTGATGATATAATGAATCCAAGATACTTTGTTTTCTTGACGCTAAATTCACATTTGTTGATGTCAAGGCCTAAGCCAGCTTTTTGTAACTTTTCTAGCACCAGCCGTACTTTATTTTCGTGGTCTACTAAGCTTCCGTCCGTGTAGATTAAGACATCATCAACGTATGCGGAGCAGAAATCATCTAGGTATTCGCGCAGCGCCTCGTTGATATATCTCTGAAAAGACGCTGGAGCTCCATTTAACCCGAAGGGCATCACCAGCCATTCAAAGAGCCCAAACCTGGTACGAAATGCAGTCTTCCATTCATCTCCTTCCTTTATCCTTAATTTGTGAAAGGCTGATCGTATAGCCAATTTTGTAAACCATTTTGATTTACTTAGCTTGGCTAGAGTTTCCTTTATTAAGGGTAGAGGATACCGATCTGCTTTTGACAAGGCATTTAGAGCTCGGTAATCGACACAAAAACGTAACCCTCCTCCCGGTTTCCGGACAAATAACACTGGCGCACCTGCAGGGGAGCTACTCGCACGGATGTAATTTTTATCCACCAACTCTGTCAACGTCTTTCTCAAGACTAACAGTTCATCTCTACTCATACCATAAAGAGGCCCCCATGGCACTTCTTTTCCAGGCTCGAGCCTGATTTCATGATCGCAGCCTGGTCGGTGAGGTGGGAGTTTGTCTGTTATCTCTTTCTTAAAGAGTTCAACAAATTTGTTATATTGCTTCGGGAGTTTTTCTAGGTTGGCTGTAGACTTGGTCGCAGGAGCGAGCGCTTTTTGGATGTCATCCAACGTTACTGCAAACAACTGAGTTGCTTTAGCACCTTCCCTTCTAGACCTTCTTATGGTTGCAAGAAATACCCCCGCTGAGAGGCTTGATACATTCAAATTTACTGCCCTTTCATGATGCGAACCTTTTTCCCATACTCTAAGGGGCTGATTGTTTATGATGGCCTCACGAATTTCCATGAATTGTTCCTTTGCATGATATATTACATCCTCATGCTCCATCCACGGTTTCCCAAGTATCAGCTGATGAGAAAGTCTCGGAATAATATATGCATAGACCGTCTTTTCATACCCATCTATGTCTATAACCATTTTGGTCATATCTGTAATATTTTGGTCTTTTTTCTGGCCACTAGTTGCCTCAGTAAGTTTTCTGGGAGCTACTTTTATTCTCGGGAGATTAGCTTTGCGCACTAAAGAGTCGCTGATGGCAGCAAAACATTCACATCCATTGTCAATAAGTGTTGGAACAGAGTAGATTTGATTGATTAAGGAGTCTATTACGAAGGATTTCCCGTTCATCTTCTTTTCTGCTTTTCTGTCTTCTGTGGATTGCGAAAGTGCCGTCATTTTGCTCACTCTATTGGACGGCTCTTGAACGTGACTTTGTTCAAGAGCTACTCTTTTAATTCTTCCGAATTGGATTCCATGTCTAAATCTGTTCCCTCAGACCTATCAATTAGCCTACTTGGCTTAACGGCTGTTGTCGGACGCTGTGACGGAAGGAGACGGCATTTACCGATCATGTGCCCTGTTTTTCCGCACCTCAGGCACAGACCCTCCTCCTTTCGCTTCTCGTATTCTCTGGATGAAACCCATTTCGCTCGTGCTCTGTTGACGCCAGTCATTTTCGTATCACCATCACCATCTTCAACTCTCTCACGACTCTCTGTTGAATATGTGTGATTATACGATGGTATGTAGCTAGCACCAAGCAATTTACCTCCTGTCACTCCGCGCGTCGCATCGTCGAAAGTCCCTATTTGTCCCTCGGCATACTCTTTCGTTTTGACCATGCCCACTCTCTCTATTTGAGCTCCAACTGTGTACAAGAATTCGACAAGACTAATGAAATCTGTTGGTTGCGTACGCCCGATAAGATGATTCTGAGTCGCTTTATTCAAGGCATTTTCTAATAGATGCAATTTGTGCACGTCTTCAACAGTTGATGAGGGACTACGGGTGAGGAGTCTTTGGAATCGAGGTAAGAATGACGATAATCGCTCGTCTTTGAATTGTTTACACGCATGTAATAATACTGACGCATTTTTATCAGCGTTCCGATCTCGAAAAGTGTCATCCATTGATTTCAATAGACCGATCGCGTCCCACGTTGTCCCATCTTTCATCATTTCATCGACTTTTCCAGAGATCATATCTTTCGCATCGCCAATAACAGCACAGCTGAAAAGGCGCATAAAAAAATCTGATGGCTGAAGAAACTCCTCGTTTTCCACATCTCGCTGATATATGTACTTCAGAACGCCGTACGTCGCTGGCCATTTCGTCGGATTTTTGTGATCACATGCTTCTGGCCATTTGAGAGCCTTTCTTCTACTTAATGGTAGTTCATTTGATCTCCGGGAAGTGTTGTGGCTCGACGTTTCCGCAGTTTCGTTCACATGTAACGTACTGTGTGATCGACTTTCTCTCATCGATGCCAGCTCTTGTCGAAGAGAATTTAATTCTCGTTCGTACCCTAGTCTCATTGCCCTTATCTCGCTGAGAAGGGTTGACTCTGCCATTTCTGTTAGCCCCTCGTTGGCTACTCGGTCGTTACTCATCTGAGCGTCCATTGTCACTGTTTCAAGGTTTTCGAATTCTAAGGCTGTTCGAAAGGAGAGGTCGCTCGGTGAACCGACGGTTTCGCTGGATGCTGAAGAAGGTGGCGCAAAAATTGGCATACACTATCGCTTCTATATTTGTTTGATGAAAACCCTAAGCCGCAAATAGAGGTCGCGATCTGCTCAATGACGGGTGGTACAAACTAAAAAAGATATAGTTTAAAATGTGACGAAACCAAGCTGGTTGTAGTGTACTTTTAGAAAGATTAAACTATATGAAGAGAGAAGTATCACAACTACAGGTAATGACTATTTGTACATCCTCCTAGCTCATCCAGTACGTACTCTGTTGGTGAGAATGACATATTGCTCCGCCACTGCCCGTTGTCATCTTTGCCATCTAGCTGACTCTCTCACTTGGCAATTCTACTTCGCCGTCTCACATTCCTTCCTAGCTCCAATGTAATGTGGCCAAGTGAAACTTAGTCGCTTGATACAAGATAATATGTAACACTCTCCCTAATACGCCCCCAAACTCCGCTTAGGTCTCCACCTAAGCTAAACCACGGTCGAACCGTAACACTTGGTGTTGTATGGTGGTGAGAGGGCCAGATGAGTCTACGCTGTCGGGAATTGATCAGTACATCATAATGTGCTAGCCACCTGCTCCCAAGAATTATATCATGGGTCCCCAATTCGACTATTAAAAATGGCAAGTTATCCAAACGCCTATCATCAATCCATAATGACAATAGTATATATTTTGAAATGACTGGAACTTTTTTTCCGTCAAAACCTTTCGATTGAACAGGACAACCTAAACAAATTGGGGTTTGGCCTAGCCACTTAGCAACGGCCTTTGCACATCGCGAATCAATATACGCAAATCCGCTAGCACCTGTATCGGGTAAAACTGAGACACTCTTGACAATTTGATTGTTAAATGATAGAGAACATTGCAAAGTGTATGTTTTCCCTGAGAATAGTTTGCCCAGGTCTAATTCTTGAATATCGACCAAATATCCTAGAAGGGCGTCTTTATCTAGGATTGTTTGTTTCCCTCCTGTAACTGGCTGGAATATTGTGATTCCCCTTCAGAATCAAGTTCGCTGTCTGCTTCTTCAATTGCAACAACTTGAACTGTGGGACCACCTAATTTTGAACTTCTATGAGGACATTCCAATTTTGTATGTCCACTCTTCTTACAATGATAGCAGATGACCCCTCTGGATGGTAAAGATTCTTCTTTTGTGTCTGTACAACGGACTGGTACACTAACAGACTGATAAGTAGGTGAATCGGGGTTGTACAGTCTTCTTGAATTAAATCTTTCCGACTTGGTATTTACCATGCTCCTTTCGAGTCTAATTCTTTCCTTGTCCATAGGGTCTGCATATTGAAATAACAAATTAAAGTCGGGGAGCAAGTGTAGTTGGGCAAAGACAGCCAGCTTAATTTCATGGATAAGCAGTAGGGTAGTACTTGATCTTAGTAAGCTAGTGAGTAGGTGTGGATGCAAGGGTCTAGAAAGGTAAAGGTGGTCTGGTGGTAAACAAGTAGTCGCCACATCGCCTCCTATGCTGGAGCGCTAGTGGCAATGTCATGTATATAGTGTGGTAGGCGTGATTGAGTTTTCTCTTCACGCAACGTCTTCTTATATTCTGTACACATATTGTACCACCTCACATCTCTCTTCCTCACAGAAGACCATTTCACTGCTATCCTATAATCATATTCCATATCCCTTCGTGCCCTACGGAACGTTAGTAGTAAGCTCCCTGAGACTTAAGTTGTTGATTCATTTTTTCATAGAGCTGGTCTTTTCTCATTGAGTGGTGGATTTTTGCCTTTCCTGCTAGAGAAATAAATCTAGTCTTGAAATCTTGAAAAGACTCAGCAGATCCCTGCCGCAGAGCTTCGAATTTAACCATACTGTCACGCTGGAGAGTGTTACTTCGATATGTAGCAATCAGATGATTAACTATTTGGACAGAGTTGACAAAGTCATTTTCAGGATCCTCCCCAGTAAAGTAAGGCCCAAGTAATTCTTGTGCGTCGTCTTTAGTCGAAGCGAAGATGAAGTTCATGATGCAATCGTCAGAGCCCCAATGTCCTTCGTTATCCCTTGTCTTTCCTCTCAGCAAAATTAACAAGTTTTCAAAAAACTTCAAATCATTGGAGCCCCCAAACTCGCGAATAGGGTCAACCTTTTGGTTGGCCACTCCAAGAAATGCATTTCCATATGTTTGTCCGACACTTTCTGATTGATCTCGATATTTTGCAAAGGGAGGGCCTTGGTAGTTGGGCTCTTCGCTACTTCGGAGTTTACAGGAAGCTGTTGATGTACGATTTTTGGATTCCGAAGTAGCGCTTTGCGCAACGTGTGGCTGTCTCTGCTGAGGATTATAATTGCTACTTTTCTTCATTTCCTCGAAATAACCACCTCTTGCGGGTATTTTCCCTTTAGGTTGACGCAAATGGGGAAAATATGTGTATTGTGTGTTCCTTTGGGGTGGAATTTCGTCGTCAATATCTTCCATTAATCCTGTATTTTGAGGGTAGTAGGCTGTGTGGCTTTTTTGCCTATGCTCCTGGTACACCCCGCCTTGTGAGCTTCCCATGTCGAGTTGACTTTCCATGAGTTTTTCCAATCTGTCTAATTTTTCCCGGAGAAAATTAATCTCCTCCTGCTGATGTATGTTGGTGCGTTCCATACTATAATGTCTACCAGTTTGCCTGTAGGCATTATCAACAATAGCATCCGCCATTTCCTTCCCAATTGTGTTTTGAGTTATTGTCAACTCTTCTACCTTCCGATCAACCTCAGATATACGAGGCTTATTTTTTCGACGGCCAATGTATGGGGCATTGATGGTGGATAGTAGTTCATTTTCCCCTAAATCTTCTTGGTAGGCTATATTGAGTTCGTGCTCGACATGAGGTGATGTAGGCTGCTGGACAAGAGAGTCGGATTTTTTTTGAGTGGTTTTGGGCATGATGAAGTACTGGAGTATTTTGATGTGAGTGACTGTTTTGAATGTATATTTATGGCTGAAAAAATACTTTATCTCGAGAGTGGGAAAATAAACTTAGCCACAATATTGTGTGCTTTTATTATTCCCTGAAATTGCACTTCTAACAATTAAATGTTATTGCAAGTTTCACCGCAATCTTTTATTTACTTAAAACTGCTAAATCTCAGTCTCAATGAGATTAGGAAATTGTAATGCCTTCCAAGGCGTTGTCGTGAGTTTAGAATAATGTGAGAGCCATAGGAGATCACAGGTTGACAAATGACAAAGTCGAATTGGATAAAGACTATATTCAAAAAATTCTAAACTAAAGAGTAAAAGGGAAAGGAAAGTATCTAGAGATCTACAACTCTACATTATCTGCGCTGGTCTGTGCGCTACAAACAAAGGACTCTAGCAATATCTTATGTGAAGTGAATGTAATGTGGATATAACAACCCTATCTAATGATCTAGGGTGGAACCGTCACACAGGTTTGGTTATGCTGATGATGTAGCTATTGTCAGAGTTGGAAACACCGCGGCAGATGCTATCTTCACAGCTCAAGATGACCTCGACAGCTTTATCCTTCTCGCAAGAGGACAGAGGATCGATTTTGATCCAGCAGAGTCAGAACTTCTAGTAACCTTACAAGGGCCTAGAAAGAAAATCAATGCAGATGATCTTTCCATCTTGGTGAAAGATCGCCGGATCGAACCGTCACCTCATATCTGGTGGCCAGGAGTCTGGCTTGATGCCCAGCTAAACTCCAAGCAGCATGTACAGGAATTGTTGGTACGTATCAGTTGGGAGGTGTATACTAGTATACAATATGGAAACAGATAATTAGCAATTACTTACATCCTATTATTCTAGTATACTATGGTCTGTACATCTACATGATCGCTTAACTGATTACATAATATACTCTTCTACCTGGAGTATTTCTGCCAGCAACTATCTAACACATTGATCATCCAACCCAGACGCCATAGTTGCAACAGTTATGACAATGTTAGAGTATGGAGAGAACTTCGGAGTAAGAATTGCCTGAGAACAGAGAAGAAGTTCAGTTTGCTTAATTGACTAATAGACTACAGGTATTACGATATATACAGTGGATTTACAAGGGAGAAAGGTTACCCGGAACCGACTCGACTGCAGAAAAGTGAGATCCCAGACCAGAAAAGAACTATCCACTGACTCAGAATACTGGGTCATGCCATAGAAAATACGAACCAACCAATGACTGGATTTGTTCGGGAAGAATTGGATTAAAGCGGACTCAAACGTTGAGTCTGATTGGATCAGAAGTATGGGCTCCTGCCTGAACTCAGAAATATAGTTCAGGCAAGATGCATGCAACCACATTGGTCGATAGAAAGAAATGCAGGAAGCTATATTTCCAACAGACAACGGTATAATGCGGTGAATGCGAGAATGCTATCCCATCTGGAAAATCCTTTCAATCAGTGGTTTAGCTTTTTGCTGCGGAAGAGGTTTAGTTAGAATATCCGCCAGCATAGAAGTTGTAGGTATGTAAGACACCTTTATGTGTCCATTAAGAATACATTCCCTAACAAAGTGATAAGCAACATCAATGTGCTTAGTTTTAGAAGAATTTGTCCCTTTCGCAATCGCAAGTGCACCCTGATTATCAGAAAAGGTGAGAATACCATCATCGTGTATGAGCTCGCTAACATGTAGCTCCTTCAGAAACCTAGAAAACCAAATCGCCTGTTTAGCAGCCTCAGACAAGGCAACGTATTCAGCTTCAGTGGTTGAGGTAGATACCGATTTTTGTTTTCGCGATTGCCAACACACAGGACCACCACCAAGCATTAGAATAAACCCGCTTACTGAACGACGGGTGGTAACATCTGAAGCATAATCCGAGTCGGAATATAAGGATGCCTGTGACGGTCTTAAAGTGGCGTTTTATTCAAACTGAACTCAGAGCTAGATACAAATGAAAATCTTAAAGTAACGAGAAGAGACATGACTGAAAGCCGCCTATTTATTTACAAGACTATGATCTCGTTCCCTCATTTCATACCATTCTCAAAATAGATCATGACCTGTCCTCCGACAAACACCAGCATCTCCGTCTATTTTAATTTAGCTTCATTTTAATGTTAGCAATTTTAGTTATTAAAATAGTTATGATGCATGTGGCTTAGATGACTCACGACTGGTGTTCGAGTCGTCCTGTCTGCAATCTAAATTTGTCATTTAAGAATAGATTTGCATGAACTGAGCCAAGGCTTATACTTGGGTCTATTGAGTCGTGGAGGGGTTCATGCCATGTATGGTGTTTAACATGGTTGGAAGAGTTCAAGCCTTATTTGTTAGGCAGCAGCCTAATGATAACCAGGTATGAGCCTGTGACAATGCCGCTTGATTTGTGGTTAGAATATGTGATGGGGGACCGAAGCTGTAAGTAATACAGTAATTTGAAGAGCCTTTAATGTATCGAAATACTCTACAAACACTATTCCAGTGACGCTGTACTGGACTTGAGTTATAAGCGCCAAGTTGGGAGGTGGCAAAAGAAATATCTGGTCGAGTCCCAATAGAAGCATATTCAAGGCTGCCTACAGCGCTTGCATAGGTGGAATCATCGGCCAGTGGTTCTCCCTCTGCCTGCGGAAGAATATCACCATACCCATCAAGAGGAGAAGAAAAAGATTTTGAATCACCAAGCCCAAGAGAATTAATCTTGTCTAGTAAGTAGCTGGACTGTGATATATGAAGAGTACGAGTTGGGCGCTCGTGAAGAATTTTCCACTCAATGATACTGTCAATCTCACCAAGATCTTTGACAGGAAAGAAAGAAGAAAGTTTGGCCTTAACAATTTTAACATCATCAAGTTGCTTGCCGCAAATTATCAAGTCGTCAACATATACACCTATTACCATCTGGTATATTTTGTGGATGTAAACACAGTGATCACAGGTAGACTTTTCGAACTCAAGAGAAAGAAGTTTAGAGTCTAATTTATCATACCATGCTTTTCCAGACTGTTTTAATCCATATAGGGCCTTGTTGATCTTAAGAAAACCGCTCACGTTCCATCCCTGAGGCGATTTCATGTATATAGACTCTTGAATGTCGCCCTCGAGATAGGCTGTTTTGATGTCAATTTGGTGAATTTCCCAATCGCGGTAAGTAGAAATTGCGAGTAGTATTCGGAGAGAATCTAAACGCAGAGTTCGTGAATAGGTATCGAAATAATTGACACCAGGAATTTGGTTAAAGCCTTGAGCAACTAGTCGGGCCTTGAACCTACCATCAGATTTGACGTTGAAAACCCATCGCGAGCCAATAGCTCTCCTCTTATGAGGAACATGGGTTACTGAAGTAAATACTCCCTTTTGGGAGAGAGAATCAAGCTCCTCCTGAATTGCCATTTCCCACATGGCCTTATCAGGTCCGTTGATGGCTTCAGAGTAAGATTGTGGGATCGAAGTATCTCCACCAACGTAAAGAATAGGAGACTTGGGTTGCCATGCAGATCGTGGCTCAATAGGTTTAGAAATCCTATTGCTCCTCCTGAGCGGAGGAATGTTAGAAGTAATAGAACCAGGGGTAGTCTGGATTTGATTAACACCCTGAGAAATTTCTGCAGAAGAATAAGGAGTTGGAGTCGAAGAAGATGGATCGGGTTGCACAGACGTAGAAAAAGAAGAATCTGGCTCAGTAATAGAATGATGACGAGCAGTCTGGCGAGAAAGTATTTGGTCCTGAGAAAGTGTATTCCGAAAAGTAGGCGGGTCAACATGAGAAGAATTTTGCTCCAAAGTTGCAGTAGGTATGTTGACACCAGAGAAAGAATTTTCCTGATCAGTGGTCGCTTGGGGATCCAAGGGACGAGAAGAAGAAGGGAGAAAAGAAGGATCAGGAAAGGGTGACACGCCTGAGTCTGAGTCAGAGCTGTCGTAAGAATTTTCGGAATGAGAAGAGGTAGGATTGTCATCGAGGGGACCTTCGATCTCGCCGAATTGCTCAGATGAAGTTTGGCCCCAATCCCAGAAAGTGTCTTCAAGAAAACGAACGTTGGCCAAAATAATGATTTTATTTCTTCCGGCCTTTGAAGGAACGTAGATACGGTATTGCGTGGAAGATTCGCAATAACCAATAAAGATGCCCCGTAGCGAAGTTGGGGAGAGTTTAGATCTTTGAGGATCTTTTTCATTGATTAAAGAACAGCAAACGCAGCCCCACACACGAAAATGTGAGATAGTTGGCTTGGAACCGCGCAGTAACTCGAAAGGTGTTTTCTTGCCTTCAAGGAGAGGAAGTCGGTTTCGGATGTAGCAAGCTGTCGAGATAGCAGCGTCCCAGAATCGAACAGGAAGATGAGCATGTGATAGCATGCACCTAGCCATAGTTACTAGGGTCCTGTTTAAGCGTTCAGAAACACCATTCTTATGTTGAGTATAGGGAGCTGAAATTTGGCGTGTTATTCCACCAAAATTTATTAGCTTGTACTCGCTACCACCATCAGTCCGAAGAGCCTTGATTTTATGACCAGTCAGAAGTTCTATAGAATCCCTATAGATAGAGAAATGACCTGGTACTTCATTTAGACCTTTGAGTAGAAAAATTTCGCTAAAACGAGAGAAGTCGTCAGTAAAACTGACAAAGAAAGAACTTCCGGAGATTCCCACATGTCGACACTTTCCCCAAGTGTCAGAATGCACAAGCTGTAGTGTTTGATCTGACTTATTGCATGGACCGCGATTAATCTTCTCAACCTGTTTGCAAGAAAGACAGACGTCGCAGTTACCCAGAGATTTAGGACAGATATTTAGTTTCGACAATTCCTGTGATTTTAAATTAGGTAGTTTAACTAGTGAAATATCGACTTTTGAGAGAATCTGGGGGCTGACGTGAGCAAAGCGATGGTGTAAAAGGCGATTAGCGTCCATGTTAGATACAATTGTGAGTAGTCCCTGGTTGATATTCGAAGGGAGCGTGGGGTCCTCGGGTTGAGTAGAAAGAGGACTAGAAAATCTAGGACGAGAAGAACTAAGAACAGCAGGAGGAGAAATTACATTGAAATGAAATAAGCCATTCCTTAAACGAGCGGTTGCAGTGAGACGACCTTTAGCTTCAAATGTGCCAATCCCACTGTTAGAAGACCGAATTTTGTAACCTGCAGAAAGAATTTGAGAGCCAGAAACAAGATTTTTTGTACAGGAAGGAAGATACCAGACGTTTTCTAGCTTCAAAGTACGAGAACAAGACGAATCGAGATAATTTCCCAAAGAAATTTCCACAGAGCCGATTCCAGAAATAGAAAGTAATTGACCAGAAGCAGTTTGGACACGCTTGTCAACTGGAGAAATAGAAGAGAACAAGCTTTTGTCATGAAAGATATTGTTACGGTTTGACCGTGGTTTAGCTTAGGTGGAGACCTAAGCGGAGTTTGGGGGCGTATTAGGGAGAGTGTTACATATTATCTTGTATCAAGCGACTAAGTTTCACTTGGCCACATTACATTGGAGCTAGGAAGGAATGTGAGACGGCGAAGTAGAATTGCCAAGTGAGAGAGTCAGCTAGATGGCAAAGATGACAACGGGCAGTGGCGGAGCAATATGTCATTCTCACCAACAGAGTACGTACTGGATGAGCTAGGAGGATGTACAAATAGTCATTACCTGTAGTTGTGATACTTCTCTCTTCATATAGTTTAATCTTTCTAAAAGTACACTACAACCAGCTTGGTTTCGTCACATTTTAAACTATATCTTTTTTAGTTTGTACCACCCGTCATTGAGCAGATCGCGACCTCTATTTGCGGCTTAGGGTTTTCATCAAACAAATATAGAAGCGATAGTGTATGCCAATTTTTGCGCCACCTTCTTCAGCATCCAGCGAAACCGTCGGTTCACCGAGCGACCTCTCCTTTCGAACAGCCTTAGAATTCGAAAACCTTGAAACAGTGACAATGGACGCTCAGATGAGTAACGACCGAGTAGCCAACGAGGGGCTAACAGAAATGGCAGAGTCAACCCTTCTCAGCGAGATAAGGGCAATGAGACTAGGGTACGAACGAGAATTAAATTCTCTTCGACAAGAGCTGGCATCGATGAGAGAAAGTCGATCACACAGTACGTTACATGTGAACGAAACTGCGGAAACGTCGAGCCACAACACTTCCCGGAGATCAAATGAACTACCATTAAGTAGAAGAAAGGCTCTCAAATGGCCAGAAGCATGTGATCACAAAAATCCGACGAAATGGCCAGCGACGTACGGCGTTCTGAAGTACATATATCAGCGAGATGTGGAAAACGAGGAGTTTCTTCAGCCATCAGATTTTTTTATGCGCCTTTTCAGCTGTGCTGTTATTGGCGATGCGAAAGATATGATCTCTGGAAAAGTCGATGAAATGATGAAAGATGGGACAACGTGGGACGCGATCGGTCTATTGAAATCAATGGATGACACTTTTCGAGATCGGAACGCTGATAAAAATGCGTCAGTATTATTACATGCGTGTAAACAATTCAAAGACGAGCGATTATCGTCATTCTTACCTCGATTCCAAAGACTCCTCACCCGTAGTCCCTCATCAACTGTTGAAGACGTGCACAAATTGCATCTATTAGAAAATGCCTTGAATAAAGCGACTCAGAATCATCTTATCGGGCGTACGCAACCAACAGATTTCATTAGTCTTGTCGAATTCTTGTACACAGTTGGAGCTCAAATAGAGAGAGTGGGCATGGTCAAAACGAAAGAGTATGCCGAGGGACAAATAGGACTTTCGACGATGCGACGCGCGGAGTGACAGGAGGTAAATTGCTTGGTGCTAGCTACATACCATCGTATAATCACACATATTCAACAGAGAGTCGTGAGAGAGTTGAAGATGGTGATGGTGATACGAAAATGACTGGCGTCAACAGAGCACGAGCGAAATGGGTTTCATCCAGAGAATACGAGAAGCGAAAGGAGGAGGGTCTGTGCCTGAGGTGCGGAAAAACAGGGCACATGATCGGTAAATGCCGTCTCCTTCCGTCACAGCGTCCGACAACAGCCGTTAAGCCAAGTAGGCTAATTGATAGGTCTGAGGGAACAGATTTAGACATGGAATCCAATTCGGAAGAATTAAAAGAGTAGCTCTTGAACAAAGTCACGTTCAAGAGCCGTCCAATAGAGTGAGCAAAATGACGGCACTTTCGCAATCCACAGAAGACAGAAAAGCAGAAAAGAAGATGAACGGGAAATCCTTCGTAATAGACTCCTTAATCAATCAAATCTACTCTGTTCCAACACTTATTGACAATGGATGTGAATGTTTTGCTGCCATCAGCGACTCTTTAGTGCGCAAAGCTAATCTCCCGAGAATAAAAGTAGCTCCCAGAAAACTTACTGAGGCAACTAGTGGCCAGAAAAAAGACCAAAATATTACAGATATGACCAAAATGGTTATAGACATAGATGGGTATGAAAAGACGGTCTATGCATATATTATTCCGAGACTTTCTCATCAGCTGATACTTGGGAAACCGTGGATGGAGCATGAGGATGTAATATATCATGCAAAGGAACAATTCATGGAAATTCGTGAGGCCATCATAAACAATCAGCCCCTTAGAGTATGGGAAAAAGGTTCGCATCATGAAAGGGCAGTAAATTTGAATGTATCAAGCCTCTCAGCGGGGGTATTTCTTGCAACCATAAGAAGGTCTAGAAGGGAAGGTGCTAAAGCAACTCAGTTGTTTGCAGTAACGTTGGATGACATCCAAAAAGCGCTCGCTCCTGCGACCAAGTCTACAGCCAACCTAGAAAAACTCCCGAAGCAATATAACAAATTTGTTGAACTCTTTAAGAAAGAGATAACAGACAAACTCCCACCTCACCGACCAGGCTGCGATCATGAAATCAGGCTCGAGCCTGGAAAAGAAGTGCCATGGGGGCCTCTTTATGGTATGAGTAGAGATGAACTGTTAGTCTTGAGAAAGACGTTGACAGAGTTGGTGGATAAAAATTACATCCGTGCGAGTAGCTCCCCTGCAGGTGCGCCAGTGTTATTTGTCCGGAAACCGGGAGGAGGGTTACGTTTTTGTGTCGATTACCGAGCTCTAAATGCCTTGTCAAAAGCAGATCGGTATCCTCTACCCTTAATAAAGGAAACTCTAGCCAAGCTAAGTAAATCAAAATGGTTTACAAAATTGGATACGATCAGCCTTTCACAAATTAAGGATAAAGGAAGGAGATGAATGGAAGACTGCATTTCGTACCAGGTTTGGGCTCTTTGAATGGCTGGTGATGCCCTTCGGGTTAAATGGAGCTCCAGCGTCTTTTCAGAGATATATCAACGAGGCGCTGCGCGAATACCTAGATGATTTCTGCTCCGCATACGTTGATGATGTCTTAATCTACACGGACGGAAGCTTAGTAGACCACGAAAATAAAGTACGGCTGGTGCTAGAAAAGTTACAAAAAGCTGGCTTAGGCCTTGACATCAACAAATGTGAATTTAGCGTCAAGAAAACAAAGTATCTTGGATTCATTATATCATCAGAGGATCCAGTTCCTTCCGTTAGAATGGACCCCGAAAAGGTCAGAGCTATATCAGAGTGGGAGGCACCTACAACAACAAAAGGACTGAGAAGTTTTCTAGGCTTCGCGAACTTTTATCGCGGCTTTATTAGCGGATTTTCTAAGATTTGCGCCCCACTAACAAGCTTAACAGGAAAAGGCACTGTGTGGAAGTGGAATGTTGAACAACAAGAAGCCTTCGACACACTCAAGGCTAAATTTATCGCAGAGCCAGCTTTAGCCCAGTGGGATCCTGACCGAGAAACCATGATAGAAGCAGATAGCTCAGGGTTTGCGTTAGGAGGCTGTCTACTCCAAAAACAGAAGGGAGAGGCGTGGATCCCTGTGGCATATTACTCTCGAAAATTAAGTGGACCGGAGATGAATTACGAGATTCACGACAAAGAGCTCCTTGCTGTTGTTGCATGCATGAAGGAGTGGGATGCGGAATTGAGAGGGTTGGCAAAAGTCTTCACCATATTGACTGATCATTTGAACCTTAGATATTTCTTGACAACGAAAAAGTTAACTGAAAGACAAATACGTTGGGCGGAATTTCTATCAAGGTTTAGATACTCAATTCAATACAGAAAAGGGGTAGATAACGAAAGACCGGATGCCCTTTCACGTAGAGACCAAGATAGGCCGAAAGAAGGAGACCCACGCTTGATGAGCCGAGAAAGACAGTTGCTTAATCCAGTCAATATTTTTAAAATATGTCTAGGTGATGTCGAAGTTGCAGAAGGTAAGAGGATTTTTGTCAATGAAGATCTACAATTGCTATGGGATCAAGCGCTCAAACATGACTTAAATTTCAGGCGAATCATAATAGCAGTCAAAGGTAATGAGCGAGCATGGCCAAGAGACCTTAAAGTAGACACAGAAGGATCTGAGCATCCTACAGCACTTAAAGCAACAATTGCAGCTTGTTCATTTGATGAGGAATCCGGGTTGCTTTATTACCAAGGCCGGATCTGGGTACCATTATACGAGCCTTTAACAACAGCACTAATAGAAAATATTCATAGCTCAACCGTTTCTGGACACCCCGGCAGGGATGCCACATTAGCACAAATAGCAAGGAATTACTTTTGGCCAGGTATTAGTAAAACGGTTAAGAGATTCTGCAAGAATTGTAATGTTTGCGGACGTTCATCTATTTGGAGACATCAAAAACAAGGACTTCTTAAACCACTTCCTATACCTGAACGCTTTCATCAAGAACTTTCAATCGATTTCATGGTTGACTTACCCTTGTCAGATGGCTCCCGGAATATTATGGTAATAACAGACCGTTTACTAAAATCGGTAACTTTAGAAGCTATGGATAAAATGGACGCAGAAACGTGCGCAAAGAGATTTTTAGAATGCCATTGGAGATTCCATGGTTTTCCAAAAGCGATAACAAGTGATCGAGGCACAAATTGGACGAGTAAATTCTGGAAACGCCTTTGCGAGCTTGTTGGAATAGAACAGAGATTAAGCACGGCATATCACCCACAGACAGACGGCGCTACGGAGAGGGCAAACCAGGAAGTCCAAACTTACTTAAGAGCTTACGTTTCCTACACTCAATATGACTGGTCTGATTGCCTACCCGCAGCCCAACTAGCCATAAACAACAGAGATGTAAAGAATATTGGTGGAATTAGTCCTTTCTTTGCAACTCATGGATATCACATAAGTGCCATTCAGAATAATGATGATGAGTCAAAAGTTCCAGTGTCCATGGGAAGAGACAGAGCTGAATCCTTTGTCGAGCGTTTGAGTGCAATCACAACGTTTATGCAAGCTGCCATGGCAGCGGTACAGGAAAACTCAAAGGAGCAAATTGACAAGAAGAGGACCCCAGCACCGAGATATGCTATTGGCGATGAAGTTTGGCTCCTATTGCGAAATATAAAGCTAGATGGACAACCTTCAAAGAAGCTAGGATGGCAACACGCAAAGTATAAAGTAACAAGAGTTATTTCACCAGAAGTGGTAGAACTTAATGTTAATGGGAAAATTCACAATCGTTTCCATGTGGACTTACTATTGCCGGCTAACAACGATCCATTACCATTTCAAACTGTCGACGAACAAGAATCAGAGCCAATTTCGAACGTTGATGGCGAAGATGAATACTACATTGATGAAATAATTCGCTGTAGAACATGGAAGGGTGAAAGGCAAGCCTTGGTGAAGTGGACAGGTAATCCAATACTAGAATGGACTTCCCTCACAAACCTACAAGAAACTATTGCCTTAGACAACTGGGAAAAAGTATGGGGCTCTGCAGAATCAAATGAAGGACCAAAAAAAAAAAAAAAATGGGAGAGAGACTTCCAATTCAGTTTGACTCATCAAGATGAGTAGGGGGGTAATGTTACGGTTTGACCGTGGTTTAGCTTAGGTGGAGACCTAAGCGGAGTTTGGGGGCGTATTAGGGAGAGTGTTACATATTATCTTGTATCAAGCGACTAAGTTTCACTTGGCCACATTACATTGGAGCTAGGAAGGAATGTGAGACGGCGAAGTAGAATTGTCAAGTGAGAGAGTCAGCTAGATGGCAAAGATGACGACGGGCAGTGGCGGAGCAATATGTCATTCTCACCAACAGAGTACGTATGTTACAGGCTAATGCCTTAGTAGTTGAATCCGGAGATTATCCGGCTCTTCTTGATTACATAATGCGGCGCTAGTAACACGTTGGGGGTAGTTAGATAGTGATTAGAGTGTAAATATTTTCTCTCCTTAGATTAATATAGACTCATTTTTGGGCACTTGCGAGCGAACAGCAACATTGCCTGTCCTCTCACATATATTAATCTCAAAAAAATTTCTTGTTTTTGAGTAACCTTGTATGAGCACGTTTAGAGTCCCATTGCCAACGGATTCTGCTCATTCCTATTACTCAAATCCAAGCCTCGGCAGTCAGGAATATTTCATATCACCTGAAGAACAAATGGCCAGCACTTCAGCAACACCGGCTATTTCCTTAACTCCGAATCAGATCAATCGTATTATCTCGCTGATAGATAATGATCGACTTATCTCCTTGTTGAATAATGATGAAAATCCCTCGGCCCCGGCACTGAGACCCCCACCTGTCGGAAACAAGCTAGCATCAAGATGGCCGGAATGGAATGGCGCCAAGGAACTTTACGCGACATAAATCGAGCAGCTAGCTACGAAAATAGACGTAGATTGGGATCTTTTAGGAGGCCATCGGGCGGTTTGTTCAGACATGATGAGTACAATCCCGAGCGAATGTAAAACGCGAGTGTCTCAATGGTTTTCAACAGGTGGCCCCAACAATGACTGGAATTATAAAGCTTTCATAGAGCATTTCAATGAAAACTTCGAAGACAAAACATCCACCCAGGCCGCTGGCGAATCCTTGTCTTTAATGAGGCAGGGACAACAGCAAAAATTCATGGACTTCCTGAAAGACTTCGAGTACACCCTGGCGCAGGCGCAAGGATTGGAATGGGGGGGACGAGTCAAAATAAATCACCTCAGTCTCTGCCTAAATAACAGACTCTCTGACGCTTTAGTACATGTTTCTACCTCTCAAAACAATTACTCTTTATACGTCAAGCAAGTCCGAGAAGTTGCCGGTAAGCTTGAGGCCCGTCAGAATTATTCCTCAAAGCATGGCTCCCCTCATTCCACTACATGGCATATAAACAAGCAAGGTGGCAACCCCCAAGCTTATATCACGGGCTCAATGCAAACTTCTAGCGCAACTCAACATCCTGCAAGCGATCTCGATGCCGATGGTGACACAAAAATGTCTGGTATAAATGGCATCAATATTTCCACCCTTACAGCTATAATCAATGCCGTAAATTCTCAGAACGAAGAGAAAGACAAAGTAAGAGGGAAATATAAGCATAATAAACCGCCAGCACCATGGCGCTCCCCAGAGGAATTTGCGACATTAAGAGCTGCGGGAAAATGCACGCGTTGTGGAGAAACGGGACACTGGTTTAAGAAGTGTCCAAGGTTCACATGGGCTAAAAAGCCAGCAAGTATCAATGCTACCGCCTCAGGAAAGTCAAATTCACAAGGTTCTAGAGAAATAAGATTTGACAGAAATGAAGAATCAGATTCGGGAAACGAATAAACTCTGGTCAAAGTCGGGCCCAGAGTGATCAAATAGTTTTGGCAGAAGAAATGAAGAAGGTTGTTAAAAAATTGGATGGCCCCCATTCATGATAGAAGTATTAATAAATAAATGTTTTTATATAGATACATTCATGGACTCGGGATGTTTGTGCTACTCTGCCTTTAACCATTCATTCGTTAAACACCATAACTTACCGCAAATTTCTATTCAACCAAGAAATCTAAAGCTAGCTAAAAATGAATCGAAGCAGCAATCCATAAGTAAACTTACCTTCGTAGATATAGATATAGATGGCAGAAGCGAGAGATTATGGGGTTATATTATCGAAGATCTTGCATATAACATGATTTTAGGAGACCCCTGGATGCGGGCAAATTGTGTAGTATATGACGCACGTAAACGATCAATACGATTCGGTCCCCCTGGAGGGCTTGTTGTTAAGGCAAAGGGTTGGGATAGCAGACTTCCAGGTATAACAAAAGCAAAGTTAAATTGCTTAAAAGTCGTCTCAGGAGGTGCCAGTCAAATTCTTGGATCGCACTTTGCAGCTATATGCACACGGGCTCGTAAAACTAAAGACAAAAACATCAAAATATTTGCAGCATCGATAGCTGATATAACCAAAGCTCTAGAGACCAAGAAGAAGCAAACGCCTGAAGAAATAAAAGCAAGTTTACCGCTGGAAATTAAAGAAAATTCTAAGTACTTTAATGAAGACGAAAACCATGAGCTTCCACCCCATAGACCAGGAGTAGATACAAGGATAGATATAATGAAAGATGAAAATGGTAGGGAAAAAGAAGTTCCCTACGGGCCTCTTTATAATATGTCCAGGGAGGAACTACTGGTCCTAAGGAAGACCTTAACCGATCACCTAGACAGGAACTGGATTCGGGCTAGCGCATCTCCTGGTGGCGCCCCAGTGTTATTTACGAAAAAACCAGGAGGTGGACTACGATTTTGTGTAGATTATCGCGCCCTTAATGCTATTACTGTAAAAGATAGGTATCCACTTCCTCTGGTCAAAGAAACTTTAAGACAAGTGGCGAAAGCAACTTGGGTTTCCAAGGTAGATGTGCGGGCGGCATTTCATAAATTGAGAGTGCGTCAAGGAGACGAAGCAAAGACCGTATTTCGAACCCGATATGGATCATTTGAATGGCTAGTCACACCCTTTGGCTTAACGGCGCCCCAAGTGCATTCCAAAGATACATCAACACCGTCCTGGGAGAGTTTCTTGGGGAATTCTGCTCTGCATACCTTGATGATGTCTTAATATATTCTACCGGGGACATCGCGGATCACTGGATCAAGGTTAATCGAGTGTTACAGAGACTAGGCCTTGCGGGGTTAAAAATGGACCCGCGCAAAAGTGAATTTGCTGTGAAGCGAACCAAGTACCTGGGATTTATCATTAGTATTGGAGAAGGTATAAAAGTAGATCCAGATAAAGTTGAGGCAATTAAAACTTGGCAGTCACCTACAAGCACAAAGGGTGTCCGCAGTTTCATAGGATTTGCGAATTTCTATAGGGACTTCATACCTAATTTTGGTGGTATAGCAGCCCCTCTGCTCAGCTTGACGAAAAAGCATGCAGCTTTTCAATGGAATGAAAAACATCAAAGAGCATTCGAAAGGTTGAAGGAGCTTTTTATTACTGCTCCAATTCTAGCACAATGGGATGATCAAAAAGAAACAGTTCTAGAGGCAGATTGCTCAGGATACGTATTGGGAGGTTGTTTATCTCAAAAAGATGCAACAGGGGCTCTAAGGCCGGTTGCATATCTTTCAAAAAAGTTGACTCCTGCCGAAGCGAACTATGGAATTCACGACAAAGAATTGCTATCTATTGTTCGATGTATAGAGGAATGGAGGGGGATGTTGATAGGTTTGGATAAACCATTTGTTGTTTTGTCTGATCATAAAAATCTCAAACCTTTCATGTCCACTAGAAGGCTAAATGAACGACAAGTACGCTGGTCTCAGTTACTTTCCGACTACAATTTTAAGTTGAGGTTCCGTCCTGGAAAGCAATCAGCGAGACCAGATGCATTGTCGAGGAGAGAGCAAGATATGCCTCAAGGGATGGATGACTCCAGATTAAAAAACAGAGAATTAAAACTTATCAAGGATACGTGGATCTCGTCAACCTCAGCAATAAGGTCGTTGCCTTCCCAAGTTGCCAATCATTCGGAATCAATTCCAAAAGGTGAAAATATCTTTTCCGAAAAATTTTTCCAAGACTTGTGGGAGGAAGCATTGCGGAAAGACAAAAGAATACAAATCCTCTACAATTGCTTGGCAGCAGGAGATACATGCTTACCCCCGAATCTTAGTGATTTGAAAATTTCGCTAGCAGAATGTAGATTTGATTCAAGAGGAGCTCTGAGATTTAGAGACAGAATATGGGTGCCAGACTATGAACCATTGCAAACGGCCTTGATCCAGAAAACCCATGATTCCCATATTACTGGTCATCCGGGAAGAGACAGTACACTTGCCATACTCCATAGAAGTTTCTTCTGGCCCGGCATGTCGAAAGCGGTTCGAAGATTTTGCCGTAATTGTGATGTTTGCGGCCGCAGTCATGTATGGAGAGAACTCAAAAAAGGGCTACTACAACCATTGCCGATTCCTGATCAATACAATAGTGAACTTGCAATTGATTTCATGACGGATTTGCCAGCAAAGTCAATTGAGGATCCACGTTACATGATGGTAGTAGTAGACCGTTTGAAAGGAAGTGTTGCCATCAAAGAAATGACCAGTATGAAAGCCGAAGAATGTGTTAAAGTATTCCTTAAACTCCACTTTAGATATCATGGATTTCCAAATCATATTACATCAGATAGAGGCTCAAACTGGGTAGGGGATTTCTGGAGAGAACTGTGCCGACAAACAGGCATGAAACAACGATTATCGACGGCTTTTCATCCGCAGACAGATGGGGCTACAGAGCGCATGAATCAAGAAATCCTAGCATATTTAAGGGCATTTGTGACATACGCACAATTCAACTGGAAAGAATTGCTACCATGTGCCATGCTAGCTCTAAACAATCGAACCTCAGCATCTCTCGGAATGAGCCCGTTTTTTATCGAACATGGGTACCATGTGGAGCCCATCCAAATTGTCGAGCCCATTGTCAAACCATCAGAACCAGCTAAACGAGCACAGGTCTTTGTCAAAAGACTCCGCGAAGCCCAGGATCTTGCCCAAGCTGCAATGGCATCTGCACAGCATAAAATGGAAGAATATGCCAATAAAAGCCGTAAGGAGGCAGAAATTTTCAAGGAAGGAGACCGTGTTTGGTTAAACTTAAAGAATATTCAAACCCCTCAATTATCAAAGAAACTGTCTTGGATAAATGCAAAATATCAAGTCGTTAAAGTTATTGACTCACATGCAGTCGAATTGAATACTCCACAGGGTATATGGCCGCGATTTCATGTTGATTTATTAAAAAAAGCTGCTACAGACCCCCTTCCATCACAAAATACAGATGATGCGCAACCTCCTCCAGTTAACCCACAAGTGGGAGATGAAATAACCTGCACGGAAGAACATGAGCCTGAGCAAATTGTAGAAAGAATTCTACGAGCTGACAAAAAAAAGGTTGGAAGAGGCCATAAACGATCATTGCTAGTTAAGTGGAAAGGGTTTGCTGAACCTACTTGGGAGGCTAGGAGCAAGCTAGAGGAAACTGAGGCCCTGGATATATTCGAAGCTCGATACGGCACAGGAGATGGTGTAGGGGAAAACATAGGGACGGCGATTGGTCGCAGGAAAATAACAAAGCGCGCATTACTTGCAAAATTAAGGCCAAAGTCTTAGTCTCAATTCCGGGAAGAAGGGAGGTAATGTTACAGGCTAATGCCTTAGTAGTTGAACCCGGAGATTATCCGGCTCTTTTTGATTACATAATGCGGCGCTAGTAACACGTTGGGGGTAGTTAGATAGTGATTAGAGTGTAAATATTTTCTCTCCTTAGATTAATATAGACTCATTTTTGGGCACTTTCGAGCGAACAGCAACATTGCCTGTCCTCTCACAACGTACTGGATGAGCTAGGAGGATGTACAAATAGTCATTACCTGTAGTGGTGATACTTCTCTCTTCATATAGTTTAATCTTTCTAAAAGTACACTACAACCAGCTTGGTTTCGTCACACCAAGATTTTCATCTCCTATTTGCATTCATTTATCGTTGTTGATGAAAGACAAACCCAAAATCCTGAAAAGTCATCAAAAGGATGTGGAACGTCGCGAAAAATTACAGAAAAAAGAGGATCAGAGTTTTCACTTTAGCGCTTGTTCAAAATCGAAGCCCGTGCACCCCAAAAAAAGTTTGCATCGCAATTCCAGTGCATCATTTTACGAAACTGTGACATCAAATAGAGCCAACAACGAGCATGATAACTGTAATGATAATAACAGCATTAGCTCAAACGAAGAACCTCATCATGCAAACAAACTGCAATTGCTGTCCACGAACAAAATTAAATTGAATGAATCATGCAGCATAGATATTTGTGAAATAAGCGCTCCTGCTTTCCACTTAAATTTAGTACCAGCTGACAATATCTTTTTCTCTATTAGTCTCCATACAATCAAACAGGAACTTAAAAATAGGACGAAAAAATTAAATCTATATGACTGTCAAGAAGATATAGATGAATTACTGAACAAAGTCCCTGAAAAATACCACGACCTCATAGATGTCTTCTCCAAATCCGCCTCTAATGTTCTCCCGCCCCATCGACTGTATAATCATAAAATTGTGTTGGAGAATCATGCGCAACCCACATCAGGCCCATTATACCCTATGTCGGAAGATCAACTAAAGGCTGTCCATAAATATTTACTGGAAAATCTAGATAAGGGATTTATTGAACCTAGTAAAGCACCATTTTCTAGCCCAGTTCTATTTGTCAAAAAATCTGATGGAAGTCTCCGATTTTGCATCGATTTCCGAAAATTAAATGCGCTTACTAGGAAGGACCGTTACCCGCTGCCGTTAATTGATGAAACACTTGCCCGGCTAAACAAGGCTAAAATATACAGCAAGCTCTATATCAGGCAAGCCTTTCATAGAATTAGGATGCATCCAGATTCAGAGGAACTCACTACTTTTTGCACAAGATATGGCTCGTACAAGTGCAAAGTACTTCCATTCGGATTAACCAACGGGCCAGCAACTTATCAGAGATACATGAACGACATTCTTCTTGACTACTTGGACATTTTCTGCACAGCGTACCTTGATGATATTCTAATATACTCCGAAAATGAAATTGATCATAAAGAACATGTAAGAAAAGTTTTAATGCGGCTTCAGCATGCTGGTCTACAAGCAGACGTCAAGAAATGCGAGTTTGACGTAACAAAAACACGCTATCTAGGATTCATCATTTCCACTAAAGGATTAATGGTAGATCCTGATAAATTTCAGTTGTCAAAGGTTGGGCAGCTCCAAAGACAATAAAAGTAATTCAATCTTTTCTTGGTTTTTGTAATTTTTATCGTCGATTTATTGCCAATTTCGGTCGTATCGCAAGACCATTGATTAATCTAACAAAAAAAGGTGCCACTTTCGACTTTGATTTGAATTGCCACAAGGCTTTCGAATTACTAAAAAATGCAATGACTTCTGCACCACTTCTTTCTCACTACAATCCCGAACGATATTCACGTCTAGAAACTGATGCGTCCGATGGAGTGGTTGCAGCGGTGCTGTCACAGAAGGACAAACAGGACAATTGGCACCCAGTAGCTTTTTTTTCCAAGGCAATGCAGCCAGCAGAGTTGAACTATGAAGTGCATGACAAAGAGATGCTAGCAATAATTCGTGGCTTGGAAAATTGGAGGGCTGAGCTACAAGGATCCCCACATAAAATAGAAATTGTTACTGACCATAGAGCATTAGAATACTTCATGACATCGAAAAACCTCACTGCCAGACAAGCAAGATGGTCTGAAATACTTTCTCAATTCTTCTTCCAGATTATGTATTGATCAGGTCGTCAAAATGCTTCTGCAGACGCCCTATCTAGACGAGCGCAAGACACGGACATTCAAGATGAAATCAAAAGAGAGATTTGATACAAACCTTTAATACAGAACCAGGATTTGTCAGAAGAAGTTGTTAAAGATCTAAACATTTGTTTCCTGGAGTCATTCAAGGTTATCGATGCTGTCCTCGCCGCTAATAGATCTCATGAAAGTCTACACAACCTCCGCCAAAAAGTAGACACTAATGAACGTCTATCTATGGACGATGGCATACTTTTCTTCAAAGATAGATTAGTAGTTCCAATGGTGGATAACATTCGCCCGGAATTAATTCAACAGGTTCATGATCAATTGTCTAATGCTCATGCAGGTCGCAATAAAACTTACCAAGAATTAATATCAAGATATTTCTGGAATGGTATGCGCAAAGATGTAGAACGTTACTGTCGCAATTGCCATCTGTGTTGTACTAACCATGCAGCTCGAGATAAAACTCCTGGCCTGTTACACCCACTGCCCGTTCCCGATCGACCTTGGCAACATATTTGTGTGGATTATATGGATATGCCTAGGGATAAAAAAGGCTTTGATAAAGTTGTGGTATTTATTGATCGATTTTCGAAAGTCTCAGTTACTCTACCTTGTAAGAAGGATGTTACAGGGCGCGACACTGCTGAATTGTATTTTACTTATGTCTATCGCTACTATGACCTCCCGGACTCTATTGTCTCTGACAGAGGTGCCCAGTTCATCTCGGCTTTCTGGAAATACGTAATGGATCTTTTAGGGGTAGAATTGAGATTGTCAACTGCCTACTCTCCACAGACAGATGGGCAAACAGAAATCATGAATCAGTATATTACCCACCGCTTACGACCTTTTATTCACTATTATCAGGATAATTGGTCTGATCTCTTACCAGCTATGGACAATGCCCAATTAACACTTCCTCATGACTCTATCGGAATGTCCCCTTTTGAACTGTCTCGTGGCTACACGCCTAGAAAATCATACGACTGGAAAAAACCAGTAGCTCCAAAAAACCCAAGGGAAATCCTTGCCCTGAAGGATGCAAAGGCTTTTGCAGCTAAGTTACAAGAGACATGGAAGGTCGGACCACGAATTATGCGCCAAAGCCAAGCAAGGATGACAGTACAAGCAAACAAGCATCGACGTGAACCTGATTTTGACGTTAACAACAGGGTATACTTATCATCAAAAAATGTGCGGCTACATCAATCAAACACAAAGCTGTCACCCAAATTTTTAGGACCTTTCAAAATTTTGTCAAAACAGGGTTATTCATATAAATGAGACATCCCAAAACAATGGTCAAACCACAATGTTTTCCATGCTCGATATCTAAGAAAAGCTGCCGATGATCCTTTACCAGGACAAATACTTCCTCAACCTGATCCGGTAAATATTGTGGGTGATGAGGAATGGGAAGTCAATAAAATCCTGCATGTGAAACTTCTGAGGAATAAGTTAAAATATTGTGTCAAATGGCTTGGTTAGGATGACGACCCACAATACTACCCGGCCTCAAATTTCAAGACTGCGCCAAATAAATTGATGGAATTTCACTTGGAACATCAAGATAAACCAGGCCCACCCAAATACTTATTAGAATGGTTGAATGCATGGAAACTGGGCATCGATAACTATAATGAGCTAGATGATGACTCACCAATGTCCACCAGCTTGAGGACAAGCTTTTTTCAGAGGGGGGGTGATGTGACGGTTCCACCCTAGATCATTAGATAGAGTTGTTATATCCACATTACATTCACTTCACATAAGATATTGCTAGAGTCCTTAGTTTGCAGTGCACAGACCAGCGCAGATAATGTAGAGTTGTAGATCTCTAGATACTTTCCTTTCCCTTTTACTCTTTAGTTTAGAATCTTTTGAATATAGTCTTTATCCATTTCGACTTTGTCATTTGTCAACCTGTGATCTCCTACGGCTCTCACAACCTGCTTGTTAGACCATGATCCTCAAAAAGCACAGCAATGTGAGCATGAAAAGAAGTGGCAATAGTGGCGAGCTCTGAGGTACTCCACATTTCAGTATCTTCTCTTCTGTGATTCCACCGTGGTATCTGACCTGTACTTTTTGTTGGCAAAGAAATGTCTGAATAAGCAGGCACAGGGATCGTGGTCAGCCAAGTTCTAGAAGGCATTTGAGTAGTCTGCTGTTGAGGACTGCATCAAATGCACCTTCAATTTCGAGTGTGACCATAGCCACACAATTACCACTTCTCATGGCTGCCTCAGCATTGTGGATTATGGAGGATGCAAGGTCGACTGCAGACCGTCTTGGAACAGAGCCAAATAATTGAGGGTGAACAAATTGGTGACTTATTGTCAGCTAAGTCATTCTCTTACCAACTAGACGTTTGAGTCCTTTGCCTAAACTTAACAGCAGCGAGATCGGTTGCCAGCCCTTGGCGGTGGACAGAATTTGTCCCGGTTTGGGAAGAAGCACAACCTTAACTACCCTGAAAGCTGTGGGAAAGTAGCCCATATTTAGACAGGCCTTGTAGAGATCCTTGACCAGAGGTCTTAGATAGGATCAACAGGCTTTAAGTAACCATACCATTATCTTGTCTGCTCGCGGTACCGTATCTTTGACAGATATAGTGGCATTTGTCACATCTTCCAGTGAAATTTCCGTATCTCATGGAATATGCTCCTCCTGTCCATTCTCCCAGATAGAAATGTCGTTCTCGCCGCTAAACCTAGCTAAGAGAATTTCTCGTAGCACACTAGCTCGCTCTCGCGGGTCAGATAGCCACCGGTTTTTGTCAATCTGTAGAGGGGGTTCAGCTACTGGTCAGGTCTTAGCCCATCTCATAAGCTTGAATACCTGTGTGTCAGTAGTAACTTCCTCCACTTCCCTCTAACAGAACTCTCGCTTGGCTCATCTCACCACGGCTCGAAAGCTTTTCCGTGCCTGCTTTTCAATTTCGGATTGTCTTTTGCCGCCTTATAATCCAGCCATTTCATGCAATATTCATCGCTCCATCAGGGCACGATTTTTCCGTTTTCGATGGCTGGGACTTTGCCCGCAATCTTCACCACATCTTCAATTGCTTGAAGGAGGTCATTGGTGAATTTTTCGATGTTCATGACACTATGAAGAGGGCCAGGTTTGGTCCAGTGGTTGACAAATCAACTGAACATCTTAAGATTGGCATCTTTGACCCAAATATTCCTTACAATTGCAGAGAGATCTGACCCTTTGGGATTCATTACGGTACCCTCGATGGTCGAGTGATCTGAGGTATAGTGGTAATGTGTGGAGACTCATGCTATTGCGCCTGTGTTGCTCCAGGATAAGTCCAGCATGTTACCGTCCCTGTATGTTGGCTCTTTGACATTGCTGACTAGATCAATGTTGTGAGCTGATGCCCATTCCATAATCTGGTTACCATTGCCCTACTGATTTGTTGTTAGCGGCTGCCAATGCTGTGACTCAGAGCTGAAATTGCCTCCAACAACCACTGGTCCTCTAACTTCCCACTGGAGTAGGTGCTCCAAGGTTCCACTAATGCCTGGGGCATGATACACGTTGACAAAGGTTAGCCCGCCCATTTTTACAAAATAGTAGTTAGAGGTCAGGCCTGATGAGAGTGGAAACATTTGAGTCGCATGATTACCTTTGCGCATGAAAGTAATTGTGCAGGACCGGATGTCTGATCCTCCAAATAGTTTATGGCTATTGTAGCCAGGCTGACTTTTTGTGATTAAACCCCACTCATTCTTTCTTGTCCATGGCTCCTGAACCATAACTACATGTGTGTTACTGGTTTACCCGCTTGTCAGATTGGAGAAAAGACGTACGGACTGAAGCGTAACTGTAGTGGAATAGAGGTTAGATAGACTGCGAGAGATGATTGAAGGTTTACTTGAGATCACATAGATAAACTAAAGAGTTAAATTTGGTAGTATAATTATCTAGAGAGACTAAAGGTTCGAGCAAATACTGGTGTTGACCAATGATACTAAAGGCGACCAGAGATGATCTGAAGGTGTTGGGTATGACAGAAAACAAAGCGTGAAGAACTCTGAAGCTACAGACCAAGCCGACCTACATATACTGGCTTCCTTCCACTAGCTCATCATAACATAGACATTAACCAAATATCAACATGATCCCATATGTAAAGGATTATACTGTTGTCATAACAGCATGGGAAGAAGGGTAAAATTATATGGTGAAGGGAAGATCAGAAGGATTGGAAGGATCGGAAGAGGAATCCTTACACCGCTATTGGTTGTCTGGGCTGACCTGCGTGCCCAGCCTTGCATATAATGAAGACTAGGCAAAAATGCTGGGCCTTTTGCACAGAACAGGGTCTTTGGATAATGCTTATGTAAGGTGATTATCAGGGCACACTTTATGCTCGCACAATCCAGTGTAGTTATCTCTACCATAGAAGAATATTAATTATTTTATGGTATAGTTTACGTGCGCTGACTGTCTGCTTTAACTGTTCACAATGTGTACCGGCATCTCATGCCTGCTGCAATGCTATATCCATGTTTTTCCAGCCCCTTCTGACATTCACTTGATGAAAGCGGAGGGTGTTATATTTATCTTATGGCGCTTTTGTTGAGGGGTTTCCTAACATTACCACAACATTGTTGAGTCCTAGGTAATGATGATTTCAACTGATTTACTCTTTCTTTCTGAGTACGCTAGAGCAGTGTGATAATCACAATGTCCACGTTCTCTGATGATGTGAATTTCTGCAGGGGTACGGGGCAGAATTATCCTGTTTTGTTGTCTTGGCTGGACCATGTAGCTACCCTCACTTGAGTGGTGAAGTCCTGCGCAATTTGAGCACTTTGACGCTTTGGCCTGGCACTCTGATGCCTCATGGGTTCCCCCAAATCTCCCACATTGTTGGCTCCGGGTACAGGAATGCGTTGTGTGGAATCCCCAGCAACATTGGCATTGCTCGATTGGTTGTTGGCCTGAAAAGGGGATTGCTGGCCCGCTCTTGTCAAAGAGACGAAACTTTGTGTTTGCTGGTTTCTGTTGGAAATGAATGATCCAGCTTGATGAGTATTGGCCAAGTTTTGATTCTGTGGGCCGTACCTGGATTGGTGTGGCGCCGCATACAGCCTGGCACTTGTTCTTCACCATATTGTTGGTAACTGGGATTCTACCTTCAAGCGTCCTGATGTACAATTGCACATGAGGTACAATCAATGATGTCCATTTAGATGCTGCCTCAATCATAGTATTATCTTCCTGTAGGGAGAATCCTCATGATTATATCTCTCAATGCATCTGATGCGCATTCGAGAGCAATCCCTGACCTGATTGGGTACATTGAGGTGATAGCTGATGCTGCTATCCCAGCCTTGTTGGTTATGATTTTTTTGATTGTAACTGGCAAGAGCTTGTGCCAGTTACAATCACTCCCCAATCAAAGGAATAGGCGTTTGTCCTCTTTGTCACAGTTTCAGTACAAGGTGCATGAGCGATCTTGTAGGTACAGTATATTTATTATAATTCTCTGAGGAGAGGATTCCTGAAGCTAAAGACTACATATATATACCGTGTGTCACGGACCGAGGGCTTATTCTGAATCAATAGGAACCCTGTACAAAGATATGTGTGGTATTCTGTTCTAATCTGTTCTGTTCTGTTCTATTCTGTTCTATTCTGTTCTATTCTGTTCTATTCTGTTCTATTCTGTTCTATTCTGTTCTATTCTGTTCTATTCTGTTCTATTCTGTTCTATTCTGTTCTATTCTGTTCTATTCTGTTCTATTCTGTTCTATTCTGTTCTATTCTGTTCTATTCTGTTCTATTCTGTTCTATTCTGTTCTATTCTGTTCTATTCTGTTCTATTCTGTTCTATTCTGTTCTATTCTGTTCTATTCTGTTCTATTCTGTTCTATTCTGTTCTATTCTGTTCTATTCTGTACTTGTCTAGACTATTCTACTCTGTATGAGAGTATACTGGAAAGTTCAAGAACAATAGAAAGGAATAAATAATGGGCAATTTGGATAACTTTAGTTGGGCAGATTATGGTCTTGTACTTTAGGAACCTTATTGATAATCTTGAATATCTTGTACCTCAACCTATTGAACACCTGAACTCTTGATATTTTGACACCAGACATCTTGACTTCTCGACTCATCAAGTCCTGAACACCCATTGACCTCTTGAACTATTGACCTCACAAACTGCCGACCTTCTGAACGATCCAATTATTGACACTGTGACGGTTCCACCCTAGATCATTAGATAGAGTTGTTATATCCACATTACATTCACTTCACATAAGATATTGCTAGAGTCCTTTGTTTGTAGTGCACAGACCAGCGCAGATAATGTAGAGTTGTAGATATCTAGATACTTTCCCTTCCCTTTTACTCTTTAGTTTAGAATCTTTTGAATATAGTCTTTATCCATTTCGACTTTGTCATTTGTCAACCTGTGATCCCCTATGGCTCACACATATACATTCTGAACTATTGCATTTCGAGAAGATTATCCCTGTAACCTGAATGACTGAGACTATTTGACAACTACCTAGAAGGTTCTCAGTACACCTGTCATCCTCATGAACCTTCAGTATGTTTCCAGAAGGTTCAATGAGAATACTCTAAGCTCTGTGGCTTCCGAGACCTCTCCCAAATATTCGCTTTGTGTCATTGCCTACGCTAGCCAGCTGTCAGGCGCGTTAGCTAGATCAGAGGACACGGGTCGGAACGGGTCTGAACGGGTCGTAGTCGGAACAGATATACTTGGGACAGGATGTAATCAGAACAGGATGTGATTGGAACGGGACGAAGGCGAGACAAGACGGAGGCAGAACAGGACGGGGTTGGGATATAAGTTAAAGCTATAATTGGATCAATCTAAAGCCTAGAATAATTACAAGACAAAAAGCTACAGAACAAATCCAGTCCTAGACATTCCTTAAGTACTCAAGACCGGCTACTACAATCAGGGGTATGATAGTCTACAGCAATAACATAGAAACTGATTACTATGTTGATTAGTAACTGTTGCTATCACAACATTGTAACCATTGTAATGCATTGACTATGTTACTAGGGAAGCTCCTGACTTGGATGACCAGATTAACATAGCATCTCAGTATTATCCTAGGGCACAATGGTAGTAACAAGCAGGCCGTTTTGCTCGTGGGAAACCCGGTCTGTGACACCAGCGTAGGCTACAGGAATCCTTCGGCTCAACAGCTGTTACACTCTTTTGGGGTTGTCTATAGGTTCAGGTGGCTTGATGGAGCAGGCGTTTGCAGAGCTTGCAGGCTAGGCAGTGTTGGTAGTTTGGCCACTTTGTGGGCTACTGTCACCCAGGGCGAGCTGATGTCTTGAGGCTTTGAGGGAAGGGCGTGGCTGTGATCCTCAACAGCTGTGATATTCCTAGGGGCGACTGATTTGGGAGTGCTTGCCATAGTGGAAGGTTTCTTACTTGGTAAGTTGGCTACTTCTGCCTGATCTACTGCAAAGGTAGTTATTACAGGCTTGATCTTCTCCATCAGCATTGCGACAACTGCCGCTGCTTGCTTCTCTCCTCTGCTCTTAGCCCAGGAGTCAATTAGTTCCAGAAATTCTTGAGCTATACCCAGTCTTTCTTTCCATTGTTGTTCTGCTTTTTGCATTGCATTCACAATGCCAAGCAGGCTTGAGTGAAGTTTCCCTCCTGGATTGGAGGGTGTTGTTGATAACAATGCAACAGCTGGGGCCATTGCATTGATTGGAGATTCTTGTAAAAATGGTAATGAGTAAAGCAATGTAGGATGAAAATATGATCTGTGATTATCTATGATGATCAATGATTGACGATTTTCATATGATATTATCAAATGATTTTTTAAAATTTTAATTAAATCAGGACCATCATACAATACCTTTAGAGTTGAAAACCATCCCCTTAATTTAGACTTTCACAGAATATCATTGGATAGTACCCCTCGCTTGCTTAGCTAGTTGACAAACTAGACATGGGCCTGCATGAATACCATTTCAATTAAGGCAATATGTACAGGGATCTAACCCCAGTCATTTTGCCAATTGTACAGCTACACCCCATAAGAGACTGTTTATAAACTTAATTTTGTAATGTGAGCAGATGCATATCTGTGCATAACCAGCTCTAGTAATATAGTTGTATGACATGAGGATTATGGAGTCAGGGGTCAAGGTCTGGGAGTTATGCAGGTGTTGGAAATGATCCGAGCGCGCAAATACATAGGGATGGCGCTCTCCCTGTTTGTACAAAGTAGAGAACCTTAGTGATTAGTTACAATACTAGATTGAGCCAATAACGTTTACATGGTAGCATTATTTAGTTGAAAATTCATTGACGATACACATACATAACTTCTGGCACGCCTCGCACTCAGCATTACAGTATAGTTATCTCACAGGATCACTTCGAAAGATTTGCAGTTGGCCTACTACTCATAAGTTGTCTCTCCGATTCTAGTACTCTGACGTAACGAGAGTATATACCAGGATGTCTTCATCAGCATTTGGATTATCAAAGGCTGACCGCGAAGTTATAGCTCAGGCCGGAGGTGCTGAGCAATCCGGAAACGTTGAAAGCCTATTTGGCCCAACAAAAGAAAATGCCGATCTTACAAAGGTAAGAGGACGCAGTGAAAGTATGAGACCGCCGCTGAAGCGGAATACTTTGTTTCGAGAATACGAAAACGATTCCATGTTACCACCCCCAAAAGTTGAATTCAAGGGGAAGGGCAAAATGAAGTCCACCGAGAGGACTGATGTTGAAAATATTGAATCAATCAACATGCCACCCGCACGAGGAAGTAGTGACTGGCTTGGTGTGGGATACGGAAAGTCTGCAGCTTCTGATTCTCGAGGGTTCGGCAGAAAAACCACACTTGACTGGAAGTCACTTGAGTGGAACCCCCATCACTCTATGTTCCTAAAAGGCATGTCTAATTGGGGATCCTATAAGTCTGCCATAACTTTACAACTGGAGAGTATAGGCTATGAAGTAGGAACTGAATTAACAACGATGGATGAATTGAAAATTGCAGCACTAATTCAGCGGACTTCAGAAGCAGATGTTTCAGCAATCGTTGACGGCATGAAGGTCGGAACAGCTATTCTTGATCTTTATGATTCCATTTATCGTCAATCAGGTGAGATTCAAGAAGATGCTTTGTACAGTGATCTATCAGATTTACGCTATGAAGGTGGTTGTCCCATTCTATTCGTCTCTAAGTTCAAGTCATTGGTCAGAGATTATCAGTCTGCTGGTGGACAATTAGGACCGAGACAACTTACATCTATTTTCAAAAACGCAGTTAAAACTAAAGCTAGAAGGTGGCACGAATTAACGTCAACGGTTGCTCGGTTTCAACCTTGGACTGCAGAAAAATTGATACAGGACTTCATCTCGCATCACCATCATCTTGTTGGCCAGATTCATGATTCGACTATTTCCAATAGTATCAACAGGAAAATTGGCACAGTTAACAACGCGCAAGATCACAGATATAAGCCCCGTCGACAAATAGCCCAGAAGTTCAAAGGAATTGGCCCTGATGGAAAATTTCGATGCTGGAACTGCAATGAAGAAGGTCACACTTCAAGAGAATGTCCCGAGAAAGACAAAGAATCCAATTCAAGGAAAGACTTTTCGAAAAGAACACCTAAAGGTCTAGGACCACCACCCGTTCTTGCGGCAGAATATTGTAAAGTCTCAGACGAGGAAATTGACTTTAATTCGCATGCCACCCAGGTTAATCAATATGCATTCGATAACTTGGTCAAATTTTACGATACAGAAATGGCACGACGTCGGAATCAAAACGTTAAAGACATTAATGATATTTGCGCCGAAGAAATAGTTGGTGAGATTCACCTTTCCCAACAGATTCTCAGTGCAAGTAGTAATAACGAAACAAAGAATAGGTGGCTGTTTGATACGGGGGCTGATATAGATGCTACAAACAATCGACGCAACCTCAAACCTGGTACGATTGTTGAATTAGGAGCCACTCAGTTTCCAATACAGACGGGAAATGGAGTAGTATATGCAGAGTGTGTGGGTGAGGCTTGGCTCTCGTTGAAAGGACCGAGATCTACGAAAACAACAATGAGTCTAAAATATGTTGTTTGCATCAAAGTATTCCCACTAAATATCATTAGTGGAGAACGGTTTTATCGAAGTGGCGGCCAACTTCAAGGTAACAAAATGATTGATCCCAACGGAAACACACTCACATATATCAATCCGGAACGGCGTGGATTTTTCCTCTGGCTTCATGATGAACATGAGCCCCTAAAAATTATGGCGCCCAAGAAAGTTGTCAGCCAGATATCAGAGCCTCCAGAAAATTCTCATTCATGTTCAAAAACTCCTGACCCTGCCGAAATCTGTCACCTGAAAACTTCTTTGAATTCCTGCTGGAGTAATGGTGTATTTAAAATGTCTGATGACGTTATGAGACGGTTAATACTATGGCATAGGAGGCTTTGCCACCCTAGCGCAGAAAGAATGCGATGGACAATTAAGAATACCATAGGTATAGAATTACAAATCTCTGACGTTGAATCACTCCCCTGTGAGGCGTGTGACATGGGGAAATCCCTTAAGTACACTACCAACGCTAGAAAATCACCAATGAAAAATGTGGGTGAAGGATGGCACTGTGACGTGGGAACCCTTAATCCTCTTAGTATGGAAGGTTATGGATACTTTTGCTTAACTACTGAGGACTTGTCTAGATACCGAATTTTCCGTGCTATGAAACAGAAAAGCGAAGCAGCCGTAGAACTAAAGAAGATCCTTTCCGAAGCCAATCATGAACTAAGCCATCATGGATTAAAGGTTAAGCAAGTGACCATAGATGGAGGAAGAGATTGGGGATTGACCACTTTTGAGAGCTTTGCGGCAGATCAAGGGATTGAGGTCATAGTATCTGCACCAAACAACCAGCATCAAAATGGTGTGTCAGAACGCGGGATTCGCTTCCTTCAGGACGCTGCTCGGTGTTGTGCTATCCAAATGAAAGTGCCATCGGTATTTTGGAATCGTATGCTTGAAATGACATGCTATACCCTTAATTGCACTTCACAATCTTCCACTAAAGACCATAAAACACCTTGGGAATTGTACTGGACTGTAATGGACCCAACTAAAGCTTCGACTGATATTAGCCATCTTTGGATTCCCGGGTCACTGTGCATAACTCATGTTGAATCATCGCACCGTGTCACTAGTGAGAAACTTGATGCGAATGGGACTAAAAGTGTTTTCCTTGGCTACAGGGGGCGCACAAATAAACTTGTCTGGCTGCTCGATGGAGGCCGATTTCTAGTGTCACCCAATGTCACAGCGTACGAAAGTGTTGGTCCTAATCATGGGTGGGCGCCAGACCCAAGGCAAATCGTCAGGTCATTACTGTCAAGGGTACTAGAGGTGTTCGCATTCCCAGGTTCATGAGTTCGATAATTCAAGGGTTCGACAGTTCAAGAGTTCGACATAAGATAATATTCAATAATTCTAAAGAGTTCCTAAAAATACAAGACCATAATCTACCGAACTAGAGTTATCCCAAAAACCCATTATATACTCCTCTCTATTGTTCTCGAAATTTCCAGTATACTCTGATACAGAATAGAATGGAGTAGTATAGAAAAGCATGGACAAGTACAGATCGGAACAGAACGAAGTAGAATAGAACAGAAAATAATAGAACAGATTAAGGTAGAATAGAACAGAATAGCACACATATCATCGTACATAGTTCCTATTGATTTAGAATAGGCCCTTGGTCCGTGACATTACCCTCCCCTTATCCGAGCCGAACTCCTGTGAGGCATTGTTCTTCGTTTTGGTTGTTTCTTAGCCTGTGGTTGTTTGTCACTAGGATATGGCTCGGAGGGATTCATTTCATGAAATTCTGTAACTAGTTCTTTAAAATTTTTGGCTTCAGAGGCTGGGATTGCCCAATCATCCTGTGGTCCGTAGCCTTTCCATCGTACGATATAATTCAATTCACCATCAATCCATTGTGTCCCAATGATTCTTTCAATTTCGTATTCACAATTATTATCTTCGGCCTCTAAATCTGGTCCTGGTTCCAAAATTTGTCCGGGTAGTGGATCATTAGCCACAGGAGACAGCAGGGAGACATGGAAAACAGGGTGGATTTTTGCAGAAGAGGGGAGTTCCAGCCTATATGCGTAGTTTCCGACAGACTCAATGATTTTAAATGGACCTCCTTTTTTAAAATCCAGTTTACGACAAGGTCGAAGTGATTTGATGTTCTTGTAATTTAACCACACCTTATCTCCTGGTCTAAAATCTCTCGCAGCGGTTCTACTTTTATTAGCTTGTTCTTCATGTTCTGCAGAGTGGAGTAGAATATTATCAATAATAAACTTGTCAATTTCCTTAAATTTCAATACTAGATCTTCAGCCTCACGCCGATCGAACTGAATTGAAGCTGGTCCTGGATTTCCGTGTAATGGTGCAGAAAGCTCACATCCTGAACGAGGGTTTAGACCGTAACACGCTAGAAACGGGGAAACGCCAGTGACCTGAGAGTCGTGATTGTTAAGCGCAAATTCAGCCGATGGAAGGAAGCGAACCCAATCATTTTGCGCGAAGTTAACATAAGCTCTTAGGTGTTGCTCGATTCGACTATTCATTCGTTCTGTTTGGCCGTCAGTTTGCGGATGGAATGCAGTCGACAGGCGGTGATCAATCTGCAATAGTTTGCACAGCCATTTCCAAAATTCAGCCGTAAATTGGCTGCCTCTGTCGGACACAATAGAGTCGGGTAGGCCATGCAGTCGGAAGCAGTCGCGGTAAAACATGTATGCAGTGTTCCTAGTGGTCAGGTCATTACAGGGTGTGATGTGTACTTGCTTAGTCATCCGGTCAACCACCACAAACATCGAATTAAACTCCACGCCAGACCAGTCTTTACTGACAGGTAAGTCTACCACAAAATCCATGGCTATATGTCTCCAACGTTCTCTAGCAATAGGAAGTGGACGCAGTAACCCTTGTGCTCCCTCGCGGGAGGCCTTAGATCTCGAACAGGTATGACAATTCCTAACAAATTTCTTTACTTGTTGTAACATACCATGCCAGAAAAAGTCTCGAGCTAACACAGCATAAGTCGCTGCTGCGCCTTGATGGCCCGCCGCTGGTGGCTCATGGTAGGACGTTATTAACTCTGTTGTTAAAAGATTATCGTCATTGCACTGTGGGACCACAATTCTCTCCCGATATCGAAGGATACCATCATTCCATGAGCACTCAGCAATAGTGAAATTACGAACTCGATGCTCGTTTCCATTTTCAATAGCATTAATAACTGCCAACAAGCTCTCATCTTGCCGTGTTGATTTCCGGATCCTTTCCACAAATGCCAATGTAGGTCCATTTTCTTCGGAATCAGATTCCGAGGTACTAGAAACTTCTACACGTTCTTCGACTTCGCCCATTAAGATATCCTGCACGTCTTTTTCCATCCCTGGCGATAAATTGTGTTGTTTTAGCAGACGTTGTTCGAGATATTTCTCTAGTGAGGGATCCGGGGATCCAGAGGGACGCGATAGTGCATCTGCCGGGGTATTTTGTGTACCTGGACGATAGCAAATCTTGAAGTTAAATCGAGAAAGGAACTCGCTCCAACGTGCCTGGCGTCTACTAAGTAGCCTTGACTTCATGAAATATTCTAGGGCCTTATGGTCTGTAACAACTTCCACAGGGTCAGAGGTTCCCTCTAACTCCGGCCTCCATTCTTCAAAAGCTTGTACAATGGCCAGAAGTTCTTTATCATATATTTCATAGTTAGACTCAGCTGGGCTCATTTTCTTCGAGAAGAACGCAACTGGTCTCCAATGTCCTGTATCATCCGGCTGAAGTAGTACCCCTCCCGTTCCACGATCCGATGCATCAGTTTCGAGGCGAGCTGGTTTATCCCAGTCGAAATGCCGTAGAACTACATCTTCCTTAAACTTCTTTTTCAACTCTAGAAACGAATTCTCCTGCTCCGGTCCCCACGAAAATGGTCTATCTTTCTTCATTAAATCTGTTAGAGGCATAACTATATTCCCAAATCCCCGGATAAATCGCCGATAAAAGTTTGCTAAGCCAATAAATCTAAAAATATCTTTTGTGCATTCCGGCCTCGACCAATTTTCAATTGCTTCAAGTTTAGTAGGGTCCATTTTTATGCCCTCTGTTGATATAACCAAACCGAGAAACTTGATAGACTGCATATGAAACTCACATTTCTTAATATCAATATGCAGACCAGCTTCCAGTAAACGTGCCAACACCTTTTTAACGTGAACCTGATGTTCCTCAAAGGTCTCACTAAATATTAAAACATCGTCAATGTAGGCAGTACAAAACTCATCGAGATAGCCTTTGAGCGTATCATTGATATAATTCTGAAATGAGCTAGGTGCATTTGCAAGTCCAAATGGCATCACTAGGTATTCATAAAGGCCCAACCTGGAACGAAAGGCAGTCAGGTATTCGTCGCCCTTGGCTATGCGCAAACGATTAAACGCTGAAATCACATCTAGTTTTGTAAAGAACTTGGCCTTTCCAAGCAGTGTCAAAGTTTCATTAATTCTCGGAATGGGATAGCGATTTTTAATAGTTATATCGTTAAGAGCCCGGTAGTCCACGCAAAAACGAAGCCCACCACCAGGTTTTTTGACAAAAAGTACTGGGGAAGATGCTGGAGATGAGCTTGGCCTGATAAAACCTTTATCTAAATTTTCCTTGATGTATTTCCTTAAGACCTGTAGTTCTTCTCGAGACATTCCATACAGTGGCCCCCAGGGGGGTTCGGAACCCGGCTTTAGTATAATCCGATGATCGCTCGGCCTAGATGGAGGAAGTTTGTCCGCGTCGTCTTTCGAAAATACTTTCAAATAACCATGGTATTCTTTTGGTAGCTTCTCAGCTGGATCAACTCGAGGTTTATCCCGTAAGGCCTCTCGAATATCTTCTAGAGTAATTGCTGATACAATTAGGTCTTCTTTGGCAACTAATTCTTCGAAATTTTGTGCGTCATAGGTTTCTGCTGTTCTCTCAACTCTATTCATTTCCTTGGTTTCGCGTCTCTGTGCAACAACAACAGGAGAAACTGCTTTGATGCAAACTGGAAGTGATGTGGAATGCTTGCGACAACAAGTTTGATTGAAGACAAGCGATTCTTCAAGCCAGTTTATCTCCGGATTGTGTTGCTGCAGCCACGGGAGTCCCAATACTATATCGAAATATGCTAGGGTTGTTACAAAAAGTACCATCGTCTCAGTGTGACCAGATATTTCAAGTTTAGTTTTGGCTACATGAGTGATTCGACCTGCAGAAGACTCAGATCCATCAAAAACTCGGAGGTAGCGCGGTCGCGTCAAGGGTACAAGATCAAGATTGTTCGTATGCGCAAACTTGGTATCCACAAATCCGTAAGCAGAGGCACCGCTGTCAAGAAGTGCAAGAGATTGGACTGGCTGAAAATATCTATTTCTGACCAAACATTCTAATGCAAAATGGCCAGTCTTTTCCCATGATTCCTTTCCAACAGCTACCGAGGATATTGACAAGATTTGGCTAGAACTCTGTGGGCGACTTACGAAAGAGCTCTTAAGTTTTCCCGGCCCATTCTCAATGGTGGGAATCTCAGCTGAGTGACTGTTTTTCTTCGAGCGCGCCCGTTCACAAGATTTCGCCAGGTGCCCTCCTTGACCGCAATAGAAACATAACCCAAGCCTTTGGCGTTGACATTTCTCTTCTTGAGTAAGGGGTCCTTGACTAGCAATTCTAGCGGCTGATGAGTTCATAGTATCTCCCAGGTTCTCACAACTTAAACGACGATTGGTGAGGGCAGCATACGGCGACGTTTTGGACTGAATTTTTCGCCACAAATTATTTCGCGCAGCCTCACTTTCATAAGACCGTTGGAAATTCTCAATATCTTGGAGCCTTGAAATCGCCTCATCAAAATCGAGTGAGTCAATGTTTCTTTCGTAAATTAACGCTTTCTTAAGTTCTAAATTCATATTATGGAGGACAAGATCTTTTAGCTGATTATATTCATAGCTTGTGTACCCAGCAATAGCGGCATCGCGGCGAATCTCAACAATCCAAGAAGCAAAAGACTTATTTTGTTGTTTGTTTGAGTATAATCTTGACTTGGCATTCCGAATTCGATTAGGATCGTCAAAGATCTTGGTCAAGGTCTCCATCATCACTTCACAAGTCGAAAACAAAATAACTCCATCTTTTATCCAGCTATGTATATGAGCTTGACAATCAGGGCTGAGTCGTGAGTAGACATAAACCATTTTAGATTGTTCAGAAGGGAAATGGTCGGCATTTGCATTAAGTTTCAAGAGTAATGATTCTTTCCAAGTGAAGAAGTCTTTCTTAAAGCCATAGAAAACTGTAGGGTGAGGAATTTTGCTAGATCTGAAGGGAGTCGAAAATAGGGCCGTCTTTAGAAGAGATGCAATATTTTTGTAATTATTTTTAGATACGATCCTCGAATCTTTCTTCAGAAACTCGATCTCTTTCCTAACAGCTTCCAGTTCGACTTCTGCTTTGTCTCTTAACCGATATAAATTCATTATTGCTCCATAAATTAATTCCGGATTGGAATCCACTCCATCAACAAATTGTTCAATAGTTTCAATATCTTCAAATTTCATGGGAAATTCGTCACCATATCCAGATGACGACATGTTTAGAGAGATTATGGTAATGTCAAGGGTACTAGAGGTGTTCGCATTCCCAGGTTCATGAGTTCGATAATTCAAGGGTTCGACAGTTCAAGAGTTCGACATAAGATAATATTCAATAATTCTAAAGAGTTCCTAAAAATACAAGACCATAATCTACCGAACTAGAGTTATCCCAAAAACCCATTATATACTCCTCTCTATTGTTCTCGAAATTTCCAGTATACTCTGATACAGAATAGAATGGAGTAGTATAGAAAAGCATGGACAAGTACAGATCGGAACAGAACGAAGTAGAATAGAACAGAAAATAATAGAACAGATTAAGGTAGAATAGAACAGAATAGCACACATATCATCGTACATAGTTCCTATTGATTTAGAATAGGCCCTTGGTCCGTGACAATTACCACGGGCAGTTCAAGATCGTCTAAAATGTAGAAAAATGGACTATGCCAGGAATGAGGATTATAACCGGTTGCCCGAATCTCCAATTCATCCTCTGCTTCCCAGAGGGCGTGGACGCCCGAAGCGGACCATTCAAAGACCATATGAAGAACAACAGTTGTTGGTTTTAAATGCGCCATTAGAAGTCGACTTTGATCTGTCCATGATATTAAGTCAAGAGGGCGAAAGCAATAATGCTGGGGCTCCCCTTCATGAAGACGAAAACAGTGATTTGACGACCACAAAAGACCATGAAATGAGTATCCACTTGGAAATCTACAGGTCCATTGACAAATCACTGTATAGCCTTCAAGATGGTGGGGACCATTTGTTCCGGATGGCAGTGAATTCAGCAAATATCTCCCGATACTTTCAAGCGCCATCTCCAGATGAACCTAGCCTTAAAGTCGCGATGAAAGGGCCTGAAAGGAATGAGTGGCTCAACGCCATGTTCAAAGAAATCGAAGAATGTCTTAATAGGGGTACTTTCCACTTTGTTCCTAGGCTACCAGCAGAACACAGAGGGCACCTTGTGACGTCAAAGTGGGTTTTGAAGAAGAAATATAAATCTTCTGGTGAACTAGAGAAATATAAGGGTAGAATAGTTGCAAGAGGCTTCACCCAAACAAAAGGTATAGACTTTAACGAAACAATTGCAACAACAGCCAGGTCAGCAAGCTGGAGAATTCTAATGGCATTAGCAGCCCTGAACTCGTGGCATATCCTACAGGCAGACTTCATTTCCGCCTACCTCGCTGGTGAACTAAAAGAGTCCATATTTATGGAGCAGTTTCCATACTTAAACGAATTCTTTATTGAGAAGCCAGAGCTTGCAAAGAGACATGAGTACAGGCTAGATTCCATCATTGAACTGAAAAAACCGCTATATGGTCTCAAGCAATCTGGAGCATGCTGGCAAGAAAAAGTTAGGAATATCATGTCAGATAAGGGCTTCTCTTCTTTGATCTCCGACAATGCTATTTACCGCAACAAAGATAGTGGAATAATTGTTGCATCCTATGTTGATGATTTTTTACTCATCGGACCAAAGAAAGTCGAGCTAGAATCATTGTCTGCTGCCCTAAACAAAGACGTCCCACTTCACGATCTTGGTGATGCGAATTGGTTTCTTGGTGTAAAGATAAGTAGGTCGTCCCCTACAGGGAGCGTACTGTTAGATCTAAGCCAGTACATTGAAAGGTCACTGGATGACCTCGGAGTAAAATCAGAAAGAAAGGTAGAGACGCCTCTATCAGTCGGATGTAAGGTAGACATGAAAAAGTACACTGGGAAAGCAACTAACTCCGAATTATTTAATTTTCAGCGCCTTGTTGGAAAATATAACTTTGCCTCCTGCATGCTGCGCTGCGATATCTCTCAAGCCACGTCACAGATGGCGCGATACATGTGTAATCCATCGCCCCAGCACTATCAACATATGTTAAGAGTTCCACAATACCTTTCTAGTCGTCCAAACATGGGTATTCTCTACGAGAGAAAACATCGGCATCTGATCGAATATGGATCTTACGGGCTACATTGTGCTGTAGACGCTAGTTTCGCTGACGACCATGACTCGGCAAAATCAACAACTGGTTACGTTATATTCATGGCAGGTAGTCCCGTAATCTGGAGATCAAAGCTACAGACCACAGTATCAACGCTAACTTGTGAAGCGGAGTATGCCGCTATATTTGAGGCAGTCAAAGATTGTGCTTGGGTCCGTAGCTTTCTCACGGAATTAGACCAGATGCCTCCAGGTCCAATACCTGTCCTAGAGGATAACACTGGTGCGATCAAATGGGTATCTAATGACGGTATGACATCTGGTCGACGACATGTACGGGTAGAGTATCACTACGCGTCACAGGAAGCTCGGGATAAGCACATCGAAGTACGACAAATAGCCTCGAAGGATAATCCTGCGGACGGGTTTACAAAACCATTGGATGCCGCATCATTTCATAGTTTCGTCAAGCATTTGGGACTCTACAATAAACAAAACTGATTTAGTAATAGAGCTGAGAGGGCGTGTGAGCAGATGCATATCTGTGCATAACCAGCTCTAGTAATATAGTTGTATGACATGAGGATTATGGAGTCAGGGGTCAAGGTCTGGGAGTTATGCAGGTGTTGGAAATGATCCGAGCGCGCAAATACATAGGGATGGCGCTCTCCCTGTTTGTACAAAGTAGAGAACCTTAGTGATTAGTTACAATACTAGATTGAGCCAATAACGTTTACATGTAATAATAAAATCTAGTGGCTGGTATTTACATCTAAGCGCATTAATACTAACCTCACAATTAAAAAATAAAAATAAATTATTCAATTGTCCTGATTTGGCGCCTTTTTGGCCCATGCAGGTGTTGACTTCAGTCAGATACAATGATGATATAGTTGTGATGAACATCATGCCTCAGATATCATTTGCAAGTCTCACTATGGCTGTGACAAGGCGGCTTTTTCTTCACCGCTGTCGAACTATGCCCTCCGTGAAACTCACCCAAGGGAAACCTCTCAAAAAACCTTGGGTTATCCAGACATGCCACCATCATCAATGTAGCTTACTTCAGTAAGGTGAGGTCTGCTGGAGTCGAACCAGCGATCTTCTGTCTCAGGTGGGATAGATGTTCAGGCTATCCAGACCCTACTTAGAAGACCGGCCCAGATGGTGTACCGCTACACCATCCGACCCAACCTCACAATTAATGGGAGATTAGTGACATGTATTCTACACATCCCTGTCTTTACCATAATTGGAAGCACCAATTTCAACAATTCTATCCCTGGCATCTGGCTTTGATTGTTCTGCTAATGAAATTCAGTGATTAAATCATGTCTTCACTGTAACAGTACCCCACAACTGTACCATATATAATTGAATACACAAGGATTCTTGCTCTGGTATAATACCTTTTTCAGACCATGTGGCCCAGCAGTCAAAGTATTCATTCCAGGCTGTCACATTCACATGATAGTCTTCTCATGATCAATCGGGCTGAGTTCTTCATCCCAAATTGCCTTGAAACTCCCAAGCCAAATTTATTTCATGCACCAACAAACACTAATTTTTCACCCTGAAAGTTCTGCATTACAATATGTTTGGTTGGAAATTTTAACAGTTGAAGGTATCAAGCAGGCTAAATTGGTACTGAGGTTTATAAAATCAATGTACTTAGTTTCATCTTGGTCCTTTTTATTTTAAATCATTTAATGTATATGCAGCTATAAAGCTATGAGACATGACTGGTGCTATGTAAGCATGTTGGATAACTTTTTTGACTTTAGAGACACTCATACTTTGGATTTCATTTGCAAATACCACTACAAGGCATGTTTGCTTACACAAACAGTCGACCCTCCTCAGCAAGTACTCACCAAAGGGATTTTCAAAACCTTTGATTATACAAACATGCCTTCGTCATCTATGTATACCAGCGCCGCGAGAAATGTAGTTTGGTTTTGCCGGATTTGAACCAGCAACCTACCGTCTTGAGTGGGATATATGTCCAAGCTATCCAGACTCTACTTGGAAGACTGACTAATTCAATGAACCACGGCAACATCCACCCATTTCAGTGTTTATAGTGTCGCCTGCACTCTCACAACCGAAGACATGGCACGCACAAAGCTTGGCTTGTAAAGAGTCCTTACTGAATTTTGCAATTTCACGCCTGTCAAGACTGTATCAATCCTCTGCATCACCTTATGAACTTGTCCTGATTCTTATCACGTCTATCCCAAAGAACTGTCTCCCAGAATTTTGCGCAATGCTTTGTTTCCTACCTTGGGTATAAATATCGTCGAGGGCGTGTATTAGTGACCAGCTGAGGCCAGAGAAATTCAACAAGGGGTGTGGTCGTTGGAATGAGCATGTATAGGTCGCACTCGTAGACTTGGTGTGACTTAGATAGGAATCAAACTCGTCGGGAGCGATAATTTTACATGGCGGAGTATTTGGATTATTACCACGTGAGCCAACTTCTTTGCTTTTGCAAAGTTTGACTAAACTTGGCTCTAGGAGAATATTTGTTGACCAGAATTTCCTTCTGTTTGGCTTAGATGTTGGTGAATTTGCAAGGTGGTGTTCACTTGAGTTGTGTATCGGATTTGGTGGAAAGCCGGGAAGGGAGACAGTAGTGACCGGAGGCCGAGTCAGCTTTGGGAACTCCAATGAAAGAGATGTAATGTCACCAGTTTCGGACATGGGGTCGGCATTGTCAAACCATTCAAAATTCAAGTAGTATAGACTAAGGACAAAGGGCGAGATCGGAGTTTGGGGGATGTGGTGTATGTACATAGAGATGAGATATATCTTGAGGAAGATGCACAAGAATTTCTTTTCTCAAACATCCTGACTGACAATATTTTACTCCCAGGTTCGAAGAAGACACCGGGTACAGGTGTTCAGTCTTACCATCCTCACATCGGTACTTAATTAAGTGAATCAGACCTACAAACTCACGACCAAGGAAACGATATTTCTGTAATATAAACTGCATTTTCAACTATCAATTCAAATGATTCTTTTTCTGAGATGTAAAATTGGATGTTTTCTATTTAGTCAGCATGAAGCTATATTTTTAAAGTTACTAGAATAAAGGTAATTCCGAGCGATGGATGTTTGTTTGAATTTTCGTATTCCACTCAACTAGAAACTAGAGATAAAGTACTTTCATGCAGACCCTTCGATTTACAAAGATCACCCTTGAAAGACTGACGCCAATCCTCATCTACAAACCCGAGACATACGCCATTTCCATTTTGTGTACATGTTATCTTATCTTGTGCTATTTAGTTTACTGATTCTAATTCCTCGTCATAATCATCAAAATTTTCGCTTGTTATGGCTACGTTGGTTTGTTCCTGGGCCATGTTCTTTGCATGGTTATCTTTAATAATTTGACCCCCACCCCTCCGTCCAAAAAAGTCTTCAGTGCGTATTCCGCGAACTTCATCTGAGTTAATTCCAGAAATCTTTTGACCCTTATCTGACTGCTCTTTAATAAATTCTCTGACGGGAACCATGGCTGCATCTCGGCAAGCTTCTTTTATATCGCTGCCTGACATGCCAGCCATGACTCTAGTCAGATAATCAAAATCGAATTCTTTCTCATCAGTTTTTATGCCTTTAAGAATCAGATTCAAGATTCGACCTCTCTGATTATTATTTGGTAGCGATACAGGAAATTTTTTGGGCATTCTTCTCAAGATGGCTTCGTCGATATCTTGTATACGATTTGTTGCACCAAGTATCATAATTCTGGCAGGAATGCCACATTCATTAGATGATGTTAAACCGTCCCACAATGTCATGAATCTACGGATGTTAGAGTTGCACTAGGTATTATGAAATAATTATTAGCTGCTCACTCTGCTTTAACCATCCCACTAGCTTCATGTTCACCACTTCTCCTTTGGCCAAGTACTGCATCAATCTCATCAATAAAGACAATTGTTGGTTGTAATTTTCTAGCTAGCGAGAATACAGCTCGAACTAGCTTGTTTGAGTCGCCGTACCATTTCTCCGTTAAGGTTGAGATGTGAAGGTTAATGAAACATGCTCCGCTTTCATGGGCCAACGCCTTTGCGAGCATAGTCTTCCCACAACCGGGTGGGCCATAGAGTAAAACACCTGATGGTGCTGAAAGTAACGATGAAGAACGGGTGTAAAGATGTGGCATGGTGAGAGGGTATATGACAGATTCTTTTAGTTCTTCGATGATGTCTTCGAGGCCCCCGATGTCTGTCTGAACTTTAGTTCCTTCTTGGAGTATACGTCAGAATGCTCACCGTCAAACCCGACTGAAATATCTCCAGGCGCGACAACTTCCATAGCAATTTGGCTCTCATACTGATCGAGATGAAAATCTTCTTTCCTAGCCTGCCGAGAAGATCCGGTCTCGGTGTGGTATTCATCATCCGACGAGTCATCTCTAATTCTATTTAATCTTCTCAAATTGTTCGTAGCTTTCAATCGTGCTTGTTCATGTTGTTCCTTTTCCGGATCGGTTCCTATGGGCAAGTTTGAAACAACGTTCTTCGCGATATAATACATGGATATGCTCTGAAAATATATAAGTATTAGTTTATGTTACTTCATAGAAATAATATCCAGAACACAGCTTACTGAGACCAAAATCAGTGCAAGATCTTGCAGCATACTATACTTTTTATTTTCCCCCATTTTTTGAGACTTATTAACTACCTGTTTTTGTTCGGCGTGGATAATTATGATACGTGAGAGTGGCTGGTGTATGACGGTGTGGCGCTAACAGGTGTTAGTTGGTGCTAACGCCTCCCACGCGGCATCAGTCAAGAGGAATTGCTACAAAAGAGAGATAACTAACCAATAACGCGATTCAATTCCAGGGAACCACATGAAATAAATTGGCGTATTCAATCGCAAATCTTTAAAATTTCCCACTGATTTTAGATCTGATCTAAACGTATAATTTTACAAATGCCGAAGCCGAGAAGGATACGCTCGACTCAAACAAGGTCGAATGATTTACAATCTGAATCTGTAGATGAAGAAGAGCGTGAATCCAAAAGGCTGAAAGATTCGGGCAAAGATAGTAATTTAGGGAGAAAAGTGCGTGAAAGATCGAAAGCTCCGACTACTATGGCTGCCACCCGAAGCTCTGTGATGCATACATCAAGTGATCAGCCCCCAAAAGAGATAAAGCCGCAAAAATCAACTAGAGCAACTAGTAAGCGTTTGGTAGCAACGGAAAAAAGGCGCGAACCCCTCCAAGTATCTACAGAAGAGGCTGATATTTTGGGACTACAATCTATTCAAACTACCGAAGATAATAGTATAATTGTAACCAAAAATGTGAAGACATTGAATGGCTCGAGAAAGAGACTTCAAACGGACTCAGTACCACAAAATACGATCAATAGCAGTTATCCAGACGATTATAAATCTGTATCACGCCAAGTACCCCGAAAAAGAGGTCGTTCAAAGAAAGAAACATCTTCCGATGAAGCTGCCGAGAAAGTTATACCAGAAACTCAACAGATTCAATCTGACATTGGTGAAGAGGTAGAAGATGATATTGATGCGACGAAGACCAACATAGATCTTAATTCAAATTCGCAACTGTCATGTTCTCTTACTTATCAAGAGGCTAACAAAAAGTTGCGAACAAAAAGTCCATCAGAGTCAGAAGATAATACTGAGCTGATTTCAGGGCAAGATTTCAGCCAGACATCAGATAAGTATCAAAAACTACTGCGAAAGTATAGAGAATTGAAAGAAACTGGAATAAAGGAGGCAGATAAAATATTTGACGCATTTAAGGATCATAGTAAAGAGAAAAGTAAAGGTAAATGTTCTGAGCTTCGACCTCGTGAAGTAATTGACTCGCAATAGTTACCCATGATTACATATCGAAGCTTAAGGATGAACTAGCCACTCAAGCAGTTTTAGCTGAAGAAATGAATAACCTACGAAACAAGATTTCTTCTGCAAATGAAGAGATCTCTTTGCTCCATGAAAAAAATAATCAGCTCGAGAAATCCCTAGCGGAAACACAGGTAGAGAACAAGATATTATCTACTAAATTGGCTGCAAATCGTAATTCAGCTCTATCTGGAAAGAATTATAGCTCTAATGTACCCGGAAGTGCGATCAAAGTTAACGGTGGTACACGAATAGTTGGGACCGCTGAGGCAGCTCAGACAGCTCAGTTGAAAGAAGATATGTACAGTGATTTGACTGGCCTCCTAATCAGAAGTGTCACGCGTGGTGCAGATGAAGATTACTTTGATTGTATTCAGACAGGACGGAACGGGAGTAAGTTTAGCATCTTGATAACCTCGAAATGGAATTTTACTCATCATATCATAGCGCTTCACTTCAAATTGGCGACTGGTAACGAAAAATCGGCTGAAAGCTATGAGCATATTCAGTGTAGTTACACTCCACTTCTTGACCCGAACCGTGACAAATCGCTCATGGAGTTATTACCTGACTATTTAGTTGACGAGATCAGCTTTCCTCGGCCCCATGCAGCAAAATTTTATGCAAGGGTAGTTAAAGTAATAACTGAGAAACCACTTTAGGCACAGATATGTATAAATTTTGAAAAGCGGGCATACGGAGTCTCTGGTGTCCGGTGTATAAGTCTACTTTTACTTTCTTCACTACTTATACAGATATTCCCTTCAGTCTTGAGATAGTACCTTTTTTGTGCAGCCGACTTCACAGGAAATAAAAATAGCCTAATTCTGTAATAAAATTACGCTACATAATCTGCGGAAAGTGGATATGGTGACTAATAGATTTGATCAAACGAATTTCGTTTTTTCCAACGCTAAATTACACAAAGGTTACACTTACTTTGCTATCTCAAAACCATTCTTGTTTAGTAAATGTCTCAATTTTCAGATGAGAAAAGAATAGAATAGAATTTTCATGAAGTCCCTATTAGGTCTTTGATTATGAAAGACTGTTAAAGCCTTCTTCACAGGTTTATATCTCAATGGTAAATATGGAAATTAATACAGTTATTGTTCTCTGATAGATACTGAGGACCAATCCCCATATCAAATAAAATTTTCAAATATCTATAAATGAATCTTAAATCGAGGGAGTAAGCGTCATGAAAATTGAAGAGAAGACCAAGATGGGTTTAAGTTTCATATACAGATGAGTGACCTGCTAAACTTTGTTACGGAAGCCTTCTACTTTACACATATATTTCTTTTCGCGGCTTCGATAATTCAGGTCCAGTAAAACAATCAGTATCGATGGATTTATATCGGAACTGGTTCCAAGTGTTGTAAGAATCTGAGTTCATAACTGCACACACCATCAGGGGATAACCGTGCACCAATTAAGTTAACCCCTTAGAATCTGATCTCTGTTGCCTCCTGATTGCTACACACTAACATCAATGTGTTCACTATAATAATGAAACCATTGTAGTTACTCTAGCTATCATAGACAATAACATATGGAGGAACAAGGGTTGGAATTCCTGTATATAGATAGGACCTTTTTACTCTTAGTATCCACCAATCCACATACACATCTATAATTCACTACCATTCAATCATCTTACTCTGTCCAAGTGATCTATTGAATTGTCCCATACCTATCAGTATTCTACTCACAAGGTGACGTCTCCCTATCCATCGCCCTCAGCCTTTCAATAGGTTATGAGCCCGGGTTCGCCGCTCAAACTGCACCGCTCATCATACTAAAGCACCAAAAGATATGCCTACCACAGTCACTATCAACGACATCAAGTCCGGCCACCCGACCCTTCTCGGAGCGTCCAACTTTCGCCGATGATACAAAACTTGTTACGTCTCTTTACGAGGTGCTGGACTATGGTCAATAGTCGATGATGGAGACAACAAAGAATTACGTCCCTCCCGAGTTAAATTTGAAGGTACGGAGACAATAGAAGACCTACAGTTTAACTATAACAAAAGAAACGATTCCGCACATGCTCTACTTGTCTCTGGAGTATCTGAAGACCTCCAAGACCTAGTCAGCTCTGTCGCGGATGAACGAGAATCAGCCCGTGTCGCAATGCGCCTGCTGAGGACAAAGTTCGATCATGAGACTACAACATCAACTTTAAACCTCTTCACCAACTTTCTCGATCTGGAGATGAATGACGGAGTTGACTTGTCCACTCATCTATCCAACTTTGATACATCCTTCCATCACATTGTATCAAGATGTGCCCAATCAAAACGGCCGGAATCCAAAGCGCTCAAAGATTTTCTATCAGTAGAGAAAGTCCGAACAATGTGCCTCTTTCGATCTCTCCCGCCTTCAATGGAAAACGTTGCCGACAATCTGTCAACCAAAGACGGTCTCAAGTACTCTGATATAAGTGCCCACTTGTCTGACCTTATCTCCAAGAAGACTTCGACAACTAATCCTCCATCCAAGGCATACTTTTCATCCAACAATATTGGTAAGGGAAAGGGAAAAGGAAAGAACAAAGGGATCAAAGAGTGCAGTTGGTGCAAGAAGAACGGATTTCCCTATAAAGGTCATGAACACAGGGAGTGTCAGAAACTCAAGGAAATGAAGGAATCCTCTAGAGGCCGAGCATCAGATAACATAAGGCCAAGTAACTATGTGAATGCTGTCAGTAATCTCCATTTAATGAACAATTACTGCGGTGCAAGTCACGTGGTCATCGAAAATGCCTTTGCTGCCTCAACCTCTCCAGCTCCTTCACACTGGATCCTTGACTCTGGATGCATAGCCCACATGACTTCATGTAAGGACCTTTTCTCTTCAATTCATAGACAAAAAGGAACTGTAACAATAGCCAGTGGTGTGAAAATCCCTGTCCTCAGCTGTGGAACTATACATCTCGACTTGCTTATTAGTTTTGATAAGAGACTCTCGGCAACACTCGACAATGTCTTATATGTTCCCGACTTAAAAAGTGGAAACTTGATATCTGAAAGTAAATTGGAAAGGAACAGATATAAAATTAATTCAAAAAATGGACAACGCCGTGTACTAAAAGATGGACAAGAATGGATGTATGCTGCATTGGACAACATGGGGCACTTTGTAATCAGGGAGTTTAGCAATTCTACTTTATTTACTTCTTACATGGACGCGCACTTGTGTTTTGGCCACCCAGGTCAAAATGCCATGCACCATCTTAAGGAGCAATATCCTGACCTGATACCCAAGAAACCAGACCACTTCCATTGCCCATCATATATTTTCTCCAAGTCCACCCATGTCTCCTCGAAAGCAAGAACCAGTCGATGAGAAAAGCCTTTGGACATAATCCACTCTGACCTCTCCAGAAAGTTTTCAGTAGATTCTCTTAGCAGAAAACAATACTATATTACTCTTATTGACGACTATCCTCGGAATGCTTGGGTCTCCTTTCTTAGAAATAAGAACAACACCTACTTAGCCATCAGAAATTTTGTCCATCAAATTAAGAATCAGTATGGGGTCACCATCAAGAAATTCTTCTCTGATAATGGGGGAGAATATGTTGATGGAAGAGTCAAGAACGTCCTAGGTGAATGTGGCATTGATCTCCTGAAATCTCCTGCATACAAACACGAATCAAACAGTGTTGCAGAACATTTCAACAGAACAGTTGTCACCAAAGCTCGAACCATGCTTCTTGACTTTCCCAAATTCCTCTTGGCAGAATCAATAGCCACTGCAGTCTACTTGTACAATCAAACACCTCACTGGACTTTTGAATATCAATCTCCACTTGAATTAGTAGATAAAACACCTCTACTGACAGTCTCACATCTCTATCACTTTGGCTGCAAGGTCTTCGATCATATCCCAGATGAATCCAGACCCAGTGGATCAAAATTGCAGCCAAGAGCCATGGAAGGATACTTCATAGGATATAAAAATTCGAGCAATATATTTCGAGTATATATCCCGAACAAACAGTCAATTCAAGTAACTCCACAAGTCCTTTTCCTGCCCAATAAAACAGGGGAAGCAACTCTCAGCTTACTTCAATCACAAATTGGAGATGAACATCCGGGCCACGCGCCACCCTATCCTACTCGAACTACCCCATGCGCAACATTCGATACTCCAACTCATCCCCAAACTCCTGATCCATCAAATTTCCCTGGATCCTTTGTTGACACTCCTGAAATACCACAGCTTCCACTACCAATGACACCACATGAACCCCTGTGTGAGCCAGAAGATCCTAGAGCGCCTCATCAGGATCACCGAAAACTCTTGATGAGAAGAGAAATTGCCATCAAGCCCTGACAAGAAGGGCTAGTCTCAGATAATTTGCAAGATAATTTGCATTATAATCCGAAAAGAGGAACTAGAGAATAAAGACAAGCTGATCCTGGCCCTGGAATTGTGCCAAATACACAACAGTATCAAGCGTACGCTGCCACTGCGGAACCTAGAACTTATCAGCAGGCTATTCAGGCAAATGATTCGGAACAGTGGAAAAATGCGATCACAGAGGAAATGGACGCCTTTCATTGAAATAATACTTGGGAAGTTGTGCCGATACCGAGAGATCAAAATGTAGTGGGGAGTAAATGGGTGTTTAAAATTAAGCACAAGGTTGACGGATCAATAGAGCAATACAAGGCTCGACTTGTTGCAAAAGGGTTTTCCCAACAACCTGATACCAATTATGATGACACTTACGCACCTGAAGCACGCTTTGACTCCCTCCGCCTCCTGCTTGCCTTGGCCACCCACAACAGATGGACTCCACGTCAGCTCGACGTTAAATCAGCATTCCTATACAGAAAATTAGACCGAGAGATATACATGCAGATCCCTGATGGGTACAGGACATCTGGAAAATGCTATCTCTTGCGTAAAAGTATTTATGGTTTGAAACAGTCTCCTCTTGTCTGGTATAGCACTCTATCTGCCGTACTACAAACAGATGGATTCACTTCAACCAATTTCGACCCGTGCGTCTTTGTTGATCTCAATAGGAAAACATATATTGCCATCTACCTCGACGATATACTGATGTTTGGCTCTGACAAAAAGATTTTAGACAACCTCAAGAAGACACTACATTCGAGATTTGAATGTACTGACCTTGGTACGGTTCACTTTATTCTTGGGATACAAGTTGAAATCACAGAAAAATACCTATTGCTATACCAACAGTCATACATACGAAAGGCTCTCGAACGATTCGGAATGGTCGATTGTCATCCGGTAGGCACCCCTCTCGACCCTGGAACACAGCTTCGAAACGGTACTCCCGAAGAAGAAATTGACGATCCTACCACCTATCAATCCATCGTTGGATCTTTGATGTATGCTTGCATTGCCACCCGACCAGACTTAGCGCATACCGTGACGCTACTCTCTCAATTCTCTTCATGTCCAAACAGCACGCACCTCGCAGCAGCTAAACGAGTACTCCGATACCTTAAAGGAACAGCTAATTGGAAACTACACTACCCTCGCAGAAATGATCTTACCCTTCACGGATTTACTGACTCCTCATATGGAAACTTCATTGATGACAGGAAATCTTGTGCTGGATACATATTTCGCCTAGGGGAAGCAAGCATTAGCTGGAGCTCCAAGAAACAAAAGACAATTGCCTTATCAACAACAGAATGTGACAGTCTTAAAGTGGCGTTTTATTCAAACTGAACTCAGAGCTAGATACAAATGAAAATCTTAAAGTAACAAGCAGAGACATGACAGAAAGCTGCCTATTTATTTACAAGACTATGATCTCGTTCCCTCATTTCATACCATTCTCAAAATAGATCATGACCTGCCCTCCGACAAACACCAGCATCTCCGTCTATTTTAATTTAGCTTCATTTTAATGTTAGCAATTTTAGTTATTAAAATAGTTCATGATGCCTGTGGCTTAGATGACTCACAACTAGTGGTCGAGTCGTCCTTTCTGCAATCTAAATTTGTCATTTAAGAATAGATTTGCATGAGCTGGGCCAAGGCCTTTACCTGGGTCTAAGAGTTGTGGAGGGGTTCATGACATGTTTGATGTTTAATATGGTTTAAGAGTTCATGCCTTATTTGTTAGGCAGCAGCCTAATGATAACCAGGTATGAGCCTGTGACACCCTGTTCATTCTTCGGCAGACTGTAAGATCTACTTAAAGTCAGAAATTGGATGAACTTCTGCCATCCCTTCTCACCTATCATTTCCCTGGCCCCAGATGGGACCGTTTTCTCATAGCTTCTCCAATGTAGCAAAGCAGGTCGGCACTCTGAAAAATGCCAGGGCCTTTTCTCTTGGCCGCAAACGCATTCCAGATCTTCATGTTTGGGGTTGAATTGTCTATGGTAGTCAGAGTAGTCCCCGTGTCCCGTTATTGTCTTAATAGGACGATGATACGCCCATCTCAGTAGAGCCAGTTCCAGTGGTAGTTTGCAGCGCATGAAGAGGTCTAGATCTTTATATTGATCTGGCTGATGCTTCTGCCACCACTCTTCCACGAGCTCTTGGCCGTGCTGTTAAACCCACATCCCTAATGCCGCAAAGGTTAGATTTTGATCATCTCTACTGGACAGAGCTGAGGTTTTTGACCCGTTATTCAGAGCTACCAAGACCAATTTGGCCAGCTTATTGGCCTCTTCATTGCCTCGGATTCTGTCAGGATTGCCTTCTGTATAATTTATATATGTGGAGATAACCAGAATCTAGTGTTCTATGATTCTGGTCTGGCCTTTTGGCCGAGTGGTTATGCAACTATCTCATGCATAATGTAGGATGGCGCCTTTTAGCCTGAATACCACCTCTTTGACCCTTGTCTCTGCCCTGCTGTCTACATGCTACTCTGACAGATTCACAAATGACCAGTATCCAGTTAATGTCCACACGCTTGCTGTGACTCAGCAATGAAAACTTGTCCATCACTGCCTGCAAGTGTTATAATGGAAGTTGTGTAGAGAAGCTTAAGCTGTTAGGCTTCTGTTAAATATCACCTAGTGAAGTGAGTTGGGAGATTGAAGAGCTTGAAAACTATAGTAGATAGTTGTTGATTAAACCCACTTAGTATCAGAGTGCTACTTAAACTAATTATTACAACTAAGCGAGGGACACAATTACTGGCTTATTGTGTATAATTGGGAGGCTGGTCAATGTATGAGTCATCATGAACCTGGCTAGAGAACTTATACCTTTCTACGTTCCATGTTAATGATACCCTTCATTACCATATAGCACCAATTTCAACAGCAGGGAGTTAGATCTTCCTCGGTCAAGAGTCCGGACAGCCACTTGGTTGTCGAGAAGAATGTAGATAGGTAAGCCTTCTGCAACCATTGCTATAGCTTCCAAGGCTTCCATGGCACTTACAACTTTCGCCTCGAATACCTCTGCTCCGGGAAGTGCACCGGAATCACTCACAGCTAGGTTTCCTCTTTGGTATACTACATATCCCCAAGCTGATTTTCTGGAACCCGATGGAGATCCATCAGAGAAAGCATAGACTCTCGGCGGAAGGGAAGCTAACCATCCTTTAATGCTTTTAGACCTAGCTTCTTTTTCTCGATTGCATAGAATTGATGCTGGGATGCCACATTGAAAGTACTGCTTTCCAGGATTTAATCTGTCGGGACTTGTTGGAAATTCACACCCTGTGTCATGGCCAGGCATCCTTGAAGAGATTTCAAAGAGAAGGTTCTCAGGAAAAGGAGATAGGAGAAGGTTTCCGAGAAGACTCTGACAGCTAGAGATGGAGGGGCTGGCGTCATGATCACATTTGCCATGGTATTAGTTGAGTCAAGTACTGTCTCGAGTTAGATATAAGGAAGCTGAAGCTGCCATATAGTAGTTCTCCAGCTTCTCAATCTTTCATTCTTTTGATCTTTGATCTGGAAATCTAGCACTTATATAGTATCATAATCTTAGATCCTCACAGTCTAATATCCTCAGTCTTTCATTTAGTATTTACATTATTCGTACTTGTGCTCACCCTGATCTATCAGCCTTGATCGCTGGCTCGGCAACTCGACTTCTTGACTGCGTGTCTCGACTATCCTGTAGTTCTCCGACCTTTGACCACCTGGCACCTCGCCAGTTGAATTAGATCTGAGTATCCTTCGTTAGCATCTACAATCCGAACAGTTATTAATAAATTACCTTCGGCAGACGGCGATCTCCAGTACCCCTAGCGCACGCCGTAACACCCTTTATGTTTGAAATTGTTGTAACTAAGTCAGCAACATGACTGCAGTAGACAAATAGCACATATTGTTGAAATAAACATGTTCAGGTCAAGTCTGCGTTGTCACGTGAAGTCAGGGTTGATCCTCTAAGCGAGGATCGCACTTTCAAGATATGTAATTGTAATTGTATTTTTTAATGTTATATAGCTCATGAGATATAAATCAATCTACTGCGTATAATTTTAATATGTTATGACCCCCAGTTTGCGTTTTGATTGAGATTTTTTTATTTTTCAGCGCTGAAACAAAGAGTAAGGACCAGTACTGTTGAAAGGAAGAATACACGCAATGGAGCGTGGTTATATCAAAAGCACAAATCTTTCGGAACTAAACAGAGACAGCCATGAGCAATGGTTTCGAAGGATAAAGTTACGATTAGAAGGCGAAGACATTTTCTACACAACAGAAATGTCACTGGAGACGTTTGCTGTTGAGAAGAAAGCTCAGTTCAAGAAAGAACAGGCTAAATTACTCTCACTACTTGCTGAACATCTCTCTGAGGAGGACCAAAGGCTAATCAATAATTTTGGCACTGCAGTAAACTCCTACCTCAGCAAAATCCAAAACTTTCAGTTTGATGAAATTGATGGAATAGAGTCAGCATGGGCCAAGTTGAAAGATCATCGGCAGAAACTGAGTACAGCAAACTCAGTAATGAAGCATACATATCCTGATGACGCTTTACTACTGGTACTCATGAGCAAACTGCCTGAGTCCTACCAATCCACAATTGATGGCTTACACCTTCAAGAAACCCTTTTGCCTGAAGATAAAATACATCGGCTCATGGAAAAGGAAGAAAGAATCAAGGAGAGTGCGAACCTTGCTTCTCGGCATCGTCGATCCCACAAGACACCACACTGCCGGCATTCTGATGTCTCAATGAAGGATGCCTCTAACACGCAAATTTCACCCTCCAAAATGTGTTACCTTTGCAAAGGCGAGAATTTTAAAAAACACTGCCCATATGTGGTTGATATCCAGAATTTTGCAGAAAGACCACAGCTAAAACATGAAAAAAAGTTACAAGTATTGAACCTAAAATTTATACAACTTCTGATAAAAATGGAAAGAGTCGGAGCAAACTCAAAAAGATATCGAGTCTCCTTGACATGCAAGATGTAGAATTACTCTCTGACACAGAAAAAAGTCCAGCTCTGGAAGATTTTCTCAAAACTGAAATGGTTCTTGATACCATTTGTTATGGCCAGGCATCCTTGAAGAGGTTTCAAGGAGAAGATTCTCAGGAATAGTGGATAGGAGAAGGTTTCCGAGCAAACTCTGACAGTTAGAGGTGGAGGGGCTGGCGTCATGACTATATTTGCCATAGTATTAGTTGAGTCAAGTACTGTCTCGAGTTAGATATAAGGAAGCTGGAGCTACCACATAGTAGTTCTCCAGCTTCTCAATCTTTCATTCTTTTGATCTTTGATCTCGAAATCTAGCACCTATATAATATCATACTTTTAGATCCTCACAGTCCGATATTCTCAGTCTTCAATTTCGTATTTACATACTCGTACTTGTGTTCACCCTGATCTATCAGCCTTGATCGCTGGCTCGGCAACTCGACTGCTTGACTTTGTGTCTCGACTCTCCTGTAGTTCTCCGACCTTTGACCACCTGGCACCTCGCCGGTTGGATTATATCTGAGTATCCTTCGTTAGCAATTATAATCTGAATAATTATTAGTACATTACCTTCGGCAGACGGCGATCTCCAGTATCCCTAGCGCACGCCGTAACACCATTCCTGGCTCGAATATACCTATAGCTGAACACCATTCATTGTCAAATAAACCTGAAACATGCAAAGAATTAATTCTACCACCAAGTCCAGATGAGATGCTAGGTATCAAAATACTATTCAATTTACCAGAAAACCTGACAAAAATTAGTAATACAGGTAGATACTTTTTAAGGAAAAGAAAGGAAACTGTCAATGACAACCATCAAAGAAATAAAATTAGAGCAAATATTGCAAAACTAATTGGCTTCAGTATTCCGAGTAGTCAAGGTAACAATACATATGCTCTTTTAGCTACGAATGATGAGACATTCCATGCTTATCAGAAGAGGCATATGGCTTATGTCTCAAGTAATTCCATTGGTATTAAAATTCCTAAACTTATAACAAGGCTGTAAACAATCCAATCAATGCCATAGAGTGGACTGCAGCAATAGATAAAGAGATTAAAGCTTTGACTTCAAATGGGACATGAATTTAGTGCATGCTTCCTAAAGACGCCAATATTGTTTCAACAAAATGGGTATTCACCATCAAAACCAATCCTGATGGAAGCCTCGAAAGATTTAAAGCTCCTTTTGTTGCAAGAGGATTTAGTCAAGAATATGGTGCGGATTATACAGAAATATTTGCCCCTACTGTGAGAATGGACAATATGAGGATTTTCTTTGCCCTAGTGGCCAAAAAAGATCTGTGTCACGGCGTAGAATAAGCACAAGTGAGAGTACAGCTTGTATAACTATATATTCAATCTATTGAGCGAATACTAAGACAAAGGAGAAAGAAAGAAAGTGTAATGATAATAGAATCGGCGAGCTTTTGTGTGTGCGCTCTCGCTTCCCAGGGTTCCGTGACCTTATCTTATCTCCTCCCACACATTGGTTCCTCACCCACCATACCTTCCTGGTCACCTGATATATGTAATGACATGGCAGAATGCCGTGCCGTTACATCACCCCCCCTTCAGTCCTCGATTGCTCCGAATCGGCTAGTGCTGGCGTCGACGCCGGCTGTCTTCTCCTTCGTGGGTCGTCATGTTGTCCTCGGAATGTTCTTCACTGAAAAGATCATGAGCCGCATCATCCAGCCAGATAGGTAGGCGCTTAGGTGGGCCTGGCAATGCAGGGTGATCTATGTGAAATTGTTCGAGCATTGCAGGTGCATTACGGAAATTTGCTGCAGGGTACCACTCTTCATCGGCGTCCCATCCTCTCCACTGAACCTTGTACTGTAGACGGTGGCAATATAAGCGAGCGTCAAGTATGCATTCGATTTCCCATTCTAACTCGCCATTAATTTCTTCAGCGGGTGGTTCTGGATTGGCTTGTCCGGGCAATGGGTTGTCGGGGTCTTTGCGCAAGCGGTCTGGCGAGAACACCGGATGAATTTTCCAGGATGCTGGCAATTGGACTTGGAAAGAATGTCCCTCCTTGGAAATTATTGGGTATGGTCCTACCATTGGGTTGTCCAATTTGTCTGAAGGTCTTGTGGTTCTCCACGCGCCTCGACGGATGTAAACCTTATCTCCCACGTCGAAATCTACCTCCCGTCGATGCTTATTTGCCTGAGTTTGCTGGCGCTCTTGCGCGTGTGCCATTTTTTCCCGGGCCCACTTGACCGCATTTTCCACTCGCTTAACCCAGGCTGCTGCCTCGTCGCGGTTCAATGATTCTCGCGCAGTCCGTGGTTTGACACGTTGGTTCCAATCAAACTCTAGACGTGGTTCGTAGCCGTAGTCAATCATAGATGGCGATAATCCTGTGGATTTGTTGGGCATGGCTGCTGCTGCTGCGTCTAAAGCGGGTAGCAATTCGGCCCAATCATCTTGGTGGAAACTAACAAATGGTCGCAGTCGTTGGTCCATGATTTGGTTAATGATTTCCGTTTGCCCGTCTGTTTGAGGATGTTCAACAGTGGATAATTTGAGTTTCACCCGCGCCAACTTGGATAGCTCGTCCATGAAATCCGATATAAATTGCGGGCCTCGATCGCTGGTTATTGTCTTGGGGCAGCCTCGGAAACGCCATACGTATCGGTAAAACAAGTCAGCAGCAGTTTTCGCGGTCGCGTTTTTGGTTGTGGGTATGGATATTGGTCGTTTCGACAACCGGTCTACTGCTACCCATATGTTATTGAATCCTCTCTTGTCCGGTACTCCTACTTCGTGGAAATCCATGGAGATATCATCCCATGTACGTTCGGGTATGGGCAACGGTTGCAGCAATCCTGGCGTCTTATCCGAGGATTGTGCGATCGCCTGCATACGTGGCAATTCTGCACGTATCTCTCGATGTCTCCACTACATTTGGGCCACCAGTATCGTGCACCAACCAACTTCCTCATCTTATTTCTTCCTGCATGAGCTGTCGATGTAGATTCATGGATCATACGTAACAACCGGACACGGAGGTTGTTTTTCATTGGGACCACTAATCGTCCTTTGTGTAGAAGCAAGCCATTTGGTTCCAAAGTATAAGGCATTTCCTTTTCTCTAGCTTGCTGGCGCAAGTCATCGAGTTCGAGATCTTCCCTGTTCGCCGAAAATATTTCGTCGAGCACATCCATTTCTACATTGATGGGAGCCAACATATTTTTACTGTGGCTTGGGACTGTGTTTTCTGGAGGGAATACAATTCTGGTGCGCTCTCGATCTTTAGCGGCTTTCTGCGTGGGAGTGAGTTCTTTTTTCCGAGACAATGCGTCAGCCAAAACATTCTCTTTTCCAGGCCGGTATTGCAATGTGAAATGGAATTGTGACAACGTTTCTGTCCAGCGGACCTGTCTATCATTGAGAAGCTGCTTCTGACCAAAGTACTCGAGAACGCGATGGTCCGTCAGTATTAAAAACGGATCCACAAGGCTGGTGAGTTCGCACGCCATTCCTTCAAACATTGAATAATAGCCAGAAGTTCCTTGTCATGTATCTCGTAATGTCTTTCTGGGTCGCTCAGTGTCTTCGAATGAAATGCAATTGGATGCCACACACCATCGTCGTGCAATTGGCTGAGCACTCCGCCTGTTGCCAAGTCTGAGCAATCTGTTTCCAAACGCGTCGGTCTCCTCTGCTCGAAATACAAAAGGATTGGCGGACTCACGAGCTTTTCTTTCAGAGAGAGAAAGGCCTCTTCTGCTTGCTCCGACCATTCGAACAGCTGTCCTTTCTGGGTAGCTGTGAGATTGTACAAGGGCTTGGCCATGCGCGAAAAGTTTTCGATAAAGTTCCGATAGTAGTTGCAGAATCCAAGGAACGACTGCACACCTGTTTTACTGCTGGGTCGTTCCCAAGAACGTATGCTTTCCAACTTTTTTGGATCGGGGAGAATACCAGTTGTGTTGACAATAAAACCTAAGAAGTTGACAGATTCTTGCGCAAAACGACATTTCTTGATGTCCACTTGTAGTCCTGCTTTGTCCAAGCGTTGTAGTACTTCCCGCACTTCAGCCGTGTGCTTCGAGGGATCTATAGAGTGAACCATCACATCATCCATGTAGGCGGCTGCGAATTTGGCTAGTAGATCGCTGAGGACAGCGTTGATGTATCTTTGGAATGTGGCAGGACCGCCGGTGAGACCAAAAGGCAATACTCGGTAGCGGAACTGTCCAAATCTGGTACGGAAGGTGGTCCAACGCTCGGAATCCGGATCCATACGAATGCGGTTAAAAGCGTGGATCACATCGAGAATGGTGAATTTCTTGGAGCCAGCTACTTTGGCCAATGTTTCTCCAATGAGTGGCAGAGGGTAACGATCCTTGCGTGTATGGTTGTTGAGTTTGCGGTAGTCGACGCAGAATCGGAGATCACCGTTCTTCTTTTTGACAAATAGAACCGGAGAATTGAAAGGAGAATCGCTGGGCTCGATGAATCCATTAGCCAGGTTCTCCTCGATGTACGCATGGACCGTATCCAGTTCTTTCTGATTCATCTTGTATAGCGGAGCTTGTTTCATTTCCGGCTCGCTGTCCAAGTGGATCTTGTGGTCGAATTCCCGATGTGGCGGCAGTTTGTTTGCTTCTCGTCTGGAGAACACGTGCGCCAAGTCATGGTATTCCGAGGGTAGTTGGTTTAACAATTCTTCCCTTTCTTCCTTTTCGGTGAGTTCAGCCAGCTCCGCCACGTCTTGTTCGTATTCTGCTGCTTGTATTCCTACAAACCAGCATTGGTCGTCCTTTTCTATCGCGTCAAAGTCGATTGCGGAAATTGTTGGCACATTAATCTCTTCTATCCCAGCTTTTCTCTTTCCTTTTCGTAGATTTCCCGTCGCTCTTGCAAAGTAGGTTTTGGTGGGTAATGCACTGTATGTGCTGCTTCGGTCTCTATAGTAGGGCGTCGGAGTATCTGTTTAGGTACAAATGGTGGATTTGTCGAAGGTTTCGAACTAGTAGTTGTGTTGATGTTCAAAGGAGGTATTTCAATCAGTCGATCACGACGTGTAGCATCCCATTGGTGGTCGTTACGATCTTCTGGCCACCACAATCTGTGAGTAGCGCAATCCGGAAGTATCTGATGGTATGCCAACCATTGTCTTCCCAAAATAACGTTGTTCCTGTTGCCTAATGTAGTGGCAAAGAATGGCATGCTAATTCGGTGGGAATCTATCGTGAGTGTCATGAGATAGGCGTGGCGTAGGGGTCGAGATGCTCCACCATCGAAGCCTCGGACAGCGAGTGGATGTTTAAGTGTATATCGCGTCATCTTGACTTTACTTTTACGATGCCAATCGCGCAATTGCTTACGATCAGCGAAGGCATATCATTTGCGCCGGTATCTACGAGAGCAGTGATTGGGAGTTGAGATTTATTTCTAGTTTCTATGGTACATTCCATAACCAGGGGCTTTCCGCCAAAACAACTTCTCCAAATCAATACCGCTCGCTTGATATCCATGCTGCTCTAGGGAGGCGACTTCTCCTAGAGCGAATTTTTCCCTCATCAGAATCTGTGAAGAGTTCTGATCCAGATATTCACCTTGCTCCTCTATTTTCTTTTCTTCGGATCTGTATCGACTTCGTTGATCTTCGCCGCGGACAGGCATCAGCGAAATGGCCTAACTTACCACACATCGAAACACGTACCAGAGGTTCGAACAGGCATAGGAGGTACACTGTGGCGAGGGAGAGGAATCTCTTTGGGCGGAGTAATAGGATTTTGATCTTTTCCTTTCGTTGCTCGTATCGCAATTGGGCGTTCGTAGTTCGCTGCAGCAGTACCAATTGGGGCTCAACCTTGAGACAATGTTTTGACATCTCGAAAGTGTTTCGATAGGTTGCACCGAGAATGGCACGCTGTAATTCGGGATTTATTTTCTCCCGGAGTTCATCCATCAGATCTTGGTCGCGAAGTTGTAATTCAGAAGCGTAGGTCAAGAACTTGGAGAAGACGCAGAGAAAGCATNTCTAACTCGCCATTAATTTCTTCAGCGGGTGTTCTGGATTGGCTTGTCCGGCAATGGTTGTCGGGGTCTTTGCGCAAGCGGTCTGGCGAGAACACCGGATGAATTTTCCAGGATGCTGGCAATTGGACTCGGAAAGAATGTCCCTCCTTGGAAATTATTGGGTATGGTCCTACCATTGGGTTGTCCAATTTGTCTGAAGGTCTTGTGGTTCTCCACGCGCCTCGACGGATGTAAACCTTATCTCCCACGTCGAAATCTACCTCCCTCGATGCTTATTTGCCTGAGTTTGCTGGCCTCTTGCGCGCGTGCCATTTTCCCGGCCCACTTGACCGCATTTTCCACTCGCTTGACCCAGGCTGCTGCCTCGTCGCGGTTCAATGATTCTCGCGCAGTCCGTGGTTTGACACGTTGGTTCCAATCAAACTCTAGACGTGGTTCGTAGCCGTAGTCAATCATCGATGGCGATAATCCTGTGGATTGTTGGCATGGCTGCTGCTGCGCGTCTAAAGCGGTAGCAATTCGGCCCAATCATCTTGGTGGAAACTAACAAATGGTCGCAGTCGTTGGTCCATGATTTGGTTAATGATTTCCGTTTGCCCGTCTGTTTGAGGATGTTCAACAGTGGATAATTTGAGTTTCACCCGCGCCAACTTGGATAGCTCGTCCATGAAATCCGATATAAATTGCGGGCCTCGATCGCTGGTTATTGTCTTGGGCAGCCTCGGAAACGCCCATACGTATCGGTAAAACAAGTCAGCAGCAGTTTTCGCGTCGCGTTTTTGGTTGTGGGTATGGATATTGGTCGTTTCGACAACCGGTCTACTGCTACCATATGTTATTGAATCCTCTCTTGTCCGGTACTCCTACTTCGTGGAAATCCATGGAGATATCATCCCATGTACGTTCGGGTATGGCAACGGTTGCAGCAATCCTGGCGTCTTATCCGAGGATTGTGCGATCGCCTGCATACGTGGCAATTCTGCACGTATCTCTCGATGTCTCCACTACATTTGGGCCACCAGTATCGTGCACCAACCAACTTCCTCATCTTTTTCTTCCTGCATGAGCTGTCGATGTAGATTCATGGATCATACGTAACAACCGGACACGGAGGTTGTTTTTCATTGGGACCACTAATCGTCCTTTGTGTAGAAGCAAGCCATTTGGTTCCAAAGTATAAGGCATTTCCTTTTCTCTAGCTTGCTGGCGCAAGTCATCGAGTTCGAGATCTTCCCTGTTCGCCGAAAATATTTCGTCGAGCACATCCATTTCTACATTGATGGGAGCCAACATATTTTTACTGTGGCTTGGGACTGTGTTTTCTGGAGGGAATACAATTCTGGTGCGCTCTCGATCTTTAGCGGCTTTCTGCGTGGAGTGAGTTCTTTTTTCCGAGACAATGCGTCAGCCAAAACATTCTCTTTTCCAGGCCGGTATTGCAATGTGAAATGGAATTGTGACAACGTTTCTGTCCAGCGGACCTGTCTATCATTGAGAAGCTGCTTCTGACCAAAGTACTCGAGAACGCGATGGTCCGTCAGTATTAAAAACGGATCCACAAGGCTGGTGAGTTCCGCACGCCATTCCTTCAAACATTGAATAATAGCCAGAAGTTCCTTGTCATGTATCTCGTAATGTCTTTCTGGGTCGCTCAGTGTCTTCGAATGAAATGCAATTGGATGCCACACACCATCGTCGTGCAATTGGCTGAGCACTCCGCCTGTTGCCAAGTCTGAGCAATCTGTTTCCAAACGCGTCGGTCTCCTCTGCTCGAAATACAAAAGGATTGGCGGACTCACGAGCTTTTCTTTCAGAGAGAGAAAGGCCTCTTCTGCTTGCTCCGACCATTCGAACAGCTGTCCTTTCTGGGTAGCTGTGAGATTGTACAAGGGCTTGGCCATGCGCGAAAAGTTTTCGATAAAGTTCCGATAGTAGTTGCAGAATCCAAGGAACGACTGCACACCTGTTTTACTGCTGGGTCGTTCCCAAGAACGTATGCTTTCCAACTTTTTTGGATCGGGGAGAATACCAGTTGTGTTGACAATAAAACCTAAGAAGTTGACAGATTCTTGCGCAAAACGACATTTCTTGATGTCCACTTGTAGTCCTGCTTTGTCCAAGCGTTGTAGTACTTCCCGCACTTCAGCCGTGTGCTTCGAGGGATCTATAGAGTGAACCATCACATCATCCATGTAGGCGGCTGCGAATTTGGCTAGTAGATCGCTGAGGACAGCGTTGATGTATCTTTGGAATGTGGCAGGACCGCCGGTGAGACCAAAAGGCAATACTCGGTAGCGGAACTGTCCAAATCTGGTACGGAAGGTGTCCAACGCTCGGAATCCGGATCCATACGAATGCGGTTAAAAGCGTGGATCACATCGAGAATGGTGAATTTCTTGGAGCCAGCTACTTTGGCCAATGTTTCTCCAATGAGTGGCAGAGGGTAACGATCCTTGCGTGTATGGTTGTTGAGTTTGCGGTAGTCGACGCAGAATCGGAGATCACCGTTCTTCTTTTTGACAAATAGAACCGGAGAATTGAAAGGAGAATTGCTGGGCTCGATAAATCCATTAGCCAGGTTCTCCTCGATGTACGCATGGACCGTATCCAGTTCTTTCTGATTCATCTTGTATAGCGGAGCTTGTTTCATTTCCGGCTCACTGTCCAAGTGGATCTTGTGGTCGAATTCCCGATGTGGCGGCAGTTTGTTTGCTTCTCGTCTGGAGAACACGTGCGCCAAGTCATGGTATTCCGAGGGTAGTTGGTTTAACAATTCTTCCCTTTCTTCCTTTTCGGTGAGTTCAGCCAGCTCCGCCACGTCTTGTTCGTATTCTGCTGCTTGTATTCCTACAAACCAGCATTGGTCGTCCTTTTCTATCGCGTCAAAGTCGATTGCGGAAATTGTTGGCACATTAATCTCTTCTATCCCCAGCTTTTCTCTTTCCTTTTCGTAGATTTCCCGTCGCTCTTGCAAAGTAGGTTTTGGTGGGTAATGCACTGTATGTGCTGCTTCGGTCTCTATAGTAGGGCGTCGGAGTATCTGTTTAGGTACAAATGGTGGATTTGTCGAAGGTTTCGAACTAGTAGTTGTGTTGATGTTCAAAGGAGGTATTTCAATCAGTCGATCACGACGTGTAGCATCCCATTGGTGGTCGTTACGATCTTCTGGCCACCACAATCTGTGAGTAGCGCAATCCGGAAGTATCTGATGGTATGCCAACCATTGTCTTCCCAAAATAACGTTGTTCCTGTTGCCTAATGTAGTGGCAAAGAATGGCATGCTAATTCGGTGGGAATCTATCGTGAGTGTCATGAGATAGGCGTGGCGTAGGGGTCGAGATGCTCCACCATCGAAGCCTCGGATAGCGAGTGGATGTTTAAGTGTATATTGCGTCATCTTGACTTTACTTTTACGATGCCAATCGCGCAATTGCTTACAATCAGCGAAGGCATATCAATTTGCGCCGGTATCTACGAGAGCAGTGATTGGGAGTTGAGATTTATTTCTAGTTTCTATGGTACATTCCATAACCAGGGGCTTTCCGCCAAACAACTTCTCCAAATCAATACCGCTCGCTTGATATCCATGCTGCTCTAGGGAGGCGACTTCTCCTAGAGCGAATTTTTTCCCTCATCAGAATCTGTGAAGAGTTCTGATCCAGATAATTCACCTTGCTCCTCTATTTTCTTTTCCTTTGGATCTGTATTGACTTCGTTGATCTTCGCCGCGGGACAGGCATCAGCGAAATGGCCTAACTTACCACATCGAAAGCACGTACCAGAGGTTCGAACAGGCATAGGAGGTACACTGTGGCGAGGGAGAGGAATCTCTTTGGGCGGAGTAATAGGAATTTTGATCTTTTCCTTTCGTTGCTCGTATCGCAATTGGGCGTTCGTAGTTCGCTGCAGCAGTACCAATTGGGGCTCAACCTTGAGACAATGTTTTGACATCTCGAAAGTGTTATAGAAGGTTGCACCGAGAATGGCACGCTGTAATTCGGGATTTATTTTCTCCCGGAGTTCATCCATCAGATCTTGGTCGCGAAGTTGTAATTCAGAAGCGTAGGTCAAGAACTTGGAGAAGAACGCAGAGAAAGCATCGTCCTTTTGGTAAAATTTCTTGAAATTGGCACGAGCTTCGGAACGCTTTTGCTCATCGGTTTTATCGTATGCTCCTCGTAGGATATCGACGATAGCTTCAGCTTCGGTGATGTAATTAACACTCTCTGGCTTGAGGTAAGGCTTCAGGAATTTTCGCGCGTCACCATCAACAAATCCCAGGAGGTATGAAATCTTGTGCCTTTCGTTGTTGAAGTACAATGCATCGCCTTCCAACTTGCTGTCCACGGCGAAGGCCCAATCTTCGATGGAAGGGTTGTCGGTACCTTTGAAAACCGGAGGATCAGTGATCTTTTGGCGATGCCGAGAACGAAACATAGACTTTTGGCGCTCGCTTTTGGTATCATATTTCTTCTTCTGCGATTCTGTTGCACCATCTTCCGATACGGACGTAGTAGCATCTTTTTTACACTCTGCATCCTTGAGGGAACTTTCTGCGTAAGCATCTTTCCAGCGGTTTGATTCAATGGCCCACTTTTGTGCAAGGCTCTCTGCTTCTTCCTTTTCCTTGTGTGCCTTTTCACAATATTCGCTAATAGCGTTGGATCGCTCGGCGAGTTCGACACACATAATTCTGAGTATATTTTCATTAGATTCTTTTGCTGTCTCACTTTTGTTTTCGGCAGCGCGCGCAGCAAGACGTTTCTCGTACTCATTTTTTAGCACTTCTTCGGTGACAAGCTTGTTCCATGGGAGTTCCGGCACAGTGTGGTGTTTCTCCTCATCTCCCGGTGCACAAGTTGCGAAGACCGATTTCTTGAAATCTCCTCTGGGCCAGCTCTCGTAATCCTCCGCTTCCGCTCTTTGCTTACCAACTCTAGAGGTGATGGGGGCCGACATACTGTTGAGTGCGATTTCTTGGCCGATTTTAGAGAGGGTGACAAGTGGTTTTTGACAACAGTGGGGGTTGGTTGTAAACAATTCTGTGGTGTATCTCCAATAATGAATAAAGCGATCTTGTAATCTATTCAAGGCTGATACTCTTGTCTCTTCCCTGAGGCGAATGGGTAATGACTGTCCGGATGGTGTGAGCTATTAGCTGTCCACGCCACCGAGTCTGCAATAAGTATTTTACCTCCCTACAGAGGTCGCGTTGAGTGGTTTCGGTGGTCTTAGTATTATGTCACGGCGTAGAATAAGCACAAGTGAGTGTACAGCTTGTATAACTATATATCCAATCTATTGAGCGAATACTAAGACAAAGAAGAAAGAAAGAAAGTGTAATGATAATAGAATCGGCGAGCTTTTGTGTGTGCGCTCTCGCTTCCCAGGGTTCCGTGACCTTATCTTATCTCCTCCCACACATTGGTTCCTCACCCACCATACCTTCCTGGTCACCTGATATATGTAATGACATGGCAGAATGCCGTGCCGTTACATCTTGTCTACGTTCCATCTTACGTATCTTGTTCATATCTTGACCCGTGACTTCTATCTTGAATACTCTCTCGCCCCGTAACACATGCTCGAGTGCCATTGATGTTTGTCCAGGCTAAGTTCAAAGTGTTACCAGCCTTGTGCGTGGGCTCCCCAATAATGAGACAGCATAGATGGTGTTGTTACGCCCATCTATCAATTTCTTCCCCTTGTCTGTGGATTTGCGTGGTGCTCGGTTGCCAGGCCCAGTATACAAAGTGAAATCCCCTGCTGTAACAGAGTTTGGCAGTGGATTCCAGTTAATGAGGAGCTCCACAGCATGTAGGTTATTGGGAGCCTTGTAGACGTTGAGGAACGTGATTCCATTGACCACGACCCAGCAATAATCTGCCGTAGGCTTGGCACAGTGAAAGACCTGTTCTGCATTTATTTCACTGCCATTTTTCGGAGTGTAGGTCACCGCCCTCGGCCTAGACTGATCCTCACCATGGGGAATATGACAATCATATCCCGGATGAGTTTTTGTTGATTTGCTCTGTTTTTTCCACAGAGTTTCCTGTACAAGCAATACATCGACTCCCAGCTCAAAAGCTCGGGCGAGTGAGATGTCCTGTGTTGGGCCTCCCCTTCCTACATTTATTGATGTTGGTTCACAGGTGAATGGCGTAGGGATAAAGTGCTTGTATTAAACGTTTACTTCCAAAAGTATTGATCAGTGCATCACGTGATATAATCAGGGCGCTAAGCTTCATTTTGTACTTTCGATATTAATGCTTGAGGAGGGATACAGAAGAGAGATATACAAAATATACCACTTGTTTTTTAGCACTTTTAAGGCATTAAACCAAGTGAACCCTGTTGTACCAACAATCGACATGTGTCACGGTTTCATAACAAAATGCATGGGCGATCTTGTAGGTACAGTATATTAATTATAATTCTCTAGAGAGAGAATTCTAACAGCTAGTGACTACAAATATATATAATCCAGAATACTCCTCCTTCCATAGGATTCCCTCTATGACCAGAATTGTTTGGATTCTTCAACAACTTCCTAGAAGATTCTGGATGACACCATTGATCTAATTGCCTGCGCTAGCTAGCGTAGGCTACAGGGATAATTAGGCTTAACAGCCGTTACAATCTCCCTTCTCTTCCTCAATGAGTAAATATTTTATTTAACTTTCTTATTTAATGCTTTTTTTTTTTTCGTCGTTCCCTCCGCGTTTTCTGGACATGAGGCTCGGCCTGGCCAACGTATCTACCTGAGTATATTTCTGAAGGGCCATCATTTGAAGTTATGGGACCATAGGTCTCTTCAAATATCTTTAAAGCTTCGGTGTCTGCCACGTATTCAATGGGCTCCCAAGTTGGTTCTGCCCAGCCAGTCCACTTAACTAGGGCTTGCCTGAAACTACCACGGCCACGTCTCACTGTTCTCGCTCGTATTATTGAGTCCACTCCAAATTCTTGCTCGCCCAGATTGTCAAGGATAGCGGGATTTTGTGCATCGTCCTGCTGCTGACTCGGAAAGGGATCCATACCCGCCCGCTTTACCAATTCAACATGAAAGCGGTTGTGGATGTTTCCAGGAACGTTCAACTCCACAGTCAAAGGATCCGGGACCGCGGTCACATCGTACTTTGCATGAATCCAGGCTAGCTTCTTGGAGAGCTGTGGTGTTTTCACGTTTCGGAGATCCAACCAAACCTTGTCGCCAACTTTATACTGATCTGGTTGTCTTCGGAAGCGATTTGCATTACCCTCGTTTCGTTGTTGAGCTGAAGCCATTGCTGCCTGTGCATAGTCTTGCGCGTCCTTTAACCTCTTAACATAGTCCTGAGCAGATAGTCGTCCTGGGTGTCGGGAACCATTCTCTAAGACAGGCGTAGGCTCTGCTAGAGGGTCCAAATCGTATCCATGCCGTAAGAAGAATGGGCTTAGTCCTCCAATCGCTGAACTTGGTCTTGAATTTAGTGCCAGTTGGGCTATAGGCAACAGTTCCATCCAATTATCTTGTGAGTAGCAGGTAAACGCTCGCAGGTACTTGTACAATTCCTGATTTGCTCTTTCACTTGCATTTGACTGAGGGTGGTACGCCGTGGTCAAGCGTTGAGTTATTCCTGTTAGCTCGCAGAAAGTTTGCCAAAAGGTTCCCACCCAGTCACTGCCTCTATCACTTGTCAAATATCGTGGAAAGCCAAAGTAACGATAATATCGGTCGACAAAAACTTTAGCGCTTGGTGCAGCCTCCATTGTCTTTGTACCAAATAGAAAAACGTCTTTAGATAGCCGATCTGTTATAACCATTATATTTGTACAATCTTGAGAAGGTGGCATATCAGTAATAAAATCAATTGTAAGCTCGCTTCCTATTCGGTCAGGAATTGGCAGTGATCGAAGAAACCCAGCCTTTGCCTCTCGCCATACTGTCGTACGACCACAGACATCACAATTCCGTATAAAACGACGGACCGATTCCCTCATCTTTGGCCAGAACCATCGCCTTAAAAGTATGCCTATCATTGTATCCTTGCCCGGGTGACCTGCTAGGTAGCTATCGTGTGTCTGCTGCATTATCGCCGTTCGGAGTGGCTCATAATCGGGAACCCAAATTCGATTTTCCCTTCCACGAAGAACGCTATCTGCAGCAACCGTACACTCTGCAATGTTAGCGGTTAATTTCTGAGCGATATTTGGTGGGAAACTTCTCTCTCCGTGCTGGACAGCATCTCGCGCTCGTCGCCAATCATTATCGTAAATGACTCCTTGATTCCATAATGCCTGAATCTCATCATTGTCAGATATTCTCGCTGTCGCTGCTGGGTCTGCTGCACCGAGTTGTGCATCGACAGGTAAAGCTTTGACAGTTGGTAACAGTTGCATAATTCTACCCGTGGTTCGTTCGTCATAAAGGCCATGGGGCTGATCCTGATCGCGTCTTGAGAGAGCATCCGGCCGTTCGCAAGCATTACCAGGTCGCCATTTTAGAGTGAAATTGAACTGATGTAGAACATCGTAATATCTGGTCTGCCGTTCATTGAGTAGTCGCTTGGTCATGAAATAGTCTAAGTTCTTGTGGTCGCTCAGAATTGTGAAAGGCTTTGCAACAGAGCGCAGTTCAGCTTTCCATTCTTGCAGGCACGTGATTATGGCCAGCATCTCTTTGTCGTGTATCGGATAATTTGCTTCCGCTCCGCTCAGTCGCTTGGAGTAGTAAGCCACCGGCCTCAGCCGGCCTTGCATATCAGCTTGAGACAAACATCCACCCAATGCATACCCAGAACAATCGGCTTCCACCACTGTGTCTCGCTCGGGATCCCATTGCGCTAACACCGGCTCAGTTGAAAAAATATGCTTTAGTTGTTCAAACGCCTCGTTCTCCTCAGGTCCCCATCTCCAAATTGAATCCTTCTTTGTCAATCTGGTCAGTGGTGCAGTTACCTCCGAAAATCTATCAACAAAGCATCGATAGAAATTTGCAAAGCCGAGAAACGATCGAACTCCTTTAACCGATGTAGGTGCCTTCCATTCTATGATGCTCTTGACCTTGTCAGGATCTACGGTCACCGAGTCTCCAGCTCTCACAATGTATCCCAGATACTTAACCTCTCGACATAGAAAATTGCATTTATCAATGTCCAAGTACAAACCAGCCTTCTCTAGCTTTCCCAAGATACTTTGAACCGTTCTCCAATGATCGGCCTCACTACCATTCGTGTATACTAGAACATCATCCATGTATGCTGTCGCATCAACATCAAGGTGTCCTCGTAGTTGCTCATTAATATAACGCTGGAATGTTGCAGGTGCATTTGCAAGACCAAATGGTGTAACAAGCCACTCAAAAAGACCATGGCGACATCTGAAGGCGGTCATCCATTCATCTCCCTCTCTGATTCTGATACGATGGAAAGCTGACTTCACATCTAGTTTCGTGAACCACCTAGCTTTTGAAAGTTGTCGCAAAGTTTCTTTAAATAATGGAAGGGGATACCTGTCTGGAAGAGTGACTGCATTCAGCCCGCGATAATCCACACAAAATCGTAGCCCTCCGTTTGGCTTTCTAGCAAAAAGTACTGGTGAGGCCGCCGGCGAGCTACTTGGTCTGATCCATCCCTTACCCAGAAGATCTGTCAATGTTTTGCGAAGCACTAGAAGCTCCTCTCTTGACATACTGTAAAGAGGGCCCCAAGGCGGTTGGACTGGCTTTCCATTCTCATTTCGGAGGTTTATAGCATGGTCAAGGTGATCTCGTGTAGGCGGTAGATCATTAGCGCCGCTATCGTCAGAAAAGAGGCGCGCAAACTTCTTCACAGGGCCCGGTAATCGTTCTCGAGCATCAGAGATCTTGAGACAATGTTTCGTACGGAGTGCCTTATTTATGTCGTCTAAGGAGGCTTTGCAGACGGGAACTCCCTTTTCCAGAAAAGATAAGGCCTCAACAGCAGCACGTTTAGGCTGCTTTATTCCCCTTAGTTTTTGACGCCAGCGTCGAACACTGTAAACAGAACCACCACTCTTCCTGAGTTCCAACCGCTGCTCTTTGGAATGAATCACTGCATCCTGGTCCTCTAACCATTTCTTCCCAAGTATGATCTGATGTGTACTGTGTGGTACTACATACAGCCACAATTTTTCAGTAACAAAACCATCAAGGTCTATGGAGACCCAAGTGATATTTCTTACTATTGGCTTGTCTTGAGATGAATTTTCTGCTGTCTGAAGGGTTCGGGGAGAGATAGGTTTACATTGTAAACTTAGTTGGGCTGCTAATTCTTCATCAATGATACCTGAACACAGGCATCCATTGTCAATTAATGCTTGCACCATAGTGACGTCGTTAACTAATGCATTAACTAAAAATGGATTTGTATTCATCTTCGGTTCTTGTTCAGCTGCTGTCAAACTTTCTGAAAACTTTTTATCCAATATTATTGGCTGCACAAAATCTTTCCTTTCTTCTTGAATCGGTCTATCACTAGTAATGGCATTAATAAGGAGTGGCGATGTGTTCTTTCTCATTTCATGATCTGTAAGACAGCTCCCCATGACAGACCTCTTGGATGACCAACCCATTAATTCTCCTCGATCTCTTATTTGCTGAATTTCGATAGGACGGTTTATGAAACTCGGAGAAATGCTATACGGATCCACTTCGTACACTGCCGGATCAATAGGACCTAGACCATCGCCTTCCGGATCCAATTCGTACACTGCCGGATCAATAGGACCTAGACCATCGCCTTCCGGATCCTCTTCCATATTTTTTTTATAAATATGTAAACTTTTCTTAATCTTTCGTGGATTAATTGCTGGAAGAAGGTGGCACACCCTAGATTGACATCCCCGTTTCTCACATCTGAAGCAGCTTCCTTCTTTCCGAAGCTTAGCTAGCTGATCTTCTGATTTCCATGTTGCCCTAAGAAAATTGTTTTCCTCCATAAAAATGTTGCAATGATTCCACTTCATCTCTGCAAAGTTGATTGACTGCGATCTGACTGACTGCGATCTGACTGACTGACTGATTTACTGCAATTCTGACTGACTGACTGATTTACTGCAATTCTGACTGACTGACTGATTTACTGCAATTCTGACTGACTGACTGCGATTCTGACTGACTGACTGACTGACTGCGGTTCTGAAGTTTGTGGAGAGAATTATAATATGTCACGGTTTCATAACAAAATGCATGGGCGATCTTGTAGGTACAGTATATTAATTATAATTCTCTAGAGAGAGAATTCTAACAGCTAGTGACTACAAATATAAATAATCCAGAATACACCTCCTTCCATAGGATTCCCTCTATGACCAGAATTGTTTGGATTCTTCAACAACTTCCTAGAAGATTCTGGATGACACCATTGATCTAATTGCCTGCGCTAGCTAGCGTAGGCTACAGGGATAATTAGGCTTAACAGCCGTTACAACATGAAATCTAAGGTAGAAGTGAAACGAAAGGAGGCCCATGGAGCGCCTTTACAAATTTTCTTCCCAATTGATTGCATCTGGAGCCAGAGTTCCAGATGGCAACGGATCGGTCATCAGCACTTTGAAGCAGTTGCTGGTCTTGAAGCTCGTCTGAGCTTTTTTTGCCTTATTGGAGGCTGCTGAAACTGCGGCTTCAGCGCGTTTTAGGGCTACTTTTGCTCGGGCAACTGTAGCAAATTCTCGTTGACTCGCCTGCCTGATCGTCTCGAGGTTCTCTTTGGATGCCGGTCCAGACTTTGTAGGACGTGCTAGACAGTCTCGACTGTCTGATCGATGGGGGCCCCCACAGTTGCGACACTTTGTATGTGCCTTACACTCTGCGGAGGAGTGCATCGTTGACGTACAGTTCCAACAAGCTGGGGCGCGAGAGCAGCCTCGAGTACTGTGGAATTGCAGGCATCGCTTGCATTGGTTTATTGCCTATTTGGGCTGGTGGCAAACTGCGATGCCAGAGTCGTCAAATATTCGAAAGCCTGGCCGAGGTACAGACGCTCTCTCGAAGTGTGCTATCCATGTTTGGTATGGAGCTCCTACTCTCCCCTTTTCGTGTGGACGGACGCGGACCGGGACCGCCTTGGTGGTTCGAGTGATTTTGTCAGCCACCATCTTCTCAGTAACTGTGATCTTGCCCATAAGTGTGTATAGGGCCACTGGGACTGTTGCAATTCGGAGGGCAGCCAGATCTGAGGTTATCTCCAGCTTAGCTTCAACCCTGCTGAATAATTACGCAAAGTTTAAGAGAAGCTGGCATGCTTCTTCGTTTTTGGCTTGAATAGCAAAGCCGGTGGGAACACGGTACACATTCTCAATATTGGAGGATGGTATATCCAGCAATTTGGTTACGGCTTCCCTCACGCCGACCGGTGAAAGAGCACGCCATGCATGTTCCTTGTCGAGACGAAGAAACAGGCGAGGGTCCTTTAGTTTTAATGTCGCAGGTCTTTTTGAAGGCTTGACCTGGACTGCTTGTTTATGAGTGACCTTAACAGCATTCATTGGTGCTATCGACTTTGGCTGAGTGCCCTGTGCTACTGTTTCCCAGGTCGTTTTGGCCTGATTCACTTCACGTTGTGTCTCCTGATGTTTTACAGTAGTCCTTTTATCTGTAGGACATCTTGTATCATCTTGGCAGCTCGGGCGCTGGGGGAGGATTGGAGGGGCCGCACTGGGTCTTGACTTCATGAATTGAGCAATTGCTGCTCGGAGATATATTTTCATCGAATTGATGAACGGATTGCTCGACTCTTCTGAGTATAGAGAGACCGCGGTCTCGACAGCGTTGATCGCAGCAGTGCAGATCGTTATATTTTTTGCTGCTTGAGCTGCCCTGCGCTCTTCAGCTTCAATCATGGCTTGTAATTCCGGGGGGCAGCCATTGATTTTCTGTTTCCTGCTTTCGCTGTAGGGAGGTTGTTGATTTTCAGTCGCCACTGATTGGGGTTGGTTGGCGTTCTGAGGGGTTGTGGCTTGATTAGCCTTTGTCAACCCTGAAATTACTGTCTGCTTTACAGCTGCAACAGCAATCTCCTTTGTCATTCGTTTGTGTTCGGATTAGGTCTTAGTCAACGATGTCTAGCCTAATTGTGCTAGGTTGCAGGCTACTGTTACAACTATTCATGGGGTCATATTTAGGGTAGTGAAGTAGTTTGGGTTTGATATGGGTTATAAGGTTGATACCTGAGCGTGTCTCATAGTAGTCAGACACGCGACTCAAGTAGCAAGTACACGGTAAACCTCGACCCCAAAATGATGATACGTATCAAGTTTAATATGCTAGGTCCTGTATGGCTAGTATGGATGGGATATGGGGGATTTTACCTGTAGATAGATAATGACGCTGTAGCCCTCTGATAGTTGGGACAAGTCTTCTACCAAATAATATCGGAATCAATCCTAGCCTCTCATTAAGCAATCTCATGACTTATTTCCATGTCTGTTATTACAGACCAATATACAGAATCGAAGATAAAGATTTAGAAAGTCGATCAGTTTGACAGTGGTCTCAGAGACTGGACCGTTATTCTGATGAGCGACATACCATCGGGAACTGTTGAGTCCCTCTTGTATGTAGCTGTCTATCACTGCATCACCCATTTCTTCGTCTGGGTTTGTCGAGTTAGAGTCTTCCTCGAAGACTTTCATCCTTTCACTCATCTCTGGCCCCATCTTGTTTTGATTTATCGTTTCGATTGATAGATTCCTTGAATCTAGGTCTGTTGTAGCCTGGCTTTAATTTTCGCCATTGTTTTGAGCTGGCGCGCGGGGCGAGTGATTTTCGTGAGCCCCATCACTATTTTGGTGATTTGGGGTGTTGCCACTGTGAAAAAAGATGAGATTAGCTTGAGCGATGATGATTTGAAGGGTTAAGGAGGCGGATGGGGGAATATTCATCGATTTCAAAAAAAAGGTTGTGTTGTGAGCTGGCACGACGCTAATGTAAATAAATAACATCTCTATTTCCCTCCTGTATTCAACATCTCTTCTTTTCATTTCCCCAACCACTGTTTGTATGTCCATTCGTGATTCTTCCTGTGACGTTGATTCCTGGTTTGATAAACCAGATGCCAGGAAGTCTTTTCCGATGTTAAGCCCTTCCATATCTGGAGCCGTTACTAGTTCTTCGAATACCTGCGCTGATTTAAATGAGATGTTTCTTTGACGACTTGATTAACCAGAGCTAGATATCTCGTTTGTTGGTGTTGATGGTAGAGCAAATGTTGGCATCAACTTCCTGTACAGTCTCAACCTTATTAAGGTGTTTACCGATTAACACCTGCGTTTGTATGGTGCCCTAAGTCACTGTCAACTAAGACTGCGATGTAATTAATGACGGGCAAATGGCGAAAAGATAGAGTTTATTTTGTGACGGAAACCTAGTTAGTGATGAATTAGTCGATTTATTAAACTTCATAAAGATTGAATCTAGCTACAACTAATGGGTATTTATAGCATCCATTCCCTCAATGATTGTCTTGAGTGATATCTTCACTCTAGGCCCAGTACTTGCTAACCAGCCACACATTAACAAGAATCAGTAAGCTGTGACGCTAATCTGGCCCCTTAGCTGATAGTACCGTATTTTCTAGTTTCCCCTGTCATTTCTTTACTATCTTAGCATATGAATCCTCAACAATACGCTTAGGTATCCACCTAAGATTAATCAACGGTCATACCGTGACATTAACCTATTTATTTGGATTCCAGGAATCCGAAAATTTGTCTCTGTATTAATTTGATGAATCATTCTGTCGTTTTCAGCATTCTTTCCTCCTTGTATCATGTTCCCAAAGGGACCCCCAAGATTTCGACAGGGTAATCCTGCTTCAAGACGCAGAACTCCTTTGGCTGTGCTATACTCAGAGCAGCGTCTTGCTGTGAGACCGACTGAAAAATCACCTTAGTGTTGTTACTCCGCAACTGCCTTACGGCGTATGCTCCCTCAATGTGTATTTTTGCCTTATTAAGTAGCTCTGCCGGCTGCATCTTGTGTGCTCCTTGCACGATTATTCGAACGGCCGCTTTAATTGCGGGAGGTGCAACGACCGAGGCGTAGGTTGGTCGCCCTTCCATTCCTTATATCGACTGAGGAACCGTCTTGCGCACTGGCTCCTCGAGACTCTTCTTATTTGCCTTCTCTAAGTCTAGCATACTTTCCTGCATGGCTTTGCCGATATCTTCGATTGTAACATCTGCGTGTCGGCTTTGAAGACGTCAAGGGCCTCATATATTTCCACCATCGGTGCCGCAGATACGTAGGTACCTGCATTCAATAGTCTGCCCCGAATCCTACTTAAAAATGATCCTAATGTCTTTAAAAATACATATTGGCGTCTGTAGACTATGCGAGAAGATCTATAGCCGTACTTACGGCCGTTCCGCTGCTCATTATTTGCTGAGGTGGTGAGGTGAAACATTTGCAGCCGCGAAATCCACCTTTCTAGCTCCCCAACCCGCCATGCCGAAGCGCAGCGAATAAAATTCGAGGAGTCAGGTAAGAAAGATCGATTAAGATGAATGCAATGATTAAAACGATGAAATAACGATGAAATAACGTTCGTGGAACGTGGTGCCGCTTTTCGTGGAAGATGATGTTTTTTGATTGTTTTGGTTACTGTTTTCATCTAAATCGACCACTCTTACCTGACTCCTCAATCTTTTACGTTGCGCTTCGGCATGGCGAGTTGGGGAGCTAGAAAGGTGGATTTCGCAGCTGCAAATGTTTCACCTCACCACCTCAGCAAATAATGTTGTGAAAGTGTACACTGTGTGACAGAGATATGTAGAGAAGATATTATTGTTGATAATAATATGGCTCGTATATGATACTGTCTAACTAAAATGTGGAGTGAAAAGTGTTATGTACATGCTTTTGTCAAACAGACCCATTACGCAAACGCCAAGGCTATGAACACGTGATTCGGATTCATAACACTCCCCCTCACTGTGTACAGTGTTAAAAGTAATACATGGAAAACTAGAATTATTACAATCATTCAATTCGAACTGTTGATACGGGCTTGGTAAGAGAGTCAGCTTGTTGTTTACCTGTCGGTATATAGTGTATATCAATTAGCCCACGATGATATTGCTGTCGGCAATAGTGGTTCCGAACGTTTACATGATGTGAGCGTTTGTGATTGTCATGGTTCTTTGTTAATGAAATGGCAGCCTGATTATCTACGAAAATACTAGTGCAATTTGATCCTTTTATTCGCTCACTGAGTCCGATTTCTTCGAGAATATTGCGAGTCCATGTAACTGTCACAGGGCAGGTTTACTAAGTGCGTGGCAAAGTATTATATTTGAGTTGTGCGATGAGAAGAGGAAAGACTATCTAGCTACACGAAGGCCTGTAGAGGCTCAGTTATCGCTTAACCTTAAAAGACGCCAACTACCATCTCACTACCGTGACAGTAACTTGTCGTGTGGTCTCAGTGAGTGCAAGGTATTCAGCTTCCGTGCTAGACAATACAACATCTCGCTGTAGATGAGATCTCCAATAAATTGGACCTCCGAGTCTTATAAGAGATCCAGTTGTTGAGCGTGCTGTGGAGGGATCCCCTGCAAAGTCTGAGTCCGAGAATGCCTCTAGAACAAGACTTTGATCTTTGGTGAAGATAAGACCGGAGTCAGGATCTTTGGAGATATATCTTAGTACGTGCCTCGCAGCGGTTAGGTGCTCTTCAGACGGATTAGTAAGAAATCGGGATAGGTGATTTGTCGCAAATGATATATCTGGGCGTGTTTGATTTGACAAGTACTGAAGACCTCCCACAATCTGATTGAAAATTGTTACGCGCTCAGCCGAAATTGGCTCAGATGATGGTTCCATTCGTCGTTCCATGGGAGTAGTCGCTGGCTTGCAGTCAGCAAGCCCATGTCTTGATAGTAATTCACGCGCATATGAACCTTGAGAAAGCTTTAGATTTTCCCCCTCGTGACTGACAAATATTCCCAGGAACTGATCACTTGTGACGATCTTAAAATCAAACTTTTCCTTTAGAGCTCTTGCAAGGCCGACAATCTTCTTCTTATCTGGGCCAAGAATTTGAAAATCATCCACATGAAGTATGACAAATAGATCTTTCTCTTTGTTAGAAAAAAGGCAGACATCAGATTCCGTAGCTTCGAGTCCCTGGTTATGTAGCTCCGATTTTGCGTTATCATGCCATAAAGCCGCAGCTTGCTTGAGACCATAGAGCCCTTTCTCAAGTCTTATTACTTTATCTTTTTGCTCGAATCCCTGAGACATATGTATGAAGAGTACAACGTCTAGGTTTGGATTGAGAAAAGCTGCTGGGATGTCACATTGGATTCTATGCCATCCAAGATGATGACCAAGGGCCAGAAGAAGTCTTGTTGTCTCAGCTCTAGGCGTGGGAGCGAATGTATCAAAGTAGTCCAGACCTTTTAGTTGTGTAAATCCTCGTGCAGTCCATCGTGCTTTGTACTTATCTAAAGAGCCATCTGCATTGGTTTTACGTTTGAATACCCACTTTCCAGTAAGCATATTTCGATCTCTAGGAACCTCTTTACGATCTACAATGATAGCAGTGCCGGTGGAGATTAGAGATTGCATCTCTGATTCGGCAGCTTCCATCCACATGTCTGCATCTGATCTCGTCGTCGCTTCTGTCCATGATTTTGGATCAGTGTAGGCTGTCACGGACTGACTGATGTGGAGATGATTCATGGTGTTGAGTTACTTCGATGGCATTCTAAGCTATTCTAGCAATTAGTTTCTAGATGTTTCCGGATAGTATTTTGTACTCTTACCAGTTCACTGGGCTTCGATCAGATTCTAGGTCACTCTCAGGAGTTCGACAGGAATTGGGCTGGAACTAGATTACTGTAGTCTGTAGTAGATAGTGTCGAAGTATAAGTAGCTGAGGTATCTACATGTCGAAAGCTCTCCAGCTTTCAGTCTTGTACTATTACCTAGATATCCAAGAATCAAGAACCTAGTCTTCTGTTAATATATTGTCTTTATTATCAAGTATCCAAGATTTCCCACCAACCATTTCCAAGTTAAGTAACCAAGTCCCAAGAGAGCCCTGACATAGGCTGAGTGTATTTTGACGGCTCTCCCAGAGTTAAGACGTTTGTAATCATGGCGTTTAACTGTACGTCCGCGACTAGTTATCATTGTTGAACTGGGAGGAGAAGATGGGGGGCTTGGTGAATGGATGCGCTTTTTGCCAGAGTAAGATGGAGGGAAAAAAGGAGTCATTAAAGTATCATAGTTAACCTCATCTTCTTGCTGCAGATGATCATTTTCCACGGAGCTTATAGGGACCAGATTACTTGTAGGTAGAGGCTCTGGGCTTGAAGAGTTTCTTCTTTTCTGGCCTACATAAGTTGGGGGCTGTCAGATTGGAGCGCTGGCGTTTGACTTGAAGCGGAATTGGAGGGTGAGAAGAGGTCGGATGGGTCGCAAGAGATGACTGAAGGTCTATTGGAGATAACTAGGAGGAACTAAAGGTTTGAAAGATGGGTAATATAAATAGCTAAAGAGGTCTAAAGGTTTGAGTGGGTACTAGTGGTAACTAAAGGTACAAGAGGTAATCCGAGGTAATCCGAAGGTGGTGGTTGTGACAGAAAACTAAGCGTGGAGAGCTCAGCTTCAGTAGACCAAGCCCTTATTTATTTACATGATTTCCTTCCATTGTTCCATCATGACATAAGTCTTATCCTAATAATAGAGTACCCAGTGCCAAGAGCTACGTGATTGTCATAGCCGCTTGGAAGAAGACTAAAAATATATACTAAATTAAGAATGAAACAGGGAATCCTTACAGGGGCTCAAAAGGTGTCATTGAGGTATCATAAATATTATGGCTGTGCTCATGATCACTAGGGTCATCATGCTGTGATGCATGGTCCTCGTATTTCTCTGTATTCTCTGGCTCCCCCTGGCTGGACGATTCATGAATTTCTGGCTCCCCCTCAAGCGGTTGTTCATCAATAGAGCTCTCAGGTAAAGGACTGGGAGGCAACGGTGTTGATGGGGATGGCGTTAAATTTGATGAAGGCGTTGGTGGAGGTATTAGATCATTCTCCGTGGTACCTGGGTAGTAAAATCTAAGACCACCCCCTGAATGATACTCAAGAGGTGTTAATTCATTGAGCTTTGCCATAGTGGGCCCATACATGCAGTTTTCGTAGAAAGAGGCATGAGGGGTGTTGAAAACTTTCCAAGACCATTCATGTTGTGGCGTTTTGTGCGGGGAGAGAATGATAGCATTCTTAGTTGTATTGGCTTGGAAACCAACAAACCATCTCATTTGTGCTCTTGGGTCAAATTTACCACCTTTTTCTGGCTTATTCAATGTTTGGTAGGCTTTACAGCCAAAACGTGGGAGACATCTGAAATCTAGCAATTTATGATGAGCAATATTGAGGCCCTTATTGAAGTGTAAGATAGGCACGTCACTGGTGGAGAGATTGTAAATGTGATTAGTCAGATAAATTTCATGATTAATTGCCCAAAACCAAAAACAAACTGGCATACCAGCATCAATTAATAAACAGCGTGCCCGAGTAATGATGACTTTGTTGGCTGCCTCCGCCACCCCGTTTTGCTCTGGTGTGTATGGAGAAGAAATATCTTGACGTATGCCTTTTTCTCGAGCAATGGTCTGCCACCACGTGTTTTTTTGAATCTCGGTTCCTCCATCAGAAAAACAAATGCGAATAGTTTTGCCATACTGATTTTTTATTGCTGATACCCATTCAATAAGCTGATCCGGTATTTCGTCTTTCTTAACAGCACCAAACCACCATCTCATACGTGTAGTGGCATCTGTAATGATAACGGCATAAGCTTGATTGTAAATATTAGGGTCTATGGGTCCTACCATATCAACAAAGACTTCATCCAGGGGCTCAAAGGGAATAGGACGAGGTTCTCGAACTACGGTGTGCTGTGCTTTACTGAGATGACAAGCCTCACAGTGTGAGAGATCGCTAGTGTCTAGTGCGCCCAGTCCTTGAGCGAAGTTCTTCGTTTTGGACATTATCAAAGGCCCGACATGGCCAAGGCGTTGATGCCATCTGTCAGCGGATGAGCATTTCGTTAGTTTGGAAATTGCTGGCTTCGCAAGCAGAGGTGCAGCTAGTTTGATTGAGTTGGAGCTACGAGGCGAGGTATCTGAGAGTGGGACTATAATGGAGATATCACTTATAGTAGCAAGCCGAGCTACTGGAGTTTGGCGACCGTTGACACTTCGGATGAGAAGACCAGCTTTACGATCCTCCGAAATTTTGGCAAGACGAAAAGCCCGACCTGCTGAGATCAGGTTGGTAGAAGATTTTGGAGAATAAAGTGCGTCACCAAGAAGTAAGTCTAATTTTCCAATTTTGATGAGCGCTGTACCCGCATAGTTGAGAGAAGTTTTATCGATAGCTTGGTCAAAGGTGAAGGGGGTTTCAAGTTTATTTAAACTAGAAAATGCCGAGCGTTTGTTGATAAAATGATTTGACGCACCTGAGTCCCATATAAATGAGTCTCTTGTTATTGAAATACCAGATGCGCTAGCTACTCGTATGAGGGACGGTGGAAACACTGTCATAGCTAAAGGAGAACTATCATCATTTTCATAGTCTTGAGCTATCACGGCATTAGAGTGTCCACTATGTTCCTTGTACCTATTTTTAAGAACCCCTCGGAGCTCAGGATGTTGAACTCGGCATTCTTTATTGGTATGATTTAACTTTGGATGAATGTAGCACAGGTCGTCGTCTCTACGGCCAATTGACAGAGCTGCCACTTTGACATGTTGTGGTTGGGCATGACGGTCACCTGAAACAGATCGTAACGTTGCCATCATCTGATCAAGCGATGCATATGTCTGATTATCTCTATCTACGGCTCCCGTTGCTCTCCAAGTTTCCAGCCAATCGATATGGGATGTTCCTTCAAAGAACATCATCGACGCCATTCCATCTGTAATACCGTATTTTGTGGAGTTCTTCACAGTTGTCTCTAGGTTTGCAGCAGCATTACGGAAATTTGAGAGATTTTGTTGAAACTCGTTACAGTAGTGCGTTGCGCTTGAGGTAAGCTTGGTATTCATCAGTTTATTGAAGGATGTTCGATATGGAATGGCGGAAGATGGTTTGTGGGTATTGGCGATCATGTTATAGAGCTGCAGAGCTGTCTGTGTATCAGTTGACTCTGGTCTAATACTTTGGTCAATTCTTCGTAAAATTATTCCGTATGCATGTAGATCCTTCGTTTTCCATGCTTCATATTGATCAAGATATTTTTCAAGGCAAGAAGGATCTTTGATAGATTCTGCACTATCTGGTGCAGATGGTGCAATTTTAGGACGAATACCGTCAATGTTGTGAAAGACGAACCCTACAAGATCTTCTTGTGCGAGGGCACTTCGAAGATCCGACGACCAAGTTAGAAATGGTATGCCGGACCTCAGAATTATTGACCTGGTATCATCTTTGTAAGTGGACATCCTGAGCAAGAGAATGGTAATGCTAAATGAGAATGATTAACGTTAGATATTGGAAAAAGTCTTATGATTCTTTCGAGAGAAGGGAAACTAGAGAATGGGATGTTGATAATCCCGGGATTTGAGAAGATAATGGATGTTGATAATCCACGGATTGCTGTACGCTACTACCGGGCTCATAACCTGTTGTGAAAGTGTACACTGTGTGACAGAGATATGTAGAGAAGATATTATTGTTGATAATAATATGGCTAGTATATGATACTGTCTAACTAAAATGTGGAGTGAAAAGTGTTATGTACATGCTTTTGTCAAACAGACCCATTACGCAAACGCCAAGGCTATGAACACGTGATTCGGATTCATAACAAATAATGAGCAGCGGAACGGCCGTAAGTACGACTATAGATCTTCTCGCATAGTCTACAGACGCCAATGTGTATTTTTAAAGACATTAGGATCATTTTTAAGTAGGATTCGGGGCAGACTATTGAATGCAGGTACCTACGTATCTGCGGCACCGATGGTGGAAATATATGAGGCCCTTGACGTCTTCAAAGCCGACACGCAGATGTTACAATCGAAGATATCGGCAAAGCCATGCAGGAAAGTATGCTAGACTTAGAGAAGGCAAATAAGAAGAGTCTCGAGGAGCCAGTGCGCAAGACGGTTCCTCAGTCGATATAAGGAATGGAAGGGCGACCAACCTATGCCTCAGTCGTCGCACCGCCAGCGACCAAAGCAGCAGTACGGATACGAGTCGAAGGGGCAGAAAATATGCATCCGGCAGAGCTGCTGTTGGACTATTTTGGAAATGGGAGTAGAAGGTGACAAATCATCGAAGGGTTGTTCTTCTATTCCCTGGCTATCGAGTATCTAAAATACATAGTTTTCCTCATATGAAACCCTACTAGATAACTCGCTGGCAATAATGCTACCACCGAAACATACCAAAACGTGCTCAGGACAGATAAGATTATTATGTCATCGGAAACATAAATGTAAACCCAATTCAAAGTATGAGTTATGTAAAATCCGAACAAAAAGATATTTTCTTTGATACACATCATGTATCATCATTGACTTCTCCGATCTGAGTCATGTTATGAGTAAATTCGGGTAAACCTAGAATAACCTTAGCTCAACAGCTGCTTAACAAGGCAAAACAACATATCGAGGGGGCATATGCTGTAAGGAAGCTTAGGAGTAACGATACGGAGGTGTTTGTGCAGTCGGTCTCCCAACGAGACGCTGCCTTGAGTATGACGCAACCAAAGGAGTTCTGTAGGAATACTCTTGCATACAGTACCTTGATCTGCTTGGAGTAAACTTAACCCTGAGACTGATCAGGAAGGAGCTTTGGATTAGTCATGGATTAGTCATAGAAGGAAAGGTGGTCAGAGCTGAGATGGAAAACTATTCTGGTGTTGAGTTCCTTTGGAAGAGGAGTCAGTGAATAGAAGTGGTTGCGAGATATATACTTAATATAATATATTTGTTAATTCGCCCCAAAGAAAACCTACAGTAGCCGTCTCTCTAAGATTAACAAACAACGAGTTCAGCGTTATAAAGCAGGATTACCCTGTTGAGATTTTAGGAGTCCCACTGAGGACATTATTACGAGGAGGAAAGAATGCCGACAACGGCACATTGATTAATCAAATAACGGAGGAGACAAAAGTTAGGATTCCAGATTTAAGAATCAACAGGGTGAGGTGGCTTTACGACGGTAAAGAGCACCAATGGATGACAAGAAACGGTCATACTCGAGGATCGGTGATCGCGAGCCTTCCGGCAGAGGCACTTCAACGCGAAGTGACAAGAAACTTCATTGTGCTAAACTCAATGCTGTACACAGCCCAGCTTTGGTCTACCCGAGCGCAAGTAAAGCAGTACTTCAACTGCTGCGAATGGGGGCATTTTCAAGCCTCGTGCACAAAGGCGAAAAGATGTGATGAGTGTGCGGGCACTCATCAGACCAGAGACTGCCCGAGGAAGTCGGTGCTTTGCTGCAGCTGCGGTAAAGCCCATAAATCGTGGCAGAAGGGGGCGTGTCCTAACCTCGCGTCATACAAGGCAAGTGTCCAGAGGGCACGGCATGGACTTTTGGAGAGAACGGCAGACATGAGAAGAGAGGAAAATTTACTTGCGGCCAACATAGTAACAACAGCGGCAAAAATAATGGACGACCAAGGGTTCATACTGGTGTCCCATCAAAAGCCTGAGGTATTCAAGGGGGGGCCAGGACGCCCGCGCAAACAGCCCCTGGTTAATCTACCACCTCAACTATTTGCGCCATCAGGGTCAAACACAAGACCACAGTCATCACTTTTTAACACGCGAGGGCAGGGAAAGGATGGTGCGGTTCAATATAATTTCAGCTAGTCCTGTCTCGGACTGAAGGCCAATTGCACTTCCTATAGATAACTAAGGACTATAGATGAAATAAAAATTGATAGGGGGAGGGGGTTTTTATCGTAATGGTTTCCCCCTCATGTAAATATATAGTTTAGGTTTATAGTCACCTGCATGGGCCCATAGGGCGCCAAATCAGGACAATGAAATCAAATTCAAAATAATCAAAACAATGAAATATTGTTCGTGGGAAGTAGTGCCGCTTTTTATGAAAAATGATTATAAACTATCATAATAATTGTGACGAAACCAAGCTGGTTGTAGTGTACTTTTAGAAAGATTAAACTATATGAAGAGAGAAGTATCACAACTACAGGTAATGACTATTTGTACATCCTCCTAGCTCATCCAGTACGTACTCTGTTGGTGAGAATGACATATTGCTCCGCCACTGCCCGTCGTCATCTTTGCCATCTAGCTGACTCTCTCACTTGGCAATTCTACTTCGCCGTCTCACATTCCTTCCTACCTCCAATGTAATGTGGCCAAGTGAAACTTAGTCGCTTGATACAAGATAATATGTAACACTCTCCCTAATACGCCCCCAAACTCCGCTTAGGTCTCCACCTAAGCTAAACCACGGTCAAACCGTAACAATAATAATAAAAAAATACGGTCTTTCAGCGGAGGAAGAATTCATTGGGAAAGCCAGAACAGGAAACAACGCGTTGGCCGACTAGAAACAGCCTGTTACGGTTTGACCGTGGTTTAGCTTAGGTGGAGACCTAAGCGGAGTTTGGGGGCGTATTAGGGAGAGTGTTACATATTATCTTGTATCAAGCGACTAAGTTTCACTTGGCCACATTACATTGGAGGTAGGAAGGAATGTGAGACGGCGAAGTAGAATTGCCAAGTGAGAGAGTCAGCTAGATGGCAAAGATGACGACGGGCAGTGGCGGAGCAATATGTCATTCTCACCAACAGAGTACGTACTGGATGAGCTAGGAGGATGTACAAATAGTCATTACCCGTAGTTGTGATACTTCTCTCTTCATATAGTTTAATCTTTCTAAAAGTACACTACAACCAGCTTGGTTTCGTCACACAGCCGATCCAGAAGATTGGGAAGCGGCAAACATATAAGCCGGTGAAGCAACAGGCAGTATAAAAATAGACTTCAGAGGTACACCTTTAAATATCCACCGTAACCTAAACAGGGCCGCCATTGAACTAAGAAGCGAGCATACCGGCCCAATTCTTACCTGTACAAAAAAAGGAACCCGGAGTAGAAAACCCTAGCTATCAACATCGAAATCCGTTACAAAGTTTCAAGCACATGTTGGCGTGTCCGCAATTGACGAGGCGACTTTATCCGATGTTGGTAAAACACGAAGTAATACAAATTGGGTGCCGTCACGAAGTCAGCTGTCCGTCACAAAGTCGGTGAATAATGTCAATTGACTGGTATCTCGAAATACATAAAACGTTGTCTCTCCTCTTCCCTTCTCCCTCTGCCCTTTCTTCTTCTACTCCAAGCGCCTCGCTAATGAGCTAAATCATATCCCTGTCAGCGTCCTAACGACAACCTGAACACCGCAATTACATAGAACAATTCATAACGCCCAAATATAATCCTTTTACCGACATCCGAAAAGCTAAAAAAAGGTCATTTAAAGCAATAATTAATAGCCAGAAGACGTAGCTATAATCACACTGTGGATTCTAAGCAAAGAATGGATAAACCAGTTTCGACTTGCAGGGGAAGTCGAGGTAGCAATCTCGGATAAAATTGATCGATCTGGAAGGAGAGAGGATGGAATCCACATTGACTGAACAGTATACACTGCACTTCCTGATGGTAAACTAAACAAATTGGTAGTAATATAAACAGATAGTATCAGGAAGTTGACACCAAATTGGTTTACTCCTTTGTAAATAGTGAAGATAGTCACCTGCATGGATCCATAGGATACCTGATCTGGTTAAATGAAATAAAAATCAAAATAATAATACTACTACTACCACTGTGAACAACTTTTTGCTACATCAGATTTTTATTGCGTATGCAGCTAGCTAGCTGCGATAAAATATCAGGGAAAGTACAAGATTTATCACTCAACATCAAAGAGGAGAATCCATGCCTCGGATCTCATTTGTAAATCCAACTGTGAAGTTATGGCGGCTTTTCCTTTACCCCATGTCAGCCCTCATCTGTAAATATCTACTCAGGGAGACATCTCAAAAACCCTTAGTTATCCAGACATGCCTTCATCATCCACTGAATTTTCTCCTCGCGAAATGTAGTCTGAGGTGTCTCCTTCCCAAATGGAGCAGCTGTTACGGCGTGCGCTAGGGGTACTGGAGATCGCCGTCTGCCGAAGGTAATGTATTAATAACTGTTCGGATTATAGTTGCTAACGAAGGATACTCAGATATAATCCATCTGGAGAGGTGCCAGGTGGTCAAAGGTCGGAAACCTACAGGATAGTCGAAACACGAAGTCAAGAAGTCGAATTGCCGAGCCAGCGATCAAGGCTGATAGATCAGGGTGAACACAAGTACGAATAATATAAATACTATATGAAAGACTGAGAATATCGGACTGTGAGGATCAAAGATTATGATACTATATAAGTGCTAGATTTCGAGATCAAAGATCAAAAGAATGAAAGATTGAGAAGCTGGAGAACTACTATGTGGCAGCTTCAGCTTCCTTATATCTAACTCGAGACAGTACTTGACTCAACTAATACCATGGCAAATGTGATCATGACGCCAGCCCCTCCATCTCTAGCTGTCAGAGTCTTCTCGGAAACCTTCTCCTATCTCCTTTTCCTGAGTACCTTCTCCTTGAAACCTCTTCAAGGATGCCTGGCCATAACATCAGGTACCTAGGCTACTCAAACTATACCGGAGATCACTACCAGGAAGCGAAACACGGCACTTTCAATAGTATGCTTCTTTTTATAGTGTCGGCTGCACTCTCGCAATCGAGGTATTAGTGCGCATGATACTCTTCAGTTTAAAAATCTCCTTTCCAAAATTCCAAATTTCACACCGTTCGAGATTGTATCCTTCTCTTGCATCATCTGGTAAACTTGTCCTGATTTCTCTCACGTCCATCCCGAAGCACTTCCTCCCGAATTTATGCGCCACAATTTTTATTCTCCTACAAGTATTCGTATTCCTATTGTCATGGACGTATATTTTGTGACCGACTGAGGCCTGAGAGTAGTCGATGTGAGGTGTGACCATTGAAATGAGGATGTACTATGTCGTACTTGCAGTCTTGACGAAGCTTCGGTGGAAGTTGATCTCACCGGGAGTGACAAATTGACATGGTGGAGTGTTCTGAATCATTTCCTCGTTGGCCAATTTCTATCGTATTGCGAAGCCTGAATGAACTTAGCTCTGGGGGGAGGGGCTGAATATTCCACTCTCAGGTTCGTAGAGGATACCGCGCAAAGGTTTTCAGTCTTGTCCTCTTAATTGACCTCTTCCTCCTAGTGGGAAGTATGCTGTTCTGCGGTGCCGACGTTCAACAGTGTTTTTGTTGAAATGCGAAGCTTCATACCAGTTCGTAAGCATCACACTAAGACATAGATAAGTCTCCCAAGCGAGCATTGTATTAAGTAGAGACAATATTTCATAACTCGAGTATTCATATTAACATTAACCTGTTGATATGCGAATGAAATCCAAACTTTGAGTGTCTAACGACAAAAAGTCATCCAAAATATGGTTATAGCACCGATCATTTGTCAAAGCTAGCCAACTGAAAAAACGTAAAATTATTTTAAAAAGATATGTTGCACTAGAGTTTACCAATATTCCTAGTCGTGGGAATTTGTGTTCGTCATAGTCGCACACCCTGAGCCTAAGGCTACCACAAAATTGAATATTCTTGTCTTTAATTTATATCTTCTGTTATCTATAACAGAACTCCTGTGTATATTAGATGTAAAAATTTGTTCAAAGACTAAGAAATCTGGACACCTAGACCTGCCTCTATTTCTCAAAATTTAGATCTCGACATCACCTACTAACAAGCCACTAAGGCCCTCAAGAACGGCTACAAATATGCTCAGTAAGCTAGCAATACAAAAATGACTAATTGTGGTCCCTATTTCGAGCCAAGATCCTTCATCTTTCACTACCCAGAAGAAGTGAAGAGTGAGAAAGTCACTTATAGCCATAACTAGCATGAAAAGTGCTGATGGGGCAACTCCCAATTTTCTGTTCAGAATTCCCAGATTGGCAGAGATGAGAGCAAAAGGGATCATGAGTTTAAACATGAGGAGAGCCCCCTGTGAAAACGGATCGAATATCGGGATTAGCCTGTAAACACTATCGAGACTGAATGCAGATATTGAAGCCACGTTACCGGTACTAAAGAATGCGGATTGAAGAAGCGTAAGAAAGAAAAGTGATATTCGAGTATCGGCCAGCGTTAGTGATCGATAAGGTTTGATCGAAGGATGAAGCTTTGCATCTACAGCCTCAGTGTTAGAAGTTACTTTAGAATTCATGATGTGTACAATGTGTTCGATGCGAACCCATGTTACTAGAGTAACGCAGAATCCAACATAGAAAAGTCCTTCATAGGATATTGTGAGGATAACGAATGTAGGAGAAAAAGTTAAAAAAATAACCATCAATCGGTGTAAGTAGTGTTTGTTTGGCCTTAGCCGGTGCATGAGTGGCATAATGAGTGGTAAAACTATTTAAAATTAGAGAGACTCAAAAGCTTTTGCGCTATTTACCTAGCGTTATCCATCCTACTACCTGGTTTCCCTTTCGAAGTCCAGCTTTGGCTTTTAAAGATAAAATATTGAAGTATGTAATAAATATGGCGAGAATTATAAAACCAATCTGCTGGTATTAATATCTATGATCTACAAATTATGTGAAAATACTAACCTGAACTCCAATTAATGATCTAGAAATAAGAATTTTTGAGGTTAATAGTTTATCATCATTCAGGTGTGATTTTGTAAGGATTCTATTTTCAAATATAAGATAAATGATGCCGATGGCGATCATCAGCAGCCCGCCAGATATTCTAGTTTAAGTGTTAGGCACAGGAAATCAAAAAGTTCTCGTAAGCTTACATAAGATTTACATCCTCAACTTTAATCGCTGGAAATAGAGTAAAGGTACTCATCATTGTACAACTAATTACCCAAGTTGCAACTACCTCTTTATTACCAATGATGAAATTTAGTCCATACGATGCCGGCCAAAAAGCTGCGCATAGATATAAGAAAGAAAAAACTTCTCTGTGCGTATATCCAAGTGCCTGAAAATATTATGAGAAATCTAGTAATTTTACATTGAAGGAGACTTACAAGTAGCTCGAAGAGGACTATTCCAGAAATTACTTTGAAAATAAATATAAATTTACCGAAAGTGTTGTCATTTGTTTCGAGTAAAACCTTCCAACCTCGGGCCAGAGCATGTCTTCGCGCAAAAACCTCTTCCCAGAAGATAACTGGAAAAAGAGCGTATGCATAGTAAGTTGATGGCGATTTTGAAACTATGAATGAAGCATATTGAACCACCAAAATAGATGAAAAAAATAATGTGCCACCAAGTGAACGAGAAGCTTTGGATTTGTGGCCTAGAACGTGTAAATCAATTGTAGTTGTCAGAGCAAATGCGATCCATCCAAGATATCCGGTCGTAATGAGCGCACGCAGAAAAAGCCAATCGTACGTCTGAAGGTATCGAAGGCCTTCTAGACCAGTTTGAAAAATATCACTTGTCTCCGTAATAGCCTGTTCATATTTGCCTTGGTCAATGAGGTTTCTAATATTGAGAAACCTCTGGCCTGTGGAGTAGTTTGAGTCTCCAAGTGCTTTAAATTTTCGAAACTTAAACTCCGTATTTTTCTTCTGTTCCTCTTTAACTTGATACATCTCTAAGATACCTCGAGCATTAGCGAGAAAAGCTTCTGACTTTGAGGCAATGTCTCCAGATAAATATCCGAGTGGTAGCTTGCCAACCGAGTTCACAGGGAAATCAAGTCCAGGCAGGTAAGCCATTAATGCTGCAATGTCAGCTTGGGATACATCATGCCTCTGAACATCGTTCATAGACCAATCTAAAGAAAATTCGTCATGTCCAGGTGCGATTTTGCCTTCCGTTTTATTAGGTTTGGCAATTCCAGAGCCCCAAGTAATTAGAGGGGTCCTGGTATTATCTGGATGACCATCTCCATGACTTCCCCAATCGCTCATTCCATGGTCAGAAGTGAATACAAATGCAGTCTTATTGTCTCCATAAAAATCTTCAACTAGCTGTGAAATATTTTTTATGCCTTCGTCAACCAACTGAATATTGTGCAGGTACTCCTTAGAGTATGGTCTGAATGCATGCCCATTTGTATCAAGACCTAGTAAGTGTAGAAAGAAGACTATTTTGTCTTGTCGCAATTCTGCGTTAAGTGTAGCGTTCTTAGAAGCTTCCGAAAAAAAGTCTTTAACATGATCGAAGACCCATAGATCCAGCTTGGATGCATCCTGCGAAGAATCTTCATTCTCTGCTGCGTATGTGAAGGCATCTACACGGCCAGGTGTGGCACCTAGCTGAAACATTGGGAGTATATCAGGGCTTCCCCAGCTCCAAGTATGCCGGCTCCTGTTGAATACACTATCAAAGTTCACTGGATTTAGCTTCCATCCTGTTGTCACAGCGGACACATCTTCGTAGAGACCTGCGATGAGCGCGACATGTCCTGGTCGAGACTCAGTGGGAACTCTAGTGTGAGATACTCCGAATGTTCCATGCTCAAGTACACGCGAGCGCAAGAAAGGCGCAAGTGGACGAGGTAAGAGGTCGTCTTCATTCTTTGGATATGGATCCGGAAATGACTGAAAAGCTTTATCGGCACGAAGACCGTCGGCTTTAGAATATCATCATCAATTAGAGATCGACTTGGAAGAGAATCAGGGTTTTGGGCCATACCGACGAATAAAATTAATCTTTGGGCAGGAGCTTCGCTTCCAACAGGTCTTGCGACTCCATATTGTTGCATTCCAGAAACAATAGGACTGACAAAATAGATGTCAAAAATCGAGTAAATATAAACTAAATGAAATATCAAAGCTATGGCTAAAAAGCCAAAGCGATTGACTTGGAACATAGCTATTTTGCCTTGGTTGCATGTGCGCCGGAAATACTACTGGTAAGATGTTTCTAAAATCGTCAGCAAGGATCATCTTTTGAGTTACTAATTGGTTCATACTATCCATTCAAGTTCTCTAAGTTAAAAGTATTAGAATAATTACTCGATGGTGGGCGTGGTTCAGATTTATTTTTTTGCTAGGAAACACTACAATGGGTGCTTACTGTCACAACGAATTGGGGAATTTCAACACACTAATAGTTATTTATCCAGTTCAGGGGTACTTTTTTTTCATCATTATCATTTTGTTACCCGCCTATTGCTTTTGAAATATCGTCAGGGATACGCATATCAAATTTGTAAATTATCCTGCTTGGGTGCTCTGAGAATACATGCAAGTACTTTCGGTAGATATGAGTTATATGTAGAACGATTCAATTTGCCGTCTGGGAAACTCACAGTCAGAATTCGTTCGTAAATACAACTCGAATTTAACCCTTACTGCATGTAACCTCTTCCGTAATTATTGCCTAGGAGGCAGTAAGTCACGAAGATAAGCTCAGTAGGGACTTCAAATTAATTGTGTTCTACTCTATCACTCAGGGAGAAGGTTAAAGACACCATAGATATCCGTGTGTGCTTATGTCAGAAGATAAAAATAACATCAGCTGAGAGAACATCATGTTGGCTTTACTGGATTCAAACCAGAGTTCTTATATCACAAATGGAGTAGGCAGCAAAGCAACAGAAAGTCTATTCGGGAGAACGTCCTGATGTTGTATCACTAGGTCATCTAGTCAGTCAGAGACATTTAGTTTTTTGGATAAAAATGTCTAGTAAAAATTCAGTGCGGTATTTATCCACGAACATAAGCTTACGAGCCTAGTTTTGAGGGAAGAGTGGGTTTTTATTGTACTACTTGAGTCATATACTATCTAGCACATTGGGCTCCTCTCTGACCCAGGCCACACCTTGTACAGTGCTCCTTGCCTCTTATGTTTCTTGAAAGATCATTGATATATTGCCCTTGATGAATAGCCGTTCAGCTCAGTATTTAACCATGGAATTCAGCCACCTTTTCCACGGAACCTTCTACCCAAAAAAAAAAAAAAAAATGGTAGCAATGGAAACTGCGTGCGCGGGAAAAAGTCTCAAAAAACCTGCAGCCCCAGCCAGGCGAGGCCTAGACACCGGGACTACACGAGGTGCGCATATTCAACTATATCTCCCTTCTTTGTAACAGTCGAGGCCGACTTGATCCAATCCACCATCTCCGTATCGGGTGCTGGGTACGCTCCGGAAACTTATCGGATGGCTTTTCCTCCATGATCAAGGGTTGGTGATGAGTAGGGCTCCGACCCTACCATCTGACCTGATTGTGGTTAGCTTCATGATAATGGTGATAGCGAGTGTGCTTAGGGATGAAGACGATACAGACCGCGAAAGCGATTGGGAATCCTCATCGAAATGAGGACTTTGTTACTCAATCTCAGCTCTGCGGACTCTACAGTGAGAGCTGGAGGTTCGTAGGGGACACCACTGACAGGTGTTGAGAAAAGTCCCCCCTGCCTAGTTTTGAGCTTTTCGTACAGTATTAGCAAAAATGTTTCAGTGTAATACTTGCCTACAAGTTCATAGTGGGAGGACAAGACTGAAAACCTTTGCGCGGTATCCTCTACGAACCTGAGAGTGAAATATTCAGCCCCTCCCCCCAGAGCTAAGTTCATTCAGGCTTCGCAATACGATAGAAATTGGCCAACGAGGAAATGATTCAGATCACTCCACCATGTCAATTTGTCACTCCCGGTGAGATCAACTTCCACCGAAGCTTCGTCAAGACTGCAAGTACGACATAGTACATCCTCATTTCAATGGTCACACCTCACATCGACTACTCTCAGGCCTCAGTCGGTCACAAAATATACGTCCATGACAATAGGAATACGAATACTTGTAGGAGAATAAAAATTGTGGCGCATAAATTCGGGAGGAAGTGCTTCGGGATGGACGTGAGAGAAATCAGGACAAGTTTACCAGATGATGCAAGAGAAGGATACAATCTCGAACGGTGTGAAATTTGGAATTTTGGAAAGGAGATTTTTAAACTGAAGAGTATCATGCGCACTAATACCTCGATTGCGAGAGTGCAGCCGACACTATAAAAAGAAGCATACTATTGAAAGTGCCGTGTTTCGCTTCCTGGTAGTGATCTCCGGTATAGTTTGAGTAGCCTGGGCACCTACTCCACTTGGGAAGGAGATACCTAAGATCACATTTCGCGCGGAAAAATTCAGTGGATGATGGAGGCATGTCTGGATAACTAAGGGTTTTTGAGATGTTTCCCTGGGTAGATATTTACAGATGAGGGCTGACATGGGGTAAAGGAAAAGCCGCCATAACTTCACAGTAGTATTTACAAATGAGATCCGAGGCATAGAAGCTCCTCTTTGATGTTGAGTTATAAATCTTGTACTTTCTGTTAGAAATTGTCAAGGATTTCTAGGAGGAAATATCTCGAAGAACAAGTGTCCAATTTCGGACAATAATATATTGATAGTTGTATAGGATATAGAACTCTCTTCTCAATATGAATTAATAATCTGTAACATTCCGTTAACTTGGTTTAACATCTATAAATATGCCAATCCTTAAATACAGATTCCCGAGGCTTTAGTGATCCCGAACTCCCAGTGATCTAGCTACAACCAGCCACTAAATTATTGCAGGGTAGCATTTACTAGCCACTGCATTTCAGATACTACTACACCTCCTGTCTCCTGGCTGAGCTCTTTTTTTTTTTGAATCAGATTTTAATTGCGTATACAGCTATCTAGTCATGACACAATATCAGAGAATACGTACAGAAAAGATGACTCAATTTATAAGAAGAGCACTTATGCCTCAGATTTCAATTGCAAGTACCACTGCGAAGTTATGGTGGCTCCCTAGCTGAGCCTAATGGTATGCAACAGAATCAAGTAAATTGATCTTGATGATCAAAGTAGAAATCTAAGCCTTCGTACGTACGAAGTCTAGATTTCCAGCACTTTCTCTGATATTTTATCGCAGCTAGCTAGCTGCATATAGAATTCAAATCTAATTCCAGAAAAACAAGAAGTCTGTGATGAGCAAATCTCCCGCGAATTTCATCACGCGCTTGGCGGCGCGCATGAGGCCCAAGTCCTCACTTCCAACTGTGCAGGAAGAAGCCATACTTTCAGCCCCCGCTGAGGGATATATATCTCAAGCTTAATCGATTCTCATTGACTTGGAAGATGAATTCATGGATTCAGTGTCAGAGAATGACCACGTCCCTGCCCCGGTACTAGCGGTCAAACCTACGAGGAAGACTTCAAAGCTACAAGCCTCAAGGTTATAGAAAAACGACCTTGATACAGGCCTCAGCTGCTCTATACACTCTGCCTTCAATATTCAACCTGAAGTTTTACCGGAATAAGCTACTCAATCTACCATCTCAAATTCACGTACGGCAACGTGCATTATCCACCAAACTTCGGCGGCATGACCAATAACATTGCTACATCACTATTGGCCTGGCAAAACGCCAGAACGCAATACCTCCGCGCTCTCCCAGCAGATATTGCAACTAATTTAAAAGCCATCGTAATTCCCAAAGCCGTCCGTGTCATCGCTGGCCGTCCAGATTTCGAGCAGTCAACAGCCAACCCGTAACCTAAAGAAGATGCAAAATCTGACATCCCGCCCGCGGTTAAATCATTCTTTTTATATGCCAATATAGCGAAGAAATGTCTGTCTGCCCTAGTCTATCGGCTCGAAAGTACTAAAAAAGCTCCAACATCGCCTGTAAAGTCCAAGCCCGACTCAAGGATTATGGTACGCCTTGCACCTGATCACCCCTTGCGACAAAAAGATTCTCTCCTTATCCGCACGAAGCTGAGAAGCCTTCTAGAATTTCTTTAGCTATTAAAGAACATTTGTTCTGTCCTATCAGGTACTGCTCATGTAGCTCTTTCGGGTAGCAGTAGCTCTACAGCCCGTAACTAGAATTGTGCCAATTAAAAGGCAACAAAAGTGTCAAAATTTTCTTCTCCGTTCAGTTCCAAAATACGGATACGATTTCTCCGGCTCACCTGAGACTCTTTCCCTCGCTGAATGCGGGAGCAGTTAACAGCTGCCAAAATCGGTTCCAACTCAATATTCTCCATTTCCTGGACGCACCGCTCGCCAGAATCACCTGAGTAGGAAGGAATACTCCGACCAGTGCTCTCAAAATAAGCTTCAGAAAATTTTCCGTCCAGTATCCTCCTCCAGGTCTGCCCTCACCATCACGGTTTTCACTGTTGAAATTGGCGCTACTTGGCAATGAAGAGTCGCATTAATATGGAAAATAATAAGGCTCTAGTATTACTAGGCAAATTCATGAGGTCTCAGACATTGACCAGCTTTCCAATTATCTAACATAAACAAGTGAATTATTTTCTTCACTTATATGTTATAATTAGTTTAAATAGCGTTCTGATACTAAGTGAGTTTAATCAACAACTCTCCACTATACTTTTCAGATTGCAATCTCCCAACTCGCTTCACCAGGTTATATTAAATATAAGTCTAACAGCTTAAGCTTCTCTATACAACTTCCATGACAACATTCACAACATCAACGCTTACACACGCCGGACACGATGTGGTCTTTGCGCGCTAGACTTTCACGATAGACTGTGCAGGATACCTATAAAATGCCTGAATTACGCCGGCCCTCATGAGGCCTCTTTTCCTGGCTGTCCAGCCCGGCCCTTTGGCACTAATAGGGTCTTTTTCTGCCAGACGAGGCGAGGATGCGTCTAATACGCTAGGAGAGACAACAAGCGTAGCTTGCCCTATATCCTCCCCCGCCACCGAGTGACCCTCCTGATAGGGAGTCCATCCCGACTATTCTCACTGTCGGTGGGCTCGACATCTAGGTTCACTCCTCTAGTTACCGTTGACGAATAACTTTGAAGGACTAAAACTCGGCTCAAAGAAAGCAGAAAATTGCAATCTCCTGCTTACAATCAACATCGGTAGACCAGGCCCTACCTACGAGAATGCTCTTACTTTTGGAAAATAGGCCGGGCTGACGAAATTTTCCACTACGAGGTTCAATGAACTAACTAAATCTTTTCCCTAGGCGATAATCTTCGCGCGGAACTACTGTCGGACGGAAAGATGGTTCTTTTTTTCATATTCAGTGTGTTCTTTTTAGAATCTATCTTACAAATCACGTTTTCTGTGTGAGGCAATTCCAGCAACGCGTACGATTACGTTTCAACTTCCTGTAGAAGAATTTTAGATAGATTAAATTTGGAAATCTGAGTGACGGACAGCTGGTCGGACCCTTTTTAGTTTCTGGGTGCCGTAGGGCGTGCTAGAATGTTGGATAGTTCTACAGGGACTGAGCCTTCCGGCTCGTGACAGTGGTTACTAGCTGTGCACTGGCACGACCTTAGATTTAATCAAACTTGAACTCCAACCCAATAAAGTAGGTTGAAATGAGTTCTCAGAGTCTATCTAGCCGTTTCACGTCTAAATAGATGTTAGGTCCGTCCGGTCACGTTAAAGATTTTAATTTCAAAATTCAATCCAACAAAGTCTGTGTAGTCTAGAAAAAGAAGCTAGGTCTGGAAGCAATAAAGGATGGTTAGCTTCCCTTCATCTGACACAGTCTAAGCTTTCTCTGATGGATCTCCATCGGGTCTCGGACATTCAGCTTGGGGGTATGTAATATACCAAGGAGGCAAGCTAGCTTGGAATGGTTCTGGTCCAATTCCCGGGGGAGAGGTATTCTACCCGGAAGCTGTAGGCGCCATGAAAGTCTTGGAGGCCGCAATAGCAGTTGAAGAAGATCTGCTGATCTACATTCTTCTGGATAACCAAGCGGCAACCCGAGCGCTCGACCGAGGAAGATCTAACTCCTCGTTTGTAGTGGTGGACAAGTTTTCGTCGCTGAGACACAATAAGCGTGTGGAAATACGCTGGATCCTGATCATACGTGAATCCGAGGCAATGAAGGGGCCGATAAGCTGGCCAAATCGGCCTTGGTAGCTCTCAATAACAAGTCAACAACTTCAGATATGTCCAGTAGAAAAGATCAAAATCTAACCTTTGCGGCATAAGGGATGTGGGTTAATAAGCGCGGCCAAGAGCGCGTGGAAGAGTGGTGGCTGAATCGATATAAAGATCTAGACCTCTTCATGCACTGCAAACGGCTACTGGAACTGATTCTACCGAGATGGGCGTGTCATCGTCCTATTGCGACAACAACGGACCGCGGGGACTACTCAGACTACCATGGACATTTCAACCCCGAACATGAAGATCTAAAATGCATTTGCGGCCAAGAGAAAAGGCCCAGGCATTTTTCAGAGCGCTGACCTGCTCTGAAACGTTGGAGAAGCTGTGAGAAAATGGCCCCATCTGGGGCCAGGGAAACGATAGGGGAGAAGGGATGGCAGAAGTTTATCCAATTCTTAACCATAAGCAAACGCTACAGTCTGTCAAATAATGAACAGGGTGGGAGGTGACCATGCTGAGGTTGTTTCTGACTCGAGAGGGGATGGAGTTGGAAGATAGGGATGCGGCGCAGGGCAACTTTTTTCTGCTGTCGCTTCTGGCTTTACTGCCGGTCATGTAGGTGGTAATGAGCTCTCAGGACTCAGCTACCCGTGTCACGTCTAAATAAATGTTGGATCCACTCTGTCACGTAAAAGATTCCAAATTCAAATGGTGAAATGTTCAAGCTCTGCCATCACAACACTCACTATTCGCTTGAAGTTTTGGCGCAGTACGAGCTTTGGCGTCTGCCCTCACATTCCCTCTTCATTCGAGTATCCTGGGCCTATCCTACTCGAAAGTTAGCTTTGGGTGCAAACTTATAGAATGTATAAATCAAACGGATAGTGGAAGAGATAGCTCGCGCCCATTGGTGGCTATGAATAGCCAGCATGGAATTTTGACGGAGATGTGTGTCTGGCTAAAAACAGGGGCTTGGCACATGTACATGTGCCGTTTGCCCTGGTCAGCGCCTCTTATCTATATTTAGACTTGCCGCTGCATATCCCTGGCGCCGATGTATATTTAGAGTATCATAGATCAAATTCATTATCTTGAGCGTGTATATTTTGAGCTCGACCCTGTGCGGAGGACAGAGTATTCTATATCCTCGGCTTTTTATCCCTTCAGGTTATTTTAACCTACTATAGGACTTGTATCTAAGTTTTCTGAAACCGTCTCGAAAGCCATATAGCTGCTCGGTCGAATAGCAGCGTGGCTGTCCTATTTTGCCGCGCAGTAGCAACAACCCGTAGAATCACTGTAAATCCTACAAGCTCGAGCCAAAAGGTCTCGCACCCATGTAGAGTGCCACGCTCTTTCTCGATGGCAATGCCTCCTAGTCCAAGCACATGGTCCCACGGTGATCGGCTCAGGGTTTCCGAGGATCCATCCGAACAAGCACATATCCAAGGTTGGGTGACTTTCTTGGCGCACTTTAGCTGCGCCTCGGTACCATCGAACTTCGATTCAAATTCTCATGAAGATCAATGATTACAGTAAAAAATCAGCTTAAACCGTCCGTTCCCGGCAAAATGCCCATTTTCTCGGCATTTTGTCTCGGGAAAGCTGACTCGGAGCATTTTAGCTATTCTCCCGATTTGTACGACGTGCACTTGGGAACCCTGGAGAGACCTTGGTCTCTTATGGGTGATTCCTTTCTAATCTTCGTCATTTTGGCCTTTCATTGACTCCTTACAGTGCCATACAAGGCCAGATGTACTGCGCGGGCCGATATGCGATCCTGTCAAAATTCAAATGCCGCCAATGCTCAAGCGGGAAGACTTGATTTTCCTCAATTCCCCCATTTTGGCTCGCAGCAATTGAGTGTCCGATTACAACATTCCAGATTTGATGTCTCGGAGTTTGTTGTTCTATCCCTTCAAAACTTGAGGACACCCAATGCACCTAGCTTTCCATTGTCCAGCACTGATGCATCATTGGTCCTCGCTTCAAATCCTATTGCGAGATTTAGATCCTGACTACCGCAGGCCAGAGATTCCTATGCCTAGCTCAGTATTAACTCTCTGTGTCCCACTTATAGCCCACTCCCATCACTACCACTCGTCATGAGTCCCATCAAATAAAACACTTGGAAGAGCCTTTTTGCTCCTGTGTACCCTCCTCTCTCTAATATTCAGAGAAAGCCATTTACAGATGGCTAACTTTAAAAGTCTCATTGCCTTTCGGGTGCGAGGTTTCTCCAATGTTACATGAGCATGAAATCCGAAGACATAGGTTGTGCTCCGAAGCAGTCCAAGAGGCAGAACGCATGGAGCTGTGGACTATCATGAACTTCAGAAAGTCACTCTCAACTATCCCGTCTTGTTCTAGCCTCGACATATATTTATGTCATGCGAAAATGTCGATTTCTTGGGGCAGAGTTTAAGATGGAAAGCAGACCAACCTAGTCTAATTACGCAAACTTGCATCTGCCCAAAAACTGTAGAACCATAGCATGTACTTTCTACTATGTAACTTAATATTAACCCTAATCCTTTTTCTTGAGAACTGAATATATGTGGAGAATACTGCGGGAAGACCTCGAGTCTTCGTTTCCCTTTTCTAATTCTCTTATGAGGTGGAAAGTGTGTCATAATTTTGATCTCTGGTTCCAATGTAAGCTTTCCACAATCACTCATTGGTACATGGGATTATTAGACTATCAACTACTCAGCATTCTGAGCGGCGCAGTGGAAGAGCCAACTTAATTTTGTGTTTAAGATTTTGCAGAATAATAGTTGATTCTTTTAGTTATCGTAAATCTTCCGTAGCTAGATGATACAGCTCACTCTGCTAGATTCAGTAAAAGAAACATCATGTCTCGAGATTTCAACACTCGGCATAAGCAGAACGAAATTTGGGAACAGGCCTATTTGTTGAAGATATTAAGTATTAAAGAACAAATAAAAACTAGAGCCTTTAGATATTTACAGAGCTAAATTCCCCGAAACAAAAGTCAATTTTACGAAGTCATTCGTAACATTATCTAGGGCCAGCGGCCCAGTCTAAATTTACTTCCTAGCGATGTTTTTTCGGATTTTGTAGAATTTTTATCTTTTCGTCCCAAGATAAATATCACTGTCCAAGATAGAAAAGCTAACAACATAACAGCCATTGAACACCAAGTCAGTGCTAGGTATTTTTGGCCCTTGTAAGCGTAAACCCCAATCATGTTTCCCTTCTCTTGAACAACCTTCATCGTCCTAGAGTTAATGACACTTATTATAATTGATGCTATGAAAAGCGCTAATAAGCTCACACCTGCTAGCAAGAGGTTCACCATTATTAGAAGTGTAGCGCTGTTGACAAATAAAGTTATTAAACTGGTAAATATTAGAATGCCAGTGGCGGCGATACTAATTGAGTACAAGGCAACTGCTGCTTGAAGAGCTGTCGAGAGTTGATCGATTACTTTTTGAATCTCGTTCGGCCAATGAAGATCTTTAAGACTTATGCGAAGAGGGCCCATTCCGAGTTGCTGATCGAGCACATCGGCAATATTAAAGTGAACTGCACTTCTGTTAGTACGATGAATCAAATATGTAATTGACCTCCTACATCCTGCAGTCGGGTTCGAGCATTCTACAACTTGGTACATCACCGGCCGCGCTTTTGGGCTCGGCTTGTAGTTTCCTTCGCAGAAATTCATAGCATGCCATCCGTACCACTGATTAATACCCAAGTCATGTGCTAGTTCATCAACCACGTCACCGATAATGTCATTCAATTGATTCGTAGCACCATTTATATTTTGAGGGATAAAAGGAAATAGATTATTAATAACGGCTGGAGTCTTAGTATTCGGTATGAGATTATGTCCCAAGGTGGACGTATTTAACTATCGCAGGAAACATGTTAGCTAATTGTTCTTATCTCAGCTCAACCGGTGGAGCATTTAAGTGGACTTACGGTCACGAGATTGTAATCATCCATAAATCCAGGCTTACTTCCTGCGAATATGCAAAGAAAAGATAGCACCAAACCTGCGATAGTGCACGATAACGGAACCAGTACGAGTGCTCGCATATTGGCGAATTTAGGTCTAGTTTGGACCGTTAAATTAATGCAAAAGTTGTCGTATAGATCAAAGTTAAAGGCCTTGGTGAAGGTGGGTGGCCTGGAAGATTGTAATTTATACTTTGACTCGGCAATGTATTATTGTTGATTGTGAGGGTTTCCGGGAACCGTTTATGTATATATATCTAAAAACGACAGTGTATTTGACTTCAAGACAAAAAGCAAACAGCGACGCCAAGGATTTATAAGTCTAACATCAAGGGTCGGATGAAATATACGTCAACCCTGCTAGGCGAAACTGGGGATATGCAGTAGCTACTTGCTTGATGGAGAAATATGGACTAGTAGGGTTCTAAGCTTGCATGCTTACGTCAATTTCTATAATTGCCACCAGCCGTATTGATTGTGCCATCTTCCCATGGTGGCTTAGCTTTGACATAATCAATGTATAGGACTTAACAGTGGTAGCTGTCAAGCTAGCAATTGTTACTTGATAATGTTTACATCTTTAGAACTTGACAAGGTGAAGCTGACCCAATGATATTTGAAAATTTTATCTGTCACTATGTTGACACTGTAAAGGTGGACATGTTGAAGATCACCTCGTCGTTCTAGAAACAGTCGATTTTGATGCTTGTAAAGACCAGAGGATTATTACGGCTTATCCTTCCCTGCTTGGGATGTGATAAGCCTCGAAGCACGCGCACGTCACGGACTGATTATTTACAGCGTATCTACTAGATTGAAATTTGATGTTCAGCTATAATAGATACCCTTTACGCGCTTTACATCAGTAAATAACGAAGGACATAGGATACCTAAAATTTTTGTAGTAGCCATTTTAGTGCAGCAATCTATCTCGCAGATCAAACAATAATGGAAAACTTCCATCATCCTCCTTACAATCAAAACAAGCATGGTCATTTCGACAATATGCTTGCCATTTTGACTATATAGTATCGTTGATGCAGTAGTGAGTGCGATAAGCGATGAGTGCTATTTTAGCTATTAAGGTAACCTCTAATTGCATCTTGAAGTTTGTTTGCTCCTTCACCCAGCACCTGCGTTAGATTTTCTAGGTCATCGCCAGCTGTAACTCCAAATTTGCGAACAAAGTCTTTGGCTGCAGTTTCAATATCCCCATAGTCCTCTGTACTGACTTCATCTTGCCTTCCGAAATAAGCGTTCGAAGAAATTGCGGAGGCGCCCTCAAAGTCTTGTAGTCTCTGCTTTGCTTCATTTTTGCTAGAGGGATCGAAGTCACCTTTTCCGAAAAACTCGTCGGAAGATATACCTTTTTGAGAGCCAAACTTCTGTCGTGCATATTTTTCAGTGTCGTCTGGTATGAAATTAGGCACTCGTCAGTTTATACGAAACGTGATACTTACCTTCTTGAGTGGCCCTAATAGGACCAACTGAGCCAAATCCAGTTGTGACTTTAGCAGTAATGTTTGCCGGTTTGTTTCCCCCAATTTGCCCGAATCCTAGCCTACTGATGCCCATACCTAATCTATTTACATCACTTATAGAGCCCGTTCTAGTCTCACTGTAACTTCCTCTCTTTGGACTGGTTGAGCTGAATGACGAAGAATTTGCTTGTTTTGTAGCTTGAGAAGTTGATACCTGATTAGAATTTTCCTCGGCATCGGGGTCATATCCCAATTTTGCTATTCTTTCTGCTTCTTCTTTGGCTTTTCTTTCTGCCGCATCAAAATCAATGAAATCCCCAGTCACTTTCTTGGCACCAAGTTTAGTTTTCTTAGCTCCTAAAACATTAGTTTTACGTGGCCCAGATCCAGCAGGGCCTATTTTTCGAAGAGCGGCAGATGAGGTAATACGATTAGCTAGAGGTATGGTATTCCTCTCTGATCCAGGCTGAGGCGATGAAGATCTTGAATTTCCATTTCTAGAATTTAGAAAGGGAGATGAAGGTCGGCCTGTTATGGGTGGCGTCGAAGTCCTTGAGATAGGAGGCGTTGGTCGCTTTATGGATGGCTTATCCCATGAAGAAAAAAAGTCATCTTCTAGGTCTGGATTTGGTGTTGAGTTGGTGTTTTGTGAAGCGTTAGTTGTAGTTTCCGTAACAACGACAGTGTTAGGGTGCCTAAGCTATCGTCAGAAGATTCTAGTGAATTAGATAAATCCATACTCAATAGCATCTTTTTCGGATCGGCGCTGTATTTCAGCTTTGTACTTAACTGCTACATGGCCACCGTATTTTGTGGTCGGGTTTTTGCTATTTAGAGCGACGGTGCCGCCATTTGCCTTGAAGAATTTTGTGGCTGATTCATTACCCCCCACTTTCATTTTCCGTAACTGTTCCCACTGCCATTCTGAATTTCATGTTAGCATTTATATTGTAAGGTTAGTAATTACTGATGCCTACGATCAAGGTTGGTTGATCGTACGAATGAAATATGAACTCCTAGATTTCTGTGGTTCGAAGAGCAGTCAAGGCAAAGATATATGGCAAATGGTACGGAGGTCCATGTCGGATTTTTTTGCCCGCAATCAAAGCATACCTATAACAAGTTAACATAACATATTAATCATTCATTCTGAAGTATTATTCTGTACCCTGTTTGGTGGTTTTGTTTTCAACTTTTCAAAAATCTTTTGTGATTCAGC